>OY728145.1:55299999-57699999 GCA_963277665.1 Viscum album | reverse complement strand
TTAGCAGGTGAAGGTAGAGCACAAGATACCTGAAGTCTTGTTATATCCTATTCCAGTCCTGAAATGGAAATGGGAATACATTTTTATGAATTTCATAGTTGTATTACCTAGGTCTCCTAGAGGTAGTGACATTGTTCGGGTAGTAATTTACTAGCTACCAAATGTTTCCTAATTCATTGTTATCTAGGAGACTTTATTAGTTAATGATATAGGAATACTATACGTCCATGAAATTATATAACTACATGGGGTCCATAATAATATCATTTTATATAGGGATGTTGATTTAACATCACAGTTTTGGTAGGGGTTGAAGAAGGATATGGGTACAAATGTGATTCTGAGCACAAACATTCACCCTAAAACTGATGGATAGTCAGAATGTATGATTCATGTTTATAAAGACATGCTTTGAGTATTTGTTCTTTATTTTGGTGGCTCTTTGGAGAATCATATCCCTCTCTTTGAGTTTACCTATAATAACAGCTTCTAAGTGACAATTCATATTGTTCTTTTTGATGCCTTTTATTGTAGGTTGTGTTGTTCACCCATGTTCTAGTTAGAGGCAGATGAGGCATCCCTACTAGGTCCTCATCTTCTGTAGGAGACTTTGGATTAGGTTTGGCTGATTAGGAATTTTATGTCTACTATTCAGTCTCAACAAAAATTGTATACTGATTGTCGTAGATGAGTTATGGAGTTAGATATGGAGGATCATGTTTTCTTATGAGTATCTCTTAGGTTAGTGAATAAATGGATACATAGGAATGGTAATTTTTCATCCCATTATGTAGTGTCATTTGAGATACAGTAGAGGGTCGGGCATGTATCCTATCAGTTTCAATTACCTCATAGTTATTGTTCCATGGACGACGTCTTCCATGTTTCACAACTTTTACAGTACCATGTCGACCCATCTCATACTTTTGATCTTGGGGACGTTGAGATAGATTTCAGTTCTTTATTTTCAGAGTATCTTATATGAATCATTGAGTGCAACGCAATGCCTCACTGAGGCCTGTTTGTCCCTCTGGTATGGGTGTTATGGAAGCATGGTTGTGTGCAGGATGAGACTTGGGTGTGGGATGCTGACGTACATGCCCAATGGCCAGAGTTATTCTCAGATAGTGTTTTTCTACCCTTATAAGTTGAAATTGGGGATGAGTTCCTTTAAAGGGAGAATATTGTAAGAACATAATTTTTAACTTAGTTATGGATCCTTTAAAGTTTTGTGTAATTTACTTTTATAGACATAATATGAATTCCCTGTGATTTAGTGGAGGTCTTTGGGGGTGTCTGAGGATTTTTTCGATCCTGGAACCCATTTTTTGGGAAATGGCATGTCACATGGTTAGTTTAAACTGTGAAAATTATGATGCATAGTTTTTTTAAACCAGGAGAGGCTAGATAGAGGGATGGAATAGGGAATACAGTTTGATCTAATTGTGTGAGTTGGGAAATACATCTATGTTAGAATTTTTTCAATTTTAACAGAGTTTTTTCGTACGGTTGGCACATGGTTTCCCTAACCATGTGGCATAATTGTGTGGTTTTTCTTTCCTATAGCTTCTTGTGTGCATTTGGTGCATGGTTTGGCTAAACCATGTGTCTAACCCATGTGAAGGAAAAAATTAGTCAAATTTACCATTTTTCTATTAATATATATTTTAACTCAAACATTTCCTCTATTTCTAATTCCAATGGACATCCCACCCAAAATTCCCTCTTTTGAATCCTAAAGCTTGGATTTTCTTGGAATTGAGATCCATCATCCTTTTGGAGTCTGAATTGACTTCTATTTATCTCCATGGGTTTGCACAAGTACATTCTATAATCCTTTTTAAACATATTCCATTCTTCTTTCTATCAATGATGCTATTTGGATTCACTCTCATATGCCCCAATTTTAGGGAATTTGTTTTCCTTTAGATCTACTAAAAACCAAGACAAACCAAAGGCTGATACTGAACATGGAGAGTCGTATGATCCTAAGGTAGGTGGTCAATAACTCTTTTCTCGATTTCTATTGTTTTTTAAATTTTTGTGTCATCGTACCGATTTCATCGAGCATCATTTTTTAATAAATATGTATTTATTGAATTCTTTATAATTGTATTCAATGACCATTTCCATATATGTAACTCATCATTGGTGGTTACTTCCACAAAATCAACCACCCCATGTAGGGTCATGTTCCATATTTGAGTTTTTAGTGTTTTGACACCTTTGATCCACCATTTATGTAAGCTTGATCTTGACCATGCTTATTGTAAGACTCCTCATATAGAATAACTATTGGGTTGATCAATGGATAGTACTGTGATCACTTTCAACCTAACTTGCAAATTGTAACTTCTTTAATCTTGAAAAATAAATCCTAATTAGAATTGGAAAGTATGTTGTATATATATGACTAGGCCTTGGTAAATGTAATCGAAATTTGTTTGTTTCATGTCATAGAACCCATTTACAATAATGGTGTAAGGTAGAATAATAAATCAAGTTAGATGATCATGGATTAAATGAAATAATGAGATGGTTTCATGCCTCTTATCATTTTCACACTAGTTAAAGGAAAGGCTTCAACCTAATGAATTTAATTAATTGAATACGATTTAACTGGATTAAAAAAAATTGTTTCCCATATTGAGATTCCTTTTCACTTGTATGGGAGGCATGGAATGAACCTTTGATTTATTAAATGGATTAATAGTTAAATGAACTAATTAACTTAATGAATTTGATGTAATGTTACTATTTATACATATGGAACATGGAATACATATAAGAAGGTCTTGACTTGAGTTAGATTTTGGATTCTTGAGGGAAATCCTTGAGAACTTGAGGATGTCATTCTGATTCAAGGATGTCGGTTTCCTTGGTTGAGACCCACCTAGGAACCTGATCCTCATATATCCATGGATGTCCGATATGACAATGTAGAATCCATCCTTTTCTATTTCATGATTCCATTGATACACTCCTTGGATCCATCATGGGTTCTATAGACATGAGGTTCCTTGGTCATATCCTTGAGCCTATCCATTTCTTATCCCATTTTACCTTGGATATACTTCATGGAATCTGTTAAATAATACTATTGTGGAATGCCTTGGATGATCATCCATGGATTACACTCTTAACCTTATCCAAGATGAATTTATTACTGATTTGGCGACCCTTGAGGTCTAGGTTAACATAATTATTACCTTGGATATATTTTTATATTATAATCATCATGGTTTCCTTGTCACATCTTGGAACCACTAATACTATTATCAAGAGGTGATGTCAGTGTTGGATGTACCTCACGTGGCCTATTTTTATAAACTATAAATTTATAAATTAATGAATGGGTTGTATGTTTAGACACTATATTAGGGATGGAAAAGGTACTTAGTTATTCTAATTTACCGAACTGCTTTGTATTTTTAAATTCATGCTTGCAAACTTTTAGTTTATATTACATAGAGAGGATTTTATAGACTTCAGGGGTGGTGGCCAACTGAGATTTTTCTCACACCCTATCGAGGCATCTTTAGTACCCGAGCATACTATATGTATATAGGCTTTGACAAAGGAAAGCATAAGGCTCCAGACACATTATTTCTTGAAGTCTTAGGATGGATCTTGTAGGTGATGATTGAGCTGGAGCTTGGGATTCTTGGGAGAGTTTGTAATTCCTTTTGTCTATTGTTCTGTATCATGATTTTCTAATGTTGTGTATCCTTGTTTTCCATATTTCTAGATACATGTCATGACAATATCATCTTTTAAATCAAAATTGGTTGTATGGGTGGTTATTGTTCTAGTCTGCTTCAATTGTGCTATTTACTATTACACTTCATTCACTATTTACTTATCTTCTATGATATTATATTGATCCTTTATGATACAAACTAGTAATGAGGGTATAATATCCCCATGGCCACACCCTAGTCCCTCACTGCTAGTTGGAAGACACTAAAAATTGGAGAGATATTCTTGAAGCCATGTGGCCCACCAAGATCAGGGAACCTTCAGTTACATCTAGTTCTAGGACATCACAACCTTGTCCTATTTTAATATTTTTGTTTTTAACCATTAAAAAAATATTACTCATAAAATATCGTAAATTTAATTTTTGAAAATATTCATTTAATTTTACATTAAGGACACCAATATAAATATTGAATTCAAATCTAATCTTTTCACACATCCCTAATATGTCATATTGATCTAAAAAGTTCAAGTCACTAAATAATTCATCCAAAATTTATTACTTATAATATTTTTAGAATAATTTATTTTATTTTCCTATTAATTAAATAATTATTTTTTCAGAATTTCATAAGTATTTAATCTAATAATATCATCACTAAAAAATAAAATTTTAAATAAAATCATAAAAATAACTTAATTAAGTTCAAGTAAATTTTTATATTCATTCAATATGTATATTTACTAACATCTATGTCATGATAACTTATTTATTATGTTATTTTGACTTTTTCCGACCATGTGCAATCATTGAACTGTAATTTGGATAATTCACTTGTTATATAACATCAAAATTTACTACTATATATAAAAATCATCAATATTACATCATAAGAGATATGGTAAATAAACACATACCTCAACCTTGGATAGAAAGAGGTTTTATTCCCATGTTGAACCTTAGTTTCAAAAATACCTCATTTGTAATGGTTTTGTGGAAATGTTAGTAACTTATTCCAATGTACGAACATACTCTATATTGACTTAATTATTTACCACATTCTCTTTTATGAAGTGATATTTTATATCAATATTTTTTAACTGATAGTGTTGTATTGGTTTTCTTATAAGGTTTATATCACTCTGATTATCACAACTCAAGAGAAGAGGAAACTTCACTTAAACTAAAAAATATTCTAATTGAGTCTTCATCCACATAAGTTGTGTAATAGCTCGAGATGTAAACGAAACTCAGATTTAGTCATTATAATAGTTTATATATTGTTTTTCTTAGTAGTCCAACTTACAAAACTTTCCCCCATATAGAAAACTCCACTATATGTGGATCTTATTTCATTAACACTTCCTGTCTAATCAGAATCTTTATAGACAAACAAGTTAATTATTTTTGATCTATTGTATCTGATTTCAAAATCTTTTGTGTGTTTGATATATCTTAGAATTATTTTTCCAACCATGAGATTTGATTCTTTTATAGTTCTTTGGAATCATTCATAAAAGTTAACATGATACACAATGTCTAGTCTTGAGTTATTCATATATAAAAAACTTCTAATCAGATTCTAAAACTCTTTAGAGTCAACTTCCTTACATTATTCATCTTTAGTTAACTTGGTTCTGACTAAAATTGTTTTGGAAATAAGTTTCTAATTTTCCATGAAAAAATTCTTAAGAGTTCCATAGTATACTTTTCTTAAGAAAGAAAACTTTATTTCTTGTTTTGATATATTTTTAACCCAAGAAAATATTTCATTTAACCAATTATAGAAATTTCAAACAAATTATTCATTTCTCCATCAAACCTTTCATAAGTTCTTTCATCATTCCTAGAAAATATAATTTCATAAAAATAAACATTTATAATGAGGTAAATATCATAAATTTATTTTATATAGAGATTACTATAAAACCTTACTTTTTTAAAGGTTAACTTTCTTAAGAAGGTATCCAATTTGGAATACCATTCTCTTGGATCTTAATTTATCACATACAATGATTTCTTCAACTTGAATGCATAAATTTATCCTTACCAATAAAAAACCACATGGTTGTTCAATATAAACATCTTCATCAAGTTCTCCATTATTAAATTTTGACTTCACATCCCTCTAAAAAAATTTATAACTTCATTGTGTAGAAATTGTACGAAAGATTATTATTGTTTTTAACCTCTCCACTGGAGAAATATTCTCATGAAAATAAATTACTTCAATCTATGAGTAACCTTTTCAAAGCAATAATTATTTTTTTTCTTATCACTTCACCAAATTAATTTAAATTTTTATAGAGCACCCACTTTCTCCCAATAACATTTTTTAATTTGGTTTAGGTATGAGTTCCCAAGTATAATTATTCTTAATCTAATACAACTCTTAATTCATAGTATGAATCTATTACAGATGCTCAAAAGATTCATTAACATATTTTGGATCAAATTTTTAATAACAATAATTATGTGTAACAAATTTCTATATTATTAATATTTAAATCTTTTGATGTTGATCACCAATAATGTTTCAAGCTTCCACTTGCTTCTTTAGCCTAGGATAAGATGTTTGAAATTTTCCTCATCACTAGAAATTCTTGAGTTAGATTCTTCCAAATTTTTTCCATCACCCCTATTATAATTCATTAATGTTACTCAAAAACAATTATTTCATTATCTTTATCTACCACATATTCATGTGTTTGTGTAACATCCTCCTTATCATTTTTATGATTTTTTACATCAAAAAAATAAATTATTCGTCTTATTTCTTCGTTGAAACATCTATATCCTCTTCCATCTAAAGCATAGTCCGGAAATATTCCATCTCCAACTCTCTGATCGAACTTTACAAGGTTTCCACCATTGTTATTTATTATGTAGGTACTCCGAAAAAATCTTAAGTGTTTTAAAAATGGAGTTTTATCAAAAAAAAATATTTCATGTGGACTCATATTAGAAGTTGTCCAATAGAAACATAAATTTTGAATATAAACTATTGTGCTCATTTATTTTGTCTAGAAGTAGTGAGATAGTCCATGTTCAAGTAACATTGTATGCCCTATCTCAACCAAACATATATTATTTCCTTTATAAACATCATTATTTTTTTGGATTATATGGTGTACTAAACTCATATCAAATTCTATGTTTTTTAACATAACACTTAAATCATTCATTCTTGTATTTACCACCATTATAAGTTCTAAAATTCTTCATAGAATACCAAAATTACTTATCATCTCTTCTCCTGAAACTATTAAACATAATTAGAGCATATGACTTATGTTTCAAATACATAACACATGTAATGTGAGTAAAGTCATCAATATAATAAATAAAGTAATTATCTTTAAAAGTTTATTATTTGATCATTGTCCCATAAATATCAAAATGAATAAGTTATAGGGGCCGAGTTGAATGAATATCAACATTATAATGTAGAGAGTTTGTAATCTTCCCTTTCTAAAAAGTTGTACAACACCAATATCTTGTTCTTGACATATCAAAAAAATCACATACACTGTATCACTTTGATATCTTGATCATATTTCTCTGACACATATGGAACAAAATTTTATTCGAGAATAGATTTTATTTCATCATGCTCAGATGACATGAATTTTGAAATTTTCCAACTTGAAACAAATCCCGTTTTTTTACATTGGCCTTTGGAAGAATGTTTCCCATATTACTTTCTTTTCACACAAAAAACCATATTTTCTAAAAATAACATTATTGCAATCACCAAAAGGTTGTGAAACACTCAATATATTGTGTTGTAACCCACCAAAAAACAAATATTTCTTGGATTTCGACTTTTCTAACCCAATAATAGTAGTTCTAACACCATTTATTCAGAGGGATTCATTATTTTCAAATGTCACTATTCTTTCTTTGAAATTTTTCATGTTCTTTAAAAATTTCAAATATCCTTTCATGTCATAAGAACACTCACTATAAAAAATATAGGGTCGTTTTCCTTTTTTAGCTTCGAAAGAAGTTTATATAATAATATTTTTGTATTTCCATTTATCTTTCATTACATAAAGATTATGATATTTGTTATAAACTAGTTGTTATGTTGGTAACAAAACAAGACACCCTTTTTATAGCATCCCGCCTTTTTATAACATAAACTTTCATTACATTACACAAAACTGAGGATCTTTAAGGTTTAGTGTCTTGGAAACTAGGAACATAATACATGAAAACAACATAAAACATTCCTATTAAACACTTTAAACGCTTCTCCTTATGTTCATCCTAGGTTCATTACTTCATCTCATAACCTGGGGACATACATAAAAAAGAAAGGGTGAGCAAAAGGACCAGTAAGGGAAACAAGATGAACATTTTACATGTGAACTTGAGATACTTCAATAAGGACATGAAAAGAACTTTAAGGCATGAGAAAGAAATCATGAGGCATTTCATAATAAAAATAACATTTTTCTTAACTTGAAGATGTGGCTGCAACATTTAATATTTACAATCGTTTCGTTTCACCAAGGTCCATCCCCAAGGTGTCATTCAAAATTACCAAGGTTATTCACCAAGGCGTCGTTAAAAATGGCCATCTCTAGAGATTAAGTCTTTACCCAATGCATTGGAGCGCTATCAGGGCGCACCCTTAAATTTTAAATTATTATCATGTGAGACACATATATCATCATCAAACATTTCATAAAGAACCCATGTAGCAAAAAATAAATGGGTTTCATTTCTTAATCATAACGTTTTAAAAACTGCTTTAAAGACATGATCTTTACATCACTTTAAAACCCACAGAAAAGGAAGGTGCGTATCATGTATGTAGATCCCATAATTTAAAATAGAACATTTTGGTATATATGTGAATACCCCTTTAGAAGAAAGAGCTTTGAGTATTCACTTAATAATATAAAAGAACTTTAGAAAAAGAGAGAGACATTTTGAGATGGAAATTCTGCAGCATAATGGCTATGTTACGAGGTTTTAGAAGACATTAAAAAGAGAGGGAAAATGGGTCAAACATTCATAAATGACCCATAAAACAGTAGATGGACAGAATAAGAAGGATACATGATCATGGTAATGAAATTTCAAGGACATACCATTTGAAATGAAAAACATGGAAGAAAGACAAAAATTAGATTTCTCTTATGAAAGTTCGGCAGCCTAACAACGTTACTTAAACTTCAAACACAATGATTTGAAAAGATAAAATAGTGTCTCTAATCATGTGAACATAAGAGTTCAGTATGATAGATATAGAGATAATGCCCCAACATAATTAAAAAGGAACTTGAAAGACTTGACATGAAAGTAGAACTTTGAAAAGAATGAGAAGGGAGAAAGAATCCCCTAAAAATTCAGCAGCCTAACGGCGCCACTTAAAACTTCAAAATACTGAATTGAAGAGATCAAATGGGGTATCTCATCATATGAACATAAGAGTCCAGTATGATAGATATATAGATCATACCCCAACATAACAAAAAAGGAACTTGAAAGAATTGAAATGAAAGTAGAACTTCAAAACGAGAAGGGTGAAGAAGCACTTAAAAATTCGACAGCCTAACGGCGCCACTTAAAACTTCAAAATACTTAATTGAAGAGATAAAATGGGTTATCTCATCATATGATCATAAAAGATCAGTATGATAAATTTAGAGATCATACCCCAACATAATAAAAAGGAACTTGAAAGACTTTACATGAAAATAGATCTTGAAAAATGAGAAGGGAGAAAGAGTCTGTTACAAAAATTTCGGCAGCCTAATGGCGCCACTTAAAACTTCATAAAACGAAATAATGAGAGTAAGAGGGGATCTCTCATTATATGAACATAAAAAGGGCAGTAAGAGGAGTATAAAAGAACATCCTCCAACATAAGAACATGTAGCATAAAAGGAATGACATAAAAGAGATTACTTGAAATGAAAGAGAGAGGTCGGATCCCTTACCTTAAAACGTGACTCTTGAAACTCAATGTTTTGGACCTTGAGAGATTGGGGGAACCTTGGGAGGACTCCATGAGAGGTAAGGAGACCAGAACTTCGTTGGGGGAGAGTTGGGAGTGAAAAACAAAGGAGGAATGGGTGGGTATTTATAGGGAAAGTGAGGGGACAAGGCATTAATGGCCAAGGGACACCTCATTAGTGGTTTTGGCAAAACCATGGGCTTGCCCAAGGTATTTGCCCATGGTATTGGCCAATTGGGACACCTCATACCGTATCTTACTATTCACAATTCGACCATATTGAATATATACTTAATAAATCATTTAATGATGTCATTAGACACCCGTAACTTAAAAACTGTATTTTCACTATTCATCGAAAATTCAACTTTCTCAGAATAATCCCAAAATTTCACCTTAACCAAATATCAACACTCTGATTACACATATGAACTCCATTTTATAAAAATAATTTTCTAAATATTTTTAATTTAATTTTTAAATAAAAACACTATTCACCGAAAATTCATTTTTTCAGAGAAAACCCCAAAAATTACCATAGCATAATATCGGTGCTCTGAGTTCAAAAATGAAATCCGTTTTATAAAAATAATTTTATAAATATTTTTAATTAAATTTTTAATTAAAAAACACTATTCACTTGAAAAACTAATACTTGAATAATAATTTATGGAACTGTTATTTAACCATTTTATTGAATCACATTACTTAATCAAGGTGCCTAGATTATATTAATACTTTCTTTAAGTGAGATTACTAATCCATTTGGTCGCATTACTAATCCTAAGCGTAAAATCACTAATCATAATTTACTATTCATCAAAAATCAAGTTGATCTTATTAGACTCGAAATTTCGTAGTGAACATAATTGTAGAAGACCATTTTTTGAAAATCATTACACATTTTTATTTATTTAAGGTTTACATAAACATTTTTAAAATATTCTTTCTCTAAAATTTATCAAAAATATGCATACTATATTTATATGGACATTTGAAAATTCATAAACTTCATCATAAGAAGAAATCCAAATTTTTATTTAAAACAAAGGATTACACAAGGCAATCACGGTCTCCTTACATAGCCCCTTATCACACCAGCATAGGACCTAAGTGTAAGGTGTGCTAAGGTGAGAGAATCTGAGGGAGGCTCGGCCAACATCGCACGAGTCGTAATTTCTATTAGTTTGAACTTCTTGTGAAGGCGATCCCGTTCTAGCTTCACACGATGAAGTTCAGCTTGGGTTTGGTCCAGAGCAAAGCCTAGTGGTGCTACCTCCTTCCCAAGTTCTGTTAGATGGGCTTCGATCGGTCCAAGACTATTGGGTGAGGCCATCAAATCTTCTTTCTATATTAATTAACCAAGATTGCTTGTATTTAGAGATAGTAATCAAAACATTTAGTTTCCAGCGGTCATATTGACCAATGGTCAAATAATAGTCAAAACCCAACAGTCTCATTTTAATTATACTCATGTTATCAAATGAAACATTTTTGTTGAGTATAAAAATAAAATAAAATAACACATAAAATTAGGAAATAAGATTTATTCAAAAATTTCGGGTCGTTACAATCTTCCCTCCTTAAGAAATTGCGTCCTCGCAATTTTTAAAATTGGGTTTTGAAATTTCATTGAAAGTCCCACATCGGAAAAGGAGTCAGTAAAACTATTACTTTAAAAGAAATAAAGGGAAGTACAAAGGTCACCCGAGTTAACCCATACTAGGATTCCATGGAGGAAAACATGGACATGGAAGAAAAACAAAGGGTCAATTTTTGGGGGAGAGTGATAGAAAACATGATTAGGAGAACGTTAACCATAAGAAAATCCCAAACTTATGATGTGTGTAAACGGTATTTGATTACCAAGTAGGAAACGTAAACCAACAACGTTTTTGTTTCACGTTCCTTTTCATAATTTTTAGGAATTCATTTACAACATAAAACAAAAACATAAGAAAATATACCTATCTTCATGTAGAGTTTCATCCTTTAATGAGTTTCTACCCAAAACTAATCTTTTCTCCAAATTATGAGCATTCAAAACTACTTGGTCTCATCAAAACACAAGAATCGTCTTCATAATCCACAAAATATTAACTATCTATTTCTTCTATCTTTAAACATTATCCCAAAAACAGAAAGGGTAAGGTAAAACAACTCTTCAAAAAGAAATAATCCCATAGGAATAGAAACTACTTTTAAATCTTCAAAGTTCCATGGTACTACCCAAAGTTCATCATAGTCTATTCCATAAATAACAGTCCTTAAAAATCCTCAAAATAAACCAAACTAAGATTGAAACCCAAATACAAGAAGGATTTGATAACATAGTCTTCTAAGGTAAACTTTATCATTCATCTCCAAACAACATCAACCACTCCTAACATCTTATAAAAAAGTAACTAACCTAACCATATTTACCCCAAGATAGGTTAATAATTTCCATAAGTAACCTAAATTACTATAATTCCACCTTAAATTCATCGATTCTTCAAAATATAAGTCAACCCTACTCTTCAATGAAAATACCGTAGTAATCTATTTACCTCGATCATATAGGGTCTCCAAAATAGTGAAAATCTTCCAAAATAATAATTATATTTTAATCCCCTAGTCATCCCTGTCATATTAATACGACAATCATCGCATTTCCTATCACATTGGTTGTTTGGACATGTTCTTCCATTTCCCACCATTAACTATGAAGAGAAAGCGTAATTAGGGGCTTAAGTACTTAGCCAATAATCATGAAAAGGAACTGAAAGAATATAAGGATAACTTGTAGAAGAAAAGTATACCCTAACTTGTGATCCCCTAGGTTCCCATCTAGGTTATCCATGATCATATATTCTTATGTGAATCTTTATTTTATTTTATCTTTGTTCCTTTAACTATGGTTCATACTAAGCTTATGAATTTACCAAAGCATATCCCCCGGGAGTGTCGTAACCAAGAGTGCAGCAAAGCCCGCTGTTGTGTACTAGTTCCCATTCGAGTCTAGCTCAAAGCGGTGTTTTCGGGTTTTACCCCTATGTACATCTGTTCCAGATCCACCTCTACCTGCTCGTATCCAGACAGGGATGTATTTTCTTGGCAACCCCTTACTCAATACTCACCAAAATACCAGGAAGATTTCCTATTTTTTTAACTTTTCTATAGGGTTCTTTCTAGAGTTTTCATATCCTAATTTCCACAAATAACTAAACCATCCTTTGATACCAACTATAGCATCCCGCCTTTTTATAACATAAACTTTCATTACATTACACAAAACTGAGGATCTTTAAGGTTTAGTGTCTTGGAAACTAGGAACATAATACATGAAAACAACATAAAACATTCCTCTTAAACACTTGAAAGGTTTATCCTTATGTTCATCCTAGGTTCATTATTGCATCTCATAACCTGGGGACATACATCAAAAGAAAGGGTGAGCAAAAGGCCCAGTAAGGGAAACAAGATGAACATTTTACATGTGAACTTGAGATACATCAATAAGGACATGAAAAGAACTTTAAGGCATGAGAAAGAAATCATGAGGCATTTTATAATAAAAATAACATTTTTCATAACTTGAAGATGTGGCTGCAACATTTAATATTGACAATCGTTTCGTTTCACCAAGGTCCATCCCCAAGGTGTCATTCAAAATTACAAAGGTTATTCACCAAGGCGTCGTTAAAAATGGTCATCTATAGAGATTAAGTCTTTACCCAATGCATTGGAGTGCTATCAGGGCGCACCCTTAAATTTTCCTTTATTATCATGTGAGCCACATATATCATCATCAAACATTTCATAAAGAACCCATGTAGCACAAAATAAATGGGTTTCATTTCGTAATCATAACTTTTTAAAAACTGCTTTAAAGACATGATCTTTACATCACTTTAAAACCCACAGAAAAGGAAGGTGGGTCTCATGTATGTAGATCCCATAATTTAAAATATAACATTTTGGTATATATGTGAATACCCCTTTAGAAAAAGAGCTTTGAGTATTCACTTAATAATATAAAAGAACTTTAGAAAAAGAGAGAGACATTTTGAGATGGAAATTTTGCAGCATAACGGCTATGTTACGAGGTTTTAGAAGACATTAAAAAGAGAGGTAAAATGGGTCAAACATTCATAAATGACCCATAAAACAGTACATGGACAGAATAATAAGGATACATGATCATGGTAATGAAATTTCAAGGACATACCATTTGAAATGAAAAACATGGAAGAAAGACAAAAATTAGATTTCTCTTATGAAAGTTCGGCAGCCTAACGACGTTACTTAAACTTCAAACCCAATGATTTGAAAAGATCAAATAGGGTCTCTCATCATGTGAACATAAGAGTTAATTATGATATATATAGATATAATTCCCCAACATAATTAAAAAGGAACTTGAAAGACTTGACATGAAAGTAGAACATTGAAAAGAATGAGAAGGGTGAAAGAATCCCCTAAAAATTCGGCAGCCTAACGGCGCCACTTAAAACTTCAAAATACTGAATTGAAGAGATCAAATGGGGTCCCTCATCATATGAACATAAGAGTCCAGTATGATATATATAGAGATCATACCCCAACATAACAAAAAAGGAACTTGAAACAATTGACATGAAAGTAGAACTTCAAAACGAGAAGGGTGAAGAAGCACTTAAAAATTCGGCAGCCTAACGGCGCCACTTAAAACTTCAAAATACTGAATTGAAGAGATAAAATAGGGTCTCTCATCATATTATCATAAAAGATCAGTATGATAAATTTAGAGATCATACCCCAACATAATTAAAATGAACTTGAAAGACTTTACATGAAAATAGATCTTGAAAAATGAGAAAGGAGAAAGAGTCTGTTACAAAAAATTCGGCAGCCTAACGACGCCACTTAAAACTTCATAAAACGAAATAATGAGAGTAAGAGGGGATCTCTCATTATATGAACATAAAAAGGGAAGTAAGAGGAGTATAAAAGAATATCCTCCAACATAAGAACATGTATCATAAAAGGAATGACATAAAAGAGATTACTTGAAATGAAAGAGAGAGGTCGGATCCCTTAACTTAAAACGTGACTCTTGAAACTCAAAGTTTTGGACCTTGAGGGCTTTGGCGCACCTTGGGAGGACTCCTTGGGAGGTAAGGAGACCAGAAATTCGTTGGGGGAGAGTTGGGAGTGAAAAACAAAGGAGTAATGGGTGGGTATTTATAGGGAAAGTGAGGGGACAAGGCATTAATGGCCAAGGGACACCTCATTAGTGGTTTTGGAAAAACCATGGGCTTTCCCATGGTATTTGCCCATGGTATTGGACACTTGGGACACCTCATACCTTATCTTAATATTCACAATTCGACCATATTAAATATATACTTAATACATCATTTAATGATGTCATTAGACACCCGTAACTTAAAAACTGTATTTTCACTATTCATCGAAAATTCAACTTTCTCAGAATAATCCCAAAATTTCACCTTAACCAAATATCAACGCTCTGATTACAAATATGAACTCCATTTTATAAAAATATTTTTCTAAATATTATTAATTTATTTTTTAAATAAAAACACTATTCACCGAAAATTCATTTTTTCAGAAAAAACCCCAAAAATTACCATAGCATAATATCGGTGCTCTGAGATCAAAAATGAAATCCGTTTTATAAAAATAATTTTCTAAATATTTTTAATTAAATTTTTAATTAAAAAACACTATTCACTCGAAAAACTAATACTTGAATAATAATTTATGAAACCGTTATTTAACCATTTTATTGAATCACATTACTTAATCAAGGTGCCTAGATTATATTAATATTTTCATTAAGTGAGATTACAAATCCATTTGGTCACATTACTAATCCTAAGCGTAAAATCACTATTCATAATTTACTATTCATCAAAAATCAAGTTGATCTTATTAGACTTGAAATTTCGTAGTGAACATAATTGTAGAAGACCATTTTTTGAAAATCATTACACATTTTTATTTATTTAAGGTTTACATAAACATTTTTAAAATATCCTTTCTCTAAAATTTATTAAAAATATGCATACTATATTTATATTTACATTTGAAAATTCATAAACTTCATCATAAGAAGAAATCCAAATTTTTATTTAAAACAAAGGATTACACAAGGCAATCACGGTCTCCTTACATAGCCCCTTATCACACCAGCATAGGACCTAAGTGGAAGGTGTGCTAAGGTGAGAGAATCCGAGAGAGGCTCGGCCAACATCGCACGAGTTGTAATTTCTATTAGTTTGAACTTGTCGCGAAGGCGATCCCGTTCTAGCTTCACACGATGAAGTTCAGCTTGGGTTTGGTCCAGAGCAAAGCCCAGTGGTGCTACCTCCTTCCCAAGTTCTGTTAGATGGGCTTTGATCGGTCCAAGACTATTGGGTGAGGCCATCGAATCTTCTTTCTATATTAATTAACCAAGATTGCTTGTATTTAGAGATAGTAATAAAAACATTTAGTTTCCAGCGGTCATATTGACCAATGGTCAAATAATAGTCAAAACCCAAAAGTCTCATTTTAATTATACTCATGTTATCAAATGAAACATTTTTGTTGAGTATAAAAATAAAATAAAATAACACATAAAATTAGGAAATAAGATTTATTCAAAAATTTCGGGTCGTTACACTTTTCTAATATGTCCAGGCTATTAACATCTTTTAAAAATAGTTTCCAAAGGTTGGAACTTATTTTCATCTTTCAAAACATATTTCTTAGAATAATTTCTTTGGTAGGATTAAATCCACCTCAAACTTTTATTTCTATATCTCCTGAATTAATTGTAATATTTTTCGTTAAACTAACACTTATATTCTATATTCCCAAGTCCACCACAAAACTAGAAGTAACCATAGAAAGAATATTTACCTATGTAGCATCCATACTGACTAGATTTGTGAACATTTTTCTCATCAATGTTCTTAAAATTCACATCACAACTTTATTATGCCCCAGACATTATGTTATCACCCAAAATATTTTTCTTCAATTCAAATTTCTTTCTAACTTTATTGGAATCAGCAGTGGTATAATCTTTTTTATAGATTAAAAATTTTTATAAACTTCTGAATTTCCAAAGTTGATGGTTTTGTCCACATAGGAAATTTTCTTAGCCTTATTTTTCTTAGGAATATCTTCAACTTTATTTTCTACCTTTAAAGGTAACTATTTTATATCCTTCTCAGGTTCACCCTTTCCATAACTTTCACCAACTTAAAAGATAGAGTTATTTGAACATTAATTTCGCTACTCAGTTTTAGAATTTTTTTTGAATAAGTCCCCAATTTTCCTCTTTTTCTTTCAACATTACCTAAATATATTCACTCTAGTTCTTTTATTTTTCAAGAGACTTTTTCAGACAATAAATCTCTTCTAACAACTTATCTTTACCTTCAATAAAACAATTATTGACTACTTGTTATAGGACATTCCATATTAAACTTCTTAATATCTCCTTCAAGTCTTACAATCTTTCTCATTCATTCTTTGAATCAACTCTTCAGGTGAAACTCTAACTTGGTTTCTTCTTATTCAAAACTACTACATGAAAATCATTACCATGAGTTATTTAAATGAAAGTATTTAATCCAGAAACATAAATAAAATTTTCATCCTCAACATCACTATCATCATATTCATCATATTTAGACTAAATACTTGTCCTTTAGGATGTGGAGAATTTTTATCTTTTCTATTGGAACAATATTTTTATTTATCACCTTGTTTCTTCCAAATATCTTCTCAGAATCTTGTCGTCTTCTTCACTATCTTCCCCACTATTTCATTGAGAAAAATTAGCAGCAAAGTACCCAATAACTTCAAATTCAAAACATTTCAAGGGTATCTTGTCCTTATACATTCCTATAACTATTTCCACTTTTTTGTAAAACAAGGATAAATATTCACTAATATTGTTACTAACCTAATTTAAAGATTTCAAATCACCAGATTATTCATCTAAAATAAACCTCTTAGACTTACCTTTCATGGAATCCTTGAGGGAAATTTCTTAATAAGCTTTTTGTATTTCCATTAATAACTTTCTCCCTTATCATTTCATAAGTAATGAGAGTAATATAGAGGATATCTATAGACAGAGATTCAATAAATCTATCTTTAAAATATGAAACTTTGGAATGAAACTTACATGAATAATTATCAAGATCTATTAAAAAAAAGTTGAATCTTATAGATTTTTTACAATAAATCTTATTGTGCTAAAAATATCATTCACCCATGTAAATAAGTTACCAATATATTCATAATCACCTATTTTGAGATCTTCATACTTCAGCATCTATATTTGTATCTTGGATTTCTTCACCATTATATTTCTTTATTATTTTTTTAGAATGTTTCCCATATACCTTTGGTAGAAGTAAATCCCTTCAGTTTAAGGAATTCACTTTTAAAAAGTGATGATAGTAAAGTAATCTTATCTCTTCCATCATTCTTTGGATTTTTCTTATCCACACATGTAAGTGGAAAATTTTCAATTAGATGAAATCCATTGATATAATCTTCCAAAACATCATAACAAAGAGACATAAGATATAGAAACATTATATATTTATAGATATGATGGTTATTTCCATCAAATACCAGAATCCCATTTCTATTCAAATAATTAAAATTCTCCACAACAACTTCTCTTAAATAACATCTACAAAGAGTCAATGAAGGGAACCTTGATTTGATACCACTTGACAAGGCCCAACCAGGACCAATGTATCACTAAGATGGGTAGGGGGTGAATCAATGATATATTTTTATTTTATGTTATATTTCATGAGAAATAACCTTCTATTCCTATTAAATAATTATCACTTTGATGGAAAAAACATTCCCAAATATATGAGAATATAAGTATATACAAGGTTCACTACTCAATAAGAGTATCTAGACTTTGGAATAGTTTATAAATAATCCAATACAATATAATACACTAGAAAATAATAATTTAATTTGGATAAAAAAAGTAGTAAATACCCTTACTCTTGTGTAGCACTCTGATCAATACAACAATTCATGTGATTCTTCAATAAAAAATGATGTAAAATAATTTTTTTAACAAGATTCGAAACATTCACCAATTGATTCCAAATAGGTCACTATGATGCTTTAACAACATACACTTTTATATAAATTCATAACAAAATTATTCATTATCCTATCCAGTAGCTGGTAGAAATAACTCTTCAAGACATTGTACAAAAACCCAGATGGATGATTAGTCTAATGGATTAGTCCAATTATTCATTCTTGAAAACAAATTAGAAAATTTACTCTGAAACAAACACTAAAATACTTCATTCTTTCCAAGAAATGTTAATCTGTTGACTCGGTCGAATCCTGTAACCTCTTCCTTCTTCTTCTTCTATCTGGAAAAATTCCTTAAGAAAAATCTATCTAATAACTTTTATTCTTCCACAAAACCTTCAATGCTCTCGCTCTCTCCCATGCATGAAATATGTTTCATAATCAAAAATTATGTTTTACTTCCCTTATATTTATAAGTGTACCATAAATGGAATGGGTGGGAAACCAATTTCACATTCCCACTCAACCAAATTTCTAGAAACATGAATATGGATAACATCTTGACTTAATCTTTGACAACTTCATAGATTCTCAACTATTCTTGACTCATCTCAAAAATTCTCAAAACTTCATCCTTATTTGAACTTGAATAATTTTATATTGTATGGTACCATTTTCCATTTTGATGCAATTTTTCATTATGATGAAGCAAATTTAAAAATGAAGACTCTCGTTATGATGCTCTATATCAATTGAAACATTAAACAATTATTATTTAAACATTATTGTAACTTTATTAGACTTTAGTTTCTTTACATTGGATTTATCATATCTTTGGTTCTTCTCAATCACTCTGGTAGTCCAATTCTATTACTAAGTATGATCATTTTCTTCAGTTATTTTTAAAAAAATATAATTTTAAATTCTCAAGATGTCAAAACCACTGAACAATTCTTCAGTAGTAGAAAAAAATTATCTTTTCTTAAATAAAACCTAAGACATATGATCATGCATCTGATGATATCCAATATCTGATGACTTATTGGTGTCAACATGTATCTGATAGATCAGTCTCTATTACCCATCCACGGTATCAGTTTCAATGCTATTCTGATGAATCTTGACCCACTAAAAGACAAAAAATAGAACTTTTGTTCTATGAAAATGGTTGATTAGATTCCTGATCATCATCTGATTGATCAGTCTTTAGCATCAACCAATAGATCTATCTTTTCATATTTTCTCATTCAACAGTCATAATAAATCTAACTTACAGACAAACCTCAAAAAAATAGTCTTAATCTGCCTCTGATAGAACCTTGCATCTTATTCTTTTTAAATACTAACACTTTTTCTGTTGGTTCGATGTCAGAACTCTTTTCATGGATTGGTGGTACTTCATATCCAATGAAATATTGTTAGAAAAGAATTATTTTCTTCCAAAACCTCATCATCTTATGAATCATCTGATGGATTGGTTCATTTGGTCGATTAGACAATCTGATGAATCAACCAATCTGATGGATCAGACAATCGTTAATTCTAAAAACCTATGTATAGAATTTCTTGAACGACATTCAAACTCTGATACTTAATCTTATACCGATCAAGCATTTTCTTCTGAACACATTTTGATTCTGAAAACTAATTCACTCGGAAAAATTCTCCAGAATAGAAAATAAAAACCAATGTATTTTATTAAAAAACCTCCATTATACTTTCTGATTACTATTCACCTTTCATCTGATCACTAAAATATACAAATTGAATTTATTTTTCATAATGAAAAAACAAAACAATCAGAAAACACTTATTTCAAAATTCAAAAACAACTTCCATCAAACTTTTTCCCAACACTATATAAATCCTCAAGTAATGGTAATTAGATAATTTGTATCCTGTTGGTAAAGTAGTCAATGAAAATCATGCCTCCAATTATCTAAATAATATTGGAAAATGTGTGTTGAATTAGGTTCAACTCATGAACACCATCAATAATATCTAAAAAGTGTTCTCCAAATCATCTCATGCACAATCAGGAACCTTGGAAGACTTGTGTCCATTTGATGATGTTGATTCCTAGTAATCATTGTAAAACAATAGGCCAGTCTTTCATATTCACACCGGTAATAGCCTCCCCATTGATAAGTAGACCTAAAATGTATTTCACATCCACTAAAGTAATTGGATTCTCCCCCTCAAGAAGATGAAAATTTTGTGTCTCTAGTCACAATCCCTCAACTAGTGCAATAATCAATTAATGATCAATAATCTTAAAGTCATACATGGTTCCTCTATAGACTCTAGTATGTTAGAGAAATAGAATAATGGGTACTAAAGAATCCTCATGGTATAATTAATGAGATGTTCAAACCAAAATATATCAATCATGTGCTCTCTCCAGCACCATACATGACACATGAGATTGTTGTGGATGTAGGAGAACCTCCTCCATATAAATACATTAAATTCTCATAATTTTATAAAAGCAATTTAGCATTTTACATCATTTATTTTTAATAATAAATTATTTGTTTACTATAAATTTATGTTAATAACATAATAATATGATTACCGAATCGGTAATAAAATAAATTGAATATTTTTTTATAACAAAATTCTAGTCATTTATTTAAAATTATTTGACATTAAAAACTAGAATACAAGATTAATCATGTGGATTGATTTATGCTTTCCCTATAAATTTAGGGAAATGTGTGAGGGTGTGACCTTTCTAGAAATATATACCACAAATCTATGATGATGTCTATTTATTGGGATAAACCACATCATTCTAAATATGTGTTGACTTAGGCCTCCCACATCATCAGTTCCTATTCATGTTTTACATAAGCATGATGGTATAAAAAGTTAGATTGAAATTTTGATATACACCTATGAGTATCCATAGAGAATTTTAGTAGTCACTAATACTCTATTATTGATAAACTGGATCAATGAATTACTACCAATATAATTTTACAAATGGACAAACTATGATCACATGTGATCAAGGATACCATAATTCTGGGAAGTTATTAAAATCAAAGTAATGTTTCTCCAATAAAATCACACATGGTTTAAAATTTCTACCAGTAAAAGGATCATGGAACTCAGTGAACTAAACTATATGCTAGAAAAAATAAAATAAACATGAAACAAATGTTATCCTCCTGACTAATCATATCAATCTCATGCTAAAAATATTTCCCATAGTGCATCCCTCTGTTCAAACCCTCTTTGTCTTGTTTAACTCTTTCCACAAAATATTTCCCCCAAGATAGAATGATTCCTACACTAGAAATGTAATTTAATTTTAAAATAGTATATTAACATTTTATTTTAACATTAAGGATATTAATTAGAATTATATAATTTAATATTCCTAATTACTTGTGATAGGTTTCTTTTGAACTCCCTTAAATAGTCCATTAATTAATTCCATAATGTTGTTCATCATGCGTCTATATATTCTCTCATTATGATATGCTAGAAACCACTTATAATTTACTATTTTAATCGTAAACACATATTTCTTGATTATCTTATAAAATTCACTCAAAATTCTCTTAAATAATCTATTTTTTAGGATTGTATGTTAACAAAAATGATAACTAATAAGAATACATATAATGTTATTGACTATATTGGAATATGTTTTCAATAAAAAAAATATACATACGAAACTAATGATTTCTTTATTTGTGGAATCATCTTTTAACTTATTATGCACATTTATTGGAATTTATCTAATATATTATCAATTATATTAATGTGGTGTTCTCCATATAGGCCCTCATGACTAAATAGATTACCTATCACTTGATTCCAATCATAAATCAAAAAAATTAATTCAACATTTATCACAAAGTCATAGAGGATAGCTGAGAAACATATCTAAGATGGGAAGATCTCCTTCTCAAAAATATCATGGTCCAATGGAATGGGAGAAATATTTCTATCTTTTGTGGTGGAAATATATAATATTCCAATATATTTTTCATATATAAATATTTGATTAATCTGGATAAACTGTTTACAATGTCTAAAAACGTTGTATAAAGTAAAAATGCCCAAAAATAATCTATCAAACACTACCATAGATTAATCTACATGGTTTTTTTAATAATATATTCAAATTTATGAAATTTTTATACAACTGTATTATTATTACATAATATCTCCATAAACTATGGTAAAAATTTATAAGATCCATCTCAATTATGATACACTTTCATGATGGCCTTCTTTGTGAAGCTCATGACTTCCAGTAAGAAATTTGATCACTAAGAGTTGTTTTATTATATTTTTTACAAGAACTATAGGATCATCTTGCCATTATATTATAATTTTAACAATAATAGTTGAAATTAATTCAACATATATGGTGGTGTGATCCTATAATAGACTTGGTTTCACACATGTATGTGGAGAAAATATAGAGACTCTCCAATACTTGAAATTATTATCAAGTTTAATTAAAAGAAGCATCTAAAAGTCAAAATCAAACTTTTTATTTTGAATCATATAATGATACATTTGCAATTCTTCTTTGACATAACTATAATTTCTCTAAATATGACATTTTTTTATCATAGTCTTCATATCTTCTTTAATATCAAACTCTATCTCAATGTACAAAACACTTTCATCCAACCCTCTATTCAAGCCACAATAATTCATGGAAATTATATATATATAGAGTAATGATTGAATAATAAAATAAAATGAGATTTTCATACCTTTTTTTAACCATGGTATAAATTTTTATGGTGATTCAAATTCCGTGTTACATCACATGGATTAGCTCATAATGTTCTTTAATAACTTATTCTTGTTATGTGTCCTCACCAACTTCTTCTTATTCTGAATTTTCATCATCCTCAAATTTTCCCCATAAAATATACTTAATGTGGAATACATACTTGGAAACATCACTATTATTATGATATATCTAACCTTGAGGATATATCAATGTATCCTAAGGCTGCAATTGACCAACCTCAACTATAGATGGAACATATTCAGTGGTAGATATAGTGACATACAACTACATTATTTTATATTCATATTGGTACTTAACTAATTAAAATATATTTCTAATCCCCATAATCAATAACTAGATAGTATGTACACCAAAATTTCTCTTAAAAAACAATTGTTATGTCCCCCTTCCTGATCCTTTTTGAGAAAGCATTTCATCTTTCCTTAGAGGTTGAGCATTGGGAATATTGGGCTACAAATAAATGTAGCATGGATTTATCCAAATCTAGAGACCAAAGTAATCTACAAATTCTAGAGATTGAGGATATTTTATTGTCTTCATATGATAAATCAAGGCTCTATAAGTAAATATAAAAAGTGGATCATGATATAATGATCAATAAAAGGGAGTTTCATATAGGATTGAAATTCCTTCACTATAGTTCATGATTGAAGTTGATGTCTCTTATGTTTTGTTCCAGATGGTTAGGTATTTTTGTTGTATATAATTTTCTTCCTTATGGTGTATTTTAGATCCATTATGTAACGACCCGACCCTAGTTACCCAGAGTCGGTGCATTATTACATAACATTGGCATGATCACAAGAAATATCAAATCTCGAAAGACCGATTGGTTTAGTAGCCTTGGAAACACTAGATATATTCATAAGTTTTACATTACATCATAAAATGAAAAACTACTACAACAACATAATGTATCCATAATCCACACTCATATCCCCACATAATATCCCTGCATGTCATTCATAATTTACTTCTTCAATTCCTGGGAAAAATAAAACATAGAAAAGGGGTGAGCTCAAATGCCAAGTAAGGATAACAATATACCAAAAACTTTCATAAATAAGAATAAACATTTAAGGCTATGTATAACTAAAATAAAAGCCTTTTAAACTTGAACTTCAACATAGTATGGCAAAAGTAAAATGAAATAATTCCATTTACTCATTCACATGGATATTCTACTAATCGAATAATCACATGCAATATAAATAAGCACTTTCATAATGTTGGAATGCATAATGCTAAACTTTAATTTCTTTGTCAAGGCCTTGTCCCAAGACCTTGGGGCTACCTATAACTGGAACCCAACCCGGAGTGCCTCTAATAACCATGTTGTACCTCTCAAACCCCTCGAGGTTTAATTTTCATGATCACAATCACCCTCTTATGTTTCTAACATTGTTTCAAGTATTTTTGATTGATAGGAATCAAATCAGGTGGCCAAGGAATTGGGCCAAGATAGAAAGAAGGTAGAACTGGTCTGAAATCCAGACCACCGGCCAGCCGGTGGCACACCAGCGGCCAGCCGGTGGCACCTGCACTCAGAGGGAAGCCACTGCCTCCACACCGGCCAACCGGTGGCCTTGTACCGGCCAGCCGGTGGTACCCAGCCCCAATAGTGAAGGCTACTGCCTCACCACCGGCCAGCCGGTGGCTCTGGCACCGGTCGACCGGTGGAGCCTGGACCAGAATTCTCAGCCACTGTCAAGGCACCGGCCAGCCGGTGGCCCTGCACCGGCCAGCCGGTAGCACTGGTCAAACTAGCCGTTGGCTTTGACCAGTCAACTCCAAAAGCCTCCCAACGGCTCCGAGGCCTTTTCCAACGGCTCCAAAGCCCTCCAGCGGATACTTGAAGGTTCCTAGCCTATAAATAAAGGCCTAGGAAGCACCGGAACATCACACAAGCCACCATACACATTTTTACATCTTTGGCGAAGCTCCGACGGATTGTTCCAAGGGAACCCAAAGTGCTCCAACAACTTCCACATCCAAGAGCACCTCCATAGAAGCTTGGAAGCGGCCCTCAAACCTCATCAATCAATCAAAGGCGCCCAAGGCTTCTCCATTACGGGTTTTATTGTTTTATTTCTTTTTAGCTTTAAAATTGGGTTTGTACCTACAAACCCCAAACCCTTTTCTCAACCCCCTTTCTTTTGGGTTTCACACCACCATTAAGGTGTGAAGAGGTTTTCTCAAGCTTTTCCTTTAAAAGGCTTGTGTTTCGGTGAGCTAGCCTTCACCCGTTAAAAAGGCTAGTGGGTTCTTGCTAAACCATTAAAAGCAAGTGGGTTCTTGCTAAACCACAAAAAGCAAGCTGTAATAGGTCCTAGTGCTACCTCAAAGCCTAGTGGGTTTCTTGCTATAACCATTGAAAAGCAAGCGGTAGGAATCTCTCAACGGTTGAGTTGGGAGCGGAGACGTAGGCCGGGTTTTGGCCGAACTCCGTTATCAATTTCTTGTGTCTTGCCTCTTTACTTTCCGCTGCACTTTACTTTGATTTTTAATTTGTTAATCAATCTTTTAAAAGGCAATTCACCCCCCCTCATTCCCTCTTTCTCGCTGGGGTTTCTTCCGACCTAACAATTGGTATCAGAGGGAGAATTTGAATAAATCCTTAACCGGTTTCAAATTAAAGATCCTATTTTTTTGATGGCTTCTACCGCTTCTTCTTCTCAAAACCTCGAAGGTCATTCTTTGGATCGTGCTCCATTCTTTGATGGAGCCGATTATTCTTTTTGGAAAACCCGCATCACCACTTTTTTAAAAAGTATTGGTTATCCTATTTTTAGAATTGTTATGCATGGTTTTACGCTCTCTTCTCCCGATGAGTCTAAATGGACCCCCGCCGACATTGCAAATTTCGAGCTTGATGGCAAAGCCATGAATTCTCTTCATTGTGGCTTAGACCGTAATATATTTAATTGTATTTCTTCTTGCACATCTTCTCATGATATTTGGAAGCTTTTAGAACTTACCCATGAAGGTACTAGCAAGGCTCCAAAGCAAGAACCCGACAACAAGCAAGAACCCGACGAAGAGATCAAGCCCGCTTGCCCACTTCACAAGAAAAGGGCCAAGAAGAAAAAGAAGAAGGCTTCAAAGGCAACATGGAGTGACACCTCCTCATCATCATTCTCCTCCTTCTCCTCGAGCGACCAAGGTAAAAAATGCCTAATGGCAAAACATGAGGTATCATCTTCCGACTCCTCTTCCTCTTGTTCTTCAAATTCCAATTCTTTAAATCATTTATCTTATGAAGAACTCTCACACGCTAGAGATCAATTAGAAAAAGGTTTTCATGCTTTATCGTCAAAATTTGTTGCTTTAAAAAAGTCTTTCAAAAAACTCTCTTCCGAAAAAGAACAACTTCTTAAAGAGAAGGAAGAGTTGCTCCTTAAAATCCAAAATTTTCCAAATGTTGATTCTATGGAATCAACCATCAAAGACCTAAGGGAGACCCTAGCTAAATTCACCAACGGAGAACAAAACCTTTCAAAACTCCTTGGTTCTCAACATGTTTCTAGAACCACACATGGACTTGGCTACACCAACCAAACCTCCTCCTCCCATGCACCCACTATTTTTGTAAGGGGGAGCTCCGAATTTAAATTCTGTAATTATTGTAAAAAACCCGGGCACCTAATTTATGAATGCGATTGCAAAAATGCCCGTTATGGTATGCCTAAATCTATTTACTTTTCGGACGAATTTTATAGGAGAAGACCCGCCATAAAACAAATTTGGATTGAAAAATCCCTTTTGGCGAGTCTCTCCGGGCCAAAATTTGTCTCGGTTTCAAAAACCTACCCCCGGTGATTTATTGTTCTTATTTAGGGGGAGTTAGGTTCTTTTAAGCCTTTTTTTTTGAATTAAAAATTTTCATTCAAAATTCTCATTTCAAATTTTCAATTCAAAATTTTCGATTCAAACTTTCAATTTCAACTCTTAGTATCAAATTTTTCAATTCAAAATTTTCTATTCTTATTTGATTCAAAACTCTCAATTTCAAAAATTTCATTTGGTTTCAAATTTCAAAATTCAATTGGTTTTTGATTCAAAAATTTCAATTCAAACTGTTATTCTATTTTCATTTCAAAATTTTCAACAATTGATATCATTTTCAATTGATTTAAAATCTCGTTTTTTATCGTTTCCCTCAATCAAGTTTTATGGCCCACTCTATTTTGATAATCACAAAGGGGGAGAAATTTTTTGATTGATTGGGGGAGAATCCTTTTCATCATGGTTAAGTATTTTCTTTCAATTTCAGCATTTTACATTAATTGTTTTGGTGATTGTGATCATCAAAATAGGGGGAGATTGTTGTACCTCTCAAACCCCTCGAGGTTTAATTTTCATGATCACAATCACCCTCTTATGTTTCTAACATTGTTTCAAGTATTTTTGATTGATAGGAATCAAATCAGGTGGCCAAGGAATTGGGCCAAGATAGAAAGAAGGTAGAACTGGTCTGAAATCCAGACCACCGGCCAGCCGGTGGCACACCAGCGGCCAGCCGGTGGCACCTGCACTCAGAGGGAAGCCACTGCCTCCACACCGGCCAA
Source organism: Viscum album (assembly GCA_963277665.1). Lineage (NCBI taxonomy): Eukaryota > Viridiplantae > Streptophyta > Magnoliopsida > Santalales > Viscaceae > Viscum > Viscum album. Next base: position 57,671,911 of record OY728145.1, on the reverse strand, counting down.
CCGGTGGCCTTGTACCGGCCAGCCGGTGGTACCCAGCCCCAATAGTGAAGGCTACTGCCTCACCACCGGCCAGCCGGTGGCTCTGGCACCGGTCGACCGGTGGAGCCTGGACCAGAATTCTCAGCCACTGTCAAGGCACCGGCCAGCCGGTGGCCCTGCACCGGCCCGCCGGTAGCACTGGTCAAACTAGCCGTTGGCTTTGACCAGTCAACTCCAAAAGCCTCCCAACGGCTCCGAGGCCTTTTCCAACGGCTCCAAAGCCCTCCAACGGATACTTGAAGGTTCCTAGCCTATAAATAAAGGCCTAGGAAGCACCGGAACATCACACAAGCCACCATACACATTTTTACATCTTTGGCGAAGCTCCGACGGATTGTTCCAAGGGAACCCAAAGTGCTCCAACAACTTCCACATCCAAGAGCACCTCCATAGAAGCTTGGAAGCGGCCCTCAAACCTCATCAATCAATCAAAGGCGCCCAAGGCTTCTCCATTACGGGTTTTATTGTTTTATTTCTTTTGAGCTTTAAAATTGGGTTTGTACCTACAAACCCCAAACCCTTTTCTCAACCCCCTTTCTTTTGGGTTTCACACCACCATTAAGGTGTGAAGAGGTTTTCTCAAGCTTTTCCTTTAAAAGGCTTGTGTTTCGGTGAGCTAGCCTTCACCCGTTAAAAAGGCTAGTGGGTTCTTGCTAAACCATTAAAAGCAAGTGGGTTCTTGCTAAACCACAAAAAGCAAGCTGTAATAGGTCCTAGTGCTACCTCAAAGCCTAGTGGGTTTCTTGCTATAACCATTGAAAAGCAAGCGGTAGGAATCTCTCAACGGTTGAGTTGGGAGCGGAGACGTAGGTCGGGTTTTGGCCGAACTCCGTTATCAATTTCTTGTGTCTTGCCTCTTTACTTTCCGCTGCACTTTACTTTGATTTTTAATTTGTTAATCAATCTTTTAAAAGGCAATCCACCCCCCCTCATTCCCTCTTTCTCGCTGGGGTTTCTTCCGACCTAACAAACCAGACACCAACCCGGAGTGCCTCTAATAACCGAACACCAACCCGGAGTTCCTCTAATAACCGGAGACCAAACCGGAGTTCCTCTAATAACCGGAGACCAAACCGGAGGTCTTACTTTTACCGGTCCCCAACCCGGAACATAGTTGTCTAACACATTCATCTGAATGAAAGGTTGAAATATAACATAAACATTTGGATTACAAATAACTTATGAAATGTCAATACTCTAAACAAAAACCATGAGTGACATAAGAATAACTTATCCACAGTCAAAAATATCACAAACCTTCAATAAAATATGGATGTTTTGTATCATAATAAATCATCTTCAAATAAGCTTAAAATCCATCAAAGGATATTGACATAGATGAAATAAAGACTATTTTAGAAAAATATCTCTTTCTATTTTGAAATCATTTAAGAGTCTTATATTTATGAAATAAAACATTTTTTTGAAAATATTCTTATTATCTTGTAAGGGAAGCTTCGACGATTTTATAATGGTGGAAAATAGCCACACCTGCCGTATAAATTTAAAAAAACTTTCTTACCTTAATTTTTTCGAAAAGGTTAAAAAGCACCTTGTTTGGAAAATGACGGAATGATTCCTTTATAAACCTCTTATAAAAAGTCAAACAACGGTATAAATGACTTTAACCCATATTCTAGTAAATAGTAAATTTTTTTTGAAATTCATTTTTAAGAAATATGGATGTGGATGATAAAGAGATCCCAGTAGATTATTACGTATAAACAACCTCGGATAATGAAGAGATTGTGAAATAACCCTTACCAATTTGGGATCTTACGAAACATGCAACCCATGAAAGAGGTATCATACAATGAATATGTAAATACACATAAATTAAAGTGTATTACACAAAGAATATAATTATGGGTAGTACATACACCACACAGAAGGTAATGGTGGCAATATGGCATGAATCTCATGGAAATAAGGAGTGATATGAAAACCCCTTACCTTGTACTTTTCCTTGGTTGGGGTAGGTTAAACTCTTCTTCTTTGGGTTCTTCCTTTTGATTTGATCAAAAGGGCTCCATAGGTTGGTTTTCTGATCAAACTAAGGCCTCTAGGTTGTAGTGAGGGAAGTTGGGAGAGTATTTGGGCAGATTTTGGCCGAACCTAAAGGCTTTGAAGGTGTGATGAAATGAGAAGGAGGAGTGCCCTTTTATAAGAGGGGTGAGGGGCACCTTTGGAAAAGCTTGAGATATTAATTTATAATAAATTCATAATAGGTTTAAAATGGCTCCAAAGTTGACTATTCAAATGTTAAGGTGGGGATGGGTCGAAAACAACTCAACCAATAGAATTTAGACAGGTTTGGGTACTTATATTAACCTTATCTGTAAGTATTAACTCTATGTTAATTAGTTTCACTTTTACAATGTCTCTTTGTATTTTTATATAATATGGTTAATAAACATACTATATACATCCATGAGACCCCCAAGTGGTCCATTAAGGATGAACCTATCATTATATAAGTCTCTTGGCCGAACCTTAGATTTTTAGGAATTTAATATCAATTAATAATATAATATTTGTTTTAAGAACTCTTTTATGTCAATTTTGACACTATTCAATAGTTGATTTTTTTGAAACTCATAACAGATTGATTACTTCGAAAAAAGTAAATTAAATCCATCCTAATATATCATATTATCCTAGAAAATTAGTTTAATTCATTAAAAGTTTCATATTATATTTATTTGGGTATTTGTAATATCAATTAATTTGATTTTTTACTATTTTAGTAATTACTGCATCATCATTGTGTCATAAATAAAATAAATTATTTAATGTCTAAAAATTATAAATAAAATATCATTATGTAGGAAATAGTTTTATCTTTCTAATTAATATTTATAATCTAAAATCCAACATATATAACCCTATGTAATAATTGTTTTTCTAAAAGATATATGCTTGTGTCATTTTTGTATTCATTTTAACTTAATTAAAATAAAGTGTCCCTATCACCTACAAGTGGCACCATGGGGTCCCCAAATCGACCCAAAGATGCCTACGGTCGAACATGTATCAACCAATAATGCTAGGAAATGTTTTAGGGTAATTTAGTATTATTATAATATTATTTTTTAACCCTTATTTACCAGATTTACCCTTAACCATGGTAAATAAAATATTTACCACAGTAATTATTCAAAATGTCTAAAAATAAAAGTTACCTATTTACACAATTTGGACATCCTGATTCCAAATATGGAATCCATTTTTCTAAATTCAAAACACAGAAGTGGCAGAAATTAATTTAAAATTAATTCCCGCTGTCAAAACAAAAAGCGTGTTTTTAAGAGATAATAACTATCAAAAGATTGACACTTGTTTATGTTCGGTTTAATTGTAAAATTATTTCCAATGACCAACATCATATTAAATGATAAAAATATATTCTAAATATTCTTTAAAACCACTAAAATTCATAATTTATCACTATTAATTATTTTGATTAAAAAAGTTGTTTTTAATTAAAATTTAGTAATTTTCACTATTCATCAAAATATGAATGTTATCCGAAAAGTACCAAAATTTCACCTTAGGCTAAATTCGATACTCTGAAACCAAAAATTAAGTCCATTTTGAGAGATAAAATTTCTAAAATTTTAAAAGGTATGCATTACTATTCATAAAGGCTAGTTTGATTGGTTGTGGTGTGTTAGAACTCGAAGTTGCGTACAACACATGCTACTGTATTATTCAAAGGAAAGCGTACCGTGGAAGCTTGGAATGTTTCATTTTAAATTTTTTGATGTCCCCATTTAGTCAAAAAGTTTAAAATATTGTATTTAAAAAGGTTTCACTATTAAAAGTTGATAAAAGTGCGATACGGAAAATGAATCTGTTCTTGCATTATGTCTAAGAAACTCATAATATGGATTCTAAAATTATAAGGATTATATAAAGTTTAAAATTTAGATAATACTATTCATAACCTCTTTTGAATGGCTTTTTTTTTGTAAGTCATGGTGTGATTGAACTCGGTGTTGCGTGTAGTGCAAGTTATTGAATTATTTTGAAGAAATAACACACTATGAAATCTTGGGGTGTTACATTCTCCCCTCCTTCAATAAATTGCGTCCTCGCAATTTGAAATTGTTCTTCGAAAATAAAAGGTTGAAAATAGAAAATATATTTGTGGGAAAACCCACATCGGAAATTGGGTTACTAAAATTTAGTCTTAATATGAGGAAAAGAGAAATGAAAGGGTCACCACCAAATTATGACCTCGATTAGGAGAACATTGGTGACAATTAGAGACATATAATTGGAGGGAAAATGTAAATATTTATATGTAGTGATTGAGGTCATCAATCACAAACAAGTATAAAATTGAGGTCCTTAAATTCATCAATCTATGATGATTTGAAATACCATCGGTTCAAAAAAACATAGGGTATTAGGATAACACATTTTTGAAGTTTCAAAATATCTTAGTTGAAATCCCACATCGAAAAATGAATTAATGAAGCCTCTATTTAAAATAAAGAGTCTAAAGTATGAAGATTACCGAAAATAACACATAATAGGGTTCCATGTAGGAAAATATGGATATGGAAGGAAAATCTAACCATCAATTATCTGATGGAGAGTGGTAGAGAACATGTCTATGAAAAGGCCAACAATCCCAAAGCCATAAATTAGTGATGATTTAAGGTACCATCTAGGAAAAAAATTTTGTTATAAGTTGCTTTTCTTAATATTGAGGAATTTATTTATGAGATTGGATAAGATCATAAGGAGATATACTTACTTTATAATTAGAGTTTTATCCATTAATAAATTTCTACCACAAACTCATCTTTCACTCTAAAAGATAATAGAATGTAAAAAAAATTCTTTTTACACTATTCGTATAGGGTTCCAAAATAAACGAATTTATAATTCATCTACAAGATCTTTTAATAAAAACTACATTATTTAATCCAGGACATCTCGTGGGACAGTGGTAGGTGATACACCCTTGTCGCCCTTCGGTTGCGGGTTCAAGTCTCGCAGCCTTGCCGGACGCGACGGGTTGCCGTCCGACCTCCGGGTTGTCCTTTTATGGAAATCCAAAATACTCCAAACTAGAACTATCCAAAATACTTCTGTCCAAACTCACAGTCCAACATTTATAAGGAAGGTAAACATAATATAGATCCTTTTTACCCCGTAATAGCATATGAATACCTTCATCATGTATTACCATATTCCTTATTAATTACATTCATGCTCCCTTATTCCATATAGAAGGCTGGATATACATCATTAATCCAAAAAAAATTTAAACCCCAACAATGATGGAATATACAAATCATTACTCAGTTCCAAGGTAGTTAAGAATATCCAATATAATTTATCCAAAACAATCACATATTATTCCAAAATCACTACCTCAGTATCAGAACTATATTATGATTTATCATTCTCTCAACCATATATTTTCCAAAAATTTATCCTGCTATTGAGTCACTTTTCTTTGTTCCACACAATCTCAAGTCCTTAATGAAATAGTAATGCAGTACAATCCTTATATACTCCATAATTATTATAACAAGTACATTGTTGATACAACACTCAATTTACATAATCAACATAAGAACTCTAATAATTCCTCTTCATCTGTGGTAGTATCATAACTTGATTATTATCCAATAGCATCATTTGCGGCATAGTCTGATGACTGGGACATAGGTTCGCGTAGTGTTCAAAATCCTTGCAAATGAAGCATTGTACATTTGAAACCATTTTCTTACCCTTGTAGTCACATACTTTGTGCCCTTTTCCTCCACACTTATAACAAACTCCCATTCTTTTCAGGCAAGTTCCAAGGTGTTTCTTTCCACAGTTATCACATATAGGAAAATTCTTCTTTTCCCTCTTCCCTTTATCCATCTTTCTCTCTTCCATCCTTTTCTTCTCTTGCTTCCCTTCAAAGCCATAGGACTCAGTAAACTCTTTACTTATCTTATCAATACATGATATTATTTCTTCATATGATGATAATACATGGGAGACTATTTCTCTTATAAATTCTAGCTTAAGACCATGAAAGATATGATCCTTCCTTCTCTTTGGATGATGTGCATTTATGGAGTTCTCATTCCTTCTACTGGGCGCCATTTCTAAACAATGGCATACACTAGATAAGTTTATGAATCAAAATACATAATCTCATACTTATAAAACACTTAACATAAATTGAACTATTTATGGATATAATCCATAATCATAAAAATGTCTCCTTTGAGGATGTATATACTCATAAACCCTTCATAATGGTTTGTAAAGAAAATTAGAATTATCCTAAGCATATCCCCTGGGAGTGTCGTAACCAAGAGTGCAGCAAGGCCCGTTGTCGTGCACCAGTTCCCGTTCGAGTCTAGCTCAAAGCGGTGTTTTCGGGTTTTACCCCTAGGTACATCTGTGCTAGAGCCGCCTCTACCTGCTCGTATCCAGACAGGGATGTATTGCTTGGAAAACTCACAAAATCTCTACAATACCAAAATTCTAGGAAGTTCTTCTATACTAATCCTCAAAGTTCATCTTAGGTCTACGTGCTATAATCAGAGTTTATCTAAATATAGCTTCCAAGATTTGTACTAAACTTCCTCTGATACCAACTGTAACGCCCCGACCCTAGTTACCCAGAGTCGGTGCATTATTACATAACATTGGAATGATCACAAGAAAGATCAAATCTCGAAAGACCGATTGGTTTAGTAGCCTTGGAAACACTAGATATATTCATAAGTTTTACATTACATCATAAAATGAAAAAATACTACAACAACATAATGTCTCCATAATCCACACTCATATCCCCACATAATATCCCTGCAGGTCATTCATAATTTACTTCTTCAATTCCTGGGAAAAATAAAACATAGAAAAGGGGTGAGCTCAAATGCCCAGTAAGGATAACAATATACCGGAAACTTTCATAAATAAGAATAAAAATTTAAGGCTATGTATAACTAAAACAAAAGCCTTTTAAACTTGAACTTCAACATAGTATGGCAAAAGTAAAATGAAATAATGCCATTTACTCATTCACATGGATATTCTACTAATCGAATAATCACATGCAATATCAATAAGCACTTTCATAATGTTGGAATTCATAATGCTAAACTTTAATTTCTTTGTCAAGGCCTTGTCCCAAGACCTTGGGGCTAAATGTAACCGGAACCCAACCCGGAGTGCCTCTAATAACCAGACACCAACCCGGAGTGCCTCTAATAACCGAACACCAACCCGGAGTTCCTCTAATAACCGGAGACCAAACCGGAGTTCCTCTAATAACCGAAGACCAAACCGGAGGGCTTACTTTTACCGGTCCCCAACCCAGAACATACTTGTCTAACACATTCATCTGAATGAAAGGTTAAAATATAACATAAACATTCGGATTACAAATAACTTATGAAATGTCAATACTCTAAACAAAAACCATGAGTGACATAAGAATAACTTATCCACAGTCAAAAATATCACAAACCTTCAATAAAATATGGATGTTTTGTATCATAATAAATCAACTTCAAATAAGCTTAAAATCCATCAAAGGATGTTGACATAGATGAAATAAAGACTATTTTAGAAAAATATCTCTTTCTATTTTGAAATCATTTAAGAGTCTTATATTTCTGAAATAAAACATTTTTTTGAAAATATTATTATTATCTTGTAAGGGAAGCTTCGACGATTTTATAACGGCAGAAAATAGCCACACCTGCCGTATAAGTTTAAAAAAACTTTCTTACCTTAATTTTTTCGAAAAGGTTAAAAAGCACCTTGTTTGGAAAATGACGGAAAGATTCCGTTATAAACCTCTTATAAAAAGTCAAACAAGGGTATAAATGACTTTAACCCATATTCTAGTAAATAGTAATTTTTTTTTGAAATTAATTTTTAAGAAACATGGATATGGATGATAAAGAGATCCCAGTAGATTATTACGTATAAACAACCTCGGATAATGAAGAGATTGTGAAATAACCCTTACCAATTTGGGATCTTACGAAACATGCAACCCATGAAAGAGGTATAATACAATGAATATGTAAATACACGTAAATTAAAGTGTATTACACAAAGAATATAATTATGGGTAGTACATACACCACACAGAAGGTAATGGTGGCAATATGGAATGAATCTCACGGAAATAAGGAGTGAGATGAAAACCCCTTACCTTGTACTTTTCCTTGGTTGGGGTAGGTTAACCTCCTCTTCTTCGGGTTCTTCCTTTTGATTTGATCAAAAGGGCTCCTTAGGTTGGATTTATGATCAAACTAAGGCCTCTGGGTTGTAGTGAGGGAAGTTGGGAGAGTATTTGGGCAGAGTTTGGCCGAACCTAAAGGCTTTGAAGGTGGGAAGAAATGAGAAGGAGGGGTTCCCTTTTATAAGAGGGGTGAGGGGCACCTTTGGAAAAGCTAGAGATATTAGTTTATAATAAATTCATAATCGGTTTAAAATGGCTCAAAAGTTGACTATTCAAAGGTTAAGATGGGGATGGGTCGAAAACAACTCAACCAATAGAATTTAGACAGGTTTGGGTACTTATATTAACCTTATCTTTAAGTATTAACTCTAAGTTAATTAGTTTCACTTTTACAATGTCTCTTTGTATTTTTATATAATATGGTAAATAAACTTACTATATACATCCATGCGACCCCCAAGTGGTCCATTAATGATGAAACTATCATGATATAAGTCTCTTGGCCGAACCTTAGATTTTTAGGAATTTAATATCAATTAATAATATAATATTTGTTTTAAGAACTCTTTTATGTCAATTTTGACACTATTCAATAGTTGATTTTTTTGAAACTCATAACAGATTGATTACTTCGAAAAAATTAAATTAAATCAATCTTAATATATCATATTATCCTAGAAAATTAGTTTAATTCATTAAAAGTTTCATATTATATTTATTTGGGTATTTATAATATCAATTAATTTGATTTTTCACTATTTTAGTAATTACTGCATCATCATTGTGTCATAAATAAAATAAATTATTTAATGTCTAAAAATTATAAATAAAATATCATTATGTAGGAAATTGTTTTATATTTCTAATGAATATTTATAATCTAAAATCCAACATATATAACCCTATGTAATAATTGTTTTTCTAAAAGATATATGCTTGTGTCATTTTTGTATTCATTTTAACTTAATAAAAATAAAGTGTCCCTATCACCTACAAGTGGCACCATGGGGTCCCCAAATCGACCCAAAGATGCCTATGGTCGAACATGTATCAACCAATAAGTCTAGGACATGTTTTAGGGTAATTTATTATTATTATAATATTATTTTTTAACCCTTATTTACCAGATTTACCCTTAACCATGGTAAATAAAATATTTACCACAATAATTATTCAAAATGTCTAAAAATAAAAGTTACCTATTTACACAATTTGGACATCCTGATTCCAAATATGGAATCCATTTTTCTAAATTCAAAACACAGAAGTGGCATAAATTAATTTAAAATTAATTCCCGCTGTCAAAACAAAAAGCGTGTTTTTAAGAGATAATAACTATCAAAAGATTGACACTTGTTTATGTTCGGTTTAATTGTAAAATTATGTCCAATGACCAACATCATATTAAATGGTAAAAATATATTCTAAATATACTTTAAAAGCACTAAAATTCATAATTTATCACTATTAATTATTTTGATTAAAAAAGTTGTTTTTAATTAAAATTTAGTAATTTTCACTATTCATCAAAATATGAAAGTTATCCGAAAAGTACCAAAATTTCACCTTAGGCAAAATTCGATACTCTGAATACAAAAATGAAGTCCATTTTGAGAGATTAAATTTCTAAAATTTTAAAAGGTATGTATTACTATTCATAAAGGCTAGTTTTATTGGTTGTGGTGTGTTAGAACTCGAAGTTGCGTACAACACATGCTACTATATTATTCAAAGGAAAGTGTACCGTGGAAGCTTGGGTTGTTTCATTTTAAATTTTTTGATGTCCCCATTTAGTCAAAAAGTTTAAAATATTGTATTTAAAAAGGTTTCACTATTAAAAGTTGATAAAAGTGCAATACTGAAAATGAATCTGTTCTTGCATTATGTCTAAGAAACTCATAATATGGATTCTAAAATTATAAGGATTATATAATGTTTAAAATTTAGATAATACTATTCATAACCTCTTTTTAATGGCTTTTTTTGTAAGTCATGGTGTGATTGAGCTTGGTGTTGCGTGTAGTGCAAGTTATTGAATTATTTTGAAGAAATAACACACTATGAAATCTTGGGGTGTTACACATTAAGAGGCTATAGGAAGGATCTTTACTGTAATGGGTAGTGGATGAAGCAGTACATTGAGGAATTCCCCACACATACAGTTGATTCCATCACACTGGAAAAAATCATCATCACTTTTATTATTAGGTTTTCCCTAACCTAATAACTTTTATATTATGTTTCCTTTAAAATATTATTCATTTCATGTTAATTTAACATCTTATAGGTTCAAATTGATCACAAGGAAATATTTTGAGTGTGGGGGGGAAATTTTTTGGGGGTAGCTTCTTTAGGTTATTCATTTTGTGTGTGTGTGTGTGTGTTTTTGTGTTAATTTTCTAAAAATCCATGTAATAGGATCATTTAGATATTGAACATATGAAGAATGTGTGTTTTCAAAATTCATTGGTAGCATGATGAGAATGATAGTTATTTCATCATTAAAATTTTGATTTTTATACAATTCATCGATGATATGATTCATTGCGTAATTATAAAATAATTTAGATTTTAAAACCACTCTTTGTAATATTCATTCATGGTAATTTGTATTATTTATTTCTCCAAAAAAAATTCACACAACCATGCCATGTTAAATTTTTCCAACTACATTGATGGTATAGCCAATTTAGGTAAAAAATAATCTTATATCAATGGTTGATCCATACATTCATTTTTCTTCTGATCAGTTTCATTACAATATCTAATTTAACTATTCATGTGTATCTAATATGAAACAATTTTACACCATAAAAAAACAAAAAACCATATATATATATATATTATCTTAATAAATTTGGGAGTTCATAAATGTAATACACTTGGGGATATCTAGTTTTGGAGCATAAGATTTTACTTTTTGGAATGCTTAAGTTAGTGGGTCTTGAAATTTTGTGGCAAAGGAATGTAGAACAGGTTCCATGGGGTTAAACATGGTAAAAATAAATGTTTTTCTTGACCTTAATATACTGAATCAATGGTGGATATATGATATTGAAATGATTGACACACACACATGGGGGATTAATGTCATGGTAAACCCATAACTTGTTTCTCTATAGTTAGTTTCATCAATGTCACTATATGTTTTTTCGATACAATTTATGAGATAATGAATTCCAGATTTATTATGATTTACTTATTTATGAGATTCTTATTTTTCCTACATTACCACTATGGATTCGGAAATATCAACATGTATATCTTGCAAAAATTCTCTAGAATACATGACATGTAACTTTTACCAGGAGTTCAAAGGGTAAGTGTGGGGGCTGATAAAACAAAATTTTATTGAATATTTTATTAATAATAAATGGCAGAATTTCCTCAAATTGTATTCAATGTGTTTATTTATGTAATATTTGGGATTAGTTATTTCATTAGAAAATTTAATGAAAATATAATTTTTCCTCTAAAGTGCACTGCAATATTTTTTCCATAAATATTTTTATGTGACTTATTTAAAATTAAAAAATATATATAATTCCAAACATAATTTTCTATGACTTTAATTGATATCATATAGTCTATATCATGCATTTAATTCAAGTAAATGGGAAAAGAATTCATAGATGGACTAGACTCACCATATTGGGAACCACTTTACCATTTGGGCCATATCTTCTACATCCGGTCTTGCATTGGGATAAAACATGATAGTAGATAGAGTACCCAATTCCACACAAATAATCCTTCTACAAATATAACTGATTCACATATTTTATTTTAATAATGTTGTTAAAGTGGGATTAAAATATATTTTTTAATGTTTCCCATTCACAATTGTAACATTTTATTAACCTATCACACTCTCACCTATATAAATATGTATTTTATCATTTTTAACGGTTGTTATGATAATTATAGGATTTTGAGAAGATGAGAAGTGGTTACTTTCCATTTCAATACACCATTGGAGGAGGGAAGCACTCAATCTACGATCTCCTCCAAAATGATATTATTTTCCTCTTCTTTGTTGTAACATTGTTGTTCTTACAATGAAATATCTATTTCTATCTTATTTGAACTATTATTTTCAATTTCATTGTTATTTAATTTAATTATTTGGTATGTAACTCAATATTAAACAAATTATTATGTTATACCCATTCTAAAACTTTTCACATGAAAAACGTTTCTTTGATGACTACACCGCCCAAGGAAGAGTAGTTTTTCTTAGTAATCAATCTACCACTAACCCTCTTCCCTTACCTTTTTAGAATCAATGATATTTTTTAATTTATATACTATAATATATGAATTTAGTTTTTGAAATTAAAAGAAACTAATCAAGAAATTGAATAATTAACACAAAACATGTGTGTTCGAACAATGTGTGAATTGTGAGACTGTGGTCTTAATCAGTAAAACGAAACAACATGGGATAAATTTTTAGAGTTCAAATAAAATTCGAAGACTCAATTCATACTCATCTAAAAAATGGATATGCTGCCTAATTTACCATTAACATAATCTATCCTTAGAACGATAATCAAAATAGGGTTCTATAATTGCATGCTCCAATGCTTTCTTAGGGCTTAATTCATTTCATCTTTGTGGTTAGGTTAATTCTAATAGGGTTTAGGGGTTAATAAATTTAGGGATTATAATAAAGTGGATGTTAATTTAAATGATAATTATTAATAAGTAATTTAATACGTATAGTTATATATTTTAAAAAAATTAAAAATATTTTCTAAAATAAACATCTTATCGTTATTTTTTCTCAATCACAATTCAAAAACAAAAACAAAAACAAAAACATTATTCGTTCATCATAATTCTTCTTTCTTTATAGACATCAAATAAACCCCCCATCATTTTTAATAGTTTGTTTCTTTTTTTTAAATACCTTTAATATGTTGTTTTAAATATTACCTCCTTATAGAATGACCTTGGTCAACTGCTCTACTACACCGAAATAATTTAAATTTACACACTATTTGATAGCTCCCATGATAGCACCTTTCAAAGATATCAGCATAAATATTACATTTAAATTATTAACCAAATGATCCTAGATGAATTGTTTGAGTGAAAATAATCCAAGATAATGACTTATAATGAGTTTTAAGTAGATAATGAGAGTTATTAATATCATTATATTGAATTTTTTCATGTAAATAAATTTTAATATAATGTTCAAGGAGATAAACATGAGGATTATGAATCTAAATCTCATAAATATTCAAATAATATTTGTTTATCAATGTTACACATTAAAGGAATCTAGTTTGAATATTTATTCAATGGTCACATAGTTATACACTATAATAACTTTGAAATTTAGTGATATTTTTTACATTAGTAATGTTTTAAAATGTTGTTAAAGAATTAATAAATATTTTTGAGAAACATCATTAAAATATTCCTTAAATAGACACGTTTTCTAAAACTGTTGCTATAATTTGTTTTTGAAATACATGATATGAAATGTTTTTACAAAAATGGTATTTTTTTTAATATCAATTCAGACCTGCACACCCATACATGCATCTAACCACACCAGATTCACCCTCCATTGGATGAAACCTATATGCCACCCCCAACTTGACATCACCCAACACCAATTGTACCATCTATTTCAATGATACTTGCACACCATAGGATTTGAAGATATTACCAGATGAAACCACATGACACAACCAGACTAACTACTATAAACATATATTTTTTATAAAAATGAAATATGGTATATTTATACATATATTAATATATTCCAATATTTTTAAAAAATAATATTATATATATAATTTTATATATGTATATTATATATACATATATATATTTATATATATATATATATATATATTATTTATCTTTATATATATATATATATATCTTTATATATGTGGGTGTGTGTATATATGTGTGTGTGTGTGTGTGTTTATATATGTGTTTGTGTGAATGTTTGTGTGTGTTTTTATATATAAATGTGTGTGTGCATGTACAAACACACATATAGATATATATTTATTTATATATGTGTCAATGTATATATATATATAAATATATATGTATATGCATGTTTATATATATATATATGTACGTGTCTTATATATATAATGATAATTAAATATATGTTAATGTATTTTTATATCAACATAAATTTATATATATACATATACATATTTATATTTATAATTATAAATTTTTATTTATATATATATATATTAATAGAATTGTAATTATATATATATAATGTATATGTGTTTTTTATATATAAATGTATGTATATATATATATATACATTTATATATATATATGTTATATATGTTTATGAGAATGAGGACCTCCAGTAGGAAATCCAAATTTATATGTGTCATTGGATGTTTCTATCTATGGACATGGGTATTAATCCATAGAATTTAAGATTATTATTAATGAGTGTTATAAGTCACGTGCTTTGATGTATTGATGAAAATCGTGATGACATATGTTTGTTTATAACGCTTTTGTTGTGGCGTGCACATCCGTCTATTTGAGGACGGTGTGGACGTGTTGACTATTGCCCCAAATTCCCGCTTTCCAAAGGAGGGCGGCATCCGTCGGTTATTCAGGGACATTTGCTGCTTGATCGAAACGGTATGATGGGATGTCAGTTCTTCCTTCCATGGATTCCTCCTCGGAACTCGTTACCTAGTCTGTGTCTCCCTTATAGATTAATATGTTGTTTGTGAAACTCTTCCCAGTTCCATATCTTCATGGACGTCGGTTAATTACATTGCTTCTGTCGGGACATTCCAAGGGGTCCAGTCAGGGCAGCAACCTTCGGTCAGGGGAGTAATCACATTGGACATCACTGGCATGTCTGGATGTTGGAACACTAGCACATCTTGGTTTCTTCCCCTTATTATAGGGCTTCTCAAGGGTGCGGAATCCCAGGGAATCCCATCTCGAATGCAGTGAATTATATGCCTAGAAATGTCTCTGAGGTTTTCCTCAGCTTCCCATGTTTAACATATGGTATGCTGCATGTGTAACTTCTAGAAAAGATGGATCAAACTGATCAGAACAATTACTAGAGTGGATCAGATGAGTGCAACCCCTGGAGGGAACATAGATGTTGATGCTAAAACATGGTTAGTTACTCGGTTACCGCTAGGAGCAATGAAGAGGTGAATTGACATGATTTCACTAGGATGTGGTGGCCCTGGCAAGAATCAGGATAGATGATGGATGCTTAAGTGATGTGGATGTAGAATGAGAGGGAACCGTCATGAGGACTACGGTGATGTTGGTCTTGAACCTCAAAGAGACTTCCTATGCATCCCCGTGATAGGGAATCAAAGTCCGCGTAGTTCAGGATGGGGTATAAGATTGCGGTGTGTGCATAGGACATTGACCTGATGATATACTAGGGCATATGCATGGTTAGTAGCCCGAGGTTGGTCGGACTCCACTGGGATGGACCGGGGATATGGGTCCCAATGGAAGGGATGACAACGGCTTACCGCTAAATGGGGATCACACTAGCTTACTACTATATTAGGTTCACAATGGATTACTACTGGATAGGGTATCACAATAGCTTGCCAATACATGGAATTGATAGTGACTTACCACTGGATGTGGTTCACAATAGCTTACCACTGAATGAGGATCACAATGGCTTACCACTGCATGAGGTTCACAACGGTTTACCGCTGGATAGGGGATCACAACGGCTTACGCTGCATGGAATTGATAATGGCTTACCATTGGATGAGGTTCACAATGGCTTACCACTGAATGGGGATCACAACAACTAACCATTGTGTAAGTTTCACAACAGATTACCACTGGATATGGGATCACAACATCTTACCATTGCATGGAATTTATAACATCTTACCATTAAATGAGGTTCACAACGGCTTATCGTTGAATGGGGATCATAATGGATTACCGCTACGTGAGGTTCACAAAATCTTACTGTTGGATATGGGATCACAACGGCTTATCGCTGCATGGAATTGATAACATCTTACTACTAGATGAGGTTCACAACGGAATACCATTGAATGGGGATCACAATATCTTACCGCTTCATGAGGTTCACAATGGCTTACTGCTGGATAGGGGATCACAATGGCTTACCGCTGGATAGGGGACAATTTAGTGTTGTGCAGGAAAAAAGGGGCGTACAATTTAGTGTCATGTAGGATGGGGGTGAACTAATGTGAAGTGATCGAGACCAATGGTTGTTGGGATTGAACCACATGAAGATTTCCTACGTACCATGCATTGGAAAGGATCAAATTATATATAGTTCATGATGGTGTTATTGAACCGACATGAAGGGAATTCAGGACCAACGGTTGGTGGGCTTGAACCTCAGGGAGGCTTCCTACATACCATACCTTGTCAAGTATCAAAGTCCATGTAGTTCGGGATGGTACATGGTGATCCGACGTGAAGGGGAGTCGGGACCAATGGTTGTTAGGCTTGAACCTCAGGGAGGCTTCCTACGTACCTTGCCTTGGCAAGGATCAAAGTACACGTAGTTTGGGATGATGCTGGGTGAATAGACGTGAAGGGGAGTCGGGACAAATGGTTGTTGGAATTGAACCTCAAGGAGGCTTCCTACGTACCATGACTTGACAAGGATCAAAGTCCATGTAGTTCACGATGGTGCTTGGTGAAATGATATGAAGGGGAGTCAGGACCAATGGTTGTTGGGCATGAAAATCAGGGAGGCTTCCTTTATACCTTTCCTTGGAAATGATCTAAGTCTGTGTAGTTAGGATGGTTCTTGTTGAACCGATGTGAAGGGGAGTCAAGACCAATGGTTGTTGGGCTTGAACCACAGGGAGTCTTCCTACGTACATTGCCTTGGCAAGGATCAAAGTCTACATAGTTCGGATGGTGCTTGGTGAACTGACGTGAAGGGGATTCAGGACCAATGGTTGTTGGGATTTAACCTCGGGAAGGCTTCATATGTACCTTGTCTTGGAAAGAATAAAAGTACATATAGTTTGGATGGTGCTTGGTGAACTAATGAGAGGGGGATTCAGGACCAATGGTTGTTGGGCTTGAACCTCGGGAAGGCTTCCTACGTATCTTACCTTGGCATGGATCAAAGATCGTGTAGTTTGGATGGTGTGCGAGGAATACACTCTAGGCTACCTAGAGAGAATGTCATGGTCGATGCTTACTCGAAGCCCATGTGATTCATGCTCGATGTGAGAAACAATAGGTAGCAAATCCCTAACGATCACGTCACAAAAGGTGCTTCCATGGGAAGTGCAGTGGGGCTGACACGTAGCTGGCGGCCCAAAATGGAAATAGGGGCTTACGTGTGGTTTGAATCCCAAAGAGGAAACGGGGGAATACGCATGGTTCGAAGCCCAGGGAGATGGATATTGGAACTACTCCATGGTGGAGGCCTGGGTAGCGACAAATCCCAAAAGGAGAGGGATTTGGCATGGAAGAGAGGAGGTATTGGGTGCCCATTCCCCCCTCTCTGGTCAACGAATAGGAAGAATATTGGAAGAGTATGGATGCTACCACCCATAATAAAGGCTAGGGTATTACACCCAGGTGGTTTCCCTTTCCCCACAGAAAAACACCGCTCCAATAAAGTGGATTTCATTCCATGTGAGGAATGATTTCACTCTCATGGAGACCAGTGGACGTGCAGAATATCCACGGTGGGGAACCAGGTGTACAAGGCATGGGGTGAGGTCACAGTTTAATGTCGTGTACTGAGGATGATGGTGCTTGGCAGTTTAATGTCATGCATCTCAGACGAGGCGGGTACTCTCCACACCCCTAGGACTTACATAACTGATACCTGCCCACCCTAGGGGAAGGGAAGTCATCAGCAACGCCTTGGAGATGGGGGTGTTGTGGAGTGATCCATCTAGGGGTCCATGTTAGTGTGGATATTCGAACAATAAATTTCTATTAGCATGCCTGGGTGCCACTAAGGAGTGGAAATTTTGGATGGGGATTATGCATGGAAATTTCCAATGTGACACTAAGTATCGACAATGGTGGATGGGGGTTATGCATGGAAGCTGCCCAGGTGCTGCTAAGGAGTAGCGACGGTGGATGGGGCTTAAGCATGGAAGCTGCCCAGATTTCTTCCTCATTTCTGGCCATGAGGGAATCCAAACTACTGGTGGGTTGAGGCACGTAGTTGGGGCCATCACATATGTGGAAGTGTAGAAGATGGATAACTCTAAGGGCATTTGAATCAGTCCAAACAAAGGGAAATGAAAAGTGTGAATCGCATTCCTAGCATTCAGAACATAGTGAGGGTGGCATGATGATGGAGGATAACTATTGACCTTGTTCAAAACACACCTTTCATATCATGTTCACCTGAAATGGGGACACACAAATGAGGGTCGACTGCTGACCATATTTGAAACACAGGACCAGACATGAAGTTTTTTCCAAAGTCTTCCAGGGTGTTGGCCTAGAATGGTAGGTGAGCCAAGGTGGCATGAGACTAGGCTATTAGGGTTTCCCTTCGGACATGGAAGAGGATGAATATCTGAATGAAGGACACATAAAGTGTGATGTGGACTGATTGAATGTTTGAAGGGATTTAAAATCTATTGAAGTTATTCCACTGTGATCACAGAATTAGGCATATTATTCTTAGAACATAAGTCATATCTTATTTGGAACAAGAGGCATCCTATTATTGAATGATAGGTCATGCTATTGTTTATAGTCATTTAGAGAGGACTGTTGGCATCTTATGCTTGGTGCATAAGTAATCTTCTGTTTGGAGAAGAGGCATCCTACATTTTTCACATAGGGTGTACTATTGTTTATAGTCATGTAGATAGGAATATTAGCATCTTATGCTTAGAGCATATGGTGTCTCTTTTTTGGAGCAAGAGGCATCCTATATTTTTCACATAGGGAGTACTACATTTTATATTCATGTAGAGAAGACAGTTGGCATCTTATGCTTGGAGAAAAAGGCATCTCTTGTTTGGAAGAATAGTCATCCAATGTTTGAAAAATAGGGTGTACTACAATTTAATGTCATGTAGAGAGGACTATTGGCATCTTATTCTTGGAGCACAAGGCATATCTTGTTGGGTGCAAGAGGCATCCTATGTTTTTCATAGATGGTTTAATACATTTTAAGGTCATGTAGATAGGACTTTTAGGCATAAGGTTCCTAGAAATGTCTGGTGTTGAGACTTACAAAAGAGCATCCATTTCTAGTGGATCCTGACATAGGAGTCAGGTGATAGGGTTTGGATGATTTACTTGATGAATGGTTCAACTCAAGCTACATTAGGAATTGATTATGATAATATAAACTCACAACATGGGAAACGAACCAAGAGGAATATGTCAACTCAAGGTGTTTCATGGATTGCAGAGGAGTATCTCAAATCATGGTATTCTATAGGTGGAAGGTGGGCGAAATGGAAAATGTTGATGTCACAGCCTAAGAAGTTCATGGTGCAACTCTATATTTTTCAAGGAGGTCAGTCACAAAAGTGAAGGGACCGGTCCGAAGTGCTGGGACCGCTGTCCATCACTGATCCCGAGCAGGGATGCAGTGGCACAACCCCCGCAGTATGGACCAGCGGGCGCAGGCCTGGATACTGTTGTGCATAAGATATGATACGTGCAGGATTGGTTGCACGGAAGAAGGAAAGATTGCGCGAAATAGGGAAGGCATGTGCACAATCTGTGAGATGTGAATGCAATAGGGGGTCGTCGGTGCAATAGGGAAGGAATTACGCACAATAGGGGAGGCTGGTGCATAATAGGGGATCTTTTCACGCAGTAGGGAATGTGTGCATGCAATTGGACAAGTGCAGCACTGGTGCACACAAAACTGGGCACAGTGGTACTGTTGCATGAAAAAATAATGTTTTGCGCGCAAAACTAGGCACGTTGGTGCTTTTTCTCGCAGAAGTGATTTTTTTCATGAAAGATGGGGGTTTACGCGCAAGTATGGAAAATTCAGACTTATATGGAATAGAGCAGCGACCGACCTCTGAGGGCCCTCTGGAAGAAGGGGGTGAACTTGTATTTATATGTGAAACCTTGAATGTCAGTGCGCGTAAAAAAACATTCTACTTTTACATGCAAATCCATTTTGCGCGCAAGATTCCATTTTTACACCCAAGATTCAATTTTTACGTGAAATATTCCTTTTTTACATTCAAGATTCCATTTTTATGTGAAATATTCCTCTTTTTCATGAAAATCCATACTTTTTTCCCAAAGTCATCCTCGATGGCCATTTTCCTATGTTTTCCTTCAAGAATCCATAACTTCTGATCCGTAACTCTGTTTGGGCTCCACGACTAGTCAAATCGAAGCCTGTGGAACATGATTTTCTCTAAGATCATGTATCATAGCATTTAGTGAATTACATTGATTCATTTTCTATTGCTAAAAAATTCCACCCAAAGAAAGATGTCCAACGAGGATAAGGAGGGAGAGGTGTACCATGTTCTTAGGGAATAGGTAGGGAAAACGCCTCCCTTGGAGTTCGTTATATCTCAATCTCATTGAAGAATCTTCCCGCTAAATATCTAATCATGCATGATCCATGCTTGGTGTGGGAAAGAGATAATAGGAGTTTATTCACCTATACGAGCTTGATAAACAATGGAAGGTGTCAGGGGATTAGAATGGGACATTGATCACCATTGGGAGCATCCTAAATGAGTGAGGGTTTTCATATGGACAATAGGGCTCTTTGGATAACCGACTTGCTTTTCCCAACATGCTTTGGTGCATGAGCGGGGTAACGCCAGGGGAGTTAGAACCAATTCAATCATAGGGGGGTGGATAGTTTGAATCAAGATAACCAAAATTTGGATCATTATGGGGGTGGCGTGATAATAAAGGATAAATGTTGATCATGTTCGAAACACCGTATCCTTTTTGTATTAGCCTGATATGAGGATAATAGATGAGGGCCTACCACTGACCATATTCAAAACATGAGCCCTGAATCGAAATGTCACCCATTAGTTTTTCAGAATGTTGGCCCCGGATAGTAGGCGATCCATAGGCCGATAATCCCTACTATTAGGGGGTTCTTTTAGATGTGAAAGAGGTCAAGGGTCTGAATAAAGGGCACAGAATTTTTGGATAGTGGAGTGATGGGTTTTTGGGATGGATTCCAACACTCTTGAGATCTTGACACCATGGAGAAAACACATTAGGTGGGCGTATCTGTTTGATTAGGTATCAAACATACTTATAAGAAAGACCTCTATGGTAAAGACCCGAGATGCTCTGTAGTTTTATGTCATATGGATGCGGATGATGAATGGAATATTTTAATGTCATATAACTAGGACATTGCGCATAGTTTTATGGGAATACTGCATGGACCAAGGTTAATAGTTTAAATTCATGTTACATGGACTGTAGGCTCCATGTTTAAGGTCATAGAGAGTGGAATGTGATCATGGCCGAGGGGCCAGAAGGTTTAATGACACTATAGATGGTCCCAAGGAAAAATGTATGGGCATCTCTACATATCCCATAAGGATGAGAATCAATCCAAACATAGTTCTGAGAGCGCATTTTAACATCATGTGGGACGATTAAAGGTATGTGTGGCATGGCTACGCTAGTACATGCCCTACCAAAACTACTAATCCCGCGTGTGTTTTGTTCGATGTGAGAACCTAGAAGTAGTGATGGGACTTTCCTAGCACAGGATTACACACATTAGGGGTTATGGGATGCTAGGTGAATGACATACCAATAATGCGGACCCGCCTACTTGATGCACCTAAATGTGCGAATAGGTGAAGCTGAGTGTGTTGCAATCCCACTTGAACATAAGTAAGTGGAAATATGTGAATCATGGTTCTCGAGATCCATACCACAATGATGGTGGTGTGACGATAGGGGATAACTGTTGACCATGTTCGAAACACAACATATGTTTCACGTTAGCCTGGAATGGGGACAGCCAAATGATGGTCGGCCACTGACCATGTTCGAAACACAGGACCTGTCACAAATGTAATTTGAGATCCTCAGGGATGTTGGCCCAAGATGGTAGGTAAGCCAATGTGGCACAAGAACAGGATGTAAAGGGGGTACCTTCAGATGTGGAAGAGGATGAGGATCTAAATAACGGGCTCCCTGAAAGAGCACTGTCGTGGGCGCCCTCAAATGATTAGTATGATTTTGGGGTACTTAGGTGCAGCAGAGTGGCTGACCAAGGTCGTCTCTCAAAGGAGGAAGTGAATTAAAACAATTTTTAGAGGTATTCTAGAAATAAATTAAAAGAGAATAAAAACACTACTTGAAAGGATGAGGGTGTTTGTTTATAGTTTATGAATCTAGAATAAGTTTGCTGGAGAATATTGTATTTTTTTTGTTTTGAAATGAAGTTTGATTAAAATGACACAACAAGAAGATGTTTGTTTAGACAATATTTAAAAGACGTAATCGATCTAACTCTACCTCTTAAATCATTTATTAATAATTATAATTTAAATTAATATTCACTTAATTATGATCCCTTAATTTTTTAAATCCCGAACCCTACGAGAATTAACTTTACCATGAAGATTGAAGTGAATTTAACCTTAGGCTAACTTCGGAACATGCAATCGCAACACCCTGCTTTGATTGATTTTCTAAAATTAGATTATGGTCAGTGGTAAATTAAGGAACATAACCACTCTGGAAATGAGGATTAATTGAGTTTAGGGATTATATTTGAACTCTACAAATTGATCCTGTGTGGTTTTGAATTACCGGTTAAGGTTGCGCTCTCACAGTTCACACAATTCCCGACCTCGCGTGTTTTGTGTTAACTATTAAATTGCTTGCTTAGTCTCATTTAAATTAAAAACTCAATTAATAGATCATAATATGTGAATTACAGTAGCTCATTTATTCAAAATAAATTAATGAAGAAGGATAGAGGTTGATCGATTACTAAAAAGAACTACTCTTCCATGGCTGGTGTAGTCATCGTGGAGACGTTTTGCATAAGCAATGGATTGAAAGGGTAGAACCCAATCTTGTCTCCAATATTGATTACAACCCAATTAATAATATTAATAGAAGAAGAAGAGGGATGAACACAGAAGATTATTTGAAGAAAAATTCAAGAAACAAACATGAAATAAAAGAAATACAAAGAAGATGTGAGAGAGGAGAGCCTTCTTGGAAGAGAGGTTTGCACAAAGGCTTACTTCTTCCAAGAGTTGTGAGGGGCTCCCAAGAGACACCCTTTCGGCCACACCTTCCCAAATCCCCTACCAGCCCTCTCAAAGAGTTAAAACCCCCTTTAAGTAGAGTTTGTGAGGGCTAGGGATACATAACATTTTAAGTGTGAAATGAAAAACTCGGCCAAATATTTTATTCCAACTTCCACTGCCCATTTGTCCTCCAAACCACGTGAATTGACCGGCCTTCCAGAAGGATTATTTGTGTCAAATCTTGTCCTCGAGCTTTCCTCAAACTATGGGCTCAATCCAAGCCCGTATGTAGAAGATATGGCCCAAATACAGAACCGATGTCCATTCTGCCGAGTCAAGCCCACCATTGGATTAATGGCTCATTTACTCCATCCAAATGCACTATTTAGCTCTAGTGTCCTGAATTAAAGTTGTATAAAATGAAGTTAGGAACACGGTTACAAAAATTTAAATTAAAATAATAAATATAAAAATATTTATCTTCGAAATACTACAGTACACTATTAAGGGTAAAACTGGAATTTTCACCAAATTTTCAAATGAATGATCAAATCCCAAATATTTTATAAATAAACATATTTAACACAATGTGAGGAAATTATTTAATTTATTACCAATAAAATATTCAACAAAATAGTGTTTTATCAACTCCCCCACACTTACCCTTTTGCACTCCTGAGCAAAATCTCATATCAAGTAAACATCAATATCAAATCAAAACCAATTTTGAAACACATATCCTTAAGATCAATCAATTTCACACCAAGAATCAAAAGATATCATGCCTCATAAAAAACCTTATTTCATGTTCTCTATTTATATCATTCAATATATTTCCACTTCATTTATCCGCCCATGCACAAAACACTTACCTCGCTTCAATTTTCTCTTATCACTCAAGTATCAATTTTTTTTTGCAATGTCTTTCTCATCCAAACTCATACAAGGGTCACCATAGGCTTGATATATTCCTACATCGCTACCCGATGTGATTCAAGGACATATGTTTATCATGAGGACTTTTCAGGGTTGTTCTGTGGCTTTCGGTTGGTAGGATTAAGATTTGAAAAACTCTGAGGCTGAATGAGGAGGGCTTGACTCTTTTGAAGCAAAATTGCATTAATCTAATTTTCACTTAAATATGGTCTTCTCTTTAATCCCCATAGTATCAATTCATCTCCATCATCATGAAAAGTCATGAAAGGTTTACACCATTCATCATTTCAGCATAAAAAATGTCAATCTTCTCAAACATGATTTTCTTGAAAGCTCCAGATGGGCACAGCTTTCCACCTCAATTAGAAGCTCCAGAAAAGGCACAGCTTCACTTGTCATGAAAGCTCCAAAAAAGGCACAACTTTCAATATAATGAATTTCTTTAGCAGCAAACACATCTCTTCAGAATTTAATTTTCCACCCAAAGTATCACAGAATGTGGTGGAAAATCCCAAGACAACTTCCCTCACACTTAAGCTCAACTAGATTATGCAATTTCACTTCAAGAGTTGGTTGGATAGGGAAAATTGTCTTGTAATGTGGCTAACCTAATAGGCTTTGCATGGATTATAAGGGATAAAAGGATTAAATATTCAAGGTAGGCCATTATAAAAAAGGATTCTTTGAAATAGGGGCTTTAATACCAAACAAATGCCTCAATCATTTAAACATAAGTACCTCAAACCCTCAAGTTTTGACAGGAATAAATCAAATTCTGGTTAAATCAAGTATGGTTTGGTTCTCTCAAGAAGTGAGGTGAATGTAAAGAATATTAAAATAATGGTTTACAGGAAAGTGATTTCAAATATAAAGACAGTGAGATTGGCATGGGATTCGAAATTCAGCGTACTTTTCATGAAATTACTAAATATTTGAACTTGAAACAAAGTCATTTCATCATTCATTTAAGCTTAGTTTCAAGGGTTGAATTGTTTCACTTATTGATATGGATTTAAAAATGGTGATGAGAATAATTTTAGCTCAAAATGTTTCAAAAAAACACAGAAAATTGTAAAATAAACACACAAAATTTGAAAAACACACAATTTGTTTTGGAAAAACACCCAATTTTTGTTTGGTTTTTTTTAAACGGTAAAACAATTGAAATTACTAAACTAAAAGGTTCCCTACCCCACACTTAAAATATTGCATTGTCCTCAATGTGAACCCATGAGATGATATATGCACATGAAATGAAGAATTTTTAAATATGACAAATAATATAAAAGTGAAAGGGTTAGGAACAGCCTGATGTGATCAAGTGATGATGGGGTCATGCAGTGTGATAAAATCCACTGCATCAGTAGGATGTCCCTCAATGTATCTCTTCAAAAGTTTCCCATTGACTGTAAAGCTCCTTCCAGTGTCCTCTTGTGTGATCTCCACTACACCATAAGGAAAAACATTAGACACAATATAAGGACCTAACCATCTGGAACGCAACTTACCAGACATCAACTTCAGTCGTGAACTATAGAGAATGACTTTCTCTCCAACATGAAACTCTCTTTGTTGGATCATTTTGTCATGAGCTGCTTTTGATCTTTCCTTGTAGAGCCTTGAGTTCTCATATGATGACAGTCGAATCTCCTCAAGCTCTTGAATTTGCAACTTCCTTTGAATTCCAGCTTGGGCCAAATCCATGTTGCATTTCTTTATAGCCCAATATTCCCGATGCTCGACTTCCACGGGGAGATGACACGCTTTCCCAAAAACAATCCGAAATGGGGACATACCAATGGGGGTCTTGTATGCTGTCCTATAAGCCCACAATGCATCATCCAAGCGCTTTATCCAATCCTTCCTATTTGGCTGCACGGTTTTCTCCAAGATTTGTTTCAACTCATGATTTGAAACCTCAGCCTGGCCATTTGTTTGGGGGTGGTATGGTGTTGATGTTTTGTATGTCACCCCATACTTTCGAAGGAGGGAAGCAAAATTCCTATTGCAAAAGCGTGTCCCTTGGTCACTGATGATGGCCTTTGGTACTCCAAACCTGCAAAAAATCTGTTATTTGACAAAGTCCACAACAACATGAGAGTCGTCAGTCCTGGTGGCCTTGGCCTCCACCCATTTTCTCACATAATCAACAACAACCAAAATATACAAAAATCCAAATGAACTAGGAAAAGGACCCATAAAGTCGATGCCCCATACATCAAAAATCTCACAAAATAGTATGGGTTGTTGGGGCATCTCATGTCTCCTAGAAATGTTCCCAGTGTGTTGGAAACGAGAGCATGACTTACAAAACAAATGGGCATCATGGAACAAGCTAGGCCAATATAATCCAGAGTCCAAAACCTTCCTAGTTTTCCGTTGGGGTCCAAAGTGTCCACCACAAGAAAGTGTATGACAGAAATGCAAAACAGACTCAAACTCATGATCAGGAACACACCTCCTAATGACTTGGTCACTACACATGCGCCAGAGGTAAGGATCATCCCACACATAATACCTAGACTCACTTTTTAATTTTTGGACTTGATTCTTCTTCAAATTTACTGGGATTTCATAGGAAACAATGTAATTAACTAAATCAGCATACCAAGGATGCTTACCTGAGATGGTATAGAGATGCTCATCGGGGAAAGTGTGCTGAAGTGGTACCTGGTCCAAGGTGTCACCCTCTAGTGTGTGAGTAAGCCTACTCATGTGGTCTGCCACCAAATTCTCTGACCCCTTCTTGTCCTTTATCTCAAGGTCAAACTCTTGAAGAAGGATCATCCGACGGATAAGTCGTGGCTTTGCATCTGGCTTCTTTAGGAGGTATCTCAAAGCTACATGGTCAGAAAAAACAACTACTTTAGAGCCTAATAAATATGAACAGAATTTATCTAAAGAAAATATGACAGCAAGAAACTCCTTTTCCGTAGTTGTGTAATTTTATTGGGCTGAATCCAGTGTCCTCTATGCATAGGCAATCACATGTGAACATCCTTCCACCCTCTGAGATAAGACAGCTCCAACCGCGAAGTTGGATGTGTCACACATAAGCTCAAAAGGAATCTCCCACCGTGGGGGCTGTATGATAGGTGGAGTGGCCAGACATTGTTTTAGCTCATCAAATGAATTCCTGCAAGAAACATCAAACACAAAATCAGAATCCTTTTGAAGTAATCTTGACATAGGAAGAGCAATCTTACTAAAATCTTTGATGAAGCACCGATAAAATCCTTCATTCCCTAGTAAAGATCTAACATCACGCACACATGAAGGATAGGTAAGGATGAAATAATGTCTACCTTCGATCTATCAACCTCTATCCCATGTTTTGACACTACATTCCCTAAGACAATGCCATGCTCTACCATAAGATGACACTTTTCAAAGTTCAGGACCAGATTCTTCTCAATACAACGATTCAACACCTTTCCCAAACTCTTTAGACATTCATCAAATGAAGATCCATACACTGTAAAATCATCCATAAATACCTCCATGCAGGTCTCAATAAAATCAGAAAAAATACTCACCATGCATCTCTGGAAGGTACCTGGGGCGTTGCAAAGACCAAATGGTATCCTTCGGTAGGAAAAGGTACCGAATGGGCAGGTGAATGTCGTCTTCTCCTGGTCCTCCGGAGCTATAGAAACCTGAAAATATCCAGAAAATCCATCCAAGAAACAATAGTGTGTCTTCCCAGCTAGTCTCTCCAGCATCTGATCAATAAATGGGAGGGGGAAATGGTCCTTGCGAGTGGACTGATTTAGTTTCCTATAATCAATACACACGCGCCAACTATTTTGCACCCTCATTGGAATTAACTCATCTTTCTCATTTTTAACAACAGTAACACCACTTTTCTTAGGCACAACCTGAATAGGACTTACCCACTGAGAATCTGAAATGGGAAAGATTATACCTGCCTCGAGAAATTTCTCAACTTCTTTTTTAACAACTTCTAGGAGGGTGGGATTGAGTCTCCTTTGTGGCTGTCTCACCGGTTTAGCGCCATCCTCCAAGAGAATCCTATGCATGCAAATGGAGGGGCTAATACCTGATATGTCATCCAAGGTCCACCCAATCGCCCTGATGTTATCCCTCAATATATTCAAAATCTTTTCTTCATGTTCAAAAGGGATATTGTTAGCAATGATAACAGGTAATATTTGACCACTCAACAAGTATGAGTATTTCAGATTTGGTGGCAATGGCTTGAGTTCTAATGAAGGAGGGTGTAGTATAGATGGAGACATTGAAGGAACCGAAATATGTGAACAAAGAGCATCAGTATCAGAATATAAATCATCAAAATCAGAGAATAAAGCATCAAATCCATCAGCATACTCTATAGCCATGTCATAATCAGAGTTCACATGAACAAGATCAGAATATGAATCCATTTCAAAATCAAATCTTAGAGAGTCCTGCTCATTAGAAATAGGTGTGGAAGTTCTCTTAGACATTAAACCAGAACCAATACTCATAATCTCCCTAAGCATAGGACAATACAATTCCATGGGGTTTTTACTTGGTGGTTCAAAATGGGAGATAACAAAAGCAGAATGGTCCTCATAGGGGTACTTCATGGAATCCATAACATTAAATATCACAACTTCATCTCCAAATTCCATGTAAAGTGTACCCTCATTGACATTTATGATAGTTTTTGTAGTTTTGAGGAAGGGCCTACCTAAGATAATGGGGGCATGAGAACTTACCTGATCATCCTCCATGTTAAGCACATAGAAGTCTGCTGGAAAGATCACGTCTCTTACCCGAACAAGTACATCCTCAAGAACTCCCGCTGGATATTCCGTAGCTCTATTCGCCAACTGCACCACTACTCTTGTCGGCTTCAACTCACCAACCTGCAAGGAAGAGAATACAGAGTGAGGCATCACATTTATGGAAGCTCCTAAATCACAAAGAGCATCAGAGAAGTGCAACTCCCCTATGGTACATGGGATGGTGAATGTCCTTGGATCCTTTCACTTTATTGGCATTGCTAGAGTTGGTGTAATGAGTGTTGAGACATTCCTTCCAAGGTTGATCCTCTCATTTCCCTTGAGCCCTCTTCGATTGGTACAAAGTTCTTATAAGAATTTCGCATACCTTGGAATTTGCTTAATGGCTTCAAGTAGAGGAATGTTGATCTCCACATGCTTGAATGTATCCAAAACCTCCTTTTGCATTGCTTCTTCAGCCAT
This sequence comes from Viscum album, assembly GCA_963277665.1. Lineage (NCBI taxonomy): Eukaryota > Viridiplantae > Streptophyta > Magnoliopsida > Santalales > Viscaceae > Viscum > Viscum album. Next base: position 57,642,293 of record OY728145.1, on the reverse strand, counting down.
CTTCTTGGTTTGAACAACCCTGTTTGGAAAAGGAAGGGGTTTAGGAGGTACATCATCAATATTTTTCTTAACTTTATCTTTCTCCTTGGATTGCTCATCAGTTGGTATGGAATGCGGCTTCTCTAGAGTAGAGGTGAATCCCGGTGGAATGGTAGGTCCAGATGTATCATTCATTTGCTTCCCACTTCTCAATGTGATGGAACTAACATTCCCCTTTGGATTTAGAGTGGGTTGGGAAGGTAGATTTCCAGAATTCTTACTCACAATTTCATGGAGGGCGGTGGCAATCTGACTCATTTGAGTCTTCAACTCTCTCATCTCCGAACCTTGACTCTTCAGCTCATTCTGTTGATTAAGAACAATTTGTTTCTAAAGATCATTAGTGTTAGAGTCTACCTTGTGTTGGATATTCCCTTGTTGCTGACTCGTTGATGTTTGAGCTTCGAATCTCCTTTGGGGTTGTTGGAAACCATGTTGGTAAGGTGGAGGCTGCTGGAAGTTTGGTTGAAAAGGGGTTCTTTGTTGTTGTCCAGAGCCATACCTCATGTCCGGCTGATCTTTCCACCCTTGGTTGTATGCTGGATCAAACTTATTTTGGGGATATGGTTGTTGTTGTTGCTGCTGATATGGTCTCCCAGGGAACACTGCTGCACAATCTTCTGTTTCTTGGAGTTGTGGGCAACAGTCAGTTGGGTGCCTTGTCTCAGTGCAAATGCCACATGGCCTTGAAGGAGGGGATTGGGATGTCTTTTGAGCCAATGCAATCTGCCTCACCATATTTGTCAATTCTTCTAACTTAGTATCAATCAAATGACTTTCAAGAGAAGAAGGGCTTACTTGATGTACACCTCCGACTTGTGGTGTACCTCTATCGCCAAATTGTTGAGAGTTGTGGGCCATTTTTTCGATCAATGCTTGTGCAGCTACTGGTGTCTTGTCCACCAATGCTCCTCCAGCTGCAGCATCCACCATGCTCCTCTCCATGGGTGTGAGTCCTTCATAAAAGTACTGGATAAGTAGTTGCTCACTGATTTGGTGATGTGGGCAGCTTGCACACAACTTCTTAAATCGCTCCCAGTACTCATATATTGACTCCCATTGTGCTTGTTTGATCCCCGATATCTCCTTTCGAATGGATGTTGTCCTTGATGCTGGAAAAAATATTTGCAATAAAAGACGTTTCAAATCATTCCAACATGTTACATCTTCAGGTTGCAAATAATGCATCCAATCTTTTGCAGCTCCATCAAGTGAGAATGGGAATGATCTTAATTTAATTTGATCTTTAGAAACATTTCTTGTTTTTAAAGTTGAGCAAACCACATTAAATTCCTTAAGGTGTTTGTTGGGATCCTCACAAGATAAGACATGAAACTTTGGAATAAGGTGAATTAATCTAGATTTCAATTCAAAGTCTGATTCAAGATTTGGGTATGCAATACAATTTGGTTGATAGTTAATATCAGGTGCAGCCAATTCTCGAATGATTCTATTAAGTTCATTTCCATTATTTCCAGCCATTGGTTCCTATTTTATGTTTGAATTTGAATTTCTTCCAATTTTAATGTTTCCAGAAGAGAGGAATTAACCAACTGGTTGAATATTGAAACTTCCCGTAGATTTAGAATGTCTGATTCGTGCCCTAAGGCTACGTTCAATCTCAGTGTCAAGATCTAAGAGATATTTGGGATTAGTTCGTGTCATCAATCAATGAAAGATGAAAAGAAGGAATGTGGACCATAGTAAAATAAAAATGAGAAGTTTGAGTTGATGGTCCAAAAAGAAGTAGAATAAAATAAAAGAATAAGAAGAAAAATCAGATTGGGTAAAGAAGGAAGAAAGAAGAGAGGAAGAGAATAAAATGTAAAATAAAATAAATACCTCTAATTAGTTGAAATAATTACTTGCCTCCCCAGAAACGGCGCCAATTTGAAAGAGCACTGTCGTGGGCGCCCTCAAATGATTAGTATGATTTTGGGGTACTTAGGTGCAGCAGAGTGGCTGACCAAGGTCGTCTCTCAAAGGAGGAAGTGAATTAAAACAATTTTTAGAGGTATTCTAGAAATAAAATAAAAGATAATAAAAACACTACTTGAAAGGATTAGGGTGGTTGTTTATAGTTTATGAATCTAGAAGAAGTTTGCTGGAAGAAGATTGTATTTTATTTTGTTTTAAGATTTGAAATGAAGTTTGATTAAAATGACACAACAAAAAGATGTTTGTTTAGAAAATATTTAAATGACATAATCGATCTAACTCTACCTATTAAATAATTTATTAATCATTGTAATTTAAATTAATATTCACTTAATTATGATCCCTTAATTTGTTAAATCCTGAACCCTATGAGAATTAACTTTACCACGAAGATTGAAGTGAATTTAACCTTAGGCTAACTTCAGAACATGCAATCGCAACACCCTGCTTTGATTGATGTTCTAAAATTAGCTTATGGTCAGTGGTAAATTAAGGCACATAACCACTCTGTAAATGAGGATTAATTGAGTTTAGGTATTATATTTTAACTCTACAAATTTATCCCGTGTGGTTTTGAATTACTGGTTAAGGTTGCGCTCTCACAGTTCACACAATTCCCGACCTCGCGTGTTTTGTGTTAACTATTAAATTGCTTTCTTAGTTTCATTTAAATTAAACACTAAATTAATAGATCATAATATGTGAATTAAAGTATCTCATTGATTCAAAATAAATGAATGAATAAGGATAGAGGTTGATCGATTACTAAAAAGAACTACTCTTCCATGGGTGGTGTAGTCATCGTGGAGACGTTTTGCATAAGCAACGGATTGAAAGGGTAAAACCCAATATTGTATCCAATCTTGATTCCAAACCAATTAAGAATATTAATAGAAGAAGAAGAGGGATTAACACAGAAGATTATTTGAAGAAAAATTCAAGAAACAAACATAAAAGAAAAGAAATACAAAGAAGAGGTGAGAGAGGAAAACCTTTTTGGAAGAGAGGTTTGCACAAAGGATTACTTCTTCCAGGAGTTGTGTGGGGCTCCCAAGAGACACCCTTTCGGCCACACCTTCCCAAAGCCCCGCTAAGCCCTCTCAAAGAGTTAAAACCCCCTTTAAATAGAGTTTGTGAGGGCTAGGGATACATAACTTTTTAAGTGTGAAATGAAAAACTCGGCCAAATATTTTATTCCCCATTCCACCGCCCATTTGACCTCCAAAACACGTGAATTGACCGGCCGTCCAGAAGGATTATTTGTTTCAAATCATGTCCCAGAGCGTTACACAAAATTGGGGCTCAATCCAAGCCTTTATGTAGAATATATGGCCCAAATACTAAACCCATGTCCATTCTGCCGAGTCCAGCCCACCATTGGATTAATGACTCATTTACTCCATCCAAATGCACTCTTTAGCTCTAGTGTCCTGCATTAAAGTTCTATAAAATGACGTTAGGAACACTGTTACAAAATTTCAAATTCAAATCATAAATATAAAAATATTTATCTTCGAAATACTACAGTGCACTATTAAGGGTAAAACTGGAATTTTCACCAAATTTTCAAATGAATGATCAAATCCCAAATATTTTATAAATAAACATATTTAACACAATGTGAGGAAATTATTTAATTTATTACCAATAAAATATTCAACAAAATAGTGTTTTATCACCCCCGAATCTTGGACATGGAATGAGGGAATGCACTTATGAAAATTATACACATCGGGCTCTTTGTCACAATTCATCTGAGTATGAAAAAGATGTACCAGATAGAGGGAGTTGGGTCCCTTTTCTAGGAAAAGGGTCCTAGGGTTTCATACTTCCAACTTAATGGCCATTATATGGGCCATAAAGGGGAGCTTGACATAATGGACTGTGCACAGGGTGGAAAATTAGCCAATCCAGACTCGTAGTTCCCATAAGAAGATCTTAGTTTAAGGTCATAAAACTCAGACTAGGTTGGGAAAAGACATCGGAGGAACATGGTGTGGCTATTGCAAAAACATATGTAAATGATAACCCAGGAGTTACTCGCCACACCACATGTTCCCAAAAGGGTTTAGGCCTAGGGGCCAATAGAGAGGGGATATGATTTTATATTCCTAGGGCTGGACCCAGAGACTATATGTCCGGGCATTCCTATGTATCCCATAATGATGGGAATGAATCCGTACATAGTTCTGGGAGATTTCATGCAGTTTAACATCTTGCGGGAAGGACATGGAGTGGTCTTAGTTTATGGTTATAGAGCTCAGACCATATTGAATCGAAAAAGGGAGACACATGGTGAAATAATTATGAAACCCAACATGAGTGAGGACTATAGTGGTCTGTATCACCAAAATGTTCTCTCCAGAAAACTTCTAGGTCAGGGGACCAAAAGTGAAAGTTAGGATCGACCATAGTAAAAGTGCCCAGAAGTTTTTATGTACCCCATGAGGATGGAATCAATCCATATGTAGTTCTAAGGGTGGAATGGTAAGATACCAGTGCCATAGATGATAAGGTCATGCAAGTCTTGCCCTCGCACTAAAAGAATTAGCATTTGATATATCTTTTTTGTCATTTAGGATGAATGTGTGGTTTTTTTGTGAATCGATGGGCCTGGGATGAAAAGTCTAGGCATCATGACAATAATCAAGACTTATGTAGGCGTTGACAAGTGGTATGGTGTGTGACTGATACCGAACTTGTTGTCCCTTTGAGTGAGGACACCATGATGCAGTTTTGTTTTTCGTCGTGCGGCCAGGACTATAATATCAAAGTTTAGGGTCATGTGATGGGACCAATCATGCACTTTAATGTCAAGAAATATAGACATAATAGTTTAAAGTCATGTGGTACTAGGAAAAATAGTTTAAATTCATATGGATTGGACATTAGGAGGAATACCTATGATGTGATAATGCATACCCGGCGTGAATGAGGATGAGGTCCACATCACACCACATGCAATTTTGGGGAAGGAACCTCGGGCCGAGGGCCAGGAAAGGTTAGAGAATAGGATTCTAGACTTATGGATGAGGCTTCCAGGTGTACCTATATATCCCATAAGGATAGAAATCAAGTCATATGTAGTTCTTGAAAATGCAGTTTAACATCCTGTAGGACAATATACAATTTAATGGCATGCAGGATAGTATATAGTTTAATGTCATGAAGGACTTCATACAGTTTAATGTCATGCGGTATGGGAGGTAGGAGGGACTAGCTCCAATAAGGGGAGTACATGGTGAAACTATTTCAAACCTAATGTGAATGAGGATGAGGTCCACACACGCCACACCACATGGTCCTATAAGAGTGAGGGACTAAAATAGATAACATAATAGATAAATTAGTGGATCTTGACCTGGACCCAAAGATGAGATGTTTGGGCATTCCTACGTATCCCATGAGAATGGGAATCAAGATAAACGTAGTTCTAGAAGATGATGTATAAGGATATATTAGTTTAAGGTCTTAGATCTCGGACCATGACGTGACGAAACTCTTCCACACGAGTGCAGACCTCAATATAGTCCCTAATCCAACGTGAGTCAAACTCAGTATGGGAAACAAGGGCGGAGGAGTTCTTTGAAACACATGGGATACAAGTAAAGGGGAAGTCATTGAAGAGACCGAAATTATGCCTTACCGCAGTTTTATCCTCTTAATGCACAAATGCGCACTGAGGGGAAGTACAAAGAGTGTTGAAATTCCACTTGTACATGATGGGGTGGAAAATTATGTGAATCATGTAACCGGAATTTAAGGATTGATGGGGTTGGCGTGACGATGAAGGATGACTGTTGAACATCTTCGAAACATAGTATCCATATCGTATGACCTGAAATGGGAACAAAGAATGAGCGTCAACCACTGACCATGTTCGCAATTCGGTATTTTTATCAAATTTTCATTCGAAACCCTCGAGGACATTGGCCCAGAATGGTAGGAGAGGCCTTGTGCCGAGCATCCATTCCATTTGGGGGTCTCTTTAGGTGTGAAAGATGATGGAAACTCTAATAAATGGAAACATGAAGCCTGAAAAATGGGCAAGAGCATGTCTAGGCAGAATCCGAAACTCTAGGTGTTGAACCACAGAACTCCTAGGCACATTGGTGAATCATCGAAGAGGGTTGAGGGACCCGACTTAAGGGAATCCGTCTCAAAGAGATGAGTGTAGAGGAAGGCCGCAAAGGGAACATAGGAGAGAGAGGTATGTGGTGTGGTTGTTACAAACCCAATGTGAATGGGGACATAATCCCATACCACACCATATACCCCTCTCCTGGAAGAAAACATGCCAATTGGACAAGATGATAGAGAGGTTTCTAAAAGATGGGGCTGGACCCGAAGACTAGATGTTCGGGCGGTCATATGTATCCCATAAATATGGGAATCAAGACACACATATTTCTAGAGAAGGATGATTTGAAGTTTATCATCATACAGTAAGGACGCAAATAAGGTAATGATACCCCAATGAGGGATTTGTAAAACATGTAGAGTAACCTGACATGATTGAGTACATAATCCCATACCACACCATACAATACTAAGTGAGAACATGGTCTAAGGGCCCGAGAAGTCTGAGGGACCCAAGTCTGGGCCACAGACAGAATTTCACATCTATCTTACAATTTAACATCTCACATTGAGGATGATGGTGATCTTAGTTTAAGGTCATAGATCTCAGACTGTAAATGCCTAGTTTAACATCATATTCATGGGACAAATGAGTGGACAGGGCGAATCATCATGCCTATGGAAGACCACAAAATAGAAACAATGATAGAGGACAACTGTTGACTAGGTTTGAAGACAGTATCTTCCCTTGTGTGACCGGAGTTCGGGGGCATGTAATTGAGTGTTGAACATTGACCACATTCACAACATGGGACTTGTATCAATTTATTGCTCGAAATTATCGAGGGTGTCGGAATGTAATAGTAGGAGAGCCCTTGGGCCGAGCATCCATGCTATTTAGGGGTCCCTTTTGATGGGAATGATAATGGAGTCCCAAGTACATGGAGTGTGTGAAGCATAAATGTGCCCATGAAATTTCAAGTCAATCTAGACAGGAGAAGAGGTAGAGATATTTAAGGGAGAGGGATACATGGTACAGTCATGATAAACACGACGTGGTGAGGGAAAATCCCGCACCACACCATGTGCTTTGTCCCAATGGGAGGTCCCAAAGATTGGGGTGGGACTACAGACGAAATGTTTGGGCAGTCCTATATATCCCATGAGGATGGAAATCAAGACATATATAGTTCCAAAAGGGTCATGAATTTTAACGTCATGCGGTAAGGACATGGGAGGATTAGAAAAATGATGAGGGGCACATGGCATGACCTTCGTGATATTTCAATGAGTGGGGCCAACGATGCTTATGCTTCATCACATGAGATCCTCTAAGGGAACTACACCCTAGGTGGGTTAGTCAAATAAGGAGAGCATGGGACTCGACTTAGGATGAGGAATCCAAGCATTCTTATGTATCCCATGAGGATGGTAATCAATCCATACGTAGTTCTTGAGATTCAGTTTATCATCTTGATGGATGAGACACGGTTTAATGTCTTGCAGGACATTTCACAGTTTAATGTCAAGTAGGACTGGACAGTTTTAGGTCATGTAGGACCTTAATGTAGTTTAGGGTCATACGGGGCCATAAGGACTCAAGAAAAGTATTTCATGAGGAACTTGGCATTGGTGGGTGGAGTTATACTCTCACCATCCATTGTAACCAGGGAGTATGCTCCATTTATGTAAACCTTGTTAACAATGTAAGGTCGTTCCCATTTGGGATCCAACTTTTATGGTTTCCTACAAGGTATCATTGGTGTCTTCAAGGACAATACCAAGTCACCTTGCAAGAAGAAGCACAGGTGAAATTTATTGTTGAAAGCTCTAGATATATTTTCTTTTGATGCCTTTGTATATTGTGCAGGGAACGAAGCATGTTCTCATCAAGCACTTCCAACTCAGCCAGATAGACTTCAGATACTTTATCTGGTGCTTTCTAATCATAGACAGTTGTACGCAATGAGGGAAACTTAATCTCGATGGGCTGGATGGCCTTTGTTCCATACACCAAGGAATATGGGGTCACCTGGGTGAAATTATGAGTCGTAGTCCTATAATCAAAGAGGGTGGTGGGGAGATTTTCCGTCTAACTCTTCTTATTCTGACCAAACATTTTCTATAGAATATTAGAGAGGGTTTTTTTGAATGCCTCTATCATTCCATTTTATTGTACATGATAGTGGGAGGTATGGTTAGAACAGATGTTGTACTTAGTGTATAGTTTCTTCAGCTCAGCTTCCCTGAAGTTCGTGTTGTTATTGGTGAGGATGGCATGAGGGACTCCAAATTTGTAGATGATGTTGGATCTCTCAAAGTAAACAATGGAATGGGCCTTGACCTCCTTGAGCAGAACCCCCTCTTCCTACTTAGAGAATAAATCCGTAGTGGGCATGATGAACCTGCACTGGTGATCTATCGTTGGTGGATATGGAACCACGACATCGAGTCCCCATACTGCAAATGGACAAGATTACTTGGTAGTGTGGAGAGGCTCTGGTAGCTGAAGCATAAATTTGGCATGAATTTGGAACACAGGTCACATTTTGGTGAACTCGATGCAGTCATGGATCATGGAGGGCCAAAAATACCCCAGTCTCTAGATATGGTGAGATAGTTTCAACCCATTCTGATGAGCCCCATAGGAACCATCATGAACTTCTTGCATGACTAGGGAAATCTTGACTCCTTGAATGAAATAGAGGAGAACCCCATCAAACCCACACTTATAGAAGATATTTTCAGGACTAGGACCATTCTGAAGGGTAAATTGTAATGCATGGCGTCGAATTCGATCGTGCTCGGCCCGATCTGCCAGGAGATTACCATTTCTGAGGTACTCGACAAATGAGGTTCTCCAATCAGGAGTCACTTCAATACCTACATCATGGGGACCTGGGGGTGCTGATGGGGAGGCGTGGGCGGTAAGGTGGATTAACTTTGGGCTATCATCATCATCTGGGGTGATGGGAGTAGTTACTCTTTGGTGTGACACATGGATAATCAGATCATCCTGTTCGGGATCTGCAAGTGATGCAGCAAGGCTAGCTGGGGCGTCAGCCTTACCATTCTGAGATCGAGGGACATGAGTAACTTCTAGCCAATATAATAACTGGGCCATTAACTGGAGAGTGAATTACAACAATGGTAAAAGCTTTGGATTTATGATGATATAGTCACCGTCGATCTTCTTGATGACTAGTTCATAGTCCCCTTTCACATGAAAAATGGGCATGTCAATCTCGAGGTCTATCTCAAGTCCAGTAATGAGAGCCTGCTACTCTACCTCATTATTGGTGAGGCCTTCTAACAATGGGAATGAATACAGAATAATGGATTATGCTGGGGTAATGAAAACAATTCCCAGTCCTTCTCTATTAAGTCTAGGTTCATTGAGCTTACTGCTAGTGGGGCTTTGGGAAGCACCATCGAAGTGAATTTTCCAACACGAGATGTCTTGGTCTACTGAGAGTATCACTTTATTAGTTAAATTGAGATCCATGGACTGGTCCGCAAAAGTTGGATGGGATGCGAGGAAGTATTCCAATGTTTTCCACTTAATAGCCTTCTGTGGGACAAACCTGATGTCGAACTGCTGAAAGATTACCACCCACTGAGCTAGACGGCCTATCAACTTGAGGTGGTTCAAGATGTACTTCAACAGATCTATCTGAGACACCACTTTTACCTCATGATGCTGGAGGTAATACCACAATTTCTATACCGAAAATACCAGTGCAAGTTAGCTCTTCCCGATAGGGGAGTATCTGGTCTCCGTATCGAGGATATTGTGGCTAAGATAGTAGAGACTGTTCTCCATCCCTTCATTATTCTTCTAGGTGAGAATGGCATCGAGAGACCATTATAGGGAGGTCATGTAAAGGACCGATGGCTTTCTAGAGATAGGTGGCATTAATATCGAAGGCTGGAGAAGGTACTACTTGATTTCGTTGAATGTGGTTTGATATTATTCATCCCACTAATAGACAGTACCTTTCTTCATGAGCCTAGAAAAGGGCTTACACTTTCTAGCTAGATTCGTGATGAATCGGCATATGTAGGCCATGTGGACTTGGAAACCTCAAAGATCCTAGAGGTTTCTTGGAGGAGACATCTGGATAATGGCCTTGATCTTCTCTGGGTCTATCTCGATGCCCCTCTATCTGAAAAAGAATCTGAGAAAATTTCTAGAGGTGACCCTGAAGGTGCACATTAATGGATTCATCTTCAGATGGTGGGAATGGAGGGAGTCAAACAATTTCTCATGGTCTTTGGTATGGTCTTGATGCGTGCAAGATTTGACCACCAGATCATCCACGTAACACTCCACCAATGATCCAAGGATCGACTTAAATATGCGATGCGTAGCCCGTAGATAGGTGCCACCTACATTCTTTAACCTGAAGGGCATGACTTGGTAACAGAAAGTACCTTGTGGTGACCTAATGTTTTTATATTCCTCATCCTCAGGGGCCATTCGGATCTGGTTATACTCGGAGTACCCATACAGAAAGTAGAGGGATTGTAACTCAACTATAGCGTCGATCAACAATTTCATCAGAGGAAGGGGAAAATAATCCTTTGGACAGTGAGGGTTGAGATCCCATAAATCGATGCAGACTCTGATCTGCCCTTTCTTCATCCTAATTGGAACAATGATGGCTAGTAATTTGGGTTATTAGACCACCTTAACAAAATTAGATCTGATGAGCTTATCAACTTCTCCCTCAAAAATGGCACAGTGAGAACGGTGCATCTTTCTGGGTGGTTTCTTGAACCCATGATGAGTTTCCAGGAGACTGAGGTTTTGGATGAATACCAGAGGATCTAGTCCACCCATCTCATCTTAACTCTAGGTGAATATATCACGGTGTGGTTTTAGGAAATCTATGTCCTTCCGTTGCTCCTCGAGGGGCACGAAAGCACTGATCAATGTGGGTTTTGGGTTTTCATTGCTACTGAGGTTCACCTGTACCAATTCATAGACTGTGTTGGAGACCCCCTCTTCAAAGTTGGGGGGAGTATCCTCTAAATACTCTTCTTCACTTATGTTGGAGGGATCCTTGGTGGGAGGAGTTTCCTTTGAGTTGAAGAATCCTGATTGGAGGCTGGTACCAACCTGAGCGGTAGTGGACCCTGCTTCAGGGGACTCATGTGCTGCCGCAACCATTGCGATGAAGGATATCGATCTGATCCCATCTGGTCTTCAGCCTAAGGGGCCACTCATGTTGATATCGAAGAAATAGTGGTGCGTCGACTTGATCAGGTTAATTCCATCTCGGTGAAACAAGCAAGTATGATGTATTGTTGTTACCATGGGGCAGACATCCTGATACCTTATGGGAGTAAGAGGCTCTAGGATCACCAAAGATTGATTTGTATAGAATTATGGGGTGATCTTCCGTCATCTCATAGACTTGGGAATTTGTTCCCCCCTCATTCCAGACACAACAAATCATTTTCCCATTTCTGGGGTTGTAGCCTCCAATCGGTGGATTGGAAAGACGTAGGCATCATCTAGATCTGTTCATGGATCTGTCGCAGCCATGGAAAGTTCAACCTTGTTAGTATGACTCTTCTTTTCTTTTCTCGTATACTATTCGGCATCTAGATAGCAGGATTTTCAAGAGGCAAAGGGAGACACATCACCCTGGAGTATGCCCACTCGACCATTAAGGGAGTACTTGAGGCACCAGTGATACGATGAAGGAACCACCACATGTAGGTGGAGCCATGACCTACCCATCAATGCATTATTGGAAGTGTCTTGGGATACAACCATGAACTCAGTGCTGGCTACCAGACCACCAAACTTAGTCTTCAAGTAGATTGTGTCGACAGTTGTCTGTTCCATCCTATCGTAACCTTGGATTCTTATGTTATAGGGACTCAGATCATCTTTAGACAACCCCAATTTTCATAGTTTCTTGGTCAGGATTAGGTTTATCCCAGAGCCCGTGTTGGAAAGACTATGATGAACCTCCACACCATTAAACTGGATAATGATGTACAGTGGGAAAAATGTTCCCCTGTATGGGAGAGCCTTCATCTTCTCGAGAGACAGATATGATGGCTTGGCATTCATCATTCTCAACAACCTCTGCATGAAAGGCTTCTATGGATGCTACCTCCATCTCAAATTGGATGGGGATTATTAAAGCCTTGAAGAGGGCCTCACATATATTTTATGACAAGCGAAGGGCCTCAAGGATGGAGAGAATTGCTGGAATGTTGGAAAGATTTTTTAGAACATCATACTTCCGTGCCAGGCATGAACTTCTACTTACAGGAGGTCACTATATGACAATAGGTATGGTGGCCCCTAATAGCTAGACTGGTGCTAGGAATATCCTACTGCTCACTAGTTGAAGCATGTGGAATGACTACCAGATGGGGGACTGATGACTAAGGTCGGTCCGTAGAAAAGTATGGTTGATCATGACACAGTCAAGGTGGCTCTACCCAACCCAACAAAAAAAACGATGGTGAAGGAGGGACTGATGTCACCAGATGAGAAGGTTGCATGCGCTAAGCTCTGAGCTGGGCCTACTACCTGGTTTTGGTCACATTCACAGCCTAACTAGAAGCACAGAGCGAGGCACTCCAACCACCCATATTGACGCAGATCCGTTGACACTGACGACGGCTGGGGACGTTGGTAGGATCCGCCTGGAACTCCTCATTGTCAGGAATCATATAGGGGTTTACCAGCTCCACGGTATTAACTGATTCATACCCTTTACCATCACTTGAAGAGTTGTCCACTCCTGGATGGATTCTAGGAGGAATCTTCACCTCTGGGGGCATGAAATCACTGAGAGTACGAGATGACTATGGCATTGGTGGGGGACTTTATTCTCCCTTGCGCCACTGGTGTTTTCCTTTCAAAGAAGGGGACTGCTAAGATCACGATGCATAAGTAGTAGATGTGGATTCTGAAGGCTCTGGTTGATTCAGGAATGCACAGATAACACCATGGGCATGGGTGAGTGTTTTATTATCCATCGAGTCGTCATACTTCTAGGACCAACATTTTGAAACCTGATTCCACTCACCTTCACTGTCACTACTATTGTCTAGCCTCATGAACACACATTCCACCTGTGTCGGAGCTGGGCCTAACCGAACTATCTTGTTATCCACCCGGTCTTGAATCCAGTCTTTAAACACATAACATTGTTTGAGAGTATACCTCGGTATTCAGTGATAGGGGCAGTAATTAGTTCGATCAGTGAGGCTCGCCTCTTTTGGCCTCCCGCACTCAGGAAAATGCACAATCCCCTTCTTTAAGGCACTATAGAGGAAACTAGGGACCTGAGCCTCGTTGAATGAGTAGGTCTAGTTCTTCCAGTCCCAGAAGGGGGCCCTTGGAGGCTGACACTGATGCGGGCTGGAGAATGCTGTCAAGAAGTTGGAGCCTGGTTATCTCTCCTAGGTGGTGGTGTCTCATTGAGTGGGGGAACCTACCAATTCTGAGGTGGGAGCAGCTAGGGCGAAGGTTGCACCTGAGGTGGAGGGCCTATGCGCAGTTGTGGAGGTATCTCCACTTGTAGCAACTCTAGTTGCATGGGGCCCTCAATTTGAGCCACTACGAGAGGCTCAGCCCTGGAGGACCTTCTCACAGGGACTGTAGGAGGCAACAGACATGGATTTTTAGCCTGATAAAAGGCTTCCTCTTGGTGTTGGGCCTTATTAGAGAAGTCTCGAAATCCCTCAGGGTAGTTTTGGGTGATCAAAGAGGGGACCAGTTATTTATTGACGTTCCCTACACAAATATTCAATAGTCTCTCCTGAGTCAGTGGCATGTCAAAGGGGTATGTGAGCCCTTTCCACCATGAGACAAAGTCTGCAACGCGTTCAACAGTCATCTTCTTGCTCTTGAAGAGTTTCATGATACTGATCTTCCGAGTAGTGGAACTGAACTGGTAGAGAAATTCCCTACGGAGGTTTTCCCTATTAGCTACTGATCTGATGGGGAGCTGGTTGTACCAGGTGAATGTCAGCCCCTCTAATGTCTATACAAAACACCGATGCTTGGCAACCTCATTCTACACTGGAGTTCCCAACATGGGCCCACACCTTGAGATGAAGTGGTCCAGGTGCTGTAGTAGGTCCCATGTCTTACTGAAGGGGGAAAAAGTGTGATTCCCAAAACCCAGGGGTGCTGGCATATCATCCACCCACATCGGATAAGGCTTTCCATCAGGAGGGATTTCCACCTATCAAGTATCTAAATCTTATATGCGGGAAATGAGTGCCACCATTGGATCATCTGGGCAGGGGTCCCTGTCTTGATGGGGATCCTTGACTACCAGTGCATTGACAGGTTCTTCAACATGATAAATAGGCCCAGCAGCTCATGGAGAAGCTAGTGGAATGACCTGTGGAGCAGCTGGGGGAACCTGAGATGGGTCCCGAGGATTGTCACGCCATTCCGGAAGATTTGGCGAGACATACCACAATCCCTTTCCATAAGTTCCCGCCTCACCCCTATCTGCATGGGAAGGATGGTCAGGTTCACCTAGGGGAAGTTCACCAAAGGGATGTTATTCCTACCCCTGCTGCCTTGGTCGAGGATCACAGTAGTCTGGTAGTCTCCCTGCAGCACATTCAGTAAGGAGGTTGTCGACTATCTTCTTATGTTTGGAAAGTTGCGAATGCAGCATGGCTTTTTGGGATCATCTTCCGCATTCTGAATTAAGCCAGACTAGTCAGAGGGTTTGATAGCTCTGCAGTGTTCCTTTCCCTTGTTGGGATTCTAGCTGAGGACTAGTGCCTCAGTGGGAACGTGAATACCTGGAGTATTCCTCTGTTGATGAGAAATCTTCCCAATAGATCCAAGAGGTGTGAAACTCCCTTGGGGTTAAGTCCTCTCCATGAATATCAAGCTCATTATCACCCCTTAGAAGGTCATGCATGTTAACTACGACCTTGCCTAGAGTAATATTCTCTATGTCGACCGGAAAATCAAGCTAGTGCTGAATGGAACTGAAATGGAGGACCACGTACTACCCCCAACCATGAATTTATACATGGGGAGAAGCCTCCTTGATTATCATGTTAGGAACTTTAATGCTCTGGACCCATCGCTGTTGGAGGGTCCTATGGCATCCTGGTCAATCAAGGCGTTGGTTCATGGGGAGTGCGACCAAATCAACCTAACAAGATTCTTGGATGATGACTACGAAGTGCGCCTGAATCTTGGGGTAGGCCACTTGTTGATGATGAAGATGGACATGAGTTTCCCAGAGGGTCTGGAGAGAGCATCCAACCTTCTCATAGGTGAGTGCTTTTGGTGCCCGGAAATTTGGCGCTGAAACTGGCCAAAATAACTCTAGGAAATGGTCTGCTGTGAGAATATACCACAAAATCCTTGGTTCAGATTCCGGGTCTGGCTCTTCCTTTCCCCACTCATCTAATGGAGGTGGCTAGGGAACCGACAGTGGTACTGATGTGGAGTACTAAGACGGAAGGCTGGATGGGGGAGAATATGGTGAGCGAGCTGAGAAACTGCCGCATCTCGAGCTATCTTCCGATGAGTGGAGTGACATGGCCACCACATCACGGTAAGACTGGTGGGAGACTGCAATTTCTGTTGTAGGGGCAATGGATACCGATGATGGTCTACACAGCTGCTCGTCCTCCATTGGTCCCCAGAATAGCTCTCTGTGATTTCTAATCAAGGTAGAGAGTACTTCTGGTAATGATGGTATAGATTGCATGACCGGAGCCTCTAGGGTTGCCAAATTTTCTTCCTCCTTGATATATCTACGGAGGGAGGCAAGAATCCAATGGACCTCACTTTCTGGAATTATGAGTCTGATGCGCCTTGTTCCTGCCCCATCCCTTGACACGTAGGACCTAGGCGAGGGTTACATCACTGAGTTGTATTCCGCCTCAGAATCCGAGAATCAAATCGGTTTGATCTCAGTCTGAATCTTCCCAATGTTCTTTTTATGGCGATGGTGACCCACCCTTCTGCCCCATGATGGTTCTTCAGAATAGGGTAGATTTCTGACATGATGAGGTCCTTCAATCGTACTGGTGGTGGGGTGGGGAGGACTTCTGCCTAAGTGATCTAGGGTGCGAGGGGAACCTAGAAAGATATCAACGGGAACATGGGGGGGACCTCTAGGTCAACAATCTGATGTGTAGGGGGGCCTCCACCGAAAGAGCATAAGCGGGTAAGACCTCCACTGGAGATGATAGGAGTACAGGTGGGACCTCCATGATTGCTTCCCCTAGTAATGTCAGTGCGAGGAGGGTCCTCATTGTGAGGACCCCGACTCCAGAAACCTAGGAGCCGGTGCCTTCTGAACATGACATGTCATTTTAAAATAAAACCTGCACTGCTAAACTACACATCGTGTCCCATACAGAGGATATTGTGTGGTTCGGGTTCTGGGAAATCTACAACTTCTGAAACGATTAATATTTTAAAAGATTATACCTGAAAATTTTAAATAAAAACATAGAGTGAGCATTGAAATACTCAGTAAGGGGTTTTAAAAATAAAAACAGTGTAACTTTTTGGAAATAATTCATTTAAAATCATTATCTTAAGGAAAACTGTAAAACATAACATCAAAAGGCTCAACCAATAGTTTCAAGAAATATATGAAACCCTTATGACATTTCTCAAAGGAGTAATAATGGACATCATAAACATGTATGACTTGTGATTATTTAAGAATAAAATAAAACAATTAAGAGTAATTCATAATCAGAGTTGCGCATAAAGGAAATAACATAAATTTTCATATGTTGGTTACTATTTTACTAAGTGATAAACACAAATAATGCTCCAAACTTTAACTAGTGAAATAAGAACTTTATGAAAACATAAATGCATTGGTCATGAAAGAATATGCATTTTATCTTGAAAATAACTTGTGACATAACTTGAATTATGTGGCATCAACATTTAACTTGGAAAATCATTTCTGTATCACCAAGGTCCATCCCCAAGGTGTAATTTGAAAACATTTCCAAGGTCCATCCCCAAGGCATCATTAAATTGTTCATCTCTAGAGATTAAGTCTTTACCCAATTCATTGGAGCGCTATCAGGGCGTAACATTAAATTTGTCTTTATCATCATGTGAGCCACATTGTTCATGCTTTAATTAAACGGTTTGTATATTCAAGATTTCCCATACCACCTTGAATAACTCATTCATTTTCATATTACCCAAGGTGTCCCATACCACATTTGGTAATCTCATTTCTTAGTTTATTATCATGACATGTCAAAGGAATGAATTATGTACAATAATAATTAAAATAAATAATGAACCATTATACATTTTACTAATACATGATATGACAGTTAACATTGTATAATATGTCAATAATAATCAAAGGAATAAATAGTTTAGTAAACATTCATTGCACACAAGATAATTATTAAAGCATATACGAGGATGATATAATAAATGATGGATCTTTGAAAATTATTATTTCATGGAAATGAAATGCTTAAAGAAAACACTTTTCAGTAGTTATGGTGATAAACAGGTCATTAAACCATAGCTTGATTAACTAATAACTTTTACAAAAGTAGGTTCATTACATAAAAAGATAATAAATGGACACAACATGATAACACAGCCCCAAAATTCTTAAATCCTCTCACATATTTTAATCAAGCTAAAAAAACACCCTTTATCGTAAAACACATCATGGGTGCGGACCGATTTTGTCCCACTTGTTAAGGGTGGGGAGGCCATTCCACTACTAAGAATTTTCATGGAAGGTAACTCATGTAGTCCATTTTTACTAGGTGTGAATAAGCAGGAATGTTGGGTGCAGTGGAAACCTCCGAGCAGTGGTCTGAAGCTCAATGTGGACAGGTCTTGCGTGTATGGTTTTATGAGAGGAGGGGGAGTGGTTTGTGACTCCCAAGGGTCGATGTTACTAGCTTTTAGTGATGATTTTGGAATGGGAGACTCCCTTATGGAAGAGGCATATGCAATGTTGAAAGGCATTGAGATCTGTCATTCTCATAATCTTGTGCTTGAGTCGGCGGAGACTGACTTGGTTATCCTTCACGGGTCGCTACGAGGAACGCTTCTCCTTCCATGGACCATTGCCTAAATCGTTCATGGATGTAAGCGCCTTCTGGACTCTCAGGTGATCCTTAGTCACACTTTGCATGAGGGGAACAAGGTGGAAGATTTTTTGGCCTCCGGTATTAGCACTGGAGATCAAAGTCTATTGTTTTCTGCATTGGGATCTCTTCAACAAGCATGTGGTAATTTTGTTAGGGTAGATGCTTTGGGTCTTCATTATTTTCGGCCTCCTTAAACTTGTCTTTGTATGGGGCACTGCCCAGTTTAAAATTTTAATAAAATGTTAATGTTGGATGGAAATAAGATTCTTTAATAAAATATGATTCACATAAAATAAGAATTTACTTAAAGGTTGATACCCATCCCTTAAAATCCTAAATTTTATTTGTATGGTATACATGTATATGAGTACATAGATATATATAAATATATACAAAGTTTACAAAGAGGGGGTTTTCATGGTAAAACAGTTTCAAACAACCCTCATTAATATATAATGCCTAGTACAACATACTGGATTTTTTTTTGGAAATCTGAAAATAGTTTGAGTTTGGGTTATAAATACATTTATATTTATACAAAAAGCTGCATATTTTGAAAATTTATATATGTATAGGTTTTATGAAATAAAAACGAAATAAATCAATCAAAAATTAACACCCAAATGTCCTGTCTAACATAGGTCGATCCAAAAAATAAAATATAACCTATATATATATATAAAATATAGGTAACCATGTTTCCTCTAGAATTGGGGATGACCTCGTTGATTGAAGGTTCAAACATTCCAATCGGTTTCTAATGGATTTGTTCGTAGAACCGGAAACATCCAATGATTCCATATCCATTTGGACCTACTTTCCAAAGTTAGGTGCTCTTTAGTTGTGTACTGATGAGGCTTATGAATTTTCATTGGTCGATAGGATGGGAGGTCGGACTCATCGCACCTTTTTGTGGGGAATTATTGTCTACTTCGGGACTCTCTTTGTAGATTTATGTTATGTTCGTGAATCCTTATTACATTACCAAGTATAAAATGAGATTTCCTTTAGATCTGACAATCAATGATTGATATGTAGGAAATTTGGATAATCTTTTATATGTAGTCGAGGTTCTTCATCAATAGAGAATCATCTGTATTTGTTAGAGACTCTTAGTCAATGGTATCCTTCAATACATAAAAGTCGCTTAGTCATTATGATGACCATACTAGTTTTAAAGCAACTTAGTGGGGCACTTGAAGTTTATTTTCATTCAGAAGGACATGGATTATTTTAGAGTTGGGATCGTACCCACAAATGGGCTACCTACGTATCCTTTGTTTTGGAAAATGAATCAGAACCCACATAGTTAGAGTAAGGGAGTATGATTTTTATGCATGATTGATGGCTCTAAGAAAGATTTCATGATTAATTTTACACTCTAAGCTCATGTGAGTCATGATCGGTGTGAGAAACAAGAGGTATTGGTGAAACCAGACAATTTGTGCTATGAAATATGTGATGATGTGGGGATTATGTATGTATTACTACCCAAAATAAATGAAGATTAAGATTTACTTCAGGGAAGAAATCCAAGAACAGGGTCCATAAAGGTATATGTACTTTATGGAGATTTGGATACTCTAATCTTGGGGCTTAATCCTGAGGAAGATGACCAAATTAGGAGGGGATTTATGATTGGGTTTTACTCCTGATAAGGATGCTCAGATCAAAAGTAAATTAAGACTGGTTAAGAGGAATTAAAACTGTGGCTTACTCCTGAGAAGGAAGCCCAGGTTAAGGTACTTGGGGTTACTCTTAAGTAGGATGCCCATATTTGTTGACTTTCAGATTGGTGCTTATTTCTGAAGAGGAAACCCAGGTTAAGAGAACAATGGTTGGGGCTTACTTCTGAAGAGGATTTCCATATTTGGGAACTTGGAGACTGGGGCTTAATCCTGAAAAGGAAGCCCAGGTTACGGGAATTATGAATGGGGCTTACTCCTAAAGAAGGATTCCCAAATTAATGAGAATTTGTACTGGGGATTATTCATGAAAAGGAGGCCAAAATTAAGGATTCTCTCATCTTAAAGGATGAGGTTGAATGAATGAACTCTCTAACTTTAGTGATATATATATGTGTATATCACTAGGTTTTAAGAGATGTTCCACAAAATTCCTTTCAGATAAAGAAGCCAACAAAGAAATCATGCCATGAATGGATTTAGATAGAGTTCCGAAGGCTTAATCTTGAAGAGGAGAGGTGGATAGGTGTAAGAGGGGTGAAATGGGCAGGAAGGGAACCAAAAAAAAGAGGGGCGTGCAAGTACTGCATGGGCTTGCAAGCCCTGGTCACGCAATTTTATTTGTGCGACACATGGGTACTTGCGCGAAAACCAATCCTTAGGGTAGAACTTGGGCGAAATTAGGATCAATACTTTAATACTACCCCTAGAGACTTATAGAAGAGAGGCGTGCAAGTTATATGGAAGGGGTAAGGAGGAGCACAAGTGTGGCCATTTCCCCTAAGGGCTAGCCACCCAGGCACACAAGTGTTGATGAGTTTTAACACTTAGGCCTTCCTCCCCCTCTTTAGATCTTCCATTCTAGGTAAGAAATTACCATAGAAGTGTTCGGAAGCTTTGAGAAGAGACTAGGGCACCGGGAGCTCAAATCTGAGGTTCTGGAATTTTTTTGTCCTCTCAAATGGGGGGCCCATAGGGGTACTTATGGGCTGGAGAGACCCTGGGCGAAATTTCAAAGAGGGTGCACAAGTCCCATGCGGACCAATGAGATCCACACAAGTATACTTGCACGGCCTTATTGAAACTCGTGCGACACATGTGAATTGGAATCTTGGTTCATGCCATTTTCAATTTTTGATTTTTTCTTCAAAGGATGAATCACGTTATTCTAAGTCATTTCCCTTTCCATTCATCTAGACTCCATGATAGAAAGTAGCGTAAAAAAAAGTACACCCTCAGAGTTGGATCTGAAAGAAATGAGGATGTGACTCTGAGGAAAAGTATAAAACCAAAGAAAAGGTGACGCATAAGTGTTGTGTGCATAGAAGGCGGCGTGCAAGTATTGAGCGCACAGAGGGAAGTGCGCAAGGCTTGAACTATGCAAGCATCAACGCACAAGGGTGCGGCCTGGCCAATAAATACGTAGTCATTCTCGCGCAAAGCTACCGGATTTCGAATTTTTGATCTCTCGCTGCACAAGTTACCTTCGCTACGCAAGTTAATTTTTTTCCACTATTTCTTCGCTGTCGCGCTGCTGTCACGGTATTTGGACTTGCGCGGTTATACATGCACACCAAAATCATGCGTGGCACATCATACTTGCATGACACATCCATACTTGAGCGCCAATATTAGACTTGCGCGCCTTAATGCCTTTGCCATTTTTTTAGAATCTCTTCACAAATTTTATGAAAATAAACCCATTTAAGAGTTAATTCATTCAACTTTTGGTCATATTAAATGGCACCCAAGATAATTGGAACGACTGACGAACTAGATGCAAAATAGATTGATTATATGATGAGCATCATTGGCAATGATTACTATACCATCTGCGACAGAACTCTCCTAGATTTGGATAAGTATTTGAAGAAGTATCATCATGACTACCCCCAGAGCATTTATCTACCTTTTTATGGCTATGGTCATCTACGAGAAGTTACCATTCTAGAGGCAAAGAACTATCTCCCAATTTCTTGGTTTTAGAATTATTCCAACTTTTCATCAGCAAATATTTCATGTGGAGGAGTATTTTTAAGTTCCGGAATAGTGTAGAAGGCCCATATGATACATCATAGCCCTTGTACTCCAGATCTGAAACCTCATAAGCCTGAGCTGCAACAAAATTGTTATCTCTAAATCTTCTAAAATTTTCAGATTGATCAATCCAAAGGCTGGAAGAAGAGTTGGGACTTCCATCTTGGAGGAGGTGTGAATCCAAACTATATGTGGGCATTCTGGGTGCGACAAACCTGTGCAGAGTTTTTCAAGGATTTGAATGGGGTTTCAATATATGAAGTTGTCTGGGCTGTGAAAACATATGTTTATAGGCATGATAACTTCGTGCCAGAGATACTCAACCATTGGAGCCCAGAAACCAATGCTTTCCATCTGAATCATGGAGAAGTTGGAATGAGTCTGTGGGATGTCCAAAAGATCTCAGGGGCTCCAATTTCGGGTGATATGTATGATGAATTCATTCCTCCCAAGGTGACTTTGAATGATTCGGAGAAAACCCCAGCTTTGGATCGGGAATTATTGAAAATATTCCACAAGCTCAAGAGTTCAGAGTCCTCCTTGACTCATTCTAGAAAGGATATTCATCTAAATGAATGGATGAATATATTTCTTATCGATAAGCAGGAGAAAGAGATGAAGGATAAGGGATCCAAGAAGAAGGGGCCCAAGGAGAAGATGCCCACTCATCCTACCACTTGCCCCAAAATAGAGAAAAGGGTTCTCCTGGCACATTCTGGCCGACCCTAGAGGCAGAATAATTTGAGAAGTGGGGATATGAGGTGAATTAGAGGGTCCCAAAGAAGACTCGTCTGGAAGGCTTCTTGGCCTCATGGCTTAGCGTTTATCTTCTACTAGTCAGGGACTCAAAGGGAGGCGTTAGGCCAGGGACCTTCGTTATAGCGGAAAAGTTGGCTGAGGAAAAAATGGTTGGGTTGGATACCACCATTTTATCAAAGATTCACTAGAGCTTACTCCATGTCTTCATGGGTAAGTCTCCATTGAGAATAGTGGGACCATTCCAAGTTTTGTGGGGATGGATCACCACTCACTTTCGGACATATAATGTACAAGTTGGATTACAAATCCCCAGAAGTTCTTTCAGGCCATTAGTGCAGTCATTTTTTGGAATTTCTCTATTAGTTTTCAATGATTATGACATGAAGTTGAGGCTGAGAATGTATAAGGAATTCAACTTCTTTCCTTATGGAAATCCACTAACCGGGCAGTTTGTTGATGATGGAACAACCAACCTGGATTTGAGGGCATACATGCTGGCCTGCAGAGATGGTGTGTTGGTCGCTAGAATTGAAGGAGAGATTATATGAGAGGCCTATGCTCCAAATAGATTTTCATGTCAATTCAAGTGTTTAGAGAAAACCGTTGTATCTCCCCCCGTGCATGTCAGGTCAGAGCAACATCCGATGGTTTCTCGGAAACTATGGTTGCTGACATCTAGGGAGAAGACTGGGGCAATGTTTGATCAACCGGTTGAAAAGGCTGCATATAATTTGACTACATTGTATGCCGAGCACTGGATAGAAGCATATCCTAGAGGGGTTTTGAACCATCCGGTTTATCGGGTGGGGAAAAGGAAGAGGACTGTAGAGAAAGAAACCCTTCCTCATGAAGGTGATGATTACCCACCTAAAGCTGATTCGCTAGATTCCTCATCTAGGACTGATTCACCGGATTCCCAAGATGGGGATGATGAGGCACAACAAACAGAAAAGCAGCCTCATGCCCGATATAATCCTCTGATCAGAATCAAAAGACTCACTCCATCAACTCCTGGTGAGTTACATCATTGTGGAAATTTAATCACCATTACTTTATAGAGAAATAAGTCTTATTTTCTTATTCTCTATCAATAGGTGCAGGAGCTGGGAAGAAATTTATGTCCAACATTGTAGGACCTCCCTCACAGCCTTCTAATATACATACTGAATATCTACGGCCAGAGGCTGTCCAGACATGGCAGAGTCTGTATTGTGGTACTGAGACTGCCTGGCTGGATTTGTGCGAGGGTCTACAACTCCCTGAAATAGGGAATCTTGTGGCTTCTATATATATCCATTATGAGGATAGCCCCATTGATGTGCGGGCTTACATCAAAGAGCTGGAAATTCTCATATATTCCACTGACGATTCCATTCCTATCACCAAGTGGGTGAAGGAAATGATAGATTGTGGTGCCGCTGAGGGGACTGATGAGGTGTGTCATGATTACGTGGCCCCTGAAGATGTAAGTTTTCATTCCTTATTTTCCTTGAAACTTGATTTCAGTCAAACCTTTTTTAATTGGTGAAATTATTTTCTTCATCCTAAAGCTTGCAAAGAAAGGAACTACTGAGGTTCCTTCGCCATAATATAGCCCTGGTGGTACTGCCATTGGGGATGCTCATGGATTTGCCCACGAATCGGGTGAGATATCTTCGGGTCAGAAAGCCATGAATGAAGAGTTGGACATGGCCTTCCATTCTCCAATTTAAAGGGAGACTTCTGACACTCCCAAAAAACCAAAGAAGAAAAGGCAACGAAGGAGGAAATCCACAGCTAAACGCTTCATTAGTAGCAGTAAGTCCTTCGGATAATCATGAATATATACCCATGAAAAGTTTGCTCATATTTCTGGTTATTGTAGGGGCTTCTTAAATTTCCCCTCTAAGCGAAAGGACTGATCATCCTTTGAGGACCACAGAGGGTGCTGTGGAACAATCTCAAATTCAGGCTGACTTGGCTGCTCCTAAAGAAGATCTAGCATCTGTTCCCAGTATCCCTGATACTACTGTTGCAAGAAGAGAAGAACCTGATTCTGGTAAGTTAACAATTATTCATAAAATGTTGAATGAAACATCGACTGAATTCCATTCTATGATACTTCAGGTTGAACCCCTGTATTATAGATTTTGGCGAATATTGCAACTGATGCTGTGATTTTATCTGAAGATGTTGTCCAAGGTCAGGGACTGTAGGATTAAGGTCACCAAAAAGACACATCAAATGCTCCCACTAGTGAGACTAACCATGTAGAGAACCGAATCTTGACATACATGGAAATTACATTACTTTTGCGGAATACTTAATACATAACAAAAACAGACACACAAGGACCGTAAATGTTTAGTGTCTTTGGAAACTTGAAACATAATCTTCTAATTGTGGTGAAAGATCATCAACATCTCCCATAAAGATCTTCCCTTTTTTCTTACCTAAAACCTTTCTTTATATCCTGGGGAAAAGAAAACATAAAAAGGGTGAGATCAAATGCTCAGTAAGGGTAATAATGGGTAAAATAAAACATACCATATACATTTGAACCTAAAAACATGAACATAATGTTTTAACATCAAAAACTTGAGTAAAGACATAAAACATAGAAGTCCGTAAGGCATAGATCATAAAGAAACATTAAGAATGATAAAATAGCATGGGAATAAAACATGTAATTGTGGAAACCATTCAGCACTTCTTATGATTTCCATATTAGCCAAGGCATTGCTGCCAAGACCATCTTAGTGGACAAAGTCCCTTTCTGAATCGAGTTCACTCCTCGTTCCAGTCCTGTAACACTGAACCGGATTAACTTACCGTTCCATCCATGTCTATCTGATGAGATATAAATCTTTACCCAATGCATTGGAGGGAGATATAGGTCCCACCCATCTCATAATGAAATCATTCTTACTTTTGCCACAAAATAAACATACATCATTCATAATAACCCAACGAATAAAATGGGTTTCATAAATATCATCCCATCATCACATAATCCATATAAAAGAAATGGATATCATTTCATAATAAGAAAAGTGAATCCATGAAAATCATAGAGACATTATACTTGAAACATACACATATGAAATAATGTCATCTTAGATGAAAAATGGTTTTGATAAAACACTTGAAATGAATTCTGGAGGAAAATATCCTTTTTTCTTCAAAATCATTTTCTTTTCACAAAATGTCATTCAATTTTAAAAGAAAAGGATTTTGTTGAAAATAGTCATGAAATATTTTTGAGTAGGCTTCATGAAAACAAGGAATTATAAAACCGTAAAAATCCATTCATGCTGTATATGTTAAAAAACATTCTTCTCGTACTTTTGTCGAAAAAGTAAAAAAGTACATTGTAGGGTAAATAAAAGAAAGATTAATTCAATACCATTGGGTAAACGTAAAAATGGGTAAAAAGTACTTTAAAAATACATGAAACCATTTTTAGGAAACATGGACATGGATGATAACAATAACCCCAGTAAATACTTACAAATAAGAAATCTCGGAAAAAAATGAGATTTGCAAAATTATCCCTTACCTTATGTCCGATATACTTCGTATGTATCTGGACTTCCTATATAATGATTTAAATAATGTCATAGAATTATTACAGAATCATATTCATTGTTATGATATCATATACGATTCACTTATGACTTTATATTACCGATACCTTTGTAAATTCCATGTTAAAGAGCGTTTTGGGTAAAATCGTTTCATTTGTCATTCGTGTTTTGACTTTTAATTATTCATATGATTAATTAGATCATGATTACTTAATTACAAAATATAAAACATGATTTATATATAATATATATTCATAATATACATATATATAATAGATCGATAAATGGAAAGAAATACACCGTTCATGGAGATGGTAGGTCGTACGTATGCATGAACGTTGTTTTCGTTTCCTTATTGAGTTGAATGGAATTAAGTAGATGACATACATATATATATATATACATAAATCCAGTAGCTTTATAATGTCATATATTTCATTATTATTTCTTATATATACTTTATAATCATTCTTAAATGGTTAACATGAAGAATGAATCTCATCGCGTCGTGGAGACGGTAGTCCGTATGTACGCACGAGCGAAGATATCATTCTCATAATTATTGAATTGAATTGGATAGGATGATACAATATATCATAATCAGTATGATGTTATAATAACTATGTATAGTTATTCTTTACACCATTATACCCATCCAAGTAAGGTGGTGTTTAAAAAAAAATTACACCACGGCGTGGAGACGGTATTCCGTACGTATGCACGCGCGGTGATTTCGTTTTCCGTAGGATGGATAGATGGTGAAATATGGTTGTTTCATACTTATAATAACATATAATTATATGAGTGATACTGATGTTATTACTTCATAATGAAACAACTAAAGAAAAACAAGTATAATAAGAAATAAAGTTGAAAGAATCGGTAACAGACATTACCTCTTCTTTGAAGCGCCTCTTTGAGACCTCCTCTTAGGGCACTAAAATTGGTCATTAAAGAATACCAGGACCTCTAGGATGTTTCTAGGAAAGTGTAGAGGAGAACCTGGAATGTTTTGGCCGAGCTTTATGGATCAAAGTGTTGTGAGGAAGAGAGGGAGGAGGTGCCCTTTTATAAGGGAGGAGAGGGGCACCTTTGGAAATCTTAAAAATATTAATTTATAAGAAATCTAAACCCACTTAAAAAGCTCAAAAAATGACTCATATTTGCAAATTAGAGGGTATATGGTTGTAATATCATCACCCAATCAAATTTATACATGTTTTGATCTTATTTTAAACCTTATCATTTTGATTTATCCTTATTTAATCTATTTAAGTTTATTTGTGGTAATAAAATTCTAAATTTTAAATTAGAACAAATAATAACTTATTTGTTGTGAATTTTCTATAATTGGATAATTTATAACAGTTTAGACTATATAAATTTAACTTTATAATTTTTATATATTTTTTTGATTTTTAAACAATTTTATAATATGTTATTTTTATAAAATAACAATAGTGTCAATTTTGACACTATTCATTTATTTGAATTTAAATAAAATATATACAGAAGATATGTTCGAATTAAAATATTTAATAGATTAATAAGAGGTCATATGTATCTATAAAATTAGTGTAGAACATTAAATAGTTCATATAATATTTATTTTATTATTTTTAAAACCATTTATTTGGTTTATCTCTTAATAAAATAATTACTACAACATTTTTGTATAATTATTTAATATACTTATTTGTTGCATAAAAATTAAAAACAAAATACTATAATGAAGATAAATCTAATAACTTTCACAATAATACTTTTACTAAAATTTATCATCTTAAAATCACAATATGTAAATTGTTATATTTATTAAATTATGAAGCTGTGAACTTTGGCATCATTTAAAATAAAATAATATAAGTGTCATAATCACTTTTATAAGACTCCAAACGGTTATTTATTAGGACATTGGATTATTAAGGTGTCGATATACACTACCAATAAGTTTTGGTCAGTTTTTTGGGCCTTTTAATGGGTATTATTATTTCAATAAAAATTATATTACAGATTTTTCACTTAATAAATTATTTCTGCATCATTAATGTATCACCATTAATGACAATTATTTAATCCAAAAAAATTCTAAATAAATTATCATGATGTAGATAATTATATTATATTTCTGGAGACAATTCATGTTCAAAGTTTTATGTTGTTTATCACTAAATTAATATTATTATACTTATAAGATTTAAGAGAGTGACATATTGTCACTTTCTTTGGTTTTAATAATAATTAAATTATTATCATGATAAAAAGTCCATAAAATGAATCTAATCTTGCCCTTAGGATATATGGGTCTACGTTTAGCCATCCAATAGAATTTTGGCATGTGTTAAGGTTATTATATAATATTATATTTACCCTTAATTACATGATTTACCTTTAACTATGGTAAATAAAATTTATCGTAGTTACTATTCATAATTTCAAAAAATAAAAATTAGCCTATTAACATAATTTGGACCCACTAATTCCAAATATGGAATCCAATTTTTGAAATCCAATACAAAAAAGTTGCAGAAATTAAATTAAAATTAATCCCATTGTTGAAAGAAAACGGGTTTTTGTTTAAAACATTGCAAAAGATTGAATTGATTAAACCTAAAAATTCAAGGTAAAATAAATGCTAATGACATACATTATATTAAATGGTAAAAACATATTCTATTTATACTTTAAAACCATTCAATATTATAATTTAACCATATAAATTATTACGATGAAAAAAGTTGTTTTTAATTAAAATATAGCGTGTTTTTACTATTCATTAAAATATGAAAGTTATCAGAAAAATATCAACACTTTATCCAATGTAAATTTTTATATCCTGATTAAAAATAAAAAGTTTATTTTGTAAAATTGAACTTATAAACATGTAAAAAACTAGATTTAAAGCGGGTGCGCCATCAAAAGTCGGCAAAACTGCATTTTTTGAAAAATACTTATTTTACCCGAAAAAATTATTTTGTTCTTATACCATGTTCTAGAAAATGTGTAAGATGAATAATAATTTTATAAAATTCAAATTTTAGTTAATACTATTCATAACGGCTAGTTCATAATAATTTTATAATAATATATGGTTGTTTAGTAAAACCCAGTATTGCGTACAACACACGCTATCGAGGAAGGTCGTGATTGCGTGTAATGCAAGACAAGTCAGGGTTGCGTGTTGTGCAAGAATCCTTTATTATTTCGTATAACTGAATCCAACCATATTTTATTTATACATTGAATATATATATATATACACTCAATGTTGCGTAGAATGGCTGTTATAAAACGAACTTGAAATTGTGTGTAACACAATCTAAGAATAGTGTTGTGTATACTTCAAGCTAATACAGTGTGGTGTATAGCACAAGATAATCTTGTTGTAGCATAAAACACATGACATCAAATAAATTAAAAATAATACTTATCATAAAATATCGGGTTGTTACATTCTACCCCCCCTTAAAATTAATTTCCCCCTCGAAATTTGTTGGGGTTATACATGGTTTTCTACTTGAAATTTTCTTTAATTGCAAAATACATCATAAAATGAAATACCAAAACATAACTTTAAAAACTAAAGTATGAAATGTAATGGTTACCCAAATTAACTAATCACTGGGTTTCCACATTGGAGAACATAGGTGAAAATATGGATATGGAAGAAAAATCTAACCATCAGGTTCTGATGGAGAGTGGTAGAGGACATGGATATGAAAAAGCCAACAATCACAGAGCCATAAATTTGTGATGATATAGGGTACCATCTGATTCATTGGATATAGGGCCACTATGACAACATTTTTGGTTTTCAAGATCATTTCCCTAAAGTTGAAGAATTTGAATTAGAATAAATACTTACTTTATTTTGGTACAATCTCACTGTTGTTCGTGCCTTGAACAATTTCCACTTCATCTCTTAAAGAAATTAAGTTGAATTTGTTATTCGTGAAGTGTTAGAAGATCATGTGATAGAATGAAGGGTCATTCCATCTATCTCAAACAAAAGGTTATCAAAGTTATTAAATATACATAAGTCGATTTATAGTGATATTAATCATATATGGTTCCTAAAATGGACTTATACTTATTATATCATACTGCTTAATAAAATAAAACTAGTTTCTATTAACCAGGGACTTCCTGTAGGCCAGTGGTAGGTGATAAAGGCCAGTCGCACTTCAGTTCAATTCCCACAGCCTTGTCCAACGCGATGGGTTGTTGCCCGTCCTGTAGGTTGTCCTTTTTATAAAACTACATTACTATAACATCCCATCAATAATATCGACAAAAGTTCTATTCTTAAACAATACTAACTAATGTCCAACATAATCCTTTCCAATCTTTAGGCTTATCCAAAATACTGTTCTCCAATCTCATATTATAGTGAAAATGATTACCAAAGAGTTCATATAACAAGCATGTTAATACCATCGTTGATCCCCATATATCATGAGATATGTCTTGTTGGTCACATTCCAAACATTCGAAGGCCTTAATCATGTATTCTCTTGAAAAATGAATACCCATTGAATCTTAGTGAAAACATGAGTGCTGTCAAAAGTTAACTCATACCAAAACCACAAACCATGATATAACAATTTCCTTATATAAGTCATGAGCTCATGAATACTGTCAAACATTTCATTTTCTCATTATCCCTTCATTATGCACATATCATCTCTTTTTCCAAAAATATCTCAATCACTTTCCACGGTTACCAGTACCATAAAATTATTGAAAACCACAATAGACCAATACATAAATATTCCAATATTCCACGATACTATATACAACATTATTTTGGAATCCCATTATATAAACACTTAATCATTCCACCACATCGTTGTCATATTCAACATTGCCAATAGTGATCGCATGTGACTTCCCTTTGTCCTTTTCCTTAAGTGGTTGCTCATGTCGATCATCACTAACCCTTGGATTAGGGAATTTATTAGCATAAGGCCTCATTTCCTTGCACTTGAAGCATTGAAGTGTTGGTGGTGCGTTCTCTGAAGTCTTTTCTTTATTCACATCATTAGAAACCCTTTTTCCATTACTTTGACACTCAGTTGCTCGATGACCATCTTTTCCGCACATAAAACATTTTCTAGTCCCTTTAAGACAATCTCCACCATGCTTCTTTCCACACTTTGAGCATAAGGAAACATTCTTCTTCTTTTCACCATTATTCTGAGATTTTTCCTTGAACTCCATCTTTCATTTCTTTTCGAAACTATGAGATGGATAAGTAACACCAAATTCCATTTCTACCTTGATAGCACAACGCACAATTTCTTCATAGCTACTGAAGTCTCTTATAGATAATGCCCTTCGAAGATTTGGTTTTAAGCAACTGAATAATCGATCAACTTTACTTTCAGGTTGGATGATAAAGCCAGATACATACCTTGAAAGCCTTGTAAAATTCGCTTCGTATATACCAACAGATTCATCATCCTTTTTCTTTAGTTCAAGAAACTCTTTCTCCATCTTTGTTCGAAGAATACGAGGGAAGTACTTATTGAAAAATAAGATCTTGAACTCATCCAATTCCATGGTCTCAATTTCATCTCTTGGCCTCATATTCTTGATAATATTCCACCATTGATCAGCTTCACCTTCCAAACGATATACTGCAGAACTGAAAATATCTTTTCAGTGGTACTGATCCATTGTTCAGCAACAAGTGGATCATAAGACCCACTGAAAGAAGGTGGACGTTGCCTCATGAATGACTCAATAGAATATTGTTCCCTTTTCTACTCATTTGGAAGTCCAGAATGATTCCTAGCTTGTGTAAGTATAGAAATAATATTTTTCACTCCATCTCCCATAACATTTGTTTGTTCAGGAGGACAATCATTGCATTGTCCATTGCATTGATCAACACGGTTCCTTCGGGTTCCAACCATCATCTAAAACCCAAAAAGAATAGCGTGAGAGGCAAAAATCATGCTAGGGAAAAATATAATAAAGGGGGAGTACCTTCAATATCTAACATCTTAGGTTGAATTCTAAATTTGTTACCGTAGTTCTAGGACTATATCCTATACGTATACTTATCCTTATGGACATCCCTAGACATGCCTTAGAAATATCTCTAGGGATCTCACTAATGTTTTCGCATCCTAGTTTCCAAAGGTTGACTAAACCTTTCCTCTGATACCAACTGTAGAGACCCAAAGCTTGACGTACATGGACATTACATTACTTTTTTGGAATACTTAATACATAACAAAAATAGACACACAAGGACCGTAATAGTTTAGTGTCTTTGGAAACATGGAACATAATCTTCTTATCGTGGTGAATGATCTTCAACATCTCCCATAAAGATATTCCCTTCTTTTTCTTACCTAAAACCTTTCTCTATATCCTGGGGAAAAGAAAACATAAAAAGGGTGAGCTAAAATGCTCAGTAAGTGTAAGCATGGGTAAAATAAAACATACCATATACATTTGAACCTAAAAACTTGAACATAATGTTTAAACATCAAAAACTTGAGCAAAGACATAAAACATAGAAGTCTGTAAGGCATAGATCATAAAGAAACATTAATAATGATAAAATAGAATGGGAATAAAACATGTAATTTTGGAAACCATTCAGCACTTGTTATGATTTCCATATTAGGCAAGGCATTGCTGCCAAGACCATCTTAGTGGAAAAAGTCCCTTTCTGAATCGAGTTCACTCCTCGTTCCAGTCCTGTAACACTAAACTGGATTAACTTACCGTTCCATCCATGTCTATCTCATGAGATATAAATCTTTAACCAATGCATTGGAGGGAGATATAGGTCCCACCCATCTCATAATGAAATCATTCTTACTTGTGACACAAAATAAACATACATCATTCGTAATAACCCAACGAATAAAATGGGTTTCATAAATATCATCCCATCATCACATAATCCATATAAAAGAAATGGATATCATTTCATAGTAAGAAAAGTTAATCCATGTAAATCATAGAGACATTATACTTGAAACATACACATATGAAATAATGTCATCTTAGATGAAAAATGGTTATGATAAAACACTTGAAATGAATTCTTGAGGAAAATATCCTTTTTTCTTCAAAATCATTTTCTTTTCAAAAAATGTCATGAAATTTTAAAAGAAAATGATTTTTTTGAAAATAGTCATGAACTATTTTAGAGTACATTTCATGAAAACAAGGCTTTATAAAACTGTAAAAATCCTTTCATGTTGTATACGTTAAAAAAACATTCTTCTCGTACTTTTGTCAAAAAAGTCAAAAAGCACATTGTAGGGTATATAAAAGAAAGATTCCTTCCATACCATTGGGTAAACGTAAAAATGGGTAAAAAGGACATTAAACATACATGAAATCATTTTTAGGAAACATGTACATGGATGATAATAATAACCCCAGTAAATACTTACGAATAAGCAATCTCGGATAAAAATGAGATTTGCGAAATTATCCCTTACCTTATGTTCGATATGCTTCGTATGTATATGAACCTCATGTATAATGATTTAAATAATGTCATTGACTTATTACAGAATCATATTCATTGTTATGATATCATATATGGTTCACTTATGACTTTATATTATCCATTCCTTTGTAAATTCCATGTTAAAGAGCATTTTGGGTAAAATCGTTTCATTTGTCGTTCGTGTTTTGAATTTTAATTATTCATATGATTAATTAGATCATGATTACTTAATTCCAGAATATAAAACAGGATTTATATATAAAATATATTCAGAATATACATATATATAATAGATCAATAAGTGGAAAGAAATGCACCGTTAATGGAGACGGCAGGCCGTACGTACGCATGAATGCTGTTTTCGTTTCCTTATTGAGTTGAATGGAATTAAGTATATGACATACATATATATATATATATATACATAAATCCAGTAGCTTTATAATGTCATATATTTCATTATTATTGCTTATATATACTTTATAATTATTCTTAAATGGTTAACATAGAGAATGAATCTCATCACGTTGTGGAGACGGTAGTCCGTACGTACGCACGAGCAATGATATCGTTCTCATAATTATTGAATTGAATTAGATAGGATGATACAATATATCATAATAAGTATGATGTTATAATAACTATGTATAGTTATTCTTTACATCATTATACCCATCCAAGTAAGGTGGTGTTGGAAAAACAGATTACACCACGGCGTGGAGACGGTATTCCGTACGTACGCACGCGCAGTGATTTCGTTTTCCATAGGATAGATAGATGGTGAAATAGGGTTGTTTCATATTTATAATAACATATCAGTATATGAGTGATACTGATGTTATTACTTCATAATGAAACAACTAAATAAGAATAAGTAGAAGAAGAAATAAAGTTGAAATAATCAGTAACATATATTACCTCTTCTTTGAAGCCTTTCTTTGAGACCTCCTCTTAGGGCACTAAAATTGGTCATTTAAGAAGACCGGGACCTCTAGGATGTTTCTAGGGAAGTGGAGAGGAGAAAGTTTCAGGGTTTTGCCGATATTGAAGGCTCAAAGTTGTGTGAGGAAGAGAGGGAGGAGGTGCCGTTTTATAAGGGGGGAGAGGGGCACCTTTGGAAATCTAAAAAATATTAATTTATAATAAATATAACCCCACTTCAAAAACCTCCAAAAATGACTCATATTCGAATATTAGATGAGATATGGTTTTAATATCATCAAAAAATAAAATTTATACATGTTTTGATCTTATTTTAAACCTTATCATTTTGATTTATCCTTATTTAATCTATTTAAGTTTATTTGTTGTAATAAAATTATAAATTATAAATTATAACAAATAATTACTTATTTGTTGTGAATTGCCTTTAATTGGATAATTTATAACATTTTAGACCATATAAATTTAAATTTATAATTTTTATATACTTTTGTGATTTTTAAACAATTTTATAATATGTTATTTTTATAAAATAACAATAGTGTCACTTTTGAAACTATTCATTTATTTGAATTTAAATAAAATATATACAGAATATATGTTCGAACTAAAAGATTTAATAGATTCATAAAAGGTCATATATATCTATAAAATTAGTGGAGAACATTAAATAGTTCATATAACATTTATTTTATTATTTTTAAAACCATTTATTTGGTTTATCTCTTAATAAAATAATTACTAAAACATTTGTTTTATAATTATTTAATATGATTATTTGTTGCATAAAAATTAAAAAAAATCCTATAATAAATATAAATCTATTCCCTT
The DNA here is from genome assembly GCA_963277665.1 of Viscum album. NCBI lineage: Eukaryota > Viridiplantae > Streptophyta > Magnoliopsida > Santalales > Viscaceae > Viscum > Viscum album. The sequence goes on along the minus strand of OY728145.1, from coordinate 57,606,822 downwards.
TCACAATAATACTTTTACTTGAATTTATCATCTTAAAATCACAATATTTAAATTGTTATATTTATTTAATTATGAAGGTGACAACTTTGGCATCATTTAAAATAAAATAATATAAGTGTCATAATCACTTTTATAAGACTCCAAACGGTTATATATTATTTAATTGGATGGTTAAGGTGTAGATATACACTACCAATAAGTTTTGGTTAGGTTTTTGGGCCTTTTAATGGGTATTATTATTTCAATAAAAACTATATTACTAATTTTTCACTTAATAAATAATTTCTGCATCATTAATGTATCACCATTAATGACAATTATTTAATCCCTAAAAATTCTAAATAAATTATCATGATGTATATAATTTTATTAGATTTCTGGAGACTATTCCGGTTCGAAGTTGTATGATGTTTATCACTAAATTAAAATTATTATACTTATAAAATTTAAGAGAGTGACATATTGTCACTTTCTTTGGTTTTAATAATAATTAAATTATTATTATGATCAAAATTCCATAAAATGAATCTAATCCAGCCCTTAGGAGATATGGGTCTACTTTTAGCCATCCAATATAATTTTTTCATGTGTTAAGGTTATTTTATAATATTATATTTACCCTTAATTACCCAATTTACCTTTAACTATGGTAAATAAAATTTACAGTAGTTACTATTCATAATTTCCAAAAATAAAAAGTAGCCTATTAACATAATTTCGACCCACTGATTTGAAATATGGAATCCATTTTTAGAAATTCAATACACAAATGTTGCAGAAGTGTAATTAAAATTAATCCCGTTGTCGAAAGAAAATGGTTTTTTGTTTAAAACATTTTAAAAGATTGAATTGATTTAACCTACGAATTCAAGGTAAAATCAATGCTAATGACATAAATTATATTAAATGGTAAAAATATATTCTATTTATACTTTAAAACCATTAAATATTATAATTTAAGCATATAAATTATTACGATGAAAAAAGTTGTTTTTAATTAAAATATAGCGTGTTTTTACTATTCATTAAAATATGAAAGTTATCAGAAATATATCAAAACATTATCCAATGTAAATTTTTATATCTTGATTCAATATAAGAAGTTTATTTTGTAAAATTGAACTTATAGAAATGTAAGAAACTAGATTTAAAGCTGGTGCTCCATCAAAAGGCGACAAAACTGCATTTTTTGAAAAATGCTTATTTTACCCGAAAAAATTATTTTGTTCTTATACCATGTTCTAGAAAATGTGTAAGATGAATAATAATGTTATAAAATTCAAATTTTAGTTAATACTATTCATAAAGGCTAGTTCATAATAATATTATAATAATATATGGTTGTTTAGTAAAACCCGGTATTGCGTACAACACACGCTATCAAGGAAGGTCGTGATTGCATGTAATGAAAGACAAGTCAGGGTTGAGTGTTGTGCAAGAATTATTTATTATATTGTATAACAGAATCCAACCATATTTTATTTATACATTGAATATATATATATACACTCAATGTTGCATAGAATGACTATTATAAAATGAACTTGAAATTGTGTGTAACACAATCTAAGAATAGTGTTGCGTATACTTCAAGCTAATACAGTGTGGCATATAGCACAAGATAATCTTGTTGTAGCATAAAACACATGACATCAAATAAATTAAAAAGGATACTTATCATAAAATATCGGGTTGTTACAAACCAGGATTCTGAGATAACATTAGATGAAATGATGGAACGTGGCGCATCCTTCGAAGATTTTATAAATCATGTTAAATTACCATGTAATTTAGAAGATTATGGACTTGAGTGTTATCCTTCGTCCTATTCAAAATAACTTCTTATTACATGTCTAATCATGATCGGTTTAAATGTATAGTTCTGTCTGAGCAAGATGCTGAACTACCCATGCCTGAAGGGGGTACAGAAAACCCTACTATTGCATAAACATTAGCACAAGTGGAGTTGAACCCAGTGGAGCTTCCTCAAACTCAACCTGAGAATCCTATAGAATCTAGGAAAGATGGGGAGGAGCCTTCTCAGGTTGCTGATCTACCGTTTGGTAAGGGATAACAATATTTTTGACTGTACTTAATTTTCAAGTCAGTCAATTAACTTTTGTTATCCTTTGAAACTAACCAAAGCTTTAAATTGATTATGCAGGGCCATCAATTTCAGAGGATAGATCTGGAGGTGAGACCTCAGTCTCCGCCACAACGGGAATTGAAAGTGAAGAAGCACAAGTCAGGGGGAAGGAGCAGAACATGGCACTTCATTAAGTGAATTAATCCCAGATTACATTCCCCCCTGTGATAGTGATGCTAAGTCGGATCCATAAATATATAAGGCATTCCAATTTTCACGATGCAAGACATGGTAAAACATATGGAAGATCATATCCGAAGTTCCTTTAGAAGATATATCATCAAAGATCTCTCGACTTTCAACCCTATTTGTCATACTGGGACTTGGCGGTTTTGGATATCAAAAGATCCATGCCGTAGTAAAGCAAGTCATCGTAAGGAGGGAGCAGGAGCAAAAGTGTCGTAAAGATCTAACTAGGGTGAAGCTGTTAGCTAACATTAGTGAATTTGAGGCTATAGTATCTCGAGATGAGGCTGAATATGTTTCCAAGATGATGGAACTGAAGCATAAAATCAAATATAAAGCCGTCCAGCAGATGCACCATCAGCAACAGTTAGATGTTGTTACTGGAGAACTTGACCAACTCAATAATTCATTGGAGGGAGCTCGAACGAGTGGTATGAAAGCCATCACAGATGCCAAAAAAGCACTCTATCAAGCTGAAAAGAGTGAAGTTGGTCGAGTGCATGAGCTTCAAGTGGATGCTGATGAAGCTCAGGATGTTGTACATCAAGTGAAGACTTATGTTGACAGTCTTTTGTAATTTCTTGGAAAAGAGAAGAGACTCCAATCTGTGGACGTCCTTCTAATTCTTGTGCATCAAATGTAATGAACTCTTTCATTTTCAATCATCTGTGCATGCATTTTACTTTGCTACCTTCTTTATATTTTTACCTAAGCCAATGGGCCTAGTAAGCATAGTTTGATTTTTACTAGGATTTATAATAAAATAAATAACCCTACAAACATTGAATATTTTAATTGCTCAATATTACTTAAATAATACAAAATGTATGTTTAGTGAGATGAAACTTGAATTTTATTCAGAGTTCCCTTGTCTTTTGTGGGAATTTTAAATTCATGCACGTCAGACATAAAATGGATAAAGTTTATGGTCAAAATAGCTTTGAATGAATGGATTAAGATTGAATCAATTCCTTGATAATTTATCATAAAACATATTACCACACTCAAGTATGAAGGAAAACATGTAAACTATGGATTATGAAATTTTGAATCTGAGGAATGATACGAAAAAGGGCTAAAAGGCATTAGAAGAAGTAGTTCCCAAGAATAAAGTTACCATTATTTAACAAACCCGTTAGGGGGATGAATTATGTAGGGCCACCTAAGGGTATTGGATGCATATTCAAATAATAGCATCTTTTGGATGACAAGTTTGTTATGTAGACTGTTTATGCAAGGCCGCCTAAGGGAACATGTTGCATAGTAAGGCAAAAGAACACTCATAAATTTACTTTTCTACTGCTAAAAAGCTAGTGGATGTTTATGGTGATTCAAATTTTCCAAAGCATAGAGTTTGTTGTATGGAGAGAGGTACTTGAATATGAAGAAGATATTTCCAAACAAGATTGTCTAAGAATTGGATGAATTTCACTCCTACGAAGGTCTGACCCAAATGTAGGGAAGGGAAATATAAACCTTAGATTTGAATACATTCAGATCAGGAAAAAGAGTATGGGATAGATATGTTAAGGATGGCCTTTTTTTGCAGATCCCAACATATTGTCATTATGAAAACTAAGGACAAAAGATATTTTCATCCCAAGAATAATGTTACCACTATTTTGACAAACCCATTAGGGGGGCTGAATTATGCAGGTCTGCCTAAGGGAATTAGCTGCATAGTTAAATAATAGTATCTTTTGGATAACACGTCTGTTATGTAGACTGTTTATGCGAGGCCGCCTAGGGGCACACCCTGCATGGTCAGGAAAAAGAATTCCCAGAAATTGGAAATTTTGTGACCAGAATTCAAGAAAAGGGTTATGATGATCTGGAAGTATTTAAGACTAGGATTATGACACATAAAGATGGGTATTGTCTGATGTATGCAGAGATACACAGATCAATTCTAACCATAATCATGTTGTGGCTGGGTCCTGAATTGAAATGTTGGACTTCACTACGTATCCCATAAGGATGGGAATCAAGCCATATGTAGTTCTTGAAATACTATTTAACGTCATGTGGGACAAAAGTATGGGAGATCTTAGTTTAGGGTCATAGAACTCGGACCATTATAAGAAATACATAGTGCGTTTTTTCATGGGGACTTTTAAGCCAGGGGACTGAAAGTGGAATTTGCAGTTAGGCCCAAAGACTTGGGGCTGGATTAGAGGGACACTCGAACGTTCCTACATATCCCATAAGGATGGGAATAAAGCCCACGTAGTTCTAGAAATACCCTCTGTACATATTTGGTTCATACAAGTGAAGGGTGAAAAGGGGAATTTAGTGCAATGATGGTTTGACCCAAGATAAAAGGATCAGGAATTACCATGTATGCACATAGTCTTTGAAATATAACATGATTGGAAATCAATGTAAATAATGATTCCCTCTTAGGTGAGGATATCAAATAATATTGTAGTTTATTGTCATACAAGACAAAAATATTGTACAGATTAACATCGTATAGCAAGGACGAAGGTGAACCAATGTGAAGATATTGGTTTTGGGCTTGAACCTTGGGAGGTTTCCTACGTACCCAGCCTGGAAGGCAAGGATCAAAGTCCGAGTAGTTCAATTAATGAATGAATTAGTGATCAAGTTGTTCTTGGGGACAACAACCTAAAATTGGTGTTGGGACTTACACATGGTTAGTGGCCCAGAGAGGGTGTTATGGTTGAAATTTACTCTAAGCTCATGCGAGTCATGCTCGGTGTGAGAAACAAGAGGTAGCAACAACCTTAACGATACACAGTTTAACGTAATGTAGGACGTATCAAGGGAATATGAAATTTAAAGTATTGTAGTGAGGAATATTGGTGCTACACAATTTAGTGTCATGTAGGAGGGAAAAAATATATTTTAATGTCATGTAAGACATATTAGGGTGTTGTACAGTTTAGCTTCTTGTAGCTAAGACGATGGGCACAATACAGTTTAACATCATGTAGAACGAAAGGGGGACTGTGCAGTTTAACGTCATGCCATAAGGAAAAGAGAGGACACAGTTTAACATCATGTTTTACATATTAGGGACTTTTTCACAGTTTAACATCATGTTGGACAAAAATGGGATGATACAGTTTAGCGTCATGTTGGACGATGGTTCGAATAGTTTAAGGTCAAGAAGTTATGTGTGCACATGTTATTACCTAATAAAATTCATAAAAACACACCCAAACTCACTAATTAAAGTTTAATAGCCGAAATATTTCTAGAAAATGAGTTTTGTAGAAGTTTTTATGTAATTTGGTCCCTTAATCTTAGGGTTTGAGTCCATTTTTAAGCCTAATTACACCTAAATCGCTGTAATTAATTATTATCACTTTAACTAATCATTTTTTTCAAAGTTAAGTTGTTATTATTATAAAATAAATATTATCTTTATTACAATGTTGTATGTATTATTTTCAAAATTTCAATTACATAAGTGGAAAAATTAGGATTAATGCTAATCTTGTAGACAGACGAATTAACTTGTTTTAGTAAAAAAATGTTCAAAAGATTGTTATATTTTTGTATTCAATTTAAAAAGGTAAATTGATTATAATGAAATAAATTGTATTAATATATTTATAATATATCCAATTTTACTTTAAAAAATTATAATATAGTTTAAAATTAATAATTATTTAAACAAAAATGTAGTTTTTAATTGAAACACAACATTTTTCACTATTCACTAAAAAATGTAGTTTCTTTGAAAAATCCCAAAAATTCATTCTAAGATAATTTTGAAATTATGTATTAAAAAATAAAGTTTTTTTTTTCAAATTCAGTTGATAATAGTGTTAAAATTAATATTTAAAACCGGTTCTCCATTAAAAAGCGGTAAAAATGCCTTAATAAAAATATAGGCTTTTATGTCAAATATTGGGTTTGCTCTTATCTTATGTTTAAAAAATCTGTTGGATGAATATAATTCATTAAATATGCAACATATTTTTATTAAATTATTATCACTCACTGATTGTAATTAATTTAATCTATTAGGGTAAAATAGCTTTTTAAACAGAAAAAAAGTTTTCTATATAAATATTTTATTGTATATTCAGTTGGTTCTTATATTAATTTCTAATTAATTTTTAACCTATAAATTAATCATATATTAGTATACACCATATATTTTCATAATTTAGTTAATATTATTCATAAATTATAATATAAAATCCAGGTTTTATATTATTGTATAAAATAACAATACTTTAATTTTATATTGTTTCTTGGTAAGACTTGATATTGTGTACTGAGAAAGCCATCTAAGAAGGTCTCTTTTGCATGTAACCTAAGCTATATAGGAAGGTATATCAAATGTGTAATGTAAGGAAAATCAGTGTTGTGTTCATTTAAATACATCAAATATATTTTAAATATTAAATATATTATAAAGTATTCAGGTATTACATTACATTACACCCTTGTTGTCACATTTCAAACACACTATCAAATACACGGTTCATACTTTAGTTTTTTGGGGTGTCACATTCTCCCAACCTTATTTAAATTTAATCCTCTGAATTTAGTATTGATCATGGTGATTTATTTTTTAATACTTCCTATGTTTGAAATCTCACATCATTAGAAGGGTTCATATGTAATCTTCTATAAAAGAGAGAATTGAAAGTACAAAGGGAACATGGAATACCATGTAACTAGGTCTCTAAGTAGGAGAACATCAGTGGAAAGTAGAGATACACACTTTTAATAAAAATATAAATATTTATAGGGAGTGAATGAGGTCATCAGTCACAAACAAGTGAATGATCAATGGAATGTTAAGGGCCTCAAACCCATAAATCATTGATGATTTAGAAGTCCATCGGTTCAAAAAAAAAATAGGTATTAGGAAAACATTTTATTTCTACGTCATATTAACAATTTTGGGTAATCATTTTACTAAAAATAAATTATTCTTACATGATAGGTTTCAATATCATATGAGAATTCCTAAATTTTGGTTGTTCTTCGACCAAATTATAATTTTTTCCCTTTACTCCCAAATGTTAATTACCAACAACAAATATTTTTATGCATGGAGCACTAAAAGAAACATTTAATGGATCATAAGAGCTATAAAATAAGGACAAGTCTTACTATTTGTCTTTAACTATATCTTAAAATAAATATGGTTAATATGTTAATATATTACCATCAAATGTGTTACTACTATTTCATTATTAATTTTTGTTCATTAAATTGTTTAAATAAAATAATAAAAATTAAAAAGGACATTAAGAAAGTCAGTGGTTGGAATGTGACCCTTATCATCCTTCTGTCATGTGTTCAAGACCCGAGAGCTTTTCAGATTTGATTGGTCGTCACTCGGATTATAGGTTATCCTTTTCTAAAACCTAATTAATACAATTTCTAAATATAAATATAATGGAAATTCTTTAAATTAGGTTAATCTCTAAATAGAATTTTATTTAAGGTTTCCAATATAACCTTAATACATAAATACCTCATCCATTTTATTTCCACACAGGTCCTTACATGGTCTAGAGTTTATCTATAATATCATTAGTTTAATTTCTAAATCATGACACCGTTTATTAATTCCAAAACTCCTTATGTTTAACTTAGGTTACTTATTATGTATCCAAATCCTATATAATGTTTTTTAAATAAAAATGTGATCATCCTATGCATATCCCCCATGAGTGTCAAAGTATGTGTGTGGTAAGGATCGTTGTTGTGTACCAGGTTACCTCAAGTCATGCCTATAACACCTTGTCGGAGTTGTTACTCCTAGGGACATCTGTTCCAGAACAACATCCACTTATAATATCGAGATAGGGATATATTTCTAGAAAGACGCGCAAAATTTATACTTTATGAAAATTATTGGGTTTTCATCGATAATTCTTCAAATTATGCCTTAGGGTTATGTTTTCTAATCTAGGTTTTCCTAAATACAGTTCCCAATATTGCTATTAAACATCCCTCAGATACCAACTGTAGTGACCCAACCCCAGATAGCCCAAACCTGATGTTTTCAAATAAATACATGAGAATGATTTTAAGGAATCAATCCCCAAAGGACCAATCAGTTTTGTAGTCTTGGTAAACCAAATATATAAATGAGTATTTTATTTCAAATGAATGCATTGATTACAACATAATTTTTTTCTTCTTTCAAAATAAATAACTCTTAGGATAACTTGAATCCATCTAGTAAATCCTTGTGTATCCTTAATAGTAAGCTTCTTAGATTACTAGGGAAATAAACACAATAAGGGTGAGTTAAAAATATTAGTAAGTCAAAACTATAGTAGAAGCAATAATGAATCAATTAGAATAGTCAATATAGAAAGTTAAATAATATAACACACATGCCATGTAATCAATAAACTGAATGGAAGTGAATACCAAATATGGAAATGTAATAACTGGAAACACGTTCCATTAAGATAACTAGATACGTAAAAAAATATGGCCATTTACGAAACTAAAACATATTCCATCTAAATAACTGAAAATGAAATGTATTCATAGATATATCGATGAAAAATATCATGGATAAATAATAACTGAATTCTCAATAAAGGAAATGCTTATTTCTCAAACGTCATGTTTCATAGGCATGTGAATCCTTTACCATCAAAAGGTAGTTTAAACATTCCAATCATCAAAATTAATTCATCCCATGAGACAACTAAATCATTTATGGTCATTCATTCACTGGTCCCCAACCCGAAGGGAATTCCTTAAATTATCCCAAACCCTAGTATTTCATATCCAAATCATTCCTCATATATCAAATAAATAACACCCCTTTATAAAATATCCCTATTGAATAAATTATGCAGACTAATCAATATTTCCCGAAATAATAAAATAAATGTCAAAGTAGACACCCTCTGTAAAATGGAATACAGTTCTGGAAATAGTAATATCTATGATAAATGAAATGGATAATTTAGGCGAAATTAAATGTTCAATGTTCAAAAGAGATTTAATATTCCAAGGGGACTGACAAATAAACCAAGGAAGTGAATGTGAATACTATCCTTGTTAAATAAATTATTAACCATATAGAGGAAGGATAAGGATTGTATCAATACAAAAATTTACAAGTGGAGTAAAATAGAGGGTTGTTTTCATTGATGAAATAAAAGATTAACTATTAAAAATATTCTTGAGAAAAATATCATTTTCTTTTGAAAAACCCCTAGAAATATTTTTCATTGAATACCCATTTTAAAATAATTTTCATTAAAAATAAAACTTTTTAATTTTATAAGTGTGCTTCAAATAAATGATGGAGGACAAATATGTACATGTCACACGAGGAAAAAAGAATATTCCTTTTTTATGAAAAAAGTTAGAAAATGCCTCATTTGGAAAGAGACAAGAAGATTCCTTATAAGAGATTAGTAAAATAAAAAAATGGTAAAATTTTATTTACCAAATCATTTTAAAATAATTTTTGAAATTTATTTAATGAAACATGGTTTTTAGAATAAAACAGGCTCTTCAACTAAAGAGAGAAATAAAGTCGAGTTTTATTAAAAATATTATAAAATAATTTGAGTACCAAAGAGTGGAAAAATGGTACTAATACGTGAAAATAGTCATGAATAACCAGAGAAGAATGAGATTTATTATTGAACAATTTTTATATAATTTCCTACAATGGGAATTCCATTGAAATATCATTAGGATTAGTCTTCATGAAAATAATCTTTAAACATTCAAAAGTGTCCCATACAACTTTGAAAAAAAAATAATTCATAAAAGTCATGAAAGAATAATATTAAATTAAGGTATTAAATACAATGAAGGCAAATTAATTCATTATATAATATATCAAAATGTATAGTATTTACACAACATAAAAGAATTAAGTGGTGAATATGGCATTTATCTTCCAGTTGTAAAAAGTGAGATAGAAATCCTTAATAATGTAGTAACAAATGGATTGGAAAACCCAAAGGTAAAAATACGTAAATAAAACATTTAAATACAATTAATATAATATAATTCATGATATTATATGTTAATGTGGTAGTAATTATGTTGGGACCAATTTGGACGGATAAGGAAGTAAGAAAAGTTTGTTGTTACAGAGTGTTGTCTTTTGTTGTCAAAGAAGCTAAATCAATTCACTTTGTAAAGGACTTGGAAACTATGAAGATGATTTTATGATTTTTATTTCACAAATATCATAAGTTTGGAGAACTTGTGATGCAATCCTTATGAAGGATAAGGGGAGTAAAGAAGTGTTTTTGGAAAAATAAAGAAAGTGTCATGCAAGTCAAGAGTGGCGCGCAAGTCAAAAGTGGCACGCAAGTATTGGCGCCCAAGTATTGGCATGCAAGTATATGTGGCGCGAAAGTCATAATTCTGGATCATCACATCAAAATTTGACAAAGGAAATAAAATGGCGGGCAGGTTAAATATTGGTGTGCAAGTCAAAAAGCGGCGCGCATGTGATGTAGCGGCGCGCATGTATTGGCGCGCAAGTGTATGTGGCACGCAAGTTACCAAAATTCCTATAAATAGACAACTTGTCTCCTCATTTTTTTATGCTCAAAACTTTAGAGAAAATTTGAGCTCTGAGCGCGCAAGTATTAGAGAGTGATTTGTTGCGCAAGTTTTGTCGCACAAGTGTTGTCACGCAAGTGTTTCTGCGCAAGTGTTGCCGCGCAAGTGTTGGCGCGCAAGTGTTTCCGTGCAAGTGTTGTCATGCAAGTGTTGTCGCGCAAGTGTTGTTGCGCAAGTGTTTCTGCGCATGTGTTGGCCTGCAAGTGTTGCTTCACAGGTGTTGCCACGCAACTCTGTCGCGCAAGTCTTGCCGCGCAAGTAGCAGTGCGCAAGAAGAGGCGTGCAAGTTGTATGCGTGCAAGTATAAGGCACGCAAGTGGAAGTGGAAACACAAGATGTTTGGCTCCAGGGGTTCCTGCCAGCTTCTAGGTAGGAAAGTGAAGATATGTACTTCACATAATACAACTGTTCAACTATAAAGATGAACTAAAATATTATAATTCTCTATTTGTGCTAAGAGGGTGCACACGCGCTTGCGGATTGTTTTCCAATTGCTACACTAGTGTAAGGGTATATCCTACTCATTGTATTCCACATCAAATGATTGTTTTCTAGTGTATTATGTGGTACTGGATTATTTCCGTACCATACCAAGGATGTAGCTACTCTTGTTGAGTAGTGAACCTTGTAAATCTTATGGTCATGTGATTGTGTGTGTTCAGTAGGGAAGAAACTTTTTAACAGGAGGCGAAGGTTGTTTCAAAAAGAAGGAAACATAAAAAGAAATAGATATCCCTAATTCAACCCCTCCCCCACTCAGTGATACTTGGATCCTGACTGGGAACTTCAATTGGTATCAGATCCAGGTTGCCTTCATATATTCTTTGCTGAAGTTGTTGAAGAGAAGTTGTTATGGAGAATCTAAATTGTGTGATCAGTAAGGGGATTCCGATTTTTATGGAAAGAACTATCACATCTGGAAAGACAAAATGATTCCTTATCTTATGTCACTTGGATATGAAGTTCTTGAAACTACAACAGATGGATTTCCTACTGTTGATGATAATGTTCCTCTTACTCCTGCCGATAAGAAGAATCTTAAGAATGATGGAAGAGCTAAAAATGTGTTACTCTCATCTCTTTCTGAGAGTGAATATTTAAGATTGAAATGTGTTTCTATAGCCAAAGGAATCTGGGACAAACTGAAGAAAATCTATGAAGGAAATACAAAAGTGAAGAAGGGTAAACTACAAATCTAGAGACTGAAGTATGAAGACTTGAAAATCGGAGAATCTGAATCGTTTGGGGATTTCTTTACCAGAATAAATGATATTTTCAGTACAATCATATGTCTTGGTGAAAAGTTGTAAGATTCTATAGTTGTTGAAAAATATCTTATGAATTATTCCTGACAAATTTGATGCTAATGTTTAATCACTGGAGGACAGAGATCCTGAAACATTATCTTTGGATGATTTTCATACAACTCTCATAACTTATGAAATGAGAAGGGAGAAGACTATGAAGAGCAAATCAAAATCTGATAGAGAAATTTATATCAAAGCTGTAAAGAAAGAGATGTCAATGAAAATTATTATTGAAGATAAAGCTGGTGAATCAGACTCTGAAAACGTGGTATGTCAAAATTTTGATGAAATACTTTCCATTTTTTCTAAAAATGTGAAAATAGGAATAGGGAAATACAAAGGGAAACTCCCTTTGAAATGTTTTGAATGTAGAGCTGTTGGCCACTTTGCGGCTAATTTTCCTAAAAAAGGGAATGATACAGATAGTGATGAAGAAGACGGAAGACCAAGAAGGTCATGGAAGAAACAGGGTGGAAACGATAAATATTTTGGAAGAGGTGAAGATAACAAGTTTTTCAAATCAAAAATGAGAAGCTTGTTTTCATAAAGTGATAAAGATGATGATAGTGAGACTGGATCTGAAAAATCTGTTGCTGAGAAAGCTAGAGAGAGTACCTTTCTGCAATAGTGAATAATGATGATTATGAGAGCAGTAGTACTGAAGAAGAAGAAACTCAACTTGAACAGTATCTAAAAGAAGAGCTGAAGGAATTTTTGAGAAAGATCGGAAGGCTTGAGAAGGAAAACAAGAAGTTGATAAATGAAATTTCCACATTAAACAATGAATAAATTTCTCATGATGAGAAAATAAATATGGAAAGGGATATTGATGATCGGAAGAATTCTATTTAGAATGCAAAGAATCACAATGATCACCTTGAAGTAAAGCTGTAAGAAAAAGAAGAAGAGCTAAAACTTGTAAAACAAAAACTTTATCAAGATAAAGAAATGAATGTCAGTTTCAAACAATATGTCTCAGAAGTTGGTGAATGTTCTAGTAAGAATGAACTAAAGGAGGATCTACAAAAGTTATGTGCAAAGGTTGAAAGGAACCATGGAACTAGTTATGATAAGAACAAGGCTGGAAAGATCATGTATGTGGCCAAAGTCATCAACATTGAAAAATTAGAAGTGCATAAAAATCTTGAGTCAAAGAAGTCTTCTAATACCACTGGCACTAATAAATCTGAGCCAAAGAAGAGAGTTACAAATGTAAACATAAAGGTTCTTGATCAGCGGATTTCTATTAAGAAGGTCATTGAGAATCATTTTCACAACTCTGATCAGCATAGAAGTTTCAGGGGAAAATATTCTTTCTATGGTTATAGCTGGTATTTTGGTTGATTTTGAGACATGGAAAATATGGGTTGGTTCAACCAACAACATTACAATTATTCAACAAGTTTTGAAAGACAAGGATTGAGGAGGAGTCAACCCCTTCAAAATAGAAAGTATCCAAATATTTTTTCATCATATATTTGAGAAGACTGGTGTGAATGTTGAGAATAGGTTCTAACCACTGGAAACTATTTGTGAAAAATGTGATCTACCTGGACATATTGCCAAGGGCTGCCTTAGTGTGTTACCAGAGCAACAAAAGATTCATAATAATTCTCAAAAGCCAGAGTTTTTAAAAGAAAAAAGGGACAGGTCTGATAAGTTCGAAAAGAAAGAGTGCATGGTTGTCTAGCTAGAACACATTGACTTGGCTAGGAAGTTGGAGGAAGCATAATAGGATGTGAAGGAAAAGTAAGAACAAAAATATCTTGTTGTCGAAACTGCTTTGAAAGCTACAAAAGGAGAAAAACCATGGATTATTGATAGTGGGTGTTCCTCTCATATGACAGGAGACTTAAAGCTTCTGAATAATGTGAAAGACTTCGAATAAGGAACAGTGACATTTGGAAATGATGAATCTTTAAGGATCAATGGTGTTGGATCGACCATTATTGGAAAAGAAAAGATGAAATCGAGGAAAACACTATATGTTGATGGGCTAAAACATAACTTTCATAGTGTGTCACAACTTTGTGATGAGGGAAACAAAGTTATCTTCGGTAAAGATGTATTTGTTGTGAAAAGTGAAAATGATGGAAATATAGTTACAAGGGGCCAACGTACTAAAGGGAACTTGTTCCAAGTTGGTGAAGTGCAGAACACTTGTTACATGGGTGTAGTGGATGAAAATAAGTTATGGCATAAAAGGTTGGGACATATGTGTCAGAGAAATATTTGCAAGTTATAAACGCGGGACAGTGTTCGAGATATGCCTGATTTATCAAGAAGAAGATATTGGCGCTACACTATTTGTGAAAAAGGGAAGATTACAAACTCTTTTCATAAGAGAGTTGAAATTCTTTCAAAACAACCCTTCGAACTTATGAATTCTGATGTATGTGGGCCAATGAGAAAGAAATAAAAAAATGGAGATAAGTACATCATTACTTTCATTGATGACTTTACTCGCATTACTTGTGTTATGTACATGAGTCATAAGTCAGATGCTCTGAAAATGTTTAAGAGTTTCAGGAGGAAAGTGGAAAAGGAATGTGAGTATTCATTGAAGAAGTTGAGAACTTATAATGGTGGTGAGTATAAGAATAAAGAGTTTGAATGTTATATTTAGAAGCATAGAATTTGACATGAGTTCAGTTCACCATACACACCTCAACAAAATGGGGTTGCTGAAAGAAAGAATCGAAGTTTGGTGGAAATGTGGAGAACTATGTTGCTTGAGCATAGTCTTTCTTATTATTATTAGAGGCAAGCCATTAGCACTACTGTGTATTTTCAGAACATATGTTTTTTTAGAACAAACTCAAATATGAATCTTTATGAAATGTTCTATGGAAAACTCTAAGTTTGAAACACTTAATAGTATTTGGGAGTCCATGCATTATAAATAAGAAAGGTAGAAACCTTGGAAAGTTTGATAAAAGAGGAGATGATGGAATTTTTCATGGCTATGCTCCAGAAGGAAGAGGATATAGATTTCTCAACAAAGAAATATGAAGAATTATTGATCATTCAGATATAAAAGTTGTTGAAAATGTTGAGAAAGAAAAGAAATCATATGTTGATGTGGAATTTGATAAGGATAGAGAAGATTTTGTTAACAATTCTGATAATGTAGCAGACAATGTGAATCCTTCTCAAGAAGATGAATCTGACTCAAAAATATCAAGTGATGAAGATATTGTTCTAACAACTCATCCTAGGTTGAGGAAGAAAGCGGAGGCTCAGAACATTATTGGAGATAAAAATCAGAGGGTTCAAACAAGAAGAACAATGAGTCCTATATCACATACATCTCTTTATTCGAAAGTTGAACCGAATGATGTAAATGAAGCATTTGAGAATCCTGAATGGGTTCATGCAATGAATGAAGAGATTGATCAGATAGTTAAGAATGATAGTTGGGAACTTGTACCTAAGATGGAAAATAAGAACATTATTAGTACAAATTGGCTTTTCCGGAACAAACTGAATGAAGAAGGTAAAGTAATAAGAAACAAAGCCAGATTGGTTTGCAAAGGGTATTCACAAATTTAAGGCATTGATTTTGAGAAAACCTTTGCTCCGGTGGAAATATTATAAACAATCAGAATATTTATTGTTATTGCTGCAGAATGGGGTTACAAAATCATTCAAATGGATGTAAAATCTGCATTCTTAAATGGTGACCTTGACGAGGAAGTTTATATTGATCAACCATGTGGATTTCTTATTGTAAAGAATGAAAGTTATGTGTGCAGGTTGAAGAAGGATTTGTATGGGCTAAAACAGGCTCTGAGAGCATGGTATTCTAAATTAGATACTTGCTTAAAGAAGATGAACTTTAAGAAAGGGAGATTTGGCAGCAATCTCTTCATCAAGGAATGTTAGGAGTTTTCACTGATCATTATTGTTTATGTCGATGATATTATATTTGCTGGAAATGATGAAAGATCATGTGAAAAATTTGCTGAGGAGATGAAGAAGTAATTTGAGATGTCCATGCTGGGAGAAATGAAGTTCTTTCGTGGGCTACAAATTTCATAGATGAAAAATCACATTTTTCTATCTCAATAAAAGTATGATAAGGAACTTCTGAAAAAATTTGGCATGGAAAATTTGAAACCAGTTTCCACAATAATTTCAGTGGGAACCAAGTTGTCTAAAGATGAAGAACACAAGGAAGTTCATCAGAAAGAGTTTCGAAATCTGATTGGAAGTCTATTGTATTTGACTGCCTCAAGACCCGACATCGTTTATACTATCACATTATGTGCAAGATTTCAGAGTGCTCTGAATGAATCACATTTGATTGCTGGAAAAATAATTCTCAGTTATATGAAAGGAACAACAAATTTTGGAATCAGGTATGATGGATCAGGAAATATTGATCTATTCAGGTATTCTGATGCTGATTGGGCAGGAAATTTTGATGATAGAAGATCCACATCTGGTGGAGTTTTCTTTCTGGGTAAAAATTGTGTTAGTTGGCATACCAAGAAATAGAATTCAGTAACTCTTAGCACAGCTGAAGCTAAGTATGTTGTTGCTACTCAAGCTGCAACTCAACTAATGTGGATGAAGACTCATTTAGAAGATCTACTTGTTGAAGTAAAGCTACCATTGCTCTTGGGTTGTGATAATCAGAGTGAAATAAATCTTACAAGAATTCTAGTACAACATTCTCGTTCAAAACACATTGATATAAAATATCACTTAATCAAATAGCAGGTGGAGAAGAATGAATTGAGGCTGGATTATGTTCCTACATCTGAACAAGTTGCTGATATATTCACAAAACCATTACCGAAGGAACCATTTTGAAAATTAAGGTTGAACATTGGTGTCTAGACTCCTTCTCATAAAGGTTAAGTTACTTGTTTATGTCCCCACTCTCATCTTTCCATTGGATAGTGTTTTCAAGGGGGAGAATTGTTTCATTAATTTATCCATATAGATTCATGCATAAATGGGTATTTGTGGGTAAGCTGCGAATCCATCCTGTATGTGTGTGAATTATTCTAATTATTTGTTGGAGTGGTTGTAGGAAACAATGTTGTCTGTTTTCCAGGAAAGTTGAAGAAGTGAAGAATGCTGAAGTAAAAGCTTGAATGATGTTAAACAATGCTGAAGTAGAATCTTGAATGATGTTCTGAAGAAGGTTGAGGAGATCACGTAGAAGTGATGAATGTTGAAGTATAATCTTAAATGATGTTAAAAAATGCTGAAGTGGAAGCTTGAAAGATGTTCTGAAGAAGTTTGAGGAGGTACACTCATGAGATTTCATAGTCACTATTTCTGGACAGCATGGTTTTGGCTGTCAATAATTCTTGTTTCCTACAATGATTTAGCTCACGTAGGCTTAGAATTGTCGATAAGTAATCCATTGCTTAAGGTTACAAAGTTCAGTGATTTAGTAATCTTGGTTGACAAAAAAATCTAAAGGGGGAGATTGTTGGGACCAAGTTGGACAGATAAGGAAGTAAAAAAAGTTTGTTGTTACGGAGTGTTGTCTTTTGTTGTCAAAGAATCTAAATCAATTCACTTTGTAAAGGACTTGAAAACTATGAAAATGCATTGCTGATTTGTATTTCAGAAATATCATAAGTTTGGAGAACTTGTGATGCAAGCCTTATGAAGGATAGGGGGAGTAAAGAGGTGTTTTTGGCAAAGGAAAGAAAGTGGCACACAAGTCAAGAGTGGTGCGCAAGTCAAAAGTGGCGCGCCAGTATTGGTGCGCAAGTATTGGTGCGCAAGTAATGGCGCGCAAGTATATGTGGCGCACAATTCATAATTCGGGATCTTCACATTAAAATTTGACAAAGGAAATAAAATGGCACACATGTTAAAGATTGGTTTGCAAGTCAAAAAGTGGCACACAAGTGATGTAGCGGCGCGCAAGTATTGGCGCACAAGTGTATGTGGCGTGCAAGTCACCAAAATTCCTATAAATAGACAAATTTCCTCCTCATTTGTTTTATGCTCAACACTTAAGAGAAAATTTGAGCTCTGAGCGCACAAGTAGTAGATAGTGTTTTTCCGCGCAAATGTTGTCCTGCAAGTGTTTCCGCACAACTATTGGTGCGCAAGTGTTGGCGCGCAAGTGTTGCCGCGCAAGTGTTGCCGCGCAAGTGTTTCCGCGCAAGTGTTTTCGTGCAAGTGTTGCCACGCAAGTGTTGGCGCACAAGTGTTTCCATGCAAGTGTTTTCACGCAAGTCTGCCGCACAAGTATTTCCGCTCAAGTTGTGGCGCGCAAGTAGCAGTGCGCAAGAAGAGGCGCACAAGTTGTAGGTGCGCAAGTATAGGGAGCCCAAGTGGAAGTGGGTGCGCAAGTTGTTTTGTTCCAGGGGTTCCTACCAACTTTTGGGTAGGAAATTGAAGATCTGTACTTCATAGAATACAATTGTTCAATTGTAAAGAAGCACTGAAATATTGTAATTCCATATTTGTGATAAGAGTGTGCACACGCACTTGCATATTGTTTTCCAAGTGCTACATGAGTGTAAGGGTATATCCTACTATTATATTCCACATCAAAGGATTGTTTTCTAGTGGATTGTGTGGTACTGTATTATTTTCGTACCATACCAAGGATGTATCTACTCTTGTTGAGTAGTGAACCTTGTAAATCTTGTGTTCCTGTGATTGTGTGTGTTCACCAGGGAAGAAACTTTTTAACAGGAGGCAAAGGTTGTTTCAAAAGGAAGGAAACATAAAAAGAAATAGTTATCACTGATTCACCCCCTCCCCCTCTCAATGATACTTGGATCCTGACTGGGAACTTCAAAGTACACCATATATAAGAAATTAGGTGTACAAAAATTAAGTATGCCTCACATAATGAAAATGAGACAAGAATCTATTTCCTTGTGTTTCCTTTTGGGTGAACGTCCTTTAAATCCCTATATAATAAAGTTATGTTAATTTTATAGTTTCTTAAAAACCTTTTTAATTTTTATAATTACTTTTGTTTTATTTATTATAATGTTGTGTACAACTACTAAAACAATTAAGTTTACATTGGGTGTTTTTGACCAAATTCACTGTATGTGTCAAAACAACTATTGTGGGTCAGCTATGGTCATAGAGTTCATTATATAAAATATCCATAATAATAAAAATGACATAATTATCATATTTTTACATCAATTATACTTATAAAATCATTCATTAAAAGTTGGTTATGAAAATGATAATATGTTACAACCATGGAGACGCTAGGTTGTATGTACGCTTGACTAATATTCCCATTTTTTCAATGATCATTGTGGAAAGTAGGTAAGTAAATAATTATTTTTAGAATTATAATTATATAATAAATATCACGTTATTTAATCATATATACTTATATATATATTTATTTATATGGTGTAAAACGAATCACATCTTCTCGAGGAGGCGGCAGTCTACACGACCACGAATAACGTTATCACTTTTTAAGTGTGTGAAAGGGTAATGAAGACAATGATATATATATATATAAAGGAAATTATGTAATTAATATAATATATATGTTTTTTATTCCTCATATGGTTCATTAAAACCATATTTTATAAGTTCCATGTTTAGTGTGAACGAATCACAATGCTTTGAGGGGTGGTATTCCACACTTCCTCAAATGAGGATATCATATGAACGTAAAATGTAAAGTCTTAAAGGTAGGTGTAATAAAAGGATTAAAGAAGTATAAATACACAAAAAAATACCATATATAATAAATATAAATATATTTCCCATCATAATGGCTACCATGAGAGGTGGTAAGTAAAAATTGAACAATCATCATTTCGTGAGGTTGTAGTTCACCGTCCATAGAAACATTATGTGAATTACCCATTAGATTGTGGTGTGTGTATGTTTAGGTATAACTATCAGAATAAAAACATCCTAGTATATTGAAGATACTTTTATTATTGTAAAAGAATAGAATAAAAATATTTTAGGGGTTGGATAATGGAAATGAAACTAGAGATATTGAGAAAATAAATTACCTTTTAATTGGGTAAATTCTTTTGGTTTAAACCCAAAGGCATCCATTTAAGGTATTATTCCCAAAGGGAGGATTCTAGGTATAGGGGAGGTATATTGGGAGGCCATTTAAGAATATCTTGTACAAACTTATGAGAATTGAGAATTGTGAGGAATGGGTAGAGGTGGCGTCCTTAATTGGGAAGGAAAATGACTCACTTGGTATTCTTGAAAAGAAGTTAGGTGTCCAAATTTTATTACCTAATAAAAGTCATACCAAACAATAAAAACTCACTAATGGAAGTTTTGTGGAAGAAATAATTCTATAAAATGAGTTTTGGAAAAGATTCTAGTTTATTTGGGCCCATAAACATAGGGTTTGAGTCCTTTTGAATCCTAATTACACCTTAATCACTATAATTAATTTTAATCATATTCCCTAATCAGTTTTGTCAAAAATTAAGTTTATCTTATTATATAAGGACCCATCCTTATTACATACATAATATTCCATTTAAATTGAGGATCTTTTTAAAGTATATAGCTTTAGATAATTGGGATAATACATTCATAACGTAACAAATTATTATAGAATGGATACCATAAAAACAGTTTCCATTTTTTTCAAAATATAAAACATTAAAACATAAACATGAATCCTTGAAAATTATTCAACATTTAACATGGAATCATTATTTTTCTTACACATCGATTAACATGTGAAAATCATTTAAAAGCTTTGGATGAGCATAAAAGCTCAGTAAGGGATGGAAATGAAGGAAAGATCACATTAGTCCATGAATACTCGTAACGTATGAAAGCATTTACAAAAACATGTTTTTCACCCATAAATACTTACTTGGTGTAACATGAGATTTAAAAAAGATCCAAAAAAACATGAAAACATAAATATAATCATAGAGGTATCTTGGGGCATTACTTACATAATCTTGTAACCATTCTTGGCTACCTTATAATTTGTAACCATCAAGGCTACCTTACTTTGTGTAACCATCATAGTTACACTTGGAGTAACCATACGACCGACCTCCTATATACACATACCCAATGCATTGGAGGGAAATATAGGTCCCACAACTCATCATAAATAATTACCAAGAACCAAAACATAACCATACAACATTAATAATAGAATAAATACATTATATTTGAATTCTATAAAACAGAATTTAAACAGAGGATTTTTAAAGAAAAGCCCCTTATAAATATTATTCAACTGAATAGAGACTTAATAGAGTGGATGGAGTAAGTATATATACTGTAAATACACATAATTAAACATAATATAAACAAAACCCATCACAAAAACAATTTAAATATCACATAAATAAAGAAGTTGAAGGTTATCCCAAAGAACGGAAATTGGGTTAAGAATTCCCTTACCTCGGGTTTGTCTTACTTCAAAATTGTTTAAACTTCATGTATAATTGTTAAAAGAGTGTTATTAGTAATTTAAATAAAATTTTCCATGTTTATAGCATCTTATATTATCATTTCATGACATCATTTCACCCTTTAACTGTAATTATTTTGCTCTTTGCATTGTTTTTGGGTGAGTTCTTTCCATGATTCCGATAATTGGTTCATGGTGGATGTTCTTGTCGATTGGAAGTGAAAATACAGAATTGGAATGGAGTAGTATTTAAATATACATAGTAACATAAATTATACCATTTATCATTTTTAATTCTTAAATGAGGATGATTCATAAGTTTTAACATTAATGATGTTCGTTTAGATCATTTTAGTGGTTTTTTGGTAATAACGACCTCATTTAATTTTATAAATTAAAATAATGATTACAAAATAATTCCATAACCATGGATTAGAAAAAATAAATATATTATAAATTTTTTCAACCATGAAAATGGATTTATAACCATAATTTAAATAGTTGATGAAAATTGAAATCACATCATCCACGATGTTGGTAGTTCAACAATCACGAACAATGTTGTTATTCCTTGAATAAGTGGGAGAGGAGAAACATAATGATGATGAATTTTCCATGAACATGTGAAGATCCATAATATACATTATTTTTGGATATTTCATTCCTCTTGGGTAAGAAGATATGAATAAATAATAAAAAAAGAATGGAACTCAAAATAAAAATAATAATTGACAAATCCCTTATAAAACATCGGCAGCCTAACGACTAAGCAACACGGTTTTAAAAAAAATTAAAAAGAGAGGGGACCAGGGTCACCCATCCAGAAATGAATCATAATATAAATTATATCTGTAATAAGAAGGAAATAAGATCATGTTATGGAAACTTGAAAGCTATATCACATAAAAGAGAACATGAATGGAAAAAGAAAGAAATTGAGAATTTTCTTACCTTGTAGAATAACCCTTAGAACATGAAGTTTCGGAACTTAGGGGATTTGGGAAACCTTGGGAGGACTAATAGAAAGGTAAGTATGACAGATATTCATTGAGGAGGAATTGGGAATGATGTTAATGAAGGAATGAGTTTTTATTTATTGGAAAAGTAAGGGAATATTTTAATAATTTCCAAGGGACACCTCATGGGTGGTATTTGCAAAAACATGGGCTTGCCCACGGTATTTTCCCATGGTATAATACACTTGGGACACCTCAACTCTTATTTAACTATACACAAGTTGAACATATTTATGAAATCATTATTACATCATTATTGATGTCATTAACACACTGAAACAAAAAACTGTATTTTTTACTATTCACTAAAAAATCAATGGTTTTAGAAAAATTCCCAAAATTCATCCTAACCATTTATTGACGTGTAGGATTCAAAAATGAAGTACATTTTTTGAAAATAAATTTCTAAATATTATAATTTTTTTTAAATAAAAGCATACTTGATTAAAAAATTAACAATTCTAGTTCTATAACAACTTCTATATCACGATGAAAAATTAACCAAGATGTTATTATCATAAATCCTTAAGAAAATAAAATAATAATAAAATTTACTATTCATTAGGGTCATATTACTATTCATATTACTATTCATATGGGTATTTTACTATTCACAAAAAACATTTGGTTTCATCAGTCTCTAAATAACTTACTGAACACAATTGTAGATGACAGTTTCTTGAAATTCAAAACATAGAAGTGGAAAAATTATGTTTAAAACCTAGTTATAAATATCTACTTAAAACAAAGTTCCATGCATTTATATTTATTTTTAGAAAAACATGGGGAGTTACATATTACACCAAAAATATTATCTTTATTACCATGGTGTATTTCAGATTTTCAAAATTTAAATCACAGAAGTAGGAAAATTAGTATTAATGCTAATCTTGCAGACATACGGATTAACTGGTTTTAGTAGAAAAATGTTCAAAAGATTGTTATGTTTTTATATTCATTTTATAAATTTAAATTGATTATAATTAAATAAATTCTATTAATAGATGTATAATTTATCTAATATGACTTTAAAACAAATTTATAATATAATTTAACATTAATAATTATTTAAAAAAAATGTAGTTTTTAACTAAAACACGATATTTTTCCCGATTCACTAAAAAATGAAGTTTCTTTGAAGAATTACAAAAAATCATTCTAAGATAATTTTTACAATATGAATTAAAATATAAAATTTCTTTTATCTAATTTAATTTATAATAGTGTTAAAATTAATATTTAAGATATGTTCTCCATTAAAATGCGGTAAAAATATCTTAATAAAATATAGGTTTTTATATCAAATGATGTGTTTCTCTTATCTTATGTTTAAAAAATATATAGGATGAATATAATTGATTTAATATATAATATATTACATTAATATCCCTCACTTATTTTAATTAATTTAATCTATTAGGGTAAAAATATTTGTGAACATAAAAAAAGTTTTCTATAAAAATATTTTTTTATATTCAACTGGTTCTTATATTCATTTCTAATTAATTTTTAACCTATGAATTAATCATATATTAGTATAAACCACATATTTTCATAATTTAGTTAATATGATTCATAACCTCTAATATAACATCTATGTTATATATTATTCTATTAAATAATAATGCTTTATTTATAGATTTCTTCTTGGTAAGACTCGATATTGCGTACAGAGCAAGCCATCGAAGATGGTCACTTTTTCATATAACACAAGCTATATAGGAAGGTATTTCTTTCATGTAAAGTAATACAACTTAGTCTTGCGTGCATTTAAATACATAGAATCTATTTTAAATAAGAAATATATTATAATGTATATAGGTATTATATTACCTTACATGATTGATGTCGTGTGTCATACATGCTATCGAATACAAGGTTCTTACTTTAGATTTTTGGGGTGTCACATAAAGCTCTTGAGCATCATCCTTCCATTAATAGGAAGTTTCAAAGTCCATGAGAGGAAAATAAAACAATATGTTTTTTCATGTGTAAATCAAGTCCACTGGTAGAGTAACTTCACCAAGAATAAAGGGGAAGCTAAATTTATGTTTTTTATTAAGTGTAATATTTCAATATATACACATTGTGTACTAGATACATATTTTCATACTCACTTATGTATCCAACTATAGGAACAAAGTAGATTATAAAATATTACTAGAGGGGAGGTGGATTTTTAAGATTTCAATGGTGTGAGGCTGGATTCTATATCCATTGGTGACTATAACCTTTCATTTCCAACAAAAAGTTTATTGGTTTTAAGATATTATCATTATGTATCAAATGTTACCAAGAACATAATTTCAATATCATGACTAGATGTATATGGTTTTATTTTATAAATTTTAAATAAAATTGGTTTCTTTTAAAAATAATTTTTTTGGTATGGAACATTGAAATGGTGGTCTTTATGTATTAAAATATAAAAAACAAGTATTGGAAATAGATAAATAATCATGTTTACACAACTCATATAACACCCAACTATGGCATCACAGTCTTGGTAATGTAAACAATAATCATTTGAAAAGCTCTATCAAGATGGTTATTTAGAATATTTTGAGATAAAACCACTTAAAACATTTCATGATTGTTTATAAGGAAAAATGATCAAACCATCATTCATCGAATAGGTTGAAAGGGCCACAAAGATTTTATTATTGGTACACACTGATGTTTGTGGAACATTTCGAATAGAATCTAGAGGTGGGTATTCTTAATTATTAACTTTTACTTATTACTTGGGTAGATATGGCTATGTTTACTTAATGAGGTATAATTATAAACCATTTTATAAATTCAAAGAATTAAAGAATGAATTTAATAATCAACTTGGAAAGAACATAAAGGGACTTCAATCGAATCGAGGTGGTTAATATCTTAATTAAGAGTTCATCAACTATCTATGATAGTTTGGTATTATATTTCAAATAAGTCCACCTTACACACAATAGTGGAATGGTGTTAGTGAAATGAGTAATTATACCTTATTAGACATGGTTATTTCAATGATGATACATGTAGATATTCCATTATTCTTTTGGGGATATGCATTCAAAATTATGGCACACAAACTAAACTAAGTACCAACTAAATTGGAAAAATATAATTCCTTTTATGTTATGGTTTGGAAAGAAACCTTTTTTCACCTAAATGTGTATGGGGTTGAGCGACATTTGTTAAGGATTTATCAAGAATAAAACTAGCACTCCATGGAGAAAAATTATATTTATAGGTCATCATAAGGAAAAAAAGGATAATACCTATACAACCCCCTGAAGAAGAAAGTGAATTCTACTAAAAAGTTATCTTTCTTGATAGGGATCACATTCTCAAAAAGGGTAGTTGGAGAAATATTGACATCTATGAAGTTGATGATCAAGATACATAAGTGTTGGTATAGATATAGATTCCACAGGTCTCCATGGAGGAAGTAGTTCATGAAACACAAGTAATGTGTAGGAGCACTAGAGAGGTAAGAGAACTAGAGAGATATTTTTTCCTATTACTGAATATGGTGACTCTTTATTGGTTGAGAGTGATGAATCTATCTCCTACAAATAGTTAGTAGAGAGCTCAGAAGCTACAAGATGGTAAAAATCCATGAATTCTAAAATGGATTCCATGTATCAGAACAACGTTTGGGTTCTGGTTGATGCGCTAGTTGATGTAAGACCCATAGGGTAAAAATGGGTACTCAATAGAAAACTTAACATATAAGGTAAAGTTAATACCTCTAAATTAATGCTAGTGGATAAAGGGTTTAAAAAGCACCATGGAATTGACTATGATGAAAACATTTTACCAGTATTTATGTTTAAATCCATCAAAATTATACTTTCTATAGTATCTTACCATGAATTAGAAATTTGGAAGATGTATGTCAAAAAATGTTTCCTTAATGGGAACCTTCAGTAAGATGTCTACATGACACAACCAGAATTATGTGTAACTCCATGTTATACCAAAAGTATTTTCAAGTTTTATATATCCATTGATGGATTGAATCAAGAATCTAGGCCGTCAAACCTTTAATTCAATGAAGTTAGAAAGGAATTTGGTTTCATGAGAATGAATGTGATCCATATGTTGACTAGAGGTTTAGTGGGAATGTTTTTATTATCATAGTAGTATATTTTGATGACATGTTAGTTATTTGAAATGACATACCAATCATGCAGTATGTTATGGACTAGATAAAAAAGTGTTTCTATTTAAAGGACTTATGTGAATTGGCCTATATTATATGGATCAAGATCATTCCTAAATGATCCGAGAAGCTTCTTGGAATTAGTTAAAGTACATACATATACCATAAAGTAAATATATTTAGTATGGAACAATCCAATAGGGGATTGGTTCTAGTGTCATATGGTATACATATTTCTATGAAAATGTGTCCTCATATGCAATAAGAGAAAGAGAGAATGAGTAAGATCTCATATGATTCAATGATAGGATCAATCATGTATTCTATGTTACGTACAAGACTTGATGTTTTCTATACATTGATCCTGGTAGGTAGATATCAAGCTAATCCAAGAGAACAAAATTGGTTTTTTTTAAGTCTATACATAAATATTTTAGAAGAACTATTGATATGTTCCTTGTGGATTATAAGGGTGAAACCCCTGGAGGGAACACTGATGTCAGGGTTAACACGTAGTTAGTTACGTGGTTACCGCTAGGAGTAGTGAAGAGGTTAATTGACATGATCTCGTTGGGATGTGGTATCCCGGGAAAGAATTAGGATTGTTGACGGATGGTTAAGTGAAGTAGAGGTAGAATGAGATGGAACCATCATGAGGATGACGGTGATGTTAGGCTTGAGCCTTGAAGAGACTTCTTACATATCCCCGTGACAGGGAATCAAAGTTTGCATAGTTCAGGATGGGGTATCGGATCAGGGTGTGTGCAAAGGACAGTGACCCAATGATATACTAGGGATTACGCATGGTTAGCAGCCCGAGGTTGGTCTGACGCCACTGGGACAGACTAGGGATATGGGTCCCAACGGAAGGGATGGTAATTGCTTACCGCTAAATGGGGATCACAACAGCTTACCGCTGCATTAGGTTCACAATGGATTACGACTAGATAGGGGATCACAACGGCTTACCGCTACATGGAATTGATAACGGGTTACAACTGGATGAGGTTCACAATGGATTACCACTGAACGGGGATCACAATGGCTTATTGCTTCATGAGGTTCACAGCAGCTTACAGCTGGATAGGGGATCATGACGGATTACCGGTGCATGGAATTGATAACGTCTTACTGCTGGATGAGGTTCACAACGTCTTACCGCTGAATGGGGACCAAAAATTATTATTGCTGCATGAGGTTCACAATATCCTACCATTGGATAGGACATCACAACTGCTTACCGCTTCATGGAATTGATAACAGCTTACCGTTGGACGTGGTTCACAACAGCTTACCGTTGAACGAGGATCATAATAGCTTACCACTACATGAGGTTCACAATGGATTACTATTGGATAGGGGATCACAACAGATTACCGATGCATGGAATTGATAACGTCTTACTACTGCATGATGTTCTCAATGGCTTATTGTTGAATGGGGATCACAATGGATTACCACTATGTGAGGTTCACCATGGCTTACCGTGGGATAAGGGATCACAACTGCTTACCACTGGAAAGGGGATATTTTAGTGTCAAGCGGGACAAAAGGGGTGTACAATGTAATGTCATGGAGGACTATGGGGAATCGGCGTGAAGTGTTTGGGACCAATGGTTGTTGTTCTTGAACCTTAGGGAGGCTTCATAAGTACCTTGCCTTGGCTAGGATCAAAGTCCACATAGTTCGTGATGGTGTTGGTGAACCAACGTGAAGGGGAGTCGGGACTAATGGTTGTTGGGCTTGAACCTCAGGGAGGCTCCCTAAGTACCTTACCTTGGCATGGATCAAAGTCCACATAGTTTAGGATGGTGCTTGGTGAACCGACGTGAAGGGTAGTTGGGACCAATGGTTGTTTGGTTGAACCTCATGGAGGCTTCCTACGTACCTTTCCTTGGCAAGGATCAAAGTCCACATAGTACTGGATGGTGGATGGTGAAATGACGTGAGGGGGGGTTGTGACCAATGGTTTTTGTACTTGAACCTCAGGGAGGCTTCCTACGTACCTTGCCTTGGCAAGGATCAATGTCCATGTAGTTCGGGATGGTTCTTGGTGAACCGACGTGAAGGGAAGTCAGGACCACTGGATGTTAGGCCTGAACCTCAGGGAGGCTTCTATGTACCTTTCCTTTGCAAGGATCAAAGTCAATGTAGTTCGGATGGTGCTTGGTGAACCAAAGTGAAGGGTAGTTTGGACCAATGGTTGTTGGGATTGAACCATAGAAAGGCTACCTACGTAGCTTTCATTGGAAAGGATCAAATTCCACGTAGTTCGGATTTTGTGCGAGGCATACTCTCTAGGCTTCCCAGAGAGGTTGTCAAGGTCGATGCTTATTCTAAGACCACGTGAGTAAGGATTGGTGTGAGAAATAAGAGGCAGCAAATACCTTATGATCACATCGTGAAAGTTACCTCCGTGGGAAGTTGAGTGGGGATGACACGTAGTTAGCAGCCCAAAATGGAAACAGGGGCTTATGCGTGGTCCGCATCCCAAAGTGGAAATAGGGGCATATGCGTGGTTTGCAGCCCAGGGAGATAGAGATTGGGACTTACTCTAGGGTGGAGGCCAGGGTGGCCACAAATCCTAAATGAAGAGGGATTGGGCAAGGAAGAGAGGAGGTCTCTGGTTCCCATCCCCCCTCTCTAGTCTTTGTCTAGGAAGAAGATAGAAGGAGCAGGGATGATGCCTCCCACAAGAAATGATAGGGGCTTACACCAAGGTGGTTTCCCTTTTCCCACAAAAAAATTCCGCTCCAGTAAAGAGGATCTCATTCCATGTGAGGAATGATTTCACTCCTATGGAGACCAGTCAGTGTGCAGAATATCCAAGGGGGGGAACCCAACATTCAATGCATGGGTTGAGGTCATAGTTTAATGTCATGTGCTGAGGAAGATGGCACTTTGTAGTTTAACATCCTACATCTCGGAAAAGCTGGGTCCTCTCCACACCCCTAGGACGTACATAACTGTTACATGCCCACCCTTGGGGAAGAGAAGGAATAAGAAATAGCTTGGTGAGGGGGGTGTTGTGGAGTAATCCATTGAGGGGTCTACATTAGTGCAGATATGTGAAGAATCAATAGTCTTTAGTGTGCCTGGGTTCCACTAAAGAGGGGAAATGATGGATGGGGCTTACGCATGGAAGCTGCCCAGGTGCCGATAAGGAGTGGCCATGGTGGATGGGTCTTATGCAAGGATGTTGCCCAGATGCCTTCCTCTTGTCTGGCCATGAGGGAATCCCAACTCACTGGTGGGTTGAGGCATATAGTGTGGGCCAACACCTATGCGCAAATAAAAAATCCGGATAACTCTAAGGGCATTGGAATCAGTCCGAACAAAGGGAGATGAAAAGTGTGAATCACATTCCTGAAATTCAGAACGGGGTGTGGGTGGCATGATGATAGAGGATAATTGTTGACCTTTTTCGAAACATAGCATCTATATCATGTTAGCTTGAAAAGGGGACACACAATTGAGGGTCAAATTCTGACCGTATTTGAAACACAGGACCTGACTCGATGTGTTGTCCAAAGTCCTTTGGGGTGTTGGCCCGGAACAGTAGGTGAGTCGAGGCGGCATGGGAACAGGCAATTAGGGGGTCCCTTCAGACTTCAAATATGATGAAGGTCCAAATGAAGGACATGAAAAGCATGAAGTGGTGTGATGGAATGTTTGAAAAGATTCCAACACTCTTGAATTTATGCCACTATGATCATGGAATGATGCATATTATGCATAGAACATAAGTCATATCTTATTTGGGACAAGAGCCATCCTATTATTGAATGACTGGGAAAGATAAAGTTTATAGTCATGTAGATATGACTGTTGGAATATTATTCTTGGAACATAAGGCATCTCCTGTTTGAGCAAGAGGCATACTACATTTGTCACATAGGGCGTACTATAGTTTATATTCATGTAGATAGGACTGTTAGCGTCTTATTCTTAGATCATAAGGCATCTCCTGTTTGGAGAAAGAGGCATCCTATATTTGTCACATAGGGAGTACTAAATTTTATAGTCAGGTAGAGAAGACTATTGGCATATTATGCTTGGAGAATAAGGAATCTCATTTTTAGAAGAATAGGAATCCATTGCTTGGAACATAGGGTGTACTACAGTTTATAGTCATGTAGAGAGGACTATTGGCATTTTATGCTTGGAGCCTAAGTCATATCTCTTTGGGTGAAAGAGGCATCCTATGTTTGTCACATAGGGTTTAATATAGTTTAAAGTCATGTAGACATGACTTTTAGGCATAAGGTTCCTAGAAGTGGCTGGCGTTTGGACTTACGCAAGAGAAGACCTTTCTAGTAGATCATGAAATAGGAGTCAGGTGATAGGGTTTGGATGAGTTGCTTGAGGAATGGTTCAAATCAAGGTATTCGGGGAATTGATGATGAGAATCTAAACTCATGACAAGGGAAACAAACTAAGAGGAATATGTCAACTCAAGCTGTTTTATGGATTGTGGAGGAGTATCTCAAATCATGGTATTCCATAGGTGGAATCTAGGAGAAATGGAAAATGTCAACATCTCGGCCGGAAACGTTTATAGTGAGACTCTTCATTTTTCATTGTGGTCAGTGAAGAATGTGAAGGGATTAGCCCGGAGGGATGGGACCACAGCCTAGCACTGATCCCGAGCAAGAATGTGGGGGCGCAGCCCCTGTGGTATGGACTCGTGGGTGGATGCCTGAATACAGTTGCGCATAAGATAGGATATGCGCAATATGGGTTGTGCGCAAGAAGGAAGGATTGCACGCAATAGGGAAGGCATGTGTGCATTAGGGAATGAGTGCGCACAATATGTTATATGTGTGTGCAATAGGGAAGGAATTGCACACAATAGGGGAGTTTGGTGGGAAATAGGGGATCTTTGCGTGCAATAGGGAATGTGTGCGTGCAATTGGATAAGTGCAGTGTAATGCCCTGACCCCTCTAGAATGGATCTGGTGCACTGCATGTTATATTTACATGGTTAGAAGGAATGAAAATCCTGAAGGAATGATCATTTTAGTAGTATTGAAGAAACTATATACATAGATTTTACTCAAATTACATTGGAAAAGTTTACAAAATACAATACATAATGAAAACTAAAAGCTAAATCCACAAGAACTCAATAAATGATCTCCTCTTTGTCACCTGTTGAAAGTAAATAATGAAAGGGGTGAGCTCAAACGCTCAATAAGGGTTACAAATAGAGGAATCATAAATACAACAATAACTGAATAATAATAAATCTGACATAATCAATGTGGCATGGTGAATATATGAAAAACTCACACCATTAATAAACTAAGAATGAAACTGCATCCATATATTTTGTCATAGTGAAAACATCATGGATAGTAATAATTGATAATGAATAAAGAAAATTCTTATTATTTGGATTTCATGTATCTGTCACATTGTTGACGCTCCTTTCTGTCACAGAGTCTAAACGAATAAAAAGGGGAAATACCTTGAACCCAAAGTGATTCATCCTTTGAAGAAACATCAAAAATTGACAAAGGCATGAACAATGATTCATTTGCACTTGGGTCGCGCAAGTTCCACCAAGGTCACACAAGTATACTTGCACGCCGCCCAATGGTCACGCAGGTGACTTGCACACCCTCTATGATTTTCTACCAGGGTCTTCACGAGCCTATAAATACCCCCAGTGGGCCCCCCATTTCGGAAGGAAAAAATTCCAAAAACTCAGATTTGAGCTCTCGGTGCCCTAGTATCTTCTCGAAGCTTCCGAACACTTCTAAAGTAATTTCTTACCTAGAACAGAAGATCTGAAGAGGGGGATCAAGGCCTAAGTGTTGAAACTCATCAACACTTGCGCGCCTAAGTGGCCAGCCCTTAAGGGAAATGGCGACACTTGTGCGCCGCCTTGCTTCTTCAATAGAACATGCACACCACACTTATGGAAGCCCTTAGAGATATTAATAAGGGATTGAACCAAGTTTGGACCATGTATTACCATAAGGGTTGACTGTCGCGCAAGTACCCCTGTGTCGCACAAGTATCCTTGCACGACCAGAACATGTGCGCCCATGCAGGAACTGCACGCCCACTTTTTTTTTGGGTGCCTCACCTGCCTATTTCACCTCTCTTATGTCTGTCCACCTCTCCTATTCAAGATCCAGCCTTCAAAACCCTCTTTAAAGCCATTTCTTTTGGCATGGATCCCTTGTTGGCTTCCTTATCTGAAAGGAATTCTGTGGAACATCTCTCAAAACCTTGTGATTTACATATCTTTATGTCACTAAGGTTAGATATTTCATTCATTCAACCTCATCCTTTATGATGAGAGAATCCTTAATTTGGGCCTCCTTTTTAGGAGTAATCCCCAATCCATGTTCTCTTAATTTGGGTTTCCTCCATAGGAGTAAGCTCCAAGTCCCGTAACCTGGGCCTACTTTTCAAGAATATGCCCCAATCATAATATCCTAACCCATACCTCCTTTTTAGGGGTAAGCCCCAGTCCATGTTCACGGATTTGGGCATCCTCCTTAGGAGTAATACCTATATAAAAAATTCCCTTAACCTCGACCTCCTTCTCAGGAATAAGCCCCAGTAATAATTTCTCTTAACCAGTCTTAACTTATTTTTATTTGGGCTTCTTTCTCAGGAATAATCCCTAGTCACAAATTCCCTCCTAATTTGGGCATCCTCCTCAGGATTAAGCCCAAAGTTAGAACATTTAAATATCCATAAATAACATATACCATTATGGACCTTGTCTTAGGGTTTCTTCCCTGATGTAAATCCTAATATTCATTCATCTGGGCAGTCATACATACATAAGCCCCACATCATTTCTTATAATTGCATCTTTTCATGGCACAATTGTCTGATTTTACCAATACCTCTTGTTTCTCACACAGATCATTGACTCACGTGATCTTAGAGTGTAAAAGTAATTATGACATATTTTCTTGGATCCATCAAACATTCTTAAACCACATACTTATTTACTCAAACTACGTGGGTTCTGATTCCTTTTCCAAAACAAAGGATACTTAGGTAGCCCATCTGCGGGGATGATCCCAACTATGAAACAATTCATATCCTTCTGAATGACAATAAACATCAAGTGCCCTGCTGAGTGGCCTTAAAACTGGTATGGTTATCATCATAACCAAGAGATTTCTATATAATGTGTCGAAGGGTACCATTGACCTAGAATCTCTAACAAAAAAAGATGATTCTCTATCAATGAAGAACCTCAATTACATATAAAAGATTCTCTAAATCTCATACATACTAATCATTGATTTTCATATCTAAAGGAAAGCTCATTTTCATACTTGGTAATGTAATAAGGATTCACGAACATAACTTAAATCTATAAAGAGAGTCCCAGAGTAGACAATAATTCCCCTAAAAAATGTGTGATGATTCTGACCTCCCATCCTATCAACCAATGAAAATTCTTAAGTCTCATCAGTTCACAACTAATGAGCACCAACCTTTGTAAAGTAGGTCCAAATGGATATGGAATCATTGGATGTTTCCGGTTCTATAAACAAACCAGTTAGAACCCGCTTGGAATGTTTTAATCTTAAATCAATAAGGTCATCCCCAATTCTAGAGGAAACAAAAAATGGTGAACCCGACATGAATCCTTAACCAAGTTGAAATGATGTTTTACTTATTTTGTTAGGCCCCTATTTAAACTCAATGAGAGGGCCAACAGAACAATCAATAACATATGTGCTCATACAAAAGATGTAGCAGTAGAACTTATCTTGATTATGTTTTTTATATAAAACATGAACTCTTTTCCAAGATCTTCTACATTACAAGAATGACATTTCTTAAATTTACGTTTGTGAATGCCTCTGTTGTGAAAACCTCTTCTGTGAATGCATCTGCTGCTACTCCTGTTGGATCGTCGTCTGCTCTAAGGGCAACATCACATACTCGGCGTCTTCAATTCCAGGTATCGAATGCAATGGTTAAGGAGTATCGTCAACACGGTACCATTCCAACTCTGGATGCTGCTCGACAAGCCCTCCAAGTGAACAACTTACCCTGGTCGTCCGGACAGCGACGATCCGTGATCAAGAAGTAGGCGGTGCTAACCACCGTCTCCAACTATTTCGGGTCGTTATCCCCAGAATTCAATAACCATTACCTCCCATATTCAGAGGAGGTGAATGAGGAGGCCACTCAATTCCTTAATTCAATAAAACAGAAGTCCTTCTCGAGGGCTCCCACCAACAATTTCCACCAGACTCGTGCGGTAGTGCGCCCACAACATGATGAGGGTATCATCTTTAGGCGTTCAGCTCAGGTTCCTCAAACCCAAGTAGGCATGACGAATCTCCAGAGGAAAAATCCGGTAAACAGTGAGCAAGTTCTCATATCTTCCATCTCCGGAGAAGTCCACCAACCTAACTTGGTGGAAAGCAATGAGCGGGCACACACACCCATCCGTTTTAATTCTTCTGTCCAGCTGACCCGTCTGGCAGCAGCATGCTAATCCCACCAAGAAATTCTGGTGGAGTACTACAGACAAGAACATATACCTATTTATTAATCATCATCTGGTTAGTAGGATCATCTGACTACATATGATGGAGACCGCCAACCCAATGTGTCGACAACTGGTAAACAGACATACACCTGCTTACACTCATCAATCCTGCCAGTAGCCTCATTTGTCAGTATTGAAGGAAGTTCGTCAACCACATTTGGAGGAGTGCAATCAGAAGGCACATAAACATGTTAGTATTGATTAATCCTAATAACAGTCTCGTTTGGTAGCATTCGGAGAAGTTGGTCGAAAAGCTCTGATGACAAATAGAAGGTAGACTCAACTATCTGCCCCCACATATAAGTACTGTCAAAATTTACTAACAGGAAAAGGGGGACAGGATCAGGAACACAAACATACTCCAAGCACGGAATGGACGTATATTCCCGTTTCGGCAGCTTTAGTCACCAAGCATATTCTGTAAATGGTGAAAGAGCAGAAGAAAATCCCTGCTCATATTCTAGATGCCTACCAGAATATTATAATAGCTTCTGCACCATCACAGGGAAAGAAATGAAAATCTATCCTTACTAGTTGAGTGACACATCAACAGTTCACTCCAGAACAGACACACACCTCTGCTCTAGTCCAAGAGGGTTGCGGGGCATACTCCCCCATATCATACGGACAACCAAGTCAGGCACATACACCTGACTTGAGTGGAGATAATCAGCCTAACCTGATCATATCTCCTAAGTGGCACATACACCTGCCCATAATGACCACTTTCATCAAAAAGTGGTTCATAAATTGAGTAATAAGGTGTCTAAGAAGTAGACCTACCCAGTACAGTCAAGAAATCAAGGGCCAATATATAATAAGGCCTTACTCGATGTTGGTGTTCTTGATGCACTCATACAATTATCTGTTGCAACTCCGGATTCTGCACTCTCAGTTCCCAATAGTGGGAATAATAATTCTGGAGGTCTACATCAGAAACTTCCTTATGAATGCTTACTTCATGAAAATTCGGTTGATCTCGAAGTTTCATCTTCAGATGAGATCCACAAGAACCTTCTGTGTGGCTAGAAGACCAAGGAGAAAAATGTTTCATCATTTTCTGTAACCCACCATGGTGGTCCTCCCCATGATGATGAATTTAGCTACGAAAGTCCTCTATGCAGTAGTAATGCACATTTCCTAGAAAATGATCAAATGGAAAATGTAGTGATGAGAAATCCCTCTTATCTTAAGGCACTTTCAAATGTGAATCCAGTCATGTATGATGATTTACCACTAGTAGGTGAAACACTTTCTTAATCAGAAGATATCCTGGGGTGCAGGTCATTCTCCAAACTACCCCTGGGTCGTTCATCTTCTAGTTTGATCAGTGAATTCTCTACCAATCTTGTTGAATCCGATGAAGCAACAAGGAAGCACCAGCTCTGGTCTAATCAGGTAGAAGAATCTTCATCGAATGATAAAGAGGAAGTATTGAATATGAGAAAACAACTGGTGAATGGTGTAGTTCCAGTTATGTTTTGGCCTTTGGCTAATTCTCAGTATGACATTCCAGAGATGTTGACGGAATATGGAATTCATGATATTCGTCTCAAAATATGGAAAAATCCTTTTTAGTTGAAAAAGAAAATATTCTCTTTTGATTAATATGAAAATCATGTCAAGATAATAGAAGGGTTACAATGCCAAATTGATTTGGCATCTCTCTCAGTTTTTCGATATCTGAAGGATGAAAAGTAGCAGAGATCCCTTCAGCGTTCATGACTTGGCTCACTAAGAATAGTGTGCTAGTTAATTTTCAATTCCCCATCTAGTATTCATATCAGGGGATGGGGTGTTCATGGAGCACTACATTTCACTGTACTCTCCAGTTAGTAAAGCCCACCGAAAATGGTCTCATGCAATGTTATTTCCCATGGCCGGCCACAAACAATTGGTTTTGTTTGTAATAAAATGCTCAATCAAGAACGAGCCTCAACTAGTTCTTCTCAAAATCAAACATACAAAGAACAAGTTGTTTAGTTACTCCTAGATCTAGCAAACGAGAATATTGAATAGGCCTCTTGTTTGGAGCAAGCACATAATCAAGTGTCAGAAATCATCCAATGGTCTTTTGAACTGGGTGATAAGAGTGGATGCAGGTTAATGCATCCAGCCAATTTCTAGACTAAAGTCTATAAGATCAGGAGAGATTTTAAGAAGGTCTTAAATATAGCATCTCAAGAATCACCCCAACTTTCCATACTGGAGACTATTTTATCCCAACCCTCAGAATCAAGAAATCGGATTCGAGGAGTTGAGCAAAGACAGCAAGAACAGCCCCAGTCCACAGGACTCGGGACTTTTTCAAATCCTCAATCTCTCCCTTGGAGAAAGTCAGTCTTCTCTCAATTATGGAAGAATCCAAAAGAGGAATTAAGAGCCAAGTTATCAGGAGATTCCTTCCAAATAACAGTTTTTCAAGAAGTTCCTTCGGGATAGAATCAACAAAATGAAATGTCTCATCAAGGATATGGAAGTAGATAATATTGCAGAAATGATTATAGAAGGGATGAAATGCATTATGCATCAATAAATGTCATCAATGTCGTTGTTTCTGATCCCCCAGATGAGGCTCACTCAGAGAGATCAGATAAGAAAACTCATGCTTAAGAGGTTGTACGCACATATACAAATGAGGAAGGTGCGCGTACATGAAGTCAAAGGATTACCCAGAATCTAGGTAATCCTTCAAGTAACTCACTTCCCTCTCTTCGAAAGTTGTCCAATAAGGGGAAAAGAAATAATCAGGTTACATACCCTTCCTCTGGATAAGGGCAATCGCTCTCACTAGAGAAAATATTCGCACAATAAGAGAAAGAAATGAAGGAATTGAGGAGGTTGAACATATAATTACTTCAAGGTAGTCTTCCTCCTAAACATAATAGATTTAGTCAGTTAAGGGAATTTGTTGTGGCCACTGAGATAGATCAAGAATATATTCCTTTACCAGTATACCCTCACAGGTCTAATCCCTCGGGTCATGTGCAACAACAATTGGCAGTGCTACCATCAGTTGTAGTACCAACCACTACATCTGTCCAAGCTCCAGTCATTGAACCTGCTCAGGTCCAAGATCAACCGGATGTTTCTTAAAATTTAATAACTACTGTTGAGTCATTAACAGCTCATTTGGAAGCTATGGAGGGAAAGCATGCACAAATTCAACCAAAAAAGAGAGCTTACCCTGAATGGGTTAATGCAATCCCCCCCCCCCCATCAAATTTTTAAAGCACCACATTCCCAATATTTAATGGTTTGGGAGACCCATAGAAACACTTAAAAAATTTTGTTTCAAGTTGCGATCCTATGATGGGAACCCCTCAGCAACAGGAAGTAGTTAAGCTCAGGTGTTTTGTATAGTCATTACAAGGGCCTGCCTTTTTCTGGTACACAAGATTGAAACCCCGGTCAATTACTGGATGGGAGGATCTCCGCCAACGATTCCTCCTTCAATTCATCTCAACTTTTCCAAAAACAACTTTTTTTGATCTAACAAACTGGAAGCAAAGGGATAATGAAAGGGTTTCAGATTACATTGCTTTCTGGAAGGGATTAACATATTCCCTGAGCTTATCACTCCCTCAAGAAGAATTGTTTCCAATCTGTGTGGAAAATTTGCGTGATGAACTACGCACACCATTGATCCCTTTGAAATACACATGAGGGTTTCAAGACCTTACTTCAATCGCTCTACAGATCGAATATTCTCTTATGAAGACTAAGGATAAAACTTGTGTAACTCTATCAGCTCCGGGAAAGAGAATTGGTAAAGTAGAGACTGCTAAAATTATTCTTAAACAAGCACCTATAGCTTCTTCTACTTCAAGGCCTTCATCTTCTCAATGGGCTCCACTTCGTGAGCATCAACAACAGAGGTCATTTCATCAAGATGATCCAAGAGATCATAGATAGAAACAATTTGAGGATCTAAATAGAAAATTTTACTCGTTCCGAAATGAACAGGTTCCTGGTTACTTCATTTCGGCTCTAGAAAATAATTTGGTTCAATTATCATGGACCAAGAGGCCAAACAAGGAAGGAGATGAAGACTGTCCCAACTATTGCCCGTTTCATCAGATTTTGAGGCATCCCATTCAGTAGTGTTTTGTCTTCAAGGACCTCCTACATGAAATGGCCGACTTGGGATAAGTCAAACTGAAATGTTCTTCAGCTCAAGTAGCACGTGTTACTACTATAGATCCAAAGGAAGAAGGCGAGTGGCAAGAAGTCAAGAACAAAAATGCATAAAAATATGATGATTGTATGTTCAGAAAAATGATCAACCAAACTCATGCCATTTTGTGAATGAAACTGAAGAAACCAATTGTGTCTTCTTCCATGAATGCCACAGCAAAACCCTCTTCATTAGAGGGCAAATCCCCAAAAGGGCGGCATAATTCAATGAAAGAGGAACAATCAGAAGAAGATGAAATCGTGTCAAAGCCTAAGTTGTCTTTGACTCTAGAAGATTTTATGCCATCTAATTCGAAGCCACATGCACCATCCCACCAAACGGAACAGCCTAAACTGGATAATCAGGAAGAGTCTTTATCAAACGAGAAGTTGATATTTGGTTCTGTTAACATGATTCACTTAACAGATCCATATGCCAGTCGCAGTTTTGATTTTGATGAACCTGAATTCCCTGTATCAAACAGAGGAATCAGAGGGAGTTCCATAGGCTCAGGGTATAGGGGAAGATGTTGATCTTTCATAGGAAACTATTCCAATTCTACCACTGCTAGAACTGTGTATGCAGCAGAAACCCGTGGCAGAGCCCTTCAACGGGATCAACAAGAACAATAAAATTCTTCCACCAATAGCATACTCAGTCCTAGCACAATTATTCTGGAAGATCGGTTGGAGGTTCAATCTTCTTCCTCTCAGCAGGTAAATAGATCTAATCAGTCTAATATCCCAAAGACAGGAGTATTACCAACTCATACCTCAATACAAGATGCATCAACTTCCAAAGCATTAGCATCTAAGGCACCTAAAAAACCACATGTTCCTATTGGGAAACACAGACCTTTGTATCAAAAGTATGATGTATTGAAACACTTGGCCCAAATACCGGCCATGTTATCAATTCTGGATGCTTTGAATTTATCAAAGGATCTTTAGGAGGAACTCATCGAGGCTTTTTTGAGTCCTCAGGAGTTTGAAACTGAAATTTATGAAGCTAAAGTCTACCATATAGAGAATAATCCAATAGAATGTCATGCAATTATATCTTTTACTGATGAAGATTAAGATGATGTCATGAATGGACATATTAGACCTTTGTACTTATCTGTCAAGGTCAATGGTGTAGACGTCCGAAGAGTTTTCATTGATAATGTTTCAGGAGTCAACCACATCCACATTCGTAAACTTCGTCGATTGGGCCTCACAAAATCTAATTTATCTCCTTCTACTTCGATGTTACATGGATATGATAAAAATGAACAACAACCATTGGGCGAGATTACACTCAGAACTCAGTTTGGAGATCATGTATCCAATTCAGATTTCATGGTTGTTGATCAAGACTCAGCCTTCAACATCTTGCTTGGTAGACCCTGGCTACATCAACATGCAGTTATCCCTTCATCATACCAACAATGTATCAAATATTGTTTCGATGGACAAATTGGGACATTGTATGGTGATAATCCCCTATTCAAGACATGTGAATCTCAATATATTGAGGTTTAATTCTATCACATGAACGGAATGGAGAAATCCACAACAAGGGAGATTACCAAAGTTAATGATCAATAACGTTTGGAAAAGATTCCAGTAATCCCATTCACACATGTGAGTACAGATTATGCATTGCCTATCAGTCAAATTGACAGGATATACCCAAATCAAAATACTCTTATGGAAACTTACATAATGTCAATTACGGAAATCAATCTAGACAACATGGGAGAAAGTGGTGATCCACTAAGCAACGATGAAAGCTCAAATGGAGATGTCTTCATTTTATCTACTGAAATCCAGAAAGTCTATACTTTGCCAATCAGGCCAGAATAAGTTATAACACTGTAAGAAGTGAATGATGATGTCGATTCTCAATCCATTATCTCCTTTATATTACTCATGGAAGACCTTTCATCATCAATAGGATCAGAAATGGAAGCCTCTTCTTCAAGATGTTCAAATTTTAACATCTCTTCTAATCATGGAAATTCAGCTTCTTCATCTACTATGCAAGTAGAAACATAAGAAATAACACATTTTTAAGAAGAAGAGGTAGATCATAGGTATTCTTCTCCAGCATTTGAAGAGGGTATCTCTACCACCATGGATGAACTCAGAGAAATAAATCTAGGTACAAAAGAAGATCCACACCCCACATTAATTAGTGCGGCCATGACTCTTGAAGAGAAATAGATGTATATTTCTTTTCTAAATCAAAATAGAGATATATTTTCTTGGAACTATACAGAGATGTAAGGGCTTGATCCTGATGTTTCCACTAATCGTTTGGGTTTTCCAGAAGAACATCGATGATTCAAACAAGCCGCTAGAAGAACACGCCCAACCTATGCTTCCAAAATTGAGGCTGAAGTGTATAATATTATCAATTATAACTTTATTAGAGAAGTTAAATATCCCATATGAGTGGCTAATATTGTCCCAGTGAAAAATAAGAATGGTCAAATTAGAGTTTGCATTGATTTCAGAGATCTTAATCGGTATTGTCCTAAGGATGATTTTGCAATACACATTACAGAACTCTTAATTGATTCAACAGCTGGCTATGAAGCACTTTCCTTCATGGATGGATATTATAGATATAATCAAATCTAAATTAATCTAGAAGATGAAG
The DNA here is from genome assembly GCA_963277665.1 of Viscum album. NCBI lineage: Eukaryota > Viridiplantae > Streptophyta > Magnoliopsida > Santalales > Viscaceae > Viscum > Viscum album. The sequence goes on along the minus strand of OY728145.1, from coordinate 57,564,720 downwards.
AATCTATAGCCTTCATAGCCCCTTAAGGTTTGTTTTTCTATCGGGTAATTCCCTTTGGCCTGAAAAATGCAACTGCAACATATCAGCGTGCCATGCATCATATCTTCAAAACCTTTTTAGGTAAGTTTGTTGAATGTTATGTGGATGATTTGGTGGTTAAATACAAACAATGTTCTAATCACTTGTCTGATTAGGAAATCATATTCCACAAACATCGACAACATAATTTGAAGATGAACCCCCAAAAATGTGATTTTGGGGTAACCTCAGGAAAATTTCTCAGCTTTTTTTTTTATGCCATCGTGGTATCGAGGTCGATCCAGAGAAGAAAAAGTCAATCCTTAGTATGTCACCTCCTCGAAATTTAAAGGAATTTAGAGGACTTCAAGGACACTTGGCCTATATTCGGCGTTTCATCGCCAATTTGGCAGGCAAAAGTTTACCCTTTACTAAATTGATGAAGAAGGTAGTCACTTACCAATGGACTAGAGAATGTTAAGAAGCATTCGATATTCTCAAGAAGTATCTCTTGGGTCCACTATTGTTAATGCCAACTATTGAAGGAAGACCACATATCCTCTATGTGACAGCTCAGGAGTGATCATTGGGTGCCTTTCTTGCTCAGAAGAATGATGCTGGGAATGAAAACATTCTCTACTATCTCAGTCGAACTATGCTTGAAGCAGAAACCTGATACTCAAGTATTGAGAAGTGCTGTCTAGCATTAATCTTTGTAGTTCAGAAGTTGAGACACTACCTGAAACATCACGAGGTCCAATTGGTATCTCACAATAACCTGCTCAAATTCATCCTTAGTCATCCAGTGCTTACAGGATGTCTGACAAGGTGGGCAATTATTTTTCTGAAATTTTATATTCAACATGTGTCTCAAAAGGAAATAAAGTGCCAAGATCTGGCTGATTTCCTTGCTGAACATCCTTTAGTAGAAGGTACATCTTCCGATATTGAACTTCCTGATGTGGAAGTCTTTTCTATTCAAGATAGTCTTCATGCATGGGAAATGTACTTTTATGGTGCTTCCAGAAGTCCAAAAGGGAAGAAAATGGAAGATCCTAAATTCAACAATGTTTGGTTAGGAATTGTACTCATTTCCCCAAAAAATGCAGAACTACCTTATTCCTTCTCATTGCTGGGAGGCGGTATGAATAATGAAGTAGAATACCAAGCTCTTGTTATAGGATTGGAGTTGGCACTTCAAGAACAATTGAATCACTTAAAGGTGAAAGGTGATTCAGACCTGGTAATCAAACAAGTCAATGGGGATTATGCAATCAAAAAAGAAGAGTTAATACCTTTGTATGATTACATCAGAGAGTTAATAGCAGAGTTTCCTTTGGAACTGACATTTTCTTATGTCCCGAGATCACAAAATGCCCAAGCTGATGCACTGGCTCATATAGCCACATCTCTGGCAGATCCAAATCGGGATGAGACAAGCATCAGTATTTCCCACCTTCGTACAATTTCACCTTATGTTCAAATCAAAATAGAGGAAACAATGAAATTAGTCCTATTACTAAACCATATGATCATACTATATGATGTATGACACCTATCATATAATACCATCAAAATGAAACACTTCCACCTGATAGAGCTAGGAAAGAACAAATCTGGCGATGTGTGGTCAATTTCACTCTTTATAATAGCCCAAATCACCTAGAGAAAATTATCTACAAAAGATGTTTTGATGGAATTATATTTAGATGCATTGATGGTGAAGAGACAATGTCTTTCATGAAAGAAGTGCATGTAGGAGTCTGTGGTGATCACTAGTTTGGACATAGACTATCTGATCAAATTCGAAGGCTTGGATACTTTTGGCCTTCAATGATACAAGATTGTGTTGACTTCACAAAGAAGTGTCATTCTTTCCATGTACATGCCAACTTCATTCATCAACACCCAGAGTTTCTTCATATAGCTAAATACTCAATGGCCATTTTCCACATGGGGAATGGATGTAGTGGGACCTTATCCTTCAGCTACATCCAAGTAATTTAAGTACATTCTTACTGCTACTGACTACTTTTCCAAATGGGCAGAGGAAATACCCCTCAAATAAGTTAGTTCTAAGTGCATTGTTAGCTTCATCAATTCTCACATCATTACCAGATTTGGTTTCCCACATGCCATATGGATGGATAATGGAACCAACTTCTGTTCATCCAAGGTGAGGAAGTTGTATCAAGAATAAAACATCAAATCCAATCATTCATCTCAGTATCATATAGTGGCCAATGGCCATATAGAAGCTTTCAACAAGACTCTTTCAAACATACTGCAAAACATGGGGCATAAAGATAAGAAATCATGGCCTGATAAACTCTTTCATGCTTTATGGGCTTATCGAACCACCACCCGCACTGCAACGCGGTTAACTCCACATTCATTGGTATATGGAATAGAAGTAGTATTTCCCTTTGAGTTTCAGTTACCCTCGCTCAGATTATCCATTTGTGATTAGTCATCTACATATGAAGAATCTCAAAAGCGATTGGATGAATTGTAACAGTTAGATGAGAAAAGTTTTGCACCCTGCACCACTTGGAAGTATATCAGAATCGAATAACATGAGATTTCAACAAAAAAGTTCATCTTCATTCATTCGTTCGGGGAGAATTGGTATTAGTTCTCAGAACTCCAATGATACCAGGAAAGAAACCTCCCAATCTTGAGACAAAATGGGAAGGACCTTATTCAATACATAAGGTCTACTCTAATGGAGCTTATTCTTTAATCTCAATGGATGGAGAACTCATCACTACTCTAACCAATGCTAGATTTCTGAAGCAGTATTTTGTGTAACATAAATACTTTATCATCCAGTAAGACATTAAACTACAGCATAGACAGTCCAAGCATATGACCATAAACTATTTTCACCCATTTTGTCCAACATGATGTTAAACTGTGTTGTCCTTACTGCAAGACGTTAAACTCCACCATCACCGGTCTATGTATATGAACTTAAACTATTCGCACCATCATACAAAATGATGTTAAACTCTGATGCCCTAGATACATGAAACTAAACTATACAGAAGTCCCTTAAATCTAGAAAGACATTAAACTATAAAAAAATCCCTAATACATCCAAAATGACGTTAAATTGTGTCCTCTTTTGTCCTTACTGCAGGACATTAAACTGCGCAGTCCCCCTTTCATCCAACATGACATTAAACTATATTGTCCCCATCGTCTTAGCTACAGGACGCCAAACTATACTGCTCATTCATCCTACATGACCTAAAATTGAACAAAGTCCCTTAATACGTCCTACATGACGTTAAACTGTATTTTTTCCCTGCTACATGACATTAAACTATGCAGCACCAATAGTCCTCACTACAAGACTTTAAATTTCATAGTCCCTTCATACGTCCTACATGATGTTAAACTATGCAACGTTAAGGTTGTTTCTACCTCTTGTTTATCACACTGAGTATGACTCACATGAGCTTAAAGTAAACTTAAACCATAATAATCTCTCTGGGCCGCTAACCATGTGTAAGTCCCAACACCATTTTTAGGTCGTTGTTCTCAAAAAACAACTTTATTATTAATTTATTATTTAATTGAACTACGCGGACATTGTTCCTTGCCTTCTAGGCTGCGTACGTAGGAAAACTTTTGAGGTTCAATCCCAAAACCAATCTCTTCACATCGGTTCACCTCTATCTCATACGATGTTGATTCATGAAGCCACCCCCAGAATCAATCTCTTCACATTGGTTCATCTTTGTCCTTGCTACATGACATTAAACTGTACATCACTTTTGTCCTGTATGACAATAAACTACAAAATTCTTTGATACCCTCACTTGAGAGAGAATCGTTATTTACATTGATCTCCACTCATGTTATATTCTAAAGACTCTGTGCATATATGGGAATGCCCAAACCTTTTATCTTGGGTCAAACCATCATTGAACTAAATTCTCCTTCACCCTTCACTTGTACGAACCAAATCTGTACATAGGGTATTTCTAGAACTATGTGAGGCTCGATTCCCATCCTTATGGTATACATAGGAACGTTCAAGCATCCCTCAAATCTAGCACCATGTATTTGGGCCTAAACCCAAATTTTACTTTCAGTCCCCTGGCTGAAAAGTCCCTGTGAAAACACACAATGCGTATTCATTATTATGGTCCGAGTTCTATGACCCTAAACTATGATTTCACATAATTTCATCCCAAATGACGTTAAACTATATTTCAATAACTATGTGTGGATTGATTCCCATCCTTATGGGATACGTAGTGAAGTCCAGCCTCTCAATTTAAGACCCAACCACAACATGATTATGGTTAGCATTGATCTATGTATCTCTTTCATACATTGAACAATACCCATTTTCATGTGTCATACTCCTAACCTTAAATACTCAAAAATCTCCATAACCTTTTTCTTGACTTCTGGTCACCAAATGTCCAATTTCTGAGAGTTCTTTTGCTGGACTATACAGCATGTGCCCTTAGGTGGCCTTGCATAAACAATCTACATAACAGACTTGTCAGCCAAAAGATACTATTATTTAACTATGCATCCAATTCCCTTAGGTGGCCCTATATAATTCAACCCCCTAACGGGTTTGTTAAATAATGGTAACTTCATTATTGGGAAGAAAACCTCTTTTTTCCTTAATTGTATTAACAACAATATGTAGGGATCTGCAAAAATAGTCATCTGTAACATATTTGTCTCATACGTTTTTTCATGATCTGAAAGTATTCAAGTATATAGATTATATTTCCCTTCCCTACGTTTGGGTCAGACCTTCGTAGGAATGAAATTCATCCAGTTCTTAGACAATCTTGTTTGGAAATAAAGTATCCATATTCAATTACCTCCTTCCATAAAGCAAACTCTATGCTTTGTAAATTTTGAATCTCCATAAACTTTCACTAGATTTTTAGCAGTATAAAAGTAAATTTCTGAGAGTTCTTTTTCCTAACTATGCAGCATGTTCCCTTAGGAAGCCTTGCATAGGTAGTCTATATAACGGACCTGTTAGCCAAAACATACTATTATTTGACTCTACAGCCGATGCCCTTAGATGGCCCTACATAATTCAACCCCCTAACGGGTTTGTTGAATAATGGTAACTTCATTCTTGGGAACTACTTCTTCTATTGCCTTTTATCCCTTTTTCATATCATTCCCCAGATTCAAAATTTCTTAAGTCATCGTTTACATTTTTTCTCCATACATTAACATGGTAATATAGTTTCAGATAAATTATCAAGGAATTGAGTCAATTCCAATCCATTTGGTCAAAGCTATTTCGACCATAAACATTAGCCTTTTTATGTCCAACGTGCGTGAATTTAAACTTCTCACAAAAGACAAGGGAACTATGATGAAAATTCAAGTTCCAACTCACTAAATATACATTTTGTATGATTTTAGGTAATATTGAGCAATAAAAATATTCAAAGTTTGTAGGGTTATTTATATTAATCCTAGTAAAAAATCAAACTATGCTTAATAGGCCCATTGGATTTGGTAAAATTTAAAGAATGTAGAAAAAGAATGAATGCACAAATGATCAAAGATGAATGTGATTTTCAATTGATACACAATAGTTAGAAGGACATCCATAGATTGGAGTCTCTTCTCTTTTCCAAGAATTAAAAAAGGTTGTCAACATAAATATTCATTTGATTTACAACATCCCAAGCTTCATCAGTAGCCACTTGAAGCTCATGCACTTGACCAGTTTCAATCTTTTCAACTTGATGGAGTGCTTTCTTAGCATCTGCAATGGCTTTCATACCATTCATTTGAACTCCTTCCAATGAATTGTTAAGCTGGTCAAGTTCCCCTATGAAAACATCTAACTATTGCGGAAGGTGCATCTGCTGGACGACATTCTCTTTGATCTTATGCTTCAACTCCTTCAACTTGGCAGCATGATCAGCCTCAACTCAGGACACCTCAGCCTCAAATTCATTGTTGTTGACTGATAGCCTCACCCTAGTCAAATCTTTACAGCACTTTTTCTCCTGCTCCTTCCTTAATATGACTTGTTTTACTACGGAATGGATCTCTTGATATCCAAAACTGCCAAGTCCCAACATGACAAACAAGGATGAAAGTAGTGGGATTTTCGATTACAAATCTTCTAAAGGCACTTCAGATATGATCTTCCATATGTTATGCCATGCCTTGCATCATAAAAATTGGAGTGCCTTTTGTACTTACGTGTCTGACTCAACATCACTGTCACAGGGGGGAATATAATCCGGGATTAATGCACTTAGGGAAGTGCCATGTTTTGCTCCATCCCCCCTGACCCGTGTTTCTTCACTCTCTATTCCCATTGGGGTGGAGCCTGAGGCTTCACCTCCATATCTAGACACTGAAACTGATGGATCTGCATAATCAAATGAAATATTTGGTTAGTTTCAAAGGATAACAAAATTTGATTGGATATCTTTCAAATTAAGTACAGACACAAAAAAATTGTTTTCTCTTACCCAAAGGGCGATCAATAACTTGAGAAGGCTTCTACCTGTCTTTTCTAGCTTCAACAGGATTTTCAAGATGAGTTTCAGGAAGCTCTTCCAGGTTAAGCTCCACATAAGCTAATGTATCTGTAATAGTAGGGCTTTTTGTACCCTCTTCAGGCATTGACAGTTCAGCAGCTTGCTCAAATAGAAATGCACATTTGAGCCGATCATGATTAGAGATGTAATAAGAAGTTGTTTTTAACAGGATGAAGGATAACACTCACATCCTTAATCTTCTAAATTACATGGTAAATTAACATGATATAAAAAATCATCAAAAGATGATCCAAGTTCCATTATTTCATCCAATTTAATCTCAGAATCATGGTTAATCTCACCAGTGGGAGCATTCGATATGTCTTCTTGACAACCTTCATTCTGCGGCCTCTAATCTTGAATAGCCTCTTCAGATAAAATTGCGGCATCAGTTGAAATGGCCGCCAAGAGCTGAAGTGAAGGGGTTGAACCTAAAGTATCATAGAAAATTTAAGTTAGTTGATGTTTCATTCAAACATTTTATGAAGCATTGTTAACTTACCATAAGCAGGATCTTCTCTTCTTGCAACAGCAGTAAGAGGGATAATAGGAACAGACGTTGGCTCTTCTCCAGGAGCATCCAAGTCAGCCTGAACTTGTGATTGGTCACCAGTACCCTCTGTGGTCCTCAAAGGATGATCAGTCCTCTCCCTTGCTGGTTTGGAGATATATCTCCCGACTTCTGAGGAGATTCAGCAGCAGCCCCGATGGCAGTACCACCAGGGCTATACTGTGGTGAAGGAACCTCAGAGGTTCCTTTCTTTTCAAGCTACAAGATGAATAAAATATTTTCCTTGAGTAACAAAGATTTAACTGGAATCAAGTTACAAAGCAAATAAGGAAAGAAACTTATATCTTTAGTAGCCATGTAATCGTTCCACTCCTCATCTCTGGAAGCACCAATACCCTCAGTGGTGCCACAATATATCATTTCCTTCACCTGCTTGGTGACAGGAATGGAATAATCAGTGGAATATATGAGAATTTCTATTTCTCTAATGTAAGCCCACACTTCATCGGGGTTATCCTTGTAATGGATATCTGTAGAAGCCAGAAGATTCCCTATTCTAGGGATGCATATCCCCTTGCAAAAAATCCATCCAGGAAGTTTCAGCATCGCAGTATAAACTCTGCCATGTCTGGACAGCTGCTGGTCGTAGATATTCAGTATGTGTACTAGAAGGCTATGAGGAAGGTACTACAATCGTGGATTTCATCTTCTTCCCAGCTCCTGCAACTACAAATAGAGAATAAGAAAATAAGACTTGTTTCTCTATCATGTAATGCTGAGTAAAATGCCTTAATTGAAGTAACTCACTAGGAGTTGATGGAGTAGGTCTTTAGATTCTGACGGGAGGATTATATCTGGCACAAGGCCGCTTTTCCACATGTGGTGCCTCATTATCACCATCCTAGGAATCCGACGAATCAGCTTCGTGTGGTGTAGAAGAATCACCTTCCAGATGAAGGGTTTTTTTCTCTACAATTCTTTTCCTTTTATCCACATGGTAAACCAGGTGATTCAGTACCCCTTCAGGGTATGATGCTATCCAGTTCTTGGAATACCATGTGGTCATTTTACTCACCGCTTTATCAACTAGTAGATCCAATATTGCCCCAGTCTTCTCCCTAGATGTTAGCAACCATAGTTGTCGGGAAACCATCATATGTTGCTCTGACCTAACATGAACAGGGGGAGATACAAAAGTCTACTGTAAACACAAAAATTGACTTGCAAATCTATATGCAGCATAGGCCTTGCCTATAATCTCTCCATCAATCCTGGTGACCAGTACACCATCTATGTAGGCCAGCATGTATGCCCTTAATTCCAGGCTGGCGTTCCATCATCAACAAACCTCCCGGTTGGTGGATTTCCATAAGGAAAGAAATTGAATCCCTTATACATGCTCAGCCTCACCTTCATGTCATGGGAATTGAGAGCTAGAGGAGAAATTCCAGAGAATTCCTGCACTGATGGCCTGAAAGAACATTCAGGGATCTGTACTCTGTTCTGTATATTATACTTCCTGATGTGAGTGGCAATCCATCCCCAAAAAACATGGAATTGTCCCACTATTCTCAAAGGAGACTTACCCATGAAGATATGGAGTAAGATCTTATGAATCTTTGCTAAAATGGGGGTAGTCAACCCAACCATTTTCCCCTCAGCCAATTTGGATGCAATAAAGAAGGTCCCTAGCCTGACACCTCCCTTCGAGTCCCTAACTGGAAAAAGATAAACACTGAGCCAAGAGGACAAGAAGCCCACTAGATGAGTCTTCTTTGGGATTCTTTAATTCACTTCGTGTCCCCAATTCTCAAATTCTCCTGCTTCTAGAGTCGGCCATAATGTTTCAGAAGAACCTCTTTTATCTATTTTGGTGCAGGTGGTAGGACGAGTATAGGTGGGCCCCATCTCCTTGGGCCCCTTCCCCTTCGATCCCTTCTCTTTCGTCTCTTTCTCCTGCTTCTTGGTAAGAAACATATTCATCCACTCCTCTAGATGAATATCCTTTCTAGAATGAGTTAAGGAGGTCTCTGAACTCTTGAGCTTGTGAAAGATTTTCAATAATTTGTAATCCAAAGATGTGGTTTTCTCCGAATCATTCCATGTCACCTTGGGGGGATGAATTCATCATACATGTCGTCTAGAATTGGAGCCCCTGAGATTTTGTGGACATCCCACAGACTGATGCCTACTCCTCCATGATTCAGATGGAAAGAATTGGTTTCTGGGCTCTAATGGATGAGTATCTCTGGCAAAAATTCATCATTTCTGTAAACATAGGTTTGACCAGCCCAGACGGCTTCATATATTGAAAGTCCTTTTAAATCCTTGAAAAACTCTACGCATGTTTGTTGCACCAAGTATGCTCACATCCAATTTGGCTTCATCCATCCTCCAGGGAGAAAGTCCCAACTCTTCTTCCAGCCTTTGGATTGATCCATCTAAGAGTTTTGGAAAATTGAGGGATAACAATGTGGTTGTAACTCAGGATTGTGAGGTTTCAGATCTGAGTTACATGGGCTATGATGCATTATGTACGCCTTATCCATTGTTCCAGTATTTATAAATTCTCCTCCACTGGAGATATTTGCTGAAGAAAAGTTGGTATAATTCTGAAACCAAGACATTGGGAGATAATTCATTGAATCTGGAATGGTGACTTCTTGCAAATGACTATAGCCATACAAGGGTAGATAAATACTATGCAGGTATTCAAGATGATACTTCTTCAGGTACTTGGCCAAATCTAGAAGAGTGTTGTCCTAGATAGTATAATAATCATGGCCAATGATGCTCATCATATCATCAATTCTCTTGCTATCCAATTCATCATCCATTCTGATTCTCTTGGGATCCATTTAATCTGCACAAAAGTTGAATAAATTAACTCTTAAGTAAGTTGATTTTTCATAAATTTTGTGATGAAAAGTGAAAAAATGGCCAAGGAATTAAGGTGCATAAGTCCCAAAATTGGCGCACAAGTCCCAGTGTGTCACGCAAGTTTTGGCGTGTAGGTATCACCGCGCAAGTCCAAATACCTCTACAGCAGCGCGACAACAATGAAATAGTGGAAAACATAGCAACTTGTGCGGAGAAGGAAACTTGCGCAGTGAGAGCTCAAAATTTTGAAATCTGGGTGCTTTGTGCGAGAATGGCCGCAAAATATAGGCCAGGCCTCAACCCTGCATGCCTAAAGCCAGCGTGTACAACCCCACGCGCCTAAAGCCAGCGCGTTCAACCCTGCACGCCTAAAGCCCGCATGCTCATCCCTTGTGCGCCACCATCTGTGCGCTCAACACTTGCGCGCCGCATGTTCCTTGGTTTTCTTCTTTACCTAAGAGTCAAATCCTTATTTCTTTCAGATCCAACTATGAGGGGGGACTTTTTTTAACACTCCTTTCCATCACAGAGTCTAAATGAATAAAAATGGGAAATACCTTGAACCCAAAGTGAATCATCCTTTGAAGAAACATCAAAAATTGACAAAGGCATGAACAAAGTTTCATTTTCACTTGGGTCGTGCAAGTTCCATCAAGGTCGCGCATGTATAATTGCTCGCCGAAAAATGGTCGCTCAAGTGACTTGTGTTCCCTCTATTATTTTTTCCAGGGTCTTCACCAGCCTATAAATACCCCCAGTGGGCCCCCAATTTTGGAAGGAAAAATTTCTAGAAACTCAGAATTGAGATCTCGGTGCCCTAGTCTCTTCTCAAAGCTTCCAAACACTTCTAAGGTAATTTCTTACATAGAACGGAAGATCTAAAGAGGGGGAGCAAGGCCTAAGTGTTGAAACTCATCAACACTTGTGCACCTAAGTGGCCAGCCCTTATCGTAAATGGCCACACTTGTGCTCTTCCTTGCTTATTCAATAGAACTTGGGTGCCACTCTTCTGGAATCCCCAAGGGATAATACTAAGGGCTTGATCCAAATCTCACCCAAGTATTACCTTAAGGGTTGACCGTCGTGAAAGTACCCCTGTGTCGCGCAAGTATACTTGCACGACCAGAACATGCGCACCCATGCAGGACCTGCATGCCCACTTCTTTTTGGGTACCTCCCCTGCCTATTTCACCTCTCTTATGTATGTACACCTCTCCTATTCAAGATCCATCCTTCAAAACCCTCCTTAAAGCCATTTATTTTGGCCTGGCTCCCTTGTTGGATCCTTTATCTGAAAGGAATTCTGTGGAATATCTCTCAAAACTTAGTGATTTACATATCTTTATGTCACTAAGGTTAGAGATTTCATTCATTCAACATCATCCTTTAAGATGAGATAATCCTTAATTTGGGCCTCTATTTCAGGAGTAATCCCCAATCCAAGTTCTCTTAATTTGGGCATCCTCAGTAGGATTAATCCCCAAGTCCCCTAACCTGGTCCTCCTTTTCAGGAATAATCCCCAGTCATAATTTCCTAACCTGGGCATCCTTTTTAGGAGTAAGCCCCAGTCCAGGTTCCTTGATTTGGGCATCCTCCTTAGGACTAAGCCCCAAATCCCAAATTCCCTTAACCTCGTCCTCCTTCTCATGAATAATCCCCAATCATAATTTCTCTTAACCAATCTTAACTTCTTTTGATTTGGGATTCCTTCTCAAGAATAAGCCCCAGTCACAAATTCCCTCCTAATTTGGGCATCCTCCTCATAAGTAAGCCCCAAGTTAGAGCATTCAAATCTCCATAATGCACATATACCTTTATGGACCTTGTCTTCGGGTTTCTTCCCTGAAGTAAATCCTAATATTCATTCATCAGGGCAGTCATACATACATAATCCCCACATAATTTCCTATAATTTTATATTTTCAGGGCACAATTGTCTGGTTTTACCAATACCTCTTGTTTCTCACACAGAGCATTGACTCCTGTGAGCTTAGAGTGTAAAAGTAATTATGAAATCTTTTCTTTGAGCCAAAAAACATGCATAAAAATCATAATTATTTACTCAAACTACGTGGGTTCTGATTCCTTTTCCAAAACAAAGGATACTTAGGTAGCCCATCTGCGGGTATGATCCCAGCTATAAAATAATTCATGTCCTTCTGAATGACAATAAACTCCAAGTGTCCCACTGAGTGGCTTTAAAACCAGTATGGTTATCATAATAAGCAAGAGATTTATATATAATGTGTTGAAGGATACCATTAACCAAGAATCTCTAGCAAATACAGATGATTCTCTATCAATTAAGATCCTTGAATACATATAAAATATTCTCTAAATCTCATAAATACTAATCATTGATTGTCATATCTAAAGGAAAGTTCATTTTCATACTTGGCAATGTAATAAGGGTTCACGAACATAACATAAATCTATAAAGAGAGTCCCAAAGTAGACAATAATTCCCCTAAAAAGGTGTGATGAGTCCGACCTCCCATCCTCTCGACCAATGCAAATTCTTAAGTCTCATCAGTTCACAACTAATGAGCACCTACCTTTGAAAAGTAAGTCCAAATGGATATGGAATCATTGGATGATTCCGGTTCTACAAACAAACCCGTTAGAAACCACTTGGAATGTTTGAATCTTAAATCAATGAGGTCATCCCCAATTCTAGAGGAAACACACATGAAACCATAATACCGTAAAAACAATTTAGTTCTATGGGTAGAAACCTATCAGATTTTTGAAACAAACTCGAAGGGTTTGTTGCCAACAGATTTGTCTCATGAGACCTAGCAATGCAACGAGGGGCTATAGAGGGCCCCACCAGCCACTACATGTCCAAATCATTATTTATACATTTATTCAATACAAGATCAATATTCCTTTTCAATATCTGTATATATTAGAGTATACAGATTCATCAATACTTCCATAATTAAAAAAACTTTCCAAATAAACATCATATGAAAAATGGTATACGGTGTAGAAAAAACATATCCATGATATGAGATTATGGATATTTAATGTAAATATACTTTCAAATGAAAAGTTATCTCAAATGGATAGTAGGTACACCACATAAGGATTATTAGTTTCACAATACAAAGTTAGTCACAAAAAAATAGTAGTTGAGACAAAGTCTCTTACCACAATGTAATCGGTCGAATCATATGACCAGAACTTAATAACCCTCAAATGAATAATTGAATAAAATGAATATAAATATAATCATGTTATCATATATCAAATGTTAGTACACATATACCACATACAAGAAATAGGTGGTGAACAATGAAAATCTCACAGAAATGAAAGTGAGATGAGAAACCGCTTGCACACATTTCGGTACGGTAACGAGTGTTTTTGCGAGGGATTAATGAGAGGTAAAGGGGTATTCCAATATTTATATGTCACAAGGAAAGTATGGGGGAGGTTAAAAATCATACCCCATCATTAGGAATTAAAAATAAAAGGGCACAACATAGGGGAGATTCTTGAACAAAACTGAGAGAGAGGATCCCTTACCTTATGCTTGAAGGTGTTCTTGTTTGTTCTGAATCACCTGAATAATAAACTTTTGCTTAATTAATTAATAATTACAGAACATAATTAACATGTAATTGATATGTTTTAAGCTTATTATGTTCATTAATGACCTTTTTGATGGGTTTATGAGATTTAATTTTATTGTTTTATAAGCATTTTATTACTTGTTTTTGTGATTTGTTTACTTGTATTCAGGAATGGAAGTTAATTTGAAATGTGGATAAACATAAAAAATTGTTAATATAAATTATTAGTGACATTAAAGAGGTATAAATGATCTTATAATGATTTTGGTTATATACCATGAGGATGAATCATTAGATGAGTTAAAAATAAACGCTTGGATTTGGCTTGGCGGTTTTGTGCACAATAAATTTGTTTTGTATTATTATTCCATATTATTAATTTGTAAAGATTCCATAACATTAATAAAGATAAGATACATATATTATGACCTGTTTCAACCATTTAAAAGGTCTCATGTCTAGTATTGAAGACATAAATGCAATTTTAAAACCCGTCTTCCCTGAGTGTGATAAATTTACACATCTCGGACGGTGTTTGCATTTATTGTATAAAAGGAGGGGAAAAGAGAGATTATGATTAAATATTCCATTAGAACAATGAAAATCCAGTACATGTAAGGTACTGGAATTATCATGGAATTTGGATTAGGGGAGGTTTGAATGGTGAACAAAATAATAAAACTTCGTAAAAGAAATTGGAAGAAAAGAGAAGGAAGGTTCACCTCTTGAGTACTCCTCCTTGAGAATATCCTTAAGGCCTTTGTTTTTTGCCTTTATGGTGAGACCAATAGGTCCCAGACATGGATATTGGGCTTGGGAAGATTATTTTTTAGAATTTAGGAATGCCTTTAAGCTTGAGTGGTGTGGGAGGAAGACGGGGTGAGGGGTGGTTTATATAGTGGAGGGGAGAGGATTTTTCTTAATATTATAATCATTAACATAGTATTTCCTCTCACGACAACCAATAGTGAGTATTCCAGGAACTACAACAGTAATATATGCATGTGACATAGAACCAATTGGGCTTTCATTAGCAGATCATCATCAATGACTAAATAAATTCCTTATTTAGCATTTATCATAAATTATTGCATTTTACTATTCATCAAAAATTTAAGTATTTCCGAAAAATCCCAAAGCATCACCCTAACCATTTTTTGAAATGTATAAACTAAAAATGAATTCTATTTTTCAAAAATAATTTTATAAATATGATTAATTAAATATTTAATTAAAATAATTATTTAATCGAAAAATATAAACACTTGAAATATTCATCTTCATTTTTAAGGTGCCTAAATTCATTTATACATTCAAGGGCATGGGTACCATTCATAAGAGTCATATTACTATTCATAAGGGTATGTTACTATTCATAAGGGTAGGTTAACATTCACCAAATATTATGTTAATTCTATCAGACTCTAATTATCATCTTGATCACAACAGTGTATGTTATATTTTTAAAATTCAAATCACAGAGCAAACAAATATATGTTTTATGGATAGGTTATTGATATCACCTATTAGTAACCATGTTTTGTTCCATAGGGGCTCAGTGATTCATGAAATATAGGATATAACAAGAATTTATTTAAGAGAAACATACCTTAAAATGTTTGGGGTGCTACATTATTCCCTCCTTCAGAAATTTCATCCTCGGATTTTTTTTCATTTAAAAATACCACCAAAAAGATGTGGGTGGTTCTTCTTCATAACATCCTCAGGATCCCATGTTGCTTCCTCTATATTATGGTTTTTTCAAATATCCTTTACTTGATGAGTTGTCTGATTTCTCAATACCTTCTCCCTTATGTCAAGAATCCTGATAGGCTTTTTATAGTATGATAAATCTGGTTCTAGTTATATTTCTTCATATGTGAGTACATTCATTGGGTCTGGCATGTATTTCTTCAAAAATTACACATGGAACACATCATGATATTTGAAGAGACTTGGCAGCATTTCTAAATGGTAAGCTACAGCTCTGATTCTTTCTAAAATAAGAATTGGTCTGATGTAATTGGGGCTCAGTTTCTCCTTCTTACCAAACCTTAAGATACCCTTCCATGGAGATACTTTCATAAAAACATGATCTCCCACTTGGAAGTCTGAATCCTTTATTTGGTTGTTAGGATAACTCTTTTGCCTACTTTGGGATGCTTTTATATGGGCTTGTATTGTCTTCACCTTTTCCATGGACTCTTCAATAAGTTATGGGCCTATAAGTTTTCTCTCACAAACTTCATCCCAACAAGTTGGAGTTCGACATCGCTTTCCATATAATGCTTCATATGAAGCCATTTGAATGGTAGAATGGAAACTATTGTTGTATGGAAATTCCACCAAAGGAAATTATTGATCCCACGTACCTTGAAAGTCCAGAGATCATGATCTCAACATGTCTTCTAGAGTTTTAATAGTCCTTTCAGACTGTCTATTTGTTTGAGGGTGATAAGAAGTACTCATACGAAGCACAATATTTAAAGACTTCTCGAGACTTTTCCAGAATTTTGATGTAAACCAGGGATATTGATCGGAGACAATTGATATAGGTGCACCATAAAATCTTACAACATCATTAAAATAAAGTCTTTTTAGGAGCTCAAGTGGTAAATCCTCTCTTATTGGAACGAAATGTGTTGATTCTGTGAGATGGTCAACAATTACAAATATCGCATCATTCCTTCTCAGTGTCCTTGGTAATCCAGTGAAACAATACATCGTAATGTTATCCCACTTCCACATAGAAATAGGTTGAGGTTTCATCACACCTTTGGGATGTTGTCTCTCTTCCTTCACTTGTTGAAAAACTAGACACCTTGACACATTGTCAGCAATTTCCCACTTCATATTATCCCACCAAAATTGTTCTTTCAGATCTCTATACATCATTGTGCTACCCAGGTGTATAGAGAAATTTGAGCTATGAGCGTCGTCTAATAGTTCCCTTTTTAGATCAGGTACTGATGGAACAAATAACCTCTTCCCAAAATTCAGAACTCCTTCCTCATACACGAAGTCCTACAATCTCCCTTCCTTGATAGAATTAATATTCTTCTGCATATTCTCATCATTATATTGAGATATTTTTATCTTCTCTAGTAAATATGGTTTAGAAATAATTTGAAAGAGTAAAGATGATTCCCCTTCTTTAACAATTCCCATATCCATCATTAGTAGATCCATGAATATATGATCTCTCTCAATCCTCATTTGAGTTAGAAGTCCATGATAGTTCATGCTTAATGCATCTACCACATTACTTTCATTTCCAGGGTGGTAGTGTATTGAAAAATCTTAATCTTTGAATAACTTGAGACATCTACTTTTCCTCGTGTTGAGTTCTTTCTGTGTGAAAATGTATTTCAAACTCTTGTGGTCTATATAAATCTCACATCTCTCTCCATAGAGATAATGTCTCCATATTTTCAGGGCAAAGATTACAGCTCCTAACTCAAGATCATGAGTTGGATAATTTTTCTCAGGAGACTTGAACTGTCTTGATGCATAAGCAATAACTCTATCATTTTGCATAAGGATGCAACCCCGTCCATTCTTTGATGTATCATTGTATATTACAAATCCATAAATTCTAGAAGGAAGTGTCAAAATTGGAGCATTGAAAAATATTATTTTCAATTCCTCAAAGAATTCTGTAAATTCTTTTTTCCACACAAAAATAACTCCTTAACATGTGAGCTTGGTTAGCGGGTTAGCCATTCGGGCAAAATTCTGAATGAAATGCCGATAGTAACCTACTAAACCAATAAAATTGCGTACCTTAATTATGTTTTTTGGCATGGTAAATTCTTGGATTACCTTTGTATTTGTAGTATCAACTAGGATTCCATCCTTAGAGACAATATGTCCTAATAAAGACATTGATTGTAGCCATAATTCGCACTTGCTAAACTACCTATATAATCTGTTTCTTCTAAGAGTTTTCAGAATAATATGTAAGTTATTCTCATGGTGTTCATAGATTTTTGAGTATACCAGGATATCATCGATGAATAGCACAACAAAGATATCAAGATATTCCTTGAAAACTCTATTCATTAAATCCATGAAAATAGGGGGTGCATTTGTCAGTCCAAAAGGCATCACTGTAAACTCGTAATTCCCATACCAGGTTCAAAATGTTGTCTTTGGAATATCTTCCTTCTTTACAAATAACTGATGATATCTCGACTTAAGGTCAATCTTTGAAAAGTATTTATCTCCATGAAGTTGATCAAATAAATCATCAATCTGGGGAAGAGGATACTTATTCTTTATAGTAATTGCATCGATTTCTATATAATCAATGCATAGCCTCATGAATCCATATTTTTTCTTGACATAGAGGATAGGGGCTCCCCATGGAGAAACACTAGGTTGAATATATCTCTTTTCACTCAATTCCTCTAGTTTTTTCTTTAGATCCACTAATTCTACAGTGGCCATTCTATAGGGAGTTTTGATATAGGTCTTGAACCAGGAATTAAATCAATAGAGAACTCAAATTACCGCTCTGGAGGATGTCTATGTAAATCCTATGGAAATACATCCATGTATTATTGCACTATGTTCACATCTTCAATTTTAATATTTCCTTCCTCATCCATAGATATTGGGTTCTCTTCCTCTCCAAGAATTATGTTTAACAGAGCTACTAGGGGTGGGTCAAGATAATAATCAGATGGTGAGGTCTCTGCTCTAAAGATAAGAGATTATACACCATTTTCAAAAAAAATAACTTCCTTTTTCTTGAAATATATCTTTTAATCATAATTTGGAAGCCAATTCATATTGAGAAATATATCAAATTCAGTCATTGGTATGACAATAAGGTTAGAAACTAAAGCACATTTTTGTGTCATGAGGGGGACAAGTCAACATGCCTTTGTTGCAGTGATGCATACCCTATGAGTTTTGACTGATAACTCTTTTATTAAATCAAATTGGACAAGTCTAATTTTCAGGAAAAAATGGGAAGATATAAATGAATGTGATGATCAAAAATCTAATAAAGTGTTGGCTATTTTTGAGGAAATAATTAAAGTACCTTCCACCACATGATTAAGAGATTTAACTTCTGCAATTGTAATCACATAATCTATCCCTTTCTTTCTTGGATTTTTCTGAGGCATGTTTCCTTGGTGCTTAGGACACTCATTTGCATAGTGTCCCCTCTCTATACAGCTGTAGCATTGAACACATTCAAATTGTTTCTTTACCTTTCATTCATGATATAGATGACCCTTTTCTTCACACTCATATCATAATCCCATGCCTTTCAAGAATTTCCCGAGATGATTCTTTCCACGGTTCTCGCATAATGGGAATTTATTCATTCCCTTGTTCTTCTTTGGCGCTTCACCTTTCCCTTTGTTATCAGAGTACCTCTTTCTATCTTGGTTTCACTTGAAAAAATTTGATCTCGAAAATTCATTCTCTATTTTGATGGAACTTAATATAATTGCATCATATGATGAAAATGTTTGAGAATCTAGTGCCCTTCAAAGACTTGGCTTAAGACCTTCAATGAAATGATCAATATTGTCTGCCAGGTCACGTACATAATCTATGGTAGGCCTGGATATCCTTGTGAAGGTAGCCTCATACTCTACAACACTATCTTCTTCCCTTTTCTTTAAGCCAAGGAATTTCCTCTTCATTTCTGTTTGTTGCTCCTGAGGGAAATATTTTTAGAAGAATATTTCATTAAAAGTACTCCATTCCATATCTTATATTTATTCTCCCTCAATGGTATTCTGAATCAAGGACCACCATTTATCAGCATCTCTCTTGAGACAGTATACTTCCAGTACTACCTTTTCATTTTGATTACATCTTAATGCCATGAATATCTTTTCAAGGCACTTGATCCATTGCTTAGCAACCACTAGATTATTAGTCTCACTGAAAGATGGGGGCTTCTGCCACATGAAACAATCCAACACAGGTGTGGAATGGTTATTCTTCACAACATGAGTATGTTGTCCCAATATAGTTATGATATGATCTACTCCAACATTTACTGTGTTGACTTACTCAGCGGGGAGATCCCTACCTTTCCCATGAGTACTGATTCACCTTCTTCCATTAGACACCATTTCTAAATAATGGCACACACTATATTAAGGTATTATTCATAATTTATAATCTTAACTTAACAAAATACATAGCATAAATTGAGATCCTACGCATGGATAATCCCATAATCAGAAAAATGGTTTCTTTGAGGAATAATTTACATTTCAATCCTTCATAATGTCTTGTAAATAAAACATGAATTATCCTAAGTATATCCCTTAAGAGTGTCACAACCAAGAGTTAAGCAAGGCCATTTTTCGTGTACCAGGATACCATGGGTCAAGCCCAAAACTCTATGTCAGAGCCTTCACTCCTAGGTACATATGTGCCAAAGCCACCTCTACCAGCTGATATCCAAACAAGGATGTATTTTCCAGAAAGATTCCCATAATATATTCCTTACCAAAATTCCAGGACATTCTTGTATGTTCATCATCAAATAATACCTTAGGGATTTGTTTCTAATCTACGTTTTCTAATATAGTTTCCATTTTTTCTACTAAACTTTCTCTGATACCAACTGTAATTCTCGAACCCCTCTAGACTGGAGCTACTGCACTACTTGTTATATTAGAATGGTTAGAAGGAATGAAAATCTTGAAGGAATGATCATTTTAGTAGTATTGAATAAACTAGATACATATATTTTACTCAAATTACATTGGAAAAGTATACAAAATATAATACATAACGAAAACTAAAAACGGAATCCACAAGAACTCATAAAATGATCTCCTCTTTGTCACCTGTTGAAAGTAAACAATGAAAGCGGTGAGCTCAAACGCTCAGTAAGGGTTAAAAATAGCGGAATCATGAATACAATAATAAGTGAAACATAAGAAATCTCACATAATCAATATGGAATGTCTAATAGATGAAAAACTCATGCCATTAATAAACTGTGAATGAAATTGCATCCATAGATTTTGTCATAGTGAAAACATCATGGATAGTAATAACTGATAATGAATAAAAAAATGATTATTATTTGGACTTCATGTATATGGAACATGAAACCATAATACCGTAAATACGGTTGAGTTCTATGGGTAGAAACCCGTTTGATTTTTGGAAACAAACTCAAAGGGTTTCTCGCCAATTGATTTGTCTCATGAGACCTACCGATGCATCAAGGGGATATAGCAGGCCCCACCCACCACTACATGTACAAATAATTATTTATTCATTTATTCAATACAAGATCAATATTCCTTTTCAATATCCATACAGAGTATAGTATATAGATTTATCAATACTTCCATAATTAAAATAACTTTCCAAATAAACACCGTATGTAAAATGGTATACGATTTAGACAATAAACATATCCATGATATGAGATTATGGATATTTAATATAAATATAATTTTAATTGCAAATTGATCTCAAATTGGCAGTAGGTACACCATATAAGTATTATTAGGTGGACATTATAGAGTTAGTCACCAAAAAATAGTAGTTGAGACAAAGTCTCTTACCATAATGTAATCGGTTGAATCCTATGACCAGAATTTAATAATCCTAAAATGAATCATTGAATAACATGATTATAAAAATAATCTTGTTATTATGATGGTAGTAGTGGATGCCATTTTGAGATGATGATGAAGTCACAATTAGTGTATTAGGTTGAGGATTCCAAGTAATAAATTCCAATTTGGAGTTTTGGTGAGATCAAGTTTTCTATAGTGATATCTCTAATTTATGGCTCAAGGATGATCAAAACAGAGTGTTATTCCATGTTAGGATTTTTGTTCCTTCAAATATTCATGATGTGGTTCTCCATGAGTTTCACAACTCATCATTAGTAATAAATCATGATGTGAAAAATATATATTGTACTTTGAGAGGCCATATTTGGTGTCATGGGTTTAAGAGTTCAGTTGTAGAGTTTTTGTCTTGATGTTTGATATGTGGAAAGGTGAAGTATGAACACCATGTTCTTGGTGGTTTTATTTAACCATTAGATTTTATTTAATATAATTGGGAGGAAAATTTGATGGAATTCATCACCAACTTACCTTGAGATCAGGGAGGTTATGATGATATAAGAGTGATAGTGGACCATTTGATTAATTTTTTCCAATTATTTGCGATCAAAGAATCAAGATCAATGGATTTGTTTTTCTATGTCATTATCTGGAGGAGTTTTTTAGGCTTCATGGAGTCCTGTGGATTATTTTATATGATTTTGAATATAATTTTAGATCCAGGATATGGAAATATATTCAACAAGATTTTTTATCTTAGTTATAACATAGCACTATATTTCATCTACAAATGAATGATCAAGAATAGTGAACTATCTAGACTCTTAAAGATATGTTTCACACTTGTATATTTGATTTTGGAGTTTTATGGATGAGGAACCTACCATTGGTTGAGTTTCCTTACAAAAATATTTTTCACACCACCATTGGTATTACACCATTTGAAGCTTTATACAAATGACCTTTCCATTCTCTGTTATTCTAGAATAGGGTTAGAGAGTCAGTAATTTGTAGTTAAAAACTAGTGTATATCATGATAGAGATGGTTTAGGCGATTCACCAAAGGAAGAAGTTAGTTCATGATCATCAAAGTTTCTATTTTGACCACAATATGAGACATATGGAGTTCAATGTTGGAGATCATGTGTTACTAAAGGTGACTCCTTACCATAGGCAATAAAGGTTTGGATGTGGTATTAAGATTTCTCTCAGCTTATTGGGACTTTGGAGGTGTTGGATTATGTTTGAGCTATTGTATATCGAATAGTGCTTCCCCCCATAGATAATCTGGATTCATGATTTTTTTCCACTGGTCAAAACTTCTTTGCTAGATTTATAAATATTCTCACATCATCTATTGGGTATAGATCAATGTTGATGATGAAAAAACCTTCAATAAGTAGCTTGTAGATATCTATGATTTTTAGGATAAGGTTATGCATGGGCATGTTAGTCCTTTAGTTCATGTCTTTTGATCATATGATGGTGTAGATGAGAGAACTTAGTAATGTGAGTAATAAACACACACTCAGTACCCCAATTTTTTTTATTCTTAAATATTCCTTTATATCAATGTTTTTTTGATTTTAACCTTTTATGTATTATGAGATGGATCACTCTTCCCATATACATTATTTGTGTATTTTCCTTTGTTTGAAAGGTATATCCCCTCAGGATATGGTTTCATGGTTTTTCACCTTGTTTCTCTAAGTTGTATGGTTATTCTTTAGTGATAGTAGGGTGTAATATTTACCTATTTGATTATGTCATGTGGTAATATTTTTTCCCTTCCATGAGTGGATGTGTTATTGATGTAGTGAGACCCCTGAGATTTATCTCATGGGTGATTGTTCGAGCCTCCATTCCCTTTTACTTTCGAGTTCTATTTTAATTCTTAAGGATGATAATTGTTTGATAGGTAGATAATGTAATGAACAAGTTCCTCAAAACCTTTACTTTGCGTTTTACTATAGCTTAGAGGTCCCAAGAGGGTATTTAGGGTCTTCTTTTACATAAATTTATTGTGTTTTGTCTTGGTCTGGTGATTGTAAGTTAGTCTGATGGTAGAAGATTCATCTAATGGTAGCATATTGGTCTAGATGTAGCAGATTGGTATGGTGGTATTAGATTCGTCTCATGGTAGATGATTTTTCTAGTGGTAGAAAGATGGTATGATGGGAGAATATTGGTTTGTCAGTAATAGATTGGTCTGGCAGAAGCATATTCATTCAGCGGTAGTAGGTTGTTCCGACGGAAGCATATTGGTCTGACACTAGTCGATTCCTCTGACAGTATCATATTTTTTTGGTGATAGAAGACTGTTCTGGTGGTAGTAGGTTGTCTTGATGATAGAAAATTTTTCTTTCAGTAGTTGATTATTTTGGCGATGGAATATTGTTCTGACCATAGAATATTGTTCTGATTGTAAGAGATTACTCCAATTGTAATATATTTGTCTAATGGTAGAACATTAGTTTAACGGTAGCATATTGGGCTCACTATAGTAGATTGGGATTACGGTATCATATTTTTATGGTGGTAGTCTATTTTTCTAATGGTAGAATATTGGCCAATCGAAGCAGATCCTATTTTTTTCTAAAATTTCACGTTTTTCCTACAAGGTTATAAATATGAATTTTTTTATGGTTTTAGATGTAGTATAAGAACCTTTTAGTGTAAATCCATTAATTCTTTTAGATTAAATGGATCACTCTCATATTTTAAAAAATGTGAACCTCGTGACCAGTGAAATTTTTCCATTCAAATATTGATAAGAAATGTCATCCACATGTGGTCTTTTGCTCTTCAAACAACTCTGATTGATTGTTGGGTGAAAGCATAGTGGATCAATCATCTTGAAGTGTTTTTCTTGATCAATTTAGGGTTCTTTAGGCTTGAAGGAATCTCTCTTGTTCATATTATTCTTAAGATGATGAGAGAAGGAGGAATCTGGTGAGAAATACATTGTGCCCAACAATTCTCAATTTTCAATTAACCCTACACAATAGATGTGGAAATCTATTTATTGAGTTAGGGATAAAGTTAAAGTATTATCTAATTGCACACTACCCCTTAAATAATATAATAAAACTTATATAACCCGATGCCACATAATAATATAATTATTTTTATTTTTTATGGTGTGAGCTAACTAACATGGCGATAAATATTATCTTACCATTTTTTAATTAATATTTATTGTAAGATAAAATATTAGTATGCTCATCCTCCTCGGTATTTATCTAATACTAGAATGAATATTTATTAAATATTTATTTACAAATAAATATTATATTCACAGTATGGTGAATAAATATTTATTAAATAATAAATAAATAAAATAAATTTTCCATTCACAGTATGGAAAGTAAATATTTATTTTATATTAATGTAATTAAATAAATTATTTATTAATGAATAAATAATTATTTATTACCTTGTGCATAATAAGAAATAAATAAATATTATATATTTCAGTAATTGAACAATTACCATGTGAATAATTATTTATTTAATATTTTCAATGAACAAATACCGAACAAAATTATTTCCTAATATTGAGAATAATATTTATTAAAATAATTAAATTCAAATATAATTTACTTGAGATCAACTTAAAAACTTATTGTGTAACTCTTTAAACTTATTTCTTATTGTAATTGGGCGGACATACCTAAAGTCCAAGATTACTTTCTAGTAATGGGTCAAGAAACCCAAGAGAAATAAATCAATGTCAAAACATCAACAACCACGCCTGAATACTTATTGTCTAATAAAATCCCTTTGTTAGAATGTCTCATTAATCAAGTTTCACACACAGGTCACCAACTTATGTTCTTGATACATCTTTCTTTGACTATCTAAAATAAACTCGCATATACACCATAGACATGTAATTTAATGTGATAGTTCCATTTCTATAAAATGGTTGGGATATTAACTTCTATAAAGAAGGAAGGGAAAAATCCATCCTCAGCTTATTAATTAATAACACATTACTGAAGATGCACCCAACTTTTCTAACTTCTCCATGAACTATATCATCATTATTTACAAAATATATCAAAGTGTACAAGTCATTACAAGCATTAATAATAATCATAATGTCTAAAGATCATTACACATTCTTGTAGATAGGAATGTCTTAATACACACAAATATGTGGAATTCATATAGGCAAGTCTGTTCTAATAATATCTCATCTTGGATATTACCTCATACGAACTTCATGAGAATATATTTCTTCTAATTACTAGTAATTTCACATGGCAATTAACATTCTATAATTCCTATCATATAATGTTATATGACTGTAGAAATATATATATGAATATCATTCATGTAATTTCAAGGTTCTCACCATAGCAGGGAACTACTATGAACTTATAAATTCCACATATAATCTAGGATATTATTACATTAAAATCATTAAAAACAATGAAAAAAATGATAATATGTTTTATTAATATTCAAATATTTAATACACATGTAATCCAAAATATAAATAGTTGGTTCTAGAAAGACAACTCCAATAGAATCTCAATTGGACTAGATCCAACTTCCTATGACTTTCTATCCATTAGACCCCACTTGATGTTCATGTTTCTGGTGAGTTAAGGCTTTAGTCAAGGGGTCTGCTATATTTTCTTTTGTAGATACTATACTCATTCTGATGTCACCGTTTTTATAAAATCCCTTAAAATATAATACTTTCAATGTTTGCAATTCATCCACTGATATAACATTGGACCCTTATCAAGATCCACCACTACAATATTATAACTATAAAGTGTGTTAGGTTCATTAATTTTAGGAACAACTTCAAGATCTTGGAAAAATATTTATATCTAAACTACTTCTTTAGCTACCTCAAAATATATAATATACTTTGAATATTCAATAGAATATATGAACATGGATGTGATTGAGCTCTCCCATATCACAACTCCTCCATTGAGAGTGGAGATGTGTCCTAACTATGATTTTAGATCATCTTGATCTATTTGGAATGTAGAATATATATATATCCTCTGATGACTAGTTTTTCATCTTCTCCATATACTAGGAACATATCCTTATCACACCTCATATACTTAAGTATGAATACCATAAAATAGCGGCCACCATGGTTATTTTGATATCTCCCTACCATACATAATATGTATGTGACATCTAGAATAGTACATAGCATATCATACATAACTTACCTAATCATTGATGTGTATGGATTCCTTATCATTCTTAATAATTCCTAATTTTTCAAAGGAAATATTTTCTTGGAAATATGAATTCTATATGACATTGGAAACAATCCCCAATATGATTGTTCCATACTGATTAACTTTAGTATATTGTCTATATATATAATTTAACATAGTCCACACATCCTCTTGGATATATCATGATGGATATTGATCTCAATAATATTTTATACTTCACCTAAGTTCTTTATAGATAATAATGTGTTTAACAAGGATTTAACATACTATTAGACTAGTTTGTTTTCAATAACTAGTATGTAATTGACATGAACTATTAGAAAAATGATTGCACAACCACTAAACTTTTTATAGACACAAGGCTCGCATTCATTATTTATGAAACCAAATTTCATTATGGCTTCATCAAACTAAATGTTTCATGACCTAGATACTTCTCTGATCCATAAATGGATCTTTTCAACTTTCATACCTTTTTAGAATCCTTTGGATTCACAAAACCTTTAGGTTGTGTCATATAGACATCTTCCGAAAGGTTCCCATTAAGGAAGGTTGTTTTAACATCCATTTTCCAAATCGCATAGTCATGGTAAGATGCTATAGAAAGTATAATTCTGATAGATTTCATCATATAAACCGGTTAATAGGTTTCTTTATAATATATTCCTTGACCATATTTGAATCCTTTTTTAACCAATCATGCCTTATAAGTTCTGAATTGTCCTTGCATGTCTAGTTTCTTTATGAATACCCATTTCTAACCAATAGTCCTTATATCCACTAGATAATCTACCAAAATCAAGACATGGTTTTAATATATGGAATCTATTCAACAATTCATATCTTATTTTCAATTATAAATATCTATGCAACTCACAAATTTTTTATAGGTTATAGGATCATTATTATCAACTAATAATGATTCACCATCCTCAATGACTAGAAAAATATACAATTCAGGTTCTCTAACCTATATTGTACTCAAACATCATACTTATCTATGGAACATCTTCCACATGGTTTTTTAGAATATATTCTTATAACAACTCTTATATATCATGGTCCTGGAATTCCTTGAATTTTATCTCACTCCCACTAAATCTTTTAGATATATAATCCCCTTCAAGAATGATGGGATGTCAATTAACCACAAATTTATTTTCCATAGGGTCATATAAGTAATATCCTTTTGTTGCTTTAGTATACACTATAAGGATACACTTAGTTCATCATGTTTCACGTTTTTTTTTCTAGAAATATCCTTAATAAATTCTTCTCAACCCCACACTCATATATGTGACAACATGAGTTTATTTCTATACCCAAGATGATATGAAATACCAGTTTCAACTTTATTTGGAACTCGGTTTCATATGTATGTTGTTATTTGTATTGAATATATCTAAAAGTATAATGTAATATTAACATAGATCATCATTGATATCACCATGTTTAATAAGTTGTAGTTCCTTCATTCACTTACACCATTCCAATGAGGTGTATAAGGAGGGGTGAGTTGGGATAGAATCCCAAACTCATATAAATAATCTATGAAGTCTAGATTAAGATATTTTCCCCTATATTCTAAGAATATTTTCTTAATCTTCATACTAATATAGTTATTAACTTTATTTTTAAATTACTTGAATCTTCCAAAGGAATCTGACTTATACCTCATTAAGTAGAAATATCCATTTCTACTGAAATAATCAATAAACGTTATGATGAATGATTATCCACCCCTTGATTTAACTATAATTGCTCCATACACATCGGTATGAACTAATTAAAGAATCTACTTAGCCCTTTCACCTTTTCAAATAAATGGGGAATTGGTCATTTTAACTGGTAAAAAATCCAAACATACACCAAGTGTTTTTAGTTCAAATGAATCCAAATATTTATCTTAGTGTAATTTAGTCAAATTATTTTTGTTTACATGACCAGGATGGTGATTCCATAGTATGTCGTGGTGTGATTCGTGTGAATTATTTTCATTATCTATTGTCATTACTTGGTTCATGTAATCTAAATCATAAATATTGATATTTAAATATTCCTTAACATAAACAATTATGTATTTATAAAATAATCATCATTTATTACTAAATTTGAAAATATTTCCATATATATAAAGTATGGATATATAAATCATTATTACTAAAATATATAGAATTTAATATCAATATTTTAAAGATAAGATCATTCTCATCAAACACATGAGGTGGTAGTCCCTAATAGCCACAACAGAAAATATGGTTTTGTTGGTTGTTTGCCAGTTTACCTCACCCCAATAAATATTCTATAATATAATTGGTTAGAGTATTTTAATACCTATATTAGAACCACATGATGTATCTAATACCCAATTTTTAGAAATAGATAAAGTGCACTCAATAAAAAATGCACCTGAAGATTCTCCTTTCCTCTTTTCCTGGGTGCAATTTTTATTTTAATGGTCCTTTTTTCCATATGTGAAAAAGATATCATCATATTCAATTGATTTTACCCTGATCCTTCAATTATTGATAGGAATTTAAAAGAATATTTATATTTAGAGCTCCTCAATGGTCCTTTCCTTTTGTTTACCATAAGGACAGAATGTTTTTTGCGCTTCATCTCCTTATTAATTTTGCGAAGCAATGTGAGAATATTTTGAAGTGACTTCTATATGCTGTTCATATTAAAATTAAAAACAAATTTGATGAATATCTTAATAATATATGAAATAATTAGATTTATTAATAGTTTTTAAAGAAAATTTAAACCCTTAAACCTATAGATGCTCAGTGTAGACAATGATTTTTACTACATGAGGCCTAGCTGGCAGACCTTCTATAATTTTTCTCTGAAATATTTCCATCGGTATCTAAACATTTTCCTTTATTTTACTCTTCTATTAAAGACCATAGAGATACAAAGAATGCTATATGTATCCATGTATTCATATGAATGAATGATTTCATTAGACATTAAGGAAATCATTAAAAATTTAACATCAACTACATCGATCAAGAATTTTTCATAGGCAATGAACTCTTTATCACTCGCCTTCTTTACAAGAAGGCCAGGTAGTGAGGATTCTATCATGTAAGATTTCCATTCATGGTGAAACACAAACCTTAGGCATCTAAACAATTACCAGAAGTTACTACTAATTATGACATGGTATGACTCAAAAATTTATCATAGGGATAATGTTGTTGAAAAACATTTTTGTATTCTATAATATGGAAAGATAATACTATTATTACATTACTTGATTACATATTATGTGAGACACAACAATAATTTTAATTTTATTAAGTCTCACACTAATTTATAAAGTCTAAAAGGCCCTCTCCATTGAAATTGGAATGTCCCGTCACTCAATAAATTCTAGTGACAGTGATATATATTCCCCTTATTTATAATGTTGACTATAGACATGAAAACCATATGGAGGTATTTTAGTAGACCATCGTTCCAACTACAAACTGGAATCACCTTGACCTTTTGAGTGCATTCCTCAATCTAGAATTCCTAACTGCAATTTACTTAACACTTGCCTCCAAATTTATATTCAATAAACTATGGTAGTTAAATTTAATAAAAGTTTGGTTAAGTTAACTCTTTATTTTAGTTAAGAATCCCTGATAATTACAAGTGTCTCTGACCATATCCTAAACTGAATCTTTAATTTTCGTTTCATATTAATTTAAATGATTTAAGGCCCAATGATTTAATATTAACTTAAGGTATTTTGTTTTATTATGCATAACTTTCTATCATTTACTTTTTTTAATATTAATTTTATTTTACTTAAGTGATTAAGAATTTTTTGATAAAACATTTATTAATATTCAATTTATTTAAATTATATATATTCATATTAACCCATTTATTTACGTGGTCACGGTCTTACTTCTAAAAAATAAATAATTCATATGACCGAAATAAATAAATAATAAATTAACTGATTATGATCTTATCTAATGGTTGATTTATTGAGCAGACAATAAATCAACCTATGAACATAGGGGGAATCCGTGTTCTGGTCTTGGAATGATTTGTAGCATTCCACCTATCAACCTATGTATGACCCAGGTTTGTTTTATCCAAGTTTTTCTTGAACTACGTCCATGAACATTGGGATACTCATTTTATAACATATATTTATAACTTACACAAAAGTGAGGGGAAATACAAGATGTTTATGAGGAATTACACAAAAAACCTTGGAAACACTGGTCCTACACAATAAAAGAGTAAGGGATGACATGCATTCCATCATATTTAATTTAATAATAAATAATTGCAAAACCATGAAATAAAATTATATTAAATTAAACCAACTCATATAAAAGTCCAATCAAAACTCATGATCAGCCATACACATGAAATAAATATGAAAACTTATACTGTCTAACATTTAATTCAATTTATTATTTATTATTAAGATAAACATGCTTGTATTAATTAACTAACTAATTATCTAATCAATTAATTCCATTTACCTTAATGATTATCCAAAATTTATTTAGGGGAAATAAATGGAATGGCCAATAATTATAGATAATTACATAGAATTAATTGAGAATTTAATAATTCTTTAAACATTTATTACATAGTCTATACATCTAGTTTCAACAGTGCAATTAATCATTTTTAATACAATTTCATTTAGTTGTCTATTGGGAGACTACACGACATCTACTAATGAGCTACACACCATGTGGTCCGCTTATCATGTGTTCATATAACTTGATGATTGACTCAATATGTTATTTGAAAAAAAAAATTAATGGACCACACAACATATATGTCAGTTAAACACCTTGTGTTTCATTAATGTTCTAGGGTATCTATCTCACATGGTATAAATTATGTATTTGAACACATGATTATCACAAATCTTACTACTAAACCATGCATACAACACAACATGTATGCCATCCAAACACCATGTTGTCTAATATACTATGTGCCAAGATGACCCATTCAACACATGGAGTAAAAAAAATTCACCACGTGTAATAACTGTCAGGAATTTCAAGTATCCCACAACACGTCAAGGTGCAGTGAACTTGGATACATAGATGACACTAAATATACTGACCAGAATATTGGGCACCTTCCAATGGAATCTATGATCTTTATTCATATGTTATTATTCTTTAAAAAAATATGAATCTTTAACAAATAATATTAAAATTTATAAATCATGTTAATTAAACATTATATTAAAGAACAAATAATCTAGAAATGAAAACCAACCAGAATTGTTTATAAATAACCCACAATCAAATAAATAATTATAAATTTAAACATGACCCCTCTAATACCATTTGATTATTCGAGACACAACTAAATTGAATTTTGGGCATAAATATATTATGGATTTTGTCTCATTTGATGGATAATTCACATATTGTACTAAACTTCAACATAATGACCAATGAAATTTTTCATTTGAATATTGAAGAAAAAGGTCATTGGAACAATGATTAAATATCTTCACATTAAATTTATAATTAATTTAATTAAATCATAAGAAAGAATACCTCATTTTTGGAACCTTATTCATTTCAATTTTTCATCTTCAGAAACCCTTTTTGATTTTCCATTATTCTGTAGGGAGGAACCAAAGTAGATCCCACCTATTGGTGATCTATACATGGTCCTTTTTATATTAAAACAATACCGATTAATTTTCAAGTGCCGACATGGTGGATCGATCATCTTGTAGTGTTCATCTAGACCACTTCAAGTTCCTTTTAGCATAAAGTAATATCTCTTGTTCTTATTCTTCCTCAGAGGATGGTGAAGGAGGAATCTAGGGATAAATATATTGTGTACAGTTATTTTCAATTCTTGATTAACCCTAAACAGT
This sequence comes from Viscum album, assembly GCA_963277665.1. Classification (NCBI taxonomy): domain Eukaryota; kingdom Viridiplantae; phylum Streptophyta; class Magnoliopsida; order Santalales; family Viscaceae; genus Viscum; species Viscum album. The sequence goes on along the minus strand of OY728145.1, from coordinate 57,532,513 downwards.
ACATATATCTATCTATTTATAGAGTAAGGGTTATAGTTAAAATATTATGTTACTACATAATAATCCATAAAAAATATAATAAACCTTATCTGACCCCATTCCATAATGTTTTTTGGCCTATTATAACTAGTGAAATTAAAAATATTATTTTACTATATAGAAAATTAATAATTATTATCAAATGAAATCTTATTCCACTCATCCTCTTTAATATTTATTGAATACCTAAAAAAATATTTATTAAATATTTATTTATGAATAAATATTTTATTCATCGTCTGGAAGAAAAATATTTATTAAATATTCATTTAATTAAATAAATCATTTATCAAATAATAAATAGTTATTTATTACCTTGCGAATAATAAGAAAGAAAGAAATATTATATATTCACATAATTAAACAATTACCATGTGAATAAATATTTATTTAAATTTTGAGATCAATAAATTGTGAATAAAATTGTTATTCAGTTTTAAGAATATTATTTATTTAAATAATTAAATTCAAATGTAATTTAACTGAGATCAATGGAAACACTTGGTGTGTGACCCTATAAGATTATTTCGCATAGGCATTAGAAGGGCTTGCCTAATGTCCAAGCTTACTATCTAAAAATACATCAAGACACCCAGGAGAAATAAATTAATGTCACAACATCAAAAACCATACATGAATGATTACTATGTAATATAATCCCTTTGTCACAAAATTTCATCAATCAGGTGGCACACATATGTCAACAACATATGTGCTTGATACGTCTTTCTTTGACTATATGAAATAAGATCATCATTACACTATGGCCATCGAATTTAATGAGAAGATTTAAATTCAGTAAAATTATTGAGATATAAACTTCTATAAATATAGAAGGGACAAATACTTCCTTGAATTTTTAATTAATAACACATCATTCATGACACACCCAGCGTATTGAACTTTTCCATGAACTGTGTCACCGTGGTTTAAAAAATACATCAAAGTGTGTGAGGCATGATATGAATGAAAAATAATATAAATTAATAAGAACCATTACACACACTCATGAATAGGAATATCTGATGACACATAAATTTGAGGAATTCCTATAGGCAGATATGTTCTCATTATCTTCCATCTTAGAAATTACCAAATGTAACCATCATGTGAAGATGTTTCATCTTATTATGAGTATTCACACCCGATAGTCAAAAGTATATGTGTCCCATTATAGAATATCATCTAACCATATTAAAATATTTAAGAATATAATTATTTAATTTCAAGGTTATCATCTTAGTTTGGAACATCTATAACCTTGTCAATGTGATATATGCTCTAGGACATTAGTATATTAAGGTCATGCCAAACAATGAACAATATGTAATAACAATGTTTTATTAATATTAAAATACTAAAATATATATGTAATAAAAATTATAAGTAGTTTATTATAGAACACCAAATCCACTATTTTTACCATAAAATATGGTTTTAAATCCTTAATTAAGGGAAATTAAGGGATATTTATCATTTTTCCCTGTGATTAACTTTATATTAGTAACTTAATTTTTATGAATAAAAATTTAATGGACCTTATTAACTAATTTGAAACTTATTATTAAAAATATTAAAATAATTTTACATTATTAAATTTCCATAAGTAGTAAAAATTATTTTTAATATAAAAACTCAAAATGAAATGAAAAATAGTTTTTAGAAAATTTCCTTTTAAAAGATAAAAATGAATTAACACCAAAATCATGTATATAATTGATAACCAAGACATTTATTTCTTTAAGACTAAAAAATGGTTGTTTTTTGACATTTATATCAACATAAAACCTAATTTATCCTACTAAAAACGCAATTAAATGAAAACAACCAAAAACAGTTTTTTATTATAATAAAATATGATATTAGTTCCAAAAGGTCGTAAATGGATTTTCAAATTCAAAATAATGTTTTTAAATGATTTATTATACTCATTAAATACATATTTGGTCAATTTAATTGTTTTATAAATTTTTTATGTCATATTTATATCATGATGATGTCATAAAAGTTATAGTATACTGTAAAAATGGTTTTTTTGCTATTTACCAAAACATCAACCATTTTCAAAAGATTCAAAAAAATAACCATAAGATAATTTAGATATTTTTAATCCCAAAATAAGTATTATTTTATGAAATTAAAATTCTAAAATTTATAAATTTTACTTTTAATTAAAAATATATAATACATGGAAAACCAATTTATTTAGAATAAGAATCATTTATTTTTCAAATGAAAAATATTATTCTTTCCTCATACATTGAAAGAATCATTTCTATTATTATCATATTAATAATTTAAAAGAAATTATTCATATAATTAACATAAATGTCTACATATTTGATATCCAATAATTTTATCAAAATATATTTAACCTTTAAATAAAACATATTTTTTCCACAAAATAAAACAAATTAAATATACAATGAGTATCTATTTAATTTTATAATATATTTGTGACATTATATAAACATATATAATTTTTTTAAACACACACATTGATATATATATATATATATAATCATAATATTTATTATTAATAAACCATAAAAGTAATTTCTTGTTAAAGATGCATGGATTGTTACAATCAAATTCAAAGAAGAAAAGCTGCAAGTGTAGAGTAATTTATTCAAAGAAACTAAAATGGATAATGATGAGAATATATATGACTATTTAAATTGGTTGAATGAGATAGTCTATAATATTAAGGTATTTAATGAGAATATGGAAAATACTACCACAATAAAGAAACTTATGAGAAATTTATTGACTAGATTTAATCCTATTGTTTCAACTTTTGAGGATATTGAAGATTTATCCCTAGATAAAATTCACAATACTCTCATAAAATATGATATAATAAAGGAACCAATATTCAATAGGGAGGAAAAAATAATATGGCATTCAAATCAATAAGAAAGAAAAAAATTTCAAAAAAGTTTGTAGAATCTAATGATTTTGATACTGAGAATGGTGAAGATCTAAATGAGATTATTACTCTTATATAAAAAGGTTTCAAAAAGTTTAATAGGAAATGAAGAGTAAAAAAATATTTATGTGTTGGAAATGTAATAAAAATGTAAATATTTTCACCAATTTTCCAAAGAATAAGGTGAATGAATCTCAATATGATGAGGAAAATGATGGACCCTAAAATAGAAAAAAGGAAAAGAATAAGAAATAAAATTTCAGTAGTAGGAAGGGGAGTTTGATGAGAAATAATGATAAACTAGATTCATTTTCAAGCATATATTTAGAATATAAGGTTAATTTCTTTTCAAAAGATAAAAATGGTTTGATTTATCCAAAAATGATGATAATGGTGGGGAATGAAATGAACTGAAATGGATAGTTATAGAAAATTTATAAGTTATTATGGAGAAAAATACACCACTCAAGAAAGAGAAGATTAATTATATGAAATAAAAAAAGAATGTGGATACTGATAATAAAGATCATATCATGAAGGAATTGTAATACATTGATGAGATCAAGATAGAAAAAATGAAGATGGATAGATATGAAAATATGGTGTCTAAACTTGAGGAAAGGTTATCCAAAATGGAAGAAGAACCAACTCAGACACATTATATATGTATTATAGTTAATAATGAGTTGAATAAATTCAAATTATTGTTCAATATGTCTATTTAGGTTAAAGTGTAGCCTTCTTAAACTTGTGAGATGAAATATTCAAGTGAACTAGGTAAATCCATACCTAATCAATTTAAAAAATATGTTATTTCTAACAATACAAATTTTAAAGTAAAATATAAGTAGGATTGAAAAAAAATCATAGGAAATATTCCACATAAAATTAAGGTAATAACATGACAAGGAAACCATATTCCCCAAGGCAAAATAAGGTTCATATTTTAGTATCAAGGAATTAATTTAAATCTGGATAGATCTTAAGTCTACCTGGATGATAAAATTTTAATGTATTCTACTAGTGTTATAGAAGTTATGGACACAAATATTTCTCTTACTATAAAAATATGTCCTCTATATGTAAAAGTAAAGACCAAGGTGTGGTTTTAGTGAGAAACCAAGGAAAAATCATAATAAGTAAGATATGATTGGGAATATTGAAAATATTTCTGCTCAAATGTTTTTAATATTTATAAGATGTGCATTGAACATATAGATAGGTGGGTCTTCAAGATGAGGTTTTTAGGACCATACTACCAATATAAGTAGCCTATGGTGTGACAATAAGTAATATTAATAAAAAAACTAGAGAAAATTCATGTAAGATTTATGAGAATACTAAGAAGGAAAATGAGAATATTTGGAACATGTAAAATTAAATAATGGTTGACTATTTTTCCTAAACAAATATAAAATTATAATCAATTTGAAAAATAAAATATTTGATCTAAGGGTGAAGGAAAGAAACTTTTGATAAAAGAAAAGGTAAATTAATTGAAGATTCATTTTTAAGTGGTGGATTTAAAAATCTAGTAGAAGCTTTGTGAATATTTAAGTAGGTTATAAATGAAATGAATATTTGTTTGATTATCCTTCCAACATAAGAACCATTGATGAAATTATCAATAAAGGAAAAAAGGTTAGTTTTTTTGTTAAATTATGTGTAAAATAAAAAATATTTACCCTAAAACGTTTTTCCCAAAAATAAATTGAGTGAACAACCTATTGAGTTTGTTGATAGGAAGAAAAGTTATGAGGATATAATGACTAAGAAATATATGATGATAGAGAAAGCGTAGCCTAGATATTTCTTTTAAAATAAAAAATAGGTCTCTTATTATTCTCTTTTTTTAATTTATTTCTCTATAACATGTAGGGAATTAATGGAGAATTATGAGGGATGAAAAACCCGTACAAAAAAGAGTTGTTCCTTCATGGATTCTATTAACTACCATGATGAATAAAAAGGTAAATAATCACTTGAGGGGGAGAAAGGATGAGGGGAAAATGTTATTTTGTCATATACATTAAATCAAAAAGAAATTGACAACTTGGAAAACTAAAGAAATAAGCTATTAAAATTATACATACAACCCTTAAAAATTATTATATTTAACATATTTATGAAGGGTAAGTGTTAGTTAATAAAAAATATAATATAAAGGTGGAGTTTATTTGACATTTACATGAACTATTTTTAGGGTTTTTTGAGTTGTGTACAGGTTAATTATTACATATGTTTATTCCAATTTTATGAAGCCCCTAAAATGATATTTTGAGTATGGTATCACTTGTATGGAATTTTATGGATAAAATAGATGATCTTGGTTATATATTTTTTTCTATAAATGTTTTGACCACATAGACTTAGATTATATTAACCAATGGATCTTTTAAAGAGAATCACATGCTGTCATCTTTTCTTCAAGTAGATAAAGGTTGTTATCTAGATCTAAAAAGGGAGAAGATAAAGTTATTTTTGAGAGTTTTTAAGGAATCAAGTGAAATGAGAATACCCTTATATTTTCCTTTCCATTTATTTTCAATAATATGGGGAACTAAGTATCCATAGAGATACACATATTGACATAAGTGATTATTAGTGTTGAAAAAAAATCAAATGGGTGGACTAAAGTGAACAATTAAGTATTTTAATTATTATCAATGAGTAAATGTGTGTTTGGTAAAGATATGAGATGATTATTACATTGATTCTAAAGTAAATGGTAGGTATTAATGAGTGATTAAGTAGCATCTACAATAAGTTTTAAAGGTTATTAAAGATCTAGTCAAATGTGAAGATCAAAATACTTGAGATTCAATGGTATAGAGTATCTAGAAATTTGTAGAAGACATATATGGGTTTATAAACATCGAATATATTGTATTTAGTATTTAAATACATTTTGTTGAAGTCTTGAATATATTGAGAAGGTATTGAGTGATTTTGAGAAGGTTTTGGTATATAATGAGAGTAATCTTTAATTTACAGCATCTTCATAAAGGTAACTTGAGGTGCTGAGTAAAGGAAACACAAGTATAATAGAAATATAATCTAGGTTGGAACATCTCTATACAAAGAAAATTTATGAAATTTAATAATTGTTTAAAGCTAAGTTCCAATATATATAAAGGTATACTGCACGATCTGTTTAAGGGTAGTATACGTTTCCCATGTAAAGATAAACTTGAGTTGTGTAATGGTAATTCACTACCTAAATAAAGGTAAGTGTACATCTATGGGAATTCCAAACTGAGAATAGCTAAGCTATGTAAACATGACATTGAAAAATCATAGACGTGTATCAGTAGTTTTTAATTATATATATATATATATATATCTGTGTGTGTGTAAAGGTAACCATGTAACTATAATATCTATATAAGGGTTAACTATGAAATAAATTAGTTACGTAAAAGTTTGAATGTGAATCTATGTAAAGGAAAACAATGAGATACATAAAGATACTATATGATGCATAATGGTCATATAAATACCTACATAAGGGTAAAACCTTGAGGAGTATCTTGGAATATTTTTATGAATAAATAAAGAATAAAATGAGAAATTAATTCATATGATACTACACTGGTATTGAATAGTCAAAATGACATGATTATTTTCATATCATGTCACAGTTCAAGTAGAAATTATATTTATAACAATGAAGAAGATGAATAGTAAGTATCATATAAAGGATTCAATCCCATTTGAGGAAACCCAAAATTCAACTAAAGTATTATGGTGTTTAGTGTTATAATCATATGAATTTTCATTATATGTATTTATGTGTATTACTTCAGATATGACTTTAGTTCATAAATATGTTGAAGACTTATAATGCAAAATAATAGAATGAATGAGAGAGTTCAATGTAGGAAAAATTAATTTCCTTGTTGTAGTCCCATGCGTATGGATAGACATGCATACATGGATGTAAATAATAATTATTTTAATTAAGAGGATTACATAGAAGATATGAACTATGATATTTTTAATAACATATGATAAGATAATACCAAAGTATTTTTTGAGATTTAAATGAGTGGAAAATTAGGTTTGGTAATTAAAATATTGAATGAAAATAATTATCCAAGTATTCGGTCCATAGAATGATCAATTTAAATGAGAAATTATCAATCTGCTGGAATATTTGAAAATTTAAGAATAGAAAGGAGAACCTACTGAAATTTCTAAAATTTTAAATGAAATAATGTCTAGGAATAACTTTCATGAAATAATTTTGTGTGTATAAAACGAAACTACAGGTGATGAACACCGAGTTGTCGAAATGATAATTATTGATATCTTGATACATTATAGTATCAAAGAGAGAGAAGGAGTTCAATTTTGGGATATATTCATGAAAAAAAACCTATTGTACCTAAGCATTCAATGACCGAGGAGGAACTAAATTTCTAAATATCTTGTAAATATTTTATTATATGAAATCCATAACAATATTATCAGTTCTTAAAGATCGTTAATAGTTGTACATGTCCAGACTGGTTGATCCATTCTATTCATGGATGAAGTTATTTATCTATGTTATTGTAAGAATAATAGAGTAAAAATGAGTTATATCTAATTGGGGATCAAAATATGATATAATTTGTGACTGAGGTGCATAATCAATTTCAAGTATAGTTGGGTTAATGGGGTGTGGAATAAGTTTCTATTGAGGAGATGTGTAATTGTGATGTATAACCAATTAGGTAGATAAGTTATAGTTAGGGTGTATAACCAACTATTATTATAATTACTTGTTCCTATAGTGTTTAATTCAAGTTTGGGTGTCTATTATACATGATAAGAAATAAGTATTTAAGGTTGAACCATGTAAAAATTTTGTGCTTATATCTATTTTATTACCACATCACACAAGGTTAGGATATGAGATTATATTAAGTATATTGGGCATTTAAAAAGGTTAATAGGTCAAGTTAAATAATAAGAATTGGAAAACTAGGTCCATTGATCCACCCCCAGTGGTCCAACCACCCAAGAAGATTAATTTCTATTTTCAATGAATAAGGTTTAGTATGTCTAATTCTTAACCGAAAAATAGAAGTTTTCAAACTAAAAATCCATTTTAATCAACCCTATTTTGTAAAATCTTGAAAAAAATTATTCAAACAAGATTATTAGTTATCTGTTAAATTAAAAAATATTTTCTAAAATATTTTAATATCACATTAGATGAGATCCCAACCTATTTACATCAATGGAGAACATTTTAACACACTAAATGGATCTTTACTTCCTAAAAATTGTTCAGGTTTATTTAAAATATTATGACATAGTTCAACTCAATAACATGAACATCAAAACCCCTTTATTTCAAGAATTACATTAAAAATTTGAAACCATCTAGTTGAAGGGGTGAAAGATACTTTACATGAATAATTAGTAGTTTAAGAGCACATTATATCATGGGCACAGAATTTAGAAATAAATATAAAATACTTAAAATTTTACTTTACCAAACAAATTATAAATATGAAAAATAAAATAAATAAATATTTTAATATTTCCAATATCCCAATTATAGAATATTTTAAGAAACATAAATATTTTTAAACATAAAATTTAATTATATTCATGAAAAAAATCAATTTGTTTATATCCATTAAATGATAACGAATCAATATTTTATTCAAATAAATGTTTTCATTATAGAAAGTTTTAATATATATATATAAACCAATTACCTTGAATTAAAATACTAGGTTAGTTTAAAATACATCCAAATGTAACATTTATTACTCAATATAAGTTTCAAAATGAATAGTGTATATAGAGAAACCCAATAATGTCTTAATTTATTTCAAAAATTAAATTTCAAAAAATATATCTTGTAACCAAACTCAAAATATTTTTTTATTAAATTAAAAGCAATATACTAGATCTAATTTAAAAAACACCATAATCTATGAAACGAGTTGAAATCACTTTTCTAATTATATTTCCAAAATAAATCATTTATCCTTAGTTATGCAATTTATTTAATGATTGTTAAATTGGGATAAGCCTCATCCCATTTTATGGAATCCTAATACAATAAAACAATATCATTCTAAAAATTATACTCTATAATAATACAAGTTTAAAAAATGTACATCATGTCATATTTCCCAAAATTTCAAGTCATAATAGGAAAACCATTCAATGATATCATACAAGGTACTAGCGTCTATATTATAGGTGTCAAAAATAATTCAAATATTTTTCATTTAAGAAACATTTCCGTATTACCAATTGAATCCTATTTATATAATCATTTATAAAACATGATAATAACAACATCCATTTCAAATCAATTATAAAACTTTACAACCACTATAAAAATTCTATGAAAAAGTGAAAATAAAGTCCATTTCACCATTAAATTTCCAAAAAATACCATTTACATACCTCATTTATCTATTTTTAAAAAATATTATCAAATATCATTCATTATTTGAAAATTTATTCTTTGTATAATTTATTATAAACTAATTTTTCATGTGAAATTTAAAATACTAGGGATTTTTTTCAAAACAACCATTTATAACTATCATGTCTTACACTACCAATAGCTAAATTAGTCATGAACACCCTAAAATTAGATATCAAAACATGTACAAAGACATAAAGTAAGTATTCAATCAATTAAATTGTCACTCGTGACCATTCAAAAATAACACTAAATGCATTTATGTTCCATTTAATCAATTTAATAAATTTCATGATTTATAAAACTAAAAATAACAATATGGTTACCTTCCTTTTTATTATATGATTTTAAACATTATTCCATGAAACAATATTACATAAATAAACTCAAAGGAAATTTTTAGGTTTTGTGTCTTGGAAACTATGTACATAATATAATATAAGCATGGTACATAAATGAAAACATAAACAAATTTAAAATTATCTTGAAAGGATTCTTTATTATTTTATTCTAGATCATCTCACTACATAGGATTTCCTAGGCACATTTATCAAATGAAACGTGTGATAATAATGCCCCGTAAGGGATACAAAAAGTAAGAAATTATCCCAGGTGAAACATTAAGTATAACATAATAACATTTACATAATATCTTGAGGAATAACACAAGTACATGAACATAATAAGATGAGGCATAACATGAAAATGTGGATTCAAAATACACACTAGACAGTCATAAACATATCAACAAAGCTCATCACTAAGGTGTTTTTAAATATATTACAAATTATTTTGAACAATATATCATAAAAATACTATAGAATACTTAAAATATTTCATGAACATGTCAAATCTAGAGATTAATTTTTTACCCAGTACATTGGAGCACTATAAGGGAACACCCTTCACATGTCTAACATTATGTGTTCCATATCTATCAAGAATCATTAGTACATATAATTTGTAACCCATGATTATGAGATGTGGGTTTTATAAATTGATGTGTCCAATTAATAATTATATTTTATATCTAAATGAATACCCTTTAATGAAAATATGGTTGGGTACTCATGACATAAATATATATCATGGAAAATCAAGGGTTGATTTTGACAACATAATGTTTATGAAAAAGAAATATTGAAATGTGTTTAATGATATAAAATTGAATCCTCTCATGAAAAATACATCATAGTAACAACAATTGGGGTGTTTATAAACACCTGAAAAACTAATAAATTGATATTCAAATGGCTTATACAAAAGAATCAATTGAATTGAAAAAGTGGAGGAAGCGAACCCTTACCTTGAGAGGATGCTTCTCAGGGTTTGAGAGAGACTCCTTAGAGTCATATAAAAACCTAGGTAGTTATTTATATAGGAAAAGGAAGTTGAAATTTTGGCTAAATTAGGGTTTAGTAGAGATTAATTGGAGACATGGTGTCTAATTATACTTATAGAGGGTTGGTTTTAAGGGTTAAATTATTTGTTATTTTATTATATAAGTTGTCCATTTGTGGGTAAAATAAATTCTAAATTTTTTTATGGATTATTAATGATTGAATGAGAGTCTTTTTAAATTAAAATCCATCCTAATTATAAAGTCACCTTACAACCAAACCATTTAATACACTGAATCCAAAAATAAGTTCTATCTCAAAAATTAAAAAATTTGGTTTTAAAACATAATGTATAAATTTATAAATTCAAAATAATATTTATTTAAAATTAAATTTTATAATTATTAAATTTAATATTTATTGAATAAAATATATTATATTTTTTTAATCATTATCACATCATAATTATTTGATAAAATCATGGTACTTGTAAAATGGTAATTTTCACTTTTTCACAAAAAACAACTTTGTGAGAAATTTATCAAAAATTCACTTGAATTTAATTATGTTGTGATAAGTTTGAAAATGATATTTATTTTATTAACATAATTATCTAAATATGATAATTTTAACTTCTAAACTAAAATATTTATTTTTAAAAATTAATTATTTTTATGCAATACTATATTGATATGACCATTATAAAAATAACTTGGGGCTTAATTAATTTATATTATAATTTAAAAATTGTTTTATAATATTATTTTATGAAAATAAAATTTATTTAAAAAAATAAATTTTTCTTAAAAAATACATTTAATGTAATTTATATATTTTTATAGTTTCCAAAAAAGAATTTTGGTTTCTTCCTTCATAATTCCAGCAATCTCTTTATTTCGTCTTCATAACCAATGATAATAATGATAAACTATCTTATTGATTAATGTAAATAATTACCATTAGTTGTATTTTTCTACGTTCATAATGTCGAACATCCATATTTCCTTATAAATGTGTCATTATTATCACTTCATCATTCACTACTTACAAGGGTTCTTACACATCCTTTAATAATTTTTATTGTTTTCCATATGATTATATTTATTTTTACAGTCATTATAGTTGTATGAATATTTATGTCCAAAATTCAATACTTTAATAATTAAAATGTATTTCTTAGTTATATTATTTCACATCAACACATGATGTGTAATGTTCTTTTGAAATTTAATAGCACTTATATGTGCTCATAATAAAATACTCATTACAAAATAAGAGTTCTTATATTAATAATATAAATGAATTTATAGGTCATTACATACCCATTAATAAATTTTCCCTTGAAATTTGAATCTTTTATAAAAATAAGTGGGGATTTTTTTTCTTAATTTCTTATTCAGGTTACCAAGTTTCTTCTTCAAATTTGTGGTTTCTCCATAAAACTTTCAAAATTCACATTTTCCTGTTTCTCAACACTTATTCCATTATATCAAGAATCTAGATCAGTTATTTTTGATATGAAAAGTCAAGATCTAATTCTACATACTTAATATTAATTATATGTATTAGATACAACATATACTTTATCAATAAATACATGTAGAAAACATCATAGACTTTTTAAATATTTTGAGGTAGTTCTAATTGATAAGAAAAAAATTTAACATGCTCTAGAATCTCTAATGGTCCAATGTACCTTGAACTTGATTTTACCTTATTTTCCAAATATAATAATATAAAGAACGAGATATAAACATAACATTTTTTTCCTCAAGAATTCACTTTCTTTCACATTGAGGATCTTTTCAGGTTTACAGTTTTTATATAATTTAAGTCATAAATCATACATAAAAAGACCACATAACATGATGTGGACACTTCTGATTAATATCCATTTTTTCAAAATATACATGTTTTAAAATAAATCCTGATTTATTTTCATGGAAAATATTCATGACTTTCAACGTGAAATATTCTTTTCCCTTACCCATTATTAAACCCTATGAAATACATTTTAATTCATGATAGGAGTATGAAAATATTACTAAGGCACAAAAATAAATAAAATTGTTAGTCCAGTAAAAAATAATAAAATCCATGAAATGTTTTAGCTTTATCTCAATTTTCTTGGAGCAAAATAAATAAATAATTTTAAAATAAAATAGACACACTTTTTTTCAAATAAATTCATTAAATCCATAGAAATAATATTTAAACCCCTTTTGTAAACATAGAGCAACATATTCATAACCCATTTAAACCCACGTCAAAAGTAACTAGAGCCCAGTTACATCCATAAGAGAAACCCTTCAGTAACTCCTTACTTATTGACACTCTATACAAGAAACATCAACCAATGCGTTAGACCACTATCTTGGTGCACCAATCATATAAGCTATATCGTGCTCACTTGGCACTATCTGGGAACAACCATTGTATAAGATATATCGGGCTCAACCTGGCCACACCCATCATATAAGGTTTATCAAGATCATCTAGTTATCGTATAATTATCAAGTACCATATCATGAATAAAAAAATTTATGCTTTTACTTTTTCATCATGAAATATTATAAAAAATCCTTTAAACTCACCTGAATATCACTTTTGGATATGAAAAGACCTTTCCCTTAAAAACTCATTTCAAAACCAAAATAATAGGCTCTTTTTAAAACTATTTTCAATACTAAAACTTTCAAAAAAATGAAAATATATTTTTATCTAAAGAAAACATGAAATATTATAGAGGAATATAAACTTTAAATAATGGATTAGCTAGTGGGAAAATTCATTGTCTCCATAGATGTTAAAATAGAAAAATCTTTTTATCATTTGTAATGAAAGTAAAATATTATGTGAAATGATTCATTTTTTTTAAATAATATTGAAATAGAAGAAATACTTTATAAATCTCTAATTTTATATATAATTACATTTCTTAAATCATTATAAAAACATTTTCATGGAAGATAATGATTGTTTAAAGTAAAACATTAAAAATTTATTTTTTATATTAAAAGAAAACTTTGGAAATATTTGAATCAAAATATCCATGAAATAATAACATTAAAAAAACATTAAATATAATTATAATGGTAAAATACATGATATAAAATTTAAAACGGTCTGTATATACACCTAATAAAATAATATAGGTTAATAACATCAAAATATACCTCAATTAAAGGAAATTGAGATGAAGTCCCTTACCTTGAGTCTGACTTGTCATGTTTTTCTTTATCTTCCAAAACAATAAATTTATGTTAATTATTTTTATAGTTGAGAACATTTTTCAAGTTTAATATTTATTTTATTTCACTTATTACTATTCTATACACAATTAATTAATTAATTAAGTTTACTTCAGATGTTTTAACGGTATTTGGCTTATATATCAAAAATAACATTTTCAGTTAACTATGGTCAAAGAAGTCATTATTTAAACATCTAAAAAATAACAATCATGAAATAATTTAATTTTTTTTATACATAAATTGTACTATTAAAACCAATCAATAATAATGGTTATGAAAAATGAACTATGTTACAATCATAGAGACGGTAATCCGTACGTATTCATGAGTAACGTTTCCATTTTTTTCAACGATCATTATACAATGAAATTAAGAAGTGTTTTATATTTATAGAATGATAATAATATCATAAATCTAATTTTAATTCATTAAATATTCTTATTTATAATCCATGTTTTTTGGTGATGATAGAATAATTACCTCACTTTGTGGAGGCGGTAGTCCACACAAACACACGAATGGCGCTACCATTTTTCCAGTATAAGAAATAATATGATATATCATATTTTATGAATGATTAATATTTAATGAATATAATAATTATGTCATTTATATCTCATATATTCATTAAATGTATCCTTATTACCTTCCATGTAAAGTGTTAGTGAAAAATGAATGTCATCACTTCGTGGGGCGGTAGTTCACCGTACACAAGAGTAGTGTTATCATATCCCCCACAGAATGTAAATTATGAATTTATATGTGTTAAAATAAATATATAAGTATAAATATTTTACAAATATAATATTTATACTTTAAATAATTCATTATAACATGTTTTTAGAAGTGATGATGGAAAACTAATTACATCAGTTCACAAGGTGGTAGTCCGTTGTACACATGAATGATGATTTTGTATCTCATTTGATGAAAGATGAGATAGATTTAGGTTATGAAATTAACATAATAACATATATGTATATGTTATATACTTATTTTATTATAAAACAATAATTTAATAATATTTTAAGGAAGTGGAATAATAAATTAAATAAATATGCTTGGTTAAGAATAATACCTGTTCTTTCAGACAACGTCCTCAGGTAAGCACCAAAATCCTTTTTAGGATGAATTTATCATAAAAATAATGGGTCTTGGTCTTGGTTAGAAAATTAATTATTTTATTTGGGTTAGTATTTTCCATAAAATTTGTCTTTTCTGTAGTTAATAGGATAGGAAAGGGGTGGCCTTTTATAAGTAAGGTGAGTGGCACACTTGTAATTTTTTAAAAGAAAAAGGTGCATCCACTTTTTTCACATAACACAAGGATACAAAATGGACAATTATATATAATTATACATTATAAGTTCTGAAAATTCCCATAAAATAGACTTTATATTAGTTTTTAGGTTCTTTTAAACCTTATCTTTTTAGTTTAACCCCTCAGTAAATCTGTTTTTACCTTAACAACGATAAAATATTTTTACTCTTTTCACCATTCATTATGGTCAAAATATAAATTGAACTTATTATATAATATAAAATATGATGATTAAAAATATATAATCCATTTTACCAAATTCAATTCACATAATTGAATTTTTTTAATTTATAATTAAAGTCATAGGTGTGATGAAAAAATAGGTTTTCATGGAGTGTATTTTTCAAGAGAAAGATGATTTTATATTAACTATAGGACTAGTAATAATAATTATATGACTTTAAATTAATATTTATTGGTATATAATATATAAATTTAATTTAAATAATTCCTCATTATTGGTTTATATATTTAATTAAAAAGGATAAACATTATGCACATTAAAATAGTTTTTAGAAAAATCCCGCTTTTAAATCTAAAAAACTTATTTTAAAATCCAATTTAAAGTTGATTAAAAATAATTTAAGTTGATTAAAAAGAAAAAAATTATACTTATGTAACTTAAAATCATATTAAAAACATAATTTGACTTTTAAATTGCTTAATTTATTCAAAATAAATGACATTTTTTTGAAAAATCAGTATTTTCACTATTCACTACAAAATAAATATTTTCCAAAAAATCCCAAAATTTTACTCTACATAAATTTTTATATGATGATTTCAAAATTTATATTAATTTTTTAAAATCATAATTCTATGATTTATAAATTAAACGTTTAAATAAAAATTTATAATAAAATTTATTAATTAAAACTGTTTCCTATTTTATATAAAAATTAATTAATATTTTATAATGAATATAACTTTCTAATTCATATTAATAAACATGAAAATGATTTATTTTATAATTACCTTGGTTTTTACTTTATTCCCCCTTTTATAAATTATTTCCTCATAATTTTATTCACTTATTACACAAGTGGGGATATCATTCCCTCATATAATTTTTAGATTCCCTTATTACCTCTTCAACCATATGGGTTTTCCATAAAACCTTATCTTTGTGGATCAAATTATTTTTTTACACTATCTCTAAAGTTAATAATTCAAATAATTTATTCCTCATAAGAAAGATACATTTCCAACTGAACTATTTCAAGGCTCAAAATATGATATGAATCCGACACATATTTTATCAACATTGAGATATGAAAAATGTTGTGTAGCTGGGAAAACTCGAAGGTAAAGAAACTCATTAGAAAACTGATCCAACTTTATCTAGGATTCTATATGGTCAAAAAAACAAATAATTATCTTTACCATTTTACTAACACACATAAAAATTTTCCATGGAGATATTTTAATAAAAACATGATCAACTGCCTCAAAAGAATGATCTTTCCTCCAATTATTCATATAAATTTTATTCTGACTCTGAGCCACACTCATATATTTCTGAATTAACTACACCATCTCATCCATTTTCTCTACCAAATCTAGTCTCACTCACATCCTTTATCCCTATTTATCCCAAACGGTTCCATTTGTATACCAGAATAAAAACTATTGTTATAATAAAACTCAACCAAAGAAATATGATGATCCCAACTTCCATGAGAATAAATTGAATAATACTGAAACATATCTTATAAGGTTTAAATAATTCCCACAAACTTTCCATAAAATTTATGATCAAAAGCTGTATGGAAATTTAATTCAATACCCAACAACTTATTAAGTCTTTTCCAAAAAATAGATGTAAACCTAGGATCACGGTTAGAGAGTTTGGATAGTGGAAATTCATGTCAGTTAATTATATCTTTTAGATTCAGTTGATAAAGTTTATCTAGAGAAATAATATCTCTTATAGGAAGGAAATTTGTAAATTTTTTATGTCGATCAAAAATTACCCAAATAGAATTATTATCTTATGATGTCCTTGGTAGTCCCACCATGAAATCCACGAATATATTGTCCCCTTTCCACTTTGACACTATTAATTTTTGAATCGTTCTCTTCGATAATTTTCATTATTATTTAACCTGATAGAAAGTAAAACATTTCATGTTAAATTTATAGGCATATCTTTTCATTCTATCCCACCAGTAATACTCTCGAAAGGTCTTTGTACATCTTATTACTTCTAGGATGAATGGAAATTGGATAACTATTAGCTTCACTCAACAACTATAACTTAAACTGGGAATCTAACATCATACATAATCTTTTTCAAAATATGATAAAAGCATATCCATCAATATTAAACTCATGTAACTTACCCTTTGTAATGGATTCAACCTCTTCCTATAAATCATTATCCACCTTTATATCTTGCTTAATTATTTCCAAAAAAATGATTGCATTGAAACCAGAAACAAAATAGGGGATTTTCCTTCATCCATAACTTCAAAGACAAAATTCATCAAATGATTAACCAAATGGTCATATTCCAAATATAACATGGTTAATATTTCATTATTTTTCAAACTCAATGCATCAACCACTTTTTTTATTTTCTAGGTTGGTAATGCATCATGAAATTATAATCTTTGACCAGTTCAAACACTTTTATCTATCTCATGTTTAATTCTTTGTAAGTGAATATAGACCTTAAACTTTTATGATCAGTTTATATTTCAAAATCTAATCTATAAAAATTATTCCTTCAAATTTTTAAATAAAAACCACAATATCTATTTCCAAATAATGTTTAGAGTATTTTAATTCATGAGGTTTCAAATGATGTAAATCATAAGAAATTATCGGATTAGTCTACATCAGGATAGATCCAATTCTACTCAATTACGAATCATTGTAGATAAAACATTCTCCATTTCTAAAAGGCATGGCCAAAATTAGATAACCTGTAAATATTCTTTTTAGTTATTGAAAATAATCATCACATAATTTTGTCTAGATGAATTCAACTCCTTTTCAAGTTAACTTAGATAATGGGAAAGAATACCAAGCAATGTTTTCAAAAAATCATTAGTACTAAACTGCTAAACTAGAAAAATAAAAACCTCTATGATATTTTTGGGTCTTTTCCATTGTTAAATGACTTTTTTTTAGTAGGTTCAATAGTTGTTCCATCTTTATGAAAAATATATCCAATTAAAAAAAATTGCAACCAAAATTCACACTTCCTAAATTTCCCATATAGTTTATTTTCTCATAAGGTTTGAAAAAAAAATCCTTAGGTTTATTTCATGACCCTCTTGACATTTATAATATAAAAAAATATCATCTATAATTACATCCACAAACTTATCCAAGAAATCATCAAAAACTCTATTTATAATGTTAATAAATATAGTAGGAACATTAGAAAACACTGAAAATATAACTAATAAACTCATAATGACCATATCTATTTCAAAATTCTCTCTTAAGAATGTCATCCTACATCGTATTCAGAAAATGGTACCTAAAACTCATATCAAAATTTTAAAAATTCTAAGCTCCCTTAAACTGAACAAACAAATAATTGATATGATAAAAAGATACTTGTTTTTAAAAATAATGTTATTCAATGCTCGATAATCAAGGAAAAGTCTTATTGTGCTTTCTTTATTTTTAAAAAATAAAATAAGATCACCCCATGGTGATGTGTTTCCTCAAATGAAAAATTTATATAACAAATCCAAAAATTTCTTTTTTAATTCTTAATTTTATGATTGATCCATAAGATAAGGGGGTATATAAATAGGCTTAGCATTAGACATTGTGTAAACAGTAAAATCAACCTCCCGCTCATGAATAATTCTTGGAAAATCATTGATAAATACATCCATAAATTCAGTAACTACTAGAAAATCACAAATCTAAACATTTAATTTCTTTTCAATAATATGACATAGGTAAATTTTAGTGCCATCTCTAATCAGTTTCTTCGCTTCTTGGTATGTTATTAAAGGCATGAAATCATTGAACATAAATTTGTTTGATCTACAATATATCTTAGTATGATAAACCAAAATCAAATCCATGCCAAGAATTTTATCAAAATGTACTATGTATAGTTTAACAAGATTTGTAGGAAATTCCACCCCATAAATAGTAATAAGATGATTCACATAAATCTTTGTTTCTTTAATATTTCCACCCAGAGTTTTCAACAATAGTTATATCTTCTTTTCATGTAGTGACATTCCCATTTCACTTAAAAATTTATCATAAATGAAATAATACAAATAATTAAAGTCAAACTAGGCATTGTAATAATTTGAATAAACCAGTACCATATGTATCACAACTTCATTTAATGGTCCAACATCAAATTTAGTAGTAGAAAATGATTTTTCATCACCTTTATATTTCCGATCATGGTGATTTCTATCCCATGAAACTAAATTTGGAAACATGTTATCATAATGACCCAACTCATTACAACTAAAAAACCTCCTCATTGGATGACTATCAGTTACCACATTCTTTGGTTATTCATAACTCTTTTCTTTACAGTCACGAGCCTTGTGACTAAGCTAACCACATCAGATACACTTTCGATATTATATCATACATTCCTTAAAAAAATTACCACACTTAGAAAATTTTGGGGGCTTACCTTTGTAATTCTTACTGAGTTCTTCTCCATTTCCTTCCATATTGTCCTTTTTAGTGTTTTTAGCTCAAGGAACATAAGTATCAGCAAACTCAATCCCAAATTTCTCAGTACAAAAAGCCACTTCTAAAATTTAAATCATCATGTATAAAATTTTATTTGTAAACTTCAACTCAACCCTGAGTAAAATCTATTTGTTTTATTATTTGTGTCCAAAATAAAATCAGTCACATATTTGGCCAATATTTGGATGTTTTCTTCATATGGATCTATAAAATCTTCATCTTTTTTCCTTAATTACAAGAATTTTTTTTACATCCAAAATCAATCATCCTCAGGGAAATATTTATCAAGGAAAATTTCCTTAAATGTTTCCCATTCCATGGAATCAATATCATCTTTATCTCTGGTATTCTTAACCAGATACCACTATTGATCATATTTACCTTTAAAATGATAAATGGAAAGGGTTTCCTTTTATGTTATAAACATCTCATAACTTAAAATATCTTTTATAGGGAATTAAATTTTCATTTAGCTACCATAGGGTTATATGATCTACTAAAGGATGTGGGATATTGCCTCATTAAATTCTCTACTATCATCATGTTCCTTTATGGTAGATTTGGTTTCTCCTTAGAATGGATACCACCATAATTTATATATTTTTTCAACCAAGCCATCACTACACTAAAATATTCTATTCCAATTTTAGCCATCTCAACATGTAGATTTGAAAGGATATTTTCTTCTCAATTCCTTCCCACTATAGTTTCCTTTTTTTCCTTTATGGAAAACTGTTCTGAATAGACATAGTTTAGATAAATCAACACAGTAATATTTAAATGATATATCATTTCAACTTAACCATAATGTAAAATCTTTCAAGGGAATGTTATAAAAATTATACTAACCTCTAAATTTATCTAAACTGACCTCTGATACCAAATATAAACACTTATCCTTTAAAATAACATGATATTGAGTTTTATTTCAGAAAACACTTTTTTTTTACTTTGAGAATCATTTTAGGTTTAGTTTTTTAGAGAATAAATTAATAATTCATACATGAAAAAACCATATATTATAAATTGAAAATATTGATTAGTATCCATTTTTACCATAATGTAAAATTTTTAAAATAAAGTATGACTACATTTCATGGAAATCTTTAATACTTTCAACTTTATGTTTTACTTTCCCTTACTCATCGTTAAACCCAATGAAAAAATTTTAAATGTGATATCAACACAAAAATCTTGTTAAGGGACATAAAAATAAAGAAACCTATTAGTCCATTGAAAAAAATGAAAACCCATGAAATATTTTAACTTTATCTCAATATTTTTAAAGATAAATAAATAAATACTTTTCTCACAAAAAAATAATTTTTTCAATAACAAAATCATTAAAACCCACAGAAATTAAATCAAATCCCCCTTTTGGGAACATAGAGCATCATATTCATAACCCATTTTAAACCCATGTCATAATTTACTAGAGCCCAGTTAAATCCATAAGAGAAAACCTCCAGTAACTCCCCAATCATTTCCTCTAAAAAAGGAACATTACCTAATGCATTGAAGTTCTATCTAAGTAAATTCATCATATAATCTATATTGGGCTCACTTGACGCTATATGGGTGCACTCATCATATAAGCTATATTGGGCTCACTCGATGCTATATGGGTGCACCCATCGTATTATATATATCATGCTCACCCATTTTTTCATAAAATTATCAAGTACCATATCATGAATAATGCATTTTATTCTTTCACTTTTTTATCTTAAAAAATTTTAAATACTCTTTTAAACTCATATTCATATCACTTTTGAACAACAATATACCATTTTTTTAAACCCCATTTTCAATACTAAAATACCATTTTATTTTAAAAATACATTTCCAATACCAAAATATTCAAAAAATGGAAATATGGTTTTTATTTGAATAAATATTGAAATATTATGAAGGAATACAAACTTTAAATACTGGTTTAGACATAGGAAAAGGTTTTGTCTCTATATATGTTAAAATAGAACATTCATTTTTTCAATTATAATGAAAATCATAAATTTTGTATAAAGATTCATTTTTTTGAAAAAAATTAAAATAAATACAAAAATTAAATTTATAAAACTCACATTTCTATTTAATTATATTTGTGAAATCATTTTAAAAACATGTTCATTGAAAATAAATAGAGTTTGATGTAAAAATTTAAAAGATGATTTTTTTTATTTAAAGAAAACTTTGGAAACATTTGAATCATAAGACCCATGAAAGAATAACATTAAACAAAACATTAAATATCATTAGAATATAAAAATTAATGATATAACATGTCAAAGTTTCTATATATACACCTCATAAAATAATATAGGTTCATAACATCAAAATATTCCCCAGTGAAAGTAAATTGATATAAAGTCCCTTACCTTGAGTCTGACTTGTCATATGTGTCTTTATCATCCTGAATAATAAATTATGTTAATTATTAAATTTTTTGAGAACTTTTTTCAAGTTTAATATTCTTTTATTTCACTTATTACCATTCAATATACAATTACATGATTAATTAATTTTACTTTAGATATTTTTACGGTTTTTTTCTTTTATATCAAAAATGACTTTTGACAGTTCACTATGGTCAAAGAGGTCATTATTTAACAATATCTAGAATAATAACAATGAAATAATTATACATTTTATACATAAATTATACATTTAATTCCAATCATGAATTATGGTTATGAAAATTGAACTATGTTAAAATCATTGAGACGGTAATCCGTTCGACCACATGAGTAACATTTCCATTTTTTCACTGATCTTTATAGAAAAGGTAACTGATATTTTATATTTATAGAATAAGAATAATATTTTAAATAAGATGTTTTATTATTAAATATAATTGTATATATCATCCATTTGATGTGATAATGAAAAAAATAATCGCATCGCTTCCTGGATGTGGTATTCCACACGTATTCACAAACGATATTATCATTTTTTAGTGTGAAAAAGAAAAATGATATAATATCTTTTATAAATGATAAATATGTTGTTAATATAATAATTATTTCATTCATATTACATATATTCATTGATTTTATCTTTATTACCTTCCATGTAAAGCGTTAGTGAAAAATGATTCACATCGCGTTGTGAGGTGGTAGTCAGTCATACACACACGCCATGCTATTGTATCCCCCACATAATGAAAATTAAGAATGTATATGTGATATAATAAATATATGAGAATAAATATGTTAAAAATATCATATATATAATTTAAATACATCATTATAACAATCTTTTATATGTGATGATAGAAAATTAATGACATTGGTTCACGAGGTGGTATTCCACTGTACACACGAATGATGATTTCATGTCCCATTTGATAAAATAAGAGATGGATTTGGGATGTTCCATTACAATTATGAAATATAAATATATGGTAGATATATTTATTATTATATAATCATAATTTAATAATATTTTAAGGAGGTTTAAGGATAAATACATCAAAGACAATCAGTTAAGAATTATCCCACTTCTTCGGACTACCTCCTTGGGTAAGCACCAAAATCCATTTTATGATGGATTTATAATAAAAATAAGGGTCCTAGGACATGGGAAGTCAATTGAGAAAGGTATTTTATTAATTATTTTCTGATATAAATGTTTTTTAATGTGTGAATAAGAGAGGATAGGGGTGGCCTTTTATAAGTGAGGTGAGTGGGGCCCTTGTAATTTTTGAAAATAAATAGTTATAACCACATTTTTCACATACCAAAAGGAAACAAAATATACCATTATTGAGAATTATAAATTATAAGGTATAAATATGTACTTAAATATATTTTACATAATTTTTTAGTTCATTTTTACCATTATCCTTTTAGTTTGACCCCCAGTAAATTCGTTTTTACCTTAACCATGGTAAAAGGCTTTTACTGTTTTCACTATTAATTATTGTAAGAAATTAATTTTAAATTTTTAAATATTATAAATTATTCTAATTATAAATATGGAATTAATTTTACCTAATTAAATTCAAATATTTTTAAAATTTTAATTTAAAATTAAACCTGTAGACAAGGTGAAAAAACGGGTTTTCAAGGAGTGTGATTTTCAAGAAAAAGATGATTTTATATTAACTCTATAACTAGAAATAATAATTATATGACTTTAATTAATATTAATTTATATATAATATATAAATTTTATTTAAATGAATCCTTATTAGGGGTTATATTAATTAATTAAAAATTAGAATCATTATTCACATTAAGATAATTTTGAGAAAAATCCGATTTTAATACCAAAAACAAACTTAATCTAAAATACAATATAAAGTTGATTAAAAAGAATTTAAGTGGATTAAATATAAAAAAATAATACTTATTTTACTTAAAATCATATTCAAAACATAATGTGACTTTTAAATTACTTTATTTATTGAAAATAAATGACATTTTTAGAAAAATCGGTATTTTTGACTATTCACTAAAAAATCAATATTTTCTCCAAAAAATCACAATTCCTTTCTTTGATTGTACTTATAAATCTTATATATCATTTTAGTTTCCATTATGTGTTTCTAAATCACTTTTACCATTTCTATAGTATCATTCACAATGTATAGTCCCAAAAGTTCCCCTTCTTTAACTTCATCCCAAAATCATGCAGTTCTATATCTATTTTTGTAGACCGCTTCAAAAAGTGCCATTTTACTACTCGAGTGGAAATAAATTTTATAGTAAAATTAAACAAGTGAAGCATGTAAGTACCAAATCCCTTTAAAATTAATTCAGTTATCCCCGATCATGTCTTCCAATATTTGAATTGTCCTCTCAGATTACCCATCAGTTTGAGTATAATAGGTTATTCCCAAGTTAACTTCTATATTCATAGACTTTGGAAGGATCCTCCAAAAAATTAAAATAAATCATAGATCTCAGTTAGAAAAAATAAATATTGTTAGCCCATGGAGTCTCAATAATTTTTTAAACTAGAGACGAGCTAAGTATTCTTGGGATAAATCTCCCCTTATAGTAATGAAATGGGTAGAATTTTTCAACCTATCCACATTTAACCATAGAGAATTTTTTCCCTAAGATTTATTAGTTAGGATAGTGAAAAACTATATAGTGATTTTTCCCACTTTCTTACTTGTATGAGATAGATTTTTCAAAGCTAATATAGACCCCCACTATTTGGGAGGGGACTTTAGATGTAGATACTTGAGAGCATGCCCCTACTGTTTAGTATTGTCCTTATACCCATACCTTTATTATACTCTATCCTGGGTCTATTTTTTGTACTAATTGTATCCCCCTTTATATAGATATATCATTTCTAATATATATGGATGTCAAAAGGTATTTTAATTCACTACGTAGTTGGATTATTTTCATTTTACTGATGCATTAATTTATCCATGTCTAGTTGTATTGCAACTTATATGATCACTAATGATCCTTTCATGCCATCCTCTGGCATCCTTCTTTCCATCTATCGGCATGTGGAAAACCTATATAGATAGGTTGAATATCTCCAACTATAGATCATAACTTAGCAGGGATCCCATCCATAACCTTCTGGGATGCTCTTCTTAACACACAAGATTCATGGTCGATACCTTCCTGAGGTGGTTACTTCCATTAAGTGCCTCTATGAGATTAATTATACCACCAATAGTTCCTATAAAAGTCATATGACTTCTGAGATTATTTACAACATTGATTTATTCATTTTTTCCATCCGTCTAGATGATGATGACATTGTTATCACTTTATGGGAGGCAGCCCATATTTTTGTTTTCTTTATTTTCATTGTGTACTTAAGACCTTTTTTTCCTTTTTCTTGAATTTTTGTTCATAGATCATCCCAAAATTCATTGTACTCACTTACCTTTATTATCATAGTTGTGTTATCCTGTGTTTGACTATGTGCACCTGCTCATTTTTCTACTCTAAAATTGTTTACCCCTATGGACTAATGGTTTATCTAGTGAAGGTATTTCATTTCTAAAATTGTTAAGAATTATCATAATCTCTAATAAACATCCAAAAAACATCCCCATGGAATTAATTTCACTACAAGGAGATCTCAATTCCCTATTTTTCATTATTTCTATTATTTATTTCAAATTCATTTTTTTCTATGATATATTTTTTATCTATCCCAAAACTCTACACATAATAGTGTGGAAACTATACCATTTTAAGCATGGGGGATTCCATATTGATCTTTATTGATGATACCCTTGGATTATTTTATATTTTCACTAGTATATGAGAAATGTTTCAATAAAATAATACTTTAAAATTGAAATCTCAATACACCCATTTAAATAAAAGACAAGTTTAGGTTGGAGATTTTTGAAATCCATATTCATTCCTATTTATATTTTAAAAATTATTATCGTGTTAAGGACTTCAATTATAATTTTAGATTCGTTAAATTTATTTTAATTGAATTATCATTGGAAATTATGCCCTGAGTGATTGATATTTTTTTTATACTCCCATTCCCAAGAGAATTCTAGACTTACATTGTTATATTATTTTTTGAGAATTTTTCTTGAGGTAAACTTAAAACATGTAAACCGGTCATAACTTGCATGGAGATTTTATTGAGGATGTTATTGAAAAAATAAACTTTTAAAATGAACGAGGAAATATTTGTGAGCTAATTTTCCCTGTGACCCACATGTACATAGTTAAATATTTTCCCCATACTATCCATGAATAACCTTTCTAGTATTCATCCATTTCAAACCTATTATCCCTTCCTACCATGCTCTTGGTATTATACATGATTTTCCTTTGAACAAGTTTGGGGGAATTTTTACTACTAATAGACACAAGATATTGATACCTAGAAGATTAATGATGAATCTTACACCATAATGGTATGATGTGGTTCATTATTACTTTTGGAATTTTATATTATTACCATGTTCCTTTGAAAAAAATATATATATATATAACATTGTATTTGTATTAGAAAGCTAAAAATCACCATTACCATACTAATGTACCCTTTGATGGATTTTATATGGTTTGGCGATGGATGTGAGATCTAACCTAGACATAAAATTTAAAAAATCAAATTAATAAAAATAAGAAGGAAGGAACATGTTACATTCTTAATACTTACTTGACTTATTAATTGACCTACTTTCAGATTCTTAGAGCATGAACACGTTTTTTCTAGGAGGAGTAACTTCACTACATTGTTCATGATTATCATGCATTATAATGTGGATCTCACCCTCCTTTTGAGGTTGGTTTTTATTTTCTATCCACCTACCCTAAGCCTCATAGACATTTGAACCTTATTGCTGAATCCCTAATGATTGATTATATATATTTTTTTATGAAGTGGATATGTTAGAACTAATCAATGTTTATGGATATGAACATGTATTTAGGGTAGGAGCATAAATACAGTTTTATTTTACCTCACGTGATGAGAGAAAAATTGTTGTGAGGTAAATTGAAAAATATGTATAGCATTGAAGGAACGTTTATAAAATTGTAATTAAAGGAACAAATAATATAAATAAAGAACATGAATATGAATAATGACCAATTTTCACTATAGTATTGATTCTAGAGGAATTACTTTTTCCACTTGCACTTAGTTTCATTTTCCTAGTTGTTATGTGTGTTTCTTGTTTTAAAAGGACTTTTAATTAGAATCTTTATTGAGATGATTTTTCCTTGCGGACAAGAAATTGTTAAAGTGTGGGGGAAATTGATCATCCAAATCAATATAAAAAGTTTGGACAAATTTATTTTAAGTTTAGTCATTTTTTACTTGATAATGCACTAGGCTTTGGTTTCATTTTTTAGGAAGTAGGAATTTATGACTCAAACAAAGAATTTTTTAAAATGGGAAAAAATAGAGTTTACAAGTCATGAAAGAAGATCATGATGTGTATTCCTCATTCATAGAATACTAAAGGAAAAAAGTCCATCCTATGAATCATTTCATTATGTGATTCTAGTACATGTCGTGTAAACACATTACATTTTATGAGATCTTGAAAATTAAAATCCCACCAGAATTGAATTATGTGAAGGACGTATAATATGTGAATCACATACACATCATGTACAATGTACATGATATGAAATCTTATAGATCTTATAAAATCAAATATATAGAATGAGGATTCCAGAATATTCACAATTCTTAGAGAAGATTGTGAATCTAAAGTACATGACATGAATCCTACCTTCATGTTGTGTAAATGTTAAGAAAAAAGCCACTTGAAACCATTACATGACACGAATAATTTACACATCATGTGATTTTTGAGACTATATATATTTGAATGCCTCCAACATGCACAAAACACACGAGACTTATATATTTTCTCTCAATTATTATTCCATTTCTCCTCTATTTATCTTCCAACCTAGTTTTAATTCATTAATTATA
This sequence comes from Viscum album, assembly GCA_963277665.1. Classification (NCBI taxonomy): domain Eukaryota; kingdom Viridiplantae; phylum Streptophyta; class Magnoliopsida; order Santalales; family Viscaceae; genus Viscum; species Viscum album. The sequence goes on along the minus strand of OY728145.1, from coordinate 57,504,096 downwards.
TTTCTTTAATTAATTATTTTCTTCCTTCCTGTTTTTTACATATTTTCTTTGCCCATTTTATTTACACTTTCTATTTTGACACCCATTTAAATACCAATTTATGTTTTATTTCAATGTTTTGACTTTTTATTCATTGGTTCTTCATTCATGGTAAGTTTTTTATTATTATTACCTGTTTTAATTGTGTATTTCTTATTTTTGAATTGTCTTATGAATATTCTAGGCATGTTTCACAAATACTTCCTTTGATTTAACACTGTAATGCACGGGTAATCCTCTTAGGGTTAGGGGTCGAGAGTAGGGTTTTTATTAATCTTAATGAATATATAAATATAAAATTGGTAACCATAAGTATATTAATTATGTTAAATAATAATTTTTTATCTCATTCATTTTCACAACCCTGGGAATGGGGGGAGGGGTGAAATTAAAGGACCCTAATCTGGTTGTAGTTGAGAAGGTTATGGCCAATAGTCAGTGACACTTTCTTCCATATAAGTTAAGTGTACTACATCTATGATTTTAGCTATATTCAGGACAAGGAATAACTACACCTTAGTTAGATCCAATTGGTTTGACTATAACAAATTAGTGACTTTTGAACTACTTTATATCCTACGTCATAAGTTAATCCAAAGCTGGATTTAGTATTATCCTTTTTTTCCTGACCCAAAAATCGAACCTGAACCCTATTCTCTTTTTTAACGTAAATCCAAGATACATAATTATAGAAAAAAAATTTGAAGAGATATTGTGAGTAATCCCACCTTAGGTTTTGAATCGATAGGTTTCGTGTTTTCTATTTATCTCTATGGGTTCGAACCCATACTACCACTTTACTATGCCTTTGTATTCAAGTGTAGTTTGAGATATAAATTTATAATTTAATTTCGCATAGAGGATTTAATAGAATATTAAGTGTGAATCATATTTTTGTGTGTATATATCACATTTTGTAACATAAATATAGGGACCACAAATCTTTAAAATGAAAAAAAAAGTAGCTAACTCCAAGTTATGAGTAGGAAAATTCCACTAAAAATTATATAAATATAGAGATGCATAGGCAATCATCTTATCATTTTCCATAATGAAACATCTAGGACCTTTCAAATATGCATCACTATAGATAATGAATCCTTCTTTGAAAGTGGGTAAAGTTATCATGGGTGCACTAACCAACTGTTTCTTTTGTTATTAGAATCTTTCTTTGTATTATGTTATCCAAATGAACTTTACCCATTTTGAGTAAACATTTTAGTGGATTAAAAATCCATGATTTTTTTTCACAACCCTAATATAGTGCCTAAATAAACTAAGAAAACTAAAAATATTGATCATAGTTATTGGATTGGGTCTCTCTTCTACTACTTATCCATTTTTAGATCCATATAGATTTCTTCTAACCATATAATGTGTCCTAATAATACCACTTGTTTCAACCATAACTCGCATTTACTGATTTTATAAAAAAGACTATCATTCCTTAGTGTTTTTAGTATAACCATTAGGTTATCCTCATATTCTTCATGAATTTTATAATATATCAGAATATCATCAACAAAGAATACTAAAAATTAATCGTGATAGTCTATATAGATTATAATCATCAAATCCATAAATATGATGGGATCATTAGTGTGACTAATGGGCATAAAAATTAACTCATAATGTATATACCTTTTTAGAAAACTATGTTTGAGATATATTATTTCCTCACTCTTAATTGATGATACTATGATCAAAGATCAATCATAGAAAATAATTGAGCTCCATGAAGTAGTTTTAACATGTAATAAATTCTTGGAAGAGGGTATTTGTTCTTAATTATGGCCCCATTAAATTCTACATATTCAATTCATATTCACCTTGTTCCATATTTATATTTTTATCATTCTATCCATGATACTACTATGCATCCCCAAATTCCATCTTCACCTTGAGATAACAATCATAATATTTCCAATCATCTTCTGAATTCATATATTTGTAAAGATTTATTTAGATAAGGTCTCAACCCACCATATAATTCAGCATTAATCTCTTCAGAATTTATAACAAATATTGAAGCGTAACACACAAGCAATAATAATTTCTTCTCATAACTTCTAATAAATCCTCTTTCATTTTTATTTAGCTCAAGAAATTCACTTTCTATATTTGTTTATAGGATTCAAGTAAAATAGTTATTGAAAGTGATATTTTGTAAAGATTCTTACTTCATAGGATAAATTTATTCCTTGGTATTGGATCTCTTGATCAATATCCACCATTGATAAACTTCTACCACTAAACTATTCATTTCCAAAGTGACCTTATCTTTCTTAGAATAATATTGTAAAAAAATATTTTTTGATAGTACTTATCAATTGTCCCATGATAAATGGGTTAGAGGGTCCAGTAAATGCTGGTGGTCATTAATGCATGAATGATTCCAAATTTAGTTGTTCCATTTTATGTGAGGATGGATTCTCTAAATGATTCATTTTATTATTCAAAACATGGGATAACAACATCTTGAAATTTTATACCCTAGCTTCCATAATATTATGATGGTATTCATTGAATTCCCCATTGTTTCCATTGTTCACATGGGCCATTTTGTTTTCATCCATTTTCTAAAAAAACCTAAATAAGAAGAAGTGTAATTTTAAGAATAATTAAGATAAATAATTCCAAGGGATATTTTATCCTAATGTTTTTCTCATATAATGATCTTAGGATCATATACATTAATATTTTCTTTCTTTAAAATGAAAAGTTTCACTTTTCATACATCCTTTTATTATGGTTCATAAAACTAATATGATAACCAAAATGTATCTCCCATAAGTGTGAAATGAGGTGTGTATTAAGGTCCTATGCACCATACATTAGAATGACGACTATGATATAGTCGGCCAACCCTTTCTGGTGTTATAACCCCTAAATGAATCTATGCTAAAATATGTCCACTTGTAGTATCCAGATAGGGATTCAATTTCATGTAAAAAAATTGATTTATACTTCGCAAAAATTTTAGGGAGTTTTCATATATCTAGAAATATCCCTAGGGTTTATACAAATATTTTTCTAGTCCTAATTTCCACAAATAACTAAACTATCCTATGATACCAACTATGGTGACCTGCCATTTCTGTTATATTATTTTAAGTATTTTTCATTGAAAACAAATTACATAAATAACCTATAAGTACATTTTTCGGTTTAGTGTCTTTTAAAATAGTTGCATTGTACAATAAATACATGTTACCAAAAAGAAAAAGTAAACAAATTTAAAATTCTCTTGAAATGCATCATTATTATCCCATACTAAATCATATCACTACAAAGGATTTCCTAGGATCACTTATCAAAATAAAGGTGTGAGAATATATCCTAATAAGGTATAAAATGTCACGACCTGTCCTTGGGGCCCGTGTCGTGACTACCCCAAGCCTGCCTTCCATAGGCCAGGGGCTGGCGACTAGCACCAAAGGCGTAAATCCCGATAAAAAGGGAAGGCGTTGCCTTTATAAAAGTAAACAACGCATCAGAGTGCATAATAGAAGAAGGAAAAAAGTGATACTGATTACAAAATAAAGTGTTGAAAGGTAAATGGACCAGAATACAAACCCAAATGAAAAGCTAGTACAATAGTAGTAAAGGAAATTAGCAACCACTGAGTCGTCTGCTGGGAATCCCACCTAACAGGTGGGTACAGATAGTCTCCTCAGCACCTCAGGTCCGTCAGTCATCTCCTAGTACGTCTCACCATGTGGTCCACCTCCTGGTACTGTCCAGCTCCACAAGCCTCAACCACGATCAGTGATGTCCATCGTCTGCAACCAACACAACGTAGTGCGGGCATTACCCGTGCAGGGGTGAGTATAACGATAGTCAGTAGGGACCCCAAGACCCTCGAAGGTCTCCCGTAATCCATGAAGGATAAACCACAATGGAAAGATACAAACACAAATTATCAACCAACTCTACTTAGGTATATGCCCATACATATACCTAAGTCATCAATCTCAATTCGGCTCCAACTCTCGATCCCAAGCACAACCCAGTCCACACAGGAAAGAAGTCAATCACACTGATGGTAATGATTGAAAATCAAGACTCATCTCACACAGTTATATATCTTTTATAAAGTGATAAAGATGATTAGATGCAGTCACTGATTCATCTAAGATGGCGGACCCACAGAGGATACTAGTACAACTAAGCTGTCGGACCCACGTAGGATACTAGACCAGCTGCTCCATCGGACCCAAGTAGTATACAAGAAAAGAAGTAAAACTTTTGGACCCACGTAGGATACAAGAACAGTAATCACCATCTTTGAACCCACAGAGGATTCTAGTATGGTAGTCGTTGTCGCCAAACCCACGGAGGATTTCAGTACGGTAGTCGTTACAGTCGCAGCCATCTCTAGGGTTCTCGCACACAACACGCTCGATTCCAGGAGGGTCTGCTCCTCGAGACAAGGGGTTTGATACATCAACTATCACGAAGTCTAGATTTGATGTATCCTGAATTTCTGCCTCATGAAAAGGAACCTGACGCGACAGACGGTGCATCAATGGGACGCCCAGTCTGAAAGATATTGGCTTTTCCGTTCCAGGGGCCCGGTTGGAAATATGTTCGTTCCAAACTCAGAAATTTTCCAAAGTCATCAAAAACTCACTTAGAGTATCAAAAATGTACCGCCTTAACCCAAGGTTCCTAATGTCGCAGATGGCGCATCGATCGGGCGCACGGTCGTGAAGATATTCACATTTAAGCATATGGGCCTGACCCGTTATGCCTAGTGGGATGGCGGGTCAGTGCAACCCAGTTCGGAGGGTCCGACCTAGCATGGGGTGTCGGAACGGCCTAAAGAAATGTGGCCTGGCCTAGTGGCAGGCGGAGCTCGTAGGGGCGTGGCTCAGGCCGACCCGGCGCAGCTCGGTTGGCCACGGCTTGGCCCGAAGGGGCCGAGCGGTCTAAGGGTGGGTGGCCCCCCGCTTTCCCAAACCGGCGGCGCCAAGCGTGGCCGCCCTCCCAAATGGCTGGTAGAAGCCGACTGGCCTTCCTGGCACAAGCGGCCCACTCGAGTGAGCCGCGGTCTCCCAAGCGTGGTTCCCTCCTGGCGCTGCAGCTCCTTCACCCGGACGGCCGGTTTGCCGCTGAAGCATCCCGCGTAATGTGGGTCGCGGACCACCACAGCGTGGCGCCCCTTGTGGCATCGTGGTCTTCCTTCGGCCCGACTGGATTCGGTCGTCCGGTTCTCCTTCGTCCAAGCGGACCATGGTTGTGGGCTATGGTTCTTCCGCACGCAGCCGGCGCACAACCTCCACTTCTCCCGTCGCTGCCTCTTCCAACGCGCCTCAATCGTAAACAAAGATTCTACGGAGGGTCATCGGGCTGTGTGCGTTCGTCCCACGCCCTCCGCGTTAGGTGGTAAGAATTGGTTGAAGTGAAACCATGTGTCTCAACAAAGAAAAAGAATAATTTTAATCAATTAAAATTGAACATAATTCCCCAAACTCAAAAAGACGTCGCACGTCGTCGAGCTGCGGAAGACGAACGTCGAGGTAGTCGGGCATCATGGAAGAACGGTGTCGATTCTGTTGACGTCGGTGTGCACCCGAAGAAGAAGCCTCGTTGGAGACTTCGTGTTCTTCAAATCATATAGCGTTCTTAGTTGAGGTAGATATTCATTCTTCTTCGGAGGCATTCTTCATTGAAGAGAGGAACACTTTTTCCCAAGAGTTCTCCCAAAAATCTCCCACACAACGAGAGCCCAAACTATAAATTATAAGAAGACTTCACCCAAATAGTTTTAATAGATATTCCATGTCAATTAAAATTAATTCAAAAAAAATAAATCTATTAATTAAGAGAGTTGGAAAATATGAATGGGAAAGTGGGAGGTGGAAAGGCTTCTCATATTAAATGAGGGGAGTTGTCATAGAATTAAACAATGAGGTTTAAGGGAGTTTAGGGGTAGTTATGGGGAGATGAAAAGGTTACGATCGTGTGGGCCCCACCTCACAAACATCCTCTCATAGGAGGTTATGAGGGTGTGGGTCCCACCTCTGAATCCCCTTGGGAGGAAATAACCAACCTCCCTAAATAAAATTTTTACACAACAAATTTTATTTATTTTATTCTAAATCCCCAAATATTAACTCTCAACCCGTATAAAACGCAACTGCGGTGAAGGTCACCTTAGGCGAATACTGGTACTGCGAGTTCATATGTGCCCTCAGATTTCAATTCAGAGCACCGGTTCAAAAGATAGAAAAACCTGAACGTGTTTTTACTGGACGTACCAGAACAAAACTTCAGAAATTGATTCTGGGCACACAGGGCCTCAGAATCAAGTTCTGTTAGAAACCGTGGACTCGTAAAATTCCAAAGTATTTAAGAAATAAAATTCCTTTAAATTTTCAGGTCTTTACATAAATTTTTAATGAGAAATTTTTTGGTGAAAATGATAAATAACACAAAGACATGTACATAATTACATGAGTCAAAACATAAGTACATGAACATAATAACATTAGGCATAACATGGAAATTTAGTTGTAATAAAAACATGATACATTCATAAAAACATCACAAAATATCATCAATGAGGTGTCATAAATCATATTACCAACGATTTTGACCAAGGTATCATAAATCATTTCCAAAGAATGCTTACAAGGTATTATGAACATGTCATCTCTAGAGATCAATTCTTTACCCAATGTACTGAAGTGCTATTAGGGATCAACCTTTATATGTCTAACATTATGTGTGACACATCAATAAAGAATCAGATATATATATATATATCATTCATAACCTAAGAGTAGGTAATGAGGGTTTTGTAAGTGGATTTCCCCAATAAATAGTTAAATTATATATCTAAATTAGTTCCCTTGAATGAAAATAGTTTTGGGTATTCATGACATCAAAATATATCATGGAAAATTAGGGGTTGATTTCCGTAGAAAAACGAGCATGAAAAAAGTTATATTTGAATGTGTTTAATAAGAGATAAATAAATTCTATCATTAAAAATACATCATAGTCATAATAATGGGGAATTTATAAACACTTGGAAATATAATAAATTGAGAATCAAATGTCATATACAAAATAACCGCTTGAATTAAAAAAAATGGAGGAAGAGAACACTTACCTTGAGAGTATTCTTCTTAGAGCTAGAGAGAGACTCCTTAGAGGCCTAGGTACTCCTTGGTATAAATTTAAAGGGGGAATGGGAGAGGAAATTTATGATAAATGGGATTTTAGTGGAGAGTAATGGGAGAAAGGGTGGCTATTTATACTTGTGGAGGGGTGGGTTTAGGGTAAAAATATTAGTTATTTTATTATATAATCCAACCACATGTGGGTGAAATAAATTATAAATAATTTTCAAGATATTAATTAGTTATTGAGAGTTGTTTGATGTTAAAATATATCATAATTATAAATTCACCTTCCAACTAACCCGTTTAGGTAATCTAACACAAAAAACTATTTTTAACTTAAAAATCAATTTTTTTTGTTACAAAATGTAAATTATAAATATATTAATTCAAAATAACATGTTTAAATTAATTTTAATATTTGTAATATAAAATTTTTATTGAATTAATATTTTCATAAATTTTTTAATCATGGTCACATTATAATGATTTCATTAAATTTTGGTACCCATAAAATAGTATTTTTCACATTTTCACTAAAAAGTCAAGTTTCTCCGAAAATTCTAAAAATGAACACCAATTTAATTATGATGTTTCGAGTCCAAAATGGATATATATTTAATCAAAATAATTATCTAAATATTATAATTTTATATTTTAAATATCAATAATTATTTATTGAAAATTAATAGTCTTTATAACATAGTAAATTTTCTAACCATTATAAAAATTACACAGGAGATCATTAATTTATATTATCATTTTAAAAAATTATGAGATTATTTCATAAAAAAGTTTATTTATTAATTTTAATATTTTCATAAAAATTAATTTTAATTTAATTTAAATTTATTTATAATTTACAAAAATTCAATTTTTGTTTCTTCCTTTGTAATCCCAATGATCACTTTATTGCATCTTTATAACCAAAAATAATAATGAGCAACTATCTTCTTAATTAATGGTCATAATTTCCATCATCCATACTGGACAACATTCAAAATGTCAAATGACCATATTTCCCTATAAATAGACCATCATTCTCACTTCATCATTCACTGCTTACAAGTTTTCTTACACATCCTTTCATAATGTCTATTGTTTTCTTAGTGCTTCTCTTTCTTTTATAGTATTATGAAAAGTGTGATTTTGTTTTGGGAATTCAAGCCTATTGAGTTTCGTTTAGTGAATTTACTATTCTACTACATTTATATCTCTTTACTATTCTAAGTTTTAGTAGTTCATATCAACACATAACATGTAATGTTCTTATGAAATGTAATAGTATTTTTATGTTATCGTAATAAAATAGTCATTATAAAATATAAGTTCTTACATTAATAACAGAAATGAATTTACCATCCATTATAAACAACCACCTATCTTGAATGATAATTCTAAATACACTTCACTATAGATAATTAAAAGAAATGAAAACCCATTAAAGGATTGATAAACACAAATCAATCATGAAATTCCCATGTTAACATGATTTTCCACAATGAATGGGTTGATCAAGTCCATTCATGGATTACATCATAGGGTTTAATAATCCTACAAATACCCACCACTTCCCCAACTCCCATCCCATGCTCTGATACCGTTTTAAGACATACCAATTCAAAATATTTGTCCCTTTTACTCAAAATGGTATATTGTAAAGACCAAAGTGAATTTCTAACAGTCATGAACCAACAACTATTTAAATACATATCATTGTGATATGAATAAAAAAGGATGAATTTTATTATATTAATCATCCATATATTTATCCTTGATCCTCATGTGATTCATATCATAGGATATGATTTGTACATATATTAAAGGAATTTGGATACTTTTTCTATATCATATGGCATAGCCTATGATATGTGATATTGGGTGCATGAATGTTTCATGTCTTAAAAATGTTTTATCATTGTTTAGGAATTATACATATCATTTATTTATGGAATGACTAAATTATTATGACCATTAAAACCTTGAATGATCATAACACTCCAATAAGAAATTTTTATGGTAATTTATATTGATTGTCAAGAATTAGGAGCCAATGCTCAAACTTTTTCATTGATTGAAGGGATTCAATATAAGGGATTGTATACTTATATTGGTTTTGGTGGTTAATCCTCAAGCCAATTCAAATCTCTCTTCTATCATATTCTCCAATTGTCTTCAAGGAGAAGGTTCTAGCTCACCTTTTGAATTTTAGGGATCCTCTCATAGTGTACAATGATTGTAATGGCCGATTAGGGATCTTAATAAAATAAATTGCATTGATATAGAGCACACTAGAAATGATGTGTACCTATTTATTTTATTTTCTTCATTTTCATATTCATCTGATGATGATAGATCAGATATTTTATTTGGTTTATTTAATGGTTATAAGAATGTGATGTTCCTAAAAACCCTATTAGTGGTATTAGAGTCACCTTCATCCCTGAATAAATATGTTATCGTACTAGTTTTATGAATAAAATTATTATTTTAATGTGTTTAAGGTGATATTCTATGGTATGATATAACATGGATAAACTTCAGTTATTGGATCACTCTACTGTTATCAATTATATGGGATATATTAAAATGTGATTAACTATTTCCATGGTTTTAGGGCATGGATGGATGAGTCATAACTTATGATTCATTAAAATCCATGATTTTACATTACATCATAAATTATCATTGGATTTGACTAACAATCTGGGTTTCACAAAACAAAGCATCGAATCATAATGGCGATATAGGTGATGTCGCCAATTATGATATAGTTCATATGATGAAATGAACTGTACAATAGAACATATCATAAAATATGATTAGAAACCCGTGATAGAAATCATCTTAAGTGTCAAATGAATCATATATTATAATATATAACTCTTAAATCTATCATAAAATCTTATATATTCCAATTCATTTTTAAAAATCAATTTTTTGTAGTATATAAAAGATAATTGTGTGGTAAAATACATTAGGGATCAATGGAACACTGAGAGGGGTGGGATAAATCATACACCTATTTTATTTTATGAATTATTATTATAAATTCAACCTCCTAGACTAATTATAGTACCAATCATCTCCACTTTGTTCCTCATAGACTCATTAAAAAAATGTAGTTAATAAAGTCACGATAACATAGAGATTTACAAGGTCCAACTATAAAGACAAAATCCTTGCCTTGATTGGTTATTCTAGTTAATCAGGTATTTTATACTATAATCAAAATTTGACTTAAATGATTGGTGTTTCTCACAAATTTATAATATATCAGTATATATTCAATTTCATATTTCTCATAGGACTACCAAAAACTCATATTCACATTGAAATAATAAATTTTCACCATGTTATCCTCACATACCCTAAGGTAAATAGGTTCTACAGCTTCCCACCATGTAAACACAAGTATTTTCTTTCTAAATATTAATGAAATAGATCAACACATATGCTCAAGATGCTTCAACATCAACAAAATTGATCACATTATTCCTCATAATAGAGTCTTCAACTACCACTGGTACTTAAATAATACCTTTTTATATCTCATTCACCATTTCATATCAACTTCATAGTTCCTCAAAAGATATTCTCATCTAAATTTAACACCTCACTGACCTCCTATGATCATAAAAAAATACTATATCTCCTCAATATATAAATGTTCTGACCACAATGATAAAGAAATCCACAGCATGTTATACTCTCATCTTATTCTTTGTAGGATTCTGTAATAAGGGATATTACAAGATCTATTTCTTCCTTTAGCTTTGATACCCAAATGATCTTCTATTAAATACTATATTAGATCTTATTTCTTCCTCAATAGTTCTATAGTTCATTAAACTTATCCTAATTTATCAATTTATTAACCATAAAACTCTCTTTCCCTCTCTCTTTTTTTATATATATATCACCAAAAATAAATTATCTATATTTTTAAATATATAAAATCCCAGAACATTTAGTTCTAATGGCCTAATTTATGTTTTTTATGTGAATATATCCCATGATCAAGTATATTCCATTTTATTTTTATTCTCTCAACCATTTTCTCCTATAATTTTACTATATTACCCTTGTTTTTTCACTTCTTCCTCATTTATCTCAACCAATGGATGTTCTAAACTATTCTTTAAAATGATTGAGATATATTATCATATTATTCTTAAAAAATCGTCACAAATATCTAACTCATAACTCTCCATGGTTGAATGATAAATCATATAGAAAATCATATTTAGGCATGGTTCAATCTTCTTCTTCTCACAAAATCTGCTCAAGCACATCTTGTGTTTAAGTCACATAGCAGCTCTTCACAAATAAACTTAGCATCCTAAATTTTAGTCACTCAAGAAAACATTTTTAACTCATCTCACTTAGTATTAGTTTGAATATTTACTAATTTTGTGATGTTTTAATCAATTAAGAATATTAAATATGTTATCAAATTTTATCCTTTCCAGATTCAACAATTTAAAAGAATTTCATTTTCAATCTCTCTTTTTTTTCATAAACTCATCTCAGATTTGATATTCTATTCCTTTGAAAATAATTCATGGATTAAACTTTCTTGTTATATCTAGATGATTGAAAAATATATTTATCACCAAATGATTTATTTTCATCAGAAATAAGAAATTTTAGAAACTTTATTTTTAGAATTTTAATGTTTCTTAAAATTATCTTGCTTTGATCTTTCTTGGAGATCAGTCTCTCTGATTTATTTGGCTTAAATTACATTCCCATTTTGGTGTTTAGGATTTTTTTAACTCCCTAAATAATATATTTAGAATAAAAATAATTATGTTATCCTATATATATATAATTTATAACTTCACTTTTCATCCAAAATTAATATGAAAATTTTCTTAGTATTGAATTCATAAACTGATCAAGGTAACTCCATTTTGTATGAATACAAAGTCATAATCTTTCCTAGTTTCCATTTCTTATTAATTAAAATGAATAATAAATTCTCAAAGTCATATGAGCTCATTCAACGTCATAGGATATAACTGAAAATCATATGTTGTCCTATGAGTCTACTTCCCAAGACATTCAAATATTAAAGAATCTTGTGAACCCATGAACCATCATGGTCATACAAATTTCTTCAATATAATCATAAGGTGAAAATTATAACACTGTCCAAAGTAATATTTAAAATTCATATGATCTAATCTTAATTAATATACTCTATCTAAAATTATGTGAACAAAGTCTCAAAGAATAGAAGTCATATGGGGAAGTCATACTTCAGAGTCATAAAATCCATCATGAAGCCATACCATCTTCTTGGTATTTTGTACTTAACTAAAATTTACTCCATGACTATTTAAAAAAACTCCAACCATTATCAAAAACATAAAATAATTTCCAAACATAAACCAAAAACATTGAACATGGATCTAAGTAGACTTTAAACCTTGAGAATATTTGGATATTTTCATTCATATATTCAACTCTTCAATCATCCTTACAGTCAAATTTAGACATAATTAATAAAAGATTAATGAAGAAAAAAACCTTCTAAACATATTCTAATTATTGTAAACCACACTTGACACTTTAGTAAATTCCTTTAATATGTGGAATACTACAAAAAATCCTCTAATTAATTCCATTAATGTTTTCATAATGGAAGAAACTTATTTCATATAACATGTAATAGACTATGATTCTATATTTAAGAGAACTTGTATATGATGTCCTTGAAGATCAGTGTCATAATCTTCTGATGTATGGGGATGCTACATTGAATCTATATAGACACATTCTTCAAGAAACATCCATCCTCCTTTTCCCAAACAATTACAAGTGTCTTCACTTCATGCCTTGGGTGGATAATTCAATCCATTTCCCAAATTCACCACATTCCTATTGAAATTATTATTGATAGATTTTGAAAAAAAATTAACCAAACATATCTTTAGTCACTTAAATCTCCCAATTTTTGTTTTTTGTCAATACCATTAAAATTATTCACTTTCAATGCATGTCAATAGCAGTTCATTATTCATATCCCCCTAAATAATAATAAATACCAAGGATGGAAAAGGTTTAATCACCCCCTTGTTCATACTATAAATTAAAGGGAAGGTCTTATAAGGAAAAATATTTTCCTCCTTTAACATCTAAATTTAAGAACCATATTTTCCCATTTATGGCTTCTTATTTCCATATTCTACCCCAATATTGAGTGATTATTTCCATTCATTTTTAAAGAAGGATGGAACAACGTGTTTCTTAGAAATGATACTTAAGTAAGTCATCTCTAAGTCTATATGGGATGAACTAGTGCAGAAAAAAAAGAGTGAGTTTACTAAATCACCAAAGCTATCCATATACATTTCTCAATGTGGCACCAAATCTGAATAACATCATTTAGGGATTTTCAAAAACAATTTCAAGAATTTGTATCAAACTGCACTCTGCATCACAAAACACATCAAAAAATTAAAGTGAAAGTAAACTATATTTTTTGATTTTTTAGTCAATTACTCCCCCTTAATGATTAAAAAACAATAAACTATAGAGAAAGATAGAAGAGTGAGTATCTGTAGTGAACTGATATGGGTCAACCCGACCTATCATCTAAGTAGTTCCACTACGATACTCGAGGCTTGTTCTTTATCTCCCTAGGATAGTGAAAAGATATATGGTATGAAAAATGAACATGTGGAAATGATTTCACCGTTAATAAATACAAGATGAACAACTGTTCCCAACCATGAACCTGACATGAGGTCTCCATGCATTGGATGTCCATGCTAGAATTTGTAACTAGAAACTAACAAAACAACACCAAACATGGAATAAAAAATAAATCACAACCAAAATCTATTTTACAAACATTTTTTACATAAAAATACATTGTATAAAACTTTAGAAACCAAAATTGGAAATAAAAAACCAAAATAAAGTAGGAGTTCGAAGATGGTGATACACTTAATGACCAAAAGCAATCCAAATAACTCGAGAGACAAACCCCAACATCATAATGTGACTCTCGATTAACCACCATAACCAACATTACCCAATTTCATTTGTAGAGAAGTAGAAAACGAACTCATAATCTATAACTTGGGAACTTGAAAAAAAACATGAGGTATACATACCCACCAATATGAGTATATAGTGTATGAGAAAAAGGCTAGTAGGATACCACAATGATTCCATTTCATTCCTTTTACAAAAAAAACCAATTCCAGTATATTGAAGTTAATATAAAAATAAGTTTTCATTTCTATTACAAAAAATTGAAACCAACACACAATACCTTATATGTTTTCCTAAAACACACTATTTATAAAACATTATTCAAAGAGGACATTTCAAGGCATAGATATTTTAAAAATAAACAATTACCTTTAAATAATTTTTTTCCTCAAATAACCAAGTTAAATCACCCCTTTATATATAAAATCACATGTTTTGAAACAAATCATCACATGGTTTAAAATAAATTTCAAAATAAACATTTCAAAATGTATTTTATTTAAAATAACCCCCAATTATCCCTTTTAAAAACTATCCCTTACTAAAATTTAACACACACAATCAATATGAGTATAAATTAGGGAAAACATAATAAAATGAAAATCCATTTAGATTTATAAATAGGTGATAATAATAAAACAAAGGAGAGCCTTGCTCTAATTATTCTCAAACACAAATAACCAATACATCAAAGTAGGCTCAAAGAAACATATAAGAATCCCATATTCCAATACATAATAAAGAGGTGTAACATACGATACATATCATGATGCAACATTATATAAACTAATAGGATATGTACTAGATGTGTAAAAGTGGAACCAACATCTAATAGGTTAACAGTCACATGTCTCATCACCTAAATCCCTCTCATCTTATCTCATCGGTGATACCCCCTAGTTGGTTATAACATTCAACTTGGGGCTACTTACTAGTGCATATATCTCAAACATTATAACTAACATCCCTTAAATTACAACTTAGTAACCTAGGGATTCTCATGTAATGGATAAAAGAGGTGGAAAATTATCAAGATAATATCAATTGCATGAAAATAACATATCCCAAAGGTAATAAAATAAAATAATCAAATACTTTCCACCTTTAATACACCCCTTTAAATAAAAAAAATCCAACCCAAATTGTAAAATATGAATCATAATTCATTAAATAATTATAAAACGCACACTCACATAAAAAAGGATAATAATGGGGCTCATCTATGGTGTAAACATCAATAGATAAACTCTATCCCTCTCACATGGTTAGAAATGATACTTTTATTTAATAGTAAATATAAAATATTTATAAATCCCTTTTTAAATCCTTTTGAAAACAAAGAATGAATCCAAAGGAAATCACAACTATAACCCAATAAAAATTATAATTCAATTTTAAGGGAATCATTAAATGATAACATCAATTAATAAACCTATTTTTTAAATAATGGAAAATCATTTTTAAACTAGGGATGAAATTTTTTAAAATAAGGTAACACCTATTAAATTGAATAAACCCCTTTAAAAAAGGAACTCTCAACTTTAGAAGTCCAAATTAGCCCAAATCACCATGAACCAATCATTTTTCTTATAAAAACCCATCAATGGAATTTTATCAAACACTTAGAATGCATAAATAACCATTTAAAAAATTATCAATGATATAAATGATTCTTCCATTTTTACTAATGGAAAACCCAAAAAATCATAGAGAAACTTTTATAAAAAAAACTAGATATAATATAAATTATTAATTTAGCTCCAAAATTATTTTAAATCATAATGATTCAAAATAAATATTAAATAAAAATAAATGGAATGAAAACACTTGCCTATAAAGATTAACCCACGTTTCTTTTAATTGAAACCACCAAATTTGGTCTCTGTAGATATATCACAACCTTTAAAAACCATAACCAATAATTTAATAAATCCATAGACATCAGAATTGGAAAACCATGGATAATAGAGTTATAGAAAAAGTGAGAAGTTTGAGGAAAAAAATAATGGAATTGAGAATAATCCCTAACCTTTTGATCCAAATGAAATCCTGCCAATTTATCATAAATAGTCCACCTTAGATTGAATTAAAGGGTAAAGAAAATCCATTGGGAGGTGCTTAGACTAGAGGACTCTGAATGGGTAATCTTATGGGAGAAGAACCAAATAAAAAGAAATCAAAATGAAAAACAATACCCAAAGACAAATATGTTTCATGGTTTAATTGCATGGTTTATCAAACCGTACGATGACTGTGTGGTCACCATTGTTTGAAATTACCCAAGTCACATAGTTTCCACTATACAGTTTCCAAAAATGCTCACTTGACTATGTATCCTTGTAAAAGTTTCACAAACTTAAAAATTTCACCTCATTACCCGAAACTAAGTTAGAAATCAACCACATAAGCATAAGAAAGAAAATAAAATTTTGGGGTGTTACAATTCTCCCCACCATGCTACTTTCTACCCCAAGAAATTCATTGTAAACATAGGTGAAAAGAAATACCAAGAATAAATCACTGAAATAAAGGACCCAAATGAGGTGACAAGTTCTCAAACTTGAAACCAAAAACATGGGACACATGCAACCCACTTCTAGGTAAAACTTCCTAAAACAATTTAAGATTCACTATCCATCAAAGCACTAAAAATACAAAAAGAAGATTCCTCACAAAATGATAAATAGGTATTGAAACTACTCTAGTCTCTCTTGAATTTAGGAATTATAGAAAACACACATTTAAAAATACATAAGTGTTTTCCATGTCACAAACTATACTAAAGGATAAAAAAATTCAACACCTCCAGATATTTGAGGTCATAAGAGCTGCAAGAAACAAAACATCTCAACCGAAATAAACCAAAAGAAAAAATACCACAAACATGGGGAACACATAGAGTCTAAATAAATTTTATATCTCTATTTTTAATTTATCAAAAGTTTTTAAACCACATATATTCTCACCTAAATAATGTTCATCATCAAAGTAGGCACCCTTCCACTACACATAAAAGGAATTAAAAATATCCCACCATCCATGGACAACCATATAAAAACACAAAAAGAGAGTGAATCCTCATAAAATACCCAAAAATGTTGCTAAAACATATCACCAAGATAAAAAACACCACATGTAACACCCAAAAATTCTAAAACAAGAACATTGTATTTGATTGTGCATATGACACACAACACCAATATTAGAAGACAATATAACACTAAAAACATTATGATATATTTTATTTCTATAACTAATTAAATATATTTAATATACATAAATTCACACAAAAATGAGTTTATCTTGTGTTACACATAACAATTTTTTTTTTATAGCTTGTGTTACATGAATGCCTGAGTTGTACCGAACAAAAAATATACTATTAATAATATTATTTAATGTGACATTTATCACTTAGCTGTTAGAATAACGGTTATGAATATGATTAAATAACTTATAAAAATATAATATTTACATATTTTTATTAGGTATTTATTTATTATTAATAAAATATTAATTTCCTGAAAATAAAAAAAATATTTTTTGAAAAAATGTATTTTTCTAAAAGATGATTTAGTTGTACCTTACACACATAATTTAAAAATATTTTTTACTACATTCATAAATATTATTTTACAAAATAAAATTCATTTATTAAATCTTAATAACAAAATTTTCTTATGGTGGTTATTTTTGTATTTTTTTTGAAAAGTTTCATTTTTTGATTAATAGTGAAAAATACTAAATTTTAATTGAATATCGCATTTTCATTTAAATTATTTATAATGCTAAATTATTGTTTTAATTGTCTTTAAAGTAAAATTAGTTTAATTATATATCAATTAAAAAAATTTATTTCATTGGAATTATTTTTATATTGAATTTTCATATAAAAACATTATAACCTTTTGAAAAATTTCTCTTTTAAAACTCACTTTCTCATCATATCTATGGGATTAATTTTAAATTAGTATTTTTACACTTATGTGAATTGAATTTGAAAAAATGGATTCTATATTTTGAATCATAATAATTTCTAATTTCTAATAATTTTAACTTAAATGTTTAGCAAAATAAAAATTGAAAATAGTAAAAATTAATTACTATAGTTTAGGTAAAAATGGGTTTACCGATGTGTCAAACTAAAAATATAAGGGTAAGAGTGAAATATAAAATTTTATAAAAACTATTATATGTAAATATTTCAACCCTTAAATCTATAATGTTCTATAATGGTCCATTTTGGACCATTGTGACACATGAAAAATGTGGGAGCACTCAATTTCTTTCAAAAACACCAAGTTTGTCCTCTCCCTCACTTATAAAAGTCCACCCTTGTACTCTCTTATTCACACCTTCACACCCTTTTGATTCAAACAATACATATTCTAATAACTTTCCAAATTCCCACCCCTCATTTTAGAATCCTAATTTTTGTCATAAATCCAACCTTAGATGGATTTTTCACAAACTTTAGGAGGATACCTGAAGAAGAAGAAATGTACTTCAACAAGCATCTTTATTATATTCTCTTCTCCACCTCCTTTAATTATTATTAAAAAATGATGATATAATAAACTAAATATATTTAATATATTTTTATTTTTTTATAATAATGGAATTACTTATAACTACCTCTAATTATATCAAATGGGTTAGAAATTATTGTTCATGTGTACGAAAGATTATTGCCTTATTAATCGATGTCATTTGTTTGTACATTACCACCTCTCATGGTGGGGTGTGATGATATATATAATTTATATATATTATATTTAGAAAATAATTATACCTATTAAATCATTATATAATATAGATAATTTTACTTTCTATTCTATAGGTGATACGGTAACGTTGCTTGTGTGTATGATGAACTACCGCCTGATGAAGCGATGTGGTTTGTCTTTCACTACCACTTTACATGTAATACTATAAGATTAATGTTAATAAATATATATTATATACATTAAATAATTATTATATTCATTAAATATTTATAATTATTTAAATATAATGTATATATCTCATTTTCTTTCTTACTTTTTCACTAAATGAAAGATGATAATGTCGTTTGTGAAAGTGTGGACTACTTCCTTCACGAAATAATGTGACTCTATTTTCATCACCACACCAAATGGATGATAAATATAAGTATATTTAAAGAAATAATATGGTATCTATGATATAATTATCATTATTTAAATAAAAAATATTACTTACCTCTTTTCCATAATGATCATTGAAAAATGGAAATGTTACTCATGTGTACGTACATCTTACCGTCTCCATGATTGTAATATACTTCATTTCTCATAACCATATTTCATGATTTGTTTAAAAGTATAAATAATGTATAAATATAATAATTTTTTCATTATTATTATTATCTAGATGATATAACTATATAAAATGAGAAAGAACTAGATCTTTCATGTTGAAACACGCACAAGAAAATAAGGAAATTAACATTAGAAACAATGAAAGATTATTAATGAACTGGTGATAAGATGTTATAATTGGATCACATATGATATAATAAATATTAATATGTTTATTTTATAAGTTAATAACATATTTAAAACTACTATATAGGATTTTAAATCATGTTTAACAAAATGTAATCATAGGGTAAGGTATTTCAACTCAATTATATTTCATTGTGGCATATTGTAATTTTATGAACCTAATTTATTTTATATAGTGTATATATTTCCCATTTGACATGTAATATAATTATTAATTCATTATTCATGGTATTTTAAGTTTCAATTTTAATTATATCATCTATGTAGATTTTAATTAAAATTTTACAAGTGGTAAATAATTTCATAACTCAATTCCTTTTTATTAGGTTATATTTATAATTTTTTGAATTTGATATTCCAAGAATATGTGTGTAATAAATTTTCAATGTCTTCTGATTTATTTAAAAAAATTATGTGTAATTATAGTTGATACAAATAATTTATTCATTAAATAATTCTCACATCAATGTTATAATACTTATAAGGGTTTATTTTAGAATCTCAATCTAATCGATATTATTTGTTCTTGAATTTCAGTTGAAGGGAATTATTTTAACATTTTCTAATAAACAAATTTCATTTTAGTATACAATAATTATTCATGATATTTACAAGAAAAATTATCATTTTCTACTCTTTAGTACATAAAATTATTTATAAAATATTTTTAATAAAATCTTACTTTATTTATATCTTCAGTTAGAAATTTGTTTTCTTTTAAAACCAAGTTTTCTAAAAATGTTTTTATTTTTATAACTTTTAAAAATAATTTATTAAATATTTTTTAAAAAATATATAATTATGGAAAAAAATAATGGAATCTTATTATATCTTTCCAAACAATGCACTTTTATAACATTTTTACAATGAAAAGGGAATGTTCTTTTTACCTTTAATGGCTTGTACGGAATTACCACCATAATTTATTTGGATATTACTTTTCAAGTGTACAAGGTTATTTTTAAATAATATTTTTCCTAATATTTTATTTTCAAATAAAATGATTTTCAAAATGTTTTATGTCTTAAAATTGATTTTCAAAATGAAAAGCATATTTTACTCTAGAATGTTTTTAAAGATATTTTTATGGTATTTCTATTTATCAATGATAAAAACTATTTATTATAACTCCAACGGGTATAAATTGTATATATACAATTATTATTCTTTATCTGTATGGATAATGATTATTTTGACCAAGGATAGTATTGAAATTCACTTCCTTGGTTCATTTATGAAGTCATTAACTTCCCATTGAATTATTCACCTTCATGTGATCATTGAACATTAAATTTCCCCTAAATATCCATATTATAGATCATAGATATTTGTATTTCTTAAACAATATATCACTTATACATATGGTTCCCAACATTAAATATCATTTTTTATCGTGGGAAATATTAACATATCCATATTACTTAGTCAATATGGATACTTGATGATAAAGTGCATTTTTTAAGAAATAAGTCAATTATTAAGTATATGAGGAATGATTTAGAAATTTATTACATGGGTTAGGGACTATTTATATATGTGCCCTCGATTCATCGATAGTCTCATGGGATAAATTAGTTGGATTGCCTTAGTTAAATGAGTTTTCACCCAGTATGTTCTAAACCGTCTTGTGAAAGGTCTTGGCGGTAAAGATATCATGTTACTGGGAAACATAGCATGCGATGGTTAAGAATTTACTCCATTTAAGTTATTATTATTATCCATGAGATTTCTAAAATGATATTATATTTGTAGTAATTTCATTATCAGTTACATACCTTACCATTGATTATGATGGTTAATTATTTAAATGGGATATGTGTTAAAATATTTATATTTCCATATTACTCATTCCTTATTAAAGATTCTTGATTTATTCATGATTTATTCTACTGTACGTAACTCTTAATTATCATTTGAGCTCCCCCTTATTTTTGTCCCTCCCCAAGAATCCATGAAGTGTACTAAGTTTGATATGAAAGGATATAAAAAAAGGAATAATGTTTTTATAGGAAATAATATTATGTTGTAATTTTTGTTTTCATATTTATTTTGGGACCCAATTATGTGTCTATTTTACCAAGACAACTAAACTATTTGATTCTTTAAGATATGATTTCTCATATCTTATTACAATGTAATAAATTAAGTACTAGCTTCGGTGTATTGGGGTCAAGATTTATACAGTTGGTATCAAATTAAGTTTAGTATAATCCTTGGGAACTATATTTTGGAAAACATAGATTAGGGGACACGACCATATGATATACTTTGAAAATAAATATAAGAATATCCTAAAGTTTTGGTAAGGTAAATATTGTGTGGTTTCTCAAGAAATAAATCCCATATGGATATGACACATGGATGTGGATTTGAAAAAGATATACCTAGGGGTAATTACTCTTTGAAGGGCATATTGGGCTTGACCTGGTCATCACCTAGTGCATGACAAGGAGCCTTACTATGTACCTAGTTTGACACTCTTGAGGGATATGCTTAGGATAATTCATATTTCCTTCACCAGCCATTATGAAGGATTTTAATATATAGTAAAAATGAATGACCTAGGTTAAACTTAAGGTGTATTATATTGAAAACAATGCAACATGATTTATACATCTTATAATTTATTATATAGTTTTACCACTATGATTTTTTTACTCTTACTATGATTTTATTTTTAGTCAATGTCTGGAAACTAAAGAAATCAAGATAACATTTTAATATGAAGGTTAGTGTGGTGACAATGAGAAACCAAATAGAATTATGATTGGAGTAAAAGAAATCAGGATTATACCAAATTAGTTTTCCCAAAATATGATTAATAGCATACACCTTAACCAAATACCAGTCTCAAAAAATAAAAGAAGGATATAGTTCTCTATGAGTTTGAGTGATGATGAACATAAAGTAAATAAAGATCAATTTTCATCATGTAAAAAATGTGGAAGAAGACACCCAAGAAAGTGTCTTAATGTAATTAAAAAATAATTTTTATGTGGAAAATAAGTGTATAAAGAAAATAATTTCATATGAGAAATGAATTGTATGATGGAAGGAGATAAATCTCATACTAGTGATCCATTTTTTGTTAATTTTATTAAATTTGGGGAACTTAGGCATTACCAGAATTAATTTTTTCTTCTAATGGTTATACCCTAAACCAATGAAGAACCTATATTGAAATAAAATGGATAAATTATTTATGTAGAATTATTTTACCAATGGTATTTGGATATAATAATTATGAAACATTTAAGAATTTTGTTAAATTTTAGAAGAATATATGTTCTTATTAACTTAAGAGTTATGAATACCATAATGGACTTATGAGTTTAAGGTTGAACATAAGTTCAAAGTCTTAAAAACCCATTTTAAAAATTTATGTGGTGATAATTTTACTAGATTAAGGACATTTTTGGATAAATGTATTGAAATTATTTGTTTTAGTGGAAAATTATTTGAGTAATAATTCAATTATATTTAATATTCATAAGTTTAAAGTAACAAATTACGTTTAGGGATAATTAATGACACTGTAATAATAGTCAAATAAGATTATTAGACTTTATAAAAAAATAAAATAAAAAATAAGTTGTATTGAAAACCATAGTAAAGAGGTTATTTTTATGATTAATTTTATTTCAAGGATATCCATCACATTTTATTGAGAATGATATAAGAATTATAATAATATAGTTTATAAAAAGGATAACCTATATATTAAGAGGCAACCCTATGTTTCTGATATGGCTATGGGGCTTGAAACCATGACCTACATATTATAATGGTTTAATGCCTACCACTGGTCTATGCGATGTCCTGGTTAATATTTCATTATGTCAATGATTTGAAAAAAAAAATAATGATGAACCATTGATGTGACTTTTTTGGTTTAGATATTAACTTATTATATTGGATAGCTTATGCTAATTATTTGTTTTTGGTAAATATTTAGAGATATATGGAAAGACTTGTCACTATTTTATAGATCTTACAATCCATTAAAATTGAATTTTACTGCTTGAAGAATAAAAAATTAATTGTTGGATATTCATTTATTATATTAAGAGTTGAATTATAAATTTTTCAAAGAAAAAAAATGATTAAATTATGATAATGAAATAGAAATATATCAAGTAATTATATTTCCTTTTTTTAAAGGTTGGGGTTAAAGCCTCATTTTTATTATTAAAGAAAAGAAAATACCTCTTTTAACTGGGTAGAGAGAGACCCATTACATAGACCAAAAACCCAGTGGGATTGTTTCCCATTACATAGCCTGTAAGCCAAAATTTTTGGCCCAATGCCCATTTTGTGAATAGTAACCTTCTTGCAACTGTACTGCCACTGCTACAGTGCCCTACCACCACTACAGTACCCACCGATCTACAGTATCGCTGCTACTACAGTACTACTACAGTACCTATAGCCAATGGGTTTTTAAACTCCATTTTTCATGTATGATTACAGGGTGATTACCACTAAGCCAAACCCCAACAACATATATTTCCTTATATTTATAGACAATAAAATAACACATGTACTTTAGGGAATGGGTCTTGAAATAAAAATTTTAACTTAATACCATCATTTATATTGAATAGATAGACTTTTAAATCATTATATATTTATTGCTATGAGGCCCTTAACTTTTCATTTATCATTCAATTTATTGTTATCAATGAACTCAATCACTCTCTATAATTATTTATGCTTTTACTCCATGCCCAAATATTCATTCTCCACCAATTTTCTCCTACATAGATACCTAGTCATGTGTTATTCTATAGTAAATTTGTACTTATATATCTCTATTATTAAGATTATTTTTTGTTTACCCTTATTAAATTAGGGTTTTCCAAAAAATAAATTTTCAAATGTTAAACCCTTGATTACCATGATCAAGTTTTAATTATCATGATAAAATTTATTTTAGGTGGGGAGAATGTAACAGCCTAAAATTATTAAATAAGAACATTTTTTTAATTAGTTTACATGAAATGAAACACAAATATTATAATAAAATATAAAACCATAACATTTATGATATATTTTCATTTTAAATAAATTCAATATATTCTATATCTTTCAAATCACACAACATTGAGCTTAGTTTCACCTTGAACACATAATTCTAAATACTTTTTTACAATATTTATAAAATTTATTTGAAAAAAACTTCATTTCCTGAAATTTTAATACTAAAATCATCTTAGGGTTAATTTCTGTTATTTTTCTGAGAAGCTTCATTTTTTGATGAATATAAAAAATAATGAATTTTAATTCAAAACAATATTTTTGTTTAAAATATTTATAATGATAAATTATATTTTGAATTTTTTTAATGTAAAATTAATTAAATTCTATATCAATTAATCCAAGTTAATTCATTTTAATTATTTTCATATTTAATTTTTATATAAAAACATTGTAAACTTTTAAACATTTTCCTTTTAACAATGACTTTCACATCATGTATGCAAGATTAATTTTAAATTAACTTTCACTAATTATGTTAATTGAATTTAGAAAAATGGATTACATATTTGGAATAATGATAATTAACAATTTCTAATAATTCTAACTTTTGTTTTGACCAAAATTAATAGTGAAAAAAATAAAAATTAATTACTATGTTTAAGGTGAAAATGGGTTTATCGGGGGTAAAACTAAAAATACAGGGGTAAAAATGTCCTATAGACTTGTCTAAAAACTATTATATGGACATATTATGAACCTTAAACTGATAAGTTTCTATAATGGTCTATTTTTAACCCTTGTGACACATGAAAAACAAGGGAGTACTCAATTCTTTTCAAAACTACCTTGTATGCCTCTTTTCCCACTTATAAAAGGCCACCTTCTCTCCTCTCTTATTCACACCTTAACACCCTTTTGGTTCAGCCAATACCTTCCCAAATAACTTTCCAACTCAATTAAACTAATTCTATAATCCTTATTTTGGGATTAAATCCAACCTAGTATGGATTTAGTGAAAACCTAAGGAGGATACCCGAATAAGAGGTAATGTTATTCAATGAGTATATTTATTATATTACGTTCTCCACCTAATTAAAATATTATTAAAACATGATAATATAATAACCTCAACATATTAAATATATTTGGATGTTTTTATAATATTGTTATAACAAAAAATCACCTTCAATTCCATCAAATGGGTTATAAAATCATCATTCATGTGTGACGTACCACTACTGCACGAACTGATGTTTTTCATTTTTTTATTACCACTTCTCATGGTGGGGTATGATGATGGATATAACGTATATATATATATATATATATATATATATTATATTGGTATCAAAATTATACCTCTTAAATAATTATATCATATATATATATATATTAATTTCCATTCTATAGGTGATACGATAATGTCGCTCGTGTGAATAGAGAACTACCACCTCGTAATGTGATATGATTTTTCTTTCAATAATTATTTACATGAAATGTAATAAGTTTAAAGTTAATAAAGATATATTATATACATGAAATATTTATGATATTCATGTAATATTTATCATTCTATAAATATGATATATATATATATATCATTTTGCTTCTTACCTTTTGACTAAATCAAAGATGATAATAGTGTTCGTGTACGTGTGGACTACCACCATCATGAAACGATGTGACTATATTTTCATCACCACACCACATGTATAGTATGTATAATTATATTTAAAGAAATAATATTATATCTATTATATTATTTTAATTCTATAAATACAAAATATTACTTACCTCTTTTCCATAATGATCATTGAAAAATGGAAATTTTACTCATGCATATGTATGACTTACCATCTCCATGATCGTAACATAATTTATTTATCATAACCATATTTAGTTATTGGTAATTAGTTTATAAGTATTATAATTATGTCATTATTATTATTATCTAATGATAGAACTATATAATATACCCAAGAAATGGATCTTTCATGATGAAACACACATGAGAAAACAGGACAATTAACACTTGAAACAATGAAAATAATGAAATATTATTAATTAAAGGGTGATAATATGTTATGAAAGGATAAAATATGATATTATAAAAATTAATATGGTTTTTTTTAAGATAATAACATGTTTAAAACCACTATACATGAGGTTAAATCATGTTCAACGAAAAATAATTGTAAGGTTAGGGATTTCCTCCCAATTTCATTTCATATAGGCATATTATAAGGTTATGAACCTAATTTATTTTACATGGTGTATATAATTCACCTTTATCATGTAATATAATTAATACTTCATTATTAATGGTATTCTAAGTTTCAATTTGATTTATTTTATCTAAGTGTATTTTAATTAAAAGTTACCAAGTGGTAAATAATTTTATAACTCAATTTCTTTTCAGTGGGTTATATTACTCTTTCGTTGACATTGATATTATAAGATTATGTGTGTAATAAATTTTTAATATATATTTTTGTATTTCTACTTGTTTTATGTGGATTTATATTTGATACACATAATTGTTTTAAATACTAATTCTCACTTCAATGTTATAATCATTTTAAGGGTTTATTTCATAATCTCATATCTAATCAAGATTATTTATTATTGAATTTTAGTTGAAGGAAATTATTTGACCACTTTCTAATAAAATCAATTAATTTTCTTATCCACTAATTATTCACATTATTTTCAAGTAATATTACAATTTCCCCACTATTTCGTGCATAAAATAATTGAGAAGATATTTTTAATAAAATATAACTTCAATTATCACTTCAGTCGAAAATCTATTTTATTCGAAGACCATGTTTTATAGAAAATTAAAAAATGTTTTTAACCTTTTAAAAATTAATTATTAAATTCATTTTTACCCATTTTTACTTTTTTTTAAAAAAATTAAAGGAATATTCTAATAATTTTCCAAACATGGAACTTTTCTATACTTTTTATAATGAAAAAGGAATATTATTTTTACCTTGTATGGTATGTAAAAAATTACCCACCATAATTTCTTTAAAGCTTACATTATATGTTTATAAGCTTATTTTTAAATAATTTTCTCCCTAATATTCTTTAAATTTTTAGTTTCTTAAAAGTGATTTTCAAATAAAATTATTTTAAAAATGTTTTATGTTTTAAGAAGTGATTTTCAAAATAAAAAGTATACTTTACTCAAGAATTTTTTGAAAGATCTTTTTATTGTATTTTCATTCATCAATGACAAAAACCCTTTATTCTTACTGTAATGAGTATTTTTTTTATTTATACCACCCTTATTCTTTATTTGGATGGATTATGATTATTTTTACCAATTATAGTATTGAAATTAACGTCCTTAATTAATTTCCACAGTCATTAACTTCCCCATTGAATTATACACTCTCCTATAATCATTAAACATTAAATTTCCCCAAAACATACATACTATTTATCATAGAAATATTTCTTTTATAAAATTTATAACATGTATACATATGGTTTCCAACATTGAAAGTCATTTTTTAATCTTGGAAAATATTAATAAATATGTATTTCGTACTCAATATAGATATTTGAGGATAATGACCATTGTTTATGAATTAAATCAATTATTCAATATATAAAGAATGCTTTATACATACATTCCATGGGATGGGTACCATTTATAGAAACCCCTTGATGCATCGGTAGTCTCATGTGATGAATCAGTTTCCTATCCTTAGTTAAATGTGTTTTCACCCAATATGTTCTAAACTATCTTGTGAAAGGTGTTGGCGATAAAGGTATCATGTTCTTGGGAAACATGAAAGCCAATAATTAATATTTTCATCCATTTCAGTTATTATTATTATCCATGATATTTTCACAGTGATATTATCTCTAGATGCATTTAATTCTTAGTTATTTATTAAATGTAATGTGTTTTCAGTTATTTACCTTTCCATTGATTATTCATGTTTGTTATTTAAATGGAATGTGTTTTTAGTTATTTACTTTTTCATATTGTTCATTCCTTGTTTATGATGATTCATTTATTCATGATTTCTTCTACTATACATAACCATTTAGGAGTATTTCAGCACACCCTTATTTAGATTCCTTCCCTAGTAATCCATGATGTTTACTATGTTTGATATAAAAGGATATGATAGAGGTAATAATGTTATTATAAAAAAATATTATAATTTGTGTTCACAAATCTAATTTTGGACTCAGGTATGTATCTATTTCAACAAGACTAATAAATTATTTGGTCCTTCAATATGTGATTCCTTATATCATTTTACAATTTAATGAAGTAGGAATTGGCTCCAAGATACTAGTTTCAGGGTCTCTACACTAAACAAATATGAGAGACACCCCAAACACTAACATGACTTGACAAGAAAATACACGATTCATAGTTAAGGTCATGAAACTACACAAAGGGTAACTTAGTTCCAAGCTCATGGAACACCCATTATCTAGGTTATTGAAATAAAATTAATCTTGGTAGATATCATGGTCTACCCAAAAACCAAAATATTATCCTCATTACCCCATTCTGCACCCAATTCATTCCCATGTCATCTATTTTTTAAAACAAAAACCATGGTACACATCATGCACAATGATAATAAGAATCCAAGTAAATACGAACACTCATCTCAAAATACAATGGCATGAGCCAAAAGATATATCATACATTAACAAAAAAGATACATTATATAAAAAATAGATAGAAAAAATTCAAACAAAAAATAGATATTAAAAAATATAACTCTCCCAAGACTAAAAAATATATTTTCACTCTCCTATGGAAGTAATGTCGTAAACCATTTCTTAGATCAAAAATGGGTTTGATACTCCTTTATTTGACATGAATTCAAATTATAAAACCCATGAATGTGACCAATATGGACATATTTATGATAGTTCCTTTGAGGGTTCAAATAAGAGGGTCTTATATTTTTTGACTTCCCACACTAGAAGCACACAACTAGATTCCACTTTCTATTAGTCATATCATATATACTGAAACCAAAAAGGGCCGAAGCATCACTTTTCATAGGTTTCCATAAAAACAAATCCTCAAAAATATACTTATAAATCACTTCTAAAAATCTATTTATGATAGACTAAAAAACCACCAAACTAAGATTTGGATTATGGTCTATTGAAAAGAACCTAAACTTTTTTGAATCATCATTCACCAACTTAGGAGAGAAAGGGAAAAGTCTAGTGAAACATTACACATAGTTTTTCAATGAATGAGAACCCTATTGAAAACTCAATAATTTCAACCCTTTTGAAATAATTACTCCTTTGGGATGAAATAATCAGATTAAGGTAACCTTGAAATATCCCCAAGACAAAACCTCATATTTTTGGGTGTAGAGAGTGAGTATCCACCAATACAAAACCAATCCTTTGAACAAAGGAGTGGGGGACCTCACCTCGAGGATTTTAGGCTTCCTAGTGACCTAGAGATCACTTTAAACCTATTTATACATTCCATCGTCTCCTACTATCCTTGATCATTACAAAATAATTAGTGTATGATGATTGAGAAAATTAGGAACAAGATTCATGAGTCGAGAAGAACATGTCCAAGGCACTCCATCAAGATTCCAAAAACTATTATATATTTAGAAGAGAATGGTTAGATTACTCAAATTACTACTTGAGAGTTTCCCCTCTTAATTTATCAATTCATTTTATGGGGTCACATTCTAAAACATCACCAAAAATCAACAATCAATAAAACCATTATAATTTCTAACACAATGGATAAAAAAGGAAAATTAAAAAAAACTGCCTCACAAAGCACCATTTATAAACCCATTTCAAAATAACCCAAACAATCCTTATTTATATTTCAAAACACCACAAGGGTTTATAAAAATACCTTTCAATATTCTATTTCAAAAATAAAAAAATATTTCAAGACCAAAAAATGAAAAAGATCCAACTTCCAAAAAACAATTTCCTCAATTAGACCACACACAAAAGAAATATTTTCTTTCATATAAAACAATTCAATATTTGGAAATCCACATAGCTCCATACCATTTCAAAAATTATAACATACTTAAATTCCATGAAATTATTTCTTTGAAAATCATTAAAACACAAAAATATATTCATCTACACGAATAATTATTCTAAATTTAAAAAACTTATCATAAAGGAAACTCAATAACCCAAAACGTGGTTTAAAAAAACCTTTACAAAATCATAATAGATTTCCATAAAATTTAATAAATAAAAATTGAAAACAAACAAATATTTACTTTATTACTCAAAAAGAGAATCATAAATCATAAGAGAGGATAAAATAATAAAAACAGATAAAAAAACTCTAAAGATCCTCCACTACATAGAGTTTGGATTCATGGTTTGTTAAAATATATTCCAACCATGTAAATTACACTTAAAGTTGTCCATAACAGTCCGCACATCCTATAAATGGTTAGAAAGAACATGTTCCCTAAACTTTCACCCCAACATTACCTCCAGATTCAATCTGAATCTAGGAATATCCTAATATGTCTCTTGAGCTCTTCATATAACTCATATTAGTAGAAAACATACCAAAATATCTCAATAATAAACAACTGTAAATCCCAAATTCAAGATAAAACACCTAAAAATCCATAGAAACTCAAGTTCTATCACAAGGAAGAGCTGTTCAAGCACTCATCCACACCCACAACTCAATATTTGATGGTTGTATCTTTTATCTTCCATCAAACCCAAATAAAAAGAGGATTATGATACAATTTTATAGAGAATCATATTTTTTTGACCCAACCCATCACCTGAGTCATTCCGCCATAAATCCTAAGGAATATTATTAATCACCTTGGGATGGAAATAAGATCCTGAGTATCAAAAGTGAACGTGTGGGAATTATCTCATAATCAAGTAAAACGATATAAACAATGGGTCCCAACCAGGAACGCGACATGAGATATCCTTGCATTGGAGGACCATACTAGAATATTTAAATAGAAACTAACAAGACAATATCAAACATAGAATAAAAAATAAATCACAACAAAAATCCCTTTTCCAAACATTTTTCTATATAAAATAACCCATTTTACAAATATTTTGAAAACCACAACCAAAAAACAAAACTAAAAAACAAGAGGTTGAAGATGTTGATACACCACATGACCTAAACTGGTTCAAATAACTTAATATACATGACAAAATATCACCGTGTGACACTAGATTCACTATCATAACCAACTTCTAAATAGATATGAGTAGTAAAACGACCTATAATACATAACTTGGGAACTTATAGAAATACCGAGGGCTATATAACCACCAACATGATTATGTGGGATATGTGAAAAACCTTGTAGGAAATCACCATGAGTCCCTTAGATTAATTTTATAAAGAAACCAATTCCACTATTTTGAAACTAATAGAAAAATATGTTTCCATTTCCTTTACCCAAAATATAAACAAACAAACAATTACTTATATCTTTTCTTAAAAAACATTGTTTATAAAACATTCCCATAATAGGACTTATTAAGGCATATATATTTAAAAAGAAAACCATTACCTTTAAATCATTTTCTTTTTCAAATAAAAAATGTAAATCACACCTTTTTATTTAAAACTACAGTTTTGAAACAAATAATAACATGGTTTAAAATACCTTACAAAAGAAACATTTTAAAATGACTTGTATTTAAAACAAAAACTTATTTTACATTTTTAAAATTTTAACACACACACACACACTCAACATCAATATAAGTGAGGGAAAATATAATAAAATGAATATACATAAATATTCATGAAAATGACAACAATAAAAAATTTAATATTCAATATAATAATTATAAAACATAAATAATTGATATATCAAAGTAGGCTCAAAGAAAAAGATAATAAACTAACATGAAAATACTCAATAAAGATCAATAAAATTGAATACATATCATGGTGAATTTCTACTGGGATTCATGGGATAACTAATAGATGTAAAAAAGTGGAACCAACTCCCAATTGGTTAATAGTTGTACATACCATCACCCAAATCACGATCAACTTGTATCAGTAGTGATACCCCCAAGAAAAGAATGGCATTCAAATAGAGACTATTACATAATTTGTAATTATTAACTAGCATAGATAAAATCCCTTCAATATCCACTTATTATCCCAGGGTTCCTCATGTCATAGCTAATAGAGGTTGACCACTATCAATCCAATGCTAATTTTATGAAAATCACATTGCCCAAAGGTAATAAAACACAATAATAAAATACCTTCCACCTCAAACACACCCATTTAAATAAATATCCCTAACTCAAACCACATAACATGAATCATAGTTCATTCAACAATTCACTCATGTACACTATCATAAATAAAGGATAACAATGGGGATCAACTAGGATGTATACATCAATCAAACAATGCATCCCTCTCACAAGGTTTGAAATGGGCCTTTTTTTCAAAACCAAATATCCCACCTTTGGAAATCCATTTTCAAAACATTTTTAAACACTAACATGAATCCAAAGGGAAGAACAACTATTTTAAAATTAAAATTATCAATCAATTAAAAGTAAACCACTAAATTATAACATCAATCAAAACACTACCTTTTTAACGAAAGGGAAACCCTTTTAAAAAAATGAAATTCTATTTTACAACTATTTAACACATATAAAAAAAATTAATTCCCCTAAATAAAAAAATTATCCAATTTATAAATCTAAAATGGCCCAAATAATAATGGAATAATAATTTTTCTTATAAAAACCCCATCAATGGGATTTTATAAAACAGGTAGAATGCATAAAATGACATTTGAAAACAAAGTGCCATTAAACTAAACAATTCACCCATTTTCACTAAAGGAAAAACCAAAAAATCATATAGAACCTTTTATAACACAAATCTAGGTATAATATGCACCATTTATTTAGTTCACAAATACATTTAAAGATTCAAGATTACAAGGAACTCTTTAATAAAATCCAATGGAATGGAAATACCTACCACAAGAGATAAAACCATGTTACCTTCAAATGAAATCACCGAATTAGGTCTCCCTATATATATTATATCCTTTAGAAACCAAAAAATACAATTCCATAAAACAATAGACATTAAAAATGGACAAACATGTCCAATAGGGTTAGAGAAAATAGGTGAAGTTAGAGGGAAAAATAAGGGAATGGAGGATAATACCTAACCTTTTATCCAAATGAAATCCATCCAAAAATGAACCAATAATCCCCCTAAGAGAGGATTGGAAGGAGGAAAAAATTAATTGGGAGGCACCAAGTTTATAGGAGTCCAAATATGTAAGCTTATGAAAAAATAACCAAATAAAAAGAACTCATAATGACAGAAATACAAAAACACAAGCATCTCACATTTTTTACCAACGTGGTTGACAGAATAGTGTGGTGATCTTGTGGTATCCAATGTAAAAAACCTAATAGGTCAAATAATTTCTATTGTATATTTTCCCAAACCATTATCATAAATATAAAACCCTATAAAAATTTTAATAACTTCAAATTTCACCTTGAGACACCACAGAATCAAGAGAAAAATCAACCATATAAACATAATTAAGAAAATAGAATTTATTGGTGTCACAATTCTCCCCACAATTCCACTTTATACCCATATAAGTACATAGAAAACTTTGTAGAAAAGAAATTTCCAGACCAATCACTAAAATAAATAATCCAATTGAGGGTCTAACTTATAAAACTTGAAACCAAGAACATAAGACATGTGAATCCCAGTCCCAAGGAAAACCACTCAAAATGATTTAAGATTTACCATCAATCAAACAACTATCAATCATAAAAGTATCTCCTCACATAATGAGGCATTGATATGGCCACTCTTTAGGTCTTCCTTGAATTTGAGAATTCCAAAAAATGCACATATTAAAACCCATAAGTGTTATGTGATTCCTAAACCACACCAAAGAAAAAAACAAATCCAATACCTCTGGAAATATGGGGTCACAAAAAAATCAAGAAACAAAATATCTCAACCAAATTCATTCAAAATAAAAACTACCATGGATATGGTAAACACTTTTAGAGAGAATAAAGCTCTCCCCATCATTAATAATTTATCAAAAGGTGTGAAACCATAGATAGATTAACCCAAAAATGATTATCTCCAAAGAAAACATGCTTTCACTACTCGCTAGAGGAAAGAACAAGATCCCATCATTAGAGGACAACAAACTCAAAATGATATAAGATATACTATCCTCAATAAATACCTGAAAAGTTCACTATACTAGATCATTAAAATAATGCACTCTAAAAAAAAGAAACACCCTAAACACAAACATGTATTAACAAGGATTTTCATGGTTCTAATTTCATGTTTTGACCCAAAACATGGTTCTCTATGAATGAGAAAAAAAATTAATGACACCTATAGTTACTCAATTAATTTGTTATTATATATTTTAATATTGATTTCACCATTTTTATTTCATATGGTTTCATGTGTGGCTTATTGGAGGAACCAAAAACACCCAATGTATCTGACATCCATAATGGGCTACGAGATATCTTTCCAAAGTCATGTTGTCATTTGGGTTACTTACCAATGATTCTTAGAAACTCACATTGTTCTATATTTTGGGAGGTTGGAATCATCACACCCTGTTGAGGGGAATTATTTCCTACTTCGAAACTCTCTTATAGAATTAAGATATGCTTTTTAATCTTTCCAAGATCTTAACATGAGGAGGATTATTGTAATATTTTAAAATTGTTTATTGACCATTGATGTGAAAATATTTATATATTATAGGGATCCAATTGATGTAACCATATATATATATATTAGAGGTTATCTATCTTATTACTCATTATTACTTAGTGATGCTAGTTAGGGTATTGCTAATTTTTAAATCCATAGAGTTGGAAACTCTAGATTTTATCAACTTTTAGGAAAGGTAGAAGGTGTTTATGGTGATGTGATTAGCCCCATGAAGGGGATTTATATATATCATTTGGAAAGGAATAAAACCCAACATAGTTCAGTTCCACTTAACAAGACAAATCACACAATTTAAGTTCATGTGACAATGACCAATCCATTTAGTTTAGCATTATTAAGTAAAGGTGTATGGGTGAAAGGTGCATAGAAATGATTAGTGTGAGACTTACGCATGAGTAGAAATTTCTGTTTGTCCTCAAAATAATATAACCTAATGAGGATGAATTTATTTCACAAGGAGTATGGCCTCGTGAATGTTATCCCTATTGAGAATATAGCCCACGGAGGATCAGATAGTGGGACCCAAAAAATAATATAGCCTTTCAAGTAGAGTAATGATTCTATCAATAATATGTACTGATATAAAATGGTATATAGGGGATGTAACCCTTATATAAAATTGTTTATAGGGAATATATCCCTGATAAAAGAGTCATGTAGACTCACAAGAGTATGACCAGGTGAGGGAAGGACATAGATTATCTCATGAGGGATATATCCTAATGAGACTAAAGATGAAATATTAATGGGGTTGATTTGAACCTCAGGGAGGCATCATAAATATCAGGTCAAGTTGAAAATAAAATCCTATATAGTTTGAGTTTCACAGTTTAAGATCATATGATAGGACCATATCATGTTATTTAATATCATCCCTAAATGATGTATATGAAGGAATTTACATTTAAGATATGGGGTCTTAGTCCTCAAATATGAATTATAGATATCCTATTAGAGAAATAATTAAAGACTATATAGTTCTAACATTTCATTAAGAATATATACCTATGAAATTAAGGTAAATAGAGTTGAGACTTACATCTAAAAAGAGAGGCCCATCTTGGAGTAAATTTATCATAGTTATGGAATGACCATTGAAATTATCTAATCCCATGTGAGTCATACACAATGTTAGAAACAAGAGAAACAAAAAATGTCAGATTCATTACATGAAATCATAAGATAGAATCTATGTGGGTATTATAGACTGAGTTTTCCTTGAGATGCTTTATTTGGGAATATGGACCTTTGAAGAAAAGGAATATATAGTCAAGGCTTAAACCCAAGGTGTATTCCGATATTGGGGGTATTTTATTATGTTAATCGCATGATCATTGTAAATATATTATCCCACATGAGTTATGGTCAGTGTGAGAAATAAGTGATATTAAAAAATGTGGCATGTTGCATATGGTTGTTGGGCTTACATACCAAGTATTCCCTAAGATAATATGACTATAAGCCCAATGATGGATATGGATCCATGAGTAAAGATAGAATATTTAACAAAAACAAATTCCTAATACGGAATTTCTATACGGAATTATGGAGTTTATGGTGAATATACACTCATAGAAGGACTGGTTATCAAAGTATCCATTGAATATGGGGGATTAAGCCTTAGAAATACATCCTACGTATCCTGTTAATAAAAGGAATCAGAGTCCTCATAGTTTATATGGTCCCTTGACTACTGATGGGAAAGGGATATGATATGAACTATTCAATATTATATCCCCATGAGTTAGGAAGTTTTGGGGGATATTAAGGGGAATATCCTTATGGGAGAAGAAGGACTCGAGAGATTTTGGGTGGCATCTTGATGGTTGGGTGATCACATGAATGTTATGGGGGAATGTGCTCCACATGAAGGTAGGGCCATGCACTCTGTGTGAATTTTGTGGAGTCATGTGATTGTACAAGGTTCAAGGGTCATGTGATCTTGAGATTGCATAAGGGTTATTCAATTCAAAAAACTGATATCATGATTAGGGGATTCATATAGTGTGATCACATGACCAAAATACTATATTGAGATTCCATGATAAGAAAATCATCATGTGATTATGTGACCAGGGAGGGGGTCACATGATCAATGCTCATTCTGGTGGTCATGTGAAATTAGTACCCATTCCCCTTATTAAATATTACCAAAGTTACTCATTGAGTTTTATTAAGTAGGGGTCTTTGAGATCATGTGATTCCTATGCTTTGAAAACTCCTTCCCATTATCCTCTCTCTCCATTGTCATATTTTTTCTTCTTCATGAGTGCCAGGGGGGTTTATAGGCATTTATCCCCCATATATCTACTCCTCTTCACACGGTAGACAAGCCACGTAGTTAGGCTTAAATTAATAGAAGGAATGTATACATAAACTATCCTAGGATTATGCAACTCATATGACTAAGTCACATGTCATTAGTAACATATCCCCAGTGTATTGTGTGGCGAACTATGACTGTGATAAAGTTCATTTCTAGAGAGGCCTAGACTATAGTCGGTCATGTGATTTTATTGTTGTGGGGTATTCGCATGAATCCAATGGTCGTCAAATGATGAATAGTGAACACATGATCCCCCCATCTTGGATAGATTTACCTAGTTGAGTTGTGTGATCATTTTGGTCTTAGAAAATCACATGTTTGAAGAATCCCATAAATATTCGCATATAAATGAATTTCCTATCTTTGATAACGTTGGCCGCATGATCCTACTATATTTAGAGAATTACAATATTCACATGAAGAACAATTATAAGGAGAAGGGTTTATCATGGATAGCCTTAACCTAGATTATGTCACATGATCTAGTTGTCAGGGGGCCATCACATGAATTTGGAAGGGAAATCACATAAAGAAAAACAACCACGTGATACTCCCATCATGGACAGCTTCACCCAGTTGAGTCACATGGGATTATAAAATCATGTGTTTGAAGCCTTTCATGAAGATTAACATATACATGAAGGTACCATCTCAGATATATTTGGTCACATGATCATCTAGGGTTTAGAAAATTAAGGAAATCACATGAAGAAAAAATACTATGTGAACACCCCAACATGGACAGCCATGACTTCTCTTGTCTTTAAGGCATCACGTGATCAAATCAGGATCATATGATCATATTTACCTTAGAGGGTTGTGTGATATTTCATTGTTTTAACTTTTCAACATTAATGTGATCATGTAGAACTATTTTATTTATATTTATTCACATTTTTCAATCCACATCATGTGTATGTGATATGTCACATGGATTATGTATCATATATAATATGGGTATGTGGTCTTTCCTCTACTTTTTGAATGTATAATTCTTTAAAGAATCAAATTTACCTTTATGTAATTAAGTATGTGATGTTTCAAATACTTCATATTGATGGACACATGAATACATTATTCATGACTCCAACATGACTTGTGGTCCTACATCAACTACTTTGTGTGAACATGGTGGCTTACTCTACTCGGTTTTCTATTGAAAATGAGAGATATCTCTCCTACATTGAATCCCCTTCTTAACTCTTGATCTCCCTTCAATATTTATAGATGAGGTAGCACACATCCTTTTCACGTCTGAGAAAGGTTTCATGTCTGATAAACATGTTTTTCCATTCATAACACTAACTTACTCGGCCTTATATCCAAGGATTATTCCACATAAAGGTGTAACTAAAAACTAGGAAACTATCAGTGTTATTTATGTGATGCCAAAATACCAAACATCTCTCCTTCATGTACTTGGATTTTCATGATCGCATAACCTCATAGAGGCTTCATGTAGTTGTGTGATCCACATCAATAGTTTCATGCATGTGATGTGGAGAATCTTCCTATACAAGATATTCTTAAAACTCACTATTTTCATAGTATATTAAGTTCATGTATTGTATACAATCATGGTTGTAACCTCACATAACATCTTTATCACATACTCTATTTTTGTAACTCATTACATATCAGCTTCCCTGGTTCGATGGAAGCAATTATTCATATAGAGATTAGCCCAAATGTTTGACCGCACACCTGGAAAAGTAGTCTTAGTGCTTCTATACCTCACATGATGTAGGATTATACACAAACATGATATCAAAACTAATTTTTGTGAATGATATGAATCTAAATATAATCCCATCCATGAACCACCCTTGTGGAATCACATTCCCCCATGGCCTATGTTTCATATGAAAGTATCATCATGAACTCAAGATTTGTGGTGTGAGAAAGATCATGCACAAGAAATTATGTTGGTGTGTGATATCAATTATGGGAATGATGGGAAAGATAAAACCCTATAATTGTAATGTTGAAGAATCCAATGTTCATTGTTGTTTATCTATCACATGATATTCCTATGTTTAAAGAAAATAAACAATTACAATGTTTTTTATTTTATTTTATTTATTATTATTATTGTTTTTAAATACATAATAATAATAATAATAATAATAATATTTCACCATAGATAAATGAAATCAGTAAGGCCCTCTCAACACCATAAACTCCTCTCTTACATAGTAGATCCTCGTTAGTGATATTATCCAATGATATTTCAAAAACATCATAGCATAATTTCCTCTTCACACCAATTGTTGTAAAAAATGTGCACACCCCAAAAATAATTAGCACTTTTCATTATGAATTACGATAAACTAAAGATCCATCACACATTTTCTTCCATGGAAAATTGTGTGGAACTCATTAAGTGGTGCCAAAATAATGACCCCATTAAAGTTTGATTTGTTCGAAATGAAAAGAACCTATTTATAAGTTAACTATAGGTACCTTTTATATATCTCTAAATGATGATTAATTCATCTTAGGCATATATTATAGATGTATATTAGTATAAAAAACACAACTGATGAGCTAGATCTAGTTCATTTGATATAATGACATATTTTTTAGTATAAAAGGTTGTCCTAGATGAGTATGTAATAAATATCAGGTGGTTTAACTTTTTCATAATCTAGGGGCCTAACAAGAATAAATTGACTATTGTCATGTCTATATGATAGGCCTTTCAAGCTCTGTCTATTTTTATTTATAACCCTTATTTTTTTCTAATATTTATATAAGTAATGTTTAGCGAGCATAGAATTGACTCTTTATTTGGAATCCCATTGCAGGTTTTCAACCTAACAAGTTTTATATCTTTTTTTATATTCTCATTTTCTACTATATTATACAAGGTGTGTGTTTAGTGAGAAGATAACTGAATGTTTCCTTAACCTCCCTTTATGTGGTTTTTAATCTGCTGAGTATTGCATCTCTTCCCATAGTCAGTTTAAGGTCATACAATTCAGACCAATATAACTAATGTTTAGGGTTCAACAAATTTGATCTAAGGATGCTAAAGTTTAAGGTGAAATATATTGGACCATATGTTGATGTAGATTAAGTTCATATAGTTTAGACCATATAATGATGTAGTTTAAGGTCATATATCTTAGACCATATGTTATTTTATTTTAAGGCCATATAACTTGGACCATATGATACTATTGTTTATAGTCATATATTTTGGACCTCTTATTGATGTATTTTAGGGTCATATAGCTCTAATATTCTATTGTTGTGAGAAAATATCACATCTTGAATTCTGTTCTTCATGTATTATTGGTCATAAGTCGAGGTGATGAAATGGGATTGATTTGATGAGGATGATAGGGAATCACACTTGGGTGATGATTTTTGGGATCAAAAAACGTGTCTGAAAACTATTCCAAATGCTTACATACATCATCCAAGATTGCATCCCGTTTCACAAGATTCAATTTGATAGGTCGTAGGGCCCCAACAAAGTTACAGATTAGGAGTTATGGACATTTGATGTTGGGATGGAAAACAGGTTCATGGAGCCCATTCGTGAAGCTCCCTTCACGATCGTAGATTAGAGGAACTTTAATGGAGCCTCCACGAGTGCCAAAAATCTTGATAATGGTCAACTCCGTGGTTACAATGAACTTGACGGAACTTGACTGGATCCTCCACGAGTGCCATGAAGCTCAATGATGATCGGCTCCATGATAACGAGAAACTTGAGGGAATTCCCTCCAGTTCCAAAGTGTGATATGATTTGTGGAGCGCATTTGTGCTTCGTGGCGCGCATTTGTTCTTCACAGCGCACTCCCCCGACCTCCATCGCCTATAAATACCCAACTCTCCCCACTTTATAAGTATGGTCATGCCACCCCCTGGGCAGCCGATCTCCCATTTCTCAGAGCTCCCATTCTCTAAGAAGTGATTCCCTTTGTAAAGGGCTCCACCCTTTGCGAAGATGGTATCTCCTTCGGGTTTCTCAAGGCTCTGCAAGCCTCTTTGCTCCACGAAGACCTTTGCTCCGTGAGCTACTTTACTTCACGAGCCTCTTTGCTCCTGGAGCCTCTTTGCTCTGCAAGCCTCTTTGCTCAACGAGCCTCTTTGCTCCACGAGCCTCTTTGCTCCGTGAGCTACTTTTCTCCGCGAGCAGCTTTGCTGCACGAGCCCCATTGCTTTGTGAGACCCCTTTACTTTGCGATAC
Source organism: Viscum album (assembly GCA_963277665.1). Lineage (NCBI taxonomy): Eukaryota > Viridiplantae > Streptophyta > Magnoliopsida > Santalales > Viscaceae > Viscum > Viscum album. Next base: position 57,462,107 of record OY728145.1, on the reverse strand, counting down.
TCCATGCTCTACGAGTAGCATTCCCTCGCTAAGATACTTCTCGGGACCCCATGCTCCACGATCCCCTTTGCTCTATGAGCCACTTTGCTTCATGAATCCCTATCCTTCGTGAAGCTCCTGCCTTTCCACCCACCGGTCTATACCACGGGGATTGCGCCCCTGAACCCCCTGCTCAGGTTCAGTGCCTAGCTGTAGTCTCGGCCCTCTAGGCTAGTCCCTTTGCTTCCATCACTGACCCCCATGAAAAATGGATTGTCGCACCAGGAACTTTTCAGGCAGGGATGTCAACATTTTCCATTTCACCCTTATGTGCATCCACCTTCCACCTATGGAATACCATGATTTGAGATACTCCTCCTCACACCATGAAATAGCTTGAGTCAAAATATTCTTCTTGATTTGTTTCTCATGTCGTGAGTTAAGATTCTCGTCATCAATTCCTCATGTACCTTGAGTCGAACCATTCCTTAAGCAACTCATACAAACCCCATTAACTAACTCCTATTCCAGGTTTAACCAGAAAGGGTCACTCTTGCGTAAGTCCCAACACCAACCATTTCTGGGCACCTTATGCCCAATAGTACTATCTACATGACTATAAACTATATTATAACCTATGTTCCAAATATAGGATTCATCTTGCTCCAAACAAGAGATGCCTTATGCTCCAAGCATAAGATGCCAACAACCCTCTCTACATGACTATAAACTATAGCATTCCCTATCATTCAATAATAGGATGCCTCTTGTCCAAAATAAGAGATGCCTTATGTGAAAAACATAATATGCATCATGCCATGATTGCAGTGGAATAATTTAAATAGCATTGGAATCCATTCAAACATTCCATCACTCCACCTCATGATTTGTGTGTCCTTCATTCGGATCTTCATCCTCTTTCATGTCTGAAGGGACCCCCTAACAGCCTGGTCTTGTGTTTCCTCAGCTCACCTAACTTTCTAGGCCAACTCCCTGGAAGACTTTGGACGACACTTTGAGTTGGGTCCTGTGTTTTGAACATGGTCAATAGTCGACCCTCATTTTCTTATTCCCATTTTAGGCTAATGTGATATGGATACTGTGTTTCAAACACAGTCAATTGTAATCCTCCATCACCACTCCACCCTCATTATGTTCTGAATATCGGTCATGTGATTTTCACTTTTCATCTCTATTTGTTTCAACTGATTCCAATTCCATTGTATTTATCCTGCTTGTGCACTAGCGCATAAGTGTAGACCTCAATTATATGCCTCGACCCACCAACGAGTTGAGATGCCCTCATGACCAGACATAAGGAAGACACCTGGGAATCTTCCTTGCGTAATCCCCATGCATAATTGTCGATCAATAGTGGAACCCGAGCAGCTTCCTTGCGTAAGCCTCATCCACCATTGCTGCTCCATAGCGGCACTAGGGAAGCTTCCTTGCGTACGACCTATGCACTGTTTCCACTTCTTAGTGGAACTCGGGCAGCTTCCTTGCATAAGTCCCATCCACCATTGCAGCTCAATAGAGGCACCCAAGCATCTTCCTTTCTTAAGCCCCATTCTCCATTTTCACTCCATAGTGGCACCCGTATAGCTTCCTTACATAATCCCCATCCACTATTTCCACTCCATAGTGTCACCCGGGCAGCTTGAATGCATTATCCCCATCCACCATTGTTTCTCCATAGTAGCACCCAAGCATCTTCCATGGGTAATCCTCACCCACATTTGTTGCTCCTTAGTGGCACCCAGGCAGAATCCATGTGTAAGCCCCATCCACCTTTTCCACTCCTTAGTGGCACCTGGGTAGCTTCCTTGCATAAGCCCCATCCATTGTCGCTCCATAGAAGCACCCAATTAGCTTCCATTCATAATCCCAATTCAACATTTCCGCTCTATAGTGGCACCCGGGCAACTTCCTTGCATAATCCCCATCCACCCTTTCCACTCCATAGCGGCACCCGGGCAGCTTCCTTGCATAATCCCCACTCCACTTCCCATGAATGCACCATTCACGACGTGATCATTACGTCTTTGCTGCTTCTTGTTTCTCACACCTAGTATGACTCACATGGGCTTAGAGTAAGCATCGATTGTTACACCCTCCTCAGGATGCCTAGAGTGTAAAACCCAAACACCCCTCCCAAACTACAGGCACTTTGATCCTTACTAAGGCAAGGTACATAGGAATCCTCCTAGAGGTTCAATCCCAACAACCATTGGTCCCAACTCCCTTCACATTGATTCACCAACACCCATCCCAAACTATGTGAAATTTGATCCTTGCAAAGTCAAGGTATGTAGGAAGCCTCTCATAGGTTCAAGCCCAACAACCATTGGTCTTGACTCCCTTCACATCAGTTCACCACACCATCCAAAATTACATGAAATTTTATCCTTGCCACGTAAAGGTACGTAGGAAGCCTCCCAGAGGTTCAAGCCCAACAACCATTGGTCCCAAATCCCTTCACGTCAGTTAACCACACCATCCCAAACTACACGGACTTTGATCCATTCCAAGGAAAGGTGCGTAGGAATCCTCTAAGAGGTTCAATCCCAACAACCATTTGTCCTGACTCCCTTTACGCCTATTCACCAACACCCATCCTGAACTACGTGGACTTTGATCCTTGCCGATGCAAGGTACGTAGGATGCCTCCCAGAGGTTAAAGCGCAACAAACATAGGTCCTGACTCCCATAACATTGGTTCACCACACCATGCTGAACTGCATGGACTTTAATCCTTGCCAAGGGAAGGTACGTAGGAAGCCTCCCAGAGGTTGATGCCCAACAATCATTTCTCTCGAATCACTTCATGTCGGTTCACCACACTATCCCGAACTTTGTGGACTTTGATCCTTTCCAAGGCAAGGTACATAAGAAGCCTCCAAGAGGTTCAATACCAACAACCATTGGTCTTTACTCCCTTCATGTTAGTTCACCACACCATCTCGAACTACATGGACTTTTATCATTGAAGGAAAGGTATGTAGGGAGCCTCTTATAGGTTCAATCCCAACAACCATTAGTCCCGACTCCCTTCACGTCAGTTCACCACACCATCCCAAACTACATGGACTTTGATCCTTGCCAAGGCAAGGTATGTAGGAAGCCTCCTTGAGGTTCAATCCCAACACCCATTTATTCCAAACCCCTTCACATCGGTTCATCAGTTCAAACTACATGGGATTTGATCCCTATCTCCTAAAAAGGGTAGGTAGGAAGCCTCCCCGAGGTTCAACCCCATTCAGCAGTAAGCGGTTGTGAACCCCATTCAACGGTAAGCCATTGTCAAAACCATTCGGTGGTAAGCCATTGAAGTCCCCAATTGATGGTAAGTCATTGTCAGATGAACTACATGGACTTTCATTCCCTTCCATGGGGATATGTAGGAAGCCTCCCTGAGGTTCAATCCCATCACTCATGTCTCATCTTGATCTATCCCTCGATCCCATGTGTTTTGATAAGATCATGCCCCATCCTGGAGGTTCTATTTCCTCTAGATCTCATCCATGCATCCATTTTCATGGGTTGCCTCCTTAGGTGTCCCATCATTCAACCAAACTACGCGAACATTGATTCCCTGCCACGAGGATACATAGGAAATATCCTCAAGTCTCCATACCAACACTAACATCTCCTTCACGACGGTTTCATATCATCCCCCCTCTACTTCATTCAACTCTCCATCATTCATTCTAATTCTCACCCGGGCCGCCACATCATAGTGAGATCATGACATTCATCCCAATGTTGTAGCTTGCGGCACCCGAGCAACTAACCATGAAGAATCCCCACAACATCCATAACCATATACCCAAGAGTATCCCTCTTGCGATGAGATTCTATCCATGAATAATCCCCAGCATGTCTCTGGGTCATTGTCCTTTGTGTAAACCCTAATTCATCACCCCTTTTAATTACATGGGTTTTGATCTCTGTCATCTGCATAGAGTATGTATGAAACCTCCCTAAGGTTCAATCCCAGTCAATGGTAAACTTTGGTGTCCCCCATTATGGGTTGCACTCTCCATGATCCACCCTTAATGGTGTATAAATAATCCTTGATGGTGTTACAACTTCCCTTTATGGGATACACCACCCTGGGTCTGCTATCATTGAGCATTCTGGCCTATCCATCTAGTGTTCCAAATTCTGGGTACACTCTTCCTGATCCTCCCTTAATGGTGTCCATATCATCCTTCATGGTGTGACATATTCCCTTCATGGGACACACCACCTTGGATCCGTGCTCATTGGGTGTTTTGATCCATCTATTTGGTAAGCCTTCCTGGTTCCCCCTCATAGAGATGTACCAATCTGGTCCGTCTCTATGAGATGTTCTGATCACCCTCATGCCGTCTTCATAGGACATTAAACTTGTGGCCTACCTCGTGTTAAACATGGGATTATTGAGGAAAACCTCGGAAGACATGCCTTGGTGTAACCATCTCCTCAAGACATTAAACTTGCATCCTACCTCATGTTAAACATGAGATGCCTGAGGAAAACCTTAGAAGACAAGCCTTGGAGTAACCGTATCTTTAAGATGTTAAACTTAGTACATACCCCATGTTAAACATGGGAAGATGAGGAAAATCTCAGAGGAATGCCTCCGGCATAAGACATCCTTCGACCAATGTGGGATGACTTAGATTCTGTTCCCTTGAGATGACCTCTTATATGGAAGAATATATGTTCCCCAATGTCCATGCATCCAGATATACCCCAACAGGCCTAATGTTGTCATATACTCTAACTGAAGGTTGATACCATGTCAAGACCCCATGGAACGTCCTAACAGAAGTAGTGTAATTAACCAGTGTCCACAATGATATGGCATTAGGAACAAGATTCATGAACCACGTCTTAATCTTCAAGGGAGACCCGGACTAGGTAATGAGTTCCGAGGAGGAATCCATATAAGGAAGAACCGACATCCCATCATCCCGTTTCGATCAAGGACAAAATGTCCCTAAACAAGTGATGTATTCCACCTAGCTTTGGAAAGCGGGAATGTGGGGAAACAGTCAGTGTGTCCTCATCCTCCGAAATAGACGGATGCACGTGCCCCAGTGAAAGTGTCGGAAACAATGATTTCAACTGTAATTTTTTTAGATATCATAGGGATTAGAGGTCCTTTTTCAAGGTATAGACACATCTGTTTTACAAAATTGGGTATTATATACATATTCAAGTAGTGGGTCCCTTGAAATTTGGATTTCTCTTTTCCAAGGTTCATAATATATTTTATGGGGGATTCGGAAACCGAGGACATGAAATGGTTCATGGATGGTGAATATTTAAGAATGGTTTGAGCACCATTCATCCATTCATCAAATATTAATATTCAATAAGGGTTATGGAACCCTGAATCCATGATTCAAATAATAATATTCAATAAGGGTTGTAGAACCCTGCATCATTTCTTCAAAGATGAGTATTCAAGAAGAGTTTTGACACTCTGCATTCTTAATTCAAATAAGAGTATGGTATGTGGTGACATGAAATTAAGGATAGAAATACTTCTTGGAAATTTGTATTATGTAATGTGTAAATTATGTCCATTGAGTTTGAAATAGGGATAATGAGATATATCAAACACTTCATGGATAATCACAAATCACTTTAAGGTGATCAGTTCTGTTGTAGTGTTTCCATGGTTCATAGGGTTCAAATATACTTTTTAAATGGAAAAGATAGATTTTTTTTGACATGTCAGAGGATTATATGTAGGATCTAGGAGAAATCATGCATTGTTAGGTAGAGGGTCCCTTAAAGTTGGACATTCTCCTTTACAAGGGTTAGTAGAGATTTTTAGTGATTCAAACACTTTATAAATAAAGGAGGGTATGGATAAAAGGCTATCAAATAAAGGTTTTGGGACCCTAGAGATGGTTTATACAAAAAGTTCTAGGGAAAACATGATATTAGTCAAGGGAAAAGTTTTGGTATAGGCTATCTCAGGAAAGGGTATGTTTAGTTTATATTCAGAATCTCAGAATAATATATCATGTTGTGTAGGATCACATGATAAGGAACACCAAAAGGTTCAAGAATGAGGCACCACATATTTTCTTTGATAATGGTTACAATATGTGGTGATATAATATCGATGATATAGAATTCACTTGAATAGTCAGTTCATGGAATGTTAAATCGCAACTAAAAGAGTTTGAATTGGGGATTATGAAATAGGGAAAACACACTATGGATACTCAGAAATCACTCTAAGGTGATAAGTTCTTCTACAATGTTTATAGGACTCATGGGGATCATAATACCCATTTTTAAGGTAAATACACCTCTAGTTAATAGGTTGGGGAATTATATGCATGTTTTGGGGGATTATATGAATAGTCAAGTAGAGGATCCCTTCAAGTTGGACACACTACATTCCAAGGGATGTGGAAGGTCTATAGAGGTTCAAACATCTAATCAATTAAGAAGGTTAAAAATATAATTCTACCAAAAATAGGGTTCCTAAACACTAAAAGTTATTCAATCATTTATTAGACTCGTTATCAAGGTGAAGAGATGTGATAAGTAATTACTCTAACTTCTTCTTAGATTAGAAGGATCCAGCAATCATTGATTAGTTTTTTCTAGGGTCATAGGATAAACCCTAAGATCTCTGTAATTATTTTTATTTATGATATAACTTTTTTCTTAAACTCTAGAAATGAATATTTTAGCGAGATGATTCATGAATTTTTCTTATACCTCCCTTTGTTGGTTTTTAGTTCAATAAGTTTTGTATCTCTTACACTAGTAGTTTAGGGTCTTGTGATTCGGACCATCTAAGGATAAAATTTAAGGTTATATAGATTTGACCAAAGTGTATACAATTTATGTTAATTATTCATAGACTGATTATATGACATGTGTGTAACAAAAAAAATGTAATTATGGATCTTTAGGTTTAGAATACTCTAATTACATTTTGAATGGGGGATATAAATACTGTAAATCAGGGATCAAGGTTCTTAGATCATGAGTAATGGTATGTGACATACATATAAGGACTGAATGTGAATCACGTTAAAGTGATGAACACCATTTTATTTTTTTTAGATATCACTAGAATTAATGAACCATTTTTCAAAGAAAAGATTCATTTGGTTGATAGACCATGGGTTCATATGCAATTTCTAGAGGCTTATATGCATATCCAAGTAGAGGGTCACTTGAAATCAAGAATTCTCTTTTCCAAGGGTCATGAAATATTTATATAAATATGATACACTCAAAACATAAAGTGTGATTTATGTATCGAGAGGCTCAAAAAAGGGGATGGGAGAATCTCGAACCCTGGTTGACCATGAAAAGGCTATTTTGGTCCCTTGATAAGGATTGATAATGGATGGTGCTCTATGTATTTTAACTTCATGTATAAAGGATTAATATGACATTTAATTTAATATCGTACAATAAGGAATCAATTATCATGTATTTTAACATCATGCGGCAGGAACCTTATGCTATGTATTTTATTAAATCTAAGATAAATCTTGTGGGGGATTTTTATCCTTATATCATCTTATGGATAAATAACCATATGTTAGGGCCCCTATATAGATCTAACTCATACATAAGAAAGGCGAGTCTCTATGAATTAATAAATCATGAGTAGTTTAAGGTCTTGTAATTTGGACTATCGATGCCTCCCATCTTTAGTCATGATACTCACCATAGGGTGATTGGAAAAAAACCTCGAAACTCACATGAGTCATTATTATTGTGAGAAATAAGAGGTGGTAGGAGAATAACCCATATTGTTCTAGATAGTGGTGCATGATGATGCTTGTATATATTCCCAACATCATGAAGATTTAACATTTGAGGAAATTTTAATTCATTAAAGTAATGTGATCAATGCACGAACCACACCAAGGAGTTCTTTCTAGTGAAAATGAAAAAATATGTCTCATAAATAATATCACAATGGAATTAAAAGAGATTCATGACACCAAATTGGGCAAGGAATTAAAAAGTAAACCATTCCACTAACTCTCCATGTGTGTGTGTGAAAACCATTCCATGATATTCTTTCCACTTTCTGTCCAATAAATATAGGTTATTTTAAAATTATTCAGCTTTAAATGAATTTTTTTTCACCGAACCTCCCATATATCCTTTGCAATCATATTTCAATACCCACTCACTTGAGAAATCCTACAAGTCAAACCATAAGCTCCCGAACTAGATATATCTATATGTTTCACATTTCATCACTCCTTTCATTTATTTATTTTTTTTTTAGAAGTTTCATTTGGAAAAAATCTCACACTCATATATCATCCCTTATTTGATCTCTTCATAAAAATAATTAAAATAGTTATAAAAAGATCAAAGTTTGATGATGAGTGGTTTTTGAATTGCCTAAGACACAAAAAAAAAATTTAGGGCGTACAGCATTCGGAGATTAGGTACACATGCATAGGTTAGTTTATTACAGTAATGAAATAGATCAGATAAGAAACAAATGTATAGAAATATCATTTAAAGCTGAAAAATATTAACCTAACATATATTTATCTTAGATTAGGTATGAAATATTCACACTTTGTGGTTTGGTGCAAAAATGTGTGAAGATATTAGTGACATAGTTTTACCAAAAACTACTCACCCAAGGGGAATCAATCATCTCAAATGTTTCAAAGTGATACAACCATTTATATAATTAATAGAAAACCAATTCACAAAAAATGACTCCCTGAAGTTAAATTCAAACAAACATTCAATTGAAAATAGAGACAGGTTTTTTCATAAAATGTTAAATCAACATGGAATCAAAAAATTTAACATGAGTTTTTAGTAAGTTCCATGATTTGGTGACCATAAGGGTGGGAGTAAAAATAAAATAAAGAATGTGAAAAAAAAGAAAAAAGAATAAAGAAAATAAAAATCCTAATGAACCCAGAAAGATGGTGAAAAGTGAAAATACCATAAAGAAGGGAAAAAAAGAAGAAATAAAAAATATGAAGAAAATCCTAATGAACTAAAAAAGATGGGGAAAAGTGAAAATACCATAAATAAGGAGAAAAATAGAAGAAAAAAATGATGAAAATTCCTAACTAACCCAGGAATGTACCCATCCCCCCACACCTAGAATGTGTAGTTTCCGCACTATATTAATTGAGAATGTGATAAGGGAGGATAAAACCTGGTATGTTTGACCGGTATGTTGCTTCTTGAACATGGAGTTCCTCTATCTGGAACTCTAGAAGGGATTCGTGGAAATGCTTCAGCCGCTGCCCATTGATAGTGAAGTTTTTCTTTGTTTCTTCATTTTAAACCTGAACAACACCAAATGGACATACATTAATAACAATGTATGGGTCAGACCAGCACTAACGAAGCATAAATGGATGCAACTTTAGCCTTACATTATAAAGGAGGACCTTATTCCTAATGTGGAACTAATGATGAAGTATAAGATGGTCATCGGCAGCCTTGGTTCGCTCCTTCTAAATCCTGGAGTGTTCATATACATGATTTCTCATTTCCACTAACTCCTGAATCTGGAACTTCCTTTGAGAACCTACACCAAAAATATTAGAATAGAATTGTTTGATGGCCCAGTAGCCCTAGTGCTCAATCTCAACAGGAAGGTGAAAACTCTTTCCAAACACAAGATGATATGGTGACATTCCAATGAGAGTTTTGAAAATAGTATGGTAGGCCCATAATGAATCATCAAGTAGAAGAATCCAATATTTTTTATTGGATAGAACCATTTTTTGAGGAATCTGTTTTAACTCTCTATTTGACACCTCAGCTTGACCATTGGTCTATGGGTGATATGTAGTAGACACTCTTTGACCGACCCCATACTGATGCAAAAAGTGATTGCATTTTTCAATTTCCAAAATGAGAACCCTAGTCACTAATGATGAACCTAGGTAATCCAATCCTACAAAATATTTGAGTTCTCAAAAATTCCACAACTGTTTTGGAATCATCTGTCCTTGTGACTCAGGACTCTACCCATTTTTACACATAATTTACCACTTGAAGAATGTACAAGTTTCCAAAGGAATTGGGAAATGGACCCATAATTTTAATGCCCCAAACATCAAAAATTTCATGATAGATCAATGGTTGTTATGGAATTTAATTTATTTTAGATACCTTCCTCATTCTTTAACAATGAGGACAATATTTTAAAAAATCATGGGCATCCCAAAAAAGTGTTTGCCAAAAGAGGCCAGAATCAAGGACCTTGCAAGCAGTCCGTTGGGAACCAAAGTGGCCCCCACAAGCAAGAGTGTGAATGATTTTAAGGATATAATGAAACTCGATATCAGGGACACAACACCTAAGGACTTGATCACTACATGTGCACCATAGGTATGGGTCATCCCAAATGTACCAACGAGACTCATTTTCTAGACGAATGGATTGGTTTTTATTAAAATCGGTATGAATGAAATATTCTACCAAATAATTTACAATTTTATCATACTAAGGAATAGCATATTGCACTCGATAAAATTGCTCATCAAAAAACATGTCGTTTATAGGAATATAGGGAGATGAGTCAATGTATGAGGATGGGGTAATACTACTGATATAGTCAGCCACAACATTCTCTGCCCCTTTTTTATCTCTATTTTCTAGATTGAATTATTGAAGGAGGAGAATCCAGCGAATGAGATGTTGTTTGGCTTCTGGTTTCTTAAAGAGATACTAGAGGGTTTCATGGTATAAGAACATAATGACTTTGGACCCTAAAAAATACGACCTGAATTTATCCAAGGCAAACACAATGGCAAGGAATTATTTTTTAGTTGTGGTGTATTTTTCTTGGGAAGGGTCCAAAGTATGTGAGGCATAGACAATGACATGTCGAGCTTGATCGACCCTTTGTGACAAGACTACCCCAACTGCATAGTTAGAGGCATCACACATGATCTCAAATGGAAAATCCCACCGAGGTGGTTGTATTATAGGGGGTGATGTGAGAATCCATTTTTACTTATTGAAAGCTTCCTCACATTATTTATCAAAAAAAAAATTCTTTTTCTTCTTAGAGTAATCGGGAGAAAGGTGCAATTTTACTAAATTCACGTATGAAATGATGGTAAAATCCAGCATGACCCAGGAAATACCGCACATCCCATATATTTTTGGGGAATGATAGGGAAGAAATGACATACACTTTTGATTTATCTACTTGAATACCATACCCAGAAATGACATGCCCCAAAACTATACCTTTCCGCACAATGAAATGGCATTTATCATAATTTAATACAAGATTATTCTCAATATAGTGATGTAGTAATGAACCAAGACTACTTAAACATTCATCAAAAGAGGATCCATAAACAGTGAAATCATCCATGAAAACATCCATTCAATTCTACAAGTAACCCAAAAAAAATACTAACCATGCAACGTTGGAAAGTACCTGGAGCATTTCCCAGACCAAATGGCATCCTCCTATATGAAAATGTGCCAAAGGGGTAAGTGAAGGTAGTCTTTTCCTGATCCTTGGGGGAAATATAGATCTGAAAGTATCCAAAATACCCATCAAGGAAACAATAGAGGGACTTACCTGCTAGCCTCTCTAGCATTTGGTCAATGAATGGAAAAGGGAAATGGTCCTTCCTAGTGCATTGGTTTAGTCGACGATAGTCTATATAGACTCGACAACTATTCTACACATGAGTTGGAACCAATTCATTGTTTTCATTTTTTATTATTGTAAGGCCATCTTTTTTAGGAACTACTTGAATGGGACTGACCCATTGGCTATCAGATATGGGGTAAATGATTCCAGCTGCCAATAATTTTTTCACTTCCTTTTTTACAACTTCTTGGAATTTTGGGTTTAGTCGATGTTATTCTTGCCTCACTAGTTTAGCCTCATCATTTAATAAAATATTATGTGAAAAAATGATGGGATAATACTAGAAATATCAATAATTTTTCATCACAAGTCTTGTTTATACTCCCTCAAAAGTTCAAGAAATCGCAATTCATGATCAGAAGGGCGTGAACTAGAAATGATGATGGGAAACTTGTTTCCATTCTCTGGATATAAATATTTTAAATCTTGAGGAAGTTGTTTCAGTTCCAATTCAGGTATATTTTGGATTGATGGGAGTGTGTGTGAAATTTATAGGTCAAGTATCTCATCTAACTGATCAATGGTATCATCCTCAGATGAGGAATGAGCTTTTACAAGATTAGCAATATCGTCGATGGTCATTGGATCCTCAGTGTTCAAGAAATCATCAATTAATAAACATGCATGACATTTTTCTAGAACACTACAACAATCAATGAAAGATTCATTACCATGAATTTAAATAAAGGATAAAAACTCATAAAGGGGATTGGGTGAATGGAATGAAGTATTTTCAGGGGAAGGTAATACATCAATTGAATTTATTAAGAGAGAGGAATGTCCTTTTGAGGGTGCTTCATGGAAACAAGGATGTTGAAATGGAATATGTCACCACCAAATTCCATTAATAATGTACCATTATGGACATTAATTATGGTTTGGGTAATTTTAAAGAAAGGTATACCCAATATAATTGGTGTGTGTCCATTCATCCTATCATCTTCCATTTTAAGAACATAAAAATCAGCAGGAAAAATTAAAATTTGAACCCTCACAAGAACATATTCTAACACAGCTGAAGGGTGTGATATACTCTGATTTTCTAGTTGAACGACAATCCTAGTTGGCTTCAATTCTCTGACCTACAATAAAGAGTAAATGGAGTGAGTCATCACATTTTTAGAAGCACCTAAATCAAGCATAGAATTGGAAAATGAGTACCCTTCTATGGTGCATGGAATCGAGAAAGTTTTTGGATAATTGAATTTGGTAGGTAGTGATGGTTCTATCAATTTTGAGACATTCCTACCCAAGATTACATTCTCATCACCATGAAGTCTCCTTCGATTTATACACATCTCCTTTAAAAAAAATTATATCTTGGAATTGGTTTCACGACATCAATCAAGGGGATGTTAACCTCTACTTTTTTGAAAGTTTCCAATATTTCTTTATCAATTTCATTTTCCTTTTATTTTCTTGGTTGGGTGGCCCTTTGGGGAAATGAAAGAGGAATGGTTGGGATTGCAGAATCATCGACATACACACTCTTTCCTTTGAAAGGACTTCTCTCAGGACAAGGATTTTCTTCTCTTGGACAATTTTTAGCAGTGGTTGGGATGGTGGTTTCCTCAGGAGGGTATGATTATATTAGAGAATTCATTTGGTTTTTATGTTTTGTTCCACTCCTAAGGGTGATGGAACTAACATTTACTTTATCCCTAGGGTTAACTACTAGTTGAGAGGGTAATTTACTTGACCAATGATTTTGAATTACCCCCACCAAGTTAGATATTTGGCGTAATTGGGTTTTGAGTTATTTTATGGTATCTTGGGTGGTTTGTTGGAATTGGAGATTTTTGGCATCCATTTGTTTCATTATATCTTCTATGATGGGATCGATTTTGGGAGGGGGCAGTTGGAAAGGCCTTTGGCATGGTTGAGGATTTCTAGGTGGTGGTGTTGGATGACTACTCTGACCTTGTTGGTTCCATGGTTTATGAGGCTGGTTTGAATACTCCCTTACCAATAACCTTGGTTTTCATTCAACACATTGTTGGATGGATATTATGGTTCTTGCCTAAAGGGTTGGTTATAGGGGCACCCTATGAATATTTCCTCACAACTCTCATACTTTTCTCTCAATTGGGGGAATTGGTCAGAATAATGGGTTTTATAAGAGAAAATTCCACAATGTATGGGAGGAGGAGATTGAGATTTCCCTTGGGAGAGAGAAAGTTGTCATAAAATTTTACTTACCTCTTTAAACTTTATGTCCACCTTCTTCTGAAATTCAGTACTTTTCACCTCATGGACACCTTTAATGGGTACACTAGACCTTTTACCTAATTGTTTATTGTTCGATGCCATGTTCTAAATTAGGTTCCTTACAATGATTAGGGTTTTATCCACTAGTGCACTACCTACAGCAGCATCAATCATGTTATGATCAATTGGAATTAAACCTTCATAAAAATACTGAATTAAAATTTGATCACTTTTTTGGTGGTGTGGACAACTTGATCATAATATTTTAAATCTTTCCCAACATTCATGAAGTGTTTCCCCTTGAGATTGTCTTATCCCAATAATTTCATTCGTTATTGTAGCAATTTGATAGGATGGGAAATATTTGTCAAGAAAAAGTCATTTCATGTCTTCCCATCCTCTTATTGGGGAATTAACCTAATATAACCAATCTTTTGTTGTATCTTATAAAGAAAAGGGGAATTATCTAAGATTTACTTATTCTTCATCCACATTATAAGGTTTAAATGTTGAAAAAATAGTATAAAATTATTTTAAATTTTTTTGTTTATCTTCTCTAGAGAGTCCATGTAATCTTGGTATTAAATTAATTAGACTAGATTTTAGTTCAAAATTTGGTGCCTTGCCATGCTTTTGAATGTATGTGGGTTGAATATCAACATCAGGTGTGGTTAGTTCCTTTAATTTCTGTTTTTTTCATCCATTTTAAGAAAGTTTATTTAATTTTTGATATTGGTTCTAGAAGAAGAAGGTGAAGGATCGAGAAGAGTGTTCTTGTCTTTTGTGTCCTCCTTCAAAGGGTGCTTTTGGGCGTCTCGGGGTCACTGACGGAAGATCCTCTCTGGTTCGGGTTCGAAAGATGGTAAATCTCTCGGATTATAATGCTTCATGCACAAAACCTACATAAGAAATAAATCAGAACATAAAAATATAGGTAAATTCATAATATAAATCAAATAAATATTCACAAAATTTACAAAAATCTTATAAAAAACACGCACTTAAAACCAAAGCGCTCCCCGAAAACGGGCCCAAAAATTTGACCGTGTTGTCCAGACACGTCAAATTGATTATGAATTTAAGATTCATTTATTGTCTAGGAAAGACCCTAGTTCATCTCTAAAGGATAATTAATAGGTTTTGAGTGTTTATTTTTAATAAAATTTACTATAAGAGGGGGTGGTTTTGAAAACATTTTTAAAAATAAAATTACATAATTAAAGATTTTAATAGTTGATAAAAAATGGTGTTTTAGTATTCTTTGGTATCCCTTGTTCAATAATTGATAACCAAACCTTGACAACACAATCTTTGTTTCAAAGGTTTCTTGATTTATAGTCTAGGGAAGACCCTAGGTCATCTCCCAAGGAGCGTTAATAGGTTTTGAGTGTGTATTGTTAATAAAATTTACTAAATAAGGGGATGGTTTTGAAAAAAGTCTTAAACAAATGAATTTATTAAAGATTCTAATAGTTGATAAATAAAAGTGGTGTTTTAGAATTATGAGATTAGGATATCATTTCAAGTTCACTACATATAATGGGTAGTTCATTTCTCTGAAAATTTCACATGGTTTTGTTTAATTCTTTGGTTGAAGGTTGTCAAGATATTGACTACCCTCTTACCCCTTAAAATGATACACAAAGAAGAAACACTTGACACAATGATAGTTTTTTCAATATTGGTTCTAAATTATATAACAAGGGATTCAAAATCATAATAAAATCTCATATATGTGGGAGAGAGAAGGGATGCTTGTGTTGTCCAATCATAACAACCCAATATTCCCACTTGAAATTTCAACCCAATCGGTGTTAAAATAAAAAGTGTTTCACACAATTATATCAAAAGAAATGAATTCAGTGGAGAATAATGTAAATATAATAAATAACCTAAATATTTAACACACAAATTATACAAAACCAGTATAATAACTAGTGTTGTAACTCCCTCCCAAGTGTGTGTAGATCCCTCAAAATGATTATCCACCATTTAGCTCGCCATCGAGAGGAGGAGGAGGCTTTGGTGGAACTTCACCTTCATATCTGATCCCCCTATGAGGATATAGGCCTAAAAAACTTATAGGATGATGAGGAGACTTCTATATGACTCCAAAATGTCATATCTTCACTTCTGGTTCAAACATAAAAATGAGGTGCCCATGGTGTCTTTTTACAACCAAAATGGGACATGGTTTTGGGCACCCTTTTTTTGAGATACCACTTGTGTATCGGTTTTGGAATAGTATAAATCCATATCACAACTTGACCAAAAGAGAATATTTGTTGGCCGGCCTCTTTAATACCTCCTTGTTGAAGTTTTCGTCCATTAGACAAATTGATTGGGAGATATGGGAAAAATAACGAATCAAACTTTTGAATTCGGGCAGATTTTGTCTCCTGGACAAATTGGTTCGGATGGACCACCAAATGGATGACGTCGGCTTCGGTTCCTCAATAATAGATTTATACCATCATTATTTTAGATATAAACAACAAGTTTAATCCCATTTTAAATCATGGATGTCTCATACTTTTCAAAATAATGGACAGATGTCCATGGGATTCCATGCAGTTTGGCCCATTTTTCTTCTGGGTGATCTTCGGGCCTCCAAATCACCTCCACCTTCAATGAAAATATCAAAACAAGTATAATTTCCCTTTTTAATAGTGATAAAAATTAATTAATTGAATAAAAAATGAAGTGTATTTTATTATTATATTTTTAATATTCATTATAAAACTATTTTAAAATAGTGGTGTAATGGTGGAATTGAATAGTGTATCACTATGTGATCACATGACCAAGAGGGATAGAAATTTGGTGGTAATATTACCACAATAGTTATTTATTGATGAGGAAACGTGTGCTAAGTACTCTCATGTAGATCTAGCTCACACATGGTGGAGTTACTCTTCCAGTTTCTATTTTTTGCATGAATTTCAATCATGCCTGAGATAAAAGAAACTCATATCTATATTATGAATGCATGAGGTCCATCATGAATGGACGATTTATCATACACCAATATGAGTTGGGTGAATGTGAAATTTATATGGATGGAATTACCCTAGATTTTACAATTCATCATGTGAGGGAATGAATCAATCCACAGACAGCCCTTTCAAATAAATCTATCTACATAGATATAACTTATATGAAGAGGGGGAGAGATTTTTCCGAGATTGTGGATAAGCCTAGGATAGAGACTTTTGGTTTCACTACACATACTATTGGGAAAGGAATCTAACAACCCATATTTCTTGTATGAATCACAACTCTCACATTTTCAAGTGGTATTGAGAGATGAATTTTCTATGTTTTCATTTGAATTGATCAGGCATTGTACTTAAAAGTCCAACCTCTTCTTTCTGTCCTGAAGCTTTATTTCAATCATTTTCCCACCAACCCTGAGACACAGAATCATTTGAACCATTAATTAAATCCCTCATTATTGAATTCATTTTCATGTTTCACACTGTGGAGAAATGATAATTTTCACAAGCCTATGGTGATACATGTGATTTTCAAGTATGAGCATAACTCTAGAATCAATTTCTCTTGAGTGAAGAGTGACATAAAATTCAATGTGATGTAGGTTGTGATTAGGCCATGGATTGATTTATGAGTTTGAACAAATTTGAATGATTGAAATTAAAATAATATATAATTTTTTATTGTATATTATGCATTATGGAATTCAATTTTGGATAAGATCATTGATATTTTCTCATTTTTGATTGTTGTGTGGATTTTGATTTGAATGTAAGATGATTGCCTAGGAGAGAAATGTTTAACTATGGGGGAGTGATGAAGCCCACATTTTCATATATTTTATACTTTAAATCATTTTTTATAATCCCACCATATTGTTATTGTATGGGTAATTGTCACATTTTTAGATTATAGTGGTAATTTGAGCTTAAATGTAAAAAGCGGTTAAATCTGGAATTTTGACAGATTTTTATCATAGGGGTATTTTTTTCATTTCTCATAAAATATATTTCCAAAATTTGAAATTTAAATTTTTTTATAATCCTGATTTTATTTCCTGAAACTTTTTCTTATAGACCAATAGTTGATTCCGCCATCTAAAGGGAATAAAAATCAACGAATTTTATGATTTTTCTGGGCAGACAATGTGGACCCCACTACAGTAACAGAACCACAACTCATCCTCAACACATCCAAATGAGGTTATTTCACCTGGGATAGCATGATTCCATATAGGGGTGGCTCTACAACAAATTTTCTAGAGTTTTAAAGTCATTAAATCTACCATTGGATGTTATATTTTTGAAGGAAGCTTCCTAGAAGCTGCGTCTAGAAAAAGAAACCACCAATTAAAAATTCATAACTAATTCTTCCATTGTCCAAAGAAGCTTAAAATTCTAGATTGAATGGACAACATATTTATGAACAACTTTGAATAAGGGTTACACATGTGAAACTACCATTTAATGGGTCAAAAATGCGCAATATTTCAGAGTACAAAATTTGGCCTAGAAAAGGAGGCCCTCACCTCCTTCCCAAATCATCTCATTTTCCATCCATTCCTTCAACGCACCAAGGATGATATCTCCACCAAGGGAGGCCGGACACAAATCATTCCCATTTATTTTTAATTTATTTATTTTCTTTAGTTTTTTTAGATTTTAATTATAATTTAGATTTCAAATAAATTCATGCATTGTTTTTATTATTGTGTCCACACATCCACCCTCTTTTCTTCCTCTCATCTTACCATCATGAACTATAATACTCCTGATCATGAGTAACTAATCCATGGAATATCCTGAGGGAGTAATCAGGTTGTTGAACCCAAGACCATATTTCTAATATTCTTTGAGTTAATTCTAAGGATAATTTATAGTGGGTGAAATACTCACTATGGTTGTCTAAAGATTAACTTCTTTATCTACAACCATATTCCCTCGATTGAGAAGGTGGATAGAGGGTGTGATTGGCGATCACTAAGTAGACTTTTCATTCATGACCATGGTAGACTAAGGTGTACACACATATGATGGAGTGTGTTCACTAAGAATATTTGAAGTTGGTCAATGTAGGTGCTCGCTGAAAGTTATCTCAAGAGAAGTTCCTTTATTCCATAATTCCATTATTTTTAGCATTGCATGGTAATTTATAATTGAATGTTATTTTCCTATTATTTTCCATTTCAATTAATTTATTAAATTAAATTTTTTTCATAAAACATAAAACAACACAAATAATTACTTCTTAGGTGAATTAGATTAAGTAGGTTAATGAACTAATAAAGATCCTCAAGTGAGACAACCCTGGTCAGCCACTATACTGCACTAGGAAAATTAAATTGCTTTTTCCATGCCCTACGACAGGCGTGCATCAAAACTGGAACCATTTCCAGGGATCAAATCAGTAGTTTACTTATCTTATTCAATTTTCACATTGTAGATATATTTTAATTTTTTTTAATCTAGAAAAGTAAAATTTTCATGATGTATCCAGAAAACAATTACTATGTTGGAATGAATACTCATAGGCACAAAAACATCAAGAGGATGCTACTTTAGAGTACAACAGAGCTTAGGTGAATGAACTTAAAGAGGCCATATAAGGACTAAATATTCAAATAGAAAGGATAACAGAATATGTCCATACTACCAAAGAGCATCCTGACCCTAAGACGGACCAAGAACCTAAGGAAGTGGTGGAAGAAATTTCACCACTCATCATTGAAATTAATGAATTGGAAGAGGTAAATGTCGAGGTACCTAAATATTAATTCGTCCTCAATAAACCATTTATTGGAGAGATATATGAAATGGGCTTACTTATTGAGCTACATGGGGGAGATCAACAAGAACTCGATGAATTTTGGAATGAATGTGAGGAACTACTTGATCTCCCCAAGGCTTGAAAAGAAGAATAGACAGCAACACTGAAGGAACAAACCACCTGAGTGGTGGAATTTTAAGTTAATATGGAGGAGCTTGACTACCTACCTCCATCTAGTGAATATGAACTCCAAGAGGAACTTTCAATTAAAGAGGATATAAATTCCTAACCAACTTTGGGAGATATATTTTTGAACTCAAATTATTTTAATTTTGTTTAAACTAATTTGAGTATATATATTAATTCTATTGAATTTTTAGATTCGTCCAACTCATACTATGCCTTGGAGGATGATTCATAAAATGATTCACCTATTGAGGAATTCCTGGAGCTCCCTGAAGTCATTGAATATCTACTGAAAGACCCCAATCATGAAGGATCCAAGTTGCTGAGCCTAAGGAAATTAGACAATAGGTTGAATCCCCCATGAAGCCAACACCGGAAGACTAGAAGGTTTCACAATTAGAAAAAAATGAGGAGGAGGCTATGTAATTCATCCTTCCCCCTCCATTCATGTTGTACCACATTGTGAATAGGGTGGATCTGGTATACTCTGTCCATGGAATCCTCCTCAATAGGAACAAATAATTGCAACTGAGAAGAGCCACATGTGGTGGTTAAAATTAAAGAAGCTTCATCAAATAATAGATTGTGGATAAAATAATTTACTACCCTATAGAGGTAGTAAAATATTATAGGGCCCACTTAGGGGATCATACTAATATTTATCCTTTACATGATTTATAGTAATTTAATTTTCAATATTAGGAATTTAGATTTCAAATTCAGTATTAGGACTGAGTCCAGCATGCGACTTACTCCCTCTTTTCAATTTGGGCTTAAATGAAATGATCCTTGTGATTAATTAATTTTTATTTTGTAGGATAATGATGGATGAAGGAATCCCCATGAATTGTAGGAATATGAATAAATCTTTAATTCAAAAGGGAGTCCACTTTTTATGATTATCATTTAAACTCCTTTCATTTTTTTCGCCCAAAACATATTTTGATCTTTAATGAATATTATTATCACTTTTCACACATCAATTGATTTTGAAAGAGTTGAAATGATTTTTGAAATAATGAATTTTAAATGATTGTTGACATGAATTCTTTTTCCTTGAAATGGATTTTTAATCATTTTTATGAGTTTGACTAATTTTTGAAATCCATGCCCATAAAACAATAACTCAAAATATTTTTTCCAATCCTGTGAGGTATTATAAGCCAATTTTACATATTCTTCCTAATACCCACACTTTCTTGAGGGAAACTTGAATTTTGTGTGAGATCCAGAATTTGTGAATATTATCTTTTGAAGATTTGACTTTAATGGATTGTATTTGAAATGATTGAGGAATATATTTGGGTATCCACATTTTATCATGAGACCCACCTTTACATTTATCCTTTGTAATTCCTTAGATTCCATGAATTTCCTGATAGTTTTAAGACACATTACAAACCAATTTTTTCTTACTTACGCGCACTTTTAGAATTTTTTGCATGGATATTTCAAGTTTGAGTGTGGGGTAAGGGACTTTAGTGTGCATTCATTGAGATTTGTATAATTTATGGGTATTATTTTGGGCAGTGGATAATATGATAATTGGGCATGTGTCATCATTTCATTGTGCTTTATTTGTTTCATCCATTTCTACTTCAAAAAAATGAAACAAAATTGAGATGACCTTGAATTCCTCATTGTACAATCTTTTATGACTCATTTACCTCTCAAAAATCAAGGGCATGAATTTTCATTCATTAATTTTATTCAATTTCTATCTCATCCTCCATGAAAAATAAAATAAAAAAAGAAAATAAAGAAAATAAATATGTGCCTTTCTGGAGATTTGAAAAAAAAGGTGAAATTAGATTATATCATTCATTATAATCACTTCATGGCTCATGTACCATGTTATAAAAGGGTGTGGTGTTGTTTTTCACATATTCAAGTGGGATTGAGAGAGTAATTTCTTGTGTTTTCACTTGAATTGATCATGCATTGTACATAAAAGTCCAACCACTGGCCTAAAGCTTTATTTCATTCATTTTCCCACCAACCCTAAGTCACAGAATCATTTGAACCATTAATTAAATCCCTCATTATTGAATTCATTTTCATGTTTCACACAGTGGAGAAATGAGAATTTTCACAAGCCTATGGTGATATATGTGATTTCCAAGCATGAGCATAACTCTAGAATCAATTTCTCTTGAGTTAAGAGTGACATAAAATTCAATGTGAGGTAGGTTGTGATTGGTCCATGGATTGATTTATGAGGTTGAAAAATTTTAAATTATTGAAAAAAAATAAGAGATAATTGTTTTTTATAGATGATACATGATGGAATTATATTTTGGATAATATCATTGATATTTTCTCATTTTTGATTATTGTGTGGATTTTGATTTGGATATAAGATGATTTCCCATGAGTACAATGTTTAACTGTAGGGGATTGATGAAGCTAAAATTTTCAAATATTTTATACAGTAAATCATTGTTTATAATTAAACCATAGTGTTATTGTATGGGTAATTGTCACATTTTTAGGTTATAGTGGTAATTTGAGAATAAATGAAAAAGCGGTTAAATATGGAATTTTGATAGATTTTCATCATTGGGGTATTTTTTCCATTTATCATAAAATATATGTTAAAATTTTGTGATTCAATTTTTTTTTCAAATCCTGATTTTATTTCCTTAAAATTTGTATTCTGGACCAGGAGTTTATTCCACCATCTAAAGGGCTTAAAAATCAATGAAATGTATGATTTTTTCGGGCGGATAACATAGACCCTACCACCGTAACAGAACCACAAATCGGCCTTCTCACATCCAATTGAGGGGATTACATCTGTGATAGAACGAGGAAAAATAGATCTGGATTGAAAAAAAATTTGGTGGAGTTTTAAAGTCATTAAAGCTACCATTGGATGTTATATTTTTGAACGAAGCTTCTTAGAAGCTGTGTCCAGAAAAAGAAACTGCCAATTAAAAATTCCTAACTCATTCATACGGTGTCCAAATGGGCTAAAATTTGGAGGGTAAATAGCCAACATATATATGAAGAACCTCAAATAATGGTTCCATGTGTGAAATGACCATTTAATGGCTAAAAAACTCTCAAACCATTGGAGTATAGAATTCTACCTACAAAAGGAGGCCCTCACCTCCTTCTCAAATCATCCCATTCCCCATCCATTCCTTCAAGGCACCAAGGAGGATATCTTCACCGAGGGAGGCCAACCGTAAATCTTCCCCATTTATTGTTAATTTATTTATTTTCTTTATTTTTGTTTTAGTTTTCAATTGTAATCTAGATTTCCAATAAATTCGTGCATTGTTTTTATTATTGTGTCCACCCATCCACCCTCTTTTATTCCTCTCATTTTACCATCGTGAACTACAATAATCATGATCATGAGTAACTAATCTGTGGAATATCCTGATGGAGTAATCATTTTCTTGAACCCGAGACCATGTTTTTAAGATTCTTTGAGTTAATTCTAAGGACAATTAATAATGGGTGTAATCCTCACTGTGGTGGTCTAAAGATTAACTTCTTAATCAAAAACCATTTTCCATCGATTGAGGAGGTGGATGGAGGGTGTGCTTTGTAATGTCTAAGTAGAATTTTTATTCATAACTCAGGTAGAATAAGGTGTACACACATACAATGGAGTGTGTTCACTAAGAATATTTCAAGCTGTTCAATGTAGGTTCTTCCTAAAAGTTCTTTCAGGAGAACTTCCTTTCTTCCATAATTCCATTCTGTTTAGAATTTCATGGTAATTTAGAATTGAATGTTAGTTTCATATTATTTTTAATTCCAATTATTTTGTTAAATTTAGTTTGTTTCATAAAACATAAAACAAAAAAAGTACTTATTAGGTGAATTATATTAAGTATGTGAACGAACTAAGAAAGCTCCTTAAGTGAGACGACCCTAGTCAGCCACTATGCTGCACTAGGAAAATTAAATTGCTTTTTCCATACCCTACAACAGACATGCGTCAGTGTCCTATTATTTAAGGTAAAATGAAGAGGACATGGGATGTTGTTCAGTTTAAAGTCTTACCATTGGGACATGGGTATTATTTATTTTAATGTCTTACTACTAGGACTTGGGTACTCCCATGGGGATTATGCAAAATATTTCCTGATAAACCTTCCATTATTGGGGTTGATTGCTTTCCTATTTATCATATCCAAGGAGTAAGCTACATTGTAATTGTAATTTTATATGATATAAGGTCCCTCCCACTTGGGTTAAAAATTTGGAGGTTTTTTCCCTAGTATCATCAAGGTTCTGAGAATCAACACTAATTTTTTTGGTAGAAATGTGGGTAAAAAAGATTCTTACTGAAGGGTTTCATAATATGATTCTAATGGAAATCCAAGTTGTGCAAAGTATGAAACCTCTTCTCATCGAGTTATTAAAAACCATCATGTTACTTTTTTGATTGTTTATATTTTAATAGTTTACCACATATAGAGGCTCGGAGTGATGTAAATTATACCTAAATGGGTAACACTACCTATGTTCTATGGACAAGCGAATATGATGTCTCTTTTATGGAAATACGGGTTGTGGTGCAATAGTCCCATAAGGAATATAAGAATTTTTATGGACAAGATTTCCTTTATTTTTTCACTATCTTCTATATTATATTTTACATATTCATATTGAAAACCTCTATCTACCAATTTTTTTTGCATTATATTATGATGAATGGTTGGACTCAATGTTACACTCCTGATATAGCCTCTTAAACTTAGAAGAATAGAAATTAATTCCATTTTCCATCACTATTATATGAGTTTCACAAAATATAGTGATAATATCAAACTTCATGAAGTTGATGATCCCATTCATCTTAACTTCCTTGAGAGTTATGACCTCATAAAATTTGAAGAATAAGTTGATAACATAAATAATTTACTTGATTTACTTGGTTAGAGATGAGTGATGTAGCCCCAAGATATTCATCCCCCATATAGAAAATTGATAGGAATATTTGGTAGTGTGCAATAGTTCCTAATGATTATGGATAATGTTTTCATGTATTTTACTAGAATGAAACTTCTTGTTAAATCCCATGAAATCTTGTATCATCATCAGCCATAAATATTCCAGCCTCCTAATTTGGTTGGAGAGTTGGGCTTCCAAATGGTCGGAACCACAAGATCCTACATTGGATTATTATATTATAAGGATGTTCTCTCCTTTTTTGATTCATATAAGGAGGACTCCATCAAAACCCCATTTATAGATGACTTTCTTTTTATTCATACTATCTCAGAGGGTGAAGTTTTCTACCCAACATCAGATCTGTTCTTTTTTGGTTTAGTCCAACAGAAGGGTACCATTTTGGATATATTCCATCATGGGGATTATCCATCTAATAATAATCATTGTATCATCATTTCCTGGGTAATTATTCATCTTATTGATTTCCCCCATGTCATAGATGATGACTTTGGAGACTACACTTTAGTGTGTGACACATAATATTGCCTCATCCTGGTCAGTATTGTCTAGGAAAGTGGTTGTGTTATCTAGTGCATCAACATGATCATTATATGATCAAATAACATTATATAACATTGGTTAAAAATGTAATTACACCATAATGACCCTCATATATTCAATAAAGGGGTTCAATTCTTCCCTCTCAATTTCATATTAACTATTTATATATTCAATCACTAGCTCTGAACCACCTTTGACATTCATATGGGCTATCTATAGCTTTAAGGATAAATTTATGCCAATAATAAGGACTTTCTTTTCAACCTCATTATTGGTGTATCCTTCAAATAGAAAGAAGGAGTATGTCATGATTTTCTTATTCGAGGAAACATATAAAATCCCCAGACCAACCCCTTTGAAATTATATTTTCCCATTATTTTCCTAGATGAAATTCAATAGCCTCAATCAAATTAAATCCATCATGTTTAGATAGTGTTATGATTTTACAATACTTCTTTTTCTATGATATTAGTGTTTATTGGAATATTTTCCATGGTAGGGTGTGTTTTATTGAAATCAATTATGACTTTACCCTTTATTTCCTTATATGACAAGAATTATATTTAATAATATAGCAAGATGATAAACCATTAGACCAAATTCTTGGTTAGCATAGAGAGGTTGAGAATATACTTGAGTGGTTTGATATGAGATACCAAGTGTAATTTATGGTGCTACAAGTAGTGACTCATCTTTTTCACTTTAAAGATGAGTGTAAAGTGGTTCTTCTCGATATCAAAATACTAGGTATCAGCAAATAGCATCATTAAGATGAGTTAGTAGAGACTATTTTCATTTTCTACATCATTATTCTATATAATAATGGTATCAAGTGATTTCTCCATATCCACCACATATATGATGAGTGGGTTTCTCTATACTATTTTCATTAATACTAGTGGATGTAGAAAATATTTCTTGGGGTTATCAAAGGCTTCCCAGTAGTCTTTTTTCCATTAATAGGAGACCCCCTTATTTATTAACTTGATGAAGGAAATACATTTTCCATATCGGTTTTCTATGAAACACTTTATATAAGTAATCCCTTGAGTATTCATATATATTTGAGGTTTTGAAGTTTATGCATCATGATAATCACACTAGTATGCTCTGTATCAACCTCGATGTCCTGATGGCATATCACAAAGAAAATTAATTTTTATAATATCACTCAGAAAGAACACTTCAAAGGGATTTTATTCAAGCCATGTTGTTGAAATTTTCTGAAAACATTTTTGAAGACTGGAAAGGTTGTCACAATAATATTTATTTTTAACCACCAAGTCTTCAAAATATAATTATTTGATTCATCAACAGAAGGGATAAAATATGTGATGCATAATATTCTTCAAGACTTAGGGCATGAACTGGTTATAGAATATCCCCTAATGTTCTTTGAGGGTGGTGGATTCCCCATCTTTAGGGGAAATCATAATCTTGTTGCACCCTAAAAACTCATCCATAAAGGAAAGACAATGAAATCCTATGAGTGAATCAATTATAAATTTCATAATTGGAATTTGGAAATTATCCTTTATACAATTTCAATTTAGATACCTATAATTGATGCAAACCATGATCTTCCCATTAATTTTCTTGATGGGAACGATGTTGAAATCCATTTCAGGTATTTTACATCTCAGATGAAGCTAGATTTGATATGTTTTTTAACTTAAGGTACCACATTGGAAACATGATAGAGGTGTATTATCCTAGCATCTTTTTTGAAAGATCTATGATCATCTAGTAGACCTAGGTGTGGAGAAACCACATAGGTATTTGTCCTAGGAATATATATATATATATATATATATATATATAATTCCAAGAAGATACATAGTGGTTCTACTTCAACAATGAGATGTACATCACTTTCTCTTCCTGAGGCATGTTGTCACTTATCAATGGGGGACGTGGGTCCTATTTTACCCCATGGTTTACTTGGTTGAGTTCATCAATAGGGGTGGTGAAACCTTCCTCCAATACTGGAGGGGAATCCTCAAAGCCATCCTCTTTATCTTCTATTTTAGATTTTATGTAAGTATCCTCATGCATGGTAGAAAATATGGAGGCATCTCTATCCCTGATGAAGGATGAGAGGTCTCTCGAAGGAACATTCGTATCCCAAACTACAAAGGAAATCATGGATTAATTTGGGAGATGTTTTATTTCCTATTTGTTGTTACTATGTGAAAGATAATTATGGACATCCTTAGTTGTAGGAAATGTCTTGAGGCTATTTTTAATTGGTTTTGGAAGAAAAGGAACATTTTATGGCTCATATGGAGCATTGGTCCAACTATATTTTGATGTGACCATTTTATCTAGCTTGTATATTATTTCATGGACATGGGATTGTGAATTTTTTGGTTTTTGGTGGCCTACTGGAGCTGGATATATTACCTTTATTAGGTTTATCGGTAGTACATACTCCTTGATGAGTAAACTATAGGGGATTTCATGAGTAGTTCCTATGCCATTGGAAGTGGAAACCCACATATCACCCTCTATCATTTTTACTTCCCTTTACAATTATAGAAACCTACCTCAATATATTAGTTTTCACAAGATTCAAACTAGGTGTTATCACCACAAAACATGATAACTTTTTCATTGCTAGGATACTTCAAAAATTGATGGAATTTTCATAGGATGATCATGTGGATATGAAGACAAGGTATCCCCAATACAATATTGTATGGTGTGTCCTAATTGATAACTATGAATGAGTCATTGTATATTAGGTCATTAAATTTTTATTTGATCTTGATCTTTATGTGGGTATTTTTATCACTCTTATTGTATCCTTGAATGGTCAGCTTCATTGGAGATAAATCATCCTCAATGTATCCAAAATGCTGGAGGGTCTGGATAGGGATGAGATTGATCTTGGATCAATTTTCAACTAGATATTGTCGAATGTTGACATTGTTGATATTTCCTAAAACAAGTATGGGTATGATATGTCCATGAATAGATTCTTCCTGGTATTTCTCTATGAATGAGATGGTGTCATAGATTTCCACTAAAGTAGTTTCTAATCAATAATGTTTGGTCACAATGAATTCTATATCAAAATCATAGGGTATCAATAACACCATGAAAAGAACCTCCCTAATATCTTTTGAAATATAAAGGGTTTCCAGGATCGAGAGCTTAGTAGGGGAAACCGCTAGCTGTTTAAAGATTTCATAATTTTTCACCAGAGTTTTGTGCCTCCCAATGTGTGATTGATACTTGGAATATGGATTATATGATTTTGTTCTTATATTTAATGGACCCAATACGTGGATAGAGGTTGAGGTAATATAAGTTGTGGGTAGAGTGGGTTGAGCCAGTCTACCCACTCATCTTAGATAATTAGACCATTGTATACCCACTACTTGGTAGTGCAAAATAATTATATTTGGATTACTCTTGGAAGACTCTAGGGTGTCTCCATTTTTATAATGGGCTAACTAGATTTTATTCATGTAGGTTTTCCCCATGTATATGGCTTTATTAAGGATTTTTTTGGGATATGGGGCTCAATCATGACTATATATTTCCCTATTTCATCAGATTTTGTGGCCTTTTCCAGCAGCTCCCTTGTCAGGAATAGCAAACTCATGTTCACATGTATGATCATCAATGGATAAGGGGTTTGATAAGTGAAAAATGTTAAAAAGGTTGAAAATAATCTATTCATATGATGAGTTTTCTATTTGGTAGGGTGGTTCCCATTCTTTAGATAATGAGGATAAAAAATAGGGAGATTCAAGGACAATTTGGGAGTCAAATGAGACTCTTATTATTATAAAATATTCTACTTAGGATGATTATTTCTACCTCTAGAGGATGACTCTGATGGAATACCCTTAGATGATGTAGGGGGTATTGAAGCTATGATTTGTTAATGAAGTTGTGATATGAGAATGACATGAGCTCTATCAACTATCTATCTGGTCATCTAGTTATAGAGATTTTGTTCACACCTAGCCCAAACTTCTTTTCAGTCATCATATTCTCCCAGTTTGTGGTGGATACATGAGCCACATACACTGGGGATATTCTCAATATCACTTATCCAAAATCAAACATACCCTAAAGGATCTATTCTAAGATAAATCAATCGTTTATAGTGTGAACCAATATCTAATGGAAAGAGAAATAGTCAAGAAGATCAATGAGGAAAACTTCATTGGACTCCATGATCTCATTTAGTTTGAGGAGATTGTTTTATATTATTGTGATTAAATAACCTTGAACCTATTCATTTTAAAAGGAATATACTTTTTTATTCCATCCCTCAAATCACAGGTGGCTCTGGTCTCTTTTTTCTTCTATTTGGGGGTGGGTTTTCTATTGTTGTTTCTCGATAGGAGGTTCCTTGTGAGATAGAGCTTCCCTTTGTTCTCTAGTAGGAACAAGTATATGTTTATGCATGAGAATGTAAGACTATATAATACCATACCTTTTTCTTTATTCCATGGGAATGTGTTAGGATTTATCCTTGATTTTTTTAATGACATCCTCTAAACATTAGGACATGTCTTTAAACTCCTAGAACCCCCAATAGATATTTCCATGTGATTAGTGGTGTTTTCAGTTAATTGTATAGGTTTTCCATACACAAATATATCAATTGATCCTATGGGAGAAGGATGCTGAGTGAATATTTCAAACTCTTCTAGCATGCAATAAATCCGGTGAAAATTTCATTTTCATATTTATTACAATTTTTGTGGTTGATGATCATCATTTTCATTAGTGTATAGATAAATTAGAAGTGGAATTAATGAAATAGTTCATCTCAACCCATGATGGACCCTGAGGAGAGACTATTATACTAGATGAAAGTTGTCCCCAATAGATTCAGTAAAACAAACTCAATTTTTATACCTCTTTCTAGTCTAGTGGGCCCATTATGGGGCCACATAGGGACATGAAATGTGAGAGGTGTTTCTCCAGATACCTTATGCCATTGAAGGTTAAGAAAATAGGTTTTTTGAAATTTGTTGGTGGCTGAGTGACATATACTCATTCAGAATACAAATTTATTTCAAGATACTTGGGGACCTTCCACCATTCAATAACTTTCATTCTAGAAACAATAGAATTCATGGTGTTGAGAGTTCTAGGGTTACCACTATTTTAACCACCTTCTATGCATAGTAAGTGGGTGAATATTAATGCAGTTACCCTGCATTCATCACCTATGGATTTTCAATCTATACTAGGAGAAGGTAATTTTACTAATATAGGGTATTTTATCACCATAATAGAGTAAAATCTCAGTCATCCTTAATTCCCATTTTTACATAAACCAACTTCATAAACCCAGAAGCATCTTGATGCTCATATTTTTCCTTACATGAAAATAATCTCCCTTTTGATGGGTGGAAGGATAGGAATCCTCTTAGGCTGAGAGATAATAACTAGTGGGAAAATTTCCCATGTTAAATACTTCATTAATCCGCCTAAGGTTTCATTTTTCAATCTAATTCTATGAAAATATCTCATCCATAGAGATGGTCTCATCCTTTATTGGTGGTGAGTGGTATAAAGCCACTTATTTCCCTTTATACCTAATGGAATATCATTGGAGGGTGTAGATATATTTTTAGAGGTTCTATGTTATGAATCCTCTTCTGATTCTAGGTGCATGTAGCATTGGTTTGTGAATTGGTGTAACCAACATCTTGGGGTACTATTTACATATTCTATCCCTCGGCGTTTGTGTCTCAATTGATATCATCAATCAGTATGAAAGTAATGATGTTATGTGAGGTATATTAGGTGATAAAAATAATATGGTCATTTTTAGAGTAAAATGGGATTTATGCACTACATGATTCCCCTATAGGAGTTACCTCAAGATCTTACCTCTAACCCTTTATCTCATTGGATTGCTTTTTATTATGAACCTTGTGGGTATTGACTTTATTTGTCGAATGATCTCCCAGTATTAGTCTGTTAATATTTACCTTGAGGGATTATTTGACTGTGATTTGTCTATGATATCCAAATTTAACGGTTATATCAAGTGATAGGAAAAATGGATTGGGTAATAACCATTGGTCTCCCCTACCTAGTCTAGAGAAGACTGATCTCTTTGAGGGAGATGGTAATAATGTCCTCATCCTTAAGGGATATAGTTAACGTTGGGCCACCACTAGTACTTCCTAAACCTTATAAGGATTTTTTGATTATCAGATTTGTGGTTGTGGTAAAATTAGCCCAAACCTAGGGGTTGGGGTTGATTTGGAGTCTTTGCCAATTTATTTAGACATGCATGTGATTATATAACCCTGAGGGTGGTGGCGGTAGTACAAATTCACCAATCTCTGTGAGCTAAGGTTAATCCCAGATGGATTAAATGGAATTTTTCATTACTATATTATTTATTTGGAACATCTTCACTCATTCCTGGGCTGTTTTTAGTACCTACTCATGATAGGAGTTACTTTCCATGGGTATTTTTCAAGCAGCATACGATTTTAGACTTCTTATATAAGGAGTTCTCTTATTTTGTTAAGGGGAATAACTAAAAATCCAATCATTGGATCTCTCCTTACTCAAGATGTGATTTTATTCCTTTTAAAATGGATTTATTTCAATGTATTGTCCTACTAGTATGCATGTTTCTGTGTCCCATTATATCTCATATGGCTATGAAATTACTAAATGTTGGGTACGGAGCACTATACTATTCAGTGAATGGGTTAAAGTAAAATTCTCTATACTCAACCTATCCATGAATACATGAATATAAAGAGGATTTAATTATTATTTTTTGAATTTTAGCTAGGTCATGGATTAAATCATTTCATAGGATCCCACGGTGATTTTATGACCTCAGATATCGAGCCATGGAGAAGGTAGTGTGGACTATATAGTATGAGAGCATGTTTATAACCTAAATTTGTTCTCCATACCCTTGATAGGGTAGGTTATTAGCCTTTATTCATTAAGAGGTTTCCCATATGTTATAAAATAATCAATATAGAAACCAAATCCTTTTACACAAATTATAACATTATTTTTAACATAAAGAGTCAATAAACAGAACCCAAAGATTGCGAGGCCTAGTGTTTTTGGAAGATTAGAATCATAATATATATAAAAAAACTAAAACAAAAAAAATATTTTATTCACATTAACGATATAATAAATACCTTATATATCAAATAAATGTATAGGAAAACTTGGAAAATATGTAAATGAAAGTGGTGAGCTATAAATCCCAGTAAGGGAATAAACATGATAACAAGGCATAACCTGCAATTAAAATAATGTAACATCATATCATAAAAGATAATGATCATGAATAATCACATGATATTATAACAAAAAGAAGATGGTATTGTAATATCATGTAAACATAGGAACATTCCATCTAAATATAATATAATATACACATAATTTAGGGCTAACTGCCAATATAACATCACATGGTGGAGAGAGTCTCATCATGGATTAGGTTTACTCTTTAATCCCAAACATAACACCTCATCAAACAGATACATTACTCAACGCATTCAAGTTCTGTCTAGGTTCA
This sequence comes from Viscum album, assembly GCA_963277665.1. Taxonomy (NCBI): domain Eukaryota; kingdom Viridiplantae; phylum Streptophyta; class Magnoliopsida; order Santalales; family Viscaceae; genus Viscum; species Viscum album. The sequence continues at coordinate 57,429,308 of OY728145.1, read as the reverse complement.
CCATAATAACTTTTACAAGATTATGTGTACCATAAAAGAAATCAATTATAATATATAAACATAATAATTTAACATGGAAGGAAATGGGTTACATAATATTTCTTCATATCATAATCAAAGTAGATTTCATAAAGAATAAAAATAGAAGATTTAATTTAATATTTTTGATATAAATATATGAGTAAATATGTGTAGTTTGAATAAAATTGTGTTAATTTGTAAAAACATCATTGGAAAGGGTAGATAATTCGGTATATAAATTAACTTTCAAAACATAGTTTTAAGGAATTGGTTGAACACTTTTGGAGAAATAATAAGTATGGTATTTTATTTTAAAACCAAAGGTAAATCAAAATTGTTACACCTAAAATATTCCATTATTTAATTAAATCATAAATTTAAAATAAATACTTTAAATGAGTTCTACATAAAAGGATTAAGGGGTTAAAATTTCCTCTTAATCGAGTTTGATTTTGAATAATTCATTTAAGAAATGAACATATGGTGTGTATTAAACCCATTAAAGGAAGGGATAATAAGCTAGGTATATAATTAAGACACAAATGTTTAAATAATTTATAATCATCTCATTACAAAAAATAGAGATAAAAAGTGTTTTATAGAGAGAAAGTTTGTAACCCAAATAAAAAGGGTAGTTTGTAGAGATCCCTCTCTTTAGGTTCCAAAATTGTTCCACGCTTGAACTTAATTTATGGGATAATAAAATAAGATTAATTAATTACTAAACTCAAAAAAAAATTATTTTATTTAGTAAAATTTTATTGTGTCCATTTATAACCATTTCAAAAATATATAATGACTAATTTCATTCTTCAAAGGGTGTTCATTTAATGGTTCCACGGTCAAATCACTTGTGAATAATTATTAATGTTAATGTCAAATGAGACAAAAAATATATAAGTGAAATTAAATGGTATTAATTTCCTTCTAGAAATTGATATGGTCCCAAATATCCTTTTGTGTTCTGGTATAGTAATGATTCAGTTAGTAAAAACATTAATGTCGTGTTGTTAGTTCATTTAGGCCGTTTTACTAATTGTGATGAACTAAATTCATTTTTTTTAATTAAATTATTATTAAAACATTTTATAACTATTAATAAGTTATAATATACTTATTACAATCGTATTTAACTATATTATTGTTTCTATAACTATCCTTGGAGGTGGTAGAGAAAAATAAAGTATGTTGTTCAAGGAGGCGGTGAAGCAACCTTATTGTGAACAACATTTTCATTTTTGAAATAAAAAAGGGATGATATAAGATTTATGTTACACCATAATAATAACATATTAGTATATTTATTATATCTATGTTATTATTTTAAGGTGGGTGTATAACATGTTTGGGTGGTGTAATAGTAAAAAAATTAAAAGAAATTTAGTTTACAGTTTACCTCTTCCTTTGGATGTCTCCTTTTAGGATACCCCTTAAGACTCCTTTAAATGGTATTTTTATGACACCATAATAAATAAAATATTGGGGACGTATTTTAAAAGTAATTAGGTATAAATTTGAAAAGCTGTGAGGCTTATAAGTTTTGAGGAGAATGGGTAGTGAGGGATGGTGTTTATAAGGGGAGGAGAGGGGTGTTTTTGATTATTATATTCAATAGTTAATTATTTGGCTCAAGAATACCAATAGTAGTGAATATTGTTACTATATAAAGTAAATGGTTCATATGATATTGAAATAGTGGGTTTTTACATCATCCATGACTCAAAAAATCATGTATTTACCTTATAATATTAAATATTGTATTTCACTATTCACAAAAATCAACTATTTTTGAAAAATTTCAAAAAATTACCCTAAAATTTTTAAAACATTTAGATTCTATAAATAAAATCCATTTTTTGAAAATAATTTTCTAAATATGGGAAATTTAGTTTTTAAATAAAATCTTTATTTATTTGGAATATACCAATTTTGGTATTATGATCAATTTCCCAACCCTTTGAAAAATTACTTATGGACTCATAAAATTATATTATAAATATAATTAAAAATAATATTAATAATTTAAAAATCAATTTTTAGAAAATTTAATTTAATTTATATTAATATATTTATTATAAAAGTGAAATTAAAAAAATTATGTTTTGAAAAAAATACAAAAATTGAAATTATCATTTTTAAAACATTTATTTACTTGTAAAATGACATAAATATATCATATTTTCATTTAATAACATATCTAAATTTTATTTTATTCTGTCATAGGTGAGGATACTATTCTAATGGTCTGGTTACTATTCTTAATTTTTAGATTATTATTCCAACAGTTATATTACTATTACAATAATCAAATTTTTAACGGCCATATGGTTTTCCCACTTCCTATAAATACACCATATTTATTCCATTCTTCATTCACTTCTAGTTTCCCTAAATGATATATATATATATATATATATATTAATTTTCAAAATTCTTATTGCATTGCTAATATTCTACTTTATTTCTATAGTGTTGTTCGTGAGTGTGATTATTTTGGGGGATCAAGGAGTTCCAAATTTTCCTATTATTATTATATTATTTTCTATTTTTTCCAATTTAATACTTTCAATACTTATTTATATATTTATTCTATAAATTTAATGTTTAAATTAATACAATAAAATATAGTTGGTTTTATCATGTGGATTTTTTGAATTATATAATAATATATTACAAAATATGGCACAACTATATACTTAGAAGGGAGATTCCATTGATAAAATTTTGTATCATTACATTCAAACCCCCCTTAAGAAATTTTTCCCTTGAAATTTAATTTTACATACTAATGTAAAAATAGGTGAGGGAAATTCTGCTTCATGGATTCCCCCGATTTCCATGTTTCCTCCTTATACTTATGTTTTTGACAAATTAGTTTGACTAGGTGAGTTGTCTTGTAGAATAAAAATATTTCTCTACGGTCCATGATCATCACTGGTTATTCCTCATAAGAGAGATCGTTTTCAATTTGTACCACCTCTAAATTTATTACATGTAAGGGATCTAGTATGTACTTCCTCACAAGGGATACATGTCATATCTCATGTAATTAAGAAATGGTTCATGGGAGTTCTAGTCAATAGTCCATATCTTCTATGTGATTGACAAACTGAAAGGGGTAAATGTACCTAGGAATTATCTTTTCTTTATTCCTAAATCTCACAAATCTATTCCATAGAGATATGTAAAGTAACACTTTATCTATGGTATCAAACTCCATTTCTCGTCAATTATTGTTGGTATAGGTATTTTATCAAATTTGGGTATCCATGATGTTCTACTGAATGATCTTGAAATTTTCTACCATTTCTTTGACTATTTCAATACCTGACAGCTTGTGTACACTAAATCCATCCTAGTACATAGGTGTTCTAAATATATTGTCATAAATGTCTTCATATGAATCTATTTGTATGCTCAAGTGGAAACTGTTATCACATGATAACTCAACAAAAGGATTATGTTGATGTTATACTCCTTTTAATTCTATTGAGAATGTTCTCAACATGTATTCAAGTATCAGGATATACTACTCATATGACCATTGATTTGGGGGTGATAAGTTTTACTAGAGTTTTACAAATTTTTAGGTCACATTTGAAACTTTTTAATAACTTAATGGTAAATCTCAAACCTCATTCAGATATAATAAATATTTGTGTTCCATGCAGCCTCAACACTTCTTTGGTGTATATCCATGTAAATTTATTGAGTTAAAATCCTACTGAATTGCAATGAAGTGATTAGTATTTTTTGATGATCCACCATAACCCATATAGAATTATTTCCTTTTGATGTCTTTGCAAGACTAGTGACAATGTTCATAGTGATGTTTTTCTATTTCATTATTGGTATGGGTGATGGTTTCATCATCCCCTTAGTCTTTTTTCTTTTAACCTTCACCTGATGACATACCAAGATTTTTTTTGAATATTATATGGTCTCCTTCGTCATATTTCCCCACCAATAGTACTATTAGAGATCTTGATACATATTCATGCTCCCTGGGTGTGTGTACAAGGTTTATTTATGTAAATCATTCAATAACTCCATATTTATCTTTGGATTTGATGGTACAAAAAGTTGTGACCCAAATATTATAACTCCTTTATCAATTTTAAACTCTGAGGAATTGAATTTTCTTATAGCTTCCACCTTTTTCTAGATGTAAACATTATCTATTTGAGAATCATTTATCCTCTCTAGAAGGGATGATTGAGAAATAATTTTATAAAGTTATGATAATGATCCTTCCTTTATAATCCCCATTTCTATCCTTTGTAAGTTTAAGAAGATTAGATCCTTCTCAATTATAATCATTGATAAGGTTGTCAAAACCGTCTTACATAGAGAATCTGCCACTTTATTTTCTTTAATGGGATGTTATTGGATTGGGAAGTCATAATCCTTGATCAAATCTAACCATATTAATTGCTTCATATTAATAAATTAATATGTGAATATATATTTTAGGATCTTATTATTCATAAATATTTTACAATTCTCCCCATAAAGATAATGTCATCAAATATTTAAAGAAAATATCATTGTTTCCAACTCTATATCATGCATTGGGTAGTTCTAATCATGAAATTCAGACTTCCTTGAGGCGTATACTATCACTTTATCATTATATATTAGTAAAAACCCCAATACCTTCTTTTAAGTATTGTTGTATACCATAAAAAGTTCCCCACTTATTGGAAGCATAAGGATTGGTGTTGTAATAAACCTCATTTTCAATTCCTTAATGATATCTTTACAAACATCAATCTAAAAAACTGTTACTACATTATGATTTATCTGGGTTAACAAGTTTTAAAATCATGAGAAGTTTCTCGAAAATCATTAGTAACACCCAACTAGTCCAAGAAAACTATGGATATCTATTATAGATATTGGTATGATCCCATTCTAAATTTCCTTTTTCATGTAAGGGTCAAACAATATCTATTTAATAGTGATAACATTACCCAAGAATGAATTTTCCTCCATCTATAACTCTCATTTACTATACTTTTTATATAGATTATCCTTTTTTAAAGTCTTTATCATAGTATTCAAAGGCTCTTCATGCTCCTCTTTCATTTGGATTGTATCAAAATATCATCTATAAATACAACCATAAATTTATTGAGGAAATATATAAATAATATTCCTTAATTACATGAATATTATTGGATAATTAGTGATTTTTAAGGGTATCACTATGAAATCATATTTTCCAACCTTATTCAAAAGGCATTATTGGGAATATATTCCCTCTTCACCTTTAATTGGTGATATCCCATCCTAAGTTCCACCTTAAAGAAGTATTGGGAATCACTTAGTTGATCAAAAAATTTATCAATATATGGTAGGGGATATTTTTTATTTATTTTGATCTTGTTGAGTTAATAATAATCAATGCAGAGGTGAATTGAACCATCCTTCTTTTTGATTAAGAGGACGGGTGCACCCTATGGTAAATCACTCAGAGATATAAAACTCTTATCCAGATTATCTTGTAACTTCTTCTTTAATTATTCTAAATAAATGGTAGATATTCTATATATATTATTCTATATGGGATGATATCTAGGTATAAATTTGATTGATAACTGAACATATCAGTCAGGAGGAAGACTAGGAAACTCCTCAGGGAATACATTAGTATAATTTCTCATAATGGGAATGTATTCAAGTATGATTTTCTCCTTTGTCTCAATCATTTGAGCTATAAATTATTGATTATAATAAAATAATATCAACACTTGAGATGCATTTTACAAAGGATTATCATCCTCCTCATTACACTTTTATATAATAAAAGGATGACTCTGGATGTGGATTGTGATCTCCATCTCCTGAAATTTGATTTCTGGATTATATAAGGACAACCAATACATTCCCAATATTGAATAAAACTCTACAAAAATAAGTAAGATAATATTTACTGGTAGTTTTAGTCCACAAACATTGACTAGGGAGGATTTATGTACTTTTTATGAAATAATTTCTCTATTTTTTATTCTCATGAATAGCTCAACTCCTATGTTTTGAGGTGGTTTTTGGATAATTCTACTAAACTTTCAAGATATGAAAGAATGTGTAAAACTAGAATCAAAATATTCATTCACTATTCATGAATTAATAACCATTATACCTATCCCCATATTATTTTCGTGATCCACCTCATAAATAGGTATAACATATACTCTTCCTTGATCTTTATACCTTAGATTTTTTTATCATTGATTGTTTCTGACAACCTTGTATTAAGGAATTATCTTTCATAATGATTGTGTTCTTTATAGTTAGAACACTGTATCACAAGGCTGAGTGTTGATCTATACCTAATTTTATTCCACCAAATTAGTGGGGTTCTTTATCTCTCTAAGATATTCATTATCCTGATACCCCTCTTTTTCAAACTTATAGAATCTCTCGGTTCCCTTGAGAAAATTTTTTGGATTCTTCTTCCAAAAAATTTAACACATAGACAATTGGGTTTTCTTTGCTCTATGGTATTTTCCATTGTTTCTCCGGAATTAAACTCCATTTTATTATTTTTATCTTCTACCCCATGAGACTATTGAGATTCACCAATCTCTATGTCAACATTAAAGAAAAAAATTACAATCTATTTATAGTTGTCAAAGTCTTAAATCCCAAAATATTTTCATATACTTATCTTTAATCCACTGAATAAGTGACCCACCTTACCTTCAGTTTTTATGTCAAAGTGATAGGAATACAGTATAATCCTTGTGAGTTTTTCCTCGTATGCCTCGATAGAATCACCTTCTTTTTTATTTGGTATGAGGAACTTCCTCTTTATTTTAAGACAAATATTTTTCGGAACATATTTATTGAAACATATTTTCATGAATCCTTCCCATCCCATGGAATCAATTTTATATTTGGAATCTGTTTTCTTGATCAGTGTCCACCACCGACCATCATCCCCCTCTAGGCAATAAACATACAATATGAATTTCTTTTATTTGGAGCATTATAGGGCAATGAATATCTTATCAATGGAGTTAATCCATTATCCTATTGTGAGGGGATCATAAGATCCAATAAATTTATTTACTTTTTCACATAAAGGACTTGATCACTACATGAATTTTCTTCGGAGAAGGAGGGATATCCACATGACTCAAGTTTCTATTCGTAAGCTAACTCAGCTGAGCTAGTGTTATCATTGTTTCATTGTTTCTTGAAACATGTGTCCAAGTTGAAGAATCACTGCTTCTAGGTGGTTTCCATTGGATTTATTTATGTAACTGAAAAAACCCAATAGCTCTTTATCCAAAAAGGGTCTTCTTTCCAAAGGAATTCATTCATTAAGTTTGAACTTTACGATACTTAAGAACATTCATTAGTAGAGAGGATGGGAGGTTGAACTCATCACACCCTTTTGGGGAAATTATTGTCTACTCCAAGACTCTATTTATAAAGATAAAATACTTTCATGAATCCTTATCAATTCCCTAAGTATAAAATAATTTTCCATTGAAATTTTCAATCACTTATTAACATGTGTAAAATTTAGAAACATGAGTATGTATTCAAGGCTCTTCATTAATGGAGATATCCATATGTATTAGAGATTTTGCAACAATGATATCCTCTCATATACTATTTAGACATTCTTTAAATCATCATTATGATGATACTAGTTTTTAAGACACACAGTGAGGCACTCTGGAATTTATTGTCAACCAGGGAGATGAAGGTTTGTTTTGATATTGGGATTATACTCATAAAATGGGCTACCTTCATATCCTTTTGAAAGGAATCATAACCCTCGTAGTTCATTTCCACTTAATGGGACACATTATACCTTTTAAGGTCATGTGACAAGGACCTAGCCATATAGTTTAATGTCATATTCTAAGAACATCTAAGTTATTGTTTCTTTGTCAATGTTTAGTGTGAGACTTATTCCTAAACAACCTAAGGAACTTGTAAAGAATATGGGTTTACAAGTTAGATTAGACCCTATTAGGAATATGGTCCAAGGAGAATAGGGATGATTTTAAGTATTGGGTTTGAACCTCAAGGAGGCTTCCTATTTATCCCATGTAGTTTGATAATTATCATAGGAGAGTATAGTCTTTTGAGAGAAATGTGTTTGGAATTACTTCCTGAAAATGATGGCTTGATGATTTAGGGGTTTAATCTGGGGTTTATTCCCAAGAAGGTTTCCCAGATTAAGGGAATTAGGGTTGGATTCTTGAAAAGAATATTCGGTGAGATCGGGCCCTGAGAAGGCTTCCTACATATCCTAGGTTGAACAGGAATCAGATTTCTCATAGTTCAAGTTGTTGTTCAAATGTTGTGATCATGAAAAATATCTAAGCCCATGTGATTCATGCTCGGTGAGAGAAACAAGAGTATGTATAAGATTCAACAAAGGCACCCACACTTTTCCTCCTCCTCTAGTGGAAGAGGGCGCACTTACGGAAGCCAGGGTGGATGGGGTCGAGGCATCCCAAGAAGAGGGCGAGGCGATGAGCCCTCACTCTATTCTCTTTACATTGGACAAGGATCCAATGAAAGGAAAGAGGGATGAAGGTTAGGGTATTACACTAGAATAGATGACCTAAAATTCACCCTGGTAGGGGAGGGAGATTTTTCGTTTTCTTTAATGGAAAAGCAAGTGTGAATCTTACCTTCCCTACCAAAAACTTGAGGTTCCAGATCTTTGAGAAGGGAGAGGTATGGACCTAAACCCTTATCCTCAAAATCGAGAACTTCCCATCACTTTTCCTGGGAGAAATGTCTATGTGTCTATGGATATACAAACCCACAAACACTTCATGAATCCTAACCCCATTCTGAAAGAAATGTGGGAAACCACGGACTGCGGATATACAAACACAAATAGGAGACATACTGATATGTCTTTCCCAAAGGTTTGATAAGTCAAGAGGTTTTGGTGGAGGTCTCAAAAAATTACCTCTCAAATAAGGGATATATTGAAGAAGAATCATTTCCATGAATGGATTTGAAGAGGGATTGATGGCTTGTAGAATGAAGAGAGTAAGTGAGTCAAAGAGGGGCTCCCAAGTAGATAAGGGTGTGCATGTATGGGGGTGAAAGTAGGTTTGTTCTACCTGATATTCACTTAAGCAACGAACAACTTGTATGGTAATACTTTGGTGAGACCTGACTCAAGCCTTCAAGAGTATTCACAAGTATTTCTAGAAGTGGGGTTCTCAAGTTCTTGTGAAAGTAATAGGTGGCTTCCAAGTGTTTCTGATTTAGGGAGGTTGGGCGCTTTAGGCACGCAATTGTTATGGATTTCAAACACTAAGTGGACTTAAGACCTATGATCCTCATTTAGGTGTTAAATAACTAACTTGAATGTTTCGAAAGACTTGGGAAAAGAAATAGGGCGACCAGAGTAGCAATTGGGCTTCATGGAAATTCATCCATACTAATGAAGTCCCCAAGGGTTTATTTATAGGCAAAAATAAGACCTTGGGAAAAAGGAGTTTGGGCGCGCAAGTGGGTTGCGTGCCAAAGTTTTTCCGTGCAAGTGGCTGCATGCTGAATGGGTGGTGCCCAAGTAGACTTACGTGCCACCGGTGATTTGGCCTAACTGGGGTGCCTCTTTGAGGACATAGAAAAAATAATTTCTTTATTATCCTCTAGCATGGTGGTGCAAAAGTCTTTGTGTGCAGGTACCTTGGGCACTACTTTAGGGATTTGGATGAATTTTTTGCTCCATACCGCGGGGGCTGCACCCCTGCTCTTCTGCATGGGATCAGTGTGGGGTTGTTTCCTTCACTATCGTCATTGAACTCCATGAAAAATTTAGAGTCGCACCATGAAATTTTTGAGCCTGCTTTAGGTCATTTTGTGGAGAAGTACATGGAACACATTTCATGGTGTCTAAAATCATGAAGTACCCAACTCATACTCCCTTAAAGTTAGTAATCTCATTGGGGTAATCATCACATTTCCTATCATATTATTTGTTGGCATAGTTTTTTATATTTAGTTCTATTAAATAAAATAAAATAAAAAAAAAGATGAGAAAACTCAAACTAAAAATTATGTAAAAAGGGAAACCATGAACATAGAAGGAATAAATTATAAATTAAAAGTATATCCTAACTTATGAGTCTCTAGGCTTCAATATTGGATATCCATGTAATTTTAAAATTAGATTTTCTAACAAAACTATCTATTCAATTTCTTCATAAAGGTTTATAAAGAGTTTTTCTAATTTCTTTATCATCTCTCCCAGGAGTTTGAATCTAATTGTACAGTAAGGAATCTTTGTTGTGTACCAAGTGATGATCAATTTAATACCCAATCCACCATTTTCAAGGGTATTAACCCTAGTTTTGACTATTCTATACAAAAATCTGCTTGAATTATCCCTAAATGGATGTAATTTATTGGAATCTACCCACTCTATACCTCCCCAAAATTTTAGGATATTCTTTTATACATAGAATTATCTATAAGGTTATAACTAAAATATTCTATTTTTAATCCCTAAAAATAAATAAACCATTATTTGATACTAACTATAGTGAAACAATCCTTTTTTATATATTATTACCTGATTATTAATATAAACATCCAATAAATACAACCAAAAGATCAAGAGGCCCAGTGGATTTGGAAGACTAGGTTCAAGATACGTCAAAAATAAACTAAAAACATATTTTTTATTCTTCTTAATATGATCCTAAACCCCTTTTAGATTCTATAACATTATATGATATCCTGGGGAATGAATAAAATAATGATTCTAGCTATAAATCCTAAGAAGGGAATAAACATGATAATGAGGTATAACATATGAGTCAAATTATATAACATGACATCATAAAATATAAGGTTTGTGAATAATCACATGGGAGAATAACATAAATAACATTTTATCATAATATCAAGGAAACACATGAAATTGGAAGAAATATATATCCTGAAGTAATAATAAATCAAGGCTAAATATCAATACAACGTCACATAGTGGACAAAGTCCCATCTTGGATTAGGCTTACTCCCTAATCCCATACATAACGTCTCATGAGACAAAAAAATTACCCAATGAATTGAAGTACTATTTGGATTCATCTATTATAACAAGTACATTCTTATGTTTTCCACAAAATGAAATCAATCCTAAGGTGTAAACATATGAATTACCCATGGATATAAATGGGTTGAATAATCTTATTTCGTATCTTAATAAAAGGATATTTCAAAAGGATTATAAATACAATAATGGATTAAATATATTTTATGTTCATATATTATTACATAATCTTAGGTATTAAAACATGGTGTTCATTTGGAAAAAAATTTATGATAAAGGGTAGAGAATGGGGTATAGAAATAAACTTTCAAACTGGTGTTTTAAGGAATCTGTTAAAGACTTTTAGAGAAATAATAAGTATGAAAATTTATTTAAAAACAAAAGTTAAACCATAATGTTTAGACCTAAAATATATCTTTATTTACTAAAATCATTTATTTTAATAAATAATTTAAATGAACATTACAAAAAAGGATTAAGGGATAGAAAATTTCCCTTTAATTGGGTTTGATTTTAAATAAACGATTTGAGAAATGAACTTAAAGAATGTATTACCCCATAATATGAGAGGCATAATAAGATATTTATATATGTAATAGATATATATACTAAATTTATAATCAATACATTACAAAAAATAGAGATAAAAATTGAGTTATGTAGAGTAAGGTCACTACATAAAGAAAAAGGGTGATTCAGTGAGATCCCTTACCTAAAGTTATAGAATCATTCCAAAATTTCACTTAATGGCCTGAATAATAAAATAGGATTAATTAATTAATAAATTAATTAATAATATTTATAGTCTATATTTTATTTAATATTATTTTATATTATTTTTATATTTAACCATTTCAATGATATATGATGACTAATTTCATTGTTCTAGGGGCGTTCCTTTCATGGTTCTATGGTCAGGTCACTTGTGAATAATTATTGATGTTCTTGTAAAACAAGATTATAAATATATAAGTGAAATGAAATGGTATTCATGTCCTTTAATTGATTGAAATTATCCCAAATATCATTTTTTGTTCCAATATAGGGATGATTCACTTAGTGAAAACATTAATGTTATGTGGTTAGTTCATTTAGGTCATTTTACCGACCATCATGAACTAGATTCATTTTATTAAATTAAATGATTATTAAAACATTAAATAAATTGAAATAAGTAATAATATACTTATTATAATCATATTTAACCATAAGATTATTTCTATAACCATACTTGAATGTGGTAGAGAAAAATGAAGTACGATGTTCATAGAGGCAGTGAACCAACCATATTGTGAATAACATTTTAATTTTAGAAATGAAACAATATAGGGTATAATATATATATTACAATATAACAATAACATATTATTATATTTATTATTTTATATCAATATTTTTAGGTTTATGTAGAACATATGGGGGTGGTATAAGAAGAATAAAATTAAAAGAAATTTAGTTTAGAGTTTACCTCTCCCTTTGGTTGTCTCATTTTAGGTTACCCATTAAGGATCCTTGGAATTGTATTTGGATAAGACCATCAGAACTAGGACATGGGGGAGATTATTAGTAAGGTAATTAGGTATAAATTTTTCAGGATTCATGGTTTATAATTTGTGAGGATAAGGGGTGGTGAGGGTGGTATTTATATAGGGAGGAGAGGGGTGTTTTTTAATATTATATTCATTACATTATTATTTATCGTAAGTATACCAATATTTATAAATCTTGTGACTATATAAAGTAAATGTTTCATGTTATTTTCAACTAGTGGGTTCTTACTATGGAATACCCCCTTCCTATTACATAAATTTTCATTACATTACAAACATAGGATCTTTATAGTTTAGTGTATTGGAAAAAAGTTACATAATACATGAAAATATATAGAATTATTTTAATACTATTGAAAGGTTTCTTGAAAAGTTCATCCTATGTAAAATTATTTCATCTCATAACCTGGAGACATACATTAAAGGAAAGGGTGGTCAGAAGTCCTATTAAAGAAAAACAAGTGAAACAGTTTGCATGTAAACTTGAGCGATATCAATAAAAACATGGGAAATATCATAAAGGCATGATAAAGAGGAATATTCTAATAACAACTTCAATCATAACTTGAAAATTTGGCTATGACATTTAACTTAACATTCATAACCATATCACCAAGTTCTATCGCCAAGGTGTCATAAAATTTACCAAGGTTATTCACCAAGGTATCGTCAAATTTTTCATCTCTAGAGATTAATTTATTTACCTAGTGCAGTGGAGTGATATCATTGAACACACTTGATATATAATTATTTTCATGTGATCCACATATATATTAATCAAACAGTTCATAAATAACCTAAATAGGGTAAAAGAAATGGGTTTCATATCAAAATCATGACATTTTAAAAAAGTACTTAAAAACAATATCATTATGTCATTTATAGCCCATATAAAGGGTGTAACACCCCAAGATTTCATAGTACGTTATTTATTCAAAGTATTTCAATAACTTGCACTACACGCAACACCGAGTTCAAGCGCACCACGACTTACCAAACCAACCGTTATGAATAGTAATACCCACTTTTTACAATTTTATTAATTTTATATTTCAAAATTGAATTCATTTTTGGATTCAGAATATTGAAATTATCTTAGGGTGAATTTTTGGTATTTTTCTGATAATTTTCATATTTTGATGAATAGTGAAAATTACTAAATTTTAATTAAAAACAACTTTTTTTAATCGAAATAATTAATAGTGATAAATTATGAATTTTAATGTTTTGGAAGTATAATTAGATTATATTTTTATCATTTAATAAAATTTGGGTCATTATAAGTAATTTCACATTTAAATATGACATAAACAAGTGTCAATCTTTTGGTAGTTATTATTTCATAAAAACACGCTTTTTGTTTTAACAACGGGAATTAATTTTAAATTAATTTCTTCCACTCCTCTATTTTGAATTTATAAAAATGGATTCCTTATTTGGAATCAGGAGGTCCAAATTGTGTAAATAGGTAACTTTTTATTTTTATACATTTTGAATAATTACTTTGATAAATATTTTATTTGCCATGGTTAAAGGGTAAATCTGGTAAATAAGGGGGGAAATAATATTATAATTATATAAATTTACCCTAACACGGGTACTAACCCTATTTTATGATACATTTCCGGTCATGGGAATCTTTGGGTCGATTTTGGGACCCCATGGATCCACTTGTAAGTGATAATGACACTTTATATTAATTAAGTTAAAGTAAATACAAAAATGACATAAGCATATATCTTTTATTAAAATAGTTTTTATATAGGGTTATACATGTTATCTCTAAGACCATAAATATTAATTAGAAAGATAAAATAATTTCCTAAAAAATGATATTTTATTTATAATTTTTAGACATTTAATAATTAAATTTTTTTTATGACACAATGATGATGCAGTATTTTCCTTATTAATGAAAGAATCAATTAAATGATTTTATAAATACTAAACTAAATATAATTTGAAGGTTTTGATGACATAAACAAATTTTATAGGTTAATATGACTATCTGGGTTGATTAAATGTATTTATTTTTAAGTAATAATGTTTTTAGGACTTTAAAAAAAATCAATTATTAAATAATCTCAAAATTTACATAAATGAGTTTTTTTTAAAAAAAATACAATATTATTGGTTGATATAGTATTCCTAAAAGTATAAATTTTGGTAAAAAGGGCCTAAATAATATTATATGTTACATTAATGAACCTATTGGGGTTTTCTTGGAAGTTTATAGTAAGTTTATTAACCATATAATATAAAAATACAAAGAGACATGGTAAATGTCAAACTTTTTAACTAAGAGTTAAACCTAAAAGATAAGGTTAATATAGTGACCCAAACCTGTCTAAAACCTATTAGTTGAGTGGTTTGAGACACATCCCCACCTTATACTTTAAATAAACTACATTAGATCCATTATAAACCGAAAATTATTTTATTATAAAATAATATTTCTAGCTTTTCCTAAGGTGCCCCACACCCCTCTTATAAAAGGGCACTCACCCTTCTCTCAAATTCACACCTTCAAAGCCATTTGTATCAGAAAAACTCTACCCAAATACCCTCTCAACGGTCATAACTTCATTCTAGAGGCCTTCCTTTGGTCATAAATCCAGCCTAAGGAGTCATTTTGATCAAATCAAAAGGAAGAACCCGAAGAAGAGGTAAATATCTCATCACCTCTTTCAAGTTCATTTCTTCTTCCACTTCCTTTTTCTTTGTTTTTTCCATTCTAAAATAATAAACCTAGTATCTCATATATACTATGATGTTATTATATATATGTTACAACCAAATTCATTATTCTATCTATCCTTTGAATGACACGTCACCACACGTGCCTATGTACGACTTACCGTCTCCACGTTGTGGTGTAATTGTTATTCAATACATTATTATTTGGATGGGTATAATAATCATGTGTAATTGATGTAAATAATAAATATAACATTATAATGATTATGTATATATGATATACCATCCAATTATATATTATTTTAATATCAAAATAATGATATTGTCGCTCGTGCGTACGTTCAGATTACCGTCTCCACGAACGCGATGAGATTCATTCCCCGTCGTATCCATTCAAGACTAAATTTCATTAGATGATTAAAAATAATGTTTAAAGTCTTGATATAATTTTTTATATGAATAAGATACATCCCATACATAACACATATTACACACATAACAAATAATATAAAGGAAAAAGAATCTGTTAACACCCGAAACGACGATAATACTAAGATATTATTAACAAAACAATGTTAAAAGATCATATTTGATATCATATTAATGTATATGATTATTTTATAATTTAATAACAATTATTTAACCATTATATAAGAGTTTAATCTACCCTCTACCAAGGAAAAGTACAAGTTAAAGGTTTATTTCACAATATCTTCCTTATCTGAGGTTGTTTATATGTAATTATCTACTGGGACCTCTTTATCATCCACATCCATGTTTCTTAAAAATGTATTTCAAAACATTCTTACTATTTTATAGAAAATGGGTTAAAGTCATTTATACCCTTGTTTTAATTTTTATAAGATGTTTATAAAGGAATCTTTCTGTCATTTTCTAAACAATGTCCTTTATAACCTTTTCGACAAAAATTAAGGTAATAATGTCTTTTTTAACTTATACGGCAGGTGCAGATATTTTCCACTGTTATAACATCGTCGAAGCTTCCCTTACAATATTATAAAAATATTTTCAAAGTAAATGTTTTATATTATAATTATGTGACTTTTAAATGATTTCAAAAAAATATATATTTCTCTCAAATAGTTTTTATTTCATCTAGGTCAACATCCTTTGATGGATTTTAAGCTTATTTGAAATTGATTTATTAAGATACAAAACTTCCCTATTGTATTGAAGGTTTTGTGATATGTTTGACTGTGTATGTGTTATTTTTATACCATTCATGGTTTGTGGATAAATTATTGACATTTCATATGCTAGTTTTAATATGAATGTTTATGTTATGTTTAAACCTGGTCATATGAGGAATGCATTGGACTTAGTAACTGATGGGTGGAGCCCACTATAGCTCCTAGATGCATCGTTAGTTCTCATTAGACGAACTAGTGTCTTGGCACACGGCATTGAAAAAATCTTATTTGTAGTCTTGGCATAAGGCCTTGACTATGTGGTTATGATAGTCTGGCATTATGCATTCCACCATTATGAAAGTGGTTATTTGTATTTCATGTGATTATTTGACAAGTAGAAAATCCATATGAATAAATAAATGGAATTATTTCATTTTATTTTTGTCATATTATGTTAAATTTCAAGTTTAAAAGTCTTTTGTTTTAGTTATACATTCCCTTAAATGTTTATGCTTATTTATGAAAGTTTCCACTATATAGTTATCCTTACTGAGCTTCTGAGCTCACCCCTTTCTATATTTTATTTTTCCCAAGATGTGATGAAGTAATTTATGACTAATTTATAGGGATAGTCTGAGGGGATATGAGTGTATAATATGGAGACTATGTTGTTTTAGTTTTTCACTTTATCATGTAATGTATGACTGATGAATGTATCTAGTGTTTCCAAGGCTACTAAATTGATCGGTCTTTCGAGATTTGATATTTTTTTATCATGCCAATGTTATGTAATAATGCACCGACTCTGGGTAACTGGGGTTGGGGAATTATAGTTGGTATCATATAAAGTTTAGTACAAACCATGTAAACTAGATTTAGATAAATTCTTATTAAAGCACATAGCCCTAAGATAGACTTTGAGGATTAGTATAGAAGAACATCCTAGAATTTTGGTATTGTACAGATTTTGTTTGTTTTCTATGAAATACATCCTTGTATGGATACGAGAAGGTAGAGGCGCATCTGGCACAAATGTACCTAGGGGTAAAACCTGAAAACACCTCTTTGAGCTAGACTCGAACGAGAACTGGTGTAGGACAACGGGCCTTGCTGCACTCTTGGTTGCGACACTCCCGGGGGATATGCTGAGGATAATTCTAATTTTCTTTACAAACCATTATGAAGGGTTTATGAGTATATACTTCCACAAATAAAACATTTTTATGATTATTCATTATACCCATAAACTGTTTAATTTACGTTAGGTATTTTACAGGTTTAGAATTATTCATTGTGATTCATAAACTGACTTGGTGTATGCCATTGTTTAGAAATGGAACCCAGTAGAAAGAATGATAACTCCATCAATATATATGATCCAAAGAGTAAGAAGGATCAAAACTTTTATGGTATTAATCCAACATTTATAATGGAAATATTCTCCCACATATTCTCAAAATATGAAGAAATAGTATCATGTGTTAATAAGATAAGTAGATAATTCTATGAGTCCTATGGCTTTGAAGGGATGTAAGATATGAAAAGGATGGTAGAGAGAAATATGGATAATTGGAATAATGGAAAGAAGAATTTTCCCATATATGATAACTGTGGTAAGAAACACCCTGGAACTTGCCTGAAGGGAATGAGATTTTTTTATAAGTGTGGAGAAAAATGACACCAAGTACGTGACTACAAGGGTAAGAAAAAGGTTTCAAATGTACAATGATTCATCTTCAAAGAGTTGGGACACTACATGAACCAATGTCCAAATAATCAGAGTATGCCCCAAATGATGCTATTGGATAATAATCTAGTTATGATACTACCACAGATAAGGAGGAATGATTAGATTTGTTATGTTGTTATTAAATAATTGTGTCATTTGAGTGTTGTATCAAGATGTACTGGTTATAATAATTATAGAGTATATAAGGATTGTACTATAGTACTATTTCATTAAGGACTTGAGCTTGTGTGGAACCAAAAAAAAGTGACTTAATAGCAGGTTAATGTTTTTGAAAATATATGGTTGAGAGAAAGAAAAACCATAATATGGTTCTAATACCGAAGTAGTGATTTTTGGAATAATACATGATTGATTTGGATAAATTATATTGGATATTCTTGACTACCTTGTAGTTGATTAACGATTTTTATATTCCATCACTATTGGATTTTACAACATTTTTGGATAAAAGGAGTATATCCAGTGTTCTATAAGGAATAAGGGAACATGAATGTAATCAATAAGGTTTTATAGTAATTCAGGACGTTGCAGTGTTTTAAAAAAATACATGATGAAGGCATTTTTTTAAAGGTTGGGTCCGAAGCCTCAATTTATTATTTAAAGAAAATACCTCTTTTAGACTGGGTAAAGGGTGACCCATTACAGAGCCTGAAGGCCCAAGGCCAAGTATCCTGAATACAAGGCTTGAAATCCCATTTTTTTGCCCAAAGGACCCCTCGCTGAACAGTACTGCTACATTACCCGCGCTGCTACAGTACCTGCTACAGTACCGCCACCGCTATAGTACCTGCTACTGTCCCTCCGCCGCTACATTGTCGCGGCTGCTACAGTCCCGCCGCAACTAAAGGGAAACATGGGTGTATCACCTACCACTATGCCACATGATGTCCTGGATTGTATAACTTAGTTTCTTTTTTTTAAAAGGGTCTGATAGGTGAATTATAAATTCATTTTTTTGGAACCCTAAATGAATAGGATAAATAGAATATATTTTTTAATTTCTATTATCTTTTAGAGTGAAAGAAGAGTTTTTTGTAGAAATTAGTTAAAGAATGGAAATCTACTTGTCAAGTATATATATATATTCTTCTCTTATTCTATGAAGAAATTAATTCTTAAACTTTAGGTAAGGGGTCATAAAACTAAAAATGTGTTATCCTAATACCTTATGTTTTGTGGAACCGATGATATTTTAAATCATTAGAGATTGATAGCTTTGAGGCCCTCAATTCTACAATTGTTTGTGATTGATGACCTCAATAACTCCCTATAAATATTTACATTTTTCATCCATTTATGTGTCTCTAATTTCTACCAATGTTCTTTTAATCAAGATCGTAATTTGGTGGTGAATTTTTCATTCACCCTTTCCTCTTGTTAAGACTAAATTTTTTAAACCCAATTTCCAATGTGAGTTTTCCCACAAAGGTATTTTCTATTTTCAAACTTTTATTTTCTAAGAACAATTTAAAATTGCGAGGACACAATTTATTGAAAGAGGGAAGAATATAACACCACAATATTTCATAGTACATTATTTCTTCAAAGTAATTCAATATCTTGCACTACATGCAACACCGAGTTCAAGCACACCATGACTTACCAAACTAGCCATTATGAATAGTAATACCCAATTTTTAAAATTTTATGAATTTTGTCTTTCAAAATGAACTTAATTTTTGGATTTGTAATATCAAAATTATCTTATGGTGAATTTTTGGTACTTTGCTGATAACTTTCATATTTTGATGAATAGTGAAAATTACTAAATTTTAATTAAAAACAACTTTTTTAATCGAAATAATTAATAGTGATAAATTATGAATTTGAATGGTTTGGAAATAAAATTATATTATATTTTTATCATTTAATACAATGTAGGTCATTATAAGTAATTTCACATTTAAATTTGACATAAACAAGTGTCAATCTTTTGGTATTTATTATTTCATAAAAACACACTTTTTGTTTTGACAACGGGAATTCATTTTAAATTAATTTCTGCCACTTTTGTGCATTGAATTTAGAAAAATGGATTCCATATTTGTAATCAGGAGGTCTGAATTGTGTAAATAGGTAACTTTTATTTTTAATCATTTTGAATAATTACTTCGGTAAATATTTTATTTACCATGGTTATAGGGTAAATCCGGTAAATAAGGGTAAACAATTA
The DNA here is from genome assembly GCA_963277665.1 of Viscum album. Lineage (NCBI taxonomy): Eukaryota > Viridiplantae > Streptophyta > Magnoliopsida > Santalales > Viscaceae > Viscum > Viscum album. Next base: position 57,408,916 of record OY728145.1, on the reverse strand, counting down.
ATATTATAATAATATTAAATTACCCTAACACATATACTAACCCTATTGGATTATAATTTCCTACCATGGGAATAGTTTTGTCTATTTTGGGACCCCATGGAGCCACTTGTAAGTGATAATGATACTTTATATTGATTAAGTTAATGTAAATACAAAAATGACATAAGCATATATCTTTTAGTAAAAAACAATCTACATAGGGTTATACATGTTATCTATTAGACCATAAATATTCATTATAAGTATAAAAATATTTCCTATATAATGGTATTTTATTTATAATTTTTAGACATTTAATGATTAAATTTATTAATGACACAATGATGATGCAGTATTTTCTTTATTAATGAAAGAATCGATTAAATGATATTATAAATACTAAAATAAATATAATTTGAAAGTTTGGATTCCATAAAAAAAATTTATAGGTTCCTATGAAATTTTAGGGTTGATTAAATGTATTTAGGTTTAAGTAATAATGTTTTTATGACTTTAACAAAAATCAATTATTAAATAATCTCAAAATTGACATAAATGAGTTTTTAAAAAAAATACAATATTATTGGTTGATATAATATTTCTAAAAGTCTAAGGTTCCAAACAATGTACTAAATAATATTATATGTGACATTAATGAACCTATTTTGGTTGTCTTGGAAGTTTATAGTAAGTTTATTAATCATATAATATAAAAATACAAAGAGACATGGTAAATGTCAAACTATTTAACTAAGAGTTCAATCTAAAAGATAAAGTTAATATAGTTACCCAAACCTGTCTAAAACCTATTGGTTGAGTGGGTTTTGACCCATACCCACCTTAGAATTTAAATAATCCCCTTTTTATCCATTATAAACCGAAAGGTATTTTATTATAAAAAAATATTTCAAGTTTTTTCTAAGGTGCCCCTCACCCCTCTTATAAAAGGCCACTTCCCCTTCACTCTAATTCACACCTTCAAAGCCTTTTTTCTCGGCCAAAATATTCCTAGATACCCTCTCAACTATCCTCCATTCATCCTAGAGGCCTTTATTTTGTCATAAATCCAATCTAAGGAGTCATTTTGATCAAATAAAAAGGAATAACCCGAAGAAGAGGTAAATATCTCATCACCTCTTTCAAGTTCCTTTCTTCTTCCACTTCCTTTTCCATTGTTGTTTCCATTATAAAATAATAACCCCAGTATATTATATATAATTTGATTTTATTATCAATATGGTACAACCAAATTCATTATTATATCCATCCTTTGAATGACATGTCACTATATGTGTGTATGTATGGCTTAGCATCTCCATGTTGTGGTGTAATTGTTATTCAATACATTATTATTATGATGGGTATAATAATGATGTTTAATTAATGTAAATAATAAATATAACATGTTAATAATTCTTTATATATGATATACCATCCAATTATATATTATTTTAATATCAAAATAATGGTATTGTCGCTCGTGCGTACGTACGGATTACGGTCTCCACGAACGCGATGAGATTCCTTCCCCGTCGTATCCATTCAAGAATAACATTCATTAGATGATTAAAAATAATGTTTAAAGACTTTATATAATTATGTATATGAATAAGATACATCCCATACATAACAAATATAACTCACATAACAAATAATATAAAGGAAAACGAATCTGTTAACACCCGAAACGATGATAATACTAAGATATTATTAACAAAGCAATGTTAAAAGATCATATAAGATATCATATTAATTTATATGATTATTGTATAATTTAATAACAATTATTTCACCATTATACAAGAGTTTAAACTACCCTCTACAAATTAAAAGTACAATGTAATGTTTTATTTCACAATTTCTTCATTATCCAAGGATGTCTATATGTAATTATCTACTGGGACTTCTTTATCATCCATATCCACGTTTCTTAAAAATGTATTTCAAAACATTCTTAATATTTTATAGAATATGGGTTAAAGTAATCTATACCCTTTTTTGAATTATTATAATATGTTTATAAAGGAATCTTTCCGTTGTTTTCTAAACAAGGTCCTTTTTAACCTTTTCGACAAAAATTAAGGTAAGAATGTCTTTTCTAACTTATACAGTAGGTGTGGTTATTTTCTACCATTATAACATCATCGAAGATTCCCTTACAAGATTATAAGAATATTTTCAAAGTAAATGTATTATTTTATAATTATGTGACTTTTAAATGATTTCAAAAAAAGAGATATTTCTCTCAAATAGTTTTGATTTCATCTATGTCAACATCCTTTGATGGATTTTAAGCCTATTTGAAGTTGATTTATTAATATGCAAAAATTCCATATTGTATTGAAGGTTTTGTGATATTTTTGACTATGGATGTGTTATGTTTATACCATTCATGGTTTATGGATAAATTATTTACATTTCGTATGCTAGTTTTAATATGAATGTTTATGTTATGTTTAAACCTGTTCTTATGAGGAAAGCATTGGACTTAGTAAGTGACGGGTGGAGCCCACTATAGCTCTTCGATGCATCGGTAGTTCTCATGAGACAAACTAGTGTCTTGGAACAGGGCCTTGAAAAAATCTTATTTTTAGTCTTGGCACAAGGCCTTGACTATGTGGTTATGATATTCTAGCATTATTCATTCTATCATTATGAAAGTGGTTATTGATATTGTATGTGATTATTTGACTTGTATAATATCTATGTGAATAAGTAAATGGAATTATTTCATTTTATTTTTTCCATATTATGCTTAAGTTCAAGTTTAAAAGTCTTTTATTTTAGTTATACATTTCCTTAAATTTTTATGCTTATTTATGAAAGTTTCCGCTATATTTTTATCCTTACTAAGCATCTGAGCTCGCCTCTTTCTATGTATTATTTTTCCCAGGATGTGAAGAACTAATTTATGACTGACCTGTAGGGATAGTCTGAGGGGATAAGAGTACTGAATATAGAGACTATGTATATGTAGTTTTTCACTTTATCATTTAATGTATGACTTATGAATGTATCTAGTGTTTCCAAGGATACTAAACTAATCAGTCTTTCGAGACTTGATCTTTTGTGATTATGCCAATGTTATGTAATAATGCACCGACTCTAGGTAACTGGGGTCGGGGCGTTACAAAGGGGATGAGGGTTTTATGTATGTCAATTACAGAATAAAATAGATCATTTTTATGTCTTTATGAATACCCCTGTAAATTAAATAGGTTTGTTTTTTCACATAAATAAAATAAGATAATTCCTTGAGAAAAAGAGAGAGATTTTGAGATAAACATTCTGCAGCATAACGGTTATGCAACATAGTTTTAGAAAACATTAAAAATAGAGGGGAAAAGGGTATCCCATACATAAATGACTCAGAATATAATACAGGGATAGAATAAAGTGGAAATAAGAACATGGTATGTAATGTTTAAAGTAATTCCACATAAAAGATAATTTGAAAGAAAGAAAAATAGAATTTGTGAATTCCCTTGTGAAAATTCGGCAACCTAACGATGTCGCTTACAACTTCAGAAAATCAGTTGATGAGAAAAAAAATGGAATCTCATCATTTAGAAATAAAATTTACAGAACTAATGATACTTAATAACATACCCCAACAATATAAAATTGAAATTGAAAGGCATAACATAAAATAATTCTTGACTAAAAGAAAAGGGTGAAAGGTTCCCTTACCTTGAAGAGTAACTTCCAAAACTCAAATTTTGGGACCTTCGGGGCCTTGAGGGCACCTTTGTTGGACTCCTTGTGAGGTAAAAATACCAAATATTTATTGAGGAGGAATTTTTAATGAAAGGAATGAATTAATGGGTTGGTATCTATAGAAAAAGTGGGGAAATATTGTATTAATTTCCAAGGGACACCTCATTAGTGGTACTTAAAAACCATGGGAATTCCCATGGTATTTGCCCATGGTTTTGACCAATTGAGACACCTAATATAATATTTTAATCCAAATGAGTGAACCGGCATTTTAAATTACATATTACATCATTATAATGTCATAAAACACACTGAAAACTCAAAATACTATATTTGGACTATTCCCTGAAAAAAAAACATTTTATAAAAATATCATAAATTCGCCCTAACCTAATATTGATGTTCTGAATTCAAAAATAGACTCCATTTTATGAAAATAATTTTCTAAATATGAGATATTTAATTTTTAAGTAAAATCAATATTTACCTGAAAAGATACTAATACTTAACTAATGATTTTTGAAATAGTTATTTACTTATGCTATTATATCACATTACCAGTCAAGATGCCTAAATTATTTTTATACTTTCTTAAGTGAGGTTACTATTTCATTGGCCATATTACTATTCATAAGGGTAATATTTCTATTCATAATTTACTATTCTACATAAATTAAGTTGATCTTATCAAAATCTAAACTTATTAATAAACACAACGGTATATGTACATTCTTTGGAAAATAATTTCAAATTATTAATTATTTAATGTATAAGAAATATTTTAAAATACTTTTTTCCAATATTCATCAATAATATGAAACTTATAAAAATTAATCCTATATTTATTTTGACATTTGAAATTCAAAAACATTACCTTTGAAATTCAAAAACTTTACCATAATGATAAATAATAATTTAATTTATACAAAAGGATTACACAAAGAAACTAAAGTCTTGTTACATAGCCCCTTATAACACCTGCATAGGACCTAATAGGAATGTGTGAAATGGTGATTGAATCTTGGGGAGGCTCAGACAACATTTTTGGAGTGGTGATTTCAATCCGCTTTAACTTCTCCCAAAGAAGATTATTTTCAAGCTTAACATGTTGAAGGTCGGTTTGGGCTTGGTCTAGAGAAAAGAAAAGTGATGATACCTCCTTCCCAAGCTCTGATATATGGGATTTGTATAGACCAAGTCTACTGGATGAGGCCATCTAATCTTTTTTCTACATCAATTATCTATTATTATTTATATCTTAAACATTAATTATAATGTTAAAATTTACAATTGTTTCCAACGTTCATATTGACCAATTGTCATATAACAGTAAAAAAAGGTCTCATTCCAATTTTACTCACTTCATTAATAAAATTATATAGTTTTGTTGTGTAATAATTCTATAACACACATTTTTAAGAAACAAAATATTTCAAAAGTTTTGGTCGTTACATTATTCCCCCTTAAGAAAATGTTTCCCTGAAATTTCAACTCATACCCTCAGAAGAAAAAAAGTGTGGGTACTTTTTCCTCATAGACTCCTCTAGTTCCCACATTCCATATTTGTATTTTTGGTTCCTCTATAACACTTTAATAAGGTGGGTAGTCTTGTTGCATAGAACCTTATCTCTATGATCCAAGATCTCCACTAGTTGCTCCCCGTAAGAGAGGTCATGTTACAGTTGTACCACCTCTGGATTTATTACAGGTGAAGGGTCAGGTATGTACTTCCTCAAGAGGGATACATGGAAGACATCATAACCTTGTGATATATTTGAAGAAAGTTCAAGATGATAGGACATTTTTCATATGTGATCGAAGATTTCATAGGTTCCAGTGTACCTAGGGATGAGCTTCCCTTTCTTCCCAAACCTCATGAATCCCTTCTAAGATGAAATTTAAATAAATACTTTTTCATCAACATCAAACTCCATGTCCATTTTATGGTTGTTGGTATAGCTGTTTTCCAACTATGAGCATCCTTAATGTGTTTCTAGATAGCATGAACATTTTCTGTCATCTATAGCACAAGATCAGGCCCAATAAGATTTCTCTCACCGTCTTCATCACAAAAATTAGTAGTTCTACATCACTTACCATATAAATCTTCATAAGGTTCCATTTGAATGCTTGAGTGGAAGATGTTTTTTGTAAAAGAACTCAATTAATGGGAGATGTTGATCCCATCCACCCTTAAATTCCATTGAACATGTTCTCAGCAAGTCCTCAAGTATTGGAATAGTCTTTTCAGATTAACCATCAGCTTGAGGGATGATAGGACATATAGAAATTCAATTCATTACTCAGAGAATGTTAAATACTTCTCCATAAAATTAATGTGAACCTTGGATCATGATAAGATATGATAGAAATTCTAACTCCATATAGCCTCAACACTTCCTTCATGTAAATCCTGGCAAGTTGATCAAGATATAAATCTTCCCAAATAGAGATAAAATGGGTGGTCTTGGTGAGACAGTACACTATAACCCATATCACATTGTTTCCTTTGGAAGTTATCGGGAGACCAGTGACAAAGTCCACAGTGATATTGTCCCACTTCCATACTGTTATAGGTAGTGTTTATAATACACCTTTAGAAAGTTGTCACTATTCCTTCACCTACTAACAAACCAGGCACCATGTAGTGTAGTCAATAATTTCTCTTTTTATGTTATCCCACCAATAATGATCAGGAATTCTATATATATTTTTGTACTTCCAGGATGTATATAGAATGTAGAGCTGTGAGATTCATCTATATTCTACTTCTTTAATTACAGAATAAATTGAACACATAATCTTCTATGAAATTTTAGTACACCTTCTTGATCAATATTGAAATCAGGAAACTTTCCATCCTTCACACCCTCAAACTTATTTTGTAACAAAGGATCTTCTTTCTGATCTTTCTTGATCTTCCCAAATAATAATGGTTGAGAAATAATTTGGGATAGGTTTGATGATGTTACATCCCTTATAATTCCCATGTCCGGTTTCACTAGGTCTTGGAATAAGGGATATCTTTGAATCCTCATCATAGACAAAACAATAGGGTATTTACTACTTAATGAATCAATGACTTTTTTTGCTCTTCCAGGATGATAATGAATTGAAAAAATCATAATTTTTAAGAAGTTAAAACTATCTCCTCTATCTCATGTTCAATTCCTTCGGTGTGAAAATATACTTCAGACCTTGATGGTCTATGTATATATCACATTTCTCCCCATAAAGATAGAGCCTCCATATATTTATAGAAAAAACAACTAAAGGCAGCTCAAGATCATGCGTAGGAATTTCCTGCCCATGAGTCTTCAACTATTGAGATGTATAAGCAATAACTTTTTCATTTTACATGAGGACTCACCCAAGCCCTTTTATAGATGCAGCATTAAAAATAACGATTCCTTCTCTGCTTGAGGGAAGATTTAACATAGATGAAATAACCAATCTCTTCTTTATCTCTTGGAAACTTTCTTCACAATCCTTTTTCTAGATTAACTTGACCCATTTTCAAGTTAACATGGTTAATGGATTAGAAAGTCATGAAATTTTTTTCACAAACCTCATATAATATCCCTCTAATCCCATGAAACTACGAATCTCAGTTATTGTTGTAGGTCAAGGCCAATCCTCTACAATATTTTTCTTTGTAGGGTCAATTGTTATTATTTCATTGGTTACAATGTTCCCTAAGAAAAAAACTTGATGTAACCAAAATTCACATTTTCTAAACTTTACAAAAAGTATCTCCATCCATAGAGTTTTCAAAATAACCCTTAGATAATCATCATGCTCCTCACAACATTTAGAATATATGAGAACATCATCAATAAAAACTACCACAAAGTTGTCAATATTATACTTAAATACTCTATTCATAAAATCCATAAAAATAACATGTGAATTTGTTAGTCCTATGGGAATAATCACAAACTCATAAGGCACATATTTTGATTAGAAGGCAGTTTTTGGAATATCTTCTTTATTCATCCTCAATTATTGATAACAAGATCAAAGATCAATCTTAGAGAAGAATGGAGCCCCATTAATTTGGTCAAATAAGTCATCAATTCTTGTAATAAGATATTTTTTCTTCACTTTGATCCCATTTATTTCTCTATAATCAATGCATATACTCATTGATTCATAATTATTCTTCAAAAAGATAATTGGTTCTCCCCAAGGAGACACACTCGGTTGGAGAAAACCCTTCTCCATAAGATCTTGTAGTTGTTTATTTAATTACTCCAGCTCCACATTTTCCATCCTATATGGGGTCTTTGATATCAGATGAGATCTAGGTACGCGTTCAAGGGATAACTCTACCTCTATTTTTGGGGGAGGTCTAGATTACTCCTTAGGAAATATGTCAATGTATTCCTAGATTATGGGGACATTTTCTATCATTATAATCTCATTTACGTTTTACTCTTCATCGATCAAATCCATAAATAAGGATATAGAAGTTTCTTCTAGACAAAGATCAGGTTGAGAAATATCTTCTTTGAAGATAACTATAGGTTTTCCATTCAATACTACTAATATTTCTTTGTTTTTGCATTTGATCTTAGAAATATAATTTGAGATCCTGTTCATCCCTAGTATAATGTCGAATTCCATCATGGGAATGACTACTAGATTTGTGATAACATTGTGCTCACTAAAGTAAATACTAGAGTTTCTAAATGCTGATGATGCTTGGATAATCCCACCTAGAGTCTTGAATAATAACTTTACTTTTAGAAATTCTGGGGTTGAATCTAAATTCTTTGAAAACATGGAAGACATAAAGGAATGTGTAGAACCATAATCACACAATGTGCTTGATAACATTGAGAGAACAACAAGAGTACCTTCCACCACATCATTTGGTGATTAAACTTCAGCTTTAGTGATAAAAAAAGCACGAACTTACTCCATTATCCTATGTTGAGGATGATGGTGATTCCCCTACACTTCCCTTGGATTTGGATAGTGATTGGAAAAGTTCCCAAGCTGTCCACATTTGAAGAATTGGAATTCAGGTAGGGCCTACAACATCTTCTCTTTGTTGATGTTGGGGAGTTGAGGCTTCACATTACTATGAAAATTCCATGTGATATGGCCACCTATTCCACACTTGTAGCACTTCCCGCTCTCGAGCAAGCATTTCCCCAAATGCTTCTTCGCACACTTATTACATAAAGTAAGTTGCACTTTCTTGCCTCCACTTCCCTAATCAAAGATCCTCACTAATCTTGGATCTATTGACCTCTTCTTGTCATTGGATTTATGAGACCACTTCATCTCACTGAACTCTAGTTTGAATTTCATAGCACTTCACACAATCTCCTCGAAGCTATCGTAGTCTCGGTTGGCTAGATTATTCCACAGATGAGGTCTTAGTCCACCTAAGAATCTATCAACCTTACCATTTGGATCCATGAAAAATATATAGGTGTAACATGAAAGCCTTGTGAATTCCATCTCGTATCTTCCCATGGATTCATTCTTCTTCTGCTTCAGCTCAAGAAATTCCTTCTCCATTTTCATTCTCATCGAACAAAAGAAATATCTATTAAAAAAGATCTATTTGAAATATTTCAACTCCATAGATTCAACTTCCAATATTGGCATCATATTTTTAATTAGTTCTCACCACTGATCATCTTCTCCCTCTAGATGGTAAATAGCCAGGGTGACCTTCTCCTATTCTAAACAGCAGAGTACAGAAAAGATCTTTTCGATAAAGTTGATCCACTATTCATAAATCAATGGGTCAGTTGATACACTGAAGGTTGGTGGTCATTGATTCATAAAGGAATCAAAATAAAGTTGTTCCCTTCATGGTAAAATCATTATCTTAGCTTGATTCAAGTTATTTCCCATAACTTGAGTCTGTTGGTCCATCATTCTCACGAAAGTTTCCATTCAGGATTCCATCAAAGGTTCATCGGTGCATGGTCCATTACGGTCACCATTTACATGGTTCTTACTATTTCATGCTATTTTTTAAAAGAATAAAACCTTGGTTAGAAACTTATTTAATTTAATAATATTTTATCTGTAACGGATTTTTATGTCTTAAAACTTCATGTTTAAACAAATTATTCTTTATCAATAATTACATTTCTCTATTAATCTTTCATAATGATTCATAAAAATCTTATGATTAACCAAACATATCCCATGGGAGTGTCAAACTAGGAGTGTAGCGAGACCCGTTGTCATGCACCAATTCCCATTTGAGTCTAGTTTAAAGCAACCTTTTTTGGTTTTACCCCTAGATACATATGTGCCAAACCCACATCATCTTTTTTGTATCAAGACATGGATTTATTTGTTCATAAAACACTTGCTTAATATTTTACCAAAATACCAAGAATTTTTATTATATTTAAACTTTTATTTAGGGTTCTTCCTAAATTTTACAAAGCCTAATTTTTACAAATAACTAAACCTCCCTTTGATACGAAATATGGTATCCCTTTTTTATATTACATAACTTTTCATTTCATTTCAAATAGAGGATCTTTAAAGTTTATTGTATTAGAAAAAAGGTACATAATACATGAAAACATTTAACATTATTTTAGTCATATTGAAAGGATTATTGAAAAGTTCATTCTAATTAAAATTAATTTATCTCATAACCTTGGGACATTCATCAAAAGAAAGGGTGAGCAAAAGGCCCAGTGAGAAAAATAAGTTAAACATTTTACATGTGAACTTGAGCGATATTAATAAGAACATGGGAAATATCATAAAGGCATGATAAAGAGGAATATCATAATAATAATTTGAATCATAACTTGAAAATTTGGATAAAAAATTTAATTTATACACTCATAACCATATCACCAAGGTCCATCCCCAAGGTGTTATAAAAATTACTAAGGTTATTCACCAAGGTAGAGATTAATTTCTTTACCCAATGCATTGGAGTGATATCAGGGTGCACCATTAATATGTAATTATTTTCATGTTATCCACATATATCTTAACCAAAAATTTCATAAATAACCCAAATAGAGTAAACTAAATGGTGTTCATATCATAATTGTGATGTTTTAAAAAGTACTTAAAAACAAGATCATTATGTCATTTATAACCCATGAAATAGGGATGAGGGTTTTATGTAGGTCAATTCTAGAATAAAATAGATCATTTTTATGTCTTTATGAATACCATTATAAATTAAATAGGTTTGGGTATTCAAATAAATAAAATAAGATAATTTCTTGGGAAAATAGAGAGATTTTGAGACGAAAATTCTCCAGCATAATGGCTATGCATCATTGTTTTAGAAAACATTAAAAAGAGAGAGGACAAGGGTCTCCCATAAATAAATAAATCAGAATATAGTATATTTATATAATAAATTATAAATAATTACATGTTATAGAAAAATGAAATGCATACAACATAAAATATAATTTGAAAGAAAAAAAAGAGAAGTTGTGAATTTCCTTGTGAAAATTCAGCAGCCTAACGACATTGCTTAAAAATTTAGAAAATTAGTTGATTAGAGAAAAAAAGGGTCTCTTATAATTTATACATAAAATGAAAATAAATAAGGATATATAATAACATAAACTAACATAATAAAATGTAAATTTAAGGACATAACATAAAAGAAGTCTCAACTAAAAGAGGAGGGTGAAATGTTCCCTTACCTTGAAGAGTAACTTCCAAAACTCAAAGGTTGGGACCTTGGGGGACTTTCACTACTGGAATATGGGTTTTTCAAAACACTTAGATAGAAATGGTTTTCATAAAATATTGTTATATAAGAGTTTTACTGACGGTTTTCTTAAATCATTGGTAAAACTGGGTGCAATACACCCTTTACCAACAGTTCTAGTGAACCATTGGTAAATGGGTCTAAATTCTCCCCATTTACCAACGGTTCTTGAAAACCATTGGTAAAGTTTTTCCCCAATATCCCTGCATAGCCCTTCTCCTCTCCCCTATTCAGACATAACCCTAATTCACATCTCCCCTGCGATCGAGCACCTCTCTCTCATTCGGACAACACCTCTCCCCCACAATTAGAGCACCTCCCCTACATCCGGACATCACCTCTCTCGGGTTTATCTTGATTCCTCCATCCGAATGGTTGGAATCTTGGCTTCCCCTATCTAAGCTGCTGAATCTTCATCTGAACCATCCCAAATTAGGTATTTTCTTAAGTGGTACCTTATTTTTATTGTTATCTATCTAATATTACAGTTTTAAGTTTTGATTTTGATGTGTATCTATTTTATTATATTTTAATTTAACATAGAAAACCCTTTTAGATTTTTTTGTTGTCGCTTTAATTTATCATATCATTATATTAAAATGTTATATAAATTGACTGTATATTTATAAACCTCTCAGTGGTCACCTACATGAATCTTATCTCCACAAATTTTTGAGATTCCATTGGGTACCCAGATAAACTACATGATTATATGTTTAGATAAGGGAAATCACCACTTTACAAATGCATGACTACTCACATGACATAGGATAGAGCATGTAGCAGATGATTGGGTTGTAGTTCAAGAAGCTAGGTCAAATTTTGGAATTTATTGATCCTATTGTATAGTAATACATCCTACTAGTTGTAACTATGTTTTTCTTCTTGATACATGACATACATTACTATCATTCAGTTTATTATTCTGTTATTAGTTGTTATTACTGATTTGGTTATTTTCATCCATTTCCAATATTTTCCCATTGTTATCGTTCTTCCACTTTTTAACTGATAATATTAAAATTGTGAAACTTAGGTAATGAGGTAATAGTCTCCCCCAGACACAGCAAAGTCTCTCACTATTATTCAATAACATTTGGAATTTTGGTAGTTGTTCCTGAGGCCATGTGGCCATCTGGGTTCAGGTCACTAATGAGTGGCATCCTGGTTTGGGACGTCACAATTCCTGGATATCCTATTTATAGGTGTTTCTAATCAAATCCATACCTATAACTATTGAAGGTTCCTCTCCAAAATCAATTGGGACATGATTCAATGAATACAACCTACTAACCTATGATCTATGGCCCTAAACCTAGGATCCTTTAATCCATGGTTAAGGCGGAACTTGATGAGGCTATAACTACTTTTGATGTGATCCTCATCCTACTCCTCACCCTGATATCCCTGAAGAAGTTAATGTATAAAACTCATGTACTCCCAACAAGAACCCTAAGGATTATGTATTCCTTGATCCACTTCCAATATATTACTGGGAAATCCTTGAATATGGGCATTAGAAATTTTATATCTTATTTTCTTATATACACTGTATTTTTTTGTGTTTCTTAATATAATTCTCATATACAGTAATGTGTTAGTTATGATTTTATATAAAGTAAACAATTTTCATTTACCTAAATATTTTGTTGATTGAAATTCAATATTATTGAATTGCTTTGAAATGAATTATTGAAATTTTTTTACAGAATGGATAGAAGTTTGATGTATGAAACTAATAGGATTTCAACTGATTTTCAAAATAATTTGAACAAATTTTTAGATTTTTCATTGGACAAGGCTTCAGATTGTGGTCACATACACTGCCCATGTTCTAATTGTGTTGGAAGACCTTCGTTGAGTCATGAAGTAGTTAGCTATCATATAACCAAATATGGTTTCCAAACAAACTATTATGTGTGGTATCGCAATAGAGAGAAAATGGAATCTCAAAATGTTGATGATCCAAATGATAGGACTGAATTAGAGAGCTTGATATATGATTGGTTTCCATTTATTCAGAATCATGAGAAGGAAATGATGTCTATCCAACAAGATTTCTATACAAGAACACATGATACATCAAATGAAAATGATAACATTGATAGGGTGAAAATTTGAATGATGATGCAATGACTCCAGCATATCACCAATGTGGTAAAATGAAAAAGTTGGAATTTTTAATCTGATTGTTTCATGGGAAAACTATGTATGGGATTTCAAATACTGCAATCGATTACATTCTTACCTTCTTGAAGGACATACTTCCAGATGATGCAGATATTCCCTCAAACCACTATATGGCATGGAAGTTAGTTGATGAACTTGGATCCTCAAAAAAAAATCATGCTTTCCCAAATGATTGCAGCTTATTTTGGGAGGAAACTGCGGAAAGAAATGATTGTATCAAATGTGAAACCTCCTGATGGAAGAAAAAAGATAATGGAACACCATCCCATGTGCCACAAAAAGTAATGTGGCCCTTTCCATTGATCCCCAGATTACATAAACTTTTCATTTCTGATGAAATATTAGTAAAAATGTGATGGCATGACACCGAGAGAAAAAAGAATAATGAAGAGTTGGTTCACCCTACAGATGGATTTTCATGGTAGAGATTTGATGCTCGATATCCTGAATTTGCAGCCGATGTGCGTAATGTGAGATTAGGTCTTTCATGTGACGGTTTTAATCCATTTGGGCAAATGCTTACTTTGCACTGCACATGGCCGGTTTTCATACACATTTATAACCTTCCCCCATGGTTGTGTATGAAAAAGCCTTACACTTTCTTGATTACACTGATATATGGACCTTCTGATCCTGAAAATGATATAGATGTATACATGCAACCTTTAATAAAAGAGTTGAAACTTCTTTGGGATGTGGGTGTTCCCACATACGATTCATGTTCAAAAGACATATTTCAGATGTGAGCTGCTCTTATGTGGACAATAAATGATTTTCCTGCTTAAGCAATGATGTCTGGATAGATCAAAAAAGGAAAATTGGTATGTCCTGTTTGTATGAAGAATACTCGATCGATAAGACTGAAATATCGTCTAGTTTTAGTTTTATGTGACATCGACGATTCTTCCCAATGAACCATCCATATAGAAATAATCATCAAAGATTTGACAGTACCATGGAGACTGACGATTCACCTCAGTGTATGTCTGGAACTGATGTTCTTAATGAATTGAATGATTTCAGTTATTCATTTGGGAAGGGTGTAATGAAATATAGAAAGAGGGAAAATGTTTCCAATGATACCTATTATAATTGGAAGAATAAGAGTATATTCTTTGAGTTGTCGTATTGGTCAACCAACTTATTACGTCATTGCTTAGATGTAATGCACATTGAAAATAATATATGTGAAATGTTTCTTTCGATTCTTCTAAATTTCAAGGGGCAGACAAAATATGATTTACGATCTCGGCGTGACCTAGTAGATTGGGAGATCAGACCAGAATTGCATCCCATATGTATCAGTGAAAATAAATGGAAACTTCTATGTGCTTCTTATGTGATGACACCTACTGAAAAAAATCAATTTCTGGTAGTGCTAGAGACTATTAAAGTTCATGATGGATATTCAAGAAATATATCAAAATGGGTCAACAGAAAAGAGTTGAAGCTAAAATATTTGAAGACTCATGATTATCACATCCTTTTGCATGAGTTGATTCCAATATCAATCTGTCATCTCTTGTCCAATAATGTAAGAGTCTTAGTTATTATGTTGTGCTATTTGTTTATAGATCTTTGGGATAAGAAGTTGTCCAAATCCTTCTTACAAAAACTGTTGGCAGAGACACCATTAATTTTGTGTGAGTTAGAGAAAATATTCCCTCCATTATTTTTTACATGCATGTTGCATCTGATTTTCTATCTTCCGACCGAAATACTTCTTGGAGGACCCGTTGCTTTCCATTGGATGTATCCAACTAAAAGAAACATGTACACATTGAAATCATATGTTTGGAATAGGAATTATCCTGAAGGTTCTATTTTGAATGGTTACTTGGCTCAAGAATGTATGGATTTCTGATCAATGTATTTGTTTGATCTTACTACGAGAATAAACATACCAATGAGAAATGAATAAGAACAGTATAAGAAAATTGAACCCAGTTTTCCATCAATCCCTCATACAGGAGGAATTACGGGGTCATATAAATTGACTACATTAAACCTTGAAGAGTGAGAGATGGAACATCGCACAACGTTGTTCAATTGTGATTTTTTTGATGAGTATATCAAGTAAGTAAATTGTACATGTATCTCTTATATTATCTCTTGTAATTTTAAATATTTTTTAAACTATTATTATTTTTATCTATAGGGAACATAAAGAATTATTATATAGAAAGCATCGTTCTTTATCTTTGAGAAGGAAAGAGACTTTGCATAGAAAAGGGTTTTCTTCTTGGTTGAAATTTAAGGTAAAAATATTTCGTTAATAACTAAATAAAAATAATATTTAATTAAGTTTACTATTTTTTATATTTCAGGTATCAAGTTTTCATGCAGACTCTGTTTTTGAGGAAATAAGAGCTTCTGATTTTGGTCCTAATACCATGGTTCGTGCTTGTAAATCACTTGTGATAAATGGATACAAATTTATTATCACTGAACGATCAAGAAACATGAGAACACATCATGATGGTGTTATGCTAACTGCCACAATAGACTGTTATGCCAGTTCATCAAATAATAGACCTCGTTTTGAAAATGTATCTTATTATAGAGTCGTGGAGAAAATAAAAAATTTGGATTATTACTCACATGGTTGATTCAAGATGATGAAATGTCAATGGTTTGATTCAATGATGAGGCAAGGAACCTTTATTGATGATTGTGGATTTCGAGTTATTGACATGACTTGCACTCTTACCACTGATGAACCATATGTATTGGCATCAATGGTGAAACAAGTTTTTTTTTGTCAAAGATCATCGTCATCCTAAATTCGGTGTAATTATTGAAGTAAACCCCAAACATGTTTTTTTATGATGTTTATGATGAAGTTTACACGATCCCTACTGCAATTGGAAGCAATTCGTTTATTACTTATGATGACTCCAATAGCTCAATTGTCATAGTTGATTGTGAACCCGAAGTTGTGGTGGGAAATATATAGAATCATACAGTCATGTTCTCACCTACATGTTTCACCTATATCATTCAGAGTGTGTATCCTAGTACTTACCTTCAAACCACAATAAATATTCTGTTTCTTTATGCTTTTTTTATCATAATGGTTTTTCTATATTTTGTTTTTTTGGGTAACACATTAATTATCTTTTTATAATTACTTCAATATTTGATTTCATTGCAGGAAATGACACCCATTAAAGAGATGTGGTGGTAAAAGATGACAGAAAATAATCGTCGCATGACACAGATGGGCGTTCCTCCACTCATCCCTATTGTGAGTAATTTATTTCAAATATATATATTTCAATAACTTATAATATCATGTGTTTACTTTTGTGTTAAACTTTTTTTCAGGATCCACCCCCTAGATGAGAGATATCTGACGAGGAACCTGATATTTCTCCCAGTACAGAGGCTGGTGGTAGGAGGGGTGGTGTCAAAGTTAGACGATCATCTGGTGGTATCGGTACTGAGGCTGATGGTACGAGGGGTTGTGGTGAGAGAGTTAGACGATCCACTGGTCGTACCTGATTAGACTATGCACCTACCACAGACGTATCTTATAAGCCCCCATTTTGATCCTGGTGTTTCTTTAGGGACACATGGGATATTTAGGCCTCTGATGTTTACACTACCCATTGGACAGACGTCTGTTCTATCATATTTTTCCTCTGTTTCATTATCTCTGAGCTATTATATTCCACCTTCTTCGACTCCTGCTCCAACACAGTATGTGGATGAGGAGCGTACACTGAGGGACACTCCACCTATACAGGATATTCCTTCAGCTTCTGCACATCCAATGAAACCCATTGATCTGACTACCACAGGTATATATATATAACACTAACAAAATTTTATACCAAAATTTATTTTTATTATAACTTGTACTAATATTTATTCCTTTAATAACATATTAATCTACTGATAGGAGGTGGGGAGGGGGCGTACTCACTTGCCTGCAGTATGGAACTGCCAGACACAGTTGATGGTTGATTACAATGATAATGGACAGATGATTGATAAATTTGGGTAGGAATGTTGGGTTTTTTTGGCAACGCTAGCCAAATACTCTGACATCATTCCGGTCATCCCTCTCTCTTGGAGACATCTGCCACATGAAGTCAAGGATAATGCGTGGGCACAAATATGGGTAAAAAATCTATTGGATTTAATGTAGTATTGTTTTTATTAATATGAATTAATCTATAGGGTGTCAGCTTCTGTTTAAATTCCATGATGGCGAAGGTGCACGACCAACATGTTTAAAGGAGCTAGGAGAGCTTTGGAGAGCTTATAAGCATGGTTTGTATGTTGGATGGTGTGATAGAGTGGGCACGGAGTTGGAGACAGTACCTATCATGGATGACTACCTGATATAGAAATGTCGCCAAATGATTACTCATTGGGCGACTGCCAAATTTAAGGTATTAATCCCATTTGAGGTATTTAAATGACAGTTTTCATATTTTTCATTAATATTATCTTATTTATTATTGAAAATTATTTAGGAATCTTCTAAAAAAACATTGATTCAAAGAAATACCTCCACACTTTGGGTCGCACTACTATGTCAGATCAAGAGAGGCATCTGGTATGATATAGTTGTTTATAATTTTTCATTAGGACTTTCCATTTTTATAGTTTCCTACTTAAATTTTGTGATTTATTGAATGTTGAATATATGATTATACTTGCAATTTATATTATTTCAATTTCATTACACAAGCACATATTGAATATTGAAGGATGTCTCCCTTGAGAAAAATTGTTCTTCTCGAGTAGAAGGAAAAAATATGGAACTGCGGTTAATGAACCGACATAAGAAAATATTGTAAGTTTTAATTTGTTTATTTCAAAGTTTAATATCTATTTTGAAATTTAATAATCTATTAATATTTTCAACATGCTACTTTAGAGGCCCTTTATTCCTAGAAGCATGACAATTTAGGGCCACATGATCATTTTTATCATGTTTTGGGAGATGGTTACTCTAGTCGAGTACGTTGTCGACCTGGTAAGAATATAGTCCCGAAGAGGTATTGGTCCTCTCCAGGTATCCATTATTATACCACCGAGTTGGAACAGGTCAAGGAACATGCAAGACAGTCTGATAAAAGGGTCATAGAGTTGGAAGAACAAGTTCAAACGAGGGAGAAAGAATTTATTAAACCGATCAAAGATTTATCTTCATCACTTACACCAGAGGCCAGCGTGTCTTTTCAGCAATATATGTCGTCGATGGGTGCATTATCCAATGCACCAGGTGGCAGTTCTAGTGGCAGTGGATATGATGACGTTCCTAGTGATGACACGGATGCTGAAGAGGATAAGGATGAGGATGAGGATGAGGATGAGAGTTAGGATGGGGCCGAGGGAGAGTATGGGTCCGAGGATGATCATGGGTACGATGACGAGGATGACGATGAGGACAGATATGGTGGTGAGGATGAGGTTGATGATTATAGTGGTGATGGTGATGGTGATCAGGGGCAAACTAATCCATTACATTTCTGAATTCTGTATAAATCTTTTTTTTTTGAACCTGGTTTTTCACTCCGTTATGGATATTTTTTAATTCAGTATAACTCTTTATTTTTGACCAAATATGGAAGCCTAATGATGTTATAATGGTTTATGAGGGTTCTGGGGCTTGTTCGGAGCTCGGAACCCCGGTCGGTGTAGAAAAACACTATACCTCATGATTAGTAAAAAAATTAAGTCCATCCCACAAGTTATCTACCAACCATATAGCTCTATATATTAGAATCAATGTGCATGATTTTCCCTAACCATGCACTAGGGGATGCACATCATGCACAATGTCTGTTGTTTTAGTATAAGATATTATCACTATTGTTGCACAATTTGCCTAACTGGCATACGGAAAACTGACCAAACGTATTCGGATTGTGTTGATACTTTAGGAAAATGATCCATGAGTCATATGTTATGTGTATGAGTCAACCCCGCCTCAATCCGAGGCACATTGTGGCCGGTATCACTCAAAGTGTCTCTCTTTTTTTTAAAAAATGGACACCCTTTTAAGTAAAAACAACTGGGATACGGAAAACCGACCAACTGTATTTGGATTATGTTGATACTTTAATAAAACGATCCATGGGTCATATGTGATGTGTACGACTCAACCCTGCCTCAATCGGAGGCAAGGTGTGGCCGGTACCACTCAAAGTGTCTCACTTTTATTTGAAATGAACAACATTTTAAGTGAAAACAACAACTGGCATACGTAAAACCGACCAAAAATATTCAAATTCTGTTAATACTTTAGCACAATGATACATGGGACAATTGGGATGTGTAGGAGTCAACCCTGCATCAATCCGAGGCACGGTGTGTCTAGTGCCTCTAAAAGTGTCTCACTTTTATTTGAAATGAACCAGATTTTAAGTGAAACCCACAAATGACATACGGAAAACTGATCAAACGCATTCGTATTCTGTTGATACTTTAGGAAAACGATACATTGGTCATTTTTAATGGGTATGAGTCAACTCTGCCTCAATCTGATACACGGTGTAGCCAGTATCACTCAAAGTGTCTCACTTTGATTTGAAATGGACAACATTTTAAGTGAAAACGACAACTGACATACAAAAAATAGACGAAACTTATTTCGATTGTGTTGATACTTTCAGAAAATGATCCAATGGTCATTTGGGATGCGTAGAAGAGAACCCCTCCTCAATAAAAGGCACGGTGTGGCTAGTATCACTCTAAATGGATCTCTTTTGTTTAAAATGGAAACCATTTTGAGTAAAAACAACTGGCAGACGGAAAACCGAACAAAAGTATTCGGATTGTCTTGATACTTTAACACACCAATCCATGGGTCATTCGAGGTGTACAAAGATACAACACATCATTCGGATGCACAGTTTTCACGGCATAGCTGAATATGTGTTTTTTAGGTGTTTGGCGCGCTTGAAAAGCATGCGCGGGGTGGTCAAAACTGGCCGTCTGACCTCAGAATGCCATGAAATCAGACGACATCAAAGGGTGAGTGAATTTTGAAATGGTTGGTTAGACTTCATATCAATCAGAGGTTTCATGTGACCGTGGTGGCCGAAAACGCACTTCGCATGTCATAAATAGCCGAAACATGTGTTTAATAGTCAAATGCATTCTGAAAAACATCAGAATGACTTGAAATAAAATGAAAACACCCTAATTATTATTCATGAGTTTTACGAGGAGACGAAACGTCATTCGGATGCGCGGTTTGCACGGCACGACTAGATATGTGTTTTTTAGGTGTTTAGCGGGCTTGAAAAGCGTGCGTGGGGTGGTCAAAACCGGTCGAACGACCTCAGAATGCCATGAAATCAGACGAAAATAAAGGGTGGGTAAATTTTGAAATAGTCGGCCATATTAAATGTCAATCGGAGGTGTCGTGTGACTGCAGTGGCCAAAAACGCACTTTGTGTGTCGTAAATGGCCAAAACAAGCGTTTAATGGTCAAATGCATACTGAAAGACATCGGAATTACTTGAAATCCCATGAAAACACCCTAATTATTATTCTTAAGGTGTATGAAGAGAAAACACATCATTCAAACATGCGGCTTCCATGACACGACTGAATATGTGTTTTTAGGTGTTTGGTGCTCTTGAAAAGCGTGCATGGGGTGATCAAAACCGGACGAATGACCTCAGAATGCCATGAAATCAGACGACAACAAAGGGAGGGTAAATTTTGAAATGGTCGGCCTAAAGCACATCAATCAGAGGTGTTTTGTGACCGCAGTGGTCAAAAATGCACTCTGCTTGTCGTAAATGGCAAAAACATGTGTTTTCTGATCAAATACATACCCAACGACATCAGAATGACTTGAAATCACACAAAAACACCCTAATTATTATTCATGATGTGTAAGAAAAGATGACATGTCATTCAGATGCATAGTTTGTGTGGAATGACTAAATATGTGTTTTTTAGGTGTTTGGGGTGCTTGAAAAT
The DNA here is from genome assembly GCA_963277665.1 of Viscum album. NCBI lineage: Eukaryota > Viridiplantae > Streptophyta > Magnoliopsida > Santalales > Viscaceae > Viscum > Viscum album. The sequence goes on along the minus strand of OY728145.1, from coordinate 57,387,348 downwards.
CATGTGTGGGGTGATAAAAATTAGTCGAATGACCTCGAAATGCCATTAAATCGAACGAAAACAAAGGGTGGGTGAATTGTGAAATGGTCGGATAGACTTCACATCAATCGGAGGTGTCGTGTGACCGTGATGGCCGAAAACGCACTCTACGTGTCGTAAATGGCCAAAACATGCATTTAAAAGTCAAATGCATACCTAAAGACATCATAATGACTTGTAATCACACCAAAACACCCTAATTTTTATTCGTGAGGTGTACGAGGAGATGACACGTCATTTGGATATGTAGTTTGCGTGGCACGACATAATATGTGTTTTTTAGGTGTTTGGCACGCTTGAAAAGCGTGCGTGGGGTGGTCAAAACTGGCCGAAAAAACTTGTAATCCCATGAAATCAGATGACGACAAAGGGTGGGTGAATTTTGAAATGGTCGGCTAGACAACACATCAATCAGAGGTGTCATGTGACCGCGGTGGCCGAAAATGCACTATGTGTGTCGTAGATGGACAAAACATGTGTTTTACGGTCGAATACATACCCAACGACATCATAAGGACTTAAAATCACATGAAAACACACTAATTAATATTATTGAGGTGTACAAAAAGATTAAACATCATTCGGATGTGCGGCTTGCATGGCACGACTGAATATGTGTTTTTTAAGTGTTTAGTGCGCTTGAAAAGCATGCGTGGGGTGGTCAAAACCAGACGAACAACCTCAAATGCCATTAAATTGAACAAAAACAAAGGTTGGGTGAACTGTAAAATGTTCGGTCATATGGAATTTCAATCAGAGGTGTCGTGTGACCGCAATGGCCGAAAAAACACTATGCATGTCATAAATGGCCAAAACATGTGTTTAATGGTCAAATGCATATTGAACGACATCAGAATGACATTAAATCAGACAAAACATCCTAATTTTTATTGGTGAGGTGTACGAGGATATGGAACGTCATTCAGACACTCGGTTTTCATGAAACGACTGAATATGTGTTTTTTAGGTGTTTGGCGCGTTTGAAAAGTGTGCATGGGGTGGTCAAAACCGGTCGAACAACCTCATAATGCCATGAAATCAGACGACAATAAAGGGTGGTTGAATTCTAAATTGTTTGGCCATACGACATGTCAATTGGAGGTGTTGTGTGACCGCGGTGGCCAAAAATGCACTATGCGTGTCGTAAATGGCCAAAACATGCGTTTAACAGTCAAATGCATACTGAACAACACCGGAATGACTTGAAATCACACAAAAACACCCAAATTATTATACGTGATGTGTATGAGGAGACAACACAACATTCAGATGCGCGGTTTGTGTGACACTGCTGAATATGTGTTTTTAGTTGTTTAGTTCTCTTGAAAAGCGTGCGTGGGGTCATCAAAACCGGCTGAAAGACCTCAGAATGCCATGAAATCGGACAACAACAAAGGGTGGGTAAATTGTGAAATGGTAGGCTAGACATCACATCAATCGGAGGTGTCGTGTGACCGCGGTGGCCAAAAATGTACTCTGCATGTCTTAAATGGCCAAAACATGTGTTTTACAGTCAAATGCATATCAAACGACATCAAAATGACTTGAAATCACACTAAAACACCATAATTATTATTTTTGAGGTGTACCAGGAAACATCACATCATTCAGACATGCGGTTTGCGCGGCATGACTGAACATCAGTTTTTTAGGTGTTTGGCGTGCTTGAAAAGTGTGCATGGGGTGGTCAAAATTGGTCGAACGACTTTGGAATGAAATGAAATCAGACCAAAATAAAGGGTGGGTGAATTGTGAAATGGTCGGCCAGACGGCACGTCAATTGGAGGTGTCATGTAACCGCGGTGGCCGAAAATGCATTTTGAGTGTCGTAAATGGCCAAAACATGTGTTTACGGTCAAATACATACCCAAAGACATTGGAATGATTTTAAATCACATGAAAACACCCTAATTATTATTCTTGAGGTGTACGAAATTACAACACGTCATTCGGATGCGCGGTTTTCATGGCATGATTGAATATGTGTTTTTTAGGTGTTTGACGCGCTTGAAAAGCATGCGTGGGGTGGTCAAAACCAGCAAAACGACCTCATAATTTCCTAAAATCGGACAAAAACAAAGGGTGGGTGAACTGTGAAATGTTCGACTAGAAGGCACATCAATCAGAGGTGTCGTGTGACTGTGATGATCGAAAACGCACTATGTGTGTCGTAAATGGCCAAAACATGCGTTTAACGGTCAAATGCATACCTAACGACATCGGAATGACTTGAAATCACACAAAAACACCCTAATTTTTATTTTTGAGGGGTATGAGGAGAAGTCATGTCATTCGGATGCTCGGTTTGCGCGACACGACTGAATATGTGTTTTTTAGGTGTTTGGCGCGCTTGCAAAGCGTGCATGGGGTGGTCAAAACCGGCCAAATGACCTCGGAATTCCATGAAATCAGACGACAATAAAGGGTGGGTGAATTGTGAAATTTTCAGTCATACTACATGTCAATCGGTGGTGTCGTGTGACCTCAGTGGCCAAAAATGCACTTTGCGTGTTGTAAATGGCCAAACATGTGTTTAACGATCAAATGCATACCGAACGACATCAGAATGACTTGAAATAACACAAAAACACCCTAATTATTATTCATGAGATGTATGAGGATAAAACATGGTATTCAGATGTGTGTATTGCACAACATGTCTGAATATGTGTTTTTTAGGTGTTTGGTGTGCTTGAAAAGTGTGCGTGGGGTGGTCAAAACTGGTCGAACGACCTTAGAATGCCATGAAATCGGACGACAATAAAGGGTGTCTGAATTGTAAAATGGTCGAGTAAATAGCAGGTCAACTGGAGGTGTCATGTGACCATAGTGGTCTAAAACACACTCTGTATGTCGTAAATGACCAAAACATGTGTTTTATGGTCAAATACATACCGAACGATATCAGAATAACTTGAAATCGCACGAAAACTCCCTAATTATTATTCATGTGGTGTAAAAAAAGAAGACACGTCATTTAGATGTGTGGTTTTCACGGAATGGTAGAATATGTGTTTTTAGGTGTTTGGCGCATTTGAAAAGTGTGCATGGGGTGGTCAAAATCGGTTGAACGACCTCAGAATACCATGAAATCGGACGACAAAAAGAGTGGGTTAATTTTAAAATTGTCGGCTGGACAACATGTCAATTGGAAGTTTATTGTGACCACGGTGGCCGAAAATGCACTTTGGACACCCCCCCCCCCCCACCCACCCACCAGACTGCCCCCCCCCCCTCGGACGGCCCCACCCCCACCCCTGACAGCCCCCCACCCCCGGACAGCCCCCCGTACCACCCGGACAGGCCTCCCACCCCCCAAACAGCCCCACACACCACCCAGACAGTCCCCACCCCCGGACAGCCACCCACCTCAATCTGAGGCACGGTGTGACTGGTATCACTCAAAGTGTCTCACATTTGTTTGAAATGGACAAAATTTTAATTGAAAACAACAACTGGCATACAGAAAATCTTCACAAGGATACACATAGATTCTTGAAATTAAGGGATAAAAAATAAAATATGGTCTATTGGTCAAATGTTATTAGAAGAAAATATTCACAAGGAATAGATTGAAACACAATGGGTCATAGTATATATAGAAAAACAATAATGATATTAGGAATGAGTCTCAACATCCCATAATGAACATGCACCAAAACTCATGTTCTAATTCTGAATCACGGGTCTTTCATTCTATACAATAACATACAACAAATAAATATCATATAGTGATTTCATATGAAACCTATGAACACTCAATCATACCATATAACAAATTTTTCAACAAGGCTATACATAGATTCTTGAAAAATAAGATTCAAAGTCTCATAAAAATACCCCAATGGAGAGGAATACATATGGTGACACCATAGCCCCATAGATCACCTCAATCCTATCCTCAAACAGTGGGTTCTAGGACCAAACCAAAGTCTATTTGGGAACCTAATACCAATGTCTTAATTGAATATTCATACCCACTACCCAAGATGAGGATTCATCTCACATCACACCCAGGAGAGAAAATTACACTTAGCCACCTACCCCCTTATCTAATTGAAAATTCTATGAAAGACATGTAGGCTATTCCGGTAACCCATCTCATATGTCGATATTGGCCAATGTTTCCCACTAACACATCAGGAACCATTTATACAGGGATACATAATCACTAGAGGAATATAAACATCCCATGTGATTCCTATAACTCATCCTAGGTCTAAGCACATGTCCACTACCATTGTCTATCTTATGGGTATCATGATCCTTGTCCACTCTACCCAATATTTTCTGTTGGTTTTAAGATAATCAACCCAATACCATTACTAAACATCCCATGTGCTTCCTATAACATGTAGGTTTTTTCTCTTGTGTGTATTAGTGTTGGGGTTTGAGTGAGGAATGAATTCTAAATTCTGAATACTCTTATGTGTGTTAGTGTTTTGGTTTGAGTGAGGAATGAATTCTAAATTTGGAATACTCTAATAAGTGTTATTGAATTTCCTATAACATGTAGGATTTTTCTCTTATGGGTGTTATAGCATTTGAATTTCTAAATTTTTAAATTTCTAAATTCTGGAATGAATTTTAAATTATGAATACTTTGGATGGGGATTTTTTATTGGTGTTGTTTCTGGTCTGGAGAGGGGGATGTGTGTTGCTATGTTTCTATAGAGCTGTGTTGTTGCAGGTCTGGAGAGGGGAGAGGGGCCTGCTGCTGTGGAGTTGAGAAAATCTATACCAATAGTTTTCAAAATCGTTGGTATAGATTCTATAATATAATTATACCAATGGTTTTTTTATAATCATTGGTATTGGTTTATACCAACGGTTATAACAAAACCATTGGTATAGCCTTATGGCTTTCCATATCCCCTCTATACCAATGGTTTCACAAACTGTTTTTATATGTTATACTTTAACACACATATTCCAATAGTTTGTAGCAAACCGTTGGTATACCTTTTATGTTGACACCTATACAAATGGTTTTCACAGAACCGTTGGTATAGGCCTATTTTCACAACTTACTTGGCCACGGTTGAGGGAACCGTTGGTATACTATATACCAACGGTTTCCATGCCTTTACCAATGGTTGTGAAGCGTAGGTAAAGTGTAAATTTCCAGTAGTGTTGAGGGCACCTTGGGAGGAGTCATGTGGAGGAAAAAACCGCATATTAATTGAGGAGGAATTTTAAATGAAATTAATGAAGTAATGTGTTGGTATTTATAGAAAAAGTTTGGGAATATTTTATTAATTTCCAAGGGACACCTCATTAGTGGTTTTTGAAAAACCATGGGATTTCCCATGGTTATTTCCCATGGTTTTGGCCACTTTGGAAACCTCATATAATATTTTAATCCAAATGAGTCGACCAACAGTTTAAATTACATATTACATAATTATGATGTCCTAAAACACACTGAAAACTCAAAAACTATATTTTTACTATTCACTGAAAAAAAAATTATAAATTCACACTAACCTAATATTGATGCTAGGAATTAAAAAATTAACTCTATTTTATAAAAAAACTATAAATAAGATATATTTAATTTTTAATTAAAATCATTATTTACCTAAAAATATTACTACTTAACTAATAATTTTTAAAATAGTTTTTTTACTTATGCTATTATATAACATTACCATTCAATATTCCTATATTATTTTTATACTTTTTTAAGTGAGGTAACTATTCCATTGGTCATATTACTATCCATAAGGGTAATATTACTATTTATAATTTACCATTCACCAAAAAATAAGTTGATCTTGTCAGAATCTAAATTTCTTACTGAACACAACCATATATATCCATTTATAAGAAATCACATTATTAATTATTTAATCTATAAAAAATATGTTAAAATACTCTTTTTTCAATATTCATCAATAATATGGAACTTCAAAAAATTCATCCTATATTTATTTTGACATTTGAAATTTAAAAACTTTACATTTTAAATTCAAAAACATTACCATAATAAGAAATAACAATTTTATTTATACAAAAGTATTACACAAAGTAACTTAGGTCTCATTACATAGACCCTTATAACACATGCATAGGACCTAAGAGTAAGGTGTGCAATGGTGATAGAATCTTGGGGCAGCTCGGACAACATTGCCTGAGTGGTGATTTCTATCAGCTTGAACATCTCTTGGAGGTGATTACAATCAATATTAACATAATGAATCTCGGTTTGGTCTTGGCCCAGAGTAAAGCCCAGTGATGCTACCTTCTTCCCAAGATCTAATAGATGGGTTTTGTATGGCCTGAGTCTACTGGATGAGGCCATCGACTCTTCTTTCTACATAATTTATTTATTATTATTTATATCTTAAAAACAATTATAATGTCAAATTTACTATTGTTTCCAATGGTCATATTGACCAATGGTCATATTGACCAATGGTCATATTGACCAATGGTCATATAATGGTCAAAACCAAAAGGTATCATTCCAATTATACCCACTTCATTAATAAAAGGATATAGTTTTGTTGTGTAAGAATTATATAACATGCATTTTCAAGAAAAAAAATATTTCAATAGTTTGGGTCATTACACATACATTATCCGTGACTTAAAAATTCATGTATTTAGCATATAATGTTATATATTGTATTTCACTATTCACCAAAAACTCAATTATTTTAGAAAAATATAAAAAACTCACCCTAAAAATTTTTCTATTTGTATATTCCAAAAATAAAATCCATTTTATGAAAATAATTTTCTATATATGAGAAATTTATGTTTTAAATAAAATCCTCATTTATTTGAAAAATACCAATTTTAGTATTATGATAAATTTTCTAACCCTTTTAAAAATTAATTATTGTATCATAAAACTATATTATAATTATAATAAAATATAAAATATAATTTATAAATTAATTTTATGAAAATAAATTTTCTTTTAAATCATTATATTTATTATAAAATTTTGTTTAAAGCATTTATGTTTTACAAAAATACAAACGCTTCATTTAATATTTTTCAAACATTTATTTACTTGTACCATGATATAAATTTATTAAATTTAATTTTATAAGATACATAAATATTATTTTACACTTCCATAGGTTAAGATGTTATTATAACTATTAGCTTACTATTCCAAATGATTGCATTACTATTCCAACGGTCAAATTTGTAACGTTCATTTGGGTTACCTGCTTCCAATAAATATCCAATATTTAATTCATTATTTAGTCACATCGATTTTCTTTGAAGGTTATATATATATATATATATATATATATATATTCATTTTCAAAATTCATATTACATCACTAATATTCTACTTCATCTCTACAGTTTTGTTCATGAGTGCACTTATTATTGGGGATCTATCATATCCAATTTTTCATACTCTTATTATATTAGTTTATATTTTTTCTCCTTTTGTAATAATTTCAATTAATGTGGCCATATTTATTCTCTAAATTTAATTTTTAAATTAATATAACAAAATTTAGTTGGTTTTATCTTGTGGTGTGTGTGCATTATATAATATTATATTACTAAATATGACACAAATATATATTTTTAAGGGAAATTACATTGATAAAATTTTGTATCATTATAAGTAAGTTGTTTACTCCTCCTTTAGGCCATGTGATGCATCATAACTAGAGGCAGGAATGGGCTAAAACATATTCAGGATGATATTTTCAGACAACTCTATCTATATTTTCATAATATATTCTTCCTCATCGGAGGTGAATTCCTCTACCTCGTCAGACCATAAAGGTATCTTCTCTGTAGATAATGAATCACTTCCTATATAAGGATGGGATAATGATTGCTCCTCTAAGTCATTGGCTAACTGAGGTGGGGGTTTTCTAGTAGTTTATGGGGAAATATATATAGTTAACCCCAATATTTTGATCACATGTATATACAAACATTCCCTAATAAGATAATGATATCCTTGCATGGTTGATATATTACCATATAGAGGTTTTCCTCAAAAGATGTCATGGTTAGGATCCCCATAATCCATATATATGATACCACAATGAGAATTTTCAATGTATGTATGGACTTCTACATCGTATGAAGAGTTGATCGTTCTTTTAGTTTCTTCAAATATATAATTTGTGGCTTCAGGGATACTGAAATTGAGTTGGGTAGGATTATGAGCCTCATCTTTCATTATGGTTAGAATATATCGACCTGTCATTTGGGATTATGTAGGATTATGAGCCTACTGTGTGGAAGTCTCTAGATTATTCTGATGACTATCTACTACCATGGGAATATATTCTCGCTATTGGGAAGCTGCTGGAGTATGATGGTGTGCTTCTTTCTTATTGGGGGAAATATGAGCCTTCTTTTGGGTGGTTATTGGGATATGTCAATCATATTGGAGTTGGATCCCTAGAACCAACTACTTAATGCTTTAGAATACATGTATTTTCAAAGTATTGAATATTAATAGAAATATATGATCATATATTGATTGTTCTTAAACATAACATTGATGTGATAATGTCCCAGGGTATCTGTCGCATTAATGAAGTCATATAAGTTCCCCACTGTGTTGAGAACCTTGAAATTTGATGAATATACTCTTAAAATAGTTCTATGGTCAAATAACATACTATGATAGGGAACATAATATATAGACTTTCATGTGAGAGTACTCATAATAAGATGATACTTCTTCTCATGAAGTTTGCACTTGATAATCATCAAGGTGAGAGATTATGAGAACAGACCCGCTAGAAGTAATTCTATATGTTTCTGTGTCATCGGATATTCCTATATGTGATCATCTGTCATGGTCCTTAAACATTAATATAATTATTAATTTATGTCATTACTCATACACTTAGATTTACTAACAAAAAATATTACACCATATGTTGTTGGGAAGTAGGGTATATTGGGTGCGTCATGAATGAAATGTTATTAATGGATAAGTCATGTAAGGATTTGCCTCTTTCATCTTTATGGAAGTTGATATCTCATCCCTTTTTATTGAAATATAACTATATCTTAAATTATATGGTAATGGTGTAATGATTTCAAATAGAGGATTATGTATCAATCATATAGGTTAATGACACATATGTGAAACCTGTTTGATGATATATCGATACAAATGGATTATATTACACAGTGATCATTCATATGTGGTTATCAAAATTGTGACATTGATTTCTTTCTCTTGAGTTCCTTGACCCGTTACTAGATATTAATCATAGACTTTACGTTGGCCTTCCTAATTCCAATGAGAAATAATCCTAAAGGGTGACACACTAAGTGTTTCCTTTGGCCTCAAATAAATTCTATTTGAATTTAATTATTGGAATGAATACTATTCCCAATATTGAGAAATGATTTTATTCAAATTTTATTGATTGAAAATATTTTCAAAGTAATAAATAATTTATTTAGTTATGTGAATATATAATAAATTTTTATTCACTGCATTGTGGAATAAAATATATTTCTTATTAAACATTTAACAAATATTAATTTTCTGGTTAGTGAATAAAATATTTATTTAAGTGGATTTAAATATTTATTCAATTATTCAATAAATGTCAAGTAATTTTAGTGGACCAATACTCCATATGAGTATAGATATTAATTTACAAGTTGGTAAAATAATATTTATCATTGCATGGGTTAGAGTACATCGTAAAATAATAATATTAAAATTATTATCATATAGTATGGGGTTTTTTATGAATTATAATATAATTTATGTTCTAGTGAGAAATTAAATAATATTTTAATCTAAACCCTAGCTCGGTAAATATATGATTATTTCTATTGTGTAGGGTTAATAGAGAATTGGGAATCTTTGTACACTATATAATTCTCTCTTGAATCCCTCTTCTCTTCCTCTCAAGAATGTGAAGTGTTAAAGAGTTTCCTTTAAGCTCAAAAGAACAAGAAGAAACCAAGAATAATGATGAAATATTATTGATTCACCATGCTAGCACCTGGATATCAATAGGAATCAGTCAGAGATCAAAGGATCATGTGTAGATCGTCATTATAGGGATTCTACATGTGGATCCTTATAGTGAAACCAAGGTAATCTAGAAAAGGTTTTTCAGAATGATTAACATATACATCTAAGAAAGAACATAAGACAAGGTAATCATTTATTCCAATATAAATAAATTAATTATAAATTTAACCTGAAAAGATCATCTACATGGGTTTTAGGAAACTCTGTATTGAAATAAATTTTAATATAACACCCACCAACGGTACTTTCACTGCTCCAAAAACCTTCAAGTGGTATCAGAGCGGTCACATTTCAAATTTATAATTATTTATTTTATTTCTGATATATATGTGCAATAGTGGTTAGATGTTTCATTTCAATAATATTTTTTATTTCATCCATTTTAATTAATATTTTATTAACCTTTCAATAATCATCATTTATTGTTTCATTTTTTTAAAGGAACAGATAAAGAATGAACAAAGATGCTATTGTTAAGTGCTAATAATTTTGGCCAGTAATACTAGGTTACACTGTATGTATATTAACTACATGTCATGTACCCAAGTACACTGTATATAGATATTTCATGGGATAAACAACATGCCAAATAGTAACTACACATGGTTTATTTATTGCATATAGTGTGTAGACTATTCTAGTCTATCACACGGGTTGTTAGAGTACATGATGTGTTGTAGGCATACACGTTATGTAGTCTACATGGTTTAGTAGTGAAATTAATGAAATCTATATGGTTAAATACATGGTGAAACTGCATGAGATTAACAACCTGATGCATTAATGAAGTGCACAATGTATATTCAGTATACATGAAGTGTAGTTTATTAATTCCCATATCCAAAATACACACTGAGTTTCTTAAGGAGTTATGTGAACACCTGAGATGTGGGATACACAACATGTAGTTGTATTGTACATGTCATGTAGTCCTGATTCACATGAACACATTGAGTGCTTTGGTGGGTTATGCAGACACATGGTATTTGGATCACATGACAAGTAGCTCATAAGTACACACTGTGTAATCCACTGAGATAAAATTAAAAGGTCCATGTGTGTATCTGAGGCACATGAAAAGTGGAACACGTGATGTGTAGTTGGTTGGTATACATCATGTAGTACATTTGAGTTACACACTGCAACCCTAGGCTTATAACTCGGGTACATGGAAAATGAAATAAAAGACATGCATATCGATAGTACACTCCATGTATCCTCCTATTAAAGGAAATAATTAAATTACATTAGATTATTAAATTACATCATTAAAACCTTATTTTATTGATCAACATACATGGTGTGTCTGAAATTTTTATTAATGTTTTAAAGAATTATTAAATTCTCAATTTATTTATTGAAATTAATCCATAATTATCAGTTCTAACATTTATTTCCCATGAATGTCATAATTGTGGGTATCTATAAAAGAATTTAGATGGTTATTAAGATAAAAGGGAATTAATTAATTAATCAATAAATTGATTAATACAATAATTTTCATCTTAATAAATAAATAAATAATAGAAATTAATGTTATCCAGTATACTTTTGGGTAACAGTTGCATGTTTATAAAAGTTTATGAGCTTTATCAAAACCTATATATGAGTTGGATTTATTTTATTTATTTATTTCATGGGTTTTCAATTATTTCTTATGAAATTAAATTTTAATGGCATGCAAGTCATCCCCCACTCCATTACTATGTATGACTTGTTTTTCCAAATATATTTAATAAATTCCCTTTAAAAATCCTTAGGTTCCCCTAACCTACATGTAAGTTATAAATATTTGTAATAAATAAATTATACCAAGGCATGTGGAGTTAGTTCAAGATGTAACCGAAATAGTACCAACCCAGGTGATACATAGGTGGATAGGTGGAATGTAGTAACTCTTGAAAAAATTGAAAAAAGGGATTTTTCCATAGGTCATAGGTTGATTTATTATATGCTCAATAAATCAAATATTAGATAATCTCATGATCAATCCATTTAATTATTTATTTATTTATTTCTTATGCATTATTTATTTTATAGATTCAAGACTATTATCACATAAATAAATGAATGTATATGAAAATATAGAATATTAATAAATGGATTATGTGTAAATGGTTTATCTAACATGGTTAATAAATTAAATAAAATACACTTAATATTAACAATGCATGTAAAAGATAAAATAATATAAAATTTATGCATAATAAATAAAATCCCAAAAATATATATTAAGTCAAAATTGGACTTACATTACTTGATTAGGAATGATATCAATAGAACTAAGTGTTTGACCAACCATTGTTGGGACACTTATTTTTATAAGAGGAATTCTTAAGAATGTTTTAGTTCGACTCAACCATTTTACATCAAAAGGAGTATCCCTTTATAGACAAAGTGTAACATGGAGGAAAGTATAGTTGAAGTCACAATTAAGATTTTAGGATTGGGTAATACACTCAAAATATCAAGGAGATACAAGCTTATAGTTAGAATAGACCTGCCAACCTAAATACCTTCAAGTATCTTGACCAACCCTTATTGGGGTTATGTGAAGGGGAATATATATCCTTAACATTATAATGTCCAAACAACTAAAAGTTTAGAGTTCAATGGTGAGGTATTTCGAGACTTTATAAAATATTGGGAGACTTAATAAAATTTATTATCAACATGTCTCATATAAATTATAATCAAGTAAAGTACTAATTGTATTCTCTTTTATAATTGTAGAATATGGAAATAAAAACCAATAAAATAGTGTGATCATTACTTAATTTAGGGTTTGTCCTTAAAAATAAAAATATCCAAATATGGTAAAATCATTTATTCAATTCATTATTGTAAGAAAGTTTCTATTATGTATGGGAATACCCTATTATTATTCTTCCACCCTAGTAGGTGAGTGTAGGTGAAAAGGATTCCTACCAAATATATGTTGAGTATTCTTTCTATGTCCATTGTATTATATTTTCAATTATGTCATGAGAGTTGATGATAAAACATAAAAAGATGGATTCTTACACCATAATATATCATCTCAATTATCTTGAGAATGAGAAAAAAAGGCTATAAATAAATAAGATTGTTAATGCTCTATATTAGTATAAAATGGATTAAGACAATCTCTTTACGGCTCATACTTTCAAAATGATGGGTTATATTGATCAATTAGAAAAATTAGTCTTCCACTTGGATAATAAATTATAAATTAATCTTATATTATCATCCTTACACTAATATTTTCCTTATTATTCCAATCCTAGATAAATTAAATAGATAAGTCAATCAGGAAATATTTAACCACACTTTACCAAATAGATAAGGTATGGTTGAAACCTATTTCTCCACCCCTTATGGTGAAAATTTTGAAAAAACAAAGATGAGGATCCCATGGTGAATCTAAATACAAAATATATTTTATATAATACTTAAAAGAGAAAAAATATAAAAAGGTATAAGAATTAACAAGAGGATATTTTCTTCTTATATGGAAATAATGGAAACTAGAAAATAAAATGAAATGAAATGAAGAATAAAGTAGTTACATCCACTTTAGGTATATTCATCAAGTTTTTATCTATAAATTGTTTATAAAATACAATATGCTTACACCATATTTTTATTTAAATACTAGAAACAAGTAAGAGTAGAAAAGTTATAGAGTGAACTCAAAATTACTTGAGAAAGGGTGATTATTATGTTAGCCAAGGGGAGATCACTATTTCTAAATTCCAAAAGGACTGATTCTAGTTTGTGAAAATTGTTACCAAAATAAGTATCTTAGTGTCTATATAGATAATATGATGTATTATTTATTTTTGTAATATATTTGATTATGTTACTTTAATACTAAACCAAAATTTTAATAACTCTTAAATCACAAATATTCATTATAATGAATGATGAATATAAAATATAAGACTCTTACATGATTTTGGAAAGATAATTATTTGTTAAATAAAACTGAAAGTATTTGACTTTTTTATTTCCATTAAAGTATTTTTGTCTCAATTGAGCTAAGATACTAGATATTCAAAAAAACTACTTATCATATTTTAGATAAAAAAAACTTTTTAAATAATGTTATGACATAAAACATTTATATTTAATTCAACATATACATGTGAACTATTCTAAAGTTAAAGGCAACTTCATATACTTCATGATATTTCTTTAAGAAATTTTATAAATGATAAGTAAATTAAGTGAGTGAATTTGGAAAATATAAAAGGAATATTTGAGTTCACCTGTCTAATAACATCTTATCCAATTAATTATTTATCATATATATAGATTAAAGGTTATCCCAAACTTATATTTTCTTACATACATCAATGTCATGATGATAGTAAAAGGTAGATCAATGATTAGTCTCATAATATATATAAAATATTCCATTATTCCTTATAAGAAATATTTTCAAAATATAATTACAACAACTAACCATATTCCAACTATATTTTTTAATGGATATCATATCAACCGTGATGTGATAAGAATATATTATTGAACTACCATATGTTTTTATCTAAAATTTTGTATTAAAATCTATCATTAGCTACAAACTAACAACAAAACACTACGTTACATCTAATTTAATGACATATGTCCATTAAGGTTATTAAATTATAGTCAATATTGAATATATTCCTGTAAAGAAAAAATATCTCTTTGAAGATAGTGGGAGAAGACTTAACTTTTATGGGTTAAGGATCTGGATGCACATGAGTTGGCATAGGGATACTGGACTCCACTAATCTTAGTGTGAGGATTAGTTCCAAACACACATACTATATAGGAATATATAACCAAAGAGGTGGTTTATATTTACCATGGTGGGTGATATATATATTATTCTTTCAAAATAAATATTCCTACAAAGAAGCAGTAAATGTTAATATGATGAGGTTAAAATATATGTATAAATTTAAGTAATGGACTCCATATATCAAGATTTGGGGGCACTATATTTTGAATATTTATAATACTTGGTATTGTTGGTGAGTATTGAAGAGAAGCTATATATGGATGGTATAAGACAATACCGATATAGTATGAAAGATTATTGAAATGTTTGTTTTATGACTAAACTTATTAACTACTCATCATGAATAAAATTATTTTTGAATTATACTTGTCAAATCATATTTCTATGAACATCATATTGGGATATTTATCATAAAGGACACCAAATTTAGTATAATCCTTACAATATATATACATATATATGATATGACAAAAAGGATACCCAATAGTATATTTCTACTAGGCATAACTAAAAAGGGTTGGTGAATTAATAAACGACAATAAGATATACATATTTCATTAGTTTATTTATGAAAAAATCATTCATAATGATCATAGAATATTCATTTGGAAGTTAATGAGTTACATGTGTCTATAACTAGTTAGTGTGAGTGATATAATTTTCAAGATAAATATGTTGACAACATACGAAATCAATTTTTGTGTCTTACAAATTTTTTATGACTAAGGAATGAAATTTCTCTAAAATTTACTTAAAGTAGCAACCATGTTTTTGGGAATAAGATCTAAAAATGGGATATATGGGTTTTATAAAATCTATTCATGGTATATATATTAATATAGTATTGAAAAATATAAGTTTTAAAAATTAAAAACCAAATTTTTATTTATGTATAATCCTTCTATTAGAACATGTATTGGCATATGAATCAATTATGGAGATTAAAATAATTTATCAATTTTAAGTGATAGGAATTCATATCATGTTTCATTATATGTAATAATGTTTTATATTATTGAGGAATAAATAATAATAGGTGAATATAAAATAGATCTGATATAATATCATAGACTTGTAGTTAAAAATGTCCAGCAATACTTGGAAAATTAGAATTGGATGAGATACTAGTTTCTAGAGAAGTGGGAATAGTAATAATCAAGTTAATTGATCACTTATATTCATTTATTTCAATTTAATCTAGTGTCAATGATAAGTCTATAGTAATATGCAGGAGAAACTTATTACTACCAGTGCATTCCATATATACAATATCTAAGTACATTGTGGTCTCTGATACAGCTTAAGATTTTGATTGGCATCATATTCTTATGGTTTTGGGTCTTAAAAAAAGAAATATTACTATGATTATGATAATATTTTATTGTAGTATTAGTCAGGATGACAAGACTTTGACATGGGAACAAAAGATGGACCCTCATTTTTATCACTACTTAAGGGATTTTCTAAAGGTATTAATGTTGCAGTAAGTAGATCTTCTACAAATACATTTGTCTTTACCAACTCTAGTCATCGAAACATCATAGGACCAACATATATATCTATACTCAATGGAAGCATGTTTAATATATGATAACTAACCAATCATTAGCAGTTTTTTCTAGTATAAGTGGGATTCTGTTGGATTTGGTTTCCTAGAGCAAACTACTTCATATATTGAATTATATATATGTTCAAAGGATTGAATATTAATATAAATATATTATCACATATTAATTTTTTTATGCATAACATTGATGTTATAATTTACTAGAGTTTCTATTGAATTGAAAATGTAATATCAGTTCTCCGCTATGATGAGAGACATAAAATTACATGATGATATTATTAAAATAGTTCTACATTCAGATAATATACTATTATAGGGAACATAGTATATATACATTCAGGTGTGAGTACTCATAAGTGGATGAGACTTCTTCTCATGAAGTTTTCACTTGATAATATATAAGATAGGATGTTATGAGAAAATACTCTCCAATAGAAAATTTTCATGTTTTGGTGTCATTGAATATTCCTATCTTTGAGTATGTGTAATTGTCCTCAGACTCTAAGATTATCATTAATTCATGTCATGACTCACGCACTTAGATTTACTAAAAACCCAACACACCATATATTGGTAGGACGTAGGATACATTGGGTGTATCACAAATGACATGTCATTAGCGGATAAGTTGATGAATGATTTATAACTTCTATATTTATGAATGTTGATATATAGGTCCTTAAATTATAATATAAAAGTCAAATAAATTCCATTTATATGGTTTAATAATGTTTATTTCGGATATTCAAATAATTATGTATCAAGAATATAGGTTGATGACATATATTTGCAAACTTCATGATAAAATATTGAGTCAAATGGATTATATTACATAGTGAGTGTTTATATGGGGTTGTTGGTGTTGTGATGTTAAGATATTTCTCTTGGGGTTTTGACCCATTACAAGATAGTAATCTTGGAATTTAGAAATTTCTTCCTAATACCAATGAGAAAGATCCTAGACTTTCACACACTAAGTGTTTCAACGGATATCGATTAAATTATATTTAAACTTAATTATTAGAATAAATATTATTCTCAAGACTAAGGAATAATTTTATTTACATTTTATTGATCATAAATATAAATAAGGTAATAAATAATAATGTATTCTTTAATAAATAATTTATAAAGTTACATGAATATATCATAAATGTTTATTAGATGGATTTTGGAATAAAATACTTATTTTATTGAATATTTTTTTATTGGTTTGTGGATAAAATATTTATTTAAGTGAATAAAAATATTTTTTTAGGTATTAAATAAATGATTAGGAATTCAAGAGTACCAAGATCATGTCTCAAAAAGAATATTAATTTACAATCTGGTAAAATAATATTTATCATTGTATCAATTAGCACACGTCATAAAATAATAATATTTATTTTATTATCATATGATATGGGGTTTGTTAAGGATTATAATATTATTTAAGTTCTGGTACATAATTAAATAGTATTTTAATCTAAATCCTAGCTCTATAAATAGATGTTTATGTCTATTTTATAGGGTTAATTGAGAATTGAAAATTATTGCACACAACAGACCTCTCTCTCTCGAATTTCTTCTCTTCTCTTCCTCTCAAGAATGATAAGCACTAGAGATTTTCCTTAAAACACAAAGGAACTATAAGACAACAAGAAAGATGATTCAAGATGGTTGGTTCTCCATGATATCACCTAAATACCAATCACCATCAATCAAAGATCAAATTAGCACATGCGGATCACCGCTGGAGGGATTCTACACTTGGATCCTTACAATGAAATAAGGTTATTCGAAAAAGAGTTTTTGAAATGATCAACATCTACATCGAATAAATAAACTAAGAATAAGTAATCAATTATTTTAATCTAAACAAATTAATTATAAATTTAACATGAAAATATCCTCTTATGTTTTTAGGTAACTCTATGTTAAACGAATTTTTAATATAATACCCACAAAAGAAACTTCTGTTTCACCCACAACCTTAATATAAATAGTAGTTGAAGCAAGAATGTGATCCCAATTTTGATGTGCATTCCCCCATTGAAATAAATCGATGGAACTTCGGAATAAGAGAAGGAATATGGGACTCCTTTTATATAGCCTCTGAATGAAATTAATAAAGTCCTTCATTGATGGGAGTATGATTATGTGCATGGATCCTGTAAAATTTTGGAATATGACAAGTAACTTTATGGGTAGGGATATGAGCATAACCTATGGTGACAACTATAAGATATTAACAATCCTCGGTTAGAGAATTCATATTGACCCCATCTTGGTTGGCCTTTTTGAATTTATCGTCAGCCTTAATCAATGGGGATATGTTCCTGTTTTGAGGTGATTATAAAACTAGGTTGATAAACCCCAAATAGAATGGGTATATGGGCCTGGTCCTGTACCTATTCCTTTATCATAATGTGATGATAATTCTCTTGAGAAGGAGAAATAATAAGTGCTTACTTCGAAGTAACCATATGGTCATGTATGATATATTGACACGTTTCTATGGAAGTGGGAATTGAAGTATGTTCATGTACCTATATCATTATCATAATATGTCAGTAAAGCACCTCTATCACTAAAAATATATATATGCACATTATAAGGGTATGTGTAAGAATATAAAATTACATATTTTTGGTTACTAGGATATGCCTGCAAACATATTCGATTTAATTGGGGATATATGATAACTTTTTTAATCCATTTACCACTATAATATGTCAATGGAATTATTCTATGGGGATGGTAATATGAATCTAACCCTGGTCACTACTAAAAAATATGGGAAAACATGGTATGTGTGGGTAGTAATATGAGCCTTCTCAGCAGGTGCTACCATAGTATATTGGTAGACTTGATGTTGTCGAGAGGGGATATAAAACATTATTTATTTATATAACATGTTTATGGGATTCATTTATTGAAGTTATAATATAATCCTTATCCCCATGTTCTGTAACATTTATTTCCTAGCAAGATCTCCTTAGTGCATAGATATGAGTGTATAGGGAGGTGGGCCACTAGACAGCACCCTCAATAGGTGATTGAGGGGAGATTATCATATAACACTGGCAGGGGTTGATAGAATATATCTTAGAAAAATCCTAAACCAGGATAGATTCTTGGTCAATTCCTAGATCCACCTTCTTAAGGTAGGGAAGTTATTTATTTTCATTCTCTCGGTATATACTCTCAATGTGGTTGGTGGTGGTGATAGGTGTTGTTGTCTTCATCTCAGACTTCCTTGAATGAGGCGGGCCTACGATCTTTATCACATTAAGACCCTTAAATGAAGCCTCAAGGTTCAGGATTGTATCGTGTTGGTAGTATTTTCTAAACATAAATTTTTTTCATTTGATGCTGAAGGTATCAGGTAGGTGATGTTGTTATGTGGTCTACAATGGTTGTTTCTATAGATAAAGTACCATAACACTTTCTCTGTGATTCCATTTCCTTGGGTTAAGAAGAACGTTGTAAGAATGGAGTTTTTGGTCATAAATAAAATAATAAATAAGGCCATTGATCAGTGTATTTTTGAAAGTAAGATACATTATTAATTACCTATTCATGAGAAACACAATTTTGTATTCTTATTGATGAAAGATTTATGTCAGGATAACTATTTTTATTTGTGTGTGATCCAAAAAATGGCTTGACATATGGAAACCTAATTACTATTTTGGTTTTATCTATAGAAATTTTCATGTCAAGTTAACCATTTTTTTCATTGGATGTGTAATACAAAATGGACCAACATGTGGTCAAATCATATTTTGTTTAATGAAATATTCATTTCAGGATCATCATTTTTATTTTGACCCAAAATTTGGCTCTTTGGGAATGGGAAACAAAATACTCGAAACCTATAGTAACTAATATATGTTGTTATCATATAGTTTCATGTTGATTTAATAATTTACATTTTGGATGGTTTCCAACATGGATTATCTGTAGAACTAAAAACACCCAATGACTCCCATATCTATAGTGGGCTACGAGCCAACTTTCCAAAGGCAAGAGGTCATTGGGGTTCCTTACCAATGAAACATAAGAACTTACATTGGTCGAGAGTATGGGAGGTTGGGCTCATCACACACTGTTGAGGGAAATTATTTCATACTCTCTACTCTCTTATATTTTTAATATATGTTTTTTAATCTTTCCTGGATCTCGATACGAGGATGGTTACCCTAAAATTTTAAAACTGGTTATTGACCACCAATGTGAGAATATGTACAACTCAAATGTATTCCATTGACCTAACCATATTTATGTGTCATATTTTCTTCATTTTATTACTCATTATTATAGGGTGATTTTGTTTCAAGGATTTCTATGTTTTAAATCCATACATTTGAGAAATATAGAGTTTATCATCATATAGAAAAGGAAACAAGTGTTTATAGTGACAGAAACAAGACCATGAAGGGGCATCCAACATATCCTTATGAAATGAATTATAACCAACATAGTTCATTTCCACTTAATGGGAAACATCACACCTTTTAATTTCATGTGATAAGGACAAATCCATGTAGTGTAACATCATGTGGTAAGGAAATCTGGGTGAAATGTGACTAGAAATGATTTTTTATGAACTTACACATGAACTATCCTTTCTATTTTTCCTCATAGAAAATATATCCCCGTGAGGATAAACTGAGGTCACAAAGAGTATTTCCATGTTGAGGTGATCCTCACTAGAAATATGGCCCAATGAGGATAACATAGTGGGACCCATAAAGAATATATACCTTTAGGTGGGGTCATGGTGTTATCAGGAATATATCTTGATAGAAATTGGTTAGTAGGGGATATAGCCTGAATGGAAAATGTTCCATGGGGAATATTTCCCTAATGGATGATACGTCCATAATCAAAAGAGTATGGACAAGAGAGGGGAGGATGTAGATGATCTGATGAGGGATATGACCTGATGAAACTAAAAATGAAAGGTTAATATTGTTGGATTTAAATCTTTTTAAGGCATCGTATGTATCTCGTTGAGTTAAGAATCAAACCCACATATATCAAGTGACATAGTTTAAGGTCATATGATAGGACCATACCATGAATTTTAATGCCATGTAGCAAGGATTTATGTGAGGAAATTCCCATTTAAGTTATGGTGGATCGATCCACAAAGAGTAATCTTGTGTATCATATGAGGGTAATAATCAGATTCCACATAGTTATAACATTTCATCAGGAATATATACCTTTGAAAGTGAGGAAAATATAGTCAAGACTTACACCTAAGGTGAGATCCCCATCTTAAAGTAAATTTATCATCTTAATGGCATGAACATTGAAATTAACTAAAACCACATTATTAATGCATGGTGTGAGAAACAAGAGATAAAAAAAGATAAGATTCATCAAATGAAATAATAATATTGAATCTTTGTGGGGATTAAACACTAAGGCTACCCTAAGATGATTCATTTTGGAATATAGCCTATTAAATTAAAAGAATATATATTTGAGGCTTATACATGAGGTGAATGACCATATTGGGGGAATTTTTATTATATTAATGGAATATTTGTTGAAAATATATAATGCCACGTTATTTATGATCATTATGAGAAACAAGAGATAGTAGGAGATCATATATGTTGCATATGGTTTCAAGGATTACAAACTAAGGATTACTTAAGGGAATATGAGTATAATCCTCTTGGAAGATAGGGATTCATGAGTAATGACATAGTCTTTAACAAAACGTATTACAAATGTGGATCTATTTGGGGAATAAATGTATTTTTGGGGAATATGTCCTCCTTAAAAGAATGATTATGAAAATATTCATTGAATATGGGGGGTCAGACCTTAGAAAGACATCATACATATCCTATTTATAATAATAATCAAAGTCCTCATATTTTATGTGGTTTCTTGACTGTCGATGGCAATGGGAGATATGATGAACTCATAAGGAGTATATCTCCATGAGTTAGGGAGTGTTGGATGATATTAAGAGGTATGGGATTTTGGGAGGAGGACTCAAGAGAGTTTGGTGGCACCCCTGAAGTGTGGGTGAATGCATGAATTTCATGGGGTTATGTGCCCCACGTGAATAAAAAGGGGTCATTCACTATGTGTAAAGGTTGTAGAGTCCTATGATTAGTCAAGGGTCAAGGTTCATGTGAGTGAACAATAGAATAAGGGTTGTGTGATTCGTATAACTAATATCGCAATTTAGAAATTTTCATAATATGATCACATGACTAAAAGACCATCTCACAATTACATGACCATAAAACTATCATGTGATCACATAATTGGGGAGGTAGGTTATGCAATAAACTCCCACTTTGGTGGTCATGTGAAAATACCATCCATTCTTCTTCATAAATTTTCCCCAAGTTACTCACTAAGTTTTATTAAGTATGAGGATTTGAGATCACCTAATTTCTTCACATTGAAAACTCCTTCCCATTATTATCTCTCTCTATCATCATATCCATCCTTCTTCATTAGTGTTAGGGGGGTTAAAGAAATTTCTTCACCTATATATACTATGATTTTATTGGTATACAAGTAATGTATCTAAACTTAATTTGGAAGAGGGATTATTCAGATGAATCATCCTGGGCTCATGTACCTCATGTTAATAATTTGAACATCATTAGTGACGTATCCCCAGTGAATCACATGACAAATAGAGATTATGAGAAGGGTCCATCAAGGAAAGCCTCAACCTAGAGTTTGTTGTATGATCTGATTTGCATGGGGTAGTTGCATGACTTTGGGGGAATCAGATAAATAATAGAGATGATATGGTCCCCCCATCTCAAATAGATTTAATCATTCAATTCATATGATTGGTTTGGGATTAGACAATCAAATTTATAAAGAATCACTTTAAGATTAGTGTATACATGGAGGTCCCATTTTTGATAGCTTTAGTTGCATGATCCTCCTGAGTTTATAAAATTTAGGTGATTACATGAAGAATAGTGGTCTTGAGAAGGGACCATAATGGACATTCGTTTCCTAGAGTTGGTTTCATCTAATTAAATTTTCATGGGGTGATCACATGACTTCGAATGGGCATTTTGTAAAGAACAACAACTTCATAATACTCTCGACAAAGACAGCTTCACTTGTCCAAGTTGTGTGGTTTATTTGGGCTAGGATTAGGCAACCAAATGTTTAAAGAATCGTATAAAGATTAGAGTATGAATGAAGGTACCATCTAAGACATCTTTTTCATGAAATCCTACTAGGTTTATAAAATTATAGTGATCGTATAAATAATAGAGATTGTGTGGGAACTCCGTCATGGACAACCTTTCCTTGACTTGTCTTTATGGAATCATGTGATTGACTTGGGATCATGTGGTCACATTTCACTTATAAGTTTCATGATATTTACTTATTTTAACTTATTCAATTTATTTTGATCACACGTAATTCTTCTCTTCATATTTATTCATATTTTGTGATCCTCATCATGAACATGCAATATGTCACATGGATTCTACTTCATATATCATCTGGGTATATGGGTAGTCCTCTGATTTGTGAAAGTATAATTCTTCATCAAATCAGTTTTATCTTAATGTAATTAAGTATTTTATGTCTTCAAGCCTTCATACATATAGATATGTGAACTCATTATTCACAACACAAAACTGACTTGTGAACATGAATCAACTGTTTTATATAACAATCGTGGCTCACTATAATCTGTTTTATATGGAAAATGTGATCTCTCTCTTTTGAATGGAATTAAATTTATTATCTCTTAATATACCATCAGTATTTTTAGATAAGGTATTACACTACATTTTCACGTTCAATAAATGTGGTGTTCCAGTTCCACTATTTATAACATCGACTTACACACCCTTAGATCTGAGGATTTTTCCATGTCAAGGTTTATCATCAAAACTATAAATTCTCAAAGTTCTTCATGTGAAAAAAAATACATAGAATATTTCCTTCACATACTTTTATTTTTATGATCCAATAACCTATTGGAGGCTCCATGTAGTCATGTAATCCATATTGGGAGTTTCATGCATGTGCTATGGAGCTTCTTCAAACATAGGCTATTCTTAAAACTCGCTATGTGTATAGTAGCTTCTATTCATAGACTGTATAAGTGTATAGTAGTGATCAAACTGGTAGAAATACCACTACATTAATATTTGGATTAAGTCCACTTGAAAATAACCAATCCTTACTTGAATCATCAACATCCAACTTCGGAGAGAAAGGTGAAAGTATAATGAAATGTTATGCATAGTCATTCACTGACTAATCATCCTGATGAACACTTAATAATTCCATAACCTTTGAAATTTTTACTTCCTTGTGATAAAATAATTGGATTAAGGTGGTATTTAAATTTAACCAATAAAAAATATTAAATGGGTGGGTGTAGATAGTGAGCTTCCCACAATCCAAAACCAATCCTTCAAATAAAGGGGTGGTTCTCCTAACCCTTGAGGATTTGGGATAACCACGAAACATGAAGATATATTTAACCCTATTTAACCATTCAATTTTCTTTTGGGGTCCTTGATCCCCAAAAAATACTAAAAGATGAAAATTCAAAAACTCTCACACATGATCCAGGAAGTGAGAAAAAACATGTCTTGGACACTCCATTGAGAGTCTAGGAAAATTTGGAGACTTGGAATACAATAACTGGATCACTAGAATAACCACTCGATAGATTAAACTCTTGAATAATCAATTCATTTCTAAGGGTCACATTCTAAAACATCACCAAAACACAATAATAAATCAAACCATTGCAATACATAAAATATAGGATATGAAATTACAAGTCAAACAAATCCATGTCACAAAGAACCCTTTATAAATTCATTTAAAATGTTCTAAATAAGGACTTATTTCAATTTCAAAACACCACAAGGGTTTATAAAAAACCATTTTAAGGTTACATTTCAAAAATATTAAAAAAAATTAAGACCAAGAATAAAATGGAACTCAATTCTTAAAATATAATTTCCCCCATCGAACCACACACAATAGAAAAATTTACTTTCACAAAAAATAGTCCATTAATTGGAAATTCACATAGCTCTAATCCATTTAAAGAATTATACCATAGTTAAAATCAATGAAATTATTTCATGGAAAACTATTACAACCCAACAATCTATTTATCCACAAAAATAATTCATGTTAAAGTTAAAAAAACGTTTTTCAAAGGAAACTTAAGCACCCAAATCATGGGTTTCAGAACAAACTCAATTACAAAATCATTATACATTGATTTAAAAATTAATCAAACAACTTGAAAAACTAAAAAAAAGATTCACTTGATTACCCCACAAAAAGAATAATCAATCATAGGATGGGATAAAAGAATCAAAGGTTTGAAAAAAAAACAAAAATTATAAACTTCCTCCACTGCATATGGTTTGGATAAAGGATTTTTATAACTATGCACCAACCGTGTGAGTTCCACTAGAAGTTTTACAAAATAGTCTACAAGGATTGAACGTGGTTTTATAGGTCATGTGAATTAATAGTATTCCACTTGGATTTCCTAAAATTTCACTATGAAACTATGAATTTCCCAAGACGTATCCCAAGGTTAGTATCAAAACATACCTAAATATCTGAATAATAAATAACTATAAATCCAAAATTCAAAAGAAAACTCCCAATAACCCATGGAAACCTGAGATCTAGTATGAGGAAGAGTTACACAAGCACTCTTACACACCCACCACTTGATCTTTTATGGTCCTAACTCTTTTCTACCATCAACCCAAAATAACAAGAGGGGTATAATACCATTTTATAGCAAACTATCCAAGGTTGACCCAACTCATTACCTGAGTCATTCCACATCAAGGCTCAAGGGGTGTTTATAATTTCCCAAGGTTTGATGGAAGAGATAGGGTGTCACAAGTGATATAATGATAATTATTTCACCCTCAAGAAAACTAGGATCGATAATGGTTCACAATCGGGAACCTTTCATGAGTTCTACATGTATTGGATGCCCATGCAAAAATGTATATGCAGAAACTAACAAAAAAATACCAAACATGATATAATAAATAAATTAAAACCAAATTATATTTTCCAAACATTTTTTTATATAAAAGAAATCATTTTTAAAATATTTTACAAACCAAAACTAGAAAAAAAAACTAAAACAAAAAAATGCCAGAGAGTCCAATACACCACATGACCCAAATCATTCTAAAGAACTCAGTAGAAAAATACCAACATCACCATGTGACTCTAAAGCCACCACCATAAACATCATCTACCACTTCCCAATAATGATCAGTAGCAAACTAACATATAATATATAACCTAAGAACCTGCAGAAAACATGAAGTCCATATACCCACCAATGTGAGTCTATTGGGTGTGAGCCAAAGGCTAGTAGGATACCACCATGAGTTTATTATATTCCCTTTATAAAGAAACTAAGTACAGTAATTTTAAATTAATATAAAAATAGTTTTGTATTTTCTTTACAAAAAATGGAAACAAACAAAAAATTCCTTATATCTTTTCTCTAAACATATTGTTTACAAAACAATCCTCGAAGAAGACTTACCAAGGCATAAAAATTCCAAAAAAACAAATACCTAGATATTATTTTCCTTTTCAAATATCCAAGTTAAATCACCCATTTCCATTTAAAAATAATACTTTTAAAACAAAACATCACATAGTTTAAAATACAATAAAAAGGAACCATTTTACAATAGTTCTCATTTAAAAAAACCACCCATTTTCCTTTTTAAAACTTTAACACACATACACACTCTACATGAGTAAAAGTGATGGAAAACATAACAAAATATGAAGATATGAAGATCCATAATTAAGAGATTATAATAACAGAAGGAAATCTTTACTATAATAATACTCAAACATAAATAACCTATAAATCAAAGTAGTCTCAAATAAGGAGATAAGAAACTCATATTCCAATACAAAATAAATATGGATAATATAGAATACATACCATGAGGCCAAATTATAGGGAATAGTGTGATATGTAATAGATTTAAAAAAGTAAAACCAACTATCAGTAGGTTAATAGTCTCACATCCCATCACCCAAATCACTCTCAGCTAGTCTCATAAGTGACGCCCTCTAGTTAGGTCATAATATTCTAATAGGGTCTGCTAGACAATGAATAAATCTCAAATTATATAGATAATTTATACTAAATACAAACTTAGTATATTTTTGTCCCTAATGTAATAGTTAATGGAGTTACACCTCTATTAAAACAATATCAATCACATGAAAATCATATATCTCGAAGGAAATAAAACACAATAATCAAATACTTTCCACCTCCAACACTCCCCTTTCAATAAAGATCCCCAAACCAAACCATATAACATGAATAAAAAATCATTTAATCACTAACACATTCACATTATCATAAAAAAGGGTAAAAATGGGTCTTAAATAAAAGTGTAAACATCAATTAATAAAATCTATCCCTCTCAGAAGGTTCTAAATAGTCCATTTCTTCCGGACAAAATAACTCACATTTCTAATCCCCTTTTCAAAACCTTTTTGAAAACCAAGAATGAATCCAAATGAAATCACAACTAGATTCAAATAACAATTCCCAATAAATTTTAAGGTAATCAATAAATGATCAGAACAATCAACACACCCCCTTTTTAAAATCATTAAATTGGATTCCATTTATAAAAGTTAATATCTACAACAAGAGGCCCCAATCACCCACAAGAAGGGATCCAAAATAAAGCCTCACCAAAGATGATTAGAAAATGAAGACTTGTTCTATGATCTTACACTACTTATTGTAGGAGTTCTTTAAGTACTCATAAATTTATATATTATATCCCAAGATCATATTACCCCATTAAAAAATTATAAAGATAGTATATGAAATTGAAAAGATCCTCCACACAATCTCACTACCAGTAGTTCTAAAGTTCCTACCTAGACATATTACCATAAAGGATCACATCATGTCCATAATCATATTGATAACGAGATCCCATATCATGATGAGCACCATGAAAACCCTTCACATGGCCAAATGAAGAAACAACAATGAGGTAATCACCTTACTATCGTCTGCCCTGAATTTCCTCTCTTGGGTATACATTATAGGTATTATCCTTATAGTCAAACTTTAAACCATGATGGTAGTCCTCCCCATAATGGAATTTATTGTGAAGGTCCTACCCATAGTGGAAATTCACTTCATCAATGAGGTCATACCCTTTCCAATTTAATCATGAGAAAGCCCTCCTATCACAAGGAACTTTGTAAAATGAGGTTATTCATGCCTGATGCCTCATCATTGAAAAGTGACATCCTTTATCAACTAGAAGAAATATCAAGGAAAAGGGTCATTATTCGAACCACCCTTGGATTTCCTTCCTTCCAATATGTCAAAGGAAATAACAACTAATCCTACAGTTTGAAATAAATCAACTAAGAAATGTCAACTTTGGTCAGATTAATTTGAGGAACCTCTTGCTAAATATGAAGAAGATATGTTTCGAATAATGATACAGTTGGGAAAATATGATATAACAATCATATTATTTCCTTAATATAGTCCCGGATATAGAATTATAGATGTGTTTTTGTATGATTGTGTGCATGAAATCTGCCTGAATATATTGACCACTCTATGTCACATAAAAGAAAAGGTATTACCATTCAAAAAATATCAAATCCACATCAATTTAATATAAGGGATACAATTTCAAATCGACTTGGAGGCCCTCCTAGATGCATGACACATGAAATGGGAAAAAAATCAAATAAATCTTCAACATTTATGTCTCAACATGTTAAAAGATTTGCATAATCTAATTACCAACACCTCATCTAGTGTTCATAATAGAGGATGGGGTAAACACAGTTCATTGTACTTCACCCATCTCCCTGGTTAGTAAATCTCATTGAAGGTGACTATTTGTGAAAGTGCATGTATGTATTTATATTTTGTTTAATTACATATAATTTTATGTTTTTAAATATCTAAAAACCCTTTTATTATATTATGTGAAAATATATTTTTCAAACCTCTTGGTATTTTAATTATAACATGAGTTGTATTGACCAGAATTTTATAATTCTTGTTTTTTTTAAAGATAAATGTAAATCTAAATTTTATTAAATTAAGAAATTGTCTAAATATTTCTATTGAATTTTTGTATTTAAGTAGAAACATGATTCATGTTTTTTTTTCAATAAATGGTTTTAGTGTAATATTATTTAGAGTTTTCTTTTATACTTTATTTATAATATATTCTGTCTTGATTGGATTCTTTATAAACGTATCTTATTTTAAATATAACAATTTTATCATCATTTAATTAGTTTAAATAGAAGTCTAATTTTATTTTTTATGGTGTGCACCATTTATCCAAATATCTTACAACAATTCTGAAAATCTAGATTTTCCAAAATTGAAAATATTTTTTGTTTCTTTGATATCTCATTTGTTTCAAATAATAATCTCTTGACATTTATTTAATTATAAATCTAATACGATTATATTCATTTCATTACACAACATGAAACTCTGAAAAATTATTTTACATAACATAAAAAATGGCTAAATATTAGTGTTTTTATTTGAGTTTATATTTCATGTTTTCATAGTTTTTTGATAATATATCATTCAATAATTATTATAATTAATAGATTCTTTTTTGAAAATACCCTGAAAGTATCTTCAAATAAGTCTTATGGAATAATTTCTAATTTATTTTTTAGATGACTTAATAATTTACCAAAGTTTGTGTTTTTAGAGTGTGCATGAAATGATGCACTATTCATCAATTAATTTTTTATTTTAAAACCATCAATTAGTTTTTTTACTTTAAAACAATCAATTAATTTTTTTAATTTAAAACCATCAATTATTTTTTTTATTAAAACCATTAATTATTTTTTAAAACCGTAAATTAATTTTTTATTGTAATGGTCAATTAATTTTTTATTATACCAGTGAATTAATTTTCTATTGTACTAGTGAACTAATTTTTTATTATACTAGTGAATTAATTTTTTATTGTACTCGTGAATTAATTTTCTATTGTACCGGTGAATTAATTTTCTATTGTACCATTGAATTAATTTTTATTATATGGGTGAATTAAATTTTTATTATACTGGTTCATTAATTTTTTATTGCATCGGTGAATTAATTTTGAATTATACCCATAAATTAATTTTTTATTGTACTGGTGAATTAATTTTTTATTGTAACACTGAATTAAGTTTTTATTGTAACGGTGATTTAATTTATTTCTAATGGTGAATTAATTTTTATTCTAATGGTCATTTAATTTTTTATTCTAATAGTGAATTATTTTTTTAAAGGTCAATTAATTAAATATTTTAATGGTGGATGAATTTTTTTTCAACAGTTTCATACACTTGATACCGTCGGCTAAAATTTTATGGTTTTGAAAATTTTTAAGTACTCTATTTTTCATCTTTTTTTATTTTAATGAACCACACACTTATATAAATTGTTTTAAGTATTTTATTGATTTTAAAAATTAATATATTATATATAAGTCATGTGGAGCCTTTTTAGAAATTTTTTAATTAGTTCTAAAATGTGATTTAATCTTATTCTTTATCAATGTGTACACCTATAAAATATTTTTTGAAATATTTATATTTTAATATTTTGAATTAATATTTTATTTTTTTATTTTATAAATAATTATTTAATAAAATTGAATTTATTCAAAAAATATATGATTTTTAAAGTAGTATAATTAATTCTTAATTGACATGGTACATTAAATTAAAATGTATTTAATATTTAAATTTAAATATTCAAATTAACTTACGAGTTTTATGGGATTACATTTAACTTATTATTTTTAATATTATCATTTAACGGGTTATTTAAATCAGTTTTAATTGTTATTTATTTCAATTCAAATCATTATTGTTACGATTATTATGGACATTATTATTCTCTCTCCTAAATAATTATTATTTGTATTTGAATTCTTTTACCTGTGCAAGGTGTTTGTTAATATTTTCATATATCTACTTAAAGGGTTGTTGAGAAGCCATTGAAACATATTGTATACACTGGTTAACATCCTCAACCCTCTATTTTTTTCATAAGGAAAATTTGTGAAAGTTTCTGGTGTTGTACAAACTGAAGCTCGGTGTGATACCTTGTTTCATCACCTAGACATTCTCTAAAGGTCCAAATTTTATTTTCTTCAACTTCTACTACCTTGATGAGGCATGTCAATACAATTCTCAAAAAACCAATACATGTGATTATTTATTTATCTTACCCTTTATCTAGTTTCTGAGTTTGTAACATCATTTCTCATCTCTCACATGCCTTCAGTTTTTCTTCTTATGCTTTTATACAAAAAAATAATTATTTCTTCTTATCATCCTCTAGTTATGACTCCTGAATTATAAATTCATGATATAAGGATTGTGGATCCCTATATCTAAAGTAAGGACTATTCATGTTTTGACTCCCAATGTCTAAAGTTTGGATGTAAGGGTTGTGACTCCCCATACAAAAGTTAGTGTCCTAGTTATCCCTCCACTAGAAAAAGATTTTGTAAATGGATTACGATTCCCCCTCAAAAATCATTTTTAGTGCACATGTATCTCTCGCTGAGTAGAGAGGTATAAGAGTAGATTAGATCCAATTTGGACCAGACTACAATAAAATAAATACTTGAGTTAGTTACTTTTTCCCCTGATAATTAAACATAATGATTAACTTTGATAATTAATTTAATTCATTCATTTATTTTATTAAAATTTTAATATGTTATATCCAACCCCCTCTAGATCATCTTCCATATCCCTATTGGGACCTAATAATAGGTATCATTGCCTAATACTTTTTATAATTTATTATCTTGGTTATACTATTTTTTGATACATTTCAATCTCTATCAAATGTTGTTTCTTTTGGAATAGGTCAATTCCTCTGTAGAGTATACTTTTATTTTATTTGAGATAACATATTTAGAGACATCATAGTATCAGGACAAATATTTTTAAGATGGTAATATTGAACCCAAATGATTCTTGGATTCCTCAAAATCTACCATGCTTTAATGGTAACAATTATGGCTATTGGAGATACCAGATGGAGGCATACCTTAAATAGTTGAGAATTGAGCCCTAGTCTATCATGGAAAAACATACACTTTTCCTGAAGCTGACCCAGATAAACTTATTGAAAATTATTCTAGTATATATGTTTTAATTTAAAAAGTTGTTAATATTTTATTGTGTTCTATTAACGTAAGTGTTTTTAGTCACGTGTATTCTTGTAATACAACTCATAAAAGTTGGAAGATTATACAAGTCTCTCCCCTGTGATCTAAAAAATTAATCTAAACCATGATTGTGATGTGTCGTGCTAAGTACCAAGACTTTAAGATGGGTGAATATGAAATAATAAACCAAATGTTCCATAGATTTACAAAAAATGTGAATGGAATGAATTCACTTGGAGAATCTCCAGAAAAGATATTTTCAAAGCTACTGATTTATATAATAAGATTAAGGAAAATAATAAAAAAATAATTTCTAAAAATAAAAAAAATATTACATGAAAATGAAAAATTAAGAAATGGTCCTTCTTCTTATCATTCATCAGTTTATGATAATTTGAAAATTTCTCAATATTTGAATAAAATGTTGAAAAAGTAAGTTGGAAGTCCTAAAAAAAGTTTGTCTGGTTTTATACAATCTTGAGAAAAATATCCTGAGATTATTTATTTGACTAAAACTAATAAAAAAAATACAATTTTGGATATGATGAAATATTACCTTAAATGTTTAAATCCCTTTTTTAAAAGTAAAAATGGATGTAATTATACTATTAGTTGTTTTAAATGTGGCCTAAAAGTTCAATATGCAAATAACTATTCACTTATATTTAAACAGTCATTGGGATTTAAAAAAACTAATATATCTAAATCCTTATTATCTATATCACCTTACAATATATGTTTAAATTCTATATGAGTACCTAAAAAATTTATTACTAATACTTTTAAACCCAAAGTATCTTGGGCACCAAAATTGTCATGTAATTTATTTTTATAGGAAAAATAACATGGATGTCTCAAGAATGACATATGGTACATGAATAGTGGATTCTCTGTGAATATGACCAGAGACCCATAAAAGTTTACCACTTATAACACATATTATGGATGCACTATTACATTTGGAGATAATTTCAAAGGGAGAGTAAAATGTTTTGGTAAAGTTGATATTTAAAATTCTACTTTTATTTCTACATTTTTATATATTAAAGGTTTAAAACATAATTTCATTAGTATATCAAAGTTATGTGATGATGGAATAGAAGTTAAATTTAAAAATTATAAATTTTTAGTTTTTAAAGATTATTTTGTATTGTTATATGCTAATAGAAAAGAAAATATTTATACTATTGATTTTGATGAACTAAATTTAAAATGTATTAAGTGATTGAATGTTGTACAGAATGAAATAATCCTTTGAAATCAACATTTAGATCATGTTAATTTCATAATATTTCATAATCTCTCAAAACATTAGAATGTGTTATAGCTTCTTTCATTGAATAAATAACAACTTCATGTTTGTGACGCTTACATGAAAGGGAAGCAACACAAAATTTCTTCTAGATATATCAATAAGATAAGTACTAATAGGAATTTACAGATAGTATATCTTGATTTATTTGGCCCATTCAAATTTATAGTATTTATGGAAATAAATATACTTTAGTTATTGTTGATGATTATATTATATTAACATGGTTATACTTTCTTTCTTATAAAAATAATACATTATCGAGATTTACTACTTTATGTAATTTAGTTCAAAATGAAAAGGTTTGTATGATTTTTTATATTTCTAGTGATAAATGAGGTGAATTTCATAATTTATATTTTGAAAAATTTTGGGAAAAGAATGGTTATTTTCATAATTTATCTGCTCCAAGAACACAACAATAAAATGGTTTTATAGAATGGAAATATAGAAATCTTATTGAAATGGATCGAACTATGTTAATTGAATATAATTTTCCTAGATATTTTTGGGATAGGGCCATTTTTTCGGATGTAATATTTCAAATATAATTATTATTAGACTTTTTCTAAAGAAAAGTTCTTATTAATTATTCAAAAATAAAAAGTCTAAAGTTGGTTAATTTAGAGTTTTTTGTTGTAAAGTTTTTATTTTAAATTCAATGAATAATTTAGATAAATTTTATGCTAAAAGTGATGAAGGTGTTTTTCTTGGCTATTCTAATAATATTAATTATTATAGAGTTTATAATAAAAGAAATTTGATTATTGAAGAATCAGTTCATGTTGTGTTTGATGAAAATAATGTTAAATTAAATTCTGATTCTAATGTTATTGATGATGAGTTTAGAGATTTTAATTTTTGTGAAGAAAAACCTTAAGATAAAGATAAATCAATTGAGGGGGAGCCTAATCCTTTTCAACCTGATCCAATATCATGGAAGATTCATAAAGATAATCCTATTAAAAATTTAACTGGAAATGATGATTCTGGTGTTAAAACTAGAAATTCTATTTTAAAATTTTATGATAATTCTACATGTATTTATAATTTTGTTCCTAATAATATTAATGATGCTTTAAATGATTCTAATAGGTTTGTTTCAATGCAAGATGATATTAATCATGTTTAGTATTTGTTTATGTGTTATATTTCAAGTTGGTTCTAAATAAATTCATATTAAAGTGGTA
The DNA here is from genome assembly GCA_963277665.1 of Viscum album. Classification (NCBI taxonomy): domain Eukaryota; kingdom Viridiplantae; phylum Streptophyta; class Magnoliopsida; order Santalales; family Viscaceae; genus Viscum; species Viscum album. The sequence continues at coordinate 57,352,222 of OY728145.1, read as the reverse complement.
AAAAACAATAATTACATATTTTAAAGGAACTTTTGATTATGGTTTATTTTATCCAAAATATAACTATTTTGATTTAATATCTTATTATGGATTTGATTTTTTGTGTTCAATGCGTACATGAAATGATGCTCTATTCATTAATGAATTTTTTATTTTAAAACCATCAATTAATTTTTTACTTTAAAAACATCAATTAATTTTTTACTTTAAAAACATCAATTAATTTTTTTTTAAAACCATCAATTTTTTAAAATATTAATTATTTTTTAATGTACTGGTAAATTAATTTTTTATTGTACCAGTGAATTAATTTTTTATTATAATTCTAAATTATTTTTTACTATAATGGTTAAATAATTGTTTTCGTATGGGTGAATTAATTTTTTATTGTATTGGTGAATTAATTTTTTATTATACTAATGAATTAATTTTTTATTATACTGGTGAATTAATTATTTATCATGCTGGTGAATTAAGTATCTTTCATATTGTACTGATTAATTATTATTATTTTTTACCGGTGAATTAAATTTTTTATTACACTGGTGAATTAATTTTTTATTATTCCAATTAATTAATTTTCTATTATACATGTGAGTTAATTTTTTATTCTAATGGTGATTTAATTTTTTATTCTAATGGTGAATTAATTTTTATTCTAACAGTAAATTGATTTTTATTCTAATGGGGAATTAATTTTTATTCTAACAATCAATTAATTTTTTATTATATTGGTGAATTAATTTATTTTTAACTACCAATTATTTTTTATTTTAATGGGGGTTGAATTTTTTATTTTAACAGTTTTAGATGCTTGATACCTCTAGTTAAAATTTTATTGTTCTAAAAAAGTTTCAGTACTTTATCTTTCATCGTTTTCTTATATTTATGAACTGCATACTTATATTAATTATTTTTATTATTTTATTGATTTTCAAAATTAATATATTATATATAATTCATGTTAATTGTTTTTAGAAGTATTTTTAATCAGTTTTAAAATGTGATTAAATTTTATTCTTTATCAATGTGTACACCTAAAAAATATTTTTTGAAATATTTATATTTCATTACTTTGAGTTAATTTTTTAATATATTTATTTTATAAATAATTATTTAATAACATTGAATTAATTTATAAACTTTTTATGATTTTTAAAGTATTATAACTAATTTTTAATTAACATAGTGCATGAAATTAAAATGTATACAATATTTGAATTTAAACATTCAAATTAACTAATGATTTTTACGGGATTACCTTTGATTTATTATTATTTTTATTATCATTTAACTGGTTGTTTAAATAAGTTTTAATCGGTCTTTATTTTTTGAATTCAAATCCTTATTGTTGTAAATATTATGGACATTATTATTCTCTCTACTGAATAATTACTATTTAAATTTGAATTTTTTCCTCGTGGAATTTGTTTTTTAGTCTTTATAGATATCCATTTAAAGGGGTTATCAAGAGACCATTGAAACATATTGAAAACACTATTTAACATCTTCAAATATCTACTTTTTATACAAGAAAAATATATAAACATTTCAAGTGCTATACAAATTGAAGCCCTGTGCGATACCCTGTTTTATCACTTGGACGTTATCTTAAGGGTTGAATTTCTTATGATTCAACTTATACTTGACAAGAAGTTTTAATAAAATCCACAAGAACTAGTACCTATGAATTAATTGTTTATCTACTTCTTCTTCATTTGGTTTTTGAGTCTATAACACTATTTCCTACCTCTCACACGTACTCTTTTTTTATTTATGCTTTTACACACAAAAGCATCATTTCTTATCCTCTTCCATAGGTTGTGACTATTGGATACTAAATTTAGGATCTAAGAGTTGTGAATCCCTTTATTTAAAGTCAATATTGTTTGGGTTGTGACTCCCAATGTCTAAATTTAGGTTTTAATGGTTGTGGCTCCCCATAAAAAATTCAGTGTTGTGATTAACCCTCCACCAGAAAATGATTCTATAATTGGGTTTTAATTCCCCATAAAAAATCATTTTAGTGTACATGTATCCCTCAATGAATAGATATGTATAAGAGTATAGTAGGCCCACTTAGAAGATAATTACCATAAAAACATCATTATGTTTTTTATTTTTTCTACTGCTAATTAACCTTAATAATTAACTTTGATAATTTATTTAATTAATTAACTCATTTGATTATATTTTTTAATATATTCTATTTACCCCTCTCTAGACCATCTGTTATGTCCCTATTGGGACCTAACAATGACATTATGTAATGTCATATCCCTAGGCTGACTTCAAGAAATGGTATATGTTCACAATATATGGATTGCTTAGAAAAATACATCCCTGAATGAATCTTGAAGGTTTGGGTCCATAAGAGAGCTAGAAATATAAAGACTCATATATAAATCAACCTAGAATATTGAGGAAGCCTCCCACTTTAGAGAATCTAATCTTCTGGCATTGCGAATATCTTTAAGAGCAGGTGGATCATGTGAAAATTATAAAAAATACCCAAACCATGTTCGAACAAAGCTCCATAAAATCAAGAGACCAATAAAAGTAGTATCAGTTTTAGAAATCCAAGAGTAACCCCATCCCATAGGTCTTAGTGGATTTTTTAACACAACTTTTGAGTTCAACAAACCATGCTTGAACGGTTATGAAAATGGAAAGGGAGAATCCACATCCCATAGGTTTGGGGGATTTTTTTATCTCCACCTACTTATTAATAGAATATATTTTTTCACATTTAGTAGGGGAATCACAAAATGAATCATCCCCATTCATACTATCTCTTCATTCGACTCCCTCATTAGGAACTCACATGAAAAAATTGTATGGTGATTCCCTTTGGATCACTGTTCTTCCGACAATCCCAAGGGGACCAATGAAGGAAAGTAAAAAGCCTCATGGAGGGCATAATAAAAATCAATATCTCAAGGATGCTGATGAAATGTCTGCAATGAGTTACACATCAGTGAATATTATTAACACTACCCCTTCAGACACTACAGAATAAGAGACCAATACAGAGGAGCATGAGGAAGTGATTTTTGTTCATAATTATTTCCACACCAAAATGACTAAAAAAGGTGTATATACCCAAAACTAGAGGATTTCCCTGAATTTGGGGATTACCTTGACTACTTCACTACTACCCCCTCGATGAGCATCCTCCAGAGAAATGGGTAAAGGTAATTTTGCACCTCACCCAACGCCTTAAGAGGATAAACACCTTAGAATTTAGGAAATATTTTCTCAGGAGGAGGAAGAGGTGAAGGAGATAAGAATAATAAATGCATTAATACTCTAAGGAAACATCCCTACCAGATATTTTATTTAATTATATCCTCAACTAGTTATCATAACTGATGCACCTCAACAAACTGGTTTTGTCCTAGCAACTGAAATGGAGCCAGAACATCTGCCCAATAAGGGGTACTGGAAACCAATATAATTGGACCCCATGATAGTAAGATATCAAAAGTTACCTCCATTGGTTCCAAAACTATTTTTGGTTCATACACATCCTCATATACTATCCCCTTTAGGTTACCTACATCGTGCATGAGAAAAGCCACCAAAGTTGGCCCTACCTGTTTCTTCCCCTTATCAAGATCATGTTCATCCAAACATCCCTCTAGGGATAATAAAAACTTTTGATTCATTGATATCTTGATTTAAAGATATATAATAATGGTGTGTACTAGTAAATCTAGAAAATAATCCTTACCCTGAATGGGTGGATCCAACCTCTCCCCCTGCCAAATTTTGGGAACCCTATATTTCTACTTTTTAATGGCTTGGGGGACCAGGAGTAGCATTTCATGAATTTTTTGTTTCTCTATGACCCCATGATGGGAACCCCTATATAATAATAAGCAGTGAAACTTAGGTTCTTCATTTAAAAACTACAAATCCATCCTTTTTATTGTACACCAGTTTTTCATCTTGGTCGATTGTGGGATGGAAAGACCTCTATTGTCAATTTCTATTTTAATTCATCTAAACACTAAAAAAGACAATAGTAATCAACCTATAAAACTAAAAATAGTGGGAGAATGAGAGGGACTCATATTTAATTTCTCATTATAAGTGGTTTACCTACTCCTTAAAAATATATCTTCACTAAGTTTAATGAAAATAACATTCATGTGTATGTATGACCTACCATCTCCATGAATGGTGTTTTTCATTTCCTATCACAATGTTTTATGGATTACTGTAAATAAATATATAATGAATATATATGATATTTATATCATGGTTTAAATTATATATATGGTGAAACCATGATCAATATAAGAGTAATAAAAATAACTAGATAAAACATACACGAAAAACAAATCAATTGTTGCCTGAAACTTGAAATTAACATGGAATTATTAATAAATGGGTAATAAAATGGAATAAGTAAATCATATATGTAATGATATATATGAATTTATTTGTTTAATATAATTATAATGAACTTATATTTATTATACATGAGGTTTTAAAGTGTACGACGGAATTCGATGCTCAAGGAAAGATATTTTAGTCTCACTTTTATTTTCTATGAGACACATGCCATATTTGCCACTTATTTATTTTATGTGTAGTGTAAACCTCCCATGAATGTATTTTATGATTATTATACTTAATATTTTTTGTATTTACATATCCATTTTTATATTTATATTTCATGGGGTTTACGGTTCAAAAGTTAACAAAGAAGTAAGGGATTTTTGTCTCAATTTTCCTTCTTTGAGATGTACATTATTTTATGCACCTATATTCTTTCATGAGGTGTATATATAACCACTTTGAACTGTAAGATCATGAATTTATTCATAATCCTGATATTTTAAGTTTTGTTTTATGTTATTCCTTCATTGGGATTATGATTCAATGTTACCAAAGTGGTAAAGGTTTTTTGTTACAATCTCATCCCTTATTTGAATTATTTGTGATTAAATCTCCAATGTTAAAATATCATGATTAAACTCTAAATAAATCTCGTGAATTTTATTATAGTCTAGTTATTCATGATATATTCAAGTAATGTTACCATTTTCTACACTTTGGTACTTAAAATAGTTAAGAAAATGTTTTTAATAAAATCCAACTTTATCTCTCTCTTCAATCCGAAATCCGTTTTTTTTTTCAAAACAAATTCCAAAAAAAAATTCAAAAAACTTTTATTATTCACCTATGATTTTTAAAATAAATATTTACCCATGCTTGACTTTTTTAAGAAAACGTTTTAAGGAATATTCATGTCATTTTCCAAAAAAAATGATCATTTGTATTTTAAAAAAATTGAAAGGAATATTTATTTTTATATATATGTCGTGAACGAAGCTTCCCATAATAATGACTAATAATTTATTTGAAGATTAATTAATAATTTTTAAAGTTTATTCTCAAAGAAAAAGTTTTTAAAAAAGTTTTATGTTTAAAAAAATTCAAAGAGGAAAGGATATTTTCCTTAGAAAATTTTCTAAATAATATTTCAAATTATTTTCCATACAGGATGACATTCATTGGTGTTACCTATGTATTACTAGGGATATTAAAGAAGGATACCATTCATATTCTTTCTATGAATGGTTTATTTTTTTATGTAATTATTTTTATAAAAACTGTTTATCTTCCATGGGATATACCATGAAGAAATGCTTCTAAAACCTTCTTCTTTTCATGGGTTATTCTATGATAAAATTATTAAGAAACCTGTCTCATTTTCATAGGTTATGATATGATAAATTTTTATGATCTTGTGGAAAAATAAATATTATTTTAATTATGTTATGGGTGGGACATATATCTCAATCTAGTTTATTGGGTAATGATAAATGTTCTATGTGACTAAAGGGTACACAGGTGGTTAGCCCAAGCCCAAAAATGAGGGTACAAAGGTGGTCAGACCAAACCAAAAAAAGAGGTTACATCGGTGGTTATCCCAATCCTAAAAATAAGGGTACATGAGTGGTTAGACCAATCATAAAAAGGAGGGTACATGGGTGGTTATCCCAATCCCTAAATAGAGAGTACATGAGTGGTTAACCCAATCCCAAAATAGGATACATGGGAGGTTATCCCACACACGAAGAAAGTATATGGGTGGTTATCCTAAGACTAAAAGTTTATGAATTTCTTAGTGGTTATCCTTGACATAAGATTTTAAATGTTTATGTGTATTCCAAAAAACTATATCTTATTCCAGTGTTATGATCTCATGGATCATATTCATTGATTCCCTTATGGTTCATATCTTATGAACTTTTAATATTTCTGTCATGAATCATATTTATGATCTATGACACGATGGGTATGAACTTCAAAATTTATGCTCATTATCATGTACCCTTACTATTATATTATGATTTCATATGATCCTAGATTGATAAATCTTGTGTTTACCCTTACTAAGCATCCGAGCTCACCCTTTTTTGTATTTTCTTTCACAAGATTATGAAGAAAGGTTTTATTTTGGGTATGTTTATAAAAATTACTAATTAGGAAGATAAATTTGGTAAACATTAAATATCAGTATCCATATTAGAAGATTGTGTTCCAAGTTTTAAAAGGAACTAAAATATTATCGTCCTCTAGTGTGGGTTTTTATAATTTATTTAATATTCATCTTAAAAGATTTAATATCAATGTATGAGAAGCCTGGGAGGATATAGATAGAGAGCTTGTTAGAGCCCCTACCAATGAAATATTTTTAAAGAAATAATTCATGTGACAGACCACTATAATTTCCTTACTACACAACATTAAAATAAATGGTTAGGTCCTTATTTTAGGACCTTGAATGGATTGACCCATATCATCCTTATTTCTTGATGTTAAACATTATAGTATCATAGTCCTTGTCAAATTACCTTAAAAGGAACAAACTATATCATATTTGCTTCAAAACGTTAAACTGCATAGCATCATGGTCCTATATGTACCACCATAAAATGAACATACTACTTATTTTCCATTTGAAATTAAACTGTAAGGTTTCCTACATCCTTATTATATAACGTTAAACTACATAGAATCATGGTCATGTATGCATGAACTTAAAAGGTACACCATATGGTCTGGATCGTATGTCCTAAGACTACAAGACACCATAGTCTGAGCTCTAAGACACTAAACTACATAACTTATTGTCCATTTCATAAGAAGTTAAACTATACAATAATATCGTTATTTCATGATGTGAAACTATATGGTTTACATCCTTGTTGTATGATGTAGAACTGCATATAATTTCAATCCGTTCTTTAGCAGATAATAATGTTTGGTGATGGTCTCCCACCATACCTCTATTATATAACTACATATGTATTTATACTTATCTCAATGGGATACATAGTCAAACCCATACCCTATTTCCCGATCTTAACCACAAAGTAAATAAATTTCCCCCTCTCCTGTATACAAATAAAGATTCATACAGGATACCTTAATTTAGGTTATCTCATTTAGGAGCCCATCATGGAAACATAAATATCCCTCTCCTTTATTTAAATAAATAACTATGTATGTAATTTCATACTCCTTGTAGAATTTTGTTCCAAATTATCCCCTTTTTCTTGGACATATTCCTTCCACACATCATGCACCTTGCCCGGGGAAATTTCAGATCTCTATAAGCTTTCTTTGGCCATCGGTAATGTAACACCCGAGACTTTTATGTTATATAAATCATCAAAGGAATATTTTTCTACACAACACTTGCTTGGCTTTCTTTACACGCAATCGCGACCTTCCTCGATAGCTTGCGTCGTACGCAATACCGAGTTTCACTAAACAATGATATGCTATTAAAACTAGCCGTTATAAATAGTAATAATCACTTTTTGAAATTTTATAAATTTTATTTTTCAAAATGGACTTCATTTTTGGACTCAGAATATCGAAATTAGCCTAGGGTGAAATTTTGGTATTTTTCTGAAAACTTTCAATTTTTGATGAATAGTGAAACCACTAAGTGGTAGGTTAAAAACTGAATTTTGCATAAAACTTAATTTTACCGCTTCTGTGAATGGAATTTCGAAAATCCGAGAGACACGGTTAATATCGAGGACTGAAATGTGGTTCAATGAGATGAAAATAATTTTTTGGTGAATAGTAACTTTTTACTTTTTTTACCGCGGTTAATAGTAAATTGGGTAACTAAGGGTAAATATGATATTAATATTACCCTAACACATGTCTTAATTCTATTGGACAAGTGTAATTCGACCAAAAACAAACTTAGGAATAAAATATGACCATTTAGGCCCACTTGGATTAGATTAGGACATTTATTATTAATTTATTTAAAGAAGGGTTAAAATAGTTAAAATCAAAGTTTAATAAGTAAATCATTTATAATATGGGGTTATACATAAGATAAATTCGATTGTAAATATTCATTAGAAATCTAAAAAGATTTCCTACATGATGGTATTTTATTTGTAATTTTTAGACATCAAATAATATAATGTATTTATGACACAAAGATGATGCAGTAATTATCTTATTAATGAAATATTGACATAATTGATAATATAAATACCAAAATAAATGTAATTTAAGACTTTTTATGAATTCCACTAATTTTCTAGGTTACTATGATATATTAATGTGGATTTAATCAACTTGGTTCGAACATATAATTCTGTTATGACTTTCACAAAAATCATATATCAAATAGTGTCAAAATTGACACAAAATAGTTTTTAAATCAAATATTATATTATTAATTGTTATTTTATTCCTAAAAATCTAAGGCTCGGCCAAATGACTTATATAAGGATATATATATTAATAATAAACAATTTGGGGTTCGTTTGGCATGTTATAGTAAGTTTATTAACCATATAGTGAAAGAAAACAAAAAGACATGGTAAAAGTTAAATTATTTAACTTAGAGTTAAATCTAATTGATAAGGTTAAAATAATACCCTAAACTTGTCTAAATCCTATTGGTTGATAGGATTTCGGCCCATCCCCACCTTATCTTCGAAATAAGACCCTTTGGAGCCATTATAAATCGATTTTGACTTTAATATAAAATAATATTTTGAGATATTCCTAAGGTGCCCCTCTCCTCCCTTATAAAAGGGCACCTCCTCCCCCTCCTCCTCACACCAATTTGAGCACTCAAGATCGGCCAACCCCTGCCATTTTCCCTTCTACACTTCCCTAGAAACATCCTAGAGGTTCTGGTCTTCCTCAAAGACCAATTTTAGTTCCCTAAGAGGAGGTCTCAAAGAGGCGCTTCAAAGAAGAGGTAATTACCGTTACCAATTCTTTCATCTTTATTTCTTCTTCCACTTCTTCTTCTTAGGTTGTTTCATTATGAAGTAATAACATCAGTATTACTCATATACTGATATGTTATTATAAGTATGAAATAAACCTATTTCACAATCTATCCATCCTACGGAAAAAGAAATCACCGCGCGTGCGTACGTACGGAATACCGTCTCCACGCCGTGGTGTAATCTATTTTTCCACCATCACTTTACAAGGATGGGTATAATGGTGTAATGAGTAACTATTTATGATTATTATAAAGTAATATTGATACTGAAATAATATATATATACTCCAATACAGTTCCACGATCATAGGAACGATATCATCACTCGTGCGTACGTACGGAATACCGTCTCCACGATGTGATGCGACTCGTTCTACATGATCATCATTACATAGTAATTATATAAATGAATTGAATGAATAAATATGATATATGTTACACTAATACCATTCTGGATATAAGGTATCTATAACCTTAAAAGAAGAATAAGAATGTATTCGGCAAAACACGCATAAGAATAAAAGGCAATAAAGACCTGAGTAACAAGTAACAATGAAATATTACTAACAAGAAGCTAAGAATATGACCATATATGATATCATATCAATATGTATGATTCTGGAATAAGTCAATAACATTATTTAAACCATTATACAGGAGCTTCGGACACATACAAAGCTAATCGGACCTAAGGTAAGGGAAATATCACAATCTCATTTTTATCCGAGACTGTTTATTCGTAAGTATTTACTGGGGTGTATTTCATCATCCACATCCATGTTTCATCAATATGTAATATTGTTTCCATCCACTTACAATAGTTTAAATCCAATTTTACCCTTCGGTGAGTTTTTTGTAAAGAATATGAAAGGAATCTTTTGTCGCTTTTTCGTACAAGGTGTTTTTTGACTTTTCCGACAAAAGTACGAAGAATGTTTTTTTTTAACTTATACGGCATGAATGGATTTTTAAAACATTATTTCCAAGAATCTTACTTTACAAGTTTTCAAGATTATTTTTAATCAAATTCTTTTATTTTAAAGTTGTATGACATATTATGAAAGGAAAAATGTTTTTTGAAGAAGAAAGGATATTTTCCTCAAGAATGGAGTTCAAGTGTTTTATCAAAATTATTTTCCATCTAAGATAGTAAAGGGTTCTATTTTTATCCCTATTATTACATTGATTTGATCATGTTGTGATGGAATTATTTTTATGAATTCCTTTATCTTATATAAATTGATTTATGATGTCATGATGTTTCAAGAATCCCATTTTTGTTACATGTGTTATGCGATGATGTATGTTTTATGATTATGTGGCACACATAAGAAAGGATTCATTATAAGATGGGTGGGACCTATATCTCCCTCCAATGCATTGGGTTAAGATTTTATATCTCATGAGATAGACATGGCGGGAACGGAAGGTTATTTCGGTTCAGTGATACAGGACTGAAACGAGGAGTGAACTCGGTTCAGAAAGGGACTTTGTCCACTAAGATAGTCTTTGCAATGAGTCATGACTAACAAGAAATTATTTTCCATGATTATGTGTGCATGCCACAAAGTTTCAAGTTTTATGTTATGATTATGGGGATCTCATTTTCACTTCTATGAATTATTCCATGTTAATATATTATGATCTCTTTTGCAGGTTTTGATTTTCATAAAGATATGATATGATTTTTATTTCCTTTATTTGCCCTTGCTGAGCATTTGAGCTCACCCTTTTATGTTTTCTTTTCCCCAAGACAGGAAGATGGATATTAAGTAGAATATGCTAAAAGGGACCCTAGATATGATGAAATAAATGGGAGACACTGTAGAAGATTTATGAACCAGTTGTTTATGTTTCCCAGTTTCTAAAGACACTATACCTATACGGTCCTTTGTGGTTTTGTCATATGTTGTTATAAGTGTGCTTCAATTTTGAAGTATTAACAATGTATGTAAAGTATGGGTCGTTATAGTTGGTATCAGAGGAAAGGTATAGTCAACCTTTGGAAACTAGGATGTGAAAGCCTTAGTAAGAACCCTAAGGATATGTCTAAGCATAGAACGCAATCTTAGTGTTTTAGAAATGTCCTTGAATACCCTAGGATAAGACCTTAAGCATGAAAATTTTATTCTTGAATAATGTGGTTTTCCTATTATAATTAGTGTTGCTCACACTATTCTTCTTGGTTTTAGTCAATGGCTGGAACCCGAAGGAACCGTGTTAATGCGGAATGCAATGGGCAATGCAATGATTGTACCCCTGAGCAACCAAACGATATGGGAGCTGGAATGAAAAATCTTGTAGCCATGCTCACACAACTTTCTCAAGCTATGAATCATGCAGGACTTACAAACGAGCAAAGGAAGGAGCAACATTCTGTTGAATCCTTCATGAGGCAGTGTCCACCTTCTTTCAGTGGGTCTACTGATCCATTAGTTGCTGAACAATGGATTAGTACTACTGAAAAGATATTTTCAGTTCTTCAATGTTCTGAACATGATAAAGTCATCCTAGCAGTGTATCGTTTGGAAGGAGATGCTGATCAATGGTGGAATCTTATTAAGAATACGAGGCAAAGGGATGAAATTGAGTCTATGGAATGGGACGAGTTCAAGAAATTATTTTTCAATAAGTACTTCCCTCGTATTCTCCAAACAAAGATGGAGAAAGAGTTTCTTGAACTGAAGCAAAGGGATGATGAATCTGTTGGTACCTATGAAGCAAATTTTACAAGACTTGCAAGGTACGCTTCTGGTATTATTATCCAACCTGAGAGTACGATCGATCGATTATTTAGTGGCTTAAAACCAAGTCTTCGAAGGGCGTTAGCCATAAGGGACTTCAATAGCTACGAGGAAATCGTTCGATGTGCTCTCAAAGTCGAGATGGAGATTGGAAGAACCCATCAGTCACATGGTTTTGATAAGAAGAGGAAGATGGAATTCAAAGGAAACTCTAAAGAGCACACTGAAAAGAAGATGAACTTTCCCTTATGTTCAAAGTGTGGAAAGAAACATGGAGGGAGTTGTCTTAAAGGGACAAGTAAATGTTTTAAATGTGGAAAGGAAGGTCATCGGGCATTTGAATGCCGTGATAATGGGAAGAAGATGTCTAATGACGCAAACAAAGGAAGGGATACACAGAATGAACCTACTACACTTCAATGTTTCAAGTGCAAGGAGATGGGGCATTATTCCAATCAATGCCCAAATCCAAGGGTTGATGATGATGGTCGACGTCAACAAAATCTTAAGGCTAAAGACAAAGGAAAGTCACATGCAATTTCTATCAGCGATGTGGAGTATGATAACGAAGTGGTGAAAGGTACACTTACCATCCACTCTAAAGTATCAAATGTTTTATTTGATTCTGGATCCACCCACTCTTTTATTTCTAAAGAATTTTCTAAGGGTATCACCGTATTACCTCAACAATTAGATGTTGAGTTAGCTGTGACAACACCTAATGGAACAACAGTCGCATCAAAAGTTTATAATTCTTCTCCGATCGAAGTTTGTGGGAAAGTGCTTCCTGCAAATCTTGTGATCCTTCCTTTAGTGGAATTTGATGTGATTCTTGGCATGGATTGGCTTTCCCTACATGGAGATCATATCAATTGCCAAATAAGGGAAGTCACATTTCATATTCCAGATCAATCTACGATCGTATATCAATGCAAGGATGAACATAACCTTCCAGTGGAAATTTCTTCCATCTTATGGGTATTGATTCCACTAAATGAAGGTTATTTATCTCAAATGGTTGGTGAGAAACTCACGATTAAGAATATTCCCATTGTACGGGAGTTTGATGATGTCTTTCTGGAGGAATTACAGGGTCTTCCACCAAATCGTGAAGTTGAGTTTTCAATAGAACTCGTACCGGGCACTTTGCCAATTTCAAAGACACCTTATAGAATGGCCCCAATTGAGTTGCAGGAATTAAAGAAGCAACTCCAAGAGAATCTTGATAAGGGATTCATACGCCCTAGTGCGTCACCTTGGGGAGAACCTGTTCTATTTGTTAAGAAGAAAGATGGATCAATGAGACTCTGCATTGATTATCGAGAACTTAACAAGATCACTATCAAGAACAAATATCCTCTCCCACGCATTGATGACTTATTTGACCAACTACGCGGAGCTCAATACTTTTCCAAGATTGATCTTCGTTCAGGGTATCATCAATTAAGGGTCAAAAGGGAGGATATACCAAAGACAACTTTTCGTACAAGGTATGGACACTATGAATTTATAGTGATGCCATTTGGTCTTACTAATTCCCCTGTTATCTTCATGGATCTAATGAATAGAGTCTTTAGATACTATCTTGATCAATTTGTGGTAGTCTTTATAGACGATATTCTTGTCTATTCAAAGAGAAAGGAAGAGCATGAATATCACTTGAGAATTATATTGAAGACCCTGAGAAAGGAGAAGCTTTATGCCAAATTTACCAAGTGTGAACTTTGGCTTCAAAAAGTTGCATTTTTGGGTCATATAATCTCAAAAGAGGGGATATCTGTGGATCCAGCAAAAACAGAGGTTATCGAAAGATGGTCGAGACCAACAACAGTAACTGAGATCCGAAGTTTTCTTAGTTTGTCTGGATATTATCGACGTTTTGTAAAAGATTTTTCATGATTATCTAATCCACTCACCAAGTTGACTCGGAAAGGAGTTAAGTTTGTCTGGACAGAGGAATGTGAAGAGAATTTCAAGGAGTTGAAAAGAAGGTTATCCAGTGCACCTGTGCTCACACTGCCTTGTAGTGGAGAAAGGTTTGTGATCTACAGTGATGCATCCAAGAAGGTATTGGGGTGTGTTCTTATGCAAAATGATATGCTGATAGCTTTTTCCTCACGACAGTTGAAAATCTATGAGCAAAATTACCCAACACATGATTTGGAGTTGGCTGCGGTAATCTTTGCATTAAAGATTTGGAGGCATTACCTTTATGGTGAAAGGTGTGATATTTATACTGATCATAAAAGTTTAAAGTATATTTTCACACAAAAGGAGCTGAATATGCGTCAAAGAAGATGGTTGGAGCTGATTAAGGATTATGACTGCTCAATCCATTACCACCCTGGGAAAGCAAACAAGGTGGCGGATGCATTAAGTAGACAAGACCATGCTAGTTTATCCATGATGAGGATCACAAAGGATCCAATATTTATGGATTTACAAAGGATGGATCTTGGAATTATAATGGAAGGGGAAAAATCTTATCTTTCTCAAATTAATGTTCAACCATCTATACATGTGAAGATTAAAGAGGCACAGAAAGAAGATGTCGAGTTACAAAAGAAGGTGAGAAATGTTCCTGAATTCAACCTTGATTGTGATGGGATAATAAAGTTCAGGAATCGGGTTTGTGTTCCTCCCATCCCCGAATTAAAGAAGGAGCTGCTGGATGAGGCTCATAGTTCTTCATTCTCTATTCATCCTGGAAGCACGAAGATGTATAGGGACCTGAAAGAGTACTTCTGGTGGGATGGCATGAAAAGAGATGTTGCTGAATATGTCTCTCGATGCTTGGTTTGTCAACAAGTTAAAGCTGAGAGACAGAAGTCTAAGGGGATGTTAAAACCATTACCCATACCCGAATGGAAATGGGAAAACATCACTATGGACTTTGTCACAGGACTTCCTAAAACATCCAAAGGCAATAATGCTATCTGGGTCATAGTTGATCATCTTACAAAGTCTGCACACTTCATTCCTATTAAAGAGGATTTCTCTCTAGATCAGCTTTCCAGGATATATGTAAAGGAAGTGGTAAGATTGCATGGAGTACCACTTTCTATTATATCTGATCGGGATCCGAGATTTACCTCGAAGTTCTGGCGAAGTCTTCAGAATACTCTGGATACAGAGTTGAGTTTCAGCACTGCTTATCATCCCCAGACAGACGGTCAGTCTGAGAGAACAATTCAAACCCTAGAAGATATGTTGAGAGCTTGCTCTATGGATTTCAAAGGAGTTTGGGATCAACACCTACCTTTTGTGGAATTTTCTTATAATAATAGCTTTCACTCCAGTATTCAGATGGCTCCTTATGAAGCTCTCTATGGAAAGAAATGCAGGACTCCAACTTGCTGGGATGAAGTTGGGGAAAGAAAGCTATTAGGACCTGATCTCGTTGATGAAATGGCAGAAAATGTCAGATCTATTCAACAACACATAAGAGCAGCTCAGAGTCGACAGAAAAGTTATGCCGACAACCGAAGAAAAGACCTAGAGTTTGAAGTGGGTTATAAAGTGTTCTTACGAATATCTCCCTGGAAGAGGGTTATGAGGTTTGGAAAGAAGGGGAAGTTGAGCCCTAGATATATCGGTCCTTTCGAAATACTGGATCGTGTTGGGAAGGTAGCTTACCGATTGGCGCTTCCACCGAATCTCTCTCAAGTTCACGATGTGTTCCATGTATCTCTCCTGAGAAAGTACATACCAGATCCTTCACATGTACTCAGCTCAGAAGTTGTACCGCTGGAGCAAGATCTTTCTTATGAAGAACAGCCGATAGAGATTCTGGATCATAGCGAAAAATTCCTACGAAACAAAACCACTCGCTTGGTGAAAGTTTTATGGAGGAACCACCAACTTGAAGAATCTACATGGGAGCTTGAGGATATGATGAGGGAGAATTATCCTCATCTGTTTGTTACAAAGTGATGAATTTCGAGGGCGAAATTCTTTTTAAGGGGGGTAGAATGTAACACCCGAGACTTTTATGTTATATAAATCATCAAAGGAATCTTTTTATATACAACACTTGCTTGGCTTTCTTTACACGCAATCGCGACCTTCCTCGATAGCTTGCGTCGTACGCAATACCGAGTTTCACTAAACAATGATATGCTATTAAAACTAGCCGTTATAAATAGTAATAATCACTTTTTGAAATTTTATAAATTTTATTTTTCAAAATGGACTTCATTTTTGGACTCAGAATATCGAAATTAGCCTAGGGTGAAATTTTGGTATTTTTCTGAAAACTTTCAATTTTTGATGAATAGTGAAACCACTAAGTGGTAGGTTAAAAACTGAATTTTGCATAAAACTTAAATTTACCGCTTCTGTGAATGGAATTTCGAAAATCCGAGAGACACGGTTAATATCAAGGACTAAAATGTGGTTCAATGAGATGAAAATAATTTTTTGGTGAATAGTAACTTTTTACTTTTTTTACCGCGATTAATAGTAAATTGGGTAACTAAGGGTAAATATGATATTAATATTACCCTAACACATGTCCTAATTCTATTGGACAAGTTTAATTCGACCAAAAACAAACTTAGGAATAAAATATGACCATTTAGGCCCACTTGGATTAGATTAGGACATTTATTAATAATTTATTTAAAGAATGGTTAAAATAGTTAAAATCAAAGTTTAATAAGTAAATAATTTATAATATGGGGTTATACATAAGATAAATTAGATTGTAAATATTCATTAGAAATCTAAAAAGATTTCCTACATGATGGTATTTTAGTTGTAATTTTTAGACATCAAATAATTTAATTTATTTATGACACAAAGATGATGCAGTAATTATCTTATTAATGAAATATTGACATAATTGATAATATAAATACCAAAATAAATGTAATTTAAGACTTTTTATGAATTCCACTAATTTTATAGGTTACTGTGATATATTAATGTTGATTTAATCAACTTGGTTCGAACATATAATTCTGTTATGACTTTCACAAAAATCATATATCAAATAGTGTCAAAATTGACACAAAATAGTTTTTAAATCAAATATTATATTATTAATTGTTATTTTATTCCTAAAAATCTAAGATTCGGCCAAATGACTTAGATAAAGATATATATATTAATAATAAACAATTTGGGGTTCGTTTGGCATGTTATAGTAAGTTTATTAACCATATAGTGAAAGAAAACAAAAAGACATGGTAAAAGTTAAATTATTTAACTTAGAGTTAAATCTAATTGATAAGGTTAAAATAATACCCTAAACTTGTCTAAATCCTATTGGTTGATAGGATTTAGGCCCATCCCCACCTTATCTTCTAAATAAGACCCTTTGGAGCCATTATAAACCGATTTTGACTTTAATATAAAATAATATTTTGAGATATTCCTAAGGTGCCCCTCTCCTCCCTTATAAAAGGGCACCTCCTCCCCCTCCTCCTCACACCAATTTGAGCACTCAAGCTCGGCCAACCCCTGCCATTTTCCCTTCTCCACTTCCCTAGAAACATCCTAGAGGTTCTGGTCTTCCTCAAAGACCAATTTTAGTGCCCTAAGAGGAGGTCTCAAAGAGGCGCTTCAAAGAAGAGGTAATTACCGTTACCAATTCTTTCATCTTTATTTCTTCTTCCACTTCTTCTTCTTAGGTTGTTTCATTATGAAGTAATAACATCAGTATTACTCATATACTGATATGTTATTATAAGTATGAAACAACCCTATTTCACAATCTATCCATCCTACGGAAAAAGAAATCACCGCGCGTGCGTACGTACGGAATACCGTCTCCACGTCGTGGTGTAATCTATTTTTCCACCATCACTTTACAAAGATGGGTATAATGGTGTAATGAGTAACTATTTATGATTATTATAAAGTAATATTGATACTTAAATAATATATATATACTCCAATACAGTTCCACGATCATAGGAACGATATCATCACTCGTGCGTACGTACGGAATACCGTCTCCACGATGTGATGCGACTCGTTCTACATGATCATCATTACATAGTAATTATATAAATGAATTGAATGAATAAATATGATATATGTTACACTAATACCATTCTGGATATAAGGTATCTATAACCTTAAAAGAAGAATAAGAATGTATTCGGCAAAACACGCATAAGAACAAAAGGCAATAAAGACCCGAGTAACAAGTAACAATGAAATATTACTAACAAGAAGCTAAGAATATGACCATATATGATATCATATCAATATGTATGATTATGGAATAAGTCAATAACATTATTTAAACCATTATACAGGAGCTTCGGACACATACAAAGCTAATCGGACCTAAGGTAAGGGAAATATCACAATCTCATTTTTATCCGAGATTGTTTATTCGTAAGTATTTACTGGGGTGTATTTCATCATCCACATCCATTTTTCATCAATATGTAATATTGTTTCCATCCACTTACAATAGTTTAAATCCAATTTTACCCTTCGGTGAGTTTTTTTGTAAAGAATATGAAAGGAATCTTTTGTCGCTTTTTCATACGAGGTGTTTTTTGACTTTTCCGACAAAAGTACGAAGAATGTTTTTTTTAACTTATACGACATGAATGGATTTTTAAAACATTATTTCCAATAAGCTTCCTTTAAAAGTTTTCAAGATTATTTTTAATCAAATTCTTTTATTTTAAAGTTGTATGACATATTATGAAAGGAAAAATGTTTTTTGAAGAAGAAAGGATATTTTCCTCAAGAATGGAGTTCAAGTGTTTTATCAAAATTATTTTCCATCTAAGATAATAAAGGGTTCTATTTTTATCCCTATTATTGCATTGATTTGATCATGTTGTGATGGAATTATTTTTATGAATTCCTTTATCTTATATAAATTGATTTATGATGTCATGATGTTTCAAGAATCCCATTTTTGTTACATGTGTTATGCGATGATGTATGTTTTATGATTATGTGGCACACATAAGAAAGGATTCATTATAAGATGGATGGGACCTATATCTCCATCCAATGCATTGGGTAAAGATTTTATATCTCATGAGATAGACATGGCTGGAACGGAAGTTTATTTCGGTTCAGTGATACAGGACTGAAACGAGGAGTGAACTCGGTTCAGAAAGGGACTTTGTCCACTAAGATAGTCTTGGCAATGAGTCATGACTAACAAGAAATGATTTTCCATGATTATGTGTGCATGCCACAAAGTTTCAAGTTTTATGTTATGATTATGGGGATCTCATTTTCACTTCTATGATTTATTCCATGTTAAGATATTATGATCTCTTTTGCAGGTTTTGATTTTCATAAAGATATGATATGATTTTTATTTCCTTTATTTTCCTTTGCTGAGCATTTGAGCTCACCCTTTTATGTTTTCTTTTCCCCAGGCCAGGAAGATGGATATTAAGTAGAATATGCTAAAAGGGACCCTAGATATGATGAAATAAATGGGAGACACTGTAGAAGATTTATGAACCAGTTGTTTATGTTTCCCAGTTTCTGAAGACACTATACCTATACGGTCCTTTGTGGTTTTGTCATATGTTGTAATAAGTGTGCTTCAATTTTGAAGTATTAACAATGTATGTAAAGTATGGGTCGTTATAGGTAATATAATGTAAGATTCCTGAGGAAACCTTTTTTTTAATATTCATTGATATACCCTAGTTTGTATTTTTATAAGTCACCAACAAAAGGGTTCTTCGACCAGGGTCACAATCATCCTTAGGATAGACCTCTCCAATATCCATAATCCCTGACAACATCATCATGTAAGATGCTTTTCGAACACGGTATGTGGTTATTCCTTTCATTCGTGTTCCATGTCACTTTTCCTGATTTGATAACCCCCAAGGTCATGGTTTAAAATTTCATTCTTCATGTTTGAAGTATGTCATAACATTCATATTCCCAATAAGCCTCATATCATTCATCATTTCTATGACATCAGGTAACTATCATCCCTACCTCATGACATTAAAATTCATGGGTTTTCTAAAACTATGTATGGATTGATTCTCATTTCTATGAGATACGTAGTGACACCCAGATCCTATATCCCAGCCCATCCACCATAAGATCAAAAATTCACATTTTCTTCCTTTCAATCTCCTTTGTGTGGTGAATGAAACCTTTGACACTCATTATTTCTCACATTGATCATAACTCACATGGGCTTAGGAATTTTAGTAAAGGATCCCCCGCATGATCAAGGCATGTCAGTTCACATCAAGGTTAATATGGTCCTAGATGAAAGACATTAAAAGGAACACCAAACATATTTCTCATGATGTTAAATGTATGGTTGATGTCTCTTGCATGGAATAAGTCCAAGAACTACATGTTTCATGATTCTCTCGTTGATGATATATGTAGTTATGCTTAGATCCTACTTCTTGGTCCATTCAAAATACAAAAAAAATTCCCCCACTCTTCTATGTATGAGTAATATCTTTATAAAAGGTTTTAATGCATTTTCTCACCTTATTAGTCATATCTTATTAAAAAAATACCCTTTTGCACACAATAATTTGATCAGTGTAAGGAATATTAACAAGAACTACATGTGGATTGATTTTTCCTAAAAAATATATACAGTGATACCCAGATCCTACGTCTAGGGCCCAGCTATAATAAAAAAATACCCCTTTCATGCATATAAGTTAGACTTTTGTAAGGAAAAATTTCCCCCCATCATTGGGTGATTTTGATATAAAATTCTTCTTCTATACCCAACAACCTTCATTCCATAAACTAAACTCTATATCTGGGGAAATCCAAATCTATATAAACTTTATCCAACCATTGGTAATATAATTACATATTCCTGAGGACACCTCTTTTTGATTATGCATTGATACATCCCAGTTTGGTTTTCATAAGTCTCCCACAAAAAGGGCATGTCAGTCAATAGATTTTTTTTACTATGCATTGATATTCCCCATTTTTGGTTTTGAAAAAGTCATCACCAAAAACTTTCTACAAGCAATAATCACATTCATCCTCCGGAGATACCTCTTCTATCTCTATAATCCCTAAATAAAATTATGATGGAAACAACTTTTCAAAAATGGTTTGTGTTCCTTCCTTTCATACTTTTACTATCTCATTTTTTATCTAAAACCCCCATATTATAGCTTACATCCTCCTCCCTTCATGCTTAGAGATGATAGGACATTCTTAGATAGATCATTGGGAAGTTGAAAGCCTCTTATATCTTGGTCAAAGCTAAACAACCATAAATTATAGCTTTAATCACCCTTTCCATAAGATGATAAACTATATAGTTCAAATCCTAGAACACTACATTAAAATATACGATGAATTAACCCTCATTGGGAGGATAATTTTTTCCCTCATGTTGGTCATACATTGAATCACCCCAAATAACTACATATGAATTGATTCTTATTCCATCAAGACATGTATTGATTAGTAGATCCAAAATTCTAGGCCCATCTTCCATAATAGCCAAAATATTTTTGTTCCTCCATTTATCGACATGATCCCGATTTGGACAAGAAGTTTTGGATTTATCCCAAGACCCTCCTCTACAAGATTTTAGAAAAAAAAAATAGAATGAACCCCTTCTTTATACGCAAAACAAATTTTTGTAGGAGTGGTTCCTCTTTCATGGAAAGTGCCAACCCAGATGCTCCCTTCATTATTTCATAGATTCCCTTAACAAACCACCCTCTATGGTCATGAGAAATATGGATCTTCACAAACTCCATGTCCATCGATAATATAATGTCAGATTCTTGAGGAAACCTTTGTTTTGACTATGTATTGAAACACACTGATTTGGATTTGAATAAGTTTCCCAAAAAAAGGTCCTGACAACCAAAGGTGAATTTTTTATCAGGAGAGATGTCTTCTATCTCTATGAGTCCCAATGCCATTATACTGGAAATAACTTTTTGAACATGGTCCATGGTCATTCCTTACATATTTTTCTCATATCATGGTTTTGAAGAAAAAATAAAACAAATCATGACTCAAAACTCTCCTTTTGTGTATCTGAATAATGTTAGAACATTCTCATCCAAAAATCTTTTCTCAGGTAATTAATCCATAAATCATAGTCAAAGATATTCAACCTAAAACACCAGTTGCATTAATTTTACATGAAATAATTTAAACTACCCATGCAAAGAGACAGTACTTTCTAGATTGAAAACTCACAAAAGGGAACCCAGGGTAAAAGTTGAGTCTCATATTTCTAGAGCCGCACTCTACATGGTTTGGGAAAAAATCATGTAATAAAAATACAAATTCACAAAACTTTTTAAGATAAAAACCCACAAAGGGAGGCATAAGAAAAATTCAAGATCCACCTACTAATTCTTATTTATATTTGAAATAGAAAATAATTAGAGCAATGATGCAAAATACACAAATTTCATAGGGTTTTTCATATGACCCAAGAAATAGTCGAACAATGCTCATTTGGTCTAAAGACCTAAGAAAAAATTAGAGCACCCCCTACCTCCCTATTATTATTATTGTGATTATAACAAATATACAAGTATGTTTAGAGAATAATACAACTTCAGTGTTATGTTATAATTATATAACAATATAGGTATAAAGACTATATCATTGGAAACAAAAAAATATATTTTATAGAGAAAACAAATCAGGGGAGAATCCAAAAACTGGAGTCTCTCTATCATATTCTACAAAATATTATCAAAAAAACTCTTCAGTTTTTATAGGTTATCCCTTTCCCCATTGATGGTATGTCTAAGAATGGATAGTTTAATAGCCTCATCATCATCATCTAGGAAAGGTTCCTCCACGGTAGTCGTAATGGAAGTCACCCCCTCAGCATGAAATCCTTCCATCAAATGATGAATTTTTTCAAGATCCCCTTTAGAGATTTGGATCTATTATTGGAGGCATGATATTTTAGTGGATTTATCATCAAAAGTTTCTTTCAATACACTAATATCTTGGCATTTTTTATCTTTTCATAGGATAATGAAGATTACAATTCATCAGTTTTGATGTGAATTCTTTCATTGATAAGGATTTTTTGTGACTCGTTCTCTTGATATCATCATTGAATGATCCCC
This sequence comes from Viscum album, assembly GCA_963277665.1. Taxonomy (NCBI): domain Eukaryota; kingdom Viridiplantae; phylum Streptophyta; class Magnoliopsida; order Santalales; family Viscaceae; genus Viscum; species Viscum album. Next base: position 57,329,132 of record OY728145.1, on the reverse strand, counting down.
TTCATAGTATAAAGGAACATGAAATAGTCAAATTTACCACACCCTATCATTTTAAACATGTTATAGATTTGAGGGGATCTTGTAGGTAAACATTATAGGGGTTTCCATGATAGTAACTCTTATATGTCTTGACATACGAATTGGTGAAGTGCCCATAAATTTACTTGAGCTTCTTGGATCATCGTGGAGCTAGTTAAAAGGAAAGTATGGTCAAATGGGTATGTAAAGTGAGTTATTGTATTGAATTAAATTGAAAAGACTTACTATGATACATACGCCTAACTAACTTATTTGCTCTATTTTGTTTCATCCCCTAAGATAGTGAGGGGCCCATGTTTGTCCTCTTAGTTGTGGATATGAGATGTGGAAGTGGATAAGAACCTACCTTTGTATCCCCCTATATAATCCTTTAACCTAAGGATATATCTGAGGACTCAAAAGACTCTCTCACCACTATGATGGGGGTTCTCTTCCACCAATAGTTTGGTTACTCAATCACCACCCTTGTAACCCCTTATTCTCCTCCCAACTACAAGATAAATGACCACTAAATTAATGACTATGGAAGAGGGAGGGAAATGATAAGGAAAAATAGATAAATACCTCATTAAAATTTATGTAATAATCTCATTCATTATCGAGTCATCTAGATATTCCATCAACATCAGCTCAGGCCAGCATATCAGTTACCCGCTTTGTAGCCATGATCTGATCATTGGTTGCATATATTAATATATATAGCCCCCAAATATACTTTCCCACCTAATAAAAATTTTCATCAAGGTGAATATTATGGAGATATTGGATATCACCTAACCATGGCATACGTATGGAATCCTAGATAAATGCCCATAAGTCTTTGGTGTCTTGGGTTATTCGATTCCAAGCTTGGATTGGAAAAGGATGCACATGATCTGAATTTCCCACAGCCAAATTCTAGGAAGACCTAACATACATTTAATTTGAGGCCCTTTAAAGCTTCTCTACTCTAACAAGAGACTGGACAACCAATGCTTGGGTCTCCTCCATGTAGTTATGACTAGATCGATTCATCCCGGAAGATGTGTTCTTTTCAACTCTCACTCACTTTTTGTCCCTCACTTGAGATTGTTTTGAATAATTTAGAGCTTAGTAATCATCAACCCTGGTTTATACCTTCCTATCATGATTTACACACCTGTAATTTTTTGTGGCCTCAACTCAAGGGATGATTTTTATCAATTCCCCTTGAGGGTAGGAAGAAATCCAAGCACAGGCATACCCAAAGTTTAGCCTGATGGATGCATTTATTGAAGGTATCTTGATCAACTCTTGAGATAACTCCAATTCCCTGAGGTTCAAAAATTACCGATCCACCATCAGGTGTTTCTTAAACTAAATGTACATGGGGGAGATATATTTTTCTATTATAGACACTTGAACTAGATGGAAAAAAAAATATAGAGCGTAGGCTTTACATATAATATTGTTGTCAATATGGGATTCTAGTATGTTGTCTCTAAATGAAATCATGTATGATCTTAGGTCATTATTATCGAGGAAATTATCAAAAAAACATCATAGTAGGCATATCATCATATGAGAATAATTTAAACTCTCATAGTATATTCATATTTTTCATGGATTCTTCATATTTCAGAGATTAAGGATGTATACCAGAAACAACCTGAATGAATGGGAGAAACTAGACATCAGGAACATGTACTCCACTCGTTATGGAATATGATATTAAGTGTGTTGAAATATGTCCCCAAAACACTTAAAATGGACCTGAAATTTGTTATAGGGACTTCCCAGTGTACATGTGTAGTAAACACCAGTAGATTTTCAAGAAAATGGGGGCATCCAGGTCTATGTGGTTCCCTTATTTTAATTTGGCTACTATAATGAATGTACCTAGCCCCATGCCTCCATTAGATTCATGAACTGGTAGTTGGTAGGTACTCAACCACATCACAATAAATTCGATGAGATGGGTACTTGGGGAGACATTAGACTTGACTTTATAACCCAATCAATAATACTGGAATTTCTTGAATGTAAGATAGAATTTTCTAGGAATACATCGGTACTCTTGTGAGGGGCATCATGTTGGGTGTTGGAAAGTAGGACCTTCTCTTTTTGGCTTGAGAAAATCCGTCATCAATTCTTCAGGATATACATCTCCCCTTGGGTGAGGGTCTTACTACATTATATTCTTGGTTATATTAAAAATATCAGGATCTAAAAAAGGCATCCTTTTAGCATCTTCATTAGTGGATTTTGGTAGGATGAAATGATTATACATATATCCAATAATGGGAATCCTTAATATCTTATAGATATCCTACAGGCTAATGAAAACTTATCCATTCATCATATGGAAATTATTTTTATAAGGTATCCATTAGCTCAACAGTTTAAGGTTGATTTATGGGTTCTTGTAAACATATGTATGTGCCACCCAAATGGCCTCATAAATACTAATGTTCTGCAGATTGGTCTAAAATTATACATAGTTTTAGTGCACCAAATATGCTCAAATTCATTCAAGATTGATTCTCCCTCTAGAATGGAAGTCTCAATCCTCCTTTAATCCTTATGATTGATATGTCTTATAATAATGGAAGGTTGACTTGTATAAGTGAGGTTTCAATTCATGGGTGCGAGGATTTAGATATGGGGAACACATGTTGTGGTGAATGACACATGTAGTAGGAACCTTTCCTTTATTAATAAACGTTACTTTGGAAAAGATATTGGTAGTGGGAAAATTAGTGTATTCCACGAATCAGGACTTCATCAAATAATTATGAAGCTTTAGGATGAGTGAATATCTCATAAATCCATGATTATATAGAGGTAGATTATCACTTTATAGGTACTAGAACTGGTACTTCTTTCAAGGGTTTCATTAATTCTGGGAGGGTGGATTCGCACATGACATAATAATCTGTCTCAATGATTTTATATATTTTAGAAACACAATAAGAATCTTGTTTATATGAAACTCTTGGAGAATACATTACAAATATAAAAAGAATAATCTATATTTTTATTAAAGTTAAAATATTGATTTTTGAAAAAAAAAAAATCAACCTCACATAGGTAACTTCTCCAAGTAACCTTGTTTAGGTGACCTCACATAGGTCACTCTCCCAAGTGACCACTTGCAGGTCACTCACCCAGGGTTATATGTCATGCTTACAAAGTCATACCAAGTTCTTGTGTGAGAGGATTCTCTGGAATTCTTGTGTAGATGACAAACATGATGAGAGTGAGGTAGTGCGAGAGACTAGCATGGTGAGAACACAAAAATAGAAAAAGTGTAAGGAAGGACTGTTGAGAAGTCAATGGTATTTCTAGACACGGATGAACTATGTGGAATACCTATGTGGAGTACCTACATGGATGACCTGCATTAACTAATTGTGTGACTGATCTAGTCAGTGGACATTTGTATTCCTCTACCTCAACATTAGACCCCTTTATTCTGATAAGATCCAATCCTGAGGGGGTCTTTTTTTGAAACTCCATATTTTTAAAATGAGGATGATAAGATTAAAATCAAAATGCCTTAAGAAAATAATATTTTAAGGTCACTAAGAAGAATCAAATAACTCACCCAGATCAACATGCGCACACCCAGCCTGTGTGCCAAGAGGCTTATGAGGGCCCTTCCTGCATGAACTCGATGGAGAAGCCACACCTGTAAGAGGAACCTATGTGAGGAACCTATGTGATGGACCTATGAATATTACATTATTTACCTAGGTTACTGATAATGATTATAAATAGGACCCCTGAGATCCTCATTTATTAGGACTAGAAGTTCAGAAGAAACCCTAAAGCTATAATCTCCCTAGTATTTCACCCAAACCATAAAAACCATCCAGGTATCTCTTGAAAACCTGAGAGAAGAGGAAATTAAGGGGGTATTAGAATTAAGGTTACTCCAGTGTTTGAAATACAAGACACCTTCATGAGGATCTACCCACCTGGTTGAGAAGTACTGGTGTGAAGGTCTCCTCCAAAAATCCGGACCTACGCGAGACCCATCCTGAGACACCTGAGGAATCCCTTGAATCCTAAATAAATGCCTTTTATTAGTGTTATTGACCAAGATATCCATATTAAAGAATTAACTTCTAAATCACACATTTCCACCCTATGTGAATCACTTTTAGTCAGCCCAGGTCTACCCTATTTGAGAATTCTTCAGCTCAACCAACCCTCACTTATACATGACCCCTTCTTCTTGCCCAGGACTCACCTACAGAAGCCATCCTTTGGCCCCATTTTCCATTCCACTAATGGAATTTTTCCTCTTTACTTGGAACTCCCTTATGAGGGGGAATAAATAAAAATCTATACTAAGGCCTCTAGCTTTGTATGATCTTGGTGAAAGCCATGCCATTGTGTCTCCCATTCAGTTATGAATTCTCTCAGTAAGAGTTTTCCCACACTTATCCTATCTACTGGGTAGAGTCCTTAGGGTGTTTATAGTTAGGAATTCCCAAGGAAATGAGAACCCCGGCCTTGATGGTTATAGTGACTCTGGCTCAACATACATGGATATTACATCATTTTAGATGAATATTCAGCACATTAAGAAAATACATGACTGAGTACCATAATATTTTAGTGAATTTGGAAACTTGGAATGCATTATTCTAGTTTATGGAAAGATATTCAATATCTTATTTAAAGTTCTTCCCCTTTATTACTCCTACTTAAAACCTCTCTTCATAACCTGGGGAAAGGAAACATATGAAATGGTTGAGATCGAATGCTCAGTAAGGGTAAATAAAGTAAATACATACGCATAACATGAACATAAGGGTATTAGAACATGATCATAACATTTGAATATCATACCCTATATAAAAATATCATAATCATGATACATGGCATAAAAATTGGATGTTCGTCCGACATGAATTTATAATATAATTAATAACATGAACAATGTTAGTGTATCAATGGCATAAGACATAGAATTTGTAGAAGACATATAAACATGTGACATCATTCCCTATAAGTCAAGGAACATTTCAAAAACTTAAAAGGGAACTTCATGGGGAATACACATACTGGATAGGACATACAATCATCCCCAATCACAGTCCTTTCCTTATAAGGGATTGGGTTTCCCCATCTTCCCATAATATAATGGGTTTCCCCATGTTCCCATAGTGGATCGGGTTTCCCCATATTCCCATAGTGGATTAGGTTTCCCCATATTCCCATAGTGGATTGGGTTTCTATATCTTCCCATAGTAGATTAGGTTTACCCATCTTCCATAGTGGATCAAGCCTCTTAACATGACTACCATAATTATCTTATGATATATAAATATTTACCAAATTAATTGGAGGTAGATATAGGTCTCAGCCATCATATAAAAAAATAATACATAAATGTTCCACAAGATAATAAAATGTGCATCATATCATGACCCATAAAAAGAGATGGGTTTCATAAACATCATATCATAACCCATGAAATGAAATGGGTATCATATCATTTTATCATATCATCACCTATAGAAAATAGATAGGTTTCATAATAATTTCATCAAATCATAACCCATGAAAAGAAAATAGGTTTCAAAATCATATAACCCATGGAATAGGAACGAGTGTCATAAACATCATTCCATATAAACATAAACCATTAAAGAAATAAAATTAATGGTATTATTGGATCATATCCCCAGTAAATAATAAACTATAAAAATGTATGTAATCTTATATGGATAAGGATTTTGAAAGATCACATGGAACTTTTGTTAAATTAAATATTATTTCTTTTAAAATCATTTTCATAAAACCATTTCAAAAATACTTTTCTTATAAATAAAGCTTTACCATTTCATTTAAAACATTTATTGAGGAAAATGTCCTTTATTATTTGAAAATTTATTTTTAAAACATAAAGTCTTTTGAAAACCATTTACTTTTAAAATAAACTTTAAAATTTATAAAGTAATCTAGTAAATATTTAAAACACTTTTTAAATGTAAAATATATTTGAAAACATTTAAAGAAATATTTTAAAATCATGTAAAACATTTCTTGAATCATAAAAAAAATTAAAAACCTTTTATTTGAAAAAAAAAATTCAAAAAATGAATGTCTAGATTATTAGGAAAGTCATTTTTCATAAAAATAATTCTTTTAAACATGAAAATTAATATTAGATGTAAATATGGTCATGATGGTGGATAAATCCATATATACTGAACATTTTTTTTCACTGTAAAAGTTTAGAAAATTTTTTTGATTGGAAAACGAAAAGAAGATTAATTTTTAAAACCATTTTTGAAAAGGTTAAAACATGGGTAAAATTTCTTCTGAACATTATAGGATAATAGTACTACATTTTTGAGTACATTTTTTTAGAAAACACGGTTCTAAAAAAACCTAGATTTCAAATTAAAAGGATTTAAAGTCGGATATTCATAAAATAATTCTTAATAATATTAAGTAACAAAGAGTATAAAATGTTACCATTAATTGTATATAACATGAATAACCATATTTTAATAAAATTCATGTGATTTATTGAGATATTTGTCACAATAGTTAATCAATGGAAGCATAATAATAAACAATCTCGATAAATGATGAGATTGTAGTAGTAAACCATTACCACTTTTGTAACAATAAATCATAATAAAATAGAAATAATAAAATTAAATTAAGCTTAAAATATCACGAAAATAAGTATACTCATGTGATAACATGTCAAGGGAATTATATACACCTTTTAGAAAAATATAGTTTCATAACATGGCATCTGTCTCAAAGAAGAAAAAGTGAGACAAAATTACTTTACCGATTTCGTAACTTTTGAAACGTAAACCCCATAAAGTAAAGATCATAAAATGGATATTTAAATACCCATATATTTATGTATAATAACCATATAATAAATCCATGTTCATTATATACACCACAAAAATGAATCGAGTGGTGAATATGGCATGTATCTCATTGAAATAAATAGTGAGATGAAATTCCCTTGCCTTAAGTATTACCTTTATTCATACACATTAAATACTAATGTATAATAAATATAATTTTATTAAAAATATACCACATAAAAATATTATTATATCTCATATTATATATTATTTGGTTATTACTTTATATTACCCATTTATTAACAACTCCATGTTAATGTTATGTTTCAGGTAATATCTACTTTGTTTTTCTTATATGTTTTGGCTTGTTATTATTGATCATCTTAATTAGATCATGATTTAATTATTTATATAATATAAATAATGATATAAATATCATATATATTCAGTCTATATTTATTTATAATAATCTATTTAAATATGAAATGGGATCCATCGTTCATGGAGATGGTAGGTTGTATGTATGCATGAACGTTATTTTCTTTTTATTAACGTATTGAAAGAAAGAAATTAAATGAAATATATTTATATATATAATATCATTAAAATATAATTATTATTTCATGTATGTCATGTAATTTTACTAAAACCATCCTTAATACAGTCCATGCAGAGTGTGAACGAATCACATCGCTTTGAGGAAGCGGCAGTCCACACGTCCACAAATGAATTTATCATATTTACACAAAATGGAAAGCATGAGGTTATGTTTTATATAATAATTAAATAAAAATAAATACATCATAAATATCATATATATCATATAAAAATATATTTTAAATAATAATTCCCAACCATGAGAAGTGTTAAAAGAAAAACGAGCAACATCGTTTCGGGAGGAGCTAGTTCACCATACATAAGAACGGTAAGTTCATCACATATTAGATGGAAGTGTGTGTATATTTGAATAAAAAAATATAATAAAAACATATAATTACATTTAATATACATTTTTATTATATAATTTCTATATAAAAATAATTTAATGGGTGGAGAAGTAAATGAAACAAAAGATGATCATTGAAGAATGTTACCTCATTTTTGGGTAATTCTTTTTGGTTTATACCAAAATACTTCCTTGGTTGGATTTATTACCAAGGTTAGGATTATAGGTTGGAGGGGAGTGTTTTAAGATTATTTTTTCAGAGTTTTTGTGAGCCAAAGGGCTTGATATGTGTGAATAAGTGGGAGCAATGAGTGCTTTTTTTAGTGGAGTAGTGGAATTCTTGTGTATTTTTAAAAAGGGAATTCCACACACATATTTCCAATGAAACATTTCACCAATAATGAAAGAAATTATGTAAAATATATCATAGGGTCAAAATATTCCCATAAAATGGATTTTGGATAATTTTATAGGTCATTTTGTTCCACAAGTGTAAGGTTTAGCCTGTCGTTAAGCTAATTGTTTCTTTTAATCATTGTATTTAATTTTAATTAATTTCACTAATATTTTTTGTCAAAAACTAATTTAAAATTATTTGAAATTATATATTATAATTATTCCAAATATATAATCCATTTTTCCAAATTCCAATCATAGGAGTGGAAAAAATTAATTCAAATTTATTCCTGCGGATGGGATGACACAATAGGTTTTTAAAGTAAAAATGTTCAAAAGTTTGGTAAGTTTTTATATCAAATTTCAAAGTGAAATTGATTAAAATAACCTAAATTGGATTAATTTAAGTATAATTGATATAATTTAACTTTAAAAACAATAAATACATAATTTAACCTTATAAATAAATTATATGAAAAGGCAGTTTTGAATTAAAATCTAGTATTATTCAGTATTCATTAAAAACTAATACTTCATAGAAAAATACCTAAAATTAACCCTACGATAATTTTTAGTTTTTTATATCAAAAATGTATTTATTTTTTCAAATAAAAATTATAAAAGTTTCAAAAATTATATTTAAAATGGGTTCACAAAAAGGTGGTAAAATAACCTTTTACAAAAAATACATATTTTTATTCATAAAATTGGATTTATTCTTATCTTATACCTATAAAATATATTGGATGAGTATCAAAAATATTTATTGAATGTATAATATATAAATTTTATTGAAAACATTAATCAAAATTTTTTTGTTTAAATTATTGAGATAAAATTTTGTTTGTATGTAGAAAAATAGTTTTCTTATAAAAGTAATTTATTTATTTTCAAATATTTCTTACATTAAATTATACTAATTGATAACCAAAGGATTAATTTTATATACATGTGTAAATAATATTTTCACAATTTTGTTAATCTTATTCATAACTTAAATTCTAATAACTAGATGGTAGCTATAATAATATTTTAATAAAAATATTAATAGTATCTTGTTGTCCAGTAAAACTCAACCTTGCGCATAACAAAATCTATTGAAGGGACTCAGTATAGTATGTAATAAAATAAAAACATATTGTTTCTTGTGCCTCAATCTAATCTAAGTGTTGTTTTTAGCGCAATATTTACTTGATGTTTCATATAACACAATCCACACATAGTGATTTCTTATAACAAAAGCAATATTTAGTGTTTCCTAAACAGAAAAATATCAAAAGATTAAATTAATTTTAAAAAAATATTTCAAAACATCATGGGGTTTTATAATGGTGTTTCCATGGACATCCCATTTCAGATGATGAGGGCTGGTGGCTGTTCCTTCCCTCTTTGTCTCTAAATTGGGGACCTCTCCATTTCATACAATGAGGGGGACAACTTTCCTTTCACTTTCATGAGGGCTACTAATGGATCCTTCCCTCATATTCTCTAAAATCAGGGATAGGGAATCCCTCCTAGATTAAGACCATATTTTTTCTTATAGAAGGTCATACCCCTCCTATATTTTATCACCATGGTTACAAAAACTAGATAGGATATGGGAACATGAAATATCCTTCTCTCTCCCACATAGCCTTGACCTTATCCCCCAATGAACAAAGGATATTGTGTGGTTTGTAAGATATTATACTTCCTCTTATGTCTCACACCGAGCATGAATCGTATGGGCATAAAAGTTAGTAATGATCATGACATCCTCATGATCAAATACATGATTCGGTAGAGAATCCTTTTTGGGATATTCCTCTCACATTCCTTTAAAGGGACTCTATAGGAATGGGTCCTCAAAGACATGTATCCATATAAAAGGTCCATATCCTTGGTGAGACTAACCTTAAAAGGGACTCCATCGATGTAGACCCAATGAATCAACCATGGGCCTCCTCTATAGGTGTAATTACCAATATTCCATACTACATGGGATTTTATTCCCATCCAAACGGAATACATAAAAAACCTTCCTAAGGTCCAAACCCAGCACCCCAAAATCACCAAAATTTTCTCTAGGACATATTCCTAGTAGTTTTACATCTTGGATGGGAGACTACACCCCTTCCAGGTCCTTTGGGAAACTTTGACATAAGTCCATCATTATCCTTTGACTAGGTACCTTTCACCAAGACATGGTTTTCGCATGATGTTAAATAGTGTTGTTTGGTTCTTGTCATGTGAACTAAAAAAGTATGATGTGTCCCATTAAGTGGCACCAAACTACATGGATTTTTATTCCTTTTACAAGGATATGTAGAAATCACATCTCATGGTCCTGATCCTAAAATCAAAACAACTATCGTCTTTCTAGATAATGATTAATTTCATAGTGATCCACTACATGGATTAAAACTATCATGATGATAATAAATGATATTATAATCTATAATCCACACAAAAAAATGGTACCATCGATGGAGAACCTCATATACATATATATTTCTTTATTCATGAATAATCTCATATACATATAGATGATTTTAAATCCAATACAAGCTAATAATTGATTGTTAACTTAAAGGGTGACCCATGTTATATTTGGGATTTAATGAAGGATTCAGGAATATGTCTTAAATCTATAAGAGTGTCCCAGAGTAGGAAATAATTCCCCCTAAAAGGGTGTGATGAGCTGAACCTCCCATCCTATCAACCAATTTGAGTTCCTAAGAGTTATTGGAGACATTTCCTAATGACCACCTACCTTTGGAAAGTAGATTTGTGAAATATCTCGAATAAGGGAATTTATGGGTGTTTCCAGATTCAAAAGCAAAACTCATTGGAAGCTACCCAAAAATGGTGAACCTGAAACAAATGATTGTGAAACATTAAAAACCCCACAATCAACCATTGGGTGAAACAAATTTTCATCGAAAACAATCATATGAATATATTAAATTCAAACTGTGTATATAATATCATATTGTATATATCATGCATTATATTAATGTTTTCATGAATCTTATGCATGTAAATTTTTAGTGCACATCCAGCAAAGTATTAAACTATTTTTATCTTATCATACTCTCCACAAATTATACATAAATAATAAAAAGGTTCCTTAAAAATAGATTCTATATATGTTCACTTACCACTTTCATCATATTCAAGTAGTGTTATATCCTTATCCTTCATCATATTCTTCCCTACCTTATTTATTTATTTATTTAATATATTCTTTAGATCTTTATATGAAACTTAGATTTCTGATTATGTATAAATAGTGATAGAATTTTTAATCTAAGAATCTTTTTTAAAAATATCAAATATGCACTTCATTTAATTATATAAAGAGAAGAATCATCATGGATAATTTTATAGGTAACCTAGATTATCTATGATACAAATTGAAATACCCGAGGTATTGATAGACCACATATTGGGTAGGAATAAATCAATGGTCTCTTTTCTTTTTTGAATTATTCTTATAAATTTGATCTCCTAGATTTATCTCATCGTTGATCCTATCCACTTTGTGTCTCATAACCTCAATAGGAATATGTAGTAAGTAAAGGCACAATAACACAAATATTTACAAGGTTCGTACAAAAAGACTATACTCCTGGACTTGATTGGTTATTCTACCCAATAAAGTATACTCTTCTATAATAAAATGATAACTAAAATGGTTTGTATTTATCACACCCACAAATCATTTAACTAATCATACAATTACCTGATTATTAAAAAAATTACATATACACAAAATTATACTAAAATCAATACTTTTCACTATGTTATCATTGCATACCCTAAGCCATACAAGTTACATAGATTCCCACTGTATATAATAAATTGTTGTCTTTATAAATACATTTGATTTATATAGACACGTTTTCTTAGGATGCTTCAACATCAATAAGACTGATCTCCTTCATCCTCACAATAGATTCTTTGACTACCACTGGGTCTTCAAGAATACCTAATTACATATCAGTATCTATTTTAACTCGTATTTATAGTTCTGAAATAAATATTATTACCTAAATTTCTCACCTCACTAAGCTCCTTTTATCTTTATGAATATATTATCTCCTCGATATATTAAAGGATTTCCTATAATGATCATAACATGCATGATTGGTCATTATCTCCTCAGTTTCTTCTTCTCAAGATTCTACAACAATCGCCATCATAGGATCTTATTATTCCTATAGATTAAATTCCATGATGATATTCTTTTTTTTAATGTATCAGATCCTCCTTCTTCCTCAAGAGTTATCTGGTTCTTCAAACTAATTCCAAGTTATCAACTCATCAACTCCAAAATCCTCTTCCCTCCATTTTTTATATAAATAGGTCACTATAAATATATTATATATATCTTATAATATAGAAAATACCATCAGATTATGTGCCTATTATCTCATTTACTTTTTCATATATAGAGATATCCTATGATCAAGGATATTCCATTTTATTTTTATCTCCTCATCCATTTTCTCTAATAATTTCATAGGAATACCCTTTTTTCTCTTATTCCTTATATTTCTCATCTAATATATATTCTAAACTATTATTTTAACATGATCAATATATCTTTCCATATTCTTCTCAAAACATATTCAAAATATCTATAACTTATCATTCTCTATGAATGTATGATAATTCATAAATTTAATTAGATTAAATCATGCCTTCATCTTCTTCAACTCACTAAAGTAGCTCGATCTCATCTTATGTTTAAATAACACATTAGCACTTTATAGGTAAACTTTAGATAATGAACTTTATTCACTCAATAATACAGCTCCAAATCATCTCACTGAATTCCATCATAAACCACTTTTAATTTAGTTATGTTTTAATCCATTAATAATAGCTCACGAATCTTCAGATTTCATCATTTCTAGATTTCATAATCTAAAAGTGTCTCATTTTCATCCTCTTTCTTTTCTCAAAAACTTGCATCTACTTTTATGTTCTATTTTTCAAAACATAACTCTTGTATAAAACTTTCTTGTGATATCTATAACATTGAAAAATATATTTAGAACCATCTGGTTTATTTTCATTGGAATTTAACAATTATAAAAACTTCATTTTATACTTGAAAGATATATCCAATGTATTTTTATTTAATATTCATTGGATATAGGTATCTCTAATTTCATTATCTTGAATAACAAACCCATTTTTGTGTTTATGATATTAAAATCCATAAAGCATATATTTGGCATTAACCTCAAGTATTTTCTCCATCAGATATTAAATTTGGAACTTCACTTTTCATCCAACAACAATCTAATTTTTTTATAAGTGTCAAAGTCATACACAGCTTAGGGTAACTCCATTTCATATGAATTGAAAGCCATAATTTTTACCAGTTTCCATTTCATACGAATTCAAATTCATATGATATGATCAAAATAATACAGGATTAGTTAAATTCATATGATATGACTCAAAGTAATATGGTGTCCTTTGAGTCTACTTCATAAGACATTAAAATTTTATTGAAACCTGTGAATTCATATTCCCTTAAAGATATATTATATACTTAAACAAATTCACACAACTCAGATTATAACACTGGAAAAATTCATACACCAGATTTATATGATTTGATATGAAGTCGTATGCTCTCATTGAAGTAATATGATCAAAATCTCATAGAATGGAAGTCATATGGTGAAGTTATACACCAAAATGATATGGTCCATTTTGAAGCCATATTATTTACTCAGTATTCAAAAATTCACTCTAAATTACTCTAGGGATACATCAAACAAACTCTAGCCATTCTCAAAAACATAAAATTACTTTCAAACCTCATCTAAAAACCATGAACATAGATATCAGAAACCTTTAACCTCAAGAACCTTTAGATAGTGTCTCCATTTCTATAAATCTTTGTTTTTCCTTTTAGAAGTATTTTTACTTCTTTAATTAATTCTTCACTCATTAATCAACACCTTACAACCATCTTCTAACTGTTGTAGACAATACTTAACACTTAAGTACATGTCTTTCACATGAGGACCATCATAAACAATCTTATGATGTATTACTTTCCATTTTTTACAATGAAATCATCTCATTCCATTTAATATGTAGTGGGTCATGCTTCCATATCTAACAAAATTATTTTTTATGTCCTTGAATATTATTGTGGTAATCATATGATTCATGGGGTTTCTACATTGAATTTTTCCTTCCAATTTGTTTAAGCAATGGCCATATTCCTTTTCCCAACTAAGTATGGGAATCTTCACTCATGAATTGGGTAGATACTTATATACATTACCAAATTTTTCTACATTACTATTTACATGATCATTTATAGCCTTTTATAGAAAACAAAACCACGCACATCATTGGTAACTTTAGTAGGCGTTATTAATAGAATATGTTTCGGCACAAATAAAATATTTATTTATTTTATTTATTTTATTTATTTTAAATATTCATGTATATAAAATTTTTATATAATTTTAATATTATATATTATTAAATTAACATGATGAATTTATTCTAAAAATATTTCCATACAATTCATACATTCTTGGTATGAAAACATAAGATGTAGTTTTTAACTACCTTGAATTCAGTCTTTTATATAGTTATTAGAGTGAATTTAGAGGTTGGTTATAGTTTATACATATTTGGTGTTAAGTTTATGATAGAATTAAATACTATCTTAAGTAAATTAACCTTGGGTGAAGGGAAATTGGGTAAGACTACTCACTATACTGGAGGCTTATTCCTTTTCTAGAAAAGTGGGGTTGGTTATTTTTCTCTCAAAGCTTACTCTTATGGGGATTATTGATTTTATGTAATTATAAGCCTTTACATTAAATTTGGTCATAGACCTCATACATGGGAAGAATTTTTATATGCATAAATGTGTTTGGATTATATTTGAGGGTGAGTAATGAAAATTGTATGTTTTTTAAAGAGTTACATATTAGTATGTTTGGAACATATTAATTTAGTGAATGGAATATATATTAGAAAAAAATAATTATAAGAATTAAATAATAAATATTTTCTGAGATAAAATAGTTATGGATTAAATATTCATGTGATTTATATTAAAACAAGGATACTAAGAAAAATCCTCAAATACTACTAGTGAGATTCCTTCCAAATCAATCACATGTCATGAATTTAATAATATAACTTGGTAGTTTCATGCTAAAGTTAGGTTCTTATGTATTATCTAATGTAAGTAATAGTGTAAATCGATAACTCTAAGAGTTATGTAACCAAATCTAGATGTAATGTTTTGTTGATACTTAGATGAGAAATCCTATTAGATAAGATACTAGAGGAATAGAGTTGATTTTCTCTATAATATGGATATGGGAAAAATTCCACTCAACTATACAAGATGTATATCTTATATAATTAGAATAATAGCATAGAAAAATAGATATGTACTGAGTTGAAAACTAAGGTATACTCAAGACTTAGTGTGATATGGATCTTGTATCACTAAATGTAATGATATATGGGGCCATAATTTTAGTAGGAGAACCTTCATTAAAATTATATAATGAAAAGATACAAAACATGATACTCACCCATAGATATGTTTTTGTCATATATTTTAGCCTGAATCAATATTATCATTTCAGTTTATCTCATAGTTATGACTTATAAAAAATACTTTATTAGTATATATAGTTGATAAGTGTTCTAAAAGAACAAATTTCTAATAATATTGATGATAATTTTATTGAAATCTATTTCTACAATTCTAATTCATGGGTATTGTATTTCATGTGTGCATCACACATTTTTGCTGATAAAAATGAGACTCAGAAATATGATATATTTGAATAAATTTAAATGATAAATGTGTTTACATTAGAGAAAGATTTTATATATTAGAGGTTGACACTTATGATCAAATCTTACCTAGTGGATTAGTTCTTGAATTAGAAAAATGTTAGTATAAACCTACCATAAATAGAAATTATATTTTTGTATCTTATTTAGATATGATATATTATTAATGTATTATCAAGAACAATAATTATTATATATATATATATGTGTGTGAATTAAATTTTTTATGGAATTGGAAATATATTGAATTGTTTTTAGATTCTGGATATGAGTAATACAATCTATAAAATTTAGAAAATGAAGGTCAGGGTTGATTCTAAAACCACTTACCTTTGGAATTTTCACCTTGGAAATATAAATAATAAAAACATTCAAATATTCCATAAATATGGATTGTTAGAATCATTCCATTATGAATCATTTCACACATGCACTCTTGTTTATTAAGAAAAACAACCATAGAACATTTCAGTGGAAAAGGTAAAATGTCTAGTGGATGATTGGATATTATACATAGAGATGTATATGGACCAATTCATGTATGAGAAATTAGTGGGTATAGGTACTTCATAACTTTTACAGATGAATTTAGTCTATATGGTTATGTGTTTCTGATGAGACACAAGTTTTAAAAAATTTAAAATTATAAATATTTTCATAAAGAAGTACAAAATTTATTATAAAAAAATATTAAGATTTTTTTATCAGATAATAGTAATGAATACTTGATCTAGGATTTCACTGATTATTTGAGATGCTATTTAATTTTTTCAAAAATCACTCCTCATAGAACACTATATTGTAATAGTGTTTCTAGGGGGAGGAATTAAACCATATTAAGCTTGTTTCAATCAATGATGAGTCATTGTAACCTTTTTTCTTATTTTGGGTATATGATCTAGAAACTGGTACATTCTTATTTAATTGTGTTTCATATAAAGTGTCCATAAATACACCATACGAGATATGTGCTGGGAAATTTCTTAATATGAATCTTATGAGGATTTTGGGTTTTTAAGAACACATATGATGTTTCTCTTCAAATAAACTGAACCCTAAATCAGAAAAGATCTTGTTTTTTGTTATCAAAATATGACTATGGGATATTATTTGTATAAACCTACTAAAAAATGTGATTGTGACTTTGTATAGTGTTTCAATTGATAGTAAACACATGAATCAAAAAGTATGTGGGAATAAATTAGAAATTGAATAATTTTAAAACCAAAAAATCTAAAGTGTTCTTAAGATGTCGGTTTAGTCGGTTCCAAAAATAGTTTTAGATAAAGAACAAAAATCAAATTACACAAGAACCACAAAAGTTTTTTGGGATTATTTAGGACCCTATGAAATCTAGATTTCTTATAGAAAATGTTGATGAAGTAATTTTCCTAAATAATCAACCTATTACCTAACAAAATTCCATTGATATTTCTTATTTCAATAAATGGATAAATTCCATGAAATATATATTAGACTCTTTGTATACTAACCAAGTTTAGGAATTGGAGGGAGAACATAATGGGGTGAGACCCATAGTGTCAAAGTGTGTTTTTCAAAATAAATTTGACCTGAATGGTAGAGTTTATACCTATAAAACACACCTAGTGATGAAGAATTAAAAGAAAATTCATGGTATTGATTATAGAGAAACCATTTTTCTGATTTCAATGAAAAATTCTATTTAGGTGCTAATTTCAATAGAATCTCATTATTATTATGAAATATATCAAATAAATATCAAAATTTCATTATTTAATGGTAATTTATCCCAATATAGATACATATAATACTACTTGAAGGCTTGGAATTAAAAATGAATCTACTGAGGTTTAAAAGTTTCAACAATCCACTCTTGGAATGAAGAAAGATTCATAGATTTACAACATATAATTTGAAGGTGTGACAAAAAATAATTGTGTTTCATTAAAAACATGAATGATTATTGTCTATTAAATATTATTAGTGGGAGTGTTATGAAATTTTTGGTATTTTATGTTAATGACATACTATTTATTGGAAATGATGTCCCAAATTTTTATTATTTAAATATGTGGTTGGAAAAGTTATTCTTAATAAAATAAAAGGGTAAATATGTATATATAATAGGTATAAATTTTTATAGAGATAGATCAAATAGGTTTATTGTATATAATCAAAACACATATATTGGTAAATAACTAAAGAGGATTAGCATAGAGATGTCTAAGGAGGGGTATTTACCAACATTTTATGGAACAAATCATAGTAATTTTCAAGATACCTATAAGATTTTAGAAATGATGGATATAATTGCTTATGAACCTTCCATAGGATCTATCATATATGACTTATTATGTACTCAAACCAATCTCACATATGATTTGAGCATAGAAACTATATACCAATCCAATCCTAGTGAGTCACTGGATTTCTATCAAGAATATCCTTAAGTATATAAGAATAAGTAAGTATATATTATTGGTATTTAGGGGTGAAAATGATCTCATTATAAAGGGTAACACTGATATTAGTATCCAATCCAACAAATATGAAATGAGATCTCAATTCTGTTACATGTGTTTTTTTAACAGAGGAGTCATCAATTTGAAAACTTCCAAACATGTTACCATAGTATAATCAAAAATAGATATAGAGTTCATCACTACTTAATATGATAGAAAGGAATCTATCTCAATCAAGAAGTACCTTAATAAACATGGGATGGTTATTAAATTGATGGAGAAATTTATCTTTACTAAGACAATAATATACTTATTTATTAGGAAAAAGAACCCCAATATCACTATTTCACCTCCGAGGTGGCACGTTTCAGGTGATGGTGAAATGGTCTGATGAGAATCATCACCCATATCTTTTTCTAGACACGGTATCTTGTCAAATTCACAATTTCATTTGTTTCGACCCATTATATTTCATTATCCTTTAAAGGAAGGTTGTATTAACCCCATAGGGATTGGTTAATTCACCCCTTTCATATTATGAAGGAGATTCCACAGTTATATAATCCCAGCGGGTGATTGTATGGGGTCAAGTACTTGTGAAATTGGTCCTCCTCAGATATAACTTCCTTGGATGGTCTCTAATGGGTTTATTCGTGGATCTAGAAACACCCAACTGACCTAGTATCCAACATTCATGGACCTTATTTCCAAAGGTAGGTGCTCGTTGAACAATGGTTTGGCCAATGACACTTAAGGACTCCATTGGCCAAGAGGATGGGAATTCTAGCTCACTGCACCCTTTTGTGGGGGGATTGTTTCCTATTATGGGACTCTATTATAGATTTATGTCGTGTTCATATGTTCAGTAATCCTTGGTTCATTATCAAAGATTTTTTCCACAAGATACCCCTGGTTTGTAGGATTTTCATAAGCATATATAGATTTGATGCTTCGAAGGCGATGCTGACTTGAGCCATAAAATAAGGAACTCTGGATTTTATCATCATGTAGAGGGAAAAAGGTGACTTGATGTTGGGATTGAACCCATAAGATTTGTTTCCTACATATCCTCGAGAGAGGAATCAGAACCCACATAGTTCGGAATGGTTGGGGATTACGCAAGGAAGTTTCCCATTTGGGGGGGACATGATTGGGTGAACCCTTTTGGGAGGGCACCCTTTTTAGCTTGGGACTTCAATTAGGTGTCCTATGTATCTTGGTTTGATCAGGAATCAGATTTCTCATAGTTTATAATGGTTTTGATGTTTTAATCATCACAACCCTCTAAGCCCTCGTGAGTCATGTTCAGTGTGAGAAATAAGAGGATGTGAGAGATCCAACCAACCACATGCTTCCTCTCCTTTTGGTGAGAGAGGGAGAGACTATGACATAAGAGTCTACAGCGAAGGTGGGAAGGTGCGCGAAGCAAAAAACCCTTTAATGTGAGATGACATTGAAGTTCATGTGGCCCGACCTCAAAATATTGGGGAATTACCTTAGTGGGAGGGCCCTGGAACGCGTTCGGAGAAGGGGAGGAGTTGCGTAATCATCAAAGGGGGAGGTAACATAACCCCTTAGACTGATCACCATTCATCCTTTAATAGAAAAGAAAGTGATCACCCTTAATATCTAGAACAAGAAGGTTCACATTGGCATACCAACGTTGGACTACGGGTTACCATGGGAATGTAGACCCACAAACATTCATGAATCCCAAACCATTGTGGGGAGAGCCTTTGTGACTCCACTTACCTTGGGTATGTAGACTCAAAGGGGCGTGTTGATACACCCAATGGTCTGATCATATGGGTCTGGTGGCTTTATAGGGGGCTTTGGCTTGATATCGAGGGACTGGTTCATGGAGGGCTTATGGAGGATTAGATAGTAATGGATGGGAAAGGTTGGAAATGGAGGAAATAATTCCCAAAAACTCCCCATTCAACATGCTAACTTCTTATACGGTGTAGGGTAAGTTCCATATACCATAGTGATATGCGGGTAGAGGGGTCATCCGCGTACCAATGCGGTATGTGGTAATGGGTATAGACCACCACACACCACAGTGGTAGGCATCCCAACACACCACTTTGGGTTCCATCCATGTACTGATGTAGTACGCGGAACCAGTTTAAATACATTAAGCAGTACACTACGTGGCATGCCATATTGAAGGAGGGTTCGGGGGATTATCAGTCACATGTATTTTATCTGTGAGAAACATATGGTTCATGGTTTCATAACTTAGGTTCACGGTTCTATTATTATTTTTATTTAGTTACCCCATCTTATGGTTCGTGGCTGGATATACATGTAGAGAGTGTGGTTCGTGATTTGGGCTTCACTGATGATTTAAGACTAATGTTGGAATCTTCCCTGTGTTCTTTCTTCAAACCTCTGGGTCCCCTTCGATCTTTCGTCGTCCGTTTTTTTCAATTCCTACTATTCTCCCTTTTATAGAACATCCGGGAAATCATATCTATGGGAATGCAGCACCATTTTCAAAGGCCCATTAAGAGATATCCTGACCCATGGAAGACTCAGTCAACTGGGGTTTGAGGAGGCCGTAGTTCGAGATCGTGGTTCATGGAACTCTACTGGGTTTCTTCATCCACCAACCATTGAGTTTTGCGAGACGGTATGTGGTTGATCTTTAAGTGCATGAGACCTTCGGCGATGTAGTTTTTAGTCCTTTGGGTTCACTGACCATCACTCTGCGGATCAGTGCTTCATGGATCGTTCTACGTACCGGTGGTTTGTGATCCTAGTGGTCCTCAAACCTTTCTCAGTGATGGAATACGGGCCACTTAAAATCCTTTGAAAACATGAATTCCTTCAAGTTTCTTCTAAAATTTTCAACTCAATATGAGTCCATTCACCATGCTAGACTTGTAAGAGTACTTTCTTCCTTCTGCAAAGTGATTGTGAGAGTATTTTCTTCCCTTGGAAGAATTTTTAGGACCCCACAAATTCCCCCCATCAGAATGGGGTCTGTTCGGAATAAAAAGGGGACTATTCTGATACATAAGTGGTCCTGAACTAAAATGGTTCATCGTATAACAGATAGTCCTAGTAGAAGGTACCACACCTATATATAGGGGCCCATGTCATTTTTTTTTACCATTTATCATGGTGAAAAGTTCTCTTGACCTCCTTAGCTTCTTCTGCATTTACGTATTGTGCTTCTTACAAAAATCATGTTTTTGAACCACTTCGTTCATGTTGTGAACCAATATTTTTTTCTTTTATCTGTCTGTGAACCCAATTTTGGATTTCAAGAACAACATGGTGTAATTTTAAAATCAAAATCCAGATTCAATGTAGGATTACACTACACCGCTTATGTGTCCACATATCGAGCTTGAACCAGAAAACTGAAATTTATGAATTATTAATCCAAACTTAAATTTTTCATCTAAAAATTATGAACATGAACATAATTGAGGCCTAGGTTAATGGTATCCACCTTCTTCAAACCCTTATATTCACCGACCAATGATCTACAGGCCATCAATTCATAGATACTTTATGTACCATGGGTGTACACGGTATAACGCTTCCATGTACCATAGCAGTACGTGACAATTTCTTCTGCACATCATGCAGTACACAGAATGTTCCTACCATGTACCATTTTTGGGAATAGTATATTTAGATTTATATGGATGTATTTTATGTCCTTTATCCGTTATTTTTTAAACTGTTATCCAAAAAAATTTACTGGACTATCTTTTTATCGGCTTTTGGATCCTCTCGTACAGTCTACAATGGCTTCTTCATAGGCTATGATAAAATCGACAAAGTCAAGGGATACCATGGCATGGAATAGTGAGGATTATCTTCGATCCTTCATTATTCATCATGATATCTTCATAAAGGATTTCTTGACACTAGATCTCCTATCTTACCCACTATTTGTATAGTTTCCACTTTACGGCTTTGGTCTCCCTAATGATGTTTCTCTATTGTTGGCTGACCCTAATACCGCTTTCATCCTCTTAGAAGTACCAGAAGTACATGATTGCGCCAATATTTTCCTAGTAGGATAATTCATTTCTACTACAATTCAGGAGAACTTCTTCATATTAAGAGGTTCTACATGCACTCAGGGCAATTGCGGGTGTCGCGATGGTGTCTCGAGACTACGTGCCCAAGAGTAACTATCCATTATCAACATCTCCCATTAAAATTCTAATGGAGAGTGAAGCACCAAGTGGGATCTATGGGTAGGAGGATGTTTCTCCAATGAATGGTCATGGGCATTTTGGGTACATCATACCCGTTTGGAGTCCCCTAACCAGTTGAAGGCGGTGGGCTTATATCAGAAATCATGGGTTTCTCAGTTTGCAGCCTTCTCCCTGGGAAAAATCCTTCCTGAGTTTCGGAGTCACTAGTGTTCAAGCACCAACACCTTCCATTTATTGCATGTGTAGGTGGGAATTAGATTATGGGATATACCCCATCTTAGTGGAATCCCCATACTTGGAGATATATTTGACGAGTTTCTCCCGGCAGCCACTACTTAGAATGACACTGACCACATGTCCCCTTTCATAAGGAGTTTACTAGTTATAGAAGAGGGATTACTTGATCATCCCCTCTAGGCCCACTTTATTATCCCATTCGAGTCATGGATAGGATTATTCATGCAGGAGAATGGACCTAAGTTGAAGGCTCACTGTAGTCGAACTCATCCATCCCGTCAGTCCCTCCAGACTCTAGGGTCATATTATGCTACCCTTGAAGCAGGAAGATATACCACATGAGGATATGAGCTTCAAATAGACGTATCACATGCGCTTAGATTTGTAGGTTTCTTTTCCAGGTATTTTAGTGGATGGATTTTTTCATTCTGTGATGTATATATCGGGGATTGGGTCTACACTTTGATGATGGAGTCCATGTTGGCAGAGGGTCGACCCATTAATTTGGCCCTTCCTACTCTCTCTCAATTTTATGAGTTGTTAGGACAAATACAAAAATTAGGCCCTCGCATCGTCTCAATGGAACATTTCAATTCTAGTATGGGTGGATGGCAGAACACTTATCCTTTTATGAATATCATCATACTGCAAAGGTTCCTCTTTCTGAATTTCAACCCACTCTTCTCAAGATTTCTTTTGTTCATCCCAGGACTCTATATGTTATTGATGTGGTTGGGATGTTGAAATACACTTCTCGCTTCTTTTTTGCACCGCATCATACCCCTCATGGGTCATTAAGAGGTGACAGGGGAAGTTATTTAGAGGAATTATCATACCTTATTGTGCTTCCAGATGGGATGCTCACTGCTTGTATAGATCGAGTAGTTATTTTTGATCCATACCTCTCCTGCCATCTTTTCAGACAATTCGAATGACTTCAATAAGATGCACTTATTCATGATGGTCAATTAAGGGTAGAGTCTCATCCTGTAATTCTTCACCATTTATGGCTTATTATGATTCATAAAGGTGAAACTATGGAAGTTATCATTCCTAACACAACAGGATCCACCTTTCTCTCACTAGAGTATACCCAACTGAGGGTGGACTGTTACCTCTATGGGGTGCTAAGATAACCAGTTCAGTGGGTGCAGAAACCTTTAACCATTCTTCTCACAATCCTTACCTCAAAAAAATTCCACACATTCCTTCTACTATGAAGAGCGCGATAGCTACACCTTCTACTATTTTCCCTACAGAAGATAAGATAGATACACCACATGTTCCTACCATTTTGGTAAGAAGGCGCTCGATTCTCCGTCAGCAGCATCTGGAAGGAGATTCATTGGGACAACCTATTTCAATGGGTAGTGATTCAGATTGCTCCCCTATTGTAAATACTACTCATGTCCCTAATGATACCGGACCTAGTACAGTAACACCAGCCACCCTGGAAGCTGTGACTAGTCCTCCGCATCCAACTCCAGCGATTGAGCCATCTAAGGGCAAGGAGAGTCCCCCATATTGGGTAACATGTCTTAAGTCCCTTAACACTCCTATGATGATGCTTCCTACTTATATATATGTTGTGTCATGGGAGGATCAAGGTACTGGTGCTTTGGCGAGGCACTAGGCAGTGTGAAAAGAGGCATGCTGATAGTTATATGCTCTTGCCGTGGAGACGCCTATAGACAATTTTTCAAATGAGACTGACAACTTTTAGTGGTTATTCACTGAGTTAGGTTCTGATGGATTCGATTATTGGTACTTACACCTCATCATCTACCAAATAATCATATCCTAAGAATACCTTGATTCCTTTGAGTACAAACTTTCCAAGTTTAATACTTCCCATCACCAGGTGACGACCTTTCGAGATGTTTCGGAGGAATTCAATCATCTTACGGCTGAGGAGGTGAAGGCTAGTGATTTAGTGGTCACTAAAAGGGAAGACTTAAGGGAGTGAGAGGCCCACACAACAAGGTTGAGGGATCAACTAGTATATTTGCGTTCTAACTATGATGTTATCCAAAAGAAAGGGAAGGACCTTAAAGTTGTGTTGGAGCGGGTGCGTCTAATGGTCAAGGCTGAAACAGAGGAGAGATCTTTCTTAGAGAAAAATCTTGATGGCCCTTGGTAGTCACTATCCATCTTTTTGGAAAGGGAAAGTCGGGATTTGTTTCATCTCTTCCCAAATCATGATATGTACTCTTTTTTCTTTTTGATACTTTGGAGAGACTCCGGACTGGGGATGTTCCTCCATTTTTTTAACTCAATAAAACTTATTTTCATTAAAATAATTCTTTTATATCTTTTCCTATCATATAAATTGATCATAATAAATCATGTAAGCACTCTTTTGATCATGTATTAATTTTTAACCATGACAAGTAAACTGAAATAATCAACTCTAGCTCTAATTGTTTCCTGATTCGCGGGACTCAGTGAACAAAGTTCAACTATTGATAAGGTTTTATGGAACAACCTCACAAAATTTCATGTATTTTTCATTATTGCCCTAATTGTTTCCTAATCCTACTTGACATGGGCTTAGAGGGAATAACCTGAATTTTTTTAGTCCACCCTTTGCGGTTTTTTGACCTAACATGGTTTACTTCTCTTTCGATGGCTCAACATTTTTGTAACAAACTGATACTCAAATTTTACCCATAGGTACCTTATATGGATTTTCCCTCTAGAAAGTATTTCATGTAACGCCCCGACCATAGATACCCAGATTTGGAACGTTATTTTAATAAATTGTCATGATTTACAAGGAATCAAGTCCCAAAGGACTGATTGGTTTAGTAGTCTTGGAAAATAGATTACATTCATGAAAGTTACATTACACATTCAAACGCAACATAAAAAAATACTTTTAGAATTAAATTAATATTCTAGATTAAACCTTCACATAAATCATAATACCCTTCCTGGCATCCTGGGAAAACAAAACATAAGAAAGGGGTGATCTTAGATGCTCAGTAAGGGTAAATAATTTAGCAGAAGATATAAACTTTTAAGGAAATATGTGTAATAAAAACAACATCCTTTTTAAACATAATCTTGAACATAATATGGTAAAAATAAATCAAACATCACCATATAAACATGAACATTAATATTCTACTAGTCGAATAATCACATGTAATAATTAACACTGAACATCATTACCACATAGTCAAGGCCTCGTGCCAAGGCTACAAATAAAATTGTTGTCAAGGCCTTGTCCCAAGAAACTAATTTGTCTCATGACACCTACCGATGAATCAAGGGGCTATAGTGGGCCCCACCCATCACTTACTAATTCCACTGCATTCCTCATATGAAAATTTTGAAACATAACATAAACATTCGTATTAAAACTAGCATACGAAATTCAATACTTCAACTATAAACCATGAAGGGTATAAAATAGTACATCCACAGTCAAACATATCATAACTCATTCGATAAAAAATGAAAGATTGTATTATAATAAATTAACCTTAACCAAGAATAATATCCAGCAAAGAATGTTGACATAGTTGAAAATTATCAGTAAAACTTTTTGAGAGAAATATCCCTTTTTGTGAAATCCTTTAAAAGGCACACATTTATAAAGGAAGTCATTTAAAAAAAATATTTTTGAATCAAATTATTCCATACCACTTTGAAACTTTTGAAAGGAATTAACATTTTAAAACAATCATGTCCATATAAATAAATCCTTAAAACCATTTTGAAAACATGGACATTAATTAGGAGGATTTAAAAGAATAAATATTTAAAACATTTAAAATGATTTTTTAGTTAAAGAGAACCTTAAAAGAATCATTTTGAAATGTCTTTTATGAAACATGGACATGGATAATACATATTTCCCATAAAATAATTTTTTTTGAGAAAAAATGTATTTTATGGGAAATATCTATTATCCCTGTCCATGTTTCATAAAATACATTTCCCATAAAATACTTACACATAAAAAATCTTGGATAATAATGAGATTGAAGAATTAACCCTTACCTTGTACTTTCCTTTAGTCGAGGGTACGTTTAACCTCGTGTATGATGACCATAGTATGTTATTAAATTATACCATAACCATATTAATATTTATTATGTAATACATGATTCATTTATGACTTTATACTACCCATTTAATAATAATTTCCATGTTAAATTAACATTTCAGGTAACAATCGATTTCTTTATCGTACGTGTTTTAACTTGTTATTCTTGATTGCATCACATAGATCATGATTTAAATACTTATAGAATATAAAAATGATTTATATATCATATATATATATATATAGAATATAAATATGTATAATAGATTGATATAGGAAATGGAAGACACCGTTTATGGAGACGATAGGTCGTACGTACACATAAATGTTGTTTCCATTTTCATATCGTATTGAATGGAACTAAGTGAATAAGATATATGTAAATACATATATATAAATATGTATATATATATATATTCAGTAGCATTATTATTTCATATATTACATACTTATTAATAATATATATTTTTATAATCATTGTTGAATGGTGAATGTGGAAATAAATCTCATCACGTCTTGGAGATGGTAAGTCATACGTACACACGAGCGACAATATCATTTCCATAATGATTAAAAGGTGTGGAATTGGATGGTATATTAATTTTACAGAGACATTATAATTTTATTTTTATTATTTATATATATATTAATCATCATTATATCCTTCCAAATAACATAGTGTTGAATAACAAATTACACCACGGCATGGAGACGGTAAGTCGTACGTATGCACGCATGGTGACATTATCATTCATATGATGGAAAGAATAATGAATATGGTTGTACCATATTTATAATAACATAATATTATGTATAATTTACTGGATTTATTATTTTTTATGGAGATAACAAATAAAGAGAAAGTGGAAGAATAAGATAACATTGAAAGAGGTGATGAAATTATTACCTCTTCTTCGAGTGCTTCCTTTTGATTTTATCAAAAGGGGTCCTTAGGTTGGATTATGATCAAAGGAAGGCCTCTATGATGAGTTTAGAGTATTTTGGAGGATATTTGGGAAAGTTTTGGCTGAGTCAAATTTCTTTGGAAGTGTGAATTTGAGATAAGTGGAAGTTCCCATTTATAATAGGGGTGAGGGGCACCTTAGGAAAAAATTGAAATATTATTTTATTATACCATAATATTCGGTTTCCAATGGCTCCAAATGAATTTATTTCAAACCTTAGGTGGTTATGGGTCTAAATAATCTCAAACAATAGGTTATAGGAAAGTTTAGGTTACCATATTAACCTTATCTTTTAGATTTAACTCTTTTTTAAATAGTTTAACATTTACCATGTCTCCTTGTATTTTTATATTATATGGTTAATAAACTTACTATAAAATTATAAGAGAACACAAAGTGGTTCATTAATGACATATATATTATTATATAATTCCTCTGGCTGAACATTATATTTTTAGTACTATTATATAATTTAATAATATAGTATTTGTTTTAAAAACTCATTTATATCAATTTTGACACTATTTAGTATTTGATTTTTGTTAAAGTCCTAAAAAATTTATCACTTCTAAAAAAATTATTTAATCAACACTAACATGTCATTTTAACCTATAAATTTATTTTAATTCATCAACATTCTCAATTCACATTTATTTGGATATTTATAATATCAATTATTTTAATCTTTCATTAATAAGGTAATTACTGCATCATCATTGTCTTATAAATAAAATTAATTATTTAATATCTAAAAATTATAAATAAAATACCATGATATTTTAAATATGTTTAGATTTCTTATGAATATTTATAGTCGAATTTATCTTATGTATAACCCTATATTAAAAATGGTTTAGTTATTAAAATTTTAATTTAACACTTTTAACTCTTCTTTAAATAAAATAATAATAATTGACCTAATCTAATCCAAGTGAACCAAAATGATAATATTTTATTCCTGAGGTTGATTTTGGTCGAAATACACTTATCCAATAGAATTAAGACATGTTTTAGGGTAATTATAATATCATTTTTACCTTTAATTACCCTATTTAGTTTTAACCGGGGTAAATAAAATTAAAAGGTTACTATTCAAAAAATATATTTTAATCCTATTGAAACAAATTTTACTTACTGATTTCAACCATGTCTCTAATTTTTTTTAAATTCAATTCACAGAAGCGGTAAAATTACATTTTATGCATATTTTGGAAATGTGCCTAGAAGGTGGGTAAAAGACGTTAAAAGTTCAATAAAATTTTATACATCTAATTTTATTTTGAAATTAATATAATTAATTACATTGAAGTTATATATTTATTATGTATCTATTTTTAATTAAAATAAATATGAATAAAATAAATAATTATTTAAATAAAAAGTCGGTTTTAAACACTAACGCAGTGTTTTCACTATTCATCAAAAATTGAAAGTTTTCAGAAAAATACCAAAACATCACCCTAAGATAATTTTGATATTCCAAATTTAAAAAATAATTATATTTTACCAAATTAAAAATATAGAAGTTGAATTAATTAATTTAAAATTAATTCCCGTTGTCAAAACCTAAAAGCGAGTTTTTAAAAAGTAAAAACTAACGAAAGATTTACATGTGTTTATGATAAATTTAAATGTGAAATTACTTATAATAGACTAAAATTTATTAAATGATAAAAATTTAATATAATTATAATTCCAAACCATTTAAATTCATAATTTAACAATATAAATTATTTCAATTAAAAAAATTCAATTAAAATTTAGTATTTTTCACTATTTATCAAAATATGAAAGTTATCAAAAAAGTTCCAAAAAATTTATCCAAACTTAATTTTTATGTCCCTCTTATAAATAATAATTTAATTTTATAAAATTGGATATATAAAAGTTTGAAATATTGGTTTTAAAAAAGGGTTCACCATTAAAAGGCGGTAAAATTGCATTTTTTGAAAAATAGTTCTTTTATATGAAAAAAATTAATTTGTTCTTATATTATGTCTAAGAAACACATAATATGGATTCTAAAATTAGATGGGGTATATAAAATTCAAAATTCATTTCATACTATTCATAACCGCTTTTTGAATGGCTAGTTTGGTAAGTCGTGGTGTGCTCAAACTCGGTGCTGTGTGTAGCGCAAGTTATTTAATTACATTGAATAGATAACGTACTCTGAAATATTGGGGTGTTACATTCTCCCCTCATTAAATAAATTGTGTTCTCTCAATTTGAAATTTTTCTTTGAAAATAAAAGGTTAAAAATAGAAAAATACATTTGTGGAAAACCCACATCGGAAATTGGGTTAATAAAGTTTAGTCTTAATAAGAGGGAAAGGGAAATGAAAAATTCACTACCAAATTATGATCTCGATTAGGAGAACATTGGTGGAAATTAGAGACACATAATTTGAGGAAAACGTAAATATTTACAGGAAGTGATTGAGGTCATCAATCATAATCACGTGTAAAATTGAGGGCCTCAAATCCATCAATCTATGATGATTTAAAATATCATCGGTTCAACAAAACATAAGGTATTAGGATAACACGTTTTTTGTTTTAAGATCCCTTACCTAAAGTTTAAGAACTAGTTTATTCATATAATAAGAGGAAAAAAATATACTTGACAAGTAGATTTTCATCCTTATACTAATTCCTACCACAAACTCATCTTTCACTCCAAAATATAATAGAATTCAAAAATATCCTATTTATCCTAATCGTATAGGGTTACAAAAATAATGAATTTATAATTTATTTGTCATACTATTAAAAAAAACTATATTATACAAACCAAGACATCACGTAGGCCAGTGGTAGGTGATGCACCCTTTGTCTCCCTTCGGTTGCGGGTTCAAGTCTCGCGGCCTTGCTAGATGTGATGGGTTATAGCACTACCTCCGGGTTGTCCTTTTTATAAAAATACAAAAATAATCTTAAGAAATGATTTAACCTTAACAATAGTATCCAATGTAAAACATAATCTATTACAACCTTTAGACTTATCCAAAATACTTCTATCCAAACTCACAGTCCAAAATTTATAAGGAAGGTAAACACAATGAAGATCTTTTTTGCCACGTAATAACATGTTAATACCTTCATCATGTATTCTTTTAAAACACGGTAACACCATGAATTACCATAAAACCTTATTGATTGCATTTATTCTACCTTATTCCTTATAGAATACTGTATATACTCCTTATATCCAAAAATGTTGTAAACTCCAACAATAATGGAATAAACAAACTATTAATTAGTTTCAAAGTAGTCAAGAATATCGAATATAATTTATCCAATTCAATCATATCTTATTCCAAAATCACTACCTCAGTATGAGAACCATATTAAGGTTTATCTTTACTTCAATCATGTATTTTTCCAAAATTTTAACTTTCTATTGAGTCAATTTTCTTATAACCATATAATCTCAAATCCTCAATGAAATAGTACTGCAGTACAATCCTTATTTATTTCCATAAATCATATAACCAGTACATCGTTGATACAACACTCAAATGAAATAATTTTTTAATAAAAACATAATAACACTAGTCATTCCTCTTCATCTGTGGTAGTATCATAACTTGATTATTATCCAATATCATTATTTGGGGCATACTTTAATGATTTGTAAATTGATTCGTGTAGTGTCCCAACTCATTGTAGATGAATAATTGTACATTTGAAACCTTGTTCTTACCCTTGAAATCACGTACTTGGTGTCATTTTTCTCCGCACCTATAAAAAACTCCCATTCCCTTCAAGCATTTACCAAGGTGATTCTTTCCACAGTTATCACATATGGGAAAATCCTTCTTTCCCCTCTTCCCTTTATCCACCTTTCCCTCTACCATCCTTTTCTTCTCTTTCTTCCCTCCAAATCCATAGGACTCAGATAATTATTTACTTATCATATTAACACATGATAATATTTTTTCATATGATGAGAATACATGGGAGACTAGTTCCCTTCTAAATGTTTTCTAAATACCATGAAATATATGATCCTTCTTACTCTTTGGATCATGTGTATTGATGGAGTTATCATTCCTTCTACTGGACGCCATTTCTAAACAATGGCATACACTAGGTTAGTTTATGAATCGTGATTCATAATTCCAAACTTTTAAAATACCTAACGTAAATTGAAAATATTATTCATATAATCTATAATCATAAAAAAAATTATTTGAGGAAGTATTTACTCCTAAATCCTTCATAATGGATTTTAAAGAAAATGTGAACTATCCTAAGCATATCCCCTAGGAGTGTCATAACCAAGAGTGCAGAAAGGCCCGTTTTGTGTACCAGGATACCCTAGGTCAAGCCTAAAACTCCTTGTCGGAGTTTTCACTCCTAAGTGCATCTTTTCCAGAGCCTCCACTACCTTCTCATATTTAGACAGGGATTTATTGTTTGGGAAATACACAAAATCTCTACATTACCAAAATTCTAGAATGTTCTTCTATACTAATCCTCAAAGTCTATCTTAGGGTAATGTTCTCTAATCAGAGATTTTCTAAATATAGTTTCCTAGGTTATTGATAAACTTCCTCTAATACCAACTGTAACACCCCAACCCTAGATACCCAAATTTGGTGCATTATTTTAATACATTTACGTGATTTAAAAGGAATCAAGTCCCGAATGACCGATTGGTTTAGCAGTCTTGGAAAATAGATTACATACATGAAATTTACATTACACATTCACACAAAATGTAAAAAAATACTTTGATAAGTCCATTAATCTTCTAGATTGAACCTGAATATAAATCATAATACACTACCTAGCATCCTGGTGAAACAAAACATAATAAAGGGGTGATCTCAGATGCTCAGTAAGGGAAAATAATTTAGAAGAAGTTATAAACTTTAAAGGCAGGATGTGTAATAAAAACAACATCCTTTTTAAACATAATATTGAACATAATATGGAAAAAATAAATCAAACATCACCATATAAACATGCACATGGTTATTATACTAGTTGAATAATCACATGTAATACTTAATTTCATAATGAGGGAATGCCTAAGGTCGGACATCATTACCACATAGTCAAGGCCTCGTGCCCAGACTACAAATAAATTTTTTTTCAAGGCCTTGTGTCAAGACACTAATTTGTCTCATTATACCTACCGATGCATCGAGGGGATATATCAAGTCTCACTCATCACTTACTAAGTCCACTTCATTCCCCATATGAAAATGTTGAAACATAACATAAACATTTGTATTAAAACTAGCATACGAAATGTCAATACTTCAACCACAAACCATGAAGGGTATAAAAATAGCACATCCATAGTCAAACATATCATAACTCATTTTATACAATATGGAAGATTTTATTATAATAAATTAACCTTAATCAAGAATAATATCCAGTAAATAACGTTTACATAGTTGAAAATGATTAGTAAAACTTTTTGAGAGAAATATCCCTTTTTGTGAAATCACTTAAAAATAAAAAAATTATAAAAGAAGTCATTTAAAAGAGATTTTTGAATCAAAGTGTCCCATAAAAATTTGAAACTTTTTAAAGGAATTAACATTTTAAAACAATCATGTCTATATAAGTAAATCCTTAAAAAAAATTTGAAAACATGGACATTAATGAGGAATATTTAGAAAAATAAATATTTAAAACATTTAAAATGATGTTTTAGTTAAATAGTACCTGAAAAGAATCATTTTGAAATGTATTTTATGAAACATGTACATAGATAATAAATATATCCCATAAAATACCTACACATAATCAATCTCAGATAGTAATGAGATTGAGGAATTAACCCTTACCTTGTACTTTCCTTTGGTTGAGGGTATGTTTAACCTTCTGTATGATGACCATAGTATGTTATTAAGTTATACCAGAACCATATTAATATTTATGATATAATACATGATTCATTTATGACTCTATACTACCCATTTAATAATAATTTCCATGTTAAATTAACATTTTAGGTAATAATTGCTTTCTTTATCAAACGTGTTTTAACTTGTTATTCTTAATCGTATCACTTAGATAATAATTTAAATACTTACATAATATAAAACATGATTTATATATCATATATATTTAGAATATAAATATGTATAATAGATAGATATATGAAATTTAAAACACCATTTATGGAGACGGTAGGTCGTACGTACGCATAAACGTTGTTTCCATTTTCATATCGTATTGAACGAAACTAAGTGAATAATATATATATATATATATATATATATATATATATATATATATATATCTGTGTGTGTGTGTGTGTGTGTAATGCCCCGACCCCTCTAGACTAGATCTGGTCCACTACTTGTTATATTGTCATGTTTAGAAGGAATGAAAATCCTGAAGGAATGATCAGATTAGTAGTCTTGAAGAAACTAGATACATAGATGTTACTCAAATTAAATTGGAAAAGTTTACAAAATACAATACATAATGAAAACTAAAAACTGAATCCACAAGAACTCAATAAATGATCTCCTATTTGTCACCTGTTGAAAGTAAACAATTAAAGGGGTGAGCTCAAATTCTCAGTAAGGGTTACAAATAGCAGAAGCATGAATAAAATAATAAATGAATCATAATCAATCTGACATAATCAAATTATTCCATATTATGAACGTGTAAAGATTAATTTTGAAGATTCACAAACATTAATCAAGATAAGATACATATATTATGACCTGGTTCAACCATTGAAAAGGTTTCATGATGAGTATTGAAGATGTTAATGCAAATTGAAAACTGGTCTTCCTTGAGTGTGATAAATTTACACATCTCGGATGGTGTTTTCATTTATTGTATAAAAGGAGGGGAAAAGAGAGATTATGATGAAATATTCCATTAGCATAATAAAAATCCAATACATGTAAGTTACTTTAATTATCATGGAATTTGGAGGAGGGGAGGTGATAAGGGAGAATAGAAGAATGGAAATTTTTAAAAGAAATTGAAATAAAAGAGAAAGAAGGTTCACCTCTTGAGTACTCCTCCTTGAGAATCTCCTTAAGGACTTTTTTTTGGACTTTTGGTGAGACCAGAAGGTCTTCAATGTTGTTAGAGGGCTTGAGGAGAGTATTTTGCAGAATTTGGGCAAGTCTTGAAGCTCAAGTGGTGTGGGAGGAAGAGGGGTGAGGGGTGGTTTATATAGTCACTAATACAAAAACAGACTTTATCAGCACTCAAAACAGGCTTTAACAGCACTAAAAAATAAATGTAAAGCTCTGCACTGATAAAGGTATCATTTATCAGCACTAAAAGAGAACTGATAAATGTATCCTTTATCAGTGCTAAAAAATCTCTGAAATGGATTCTTTATCAGTGCATTTTTAGTGCTGATAAATGATACCTTTATCAGTTCTAAAAAAGCGTTGATAAATGCCATGCCTGCTGTAACATAAAATTCTGCAGCAGCACACCCAAACAAGTGCTGCAAAAAAATCAGCATATCAACAAATATACCCATACAAAATTAATACATAATTTATAAGGTAATTACAGCAAGTATACCCATATAACTAGTATACCCATACACCATTAACAAATAATTCATAAGTTAATTAAATACATAAAGAATTCATTTTAGAATTCAAGGGGTTGGGGGTTGTTCCAGGGTTTGGGGTGGCTGTCCAAGGAGGGTAGGGGTGTCTAGGGGTGGGGTTGTCTGAGGGGATGGGGTTGTCTAGGGGGATAGGGTTGTCCAAGGGGTATGGGTGGTGTCCAGGTGGATGGTGGGGGCTGTCCATCGGGTGGGGTTGTCCAGGGGGTAGGGGTGTCTAGGTAGTGGGGTGGAGTCGAGGAGGGGTGGGGATCTAGGGGGTGGGGGTCGTCTTGGGGAATGGTGGGGTGTCCAGGAGGTGGGGGTTGTCTAGGGTGTGTGGGGGTGTCCATGGGGGTGTCCATGGGGGTGTCCAGGGTATTGGGGGGGCTTTCCAGGGGGTGGTGCTGTCCAGGGGGTGGGGTGGTGTCTAGGGGGTGGGGCGGTCCAGGGGGTTGGTGGGGCTATCCAAGGGGGGTGGGTGGTGTCCAAGGGGGTGGGGGTGGATGTCCAAGGGGGTGGGGATGTCTAGGGGTGGGGGTGTCCAGGTGGTGGTGTGGTTTCTAGGAGGGTGGGGGTGTCGTCTAGGGGGTTGGTGGGTGTCCAAGGGGTAGGGATATCCAGGGGTGGGGGGCTTTCTAAGGGGGTTGTCCATGGGGTGTCCAGGGGGTGGGGTTGTGTCCAGGGGGTTGGGGGGATTTCTAGGGGTGGGGGTGTCCAGAGGGGTGGGGGTGTCCAGGGGCGGGGTGGTGTCTAGGGGTGGGGGTCTAGGGGGTTGGTGGGGTTGTCCAAGGGGGTGGGGTGTCTAGGGCGTGGGGTGTCCAGGTGGTGGGGTGGTGTCTGAGAGGGGTGGGGGTGCCATCCAGGGGGTTGGTGGGTGTCCTGGGGTGTGGGGTGTCCAGGGGGTGGGGGGCTGTCTGGGTTGTTGTCCATGGGGGTTTCCAGAGAGTGGGGTGGTGTCCAGGGGGTTGGGGGGGCTTTCTTGGGGTGGGGGTGTCCAAAGGGGTGGGGGTGCCCAGGGGGTGGGGTGGTGTCCATGGGGGTGGGGGCAGTTCAGGGGGTTGGTGGGGCTATCCAAGGGGGGTGGGGTGGTGTCCAGAGGGTGAGGGTGGTTGTCCAAGGGGGTGGGGTAGGTGGTGGGGTGGTGTCTAGGAGTGGTGGGTGTGCCGTCCAGGGGGTTGGTGGGTGTCCAGGGGGTGGGGTGTCCAGGGGTGGGGTGGTGTCCAAGGGGTTGGGGGGCTTTCCAAGGGGTGGGGTGTCCCAAGGGGTGGGGGTGTCCATGAGGTGGGGTGGTGTCTAGGGGAGTTCCAAGGGGTTGGTTTGGTTGTCCAAGGGGGTGGGGGTGGTTGTCCGTGGGGGTGGGGGTGTCCAGAGGGTGGGGGTGTCCAGGTGGTGGGGTGGTGTTTAGGAGGGGTGGGGGCGTCGAGGGGGGGCATCCAGGGGTGGGGGTGTCCAGGGGGTGGGGGCTGTCCAGGGTGGTTGGGGGGTTGTCCATGCTGGTGTCTAGGGGGTGGGGTGGGGTCCATGGGGTTCGGGGGCTTTCCAGGGGGTGGGGTGTCCAGGGGGTGGGGGTGTCCAGAGGGGTGGGGGTGTCCAAGGGGTGGGGTGGTGTTTGGGGGGGGATGGGGGCGGTCCAGGGGTTGGTGGGTTTTTACAATGGGGTGGGGTGGTGTCCAAGGGGTTGCGGGGTTTTCCAAGGGGGTGGGGTGGTGTCCATGGGGTGGGGGTGGTTGTCCATGGGGGTTGGGGTGTCCAGGGGTGGGGGTGTCCAGGTGGTGGGATGGTGTCCAGGAGGGGTGGGGGTATCATCCAAGGGGTTGGTGGGTTGAGTATTAAATGTCACAAATGACCCATGGATTGTTATCCTAAAGTATCAACACAATCTGAATGTGTCTGGTAGTATTCTCATGCGTAACTTGTTGTTTTCACTTAAAATTCTGTCCATTTTAAACAAAAGAGAGACACTTTTAGTGATACCAGCCACACCGTACATTTGATTGAAGCAGGGTAGACTTTTACATGTCAAAAATGACTCATGGATAATTCTCTTAAAGTATCAACACAATACTAATGTGTATGGTTGGAGTTTCGTACGTTAGATGTTGTTTTCACTTAAAATTCTATCCATTTTAAACAAAAGAGGGACACTTTGAGTCATACTGGCCACACCGTGCCTCTGATTGAGGCAAGGTTGACTCTTAAACGTCACAAATGACCCATGGATCGTTCCCCTAAAGTATAAACACAATCCTAATACATTTGGTTGGATTTTCGTAAGTCATTTTTGTTTTTACTTAAAATTCTGTCCATTTTAAACAAAATAGAGACTTTGAGTGATATCGGCCACACCATGCCTCGAATTCAGGCAGGTTTGACTCTTAAAGGTTACAAATGACCCATGGATCATTCCCCTAAAGTATCAACACAATACAAATGCGTTCTGTCTGATTTATATACATCAGTTTTTGTTTTCACTTAAAATTTTGTCCATTTTAAACAAAAGAGATACACTTTGAGTGATACCGGCCACACCGTAAATTTAATTGAGGTTTAATTGTCTCATACACATCCAAAATGACCCATGTATCATTCTCCTAAAGTATCAACACAATCGGAATGCGTTTGGTCAGATTTCTATAAGTCAATTGTTGTTTTCACTTAAAATTCTGTCCATTTTAAACAAAAGAGGGACTTTGAGTGATACCAGCCAAACTATGCCTCATATTGAGTCTTTTTTGACTCTTAAACATCAAAAATGACCCATGTATAGTTCCCCTAAAGTATAAACACAATACAAATGTTTTCGGTTAGATTTCCGTACGTTAGTTGTTGTTTTCACTTAAAATTTTGTCCATTTTAAATAAAAGAGAGACACTTTCAAAGATACCAGACACATTGTGCCTTAGATTGAGGCGAGGTTGACTCTTACATGTCACAAATTACCCATGGATCGTTTCTATAAATTATCAACACAATTCGAATGCGTTTGGTAGGATTTATGTAAGTCCGTTGTTGTTTTCACTTAAAATTATGTGTGTTTTAAACAAAAGAGAGACACTTTGAGTGATACCAGACACACTATGCCTCATATTGTGACGGGGTTGACTTTTACACATCAAAAATGACCCATGGATCATTACCCTAATGTATCAACTCAATCTAAATGTGTTTGGTTGGATTTCCGTATGTCAGTTGTTGTTTTCACTTAAAATTCTGTCCATTTTAAACAAAAGAGAGACCCTTTGAGTGATATCGGCCACACTGTGCCTCGTATTGAGGAAGAGTTGACTCTTACATATAAAAAATGACCCATGGATCGTTCCCCTAAATTATCAACACAATCAGAATGTGTTTGGTTAGATTTATGTACGTCAGTTTCTGTTTTCACTTAAAATTATGTCCATTTTAAACAAAAGAGAGACACTTTGAGTGATACCTGCCACACTATGCCTCATATTAAGGCAGGGTTAACTATTACATGTCAAAAATTACCCATGGATCGTTCCCATAAAGTATCAAAACAATCCAAATGCATTTGGTCAGATTTTCGTACGTCATTTGTTGTTTTCACTTAAAATTCTGTCCATTTTAAACAAAAGAGAGACACTTTAATTGATATCGGCCACAACATACCTCAGATTGGGGAAGTGTTGACTCATACATGTCAAAAATTCCCCATGTATCGTTCCCCTAAAGTATCAACACAATCCAAATGTGTTTGGTCAGATTTCTGTACGTGAGTTGCTGTTTTCACTTAAAATTATGTCCATTTTAAACAAAAGAGAGACAGTTTGAGTGATACCATCCACAATGTACC
The DNA here is from genome assembly GCA_963277665.1 of Viscum album. Lineage (NCBI taxonomy): Eukaryota > Viridiplantae > Streptophyta > Magnoliopsida > Santalales > Viscaceae > Viscum > Viscum album. Next base: position 57,289,841 of record OY728145.1, on the reverse strand, counting down.
TCAAATTGAGGCATATTTGACTCATACACGTAAAAAATTACACATTTAGCATTACTCTAAATTATCAACATAATCTGAATGTGTTTGGTCTGATTTCCGTACGTCAATTTTTATTTTCACTTAAAATTATGTCTATTTTAAACAAAAGAGGAGACACTTTGAGTGATACCGGCCACAATATGCCTCATATTGAGGCGTGGTTGACTCGTACATGTCGAAAATGACCCATGGATCATTCCCCTAAAGTATCAAGACAATAAAAATGTGTTTGGTTGGATTTACATATTTCAGTTGTTGTTTTCACTTAAAATTATGTCCGTTTTAAACAAAAGAGAGACACTTTGAGTGATATCGGCCACATCGTGCCTCAGATTGAAGCGAGGTTGACTCTTACATGTCAAAAATAACCCATGTATCATTCCACTAAAGTATGAACACAATCTGAATGTGTTTGGTCAGATTTTCGTACGTCAGCTGTTGTTTTCACCTTAAAATTATGTCCATTTTAAATAAAAGAGAGACACTTTGAGTGATACCGGCCACACCAAGCCTCATATTGAGGTGTGGTTGACTCGTACATATCAAAAATGACACATTTATCGTTTCCCTAAAGTATCAACACAATTTGAATGCATTTTTTCTGATCTTTGTAAGTCAATTGTTGTTTTCACTTAAACTTTTGTCCATTTTAAACAAAAGAGAGACACTTTGAGTAATACTAGCCACACTGTGCCTCGGATTGAGGTGAGGTTGACTCATAAACATAAAAAATGACCCATGGATCCTTCACCTAAATTATCAACACAATAAAAATGAGATTGGTTGGATTTCCACATGTAATTTGTTGGTTTCACTTAAAATTATGTCTATTTTAAACAAAAGAGAAACACTTTGACTGATACCAGCCACATTGTGCCTCGGATTGAGGTAGGGTTGAATCATACAAGTTAAAAATGACCCATGTATCATTATCCTAAAGTATCAACACAATACTAATGTGTTTTGTCAGATATGAAGTTATTTTGGAGATTTTATAGGTTTTTCTTATCCATAGCCCCAAGAAAAGTGGTTCATCATTCTTTCATGTTGTTGGTACATTTAATCTGTTAAAATGGGAAAATGACACATTTGAGAAATGATGTTTTATTTAATAACAATTATAATTTTTCTATAATCGTTTACATACAATTATTTTTAATCTTTTGATCCCCTTAACCCCTCTCAAAAATGATCGCCAATTGTACACATCCCCAAGTAAAATCTTCATGATATTTGTGTACAATATTCCATCAGGTATACGGCCCACTCATTTCTGGACAAATCTATATTGTCTTGTGAGTATTAGGATTTTTGAAAGTCATATTAGTACTAAGAAATATATAAATAAAAAATTAATAAAAAATTAAAATGAAATAGTAGTTGTTTTTCAAAATACCTCTTTAGGGATGCTAGTTTTTTTTTATGAAAAACAATATCTTTCATAAATTTACAAACATAATAACTGCAATCATTATTGTTTTTTTGTTTTGGGAACTACAAAAAATTTATCATTATGAGAATAAGTAACTTGCGTTGATATGTATTTGGATAGTGAAATTTTATTATATATACCCGGATATTTGTCCAGATGTAGTACTTGCTCGCCTACTTATACTTAGCCCCTATCCTCATTCCTTTTTTAGATGATAATTATACACCACCCTATCATAACATAATACTCAGTAAAAGATAATATAAATTATATTACTTGATGTTTAGACCTAAAATGTAGGATTTAGTGTCTTACATATTCACAAACTCCATCATGTGTGGTCAGTTTGTTGGATATCCTTGCATTGAATCCATAAAATGAATCTTTGGAGTATCCAAGTTTACCGCAATTAGAATCCAGTGTTTCCTAAAAACCCAAATATGAATAAGTAATAAAATAAGTGAAAATATAATTGATATTCTTTAATCATAGAGTTTTACCCCTGTAGGGTCTATATTAGGAAGAGTATTTCATCCGTAATCTTTCTTTCAAATGTTTTCAACAAGTCATTCACTATTTCATTCTTTTTTATAGCTATAATTTTGTTAGTTGTGTCGATGTGGTATGAGGACTAACGAGTCCGAAAATTGGCTCATGGGAAAATTACTTCAACTGTTTTTCATATATACGTCTGTCAATAATATAAAATGCATTTAGTCATAATTTTCATATTACATCAGCTTTTAGAAAATCAATTCATGAAAACATACCTCATATATAAATTTACAATTGTGATACCTAGCCAACTATATTCAAGGATCTCATTTCCATTTTTAGTAGCAATGAAATCTTGAATTTCCTATTCGTATATATTCTCTTCAAAAACCAATATATGACTACTACCACCTCTTAGCTTCGTATCCACATGAGTCTTCAATACTAGTAAATGTGGATAGAGAATAGGTGGTGTTATTGTGCTTTCGGTAGATTTTTAGGATCATTTGGACAATCCTTTAGATTCTTTTGAGCCAACATTTCTTGTCACCCCTTCCCTTTCTCCATCTATAATAACATTCATTGGTTTAGAACCTTTTTTCATTAATTTTTAAAGGTTTATCTTGAAAAAATTGGAAATAAATACCTCTTTGTCCACATGTACTCTTATAAGTTGTGACGGCCATGCAATGAATGTCCCAATAGCCTTTTTGACCGTATGAATATAATCATCATCAAGTGGAATAGGTAGCTATGCATTTGTCTCATGAGCTACAGTAATCATCACTTTCAGATGATCTTTCAAAAGTGGTCTATTATACAGCTTTTCCTCTAGGATGTTGAACACTATAGCCCTCGCTACAAGGTGATAGGTGGGTGTTGACAGATATAAATCAAATTCATTATCACCCTATAGACGATTAGTACAAGAAAAGTATCAGTTTTTTTCTGATTCACATTTCATGGGAATAATTATTAGAATATTGATTACCATGTATAAGACAGTTCTTTGAGGGGATTGGCTTACCTCAAAGCCGGGGGGGTGGGGTGGGATCTTCAAACGCTTGTTATTTCTGAGTTGTGTCTTCTCCTTGCTTATCACCCATAAAACATTCTAGAAACTCTCCCTTCCATTTAAATCATTCTTCAAGATTTGTTATTCTTTTTCTCATTTGTTTCATTTTTTCATCTCTATCATCCATTTGTTTTTTCCCATAATATAATCTTGGTGTCACCCCAAATCCCTCACCTCTGACATGACTTCATTGTTATGGCTGCTTCAAAGTTGTCGATAATAGGTTTGCATCCACTATAGGAGTAGCTGATTCCTGTGACTGTCGAATATAGGAAAATAACTAATTATTTTTATGGAATAGAAATTTAAAACAAATCTTTCTATCGTGTCATGCTTACACATATTTCCCACACTTTTTGTTTATTTTCATATACTAGCTTCTCTTCCTTATTCACATGTGCCTCCTTCCATTGCACATGATGTGGGATGGAAGTGTCTTTGGTTTTAGACTCATCAATCTACATATAAATATATAATGATAATTATGACGTTGTTTCTTGGAACCTAACAATATTACTGTAAATTTAAAATACATACCATTTTCTTTTCTATTGAAGCGTACCTCTTCCTTTCTTTACGATAGGGGTATGTTGGTTTTGATGCATGTTCCTTATTTTTAGTACTTAGTTGTTGTTTTATAAGTGAAATATTTATAATCAAAGTGATGAATACGCGTATCCTCAAACAACGTATTATTAGCCACAATGTACCTGAAACTTCTCATCCCCACAGTGGCCAATAAATGCATCCCATGCTTCTTGGGATATCAGGTGAGTGTAGAAAAGGGGTGGGTGCTGGTTTATTTTACTTTTGGAATCTTTCAAGTGACATTTTGTTAAAATAGTGTGGAAACCTCGATGACACCTTCCTGTAAGCCTTAATACATAATTCTTGTGTGAATCATCTACTGTAAATGTACTCTGTAAGAGATTGAGAAGAGTAAGACACTATTTCATTATTTTATTTTCTAGTAAATTAAAGAAATAATATCATAATGTTACCGTACTTTCTTCCCAGATCACAGCCTTCATCCTGGACACAACATGGTACCATGAATCTATGTCAGTCGGCATGTGTTGTTGAGTGACAATTCCAATGTAACAACTAAACATAGCCTTGTTGGGATTCACATGTTGGCCTTGTGCATTCCATCTGACATCAAATTTGATGCGTTTGCTTTTTTCCTTAAGAACTTTGGATAAAACCATCAAACTATGATGCACTTGTGTTTTCTACAATGTTGGTCCTTCATCCCAGACCATTTCATCGATATCAACATCATATATATGTCCATTTATATTGATATAAATTCTATGTGCTGATGGTTGTTGGACCTCAACACTAGGAGCAGTAATAGGTTCAGAAACTTGTTGTTGCTCTGCACTATGAGTAGTCGTAACAGCAGCAGCAGTAACAATAACTTGAGAAAATTGTTCAGCCTCGAGGTTAGGAGCACCAGAATGTGCAGAAGTCATTATCTGTAAAAGTGGTTGAACAGTTAATTTAGATTACATAAATTCAGTAATGATAAGATAATAACATGAGATAACAATATCAATATTACAAACAAAATATAACATGTTTATTGAACTCTATTTCTTTTTTTCAAAGGGTGAAGGGATTTAACACCTCTATATATTATCCAAATCCCTTCATTGTGGTCTCCTACAACATATAAAACATCATCTATATTGGGACTACTGTGAAATGATTATGAGGTGCCACTGAAAGGATTGTCCTCAAATGAATTTTCATCGAACCCTTCAGTATTTTTGGACAATAACAGAACAATTGACCACTTTCAGTTTGCAGGATCTGCAACATAGAATACTTTTACCACTTGTGATGTCGTTATTAACTATTCGTCTTTGTACCCTTCTTTACTAAAATCAACTTTCACAAATCCCAATTCATCTATTTTAACACCACTATTGTTATCAACCCATTTGCATTGAAAAATCGGTAATTGGAATGTCGTATAATCCAACTCCCATATTTATTTAATAATGCCAAAGTATGAAATATTTGCATAAATTAGATTTATGTCCTTATTACCAGAAACATGCATCACTTCAGCCACAAGTGTAACTCCACTATTTCTAATGGTACTATCTTCATCATGTTCATCTGTATATAATGTATAACCATTAATTACATAACCATTGTAAGATAATACATACACACTTGGTCTGATGGCTAGCCATCGAAGTCGTTCTAAAATTGAATTCGGATTTTCATCTAAATCCGTAAAAATATAGTCTCGAAACCATCCTATAAACTAGTGATTATGTGTATTTGATATCAATTTTTCATCCCTTGATGGATTCAACTGCCTAAGAATTTCTTTTTGGGTTTCAATATATAGATAAACCTCCAAACTATTATGCAAAACATAAAGGTGGTCCTACTCTTGATTTGTCATATTGATTTTCACGACATATCTTCCAGAAATTCCCTCACCCTCAATGCGTCCAGTGTGATGAGATTTTGGGATATCAATGCTTTCCACATCAGATAGGTATTCAGTACAGAATTCAATGGCTTCCTCAACAATATATCACTTCACTATACAACACTCTGTCCGAATTTGATTTTTGACATACCCTTTCAAAATCTTCATATACCGTTCAACGGGGCACATCCATCTATAGTGAACAGGACCATAAACTTGAATCTCTCTCACCAAGTGAAGCATCAAATGAACCATCATATCAAAGAATGTTGGTGGGAAGAACATTTCTAATTCACATAATATGATGACAATTTCTCTTTCCATAGCTAGCAATTTCGTCGGGTCTAAAACTTTGCTACATATAGTTTTGAAAAAGAAACAAAGTTTGGTTAATGTATGATGAAAAGTCTTGGGAAAAATGCAACGTAAATCTATAGTAATTAAATCTTAAATCAAAACATAGAAGTCATGTGATTTCAAAACTTTTAACTTCAAATCATTCATGGACACAATTTTCTTGATATTTGATTAATACCCCTCTGGAACCTTCACATCACTGAATAAGTTGAAAAAGTAATATCTCTCCTCCCTGGAAATAGTGTAAGCATCTGGAGGAAGAAATATTTTATTTTCACCCTTCACGGGAGCCAACTCTTCTCATATTCCCATGTCAACCATGTCCAACCTTGACTTAATTCCATCCTTTGTTTTGCGAGGGGCATTTAGAAACATTCTGATGACACTGTCACATACATTTTTTTCCACATGCATCACATCAAGAAAATTTCTTACGTACAAAAAATTCAAGTATGGTAATTCAAAAAAAAACTGATCTCTTTTTCCAACCGATTTTCATAAGGTTTTTCAAAAATGATTTACCAAAAAAAGGGTTCACATATTTTACTTTCTCAAATAGTTGATCACCTATTAGTGGAGACGGTGATGTGTGTTGTTCTGAACTTCCATTGAATGATGTCATCCGAGATTGGTACTTATGCCAATGAGGTATAAATCTATGATGTCCTAGAAACAACGATTTCGATGAACATTTCAACCTAATTTATTATGTATATTCTTTTCACACAGGACACCCTTGAGTTCCTTTAATTCTATATCCTGAAAATTTTCCATAAGCAGGGAAATCATTTATCATCCCATACAACATCGCTCACGACGTGAAGTATTCACTTTTATAAGAATCATACAACATAACACCTGAATCCCACAATAACTTCAAATCCTCGATCAAAGGATACAAATAAACATCAATATCGTTACCTGGTTTTTTTGGTCCTGATATAATCATATATAACATGATGGATTTCCACTTCATACATAAAAAGGGTGGAAAGTTATAATTTACCAACATAATAGGAAATGTACTATGAGTGCTAGTTTGAAAACCAAAAGGATTCACTCCATCTGTAGATAACTCAAGATGAAGGTTTCTCAGATTTTTTCTAAATTCAGGATACTCATGATCAATTATCTTCCATTAAGGAGAGTCGGTTGGGTGATGTAATCTCCCATCTTTATTTCTTTTATCTGCATGCCACGACAATTGTCTTGTAGTTTATTTACTTCCATATAGACGCCTAAACCATGGAATGATTGGAAAGTACCATAAAAATTTCATAGGATTGGATTCATCTTTCTTGTATCGAGAAGCACCACACTTTGGTCATTATGTAAGTGATTTTTTCTCCTTGAAAAACAGTATACAATCTTTCGGGAAGGCATGTATTCTTTCAGAAACATACCCATCAAGCATAGCATTCATTTAGCTTCATATGTGCGATTTGGGAGCTCATTATCTTCTGGGATCATGTCATTCAAGAGATAAAGTAGTTTCATAAAACTAAAATCACTCCATCTATTTCCTGCTTTCAATTTATACAACTTCAGTACAGCTGACAATGTTGTATATTTAGTGCAACCAGTATACAATGGAATCTTTTCACAGCTCTTTAACTTCTCAAACAATTTTGGGCAATCACAGAGTTCATCTTCAACTTTCCTTGTCATTTCATCAATGCAATATTCATCATCATTTACATCTATAATCACATCCTCCATACGGTCTTCTTTATTATCCATATTTGTATTCATATCTGATGATCCATAAAATGTAGTTTTATCCCCGCCAGTAGCTACATTCTCTTTTTCTCCATGTTTATTCCAACATTTATAACTTCGATCTATTCTGTGACATATAAAATGTTCTTCCAAATCCTTTGGAGTAATTAGTCTATAACAACAATAACATAAACATGGACAAAGTATTTGAGAAGAATCCTTTGTGTGATCCTTTGCAAACTTGATGAACTCTTTCACTCTGTTCTCATTCTCTATTGTCAAACGATTAGCATCCATCCAATATTTATTCATCTCCATCCTATTTGAATATCAAATATTAGTATTTATTATTCAAATACACAGAAAAAAGACCTCCAAATATAGTAGAACATAACCACTTCCTTATAAAAATAGAGATTAATGGAGCCTAACCATTTCTAATAAATATTTGTAAATCAACTGAACCAGGATAGACCCCCCATAAAAATCAACAAACTTTCCAACCCCCTTACCAATAGTTATAGCACACACCACCCTTTCAGGAAACCATTAAACATCCTTTTAACCACCCCTACAAGCCACCTCATTCATAATAAAATAATCACATTAAACATCCCAAAACTAGTGACCAAACTCAAATAAAATGAAACCAATGATACAATTTGGATGAGAAAACTAATATAGTGGATACATTTCCAAACACAAATGGGTTTGCAGGGGAAACAAATAACCTAGGTTTATCCAAAATTACTATGGAATATCATAGGTTTTGTTACCCAAATTAACATAAGAAATAGAAAATTAAGGTTAGTGAACATAAATTCTATCATGAAAATCTAAAGAATATGAAATAATTCTCCCTCACTAACATGTGGATCTACCAATTCCTACCATATACCTAGAAAATAATTGAAAAAATTAGGAAAAATAGTTTCTTGTACCTATTTCTAATAGTACAACAAGAAAAGTATAACGAACATAGATCGTACCTCCAACCACTCCTGGAGCCTCTTGGTAAAAAGACTCTAGTGACTACAACTATTCGATATTATAACCACTAACTTCCCAATATAGGAGTGGTCTAATTAGGGGTAGTATTAGTAGAATCAAACCAAAGTTACATCCACCTCATGCTGGTCCCCAATCTCCTCCGTCACTTTAGTTCTGTACAGACCTCCTTTCTCCAGTTCCTTCATCTGCCTAGGCTATTCATCGGCTGCCTCTCTGACTGTAGCATGAATGTTAAGAAAATGCAATGTAATATGTCTATACCCATCACAATAATATTAAATTCCTTTGAGTAATGTGATATCCTTGAGGTACCTATGAATAACAGTGCCTCCTAATATGAGACTTGTATCACACCTATTGTGGGTGGGTATTGCTAACCCTACATCCCAGAAGATCACTACCTTAAAATATTATGATATCAACTCAAACCCTAGGCATAATCATAAAACACTAATATATCCATACAAAGCTTAGTATTACATGTTGAATTCCCCCAAACCACTAGAGGTTGGTCTATGAATTGATCAACATAAATTAATGGATTTAATAAAAAGAGATGAAATACAATCCAACCAAGTGAAATACATTTACAATATCCTAAGAATAAATTCATCCCCCATCATGTAATCAGGTTCTCTATAGTGTAGGTGTATTTAACCAAAATCACTTGGCCTGACACCCCAAGATTAGTTCTTTACTAGAGAAGTCCCTATTCAAAATAACAATCTTGATACCCATAATAGGTATTAGGGAATAATCACTATCTACCCAATGAAGTAAATTGTGTCTCCCCGTTTTCAAGAAAAAAACTATCTAGACTAGCACCTATGAACAACTGGTCATAGAGGTTCACTAAGATGACACCACCCTTAAATTTTACATGACATAAAAGAAATATGTGTGGAATTTACCATTGATCAAAGTCAAGAAACATCCCACAATCCTAAAAAAAATTAACTACCCAAATACAATTGCTCACATGTTCATACCACTATCTAAACCCAAATTCCTTTTCCAAAGAATACCATTCACCTTTCCATGGATGCACTACTCTGACCTCCTCATCTTCTATGGACCTAGTGCATGAAGACTTGAGGCCACTCCGTGAATCTTAGTTTAATAATAAATGAACCTAAATGGATTATAGGCTCCACTATAAACCGTCTCAAGGAGATATTCAATTTAGAACACTATAAATTCACAAAGACACTCATCATCTCTGGTATATGGGTTGATGCATATACTGTAATGACCCGGAATTTTGAATAAATCTTGGTTCCTAATTTTGTGTGTTGTTTTATTTTATTTTTATACTCAACAAAAATGTTTCATTTGATAACATGAGTATAATTAAAATGAGACCATTGGGTTTTGACTGTTATATGACCATTGGTCAATATAACTGTTGTAATCTAAACATTTCGATTATTTTCTCTAAATACAAGTAATCTTGGTTAATTAATATAGAAAGAAGATTCGATGGCCTCACCCAGTAGTCTTGGACCGATCGAAGCCCATCTAACAGAACTTGGGAAGGAGGTAGCACCACTGGGCTTTGCTCTGGACCAAACCCAAGCTGAACTTCATCGTATGAAGCTAGAATGGGATCTACTTCGCGAGAAGTTCAAACTGATAGAAATTACTACTCGTGCGATGTTGGTCGACCCTCCCTCGGATTCTCTCACCTTAGCACACCTCACACTTAGGTCCTATGCTGGTGTGATAAGGGGCTATGTAAGGAGACCGTAACTGCCTTGTGTAATCCTTTGTTTTAAATAAAAATTTTGATTTCTTCTTATGATGAAGTTTATGAATTTTCAAATGTCCGGATAAACATAGTATGCATAATTTTGATGAATTTTAGAAAAATGATATTTTAAAAATGTTTATATAAACCTTAAATAATTAAAAATGTGTAATGATTTTCAAAAAATGATCTTCTACAATTATGTTCAGTACAAAATATAGTGTCTAATAAGATCAACTTAATTTTTCATGAATAGTAAATTATGAATAGTGATTTTATGCTTAGGATTAGTAATGTGACCAAATGGATTAGTAATCTCACTTAAATAAAGTATTAAAATAATCTAGGAACTTTGATTAAGTAATGTGATTCAATAAAATGGTTAAATAACGGTTTCATAAATTATTATTCAAGTATTAGTTTTTTAGAATGAATAGTGTTTTTTAATTAAAAATTTAATTAAAAAAATTTAGAAAATTATTTTTATAAAATGGATTTCATTTTTGAAATCCAAGCATTGATATTTGGTTAAGGTGAAATTTTGGGATTATTCTGAGAATGTTGAATTTTCGAAGAATAGTGAAAATACAGTTTTTAAGTTACGGGTGTTTAATGACATCATTAAATGATGTATTAAGTATGTAATCAATATGGTCGACTTATTAATAGTAAGATAATGTATGAGGTGTCCCAAGTGGCCAATACCATGGGAAAATACCATGTCCAAGCCCATGGTTTTTCCAAAACCACTAATGAGGTGTCCCTTGGCCATTAATGCCTTGTCCCCTCACTTTCCCTATAAATACCAAGCCATCCTCTCATCCATTGGACTCCCCACTATTCCCCAACTAAGTTCTGGTCTCCTTAACTCCCAAGGAGTACTCCCAATGTGCCCCCAATCCCTCAAGGTTCCAACCTTTGAGTTTTAAGAGTTACGTTTTAAGGTAAGGGATCCGACCTCTCTCTTTCTTTTCAAGAAATCTCTTTTATGTAATTTCTTTTATGCTCCATGTTATTATGTTAAAGGATGTTCTTTTATACTCCTCTTACTGCCCTTTTCATGTTAATATAATGAAATATCACCTCTTACTCACATTATTTTGTTTTATGGAGTTTTAAGTGGCGCCGTTAGGCTGCCGAAATTTTTGTAATGGATTCTTTCTCCCTTCTCATTTTTCAAGATCTATTTTCATTTAAGTATTTCAAGTTACTTTTTATTATGTTGGGGTATGATTTCTAAATTTATCATACTGATATTTTATGATCATATGATGAGAGACCCCATTTTATCTCTTCAATTCAGTATTTTGAAGTTTTAAGTGGCGTCGTTAGGCTGCCGAATTTTTAAGATGTTCTTTCACCTTTCTCCTTTTTCAAAGATCTAATTCCATGTCCAGTCTTGAAAGTTCCTTTTTATTATGTTGGGGTATGATCTCTAAATCTATAATACTGATATTTTATTATCATATGATGAGATACCCTATTTTATCTCATCAATTCAGTTTTTGTTGAAGTTTAAGTGGCGCTGTTAGGCTGCCGAATTTCTAAGGGGTTCTTTCACCCTTCTCATTTTCAAGATCTACTTTCATGTCAAGTCTCTCAAGTTCATTTTTATTATTTTGGGGTATGATCTCTATATCTATCATACCGATCTTTTATGATCATATGATGAGAGACCCTATTTTATCTCATCAAATCATTTTTGTTGAAGTTTAAGTGGCGTCGTTAGGCTGCCGAATTTCTAAGGGGTTCTTTAACCCTTCTCGTTTTCGAGATCTACTTTCATGTCAAGTCTCTCAAGTTCATTTTTATTATTTTGGGGTATGATATCTATATATATCATACTGAAATTTTTTTTCATGTTATGAGAGACCCCATTTGATCTCTTCAATCCATTTTTGGGATGTTTTAAGTGACGTCGTTAGGCTGCCAAATTCTTATAAGAGAAATCTTATTTTTGTCTTCCTTTCAAGTTCTTCGTTTCATATGGTATATCATTCAAATTTAATTACCATGTTCTTAAATACTATATATTTTTTCCCCTACTGTTTTATTTATCATTTTCGAGTGGGTTACCCATGTCCCCTCTTTTTGCAATGTTTTCTAAAACCATGTATTGTAGACGTTATGCTGCATAATTTTCGTCTCAAAATGCCTCCCTCTTTTCTCAAAATTATTTTTATGTTATAAAGTGAATACTCAAATATCTTATTTCTACAATGGTATTCACATATATATCAAAATTTTCTATTTTAAATTCTGGGATTTACATACATGAAACCCGCTTCCCCTTTCCGTGGGTTTAAAGTGACATAAAGATCATGTCTTTAAAGCAGTTTTTAAAATGTTATGATTATGAAATGAAACCCATTTATTTTATATATGGGTTGTTTATGAAATTTTTGGTGATGATATATGTGGCTCACATGATAATAAAGACATGTCAAGGGTGTGCCCAGATAGTGCTTCAATGCATTGGGTAAAGACTTAATCTCTAGAGATGACTTTTAGACAGATACCTTAGTGAATAGCCTTGGTAATTTTTAATGACACCTTGGGGATGGACCTTGGTGAAACGAAATGATTGTCAATATTGAATGTTGTAGCCGCATCTTCAAGTTATAAAAAATGTTATTTTTATTTTGATATTCCACATGATTCTTTCTCATGCCTTAAAGTTCTTTTTCCTGACATAGTTGATGTATCTCAAGTTCACATGTTAAATGTTTCTCTTATTTCTCTTACTGGGCATTCTGCTCACCCTTTCTTTTGATGTATGTCCCCAGGTTATGAGATGCAGTAATGAACCTAGGATGAACATGAGGAGAAGCCTTTCAAGTGTTTAAGAATAATGTTTTATGTTTTCATGTTTTAAGTTCCTGGTTTCCAAGACACTAAACCTTAAAGATCCTCGGTTTTTGTAAAATGTAATGAGAGTTTATGTGATAAAAAGGCGGGATGCTATAGTTGGTATCAAATGATGGTTTAGTTATTTGTGGAAATTAGGATATGAAAACTCTAGGAAGAACCCTATAGAAAAGTTTAAATATAGGAAATCTTCCTTGTATTTTGGTGAGTATTGAGTAAGGGGTTGCCAAGCAAATACATCCCTGTCTAGATACGAGCAGGTAGAGGTGGCTCTGGCACAGATGTACATAGGGGTAAAACCCGAAAACACCGCTTTGAGCTAGACTCGAACGGGAACTGGTACACGACAACGGGCCTTGCTGCACTCTTGGTTACGACACTCCCGGGGGATATTCTTTGGTAAATTCATAAGCTTAGTATGAACCATTGTTAAAGTAACAAAGATAAAATAAAATAAATATTCACATAAGAATATATGATCATGGATAACCTAGATGGGAACCAAGGGGATCACAAGTTAGGGTATACTTTTCATCTACAAGTTATCCTTATATGCTTTCAGTTCCTTTTTATGGTTATTAGCTAAGTACTTAAGCCCCTAATTATGTTTTCTCTTCTTAGTTAATGGTGGGAAATGGAAGAACATGTCCCAACAACCAATGTGATAGGAAATGCGACGATTTCCGTATTAATATGACAGGGATGATTAGGGGATTAAAATATGATTATTATTTTGGAAGACGTCCACTATTTTGGGGACCCTATATGATCGAGGTAAATATATTACTACGGTATTTTCATTGAGGAGTAAGGTTGAATTGTATTTTGAAGAATCGATGAATTTAAGGTGGACTTATAGTAATTTAGGTTACTTATGGGAATGATTAACCTATCTTGAGTAAAATATGTTTAGGTTAGCTACTTTTGTTATAAGATGTTAGGAGTGGTTGATGTTGTTTGGAGATGAACAATGAAGTTTATTTTGGAAGACTATGTTATCAAATCCTTCTTGTATTTGGGTTTCAATCTTAGTTTGGTTTATTTTTAGGAATTTTAAGGACCGTTATTTATGGAATGGTCTATGATGAACTTTGGGTAGTATTATGGAACTTTGAAGATTTAAAATTAGTTTCCATTCCTATGGGATTCTTTCTTTTTGAAGAGTTGTTTTACCTTAACCTTTCTTGTTTTTGGGATAATGTTTAAAGATAGAAGAAATAGATAGTTAATCTTTTGTGGATTATGTGATTCTATAGAAGATGATTCTTGTGCTTTTTATGAGACCAAGTTTTTTTGAATTCTCATCATTTGGGGAAAAGATTAGTGTTGGTAGGGACTTATTAAAGGATGAAACTCTACTTGAAGGTAGGTATATTTTCTTATGTTTTTGTTCTATGTAGTAAATTAATTCCTCAAAATTATGAAAAGGAACGTAAAAAAAACGTTGTTGGTTTATGTTTCCTACTAGGTAATCAAAGACCGTTTACACACATCGTAAGTTTGGGATTTTCTTATGGTTAACTTTCTCCTAATCATGTTTTATATCACTCTCCCTTATAACGTGACCCTTGGTTTTTTCCTCCATGTCCATGTTTTCCTACATGGGTTCCTAGTATGGGTTAACTCGGGTGACCTTTGTACTTCCCTTTCTTTCTTTTAAAGTAATTGTTTTACTGACTCCTTTTCCAATGTGGGGCTTTCAATAAAATTTCAAAACCCAATTTTAAAAATTGCGAGGATGCAATTTCTTAAGGGGGGAAGATTGTAACGACCTGGAATTTTGAATAAATCTTGTTTCCTAATTTTGTGTGTTGCTTTATATTATTTTTATACTCAACAAAAATGTTTCATTTGATAACATGAGTATAATTAAAATGAGACCTTTGGGTTTTGACTGTTATATGACCATTGGTCAATATGACCGCTTTAAACTAAACGTTTCGATTATTTTCTCTAAATACAAGTAATCTTGGTTAATTAATATAGAAAGAATATTTGATGGCCTCACCCAGTAGTCTTGGATCGATCGAAGCTCATCTAATAGAACTTGGGAAGGATCTAGCACCACTGGGCTTTGCTCTGGACCAAACCCAAGCTGAACTTTATCGTATGAAGCTAGAACGGGATCGCCTTCGTGAGAAGTTCAAACTGATAGAAATTACTACTCATGCGATGTTGGCCGAGCCTCCCTCGGATTCTCTCACCTTAGCACACCTCACACTTAGGTCCTATGCTTGTGTGATAAGGGGCTATGTAAGGAGATCGTAACTGCCTTGGGTAATCCTTTGTTTTAAATAAAAATTTTGATTTCTTCTTATGATGAAGTTTATGAATTTTCAAATGTCCGGATAAACATAGTATGCATAATTTTGATGAATTTTAGAAAAAGGATATTTTAAAAATGTTTAGGTAAACCTTAAATAATTAAAAATTTGTAATGATTTTCAAAAAATGATCTTCTACAATTATGTTCAGTACAAAATTTAGAGTCTAATAAGATCAACTTAATTTTTGATGAATAGTAAATTATGAATAGTGATTTTATGCTTAGGATTAGTAATGTGACCAAATGGATTAGTAATCTCACTTAAAGAAATTATTAAAATAAGCAAGGAACTTTGATTATGTAATGTGATTAAATAAAATGGTTAAATAACGGTTTCATAAATTATTATTGAAGTATTAGTTTTTTCGGATGAATATTGTTTTTTAATTAAAAATTTATTTAAAAATATTTATAAAATTATTTTTATAAAATGGATTTCATTTTTGAAATCCAAGCATTGATATTTGGTTAAGGTGAAATTTTGGGATTATTCTGAGAAAGTTGAATTTTCGATGAATAGTGAAAATACAGTTTTTAAGTTACGGGTGTTTAATGACATCATTAAATGATGTATTAAGTATGTAATCAATATTTTAGACTTATGAATAGTACGATAAGGTATGAGGTGTCCCAAGTGGCCAATACCATGGGAAAGCCCATGGTTTTTCCAAAACCACTAATGAGGTGTCCCTTGGCCATTAATGCCTTGTCCCCTCACTTTCCCTATAAATACCAAGCCATACTCTCATCCATTGGACTCCCCACTCTTCCCCAACGAAGTTCTGGTCTCATTACCTCCCAAGGAGTCCTCCCAAGGTGCCCCCAAGCCCTCAAGGTCCCAACCTTTGAGTTTTAAGAGTTACGTTTTAAGGTAAGGGATCTGACCTCTCTCTTTCTTTTCAAGAAATCTCTTTTATGTAATTTATTTTATGCTCCATGTTATTATGTTAAAGGATGTTCCTTTATATTCCTCTTACTTCCCTTTTCATTTTCATATAATGATATATCCCCTCTTACTCTCATTATTTTGTTTTATGAAGTTTTAAGTGGCGCCGTTAGGCTGCCAAAATTTTTGTAACGGATTCTTTCTCCCTTCTCATTTTTCAAGATCTATTTTCATGTAAAGTATTTCAAGTTACTTTTTATTATGTTGGGGTATGATCTCTAAATTTATCATACTGATATTTTATGATCATATGATGAGAGACCCCATTTTATCTCTTCAATTCAGTATTTTGAAGTTTTAAGTGGCGTCATTAGGCTGCCAAATTTTTAAGTGGTTCTTTCACCTTTCTCCTTTTTCAAAGTTCGAATTCCATGTCAAGTCTTTCAAGTTCCTTTTTATTATGTTGGGGTATGATCTCTAAATCTATCATACTGATATTTTATGATCATATTATGAGAGACCCTATTTGATCTCATCAATTCAGTTTTTGTTCAAGTTTAAGTGGCGCTGTTAGGCTGCTGAATTTCTAAGGGGTTCTTTCACCCTTCTCATTTTCAAGATCTACTTTCATGTCAAGTATCTCAAGTTAATTTTTATTATTTTGGGGTATGATATCTATATCTATAATACTGATCTTTTATGATCATATTATGAGAGACCCTATTTTATCTCATCAATTCATTTTTGTTGATGTTTAAGTGGCGTCGTTAGGCTGTCGAATTTCTAAGGGGTTCTTTAACCCTTCTCGTTTTCGAGATCTACTTTCATGTCAAGTCTCTCAAGTTCATTTTTATTATTTTGGGGTATGATATCTATATCTATCATACTTATCATTTCTTTTCATGTTATGAGAGACCCCATTTGATCTCGTCAATCCATTTTTGGGAAGTTTTAAGTGACGTTGTTAGGCTTCCAAATTCTCATAAGAGAAATCTTATTTTTGTCTTCCTTTCAAGTTCTTCGTTTCATATGTTATATCATTCAAATTTCATTACCATGTTCTTAAATACTATATATTTTGTTCCCCTGTTGTTTTATGTATCATTTTCGATTGGGTTACCCATGTCCCCTATCTTTTCAATGTTTTCTAAAACCATGTATCGTAGACGTTATGCTGCATAATTTTCGTCTCAAAATGCCTCTCTCTTTTCTCAAAATTATTTTTATGTTATAAAGTGAATACTCAAAGCTCTTATTTATACAATGGTATTCAAATATATATAAAAATTTTATATTTTAAATTCTGGGATTTACATACATGAAACCCGCTTCCCCTTTCCGTGGGTTTAAAGTGACATAAAGATCATGTCTTTAAAGCAGTTTTTAAAACGTTATGATTATGAAATGAAACCCATTTATTTTATATATGGGTTGTTTATGAAATGTTTTATGATGATATATGTGGCTCACATGATAATAAAGACATGTCAAGTGTGCGCCCAGATAGCGCTCTAATTCATTGGGTAAAGACTTAATCTCTAGAGATGACTTTTAGACTGATACCTTGGTGAATAGCCTTGGTAATTTTTAATGACACCTTGGGGATAGACCTTGGTGAAACAAAATGATTGTCAATATTGAATGTTGTAGCCACATATTCAAGTTATAAAAAATTTTATTTTTATTATGATATTCCACATGATTCTTTCTCATGCCTTAAAGTTCTTTTTCGTGACATAGTTGATGTATCTCAAGTTCACATGTTAAATGTTTCTCATGTTTCCCTTAATAGGCCTTCTGCTAACCCTTTCTTTTGATGTATGTCCCCAGGTTATGAGATGCAGTAATGAACCTAGGATGAACATGAGGAGAAGCCTTTCAAGTTTTTAAGAAGAATGTTTTATGTTTTCATGTTTTAAGTTCCTAGTTTCCAAGACACTAAAAATTAAAGATCCTCGGTTTTTGTAAAATGTAATGAGAGTTTATGTGATAAAAAGGCGGGATGCTATATATACTATATCCTTACCAAGATTTAACCATAAGTCTCCCTTATAAAGCATTCTAGAATTCCTTTACATTCATAGGGAATAAAATTATCCTTCTTTCACACATCACAAAAAAACATGCTCACCAACTAAGGGAAATATAACTTAACGTCCATAGGGTTGGATACACTTTCTATATTTTAGGGGCCCTAATCAATATCCTAAATAGAGCCTTCCCCATAAACATAATCACCAGCACATCATGACACCCACAAAGTGTAACCAATTAATAATGAGGTGGGTACTATCAAAACTCTTATTTTTCATGAAGGGGTTTACAAAAACACGACTTTCCCCATTATAGATAAACCCACTCCACCAGAAGGATGACAAAAAAACACTCAAAATTAATAGAATATTCATGTATAACAAGGTCTAGCTTGAGGTTTCATGAGAATATCAAACCCTCATACATATGACACTTGGTGAAAAATAAATTCTAGTTCCAAACATCATAAGGACCCATGGGGAATCATAAAAAAGTCATACTTTAGTTCAAATCATCTGCTAACCAAGTATAAGAATCCACTACGTGTGTTATTTTGTGACATATATTGTTAGAACTCTATGTTAGTTAGCATCTAATCCAAGGGTAGTGATCATGGGGAAGAATCCAAACATCACCCTAATGAAAACTACTCTCACAAAACCTATCCACCAAAAATAAACCTAAAAGGAGAAGTGGGAGACTTACCTAGAGTAGATCTCACCCACGATGGAGGGAGAGAAGAAGCATCGAGCAGTCAGGGAGCCTTCTGCGCTACGTCAGGAGGGGAAGGCGCGACCGTGAGGGGGAGGTGCACGGGAGGAGTCACCACCATTGATAAATGGGGGAGTAGGGTTCGCAAGGAGTAGGGTCCAGCGGAGAGAATAAAGTAGGGTTTTCAGGGAGGAGGACCCGTGGAAGGGGTTTGAGGGGGAGGATAAGGAGTAGGGATAGCGGAAAAGGTCCGGCAAAGAGATGATTAGAGGGGAGGGGAGTTGTCACAGGGGTACAACACCGCGAGGGCTTGAGGGCGCGATAAACAGAGGATACTATGCACCAAATTTTATAAAATATGGGATTATGGTTTTATCAGTGCTAAAATAGCCCTGATAAAGTCTTCCTTTATCAGTGCTAAATTTTTACTGCTGATAAATGAAGCCTTTATCAGCACTTTTCTAGCACTCATAAAGGAATTCTTTATCAGTGTTTTTTTAGCGCTTATAAAGCATACTCTTTATAAGCGCTAAGAAAAAAGCGCTGATAAAGAATTCCTTTATCAGCGCTAAAATTTTAGCACTCATAAAGGGTTCTGTTATCAGCGCTTTTTTCTTAGTGCTGATAAAAGGTGGTGCTTCCCTTGCCCATTTTTGTAGTAGTTTGTGGAGGGGGGAGGAGTTTTCTTAATATTATAATCATTAATTTATTATTTCCTCTCAAGACAGCCAATAGTGAGTATTCCATGACCCAAAATAGTAATATATGCATGTGACTTTGAACCAATTGGGCTTACATCATTATATCATCATCAATGACTCAATAAATATTTTATTTAGAATTTATCGTAAATTATCACATTTTACTATTCATCAAAAATTTAAGTATTTCAGAAAAATACCAATAATTTACCCTAACCATTTTTCAACGTGTAGAATCCAAAAATGAAGTACATTTTTCAAAAATAATTTTCTAAATATGGTTAATTAAATATTTAATTAACATAATTATTTAATAGAAAAATATAAATACTTAAAATTTTCATCTACATTT
Source organism: Viscum album (assembly GCA_963277665.1). Classification (NCBI taxonomy): domain Eukaryota; kingdom Viridiplantae; phylum Streptophyta; class Magnoliopsida; order Santalales; family Viscaceae; genus Viscum; species Viscum album. The sequence goes on along the minus strand of OY728145.1, from coordinate 57,269,636 downwards.
TTAAGGTGCCTAAATTAATTTATACATTCAAGGGCATGGATACAATTCATAAGAGTCATATTACTTTTCATAAGGGTAAGTTACTATTCATAAGGGTAGGTTACTATTCATAAGGGTAGGTTACTATTCACCGAAAATTATGTTAATTCTATCAGACTCTAATTATCATCCTGATCACAATCGTGTATGTTAGATTTTTAAAATTCAAATCATAGTGCTGAAAAATATAAGTTTTATGGATAGGTTATGTATATCTCCTATAAGTAACCATGTTTTGTTCCCTAGAGGCTCAGTGATTCATGAAATATAGGCTATAACTAGAATGTATTTAATAGAAACATACCATAAAATATATTGGGGTGATAAATTATTCCCTCCTTCAGAAATTTCGTCCTTGAAATTTGTCATTTATAAAGACCACCAAAAATATGTGAGTGGTTCCTCTTTATAAAATCCTCAGGTTCCCATGTTGCTTCCTCTATATTCTGGTTTTTCCAAAGAACCTTTACTAAACGAGTTGTCCGATTTCTCAATACCTGCTCCCTTGTGTCAAGAATCCTGATAGTCTCTTCACAGTATGATAAATCCCGTTCTAGTTCTATTTATTCATATGTGAGTACATGCATTGGGTCTGGCATGTATTTCTTGAACAATGACACATGGAACACATCATGAACTTTGGAGAGACTTTGTGGCATTGTTAAACGGTAAGCTACAGCTCTGATTCTTTCTAGAATTTCAAATGGTTCGATGTACCTGGGGCTCAGTTTCCCCTTCTTACCAAACCTTAAAACACCCTTTCATGGAGATACTTTCAGAAAGACATGATCTCCCACTTGGAATTCCAAATCCTTTCTCTGATTGCAAGAATAACTCTTCTGCCTACTTTGGGATGATTTTATATGGGCTTGGATTTTCTTCAACTTTTCCATGGAATCTTCAATAAGTTCTGGGCATATAAGTTTTCTCTCACCAACTTCATCCCAACAAGTTGGAGTTAGACATCTCTTTCCATATAATGCTTCATATGAATCCATTTGAATACTAGAATGGAAACTATTATTGTATGAAAATTCCAAAAAAGGAAAGTATTGATCCCACATACCTTGAAACTCCAGAGAGCATGATCTCAGCATGTCTTCTAGAATTTGAATAGTCCTTTCAGACTGTCCGTCAGTTTGAGGGTGATAAGCAGTAATCATACGGAGCTCAGTATTCAAAGCCTTTTGGAGACTTTTCTAGAATTTTGATGTAAACCGGGGATCTCGATCAGACACAATCGAAAGAGGTGCACCATGAAGTCTTACAACTTCATTAATATAAATTTTTTTCAGGCACTCAAGTAGTAAATCCTATCTTATTGCAAGGAAATGTGCTGATTTTGTGAGGTGATCAATAATTACCCATATTACACCATTCCTTCTCAATGTCCTTGGTAGTCCGGTGACAAAATCTATTATAATGTTATCACACTTCGACATAGTAATAGGTAGAGGTTGCATCACTCCTTTGGGTCATTATCTCTCTACCTTCACTTGTTGACAAACTAGACATCTTGACACGTAGTCAACAATTTCCCACTTCATATTATCCCACAAAAAATGTTCCTTCAGATCCTTATACATCTTTGTGCTACCCGATTGTATAGAGAAATTTGATCTATGAGCATCATCTAATAGTTCTCTTTTTAGATCAGGTATTGATGGAACACACAACCTCTTCCCAAATTTTAGAACTCCTTCCTCATACACAAATTCTACCAATCTCCCATCCTTGACAGCATTAATTTTCTTCTGCATATTATCATCAATAGATTGAGAGCTATTTATCTTATCTAGCAAAGGTGGTTTAGCAATCATTTGAAAGAGTAAATAAGTTTCCCCTTCCTTAACAATTCTCATATCCATCTTTACTAGATCCATGAATATAGGATCTCTCTCAATCCTCATTTAAGTTAGAAATCCATGATCTTTCCTGCTTAATGCATCTTCCACCTTATTTACCTTTCTTGGGTGGTAGTGTATTGAACAATTGTAATCTTTGAGTAACTCAAGCCATCTCATTTGCCTCTTGTTGAGTTCTTTCTATGTGAAAATGTATTTCAAACTATTGTTGTATGTATAAATCTCACATGTTTCTTCATAGAGATAATGTCTCCATATTTTTAGAGAAAATATTATGGTTTCTAACTCAAAATCATGAGTTGGGTAATTTTTCTCATGAGTCTTCAACTATATTTATGCATAAGAAAAAACTCTATCATTTTGCATTAGGACGCAACCCAATCCATTATTTGATGCATCGTTGTATATTACAAATCCATCACTTCTATATGGAAGTGTCAAAATTGGAGCATTGACCAGTATTCTTTTAAATTCCTCATATCTTTCTGTACATTCTTTTGTCCACAAAAACTTAACTCCTTTACGTGTGAGCTTGGTAAAAGGGTTAGCAAGTCGGGCAAAATTCTGAACGAAACACCGATAATAACCTTCTAACCCAATAAAACTGCATACCTCAGTTATGTTTGTCTGTGTGGTCCATTCTTGGATTACCTTTTTCTTTATAGGATCAACTAGGATTCCATCCTTAGAGACAATACGGCCTAGGAAAGAATTTTATTGAAGCCAGAATTCGCACTTGCTAAACATACCATATAATTTGTTTCTTCTAAGAGTTTTTAGAATAATCTACAAGTCATTCTCATGGTCTTCATATCTTTTTGAGTATACCTGGATATCATCAATTAATACCACAAAAAATTTATCAAGATATGTCTTGAAAACTCTACTCATTAAATCCATGAAAACATAGGGTCCATTTGTCAGTCCAAAAGGCACCATTGTAAACTCGTAATGCCCACACCTGGTACGAAATTTTGTCTTAGAAATATCTTCCTTCTTCACACATAGCTGATGATATCCAGATCAAAGGTTGATCTTAGAAATGTATTGATCTCCATGAAGTTGATCAAATAAACTATCAATCTGGGTCAGAGGATACTTATTCTTTATCACAATAGCATTTATTTCTTTATAATCAATGAATAGCCTCATAGATCCATCTTTCTTCCTGATAAAGAGGACAGAGGCTCCCCATGGAGAAACACTAGGTTGAATAAATCCATTTTCACTAAATTCCTCTAGTTTTTTCTTTAGCTCCACTAATTCCATAGTGGCCATTCTATATGGAGTCTTTGATATAGGTCTTGAACCAGGAATTAAATAAATAGAGAACTCAACATCCCACTCTAGAGGATGTCCAGGTAAATCCTCTGGAAATACATCAATGTATTATTTCATTGTGTTAACATCTTCAATTTGAATATTTATTTCCTCACCCATATATATTGGTTTCTCTTTCTCTCTAATAATTTCATTTAACAGAGCTACTGGGGGAGAGTCTAGATAAGAATCAGATGGCGAGGTCTCTGCTCTAAAGATAAGAGATTCTACACCATTTTCAAAAATTGTAACATCCTTTTTCTTGAAATATATCTTCGCATCATAATTTGAAGTCCAATTCATACCGATAATTATATCAAATTCAGTCATTGGTATGACGATAAGGTTAGAAACTAAAGCACGTTTTTGTGTCACGAGTGGGACAAGTCAACATGTCTTTGTTGCAAAGATACTTACCCTATGAGTTTTGACTGATAACTCCTTTATTAAATCAAATTGGAAATGTATAATTTTCGTAGAAAAATGGGAAGATATAAATTAATGCGATGATCCAGAATCAAATAAAGTGTTGCATAAGTTTGAGGAAACAATTAAAGTACTTTCCACCACATCATTAGGAACTTCGACTTCTGTGGTTGTAATCGCATAAGCTCTCCCCTGTTCTCTTGGATTTTCTTAGGAATGTTTCTTTGGATCTTAGGAAACTCATTTTCATAGAGTACCCTCTCTCTACAGTTGTATCATTGAACATCTTCAAATTGTTTCTTCCCCTTGCATTCATGAGATAGATGACCCTTTTCTCCACACTCATAGAATACTACCAGGACTTTCAAGCATTTCCTGAGATGATTGTTTCCAAAGTTCTCACATAATGGGAATTTCTTTATTCCCTTGTTATTCTTTGGTGCTTCACCTTTCCCTTTGTTATCAAAGTACTTCTTTTTATCTTGGTTTCCCTTGACCAAATTTGATCTAGAAAATTCTTTCTCTATTTTGATGACACTTGATAAAGTTTCATCATATGATGAAACTGTTTGAGAAGTTAGTGCCCTTCGAATACTTGGATTAAGAACTTCAGAGAAATGATCAATCTTTTCTGCTGAGTCATGTACGTAATCTATGACATACCTGGATATCCTTGTGAAGGTATCCTCATACTCTACAACATTGTCTTCTTCCCTTTGCTTTAAGCCAAGGAATTTCCTCTTTATTTCAGATCGTTGCTCACGAGGGAAATATTTTTTGAAGAATATTTCCTTAAAAGTACTCCATTATATATCTTATATTTCTTCTTCCTCTATGGTATTCTGAATCATGGACCACCATTGATCAGCTTCTCCCTTGAGATAATATACTTCCAGTAATACCTTTTCATTTTCATTGCATCTTAATGCCATGAATATATTTTCAAGGGACTTGATCCATTGCTCAGAAACCACTGGATTAGTAGTCCCACTAAAATATGGGGTATTCTTCTGCATGAAACGATCCAACATAGGTTTGGAATGGTTATTCATTACAACCTAAGTAAGTTGTCCCAATATAGTCATGATATGATCTTCTCCAACATTGACTATGTTGACTTGCTTAGTGGGGAGATCCACACCATGACCACGAGTATTGATTCCCCTTCTTCCATTAGACACCATTTATAAATAATGGAACACACTAGAATAGGGTATGATTCATAATGTGTAATCTTAACTTAAATAAATACTTAGCATAAATTGAGATCCTACAAATGGATAATACCATAATCAGAAAAATGGTTTCTTTGAGAAATAATTTACATTTAAATCCTTCAAAATGGATTGTAAAGAAAACATGAATTATCCTAAGCATATCTCCCAAGAGTGTCATAACCAAGAGTGCAGTAAGACCTGTTTTCATGTACCTGGATACCCCAGGTCAAGACCGAAACTCCTTGTCGGAGCTTTCACTCCTAGGTACATCTGTGCCAGAGCCACCTCTACCTGCTTGTATCCAGACAGGGATGTATTTGCTAGAAATATTCACATAATCTATTCCTTACCAAAATTCCAGGACTTTTTTGTACATTCATACTCAAATAATACCTTAGGTATTTGTTCCTAATCTATGTTTTCTAATCTAGTTTCCAAGTTTTCTAGTAAACTTCCTCTGATACCAACTGTAATGCCCTGACCCCTCTAGACTGGAGCTGGTGCACTACTTGTTATATTGGAATGGTTATAAGGAATAAAAATACCAAATAAATGATCAGTTTATTAGTCTTGAAGAAACTATATACATATATGTTACTCAAATTACATTGGAAAAGTTTACAAAATACAATTCATAATGAAAACTAAAAACTGCATCCACAAGAACTCAATAAATGATCTCCTCTTTGTCACCTGTTGAAAGTAAACAATGAAAGGGTTGAGCTCAAATACTTAGTAAGGGTTACAAATAGTGGAATCATGAATACAATAATAAGTGAATCATAATCAATCTAACATAATCAATATGGCATGGTGAATAGATGAAAAACTAACGCCATTAATAAACTGAGAATGAAAATGCATACATAGATTTTGTCATAGTGAAAACCTCATCGATAGTAATAAATTATAATGAATAAATAAAATTATTATTATTTGGACGTCATGTATCTGGAACATGAAACAATAATACCATAAAAATGGTTTAGTGTTATGGGTAGAAACCTGTCTGATTTTTGGAAACAAACTCGAAGGGTTTGTCGCCAACTGATTTGTCTCATGAGACCTACTGATGCATCGAGGGGCTATAGTGGTCCCCACCCACCACTTCATTTCCAAATCATTATTTATACATTTATTCAATATAATATCAATATTCCTTTTCAATATCCATATAGAGTAGAGTATACAGATTCATCAATATTTCTATAATTAAAATAACTTTCCAAATAAACACCATATGTAAAATGGTATATGGTTTAGACAACAAACATATCCATGCTATGAGGTTATGGATATTTAATATAAATATAATTTCAAATGAAAATTGATCTTAAATGGAAAGTAGGTACACCACATAAGGATTATTAGGTGCACAATACAAATTTACTCACAACAAAATAGTAATTGAGGCAAAGTCTCTTACCACAATGTAATCGGTCGAATCATATGACCAGAACTTAATAACCCTAAAATGAATAATTGAATAAAATTTATATAAATAGAATCATGTTATTATATCTCAAATGTCAGTAAACATATACCACATACAAGAAATAAGTGGCAAACAAATGAAAATCTCACAGAAATGAAAGTGAGATGAGAAACCCCTTACAAACAGTTTGGCATGGTAACGAGTGTTATTATGAGGGATTAATGAGAGATAAATGGGTATTCCATTATTTATATTTCACAATGTAAGTATAGGGGAGGTGAAAAAACATACCCCATCATTAGGAATTAAAAATAAAAGGGAAAAACATAGGGGAGATTCTTGAACAGAAGTGAGAGAGAGGATCTCTTACCTTATGCTCGAAGGTGTTCTTGTTTGTTCTTAAAAACCTAAATAATCAAATTTATCTTCATTAATTAATAACTAAATAACATCATAAACATTTAATTGATATGGTATAAACTTATTAAGTTCATTAATGTCTTTTTTATGGGTTTAAGATATTCGATTTTATTGTTTTGGAAGCATTTTCTTACTTGGTTTCGTGATTTGTTTACTTGTATTCATGAATGGAAGTTCACTTGAAATTTGGTTAAACATACAGAATTGTTAATATAAATTATTAGGGACATTAAATAGATATAAATGATCTTATAATTATTCTGGTTATATACCATGAGGATGACTCATTCAATGAGTTAAAAATAAATGCTTGGATTTGGTTTGGCATTTTTGTGCACAATAAACTTGTTTTGTATTATCATTCCATATTATGAACGTGTAAAGATTACCGAACATTAATCAAGATAAGATACATATATTATGACCTTTTTCAACAATTTAAAATTTATAATTACCAGTATTTAAGATATTAATTCAAATTGAAAACCTGTCTTCCTTGAGTGTGATAAATTTACACATGTCGGACGGTGTTTGCATTTATTGTATAAAAGGAGGGGAAAAGAGAGATTATGATGAAATATTACATTAGAACAATAAAAATATAGTACATGTAAGGTACTATAATTATCATGGGATTTGGATGAGGGGAGGTGATAAGGGAGAACAAAAGAATGGAACTTTGTAAAAGAAATTGAAAGAAAAGAGAAAGAAGGTTCACCTCTTTAGTACTCCTCCTTGAGAATCTCTTTAAGGCATTTGTTTTTTGCCTTTTGGTGAGACCACCAAGTATTTTACATGGGCAGAGGGATTGGGGAGAGTATTTGGAAGAATTTGGGCAAGGCTTGAAGCTTGAGTGGTGTGGGAGGAAGAGGGGATGAGGAGTGGTTTATATAGGGGAGGGGAGAGGAGTTTTCTTAATATTACAATCATTAATTTATTATTTCCTCTAAATAAAACCAATAGTGAGTATTCCATGACCAAGAATAGTAATATATGCATGTTACTTAGAACCCATTGGGCTTACATCAGCAGATCATCATCAATGACTCAGTAAATTCCTTATTTAGCATTTATTGTAAATTATCGCATTTTACTATTCATCAAAAATTTAAGTATTTCAGAAAAATCCCAAAAATTCACCCTAACCATTTTTAGACATTTAGAATCCAAAAATGAAGTCCATTTTACAAAAAAAAATCTAAATATTATTAATTAAATATTTAATTAAAATAATTATTTAATCGAAAAATATAAACACTTAAAATATTAATCTTCATTTTTAAGGTGCCTAAATTCATTTATACATTCAAGGGCATGGATACCATTCATAAGATTCATATTCCTATTCATAAGGGTAAGTTACTATTCATAAGGGTATGTTACTATTCATAAGGGTAGGTTACTATTCACTGAAAATTAAGTAAATTCTATCAGACTCTAATTATAATCTTGATCACAACCGTGTATGTTAGATTTTTAAAGTTCAAATCATCAAGCCAACAAATATAAGTTTTATGGATAGGTTATGGCTATCTCCTATAAGTAAAAATGTTTTGTTCCATAGAGGCTCATTGATTCATGAAATATAGGCTATAACTAGAATGTATTTAATAGAAACATACCATAAAATGTCTAGGGTGCTACACACACACACACACACACACACATATATATATATATATATTCATTAGAATTATTATGTCATATATTAAATAATCATTAATAATATATATTTTTATAATCATCGTTGAGTGGGGAATGTGGAAATGAATCTCATCGCGTCTTGGAGACGGTAGGTCATACGTATACACGAACAACGATATCATTTACATAATGATTAAAAGGTGTGTAATTGGATGGTATATTTATTTTAAAGATACATTATAATGTTATTTTCATTATTTATATACATATTACTCATCATTATATCCATCTAAATAACAAAGTGTTGAATAAAAAATTACCCCATGGCGTGGAGACGGTAAGTTGTACGTACGCACGCATGGTGAAATTATCATTCATAGGATGGATAGAATAATGAATATGGTTGTAACATATTTATAATAACATCAGATTATGTATAATTTACTGGATTTATTATTTTGGTATGGAAATAACAAATAAAGAGAAAGTGTAAGAAGAAGATAAGATTGAAAAGGGTGATGAAATTATTACCTATTCTTCGGGTGCTTTCTTTTGATTTGATCAAAAGGGATTCTTTGGTTTGTTTCTGATCAAAGAAAGGCCTCTAGGATAAATTGAGAGTAGTTATAAGGATATTTGGGCAGGGGTTTTCCGAATCAAGTGGCTTTGGAAGTGTGAATTTGAGAGAAGGGAAAGTGCCCTTTTATGAAAGGGGTGAGGGGCACCTTAGGAAAAACGTGAAATATTATTTTATTATACAATCATATTCGGTTTCTAATGGCTCAAAATGAATTTATTTAGAGCCTTAGGTGGTTATGTATCTAAATACTCTCAACCAATAGGTTTTATGCAAGTTTAGGTTACCATATTAACCTTATCTTTTAGATTTAACTCTTAGTTAAATAGTTTAACATTTACCATGTCTCCTTGTATTTTTATAATATATGGTTAATAAACTTACAATAAAATTCCTAGAGAACCAAAATTGGTTAATTAATGACATATATATTATTATATAAGTACTTTGGAAGAAGCGTAGATTTTTAGGACTATTATATGGTTTAATAATATAGTATTTGTTTTAAAAACTCATTTATGTCAATTTTGACACTATTTATTATTTTATTTTTGTTAAAGTCATAAAAACTTTATCACTTCGAAAAAAATTATTTAATCAACACTAACATGTCATATTAACCTATAAAATTAGTGTAATTCATCAAAACTCACAATTCACATTTATTTGGATATTTATAATATCAATTATTTTAATCTTTCATTAATAAGGTAATTACTGCATCATCATTGTATTATAAATAAATTTAATTATTTAATACATAAAAATAAAAAATAAAATAACATGATGTAGGAAATTTTTTTATATTTCTAATGAATATTTATAGTCTAATTTATCTTCTGTATAACCCTATATTAAAAATGGTTTAGTTATTAAACTTTGAATTTGACACTTTTAACTCTTCTTTAAATAAAATAATAATAAATGTCCTGATCAAATCCAAGTGGACCAAAAGGATCATATGTTATTCCTAAGGTTTTTTTGAAGAAATGAACTTATCCAATAGAATTAGTATAGGTTTTGGGGTAATTATGATATCATTTTTCTTTTAATTGCCCTATTTACTTTTAACCGTGAAAAATAAAATTCAAAAGTTACTATTCACCAAAAATTATTTTCATCCTATTGAACAAAATTTTACTTACTGATATCAAATATGCATCTCTTATTTTTGAAATTCAATTCATAGAAGCGGTAAAATTATATTTCATGCAAATTTGCAAATGTTCCTAGAAGGTGGGTAAAAGACGTTAAAAAGTTCAATAAAATTTTATACAGCTAATTTTATTATAAAATAACTCCAATGAATTACATTGAACGTATATAGGTATTATTTTTCTATTTTTAATTAAAATAAATTTAAATAAAAAGTCGGTTTTAAACAATAATGTAGTGTTTTTAACTATTCATCAAAAAATGAATGTTTTCATAAAAATACCAAAAAATTACCCTAAGTTAATTTTGATATTCCTAATTCAAAAATTAATTCTATTTTACAAAATTCAAAATATAGAATTTGCATTAATTAATTTTAAATTAATTCTCGTTGTCAAAACCAAAAAATGGATTTTTAAAAAGTAAAAACTATCAAAAGATTGACATGTGTTTATGTAAAATTTAAATGTGAAATTACTTATAATAAACTATATAATATTAAATGATAAAAATATAATATAATTATAATTGCAAACCATTAAAATTCATAATTTAACACTATAAATTATTTTGATTAAAAATGTTGTTTTCAATTAAAATTTAGTATTTTTCACTATTCATCAAAATATGCAAGTTATCAGAAAAGTTACAAAAATTAGTCCAAACTAAATTTTTATTTCCCTATTATAAAGAACAATTTAATTTCATTAAATTGAATTTATAAAAGTTTCAAATATTGGTTTTAAAAAGGGTTCTCCATTAAAAGGTTGTAAAATTTCATTTTTTAAAAAATAATTCTTTTATCTGAAAAAATGAATTTTTTTATATTATGACTAAGAAACACATAATATGGATTCTAAAATTATATGGAGTGTATAAAATTCAAAAATCAGTTAATACTATTCATAACCATTTTTTGAACGGTTAGTTTGGTAAGTCGCAGTGCGCTCGAACTCAGTGTTTCATGTAGCGCAAGTTATTGAATTAATTTGAAGAGATAACGTACTATGAAATATTGGGGTGTTGCATGGATTATTTTTCATTGGAAGTTCACAGTCCTGCCAATAAAATTCATTATGGATGTTTTAGGTCGAACATTTTTTACCAAACATAACAGGGTAGGGGCCAAATTTGGGTTTGGTCAGCCGGGAATGTTCTAATATTCTTCAAACATGGATTAGGGATTTTTCTAGACCCTTAATTTTTTAATTCTAGACATTCATGAGGATCAGAAACTATTTTAGGCATACAAAGGTAGGAGAGGACTCTCCTGGGAATGAATTTGCCTTTGATTGATGGACATTCTGTAGGAGAAATATGTAGAGCCACCGGGGCATGATGTGCATAGCAAAACAAAGGTGTTTGGATGAAATTTTCCTTCTATATCTAATGGAATAGTAGGGTTTTCAATACTTTGAATTTATTTTGATGTTGGGAGCCACAATGGGTGGCTGGTCTGAGTAATGGTGTCTGAAAATATTAGGGATATTCATTTCATCTTTGAGTGGGAAACTGTTCTCGCACGGTTCTCACTTACACAAGGGAGAGCTATTGAATGGTTAACTCAGTTATAAATCCCTTTTATGTCAGGGGAATTTTGAGAGAGGAAGTTATGTAATCCATTATCCATAAGTTTTCCAAATTCGGGTTGTAACATAACATGATTGTCACTTGAGCATACAGAAGCTGGAAAGGACTCTCCTAGGAACAAATTTTCCTTTGATTGATGACCATTTTGTATTTTACATATACAGATCCACTGGGGCATGATGTTTGTAGTCAAACAAAGGTTTCCATAGGACACTGGCCTTCCATATCTGATGGCTATGGCGATTGGGAACGTTTTGAATATGGTATGTGACCTTCGTCAGGGGGTGCACCTGAACAAAAAAAGGACATTTTAACTGAACTTCTTCAAGGAAACCTAGAAATAAGTGGGGGAATTTTTCTTTTTTATGATGATAAACTTCATGCATATGGACGAGGTATCTTTAGAAACCTCAAAAGAGACCAGAGATGAATCGGGCCCATATGTTTTAATATATCCAGGATGTGTGTAGAGAGGAAAATTTAAGGCATAACTTTGAGGGACCTTGAATCAGAAGGGATGGAATAGGGATTGAAATACATTGGGAATACTAAGATAAGAGAGGACTCTCCAGGGGATGGATTTGCCTTTGACTGATGGTCGTTTTTTTGGGAAACATATGCAGAGCCACTAGGGAATGATGTGCATAGCTAAACAATGGTGTCCACAGGACACTGGCCTTCTATCCCCGATAGCCTTGGAGGGTTATTGGTATTTAAGATCACTCATAGCATGGAGTTTGGGGTATGGAAGGAGTGCATTCGGACATATTGGGGACATTTGGGATTCCATTTACTCATGGAATCAAGTATCCCTTATGTAGATCTCAATCACATGCATGGAGAGGCATTCGTCCCATCTTTGGGGTACCCTGTCATTTAAAATCACATGACGAGGGTGTGGGGTTCCTCTCAGGGAAGGGAACCGTGACATGCCTTTTAGGGTCATGCTGCTATAACCAAATTCCTAGATTTGGTTTCCATAATGTCATGGTGGATATCTCACTAAGATCCCTAAGCTCACATGAGCTATGCTCGGTGTGAGAAACAACGAATTACGAGGATTCCATATCATTACCTAAGAATAGAAAAATCAACATCAGAGAGCACTTTATTCTTAAACCATTAATATGCAGTTTAACATCATACAACAAGTACAATTTTGTCCTTGCAGTTTAATGTCATGTGGTGAGGACATGATGTTGTCATAAAGATCTTTAATAGCTTTGAGTTAGTCTCAATCAGGATGTTATGGCATTCCTTAGACGTGAGTGATGATAGAAGGTGTAAACCATAGTCCTGGTGGAAACTTGAATCAATTGGGATGACATGGGGCTTGAAATCCATTGGGTGTACTGAGATTGGAGAGGACTCTCCTGGGGAATAATTTTCCTTTGATTTTCGGTCGTTTTGTAGATGAAATATGCAGACCCACTGGGGCATGATGTGCATATCCAAACAACGGTGTCTGCAGGACATTGGCCTTCTGTAATAGATGGCCTTGAAGGATTATGAAGATTGAAGTTTTCTCAGGGTACGGAGTTTGAAAAATGGGAAATATGTGTCTAGGAATGGGGAAAATATATATATCATGATTAACCATGAACTATTGGTACATCCACCTAGATATGAATCATATGTATAGGGGGAATCCGGATCTTTGGACTTATCTTGAGTGGGGGCATGTGCGGGATCTCGTAAAACTGAGAATTGGGCCAGACATAATTCTTGAAGAATTTCATAGTTTTTTGTCATGCAGTTAGGAACCTTCATGGAATCCCTATACAAGTCTGAACCATGCATGGGGAAAGGGGAATACTCTTTGTTTATGGTGGTGGTTGGGATGGTATGTCAAATCCGAGTATTTCTATGTATCCTTCAAGAGCATGAATCAAGCTGCATATAGTTCTTAACATTCCATGTACCGATCTAGTTCGGACTATGTGTAGAGACATGTGAGGGTATTTTTTTATGGCAGGGCTGGGATGCCAAATCCAGGTGTCACTACATATCCTGAAAGGGAAGGAATCAAGCCAGACATAGTTCTGGACATTCCTCGTACCGATCTGGCTCGGACATGGGGGTAGGAACATTTTTGGTTCATTTTCTATGGGTGTCGGTTTTACCATACTTCTCTATAACTTATTTTCATAGAGAAATACTTACCACTGATCCTAAGCTCACGTGATTTATACTCAATGTGAGAAACAAGGTGTCACAAGGGTTTCCCATTCCAGTGAGGGGAAATAGAGGATATGATAGAGGCATTTTTTTCTTTTGTGGGGGATGGTCCACGATCAATGATCAAGGAATCACAAGGTATCCTACAAGATAAGGAATCAAGCCGCATGTAGTTCTAGAAGAGATCATGTATTTTGTCATCATGTGATTAGGACACTTTTTCCATGAATTTTAACATTTTACAATGAAGAAATGATTCACAATTTAATTTCATATTTCAGGGATGAGTTCCTTACAATTTAACGTCACGTGGAATGGACTATGACTCACATTTTAGGGTCATAGAGCTTGGACCAAGTCATGGGGGTATTATAACTCATATTTTAGGATCATAGATCTTGGACTATGGCTTCATGGTATTACTACCCATAGTTTAAGGTCTTAGAGTTTGGACCCTGGCTTCACGGTATTACTACTCATAGTTTAAGGTCTTAGATTTTGGGCCATGGCTTCACGGTATTACTACTCATAGTTTAAAGTCTTAGAGTTTGGACCATGGATTTATAGTATTACTACTCATAGTTTAAGGTATTAGAGTTTGGACCATGGGGATAATACCATTAATTTTAACATCATGTTGTTCAAGACAACAACTCATAGTTTAGGGTCATAGAGTTTGGACCATGACATGGGCGTTACTATTACGTGAAGTACTTATTTAGGAACTTTGCATTTGTGAGAGCCATGATGAGTTGTCCGTCCATTGATATCAAGGCATATGCTCCATTGGAATAGACCCTATGTGTGATATATGTCCCTTCCCACTATGGTTCAAGCTTTGGGGGATCCTTCCTAAGTATCATCGGGGTTCTAAGGACTAACATCATTTATCCTTCAAGGAAATATTGAAGGCGAACCTTTTTGTTGAAGGCTCATGCGATCCGATTTTTCTAGATTTCAAAGGTGTAAAGTGTGTAGACGTTTTTCATATAGCTACTCCAACTCATCAAATTGTCTCTGGTATTTATCATCTATGGACAGTTGATCAAAAATGGACACACAAAGTGAAGGAAATTAGATTTCGATTGGTAAAACCGCCTCTTCCCCATATACTAGTGAGTATGGGGTCTCCTAGGTGGTAGTGCAGGTCAGGGTCTGATAATCCAATAAACATGAAGGAGGTTTTCTGGCCACGATTTCTTATCCTTATCAACCATATTTTGGATTATGTTAGACAAAGTCTTGTTTAAAGCCTCTATATGCCCGTTGGTCACCGTGTGGAAGCGGTATCAATAGTTGGATTTGATTCCATACTCCTAGTATAAATTTTTCAACTCAGCAGAGAAGAATTTGGTGCCTTTGTCTATTAGTATTGTTTAAGGGACACAAAATCTAGTAATGATGTTGGCCTTCACAAAGCTAACGATGTTTTTCACCCTGAATTCTTTAAGGAGTATGGCTTCGACCCATTTGGAAAAGAATTCAATCGTTGTGAGTATGAACTTGAACTGTTTGGCTGTAGTGGGGGGATATAGTCCCACAACATCCATCCCCTAGGCAGAAAATGTCTAGAAGTACTTAGCTGTATGAAGTATCTCTGGGGGTCAGTGTATAAAATTGGCATGAACTTGGAAGGAATACAACTTTTTGGTGAATATGGAACAATCCTATATCATAGTAGGACAGTAATACCCAAGCCTTCAGATATGGTGAGAGAGCTTGGTTTCTTATTGATGTGCTCCACAAGATCATGTGTTCACTTATTTCATGATAGAAGTATTCTCTTCTCCATCAATGCACCTAACAAGGGCTCTATCAAGGCCTTGTTTTTAGAGAACCTTTTCTTGGTTTACCCCATTGTACAAGGAAAAATTGATTGCCCGTATTCTAACTTGTTCCCTCCCAGCCCTATCTGGTAGGAGTTCCACCTTCCAAAGGTAATTTACAATGGGCATCATCTAGTCGGTGGTGTGACCATAAGGCCCAGAAATAGGGCTAATTTCATCAATATCCTCATTAATGCTCTGGATAAATGGAAAGACCATCCAGAGGTGAGAAATCCTAATGACTATTTCATCTCGGCCTAGATCAGCCATGTCCATGGCTGCATTTACCGAAGCATTGGCTTGAGAATTTTGAGACCGAGGGACATGGGTCAATGTTGGTTCTAATAGGAATTATGCCATTAGTTCTCGAACATGGTTCATAAAGGTGGCCATTACTTATTTCTTAATGGCATAGTCTCCATTGATCTATTTTATGACTAGATCTGAATCCCCATTTATCTTCAGGTGTTTAGCTTGCATATGAAGTGCCAGTTCCAGGCCCACAATGAGGGCCTGTTATTCTACTTCATTATTTTTACACCCTACCAAAATCAAGAAAGAGTAAGGCAGGATGACCTTTTCGGAGGATACGAGTATAATTCCCAGCCCCACCTTATTTAGTTTGTGATCCTCCATTATTTTCTCTGTCGGGATTCTAGAATCACCATCGAAGTACATTTCCCATGTCTGGGGGTCCTCCTGGATGAAGAACACTTTTTTATCTGGGATTTCAGCATCCAACGAGGTTCTTTCTTCTGAGGGTTTCTCGGTCAGGAATTCTGCTAACTCGTGGCCTTTTATGGACTTTTGGGGTACGTACCATATGTCAAATTGTTGTAGGATGACCACCCATCATGATAGGAATCCATTTAGCATAAGACAATTGAGTATATATTTGACTGGGTTGCAGTGGGATACTAGGTGGACCTCATGGTACTACAGGTAATGCTTGAGTTTTTAAACTATGATGATTAGGGATAGGCAGTTCTTTTCAATTTTCGAATACTAGGTTTTAGCATCAATCATTTTTTAGATAAGGTAATAGAGGTTATTCTCACTACTGGCATCATTATTCTGCATGAGGAAGGCACCTAATGACTATTACAAGGTGGTTACGTACAAAATGAGTGGTCTCCCCACAACCGGTGGCATTAACACTAGTGGGATTAAGAGATATCTTTTGATATTGTTGAATTCTTCTAGTAAATCATTATCCCACTCATATGTAACATCATTCTTTATCATCCTAGTGAAAGGTAAACATTTACCTGCCAAGTTGGCTATGAAGTGTCTAATGCATGTGAGGTTCCCCTAGAGACCTCTCAACTGAGTTAGATTGAAAAGTGGGGACATGCTGAGGATGTCTTTTTTCTTCTCAGGGTTAACTTCGATGCCACGAAGGAGTATGATGAAGCCGAGTAATTTTCCAGAGGTAACACCAAAGGTTCAGTTTAGGGGATTCATCTTTAAACTATGTTGTCGTAGTTTGTTGAAGACAGTTTTAAGATTGGATAGGGGGTTTGAGAACTGTCATGATTTAACCACAAGATATTTGATATAACATTCGATGAAATTTCCCAAGAAGGGAGTGAAAATGCGATGCATGGCATGTTGATATTTGGAGCCTGTTTCCGACGCTTCCGTCGGGGCGCGCGCATTCGTCCGTCCGCGGAGGAGGACGCGCTGTGCTTGTTGCCCCGCATTCCCGCTTTCCAAAGGTGGGCGGCATTCGCTCCTTATTCAGGGACGTCTACTCCTTGATCGAAACGGGATGATGGGATGTCGGTTCTTCCTTCTGTGGATTCCTCCTCAGAACTCATCACCTAGTTCGGGTCTCCCTCATAGATTTAATACGTAGTTCGTGAAACTCTTCCCAGTGCCATGTTTCCATGGACGCCGGTTAATTACACTGCTTCTTTCGGGACATTCCAAAGGGTCCAGTCAGGGCAGCAACCTTTAGTCGGGGGAGTAGTCACGTTGAGGCATCAGTAGCGTGTCTGGATGCTGGGGAACCTGACATGTCTGTCTATTATCCCTGGTCACAGGGCTTCTCGAGGGCGTGGAAGCCCAAGGCATCCCACATCGAGCGCGGGGAATTATATGCCATAGACACATATCTGAGGTTTTCCTCAGCTTCCCGTGTTTAGAACAGAGTACGCCACGAGTTTAACGTCTAGCGGAGACAGATCAACCCAATCAGAGCATTATCTAGAACAGATTGGATTGAGGGATTTCCCTTCAAGGGATGCCGATACCGAGGCCAGCCCATGGGCGGCTGTGAAGAGGAGCGTATCGACTTGGTCTCGCCGGGATATGACGGTCCGGGCAAGGATCGTGGTGGATGGTGGATGGATGAATGAAGTGGAGGGTGGAATGGCAAGGAACCATCGCAAGGGCAACGGTGAAGTTGGGCTTGAGCCTCGAAAGGGCTTCCTACGTATCCCCGTGGCAGGGAATCAAAGTCCGCGTAGTTCGGGATGGTGCCGGTGAACCGGCAAGAGGGTGGACCTTGGCCTGATGCATCAGCGAACCGACGTGAAGGTAGACTCGTGGGTCCATTAGTGGTGGGCTTGAACCTTGGTAAGGTTTCCTACGTACCATGCCTTGACACGGATCAAAGTCCTCATAGTTCAAAGGACTGATGGAATATAGTTTAACATCATGCAGGACGGTAGTGAACCCTAATGTGAATAAAATGACGGGCGGTGGGTGTCATCAAACCGACATAAATGAGGTACCTTGATCCAATGAGAGATGGGCTTGAACCTCTGGGAGGCTTCCTACATACCATTCCTTGACATAGATCAAAGACCTCGTAGTTCAAATGGGTGTGCAGTTTAACGTCATGCGGGACAAGGGGGCATACAGTTTAACGTCATGCTCGACGAGGGTGTGTAGTTTAACATCATGTTGGACGAGGGTGTGCAGTTTAATGTCATGCTGGACGAAGGTGTGCAGTTTAACGTCATGCTGGACGAAGGCGAAACTCGACGTGAATGAACGACCGAGTAACGTGGCTTGAACCTCATGGAGGCTTCCTACGTACCATGCATTGACATGAATCAAAGTCCTCATAGTTCGCTGAGGGTAGGGGTCAGGGTTGGCGCTCACTCTAATCCCACGTGAGTCATGCTCAGTGTGAGAGACAAGAGGTTGCAAGGACCTGACGATCACGTCGCGAAGGATGCGTCCGTGAGAAGTGAAGAGGGGCTTACGCATTAGGCAGCCCATGGTGCTGGGACTTACTCCAGGATGGAGGCCTGAGGTGCAACAAAGCGCAGCGAAAGAGGGACTCGGGACCAGTGATGGGAGGTTCCTCGTTCCCTATCACGCCCTCCACTAACCTTGGTAGTGGGGAAGTACGGGGATGCAGGGGTGCAACCATCCGTTGGGGAACTAGGGTCGCCCTTCTCCTATGAACATACGCCACTCCAATAAGGAGGATATCATCCCTTGTGGATGGGTGATTCCACTCCTGTGGAGACGAGTGGCGTAAAAAATGTTCGAGCTGGGGGGACCCTGCGTGCGAAGCACGAGGTCGGGTCACAGTTTAACGTCATGTGTTGAGGACGTGATGCTTGGCAGTTTAACGTCCTGCAGCTCGGATGAGGTGGGTTCACTCCGCACCCCTAGGACTTACATAACCGGTACCCTCTGGTCCTTGGTGCGAAGAAGCATTAGGCGAAGCAACGCTACGAGTGATATTGTCCATGGTACTTTGAAATCACATCGTGCAAACCTGGAGGGTCGCACGGGAAGAGGAATTGCCAAGAAAATGAGTGTTCTTCGCGAAGAAGAGTGCCTTGGCCCTAGCACGGGGCATAGGTGTGAGTGGAGGGTGCTTCGCGAAGTGGAACAGTATTCGCGGAGCACTGCCTCGCGAAGAAGGGGTGTCTCGCGAAGCAGGGTGCTGCGAAGCAGTGTGCTTCACGATTTGTAGAGATCCTGCCTTAGCATAGGGATCACTAGTATGGGTTGGGTGTTTCACGAAGCATAAATGCTCCGCGGCTGCCCGGGTTCCCTTGGGAATCCCCTTCCTTCCTGAATGCCCTTGATCTTCGTGAAGGGCATCCCTCTCGGAAGAGGGGGTCAAAACGAGACCAAGCAAAGGCGTCTCGTGAAGTAGAAGTACCTCACGGAGCTCATGATTCTCGGGGGAAAAGGGTGCTTCACGATTCGGGAGAGGAGAATCCGAAAGGTTGGATCGTCCATCCTCGGGACTCAGGGGGAGTCCAGTATTTATAGGCAAGGGGCGCCGCGAAGCAAAACTCATGCGCCACCTCAAGTGCTTCGCAGCGCGCTCGCGAACGTCAACGGCGTTCGCGAAGAGTTACCACCTCGGGAGCTTCGTGGCGGGCTCGCGAACGTCAAGTGCGTTCATGGAGAGTTACCGCCTCCGGAGCTTCGCGGCAGGCTCGCGAACGTCAAATGCATTCGTGGAGAGTTACCGCCTCTGGAGCTTCGCGAGACCGCGATGCTCGGGGTGCTTCGCGACGGTGCTTCGCGACGGTGCTTCGCGAGGCATCGTGCCAGCCTTCTTTTTCGTCCCTTCCTCTCGTGCAATATTTTGGCACCAACAAATTCCCCCCCTAATACTTGGAGACGCGAAGGGTGAAGGGTCGAAGTCTGAGGGAAAATCGCCAAAATTGTCAGCGGTTCGCGATGCGGCTTCGCGAAGGGGGCCCGCGGTGCTGACCGGGGCCACGGATCCGGACACGCCGCGATGCTCCGCGTGGGTGAGGCGCGCCGCGATGCTCTGGGGTCGCCGCCTATAAATAGGGGGGTCGACCTACTTTGTCTTCACGTGACTTTCTTGTCTTTTTGTGCTCTCGACTTCAAGAAGCTCCGCGTACTCCGCGATAGCCCTCTGCGAATCGAGCTTCGCGGCGAACCGCGGGTCTCCGACTCCGCGTTCGCGCCAAGCGAACTTCTGCTTGTCGGCCTGGGCCAGACTTCACGGCTTGGTCTCACGACTGACCTTCGCGATCGGGCTTCGCGATCCAGCTTCCCGATCTGTTCTGAAAAAATTCTTTTCTGAGGGCTGGAATCGAAATGGCCCGTCAAGAGGTTGTATTGGGGGTGATTGCAGATGCTGCCCATCGGGATGAGATGGCCAACCGTCCAGGCCTTGGGGAGATGGTCCGAAGCCATTCGGACCAAGCTTCTTTGACAGATCTTCTATCGGAGGATCAAAAGGATTATCCGCAGTGCAATAAGCTACCATTGTACGGCTTCGGGTTAAGGGATGACGTCTTCATCCCTGAGGCGAGTAGGGACGAAACAGCCTGCTGGTTCAGGAGCACACCATGTCAGCACCAATGGTTCAGGGTGGCCGATGGTCATGCACAGGAGAACTTCACACTCGTCACCGTTGACTGTCTCTACCACCATGTGAACGATATTGATGGGAGGCCACTGCAACCGGAGACGTCCCCTCCTCTCTACCGTACCATGCTGAAGGCGGCTTTGCAGGATTCAAAGAAGGGATGGTCCGATGAGTGGGACCTGTGCCAGGGCGGCAACTTCACTGACGACTGGGCCTGGGCCTACTGGGTAGGCGCCTCATGCGAGGATTTTGGGGTCGAGCTGAGGAGAGTGGGGTTGTATGAGGCGGCATGGGCCTCCCAATTTCACATTTACCAACCGAAGCAACTGATGTCGGAATTGCTGAGAAGATGGTCATCTAGGACCAATACCTTTCACCTGCATCACGGGGAGGTGGGAATCAGCCTGTGGGATGTCCACCAGATTTCTGGGGTTCCGATCTTGGGGGCCATGTATGATGAATTCCTCCCCGTCATCAGCACGTGGGAGGATACATAGCAAATGCCGCGACTAGCGTCGGCGCTGATGGCACTCATCCCTGGAGAGGACAAGGAGGCGGTGAGGGATGTCCACTTTAGGAGATGGTTCAAATGCTTCCTGAATTTCACAGAGAATCGAGAGTTCCCTCCGAGGCCTAGAACTTGTCCGAGGGTGGCCCAACGGGGCAAGGGGCACTCGTATTGGCGGGTCTTGGAGGACATCCAATGGAAGACTTGGGGTTTCAGTGTCAGCACTGAACAACAGCCGATAGTTAGGCTGGCGGCGTTCATCGCGGCTCTCATCTATGGTTGGATCCTACCGGTGAGGGATACAAGCATGGGGGTGCGGCCCAGCTCGTTTATTATGGCGTCCGTGTTGGCCATGGGGCAGCGGATCAATCTGGGGATTCCAATGCTCGCCAAACTGTACAGAATGTTGTGGTACATTAGCGAGGGAAAGAAGCCGCCAAGGATATGCGGGCCCTTCCACCTCCTGTACGGGTGGATCGCAGCGCATATCAGGGGGATTTACGAGTATCCAAACCCCATTTTGCCGCTGGGATCGAACTTCCGCCCCTCCATCCTGAACACGGTTGATAGCTTCCCATTCAAACTAGTTGTGCCGATGGTACTGAATCAGGTGTGGTGGGCGGATGAGTTTAATTTCCACCCCTTCCCATTGCCGAAGGGGATACTTACTGATGACGGGCGGGGAACGGAAGAACATCGGGCCTACCTCCTAGCCTTTCGAGGTGGAGTTTTGGTGGCATGGATAGATCGTGAGCCACTTTGCAAACCGTACACCCCGCATCGGTTTGCGAGGCAGTTCTGGTGCCTCCAGCGGCTGACCCCGCAGGTCTACTGGGAGGTGCATCACGAGGAGCACCCGTGTGTGATGAGGCAGTTGTGGCTCATGTTCACATGGGAAGATGGGAAGATGTGGATTGCATTTCCTCCATCCACCGCCGCTTTCGGATTAGTGAGGGAGTATGCCATTAGTTGGGAGGCTGCTTACCCAGGGGAGATGCTAAAGCAACCAACTATTCAGATCGGTGATGGTGGGCCTCCACTATCCCGAGGTCGGGGTCGGAGGGCAGCTAGGGCCGCTTGTGGAAGCGGGGATGACATGGTGGCGAGACCCGCACCGGCCGAGGGTATGGAAGCAGCAGTGGATCCAGTGATTCCG
This sequence comes from Viscum album, assembly GCA_963277665.1. Taxonomy (NCBI): domain Eukaryota; kingdom Viridiplantae; phylum Streptophyta; class Magnoliopsida; order Santalales; family Viscaceae; genus Viscum; species Viscum album. The sequence continues at coordinate 57,246,954 of OY728145.1, read as the reverse complement.
GAAGAGCAAGGCCATCCGGAGGGGTAGCCACCGAGGGGATTTCGTAGGATATCCACTCAGGCTCCGGGGAAGCGGCTGCGTCATATCGACATGGAAGAGGATGTTGTCTTCCCGGAAACCTGGAACATTTGGGATTTCAACCGGCAATTCCTTAGCCCATCCGAGATATGGGCCCACCTGAATCGCCTCGGGATGGAATTACCGGGCATAGGCCCAGTCTGGGATGGATTCATGGTGTCTCTGGTGGAGGCAGAGCAATACCTGGATGAGCTGGAGGATTACGTTCACTCCAATGGTGTCCCTCGCACAATGACAGACTGGGTGAGGTTACTGCTGAATCGAATGGTCCCCCCACAGTTATTGGCCACCGATCTGAGGGAGTGCTTCCCCTTGCCAGAAGAATCAGAGGACTCCTCTCGGGAGGATGAGGCTAGATGAGGGAGCCTGTTGGAGGAGGGAGAGGTCGGAGATCAGGGCTCAGATTCTGACGATTTCGCGGAGGCTCTTGAGGTAGCATTCCGAACTTCTTTCCTTACGATCCATTATTGGGTCACTATGGACTTCTCACCGATTTTTGAGATATGCAGGAGGAACTTGTTCACAGGCCTCGTTCTCGCCCCTTGGCGGGTGATGATGCGGGACCTTCAGAACCTGCGCCTATGGCTGCGTCCAGTTCCGCGTCTGGTGGGACCAAAGCACCTGAGGTGGCTCCTCTGGAATCTCCAGACCATCCAACAGTATACGGAGGTCCTCGCATCAGGTTCCTGTCAGTACCGGCTCAAGAGAAGCGCCAGGAGGTCAATCTCCGTAAGTCTCCTCTACCGGTTTCCCTATCGTCATATGTAGACTATGCCTGCCAACTAACATTTATGTCCCTCTCTGTCGTACATTTCTTCGACTGGCGTGGGCTGCTGCGGCAAGACTGGTCGGGATGTCTGGTGGTGTCCCTCCTAGGGGCATGCCGGTGATGGTGGCGATAGTCCCCCCATATACTCAAGCTGTGACGCACATCATCACCGGCGGGACCACCAGCAGGGTCGTACCCGAAGTCATTGAGGTGGACTCCGAGGAAGAGGATCAACTGGTCGGTCCCAGTCTTGTCACGCCTGCTTCGACGCCAGGTGTCATACTGGATTCAACACCAGATGTTGATCCTGCTGAGGATTTCTTGTGGGTGTATCCCGTGTACGAGCCTTCCAATCACGTAGACTGGGACGAAACAGCCTCCGACGATGAAGACAGCAGCATAGTCTTCCACCGGTCATGGAAGTTGATCACGCGCTTCATCAAGGACACCCCCCAAGCACAATGGCTGGCCGAAATGGATAGACTCCGCTCGCGGTTGCGCGAACTGTGCGCTGGGGGAGTGGATGCCCAACGTCCTCACGCACTCATCCGAGATCTTATGGCTGAGAAGATCTGAGATCATGATCGTGGGATCAACGTAGGCTGGCAGCGGAGGAAGGAGACCAACATTAAGAAGCTCCGGGAGGCTGAAGGCGAGGTCCAACAGATGCAGACCCGGGAAGATGAGCTTTCATCCTCTCTTAATGCACAATCTGAGCTGGTCTCAAGGTTGAAGGCCCAGCTGGTAGAGGTAGAAGAGCATATGAGGTAGGCCTCTAGAAAGATGGTTGTCGTTCAAGTTGGCGTAGAGAGGGCCAAAGCCAAGGCTGACGAACTGCGCCCCACTGCTGCCGAGGAGGAGCGAGAGTTGAGTCAGCGGCAGCAAGCCTTGGACGCCACAAGCCAACGGGTGGCGGAGCTGCAACGCTCTTTCGATGGGGTCAACCCGTCCATGGGGGGAGTCGACCCCCGGGTATTGTAACAAACCAAAAACCTTTTATTGGTACTTTCGTGCTTCAATTTTTCTTTCTTTGTTTTGAATGCCATAGCGCGCACGATTTCCTCTGTTTGAATCGCCTTGTTACGTCCCTATGATGTTTGCGGGACGTTCGACGACAATTCCCCAAGCCCACGTGGGTCGAGCCTGATGTGAGAAACAGGAGATAGTTGCCTTCTCGCCCCACCTAACATAGGACTGGAGACCATGCTCTAGGCATCCGGGATTCGGATTACCAGTCCAGATTTCTGAAAGATGGGAGAGACTTGACCGAAGAAGGAACTTTCAGGACAGATGAATTACCGTTTCATCAGCGTGCTCTTATGCACGAACGGTGCAATGCCAGGGGCGCTGAAATAGGTCCAAACAAATGAAAATGGGAAGTGTGAATCGCGATACCCAAGATTTGGAACATTGTGGGGATGGTGTGACAATAAGGGACAACCGTTAACCATGGAGGAGAAGCGGTATCCTTACTGCGTTAGCCTGTAATGGGGACAACAAATGAGGGTCGACCGTTGACCATGTTCAAAACACGGGACCATGTCATAAATGTTGTCGATCAATCCTTTGGGACGTTGGCCCAGGACAGTTGGCGGACCATAGGTCAAACATCCATACTGTTAGGGGGTCCTTCCAAACATGACCAGTCTTTCGGAACGTTGGCCCAGGATGGTAGGTGAGCCGATGCGGCATGGGACCAGGCCGTTAGGGGGTCCCTTCAGACATGAAAGGGGATGAGGGTCCGAATAAGGGGCACGCAAAGCGTGGAATATGGAGGGTTGGTTTGTCCGAACAGAATCCAGCACTTAGGTAGTTACACCACCGTGGTGGGAGTATGCCAGATGGGCGCGTTGGATTGGCCATGGATCCTTCCTTCTTTGGGACAAGGCCTCTCTGGAGAGGGGGTCTGCCACTTCCCAATGGGATCTTGGGGCATCCTGAACTAGTTCAGGGTAGAACCGCAGTTTAGTGTCATGCGTTGAGGACACATGGAATCTTGTAGTTTAACGTCATACGATAGGACGCGGAATAAAAGGGAAGATCCTAGGGAGCGTGTGGTGCGGTAGATATGAAACTGACGTGAATGAGGAATTGGATCCAAATCACACCACGTACCCCCGGAGGAAACTCTTCACGTCGAGGGACCAAGAGTGAGGATTAGGCTGGGCCCGAAACAGAGTGGTTAGGCGTTCCTACGTACCCCATGAGGATGAGAATCAAGCCATACGTAGTTCTGGAAGCGCAGTTTAACGTCATGCGGGACGAGGAGCAGCCCGACTGTGTTGGTACACATCCTGCCAAAACCACTAAGCCCAAGTGAGCCGTGCTCAGTGTGGGAAACAAGCAGTAGTGGTGGGAATTTCCTGACACAAAAAGGGGCAGGATAGGGCAAAGGGACACTCGGTGAATACCATCCCAATGACACTGACACGATCATTTAGCGCACCTAGATGCGCAGAGAGAAAGAGCTGAGTATGATGGAATTCCACTTGAACATGTGGAAGTGGAAATGTGTGAATCATGGCACTCGAGATTCAGATCACGATGATGACGGCGTGACGATGGAGGATAACTGTTGACCGTGGCAGAAACCTGGCATCCATATCGTGTTATCCTAGAATGGGGACAAACAAATGATGGTTGACCGTTGACCATGTTCGAAACACGGGACCATGTCACAAATGTTGTCAAATATCCGTAGGGATGTCGGCCCGAAACGATTGGAGGGCCCTTAGGTCCAGCATTCATGGAGAGCCCTTAAGCCTAGTATCCATGTCGTCTGAGGGTCCTTTTGGATGTGGAAGTGGATGAGGATCCAAATAGCGAGCTCACGAATCTTGGTCGTGGGACGAAGGGAATGTCCGTATGAAAGTCCCACACTTCGGGCTCTTTGTCAAAACACATCTGAATAAGACAACGAGACGTATTAGAGAGAGGGAGAATATTCCTTTCCCATATGGAGATCTTAGTTTAGGGTCGTAGAATTCGGACCGTGGATGGTAGGAGACATAAGAGGCACATGGTGGAGTAACTCAAACACCTGGCGTGAATGGGAATAGGGGGTGTGTACGGTGCGATGAACAACCTAACGTGAATGAGGACTTAATCCCATATCACGCCGCCCGACCCCCTTAGGAGAGGTTTTTTGGTCAAGGGAACGAAATCGAAAGTTAGGCTGGGCCCGGGAAGAAGTGCCCGGGCGCTCCTACGTATCTCATGAGGATGAGAATCAAGCCATACATAGTTCTTGATGAACCTTAGACCATAAATGGGTAAAGGGAGAAGGGGACACATGGCAATAAAACCCGACGTGAAGGAGGACCTAAGCCCTACTTACCATGCATTCTCTGGGGAAATGCTCGAATCGAGGGACCGAACACAAAGGTTAGGCTGGGCCCGCGGGGAAGTGCCTGGGTGCTCCTATGTATCTCATAAGGATGAGAATCAATCCATGCGTAGTTTTGAAAGGCGGCACGGTAAGGTACTAGTGCCAGGGGAAAAGGGGAGTGTGGTCGTGGCCCTTGCACTAAAAGAAGCGAAATTTGATAAATCTTGTTTGTTCATTAAGGTGAATGGTTTTTTTTTGTGAAGCAATAGGCCTAGAATAGTAGGCCGTGATGTCGCCACAAGGATCAAGCCGTGATGGGCATTGACAAATGGCATAGCGCATGACCAATACCCAACATGATTTCCTCTGCAACGAGGTCACCACAATGCAGTGCCATTTTTCGTCATGCGGCCAGGACGATAATGTCACAGTTTAGGGTCGTATGATAGGACCAAGCATGCATTTTATCATCATGCAGCGCAGACGTAGCAGAGACAATGCTAGGTGGGGAACGTGCGTGTAGTGTTATAAAACACAATTGATGGAGACATGATCCCACATCACATTGTACGCCATTCAGAGAGGGAGACCTTAGGCCGAGGGGCCTATATAGAGGTAAGAGGTGAGACAGGGGGAGAGACTGGCTCCCTAAATGGGTTGTACCCAAAGACAGGGCGTCCAGGCAGTCCTACGTATCCCATGAGGATGGGAATCAAGACACACGTAGTTCTGAAGGGTGCCTTTTAATGTCATGTTGGACAAGGAATAGGAGGTCTAACTCTCAGAACTGGGGTGCACGTGGTGCAGCCATTACAAACCCGACATGAATGAGGACATAATACCGCACTACGCTATGCGGTCCCGTAGTCGGGGTCCTGAAGGCAGGACCAGAGAGGTGAATTTTCTGAACTCAAGATGGACCCAAAGACAAGGGGTCTGGGCATTCCTACGTATCCCATTAATATGGGAATCAAGCTGAACGTAGTTCCAGATGAGAATCTTAGATTATGGTCTTAGAGCTCTGACCGTGGATGGTGACAACTTCCCGAGTAAGCACAGATGTCAACCCGATCCCTAAGCCCAAGTGAGTTAAACTCAGTGTGGGAAACAAGGGGGGAATCCTTATCGCAATACTTGGGGCGTCCATCAAAAGGGAGTCGGCAGAGATCCCCGAAGGACACCTTTGATACGGCTTGTTCCCCCAACGCGCGGACGTGCACGGAGGAAAAGTACCAAGAGTTCCGAGACTCTACTTGGACATGATGAAGTGATGAAGGGTGTGAATTGTGTACCTGAAATTTTGGGCTTAATGGGTTGGTGTGGCTATAGAGGAAAACTATTAACCATGGTGGAAACACAGCGTCCATATCGCGTTAGCCTAAGGTGGGAACAACAAACGAGCATCGACCGCTGACCATATTCGCAACGCGGGATTTTATCGATTTGTTGTCCGAAACCCTCAGGGGAGTTGGCCCGTAACGGTAGGATAGCCCTTGGGAGTAGTATCTAGTCCATTCTTTGGGGTCCCTCCAGGTGTGAAAAATGATGGAAGCCCTGATGCAGGGATACACAAATCCTGGAAAGAGGGTGCGGACGTGTCCGAGTAAAGCTTTGCATTCTGGGTAATAAACCAGAGTACTCTTAGGCACATTGGTGAACCGCCGAAGAGGGGTCAACGAAACAACTCCGGAAGGATAAATACATGGTGCGGTCATTACGAGACCAACGTGAATGAGAAAATAACATCACGCCACACATACACTCCTATAAGAGAGGACCTGGGCCGGGGCCCGGAAAGGCCAAGGGGCCTGATGGTTAGGCATTGGTCAGGAAGGCCTGGCCTGCTTGCAGTTTATCGTCTTGTAGTGAGGATGAGGGTTGGGGACCCGAGGAGGCCAAGGGGCCTAAGGTCAGGCATCAGTTAGGAAGGCCTGACTGGTCTGCAGTTTAACGTCTTACATGAGGACGGGGGTCGGGGACCCGAGGAGGCCAAGGGGCCTGAGTCTGGGCCTCGTAAGGGGAGGTGTACGGCATGGTACATTATCCCGACGTGAATGAGGACATATTCCCACACCACACCGTACACCCCTATGGGGAATCGGGGCCGTGGGCCCGATCGCTAGCACCACCCGGGAAGAAGTTTGTCACTTCGGGATGGGGTAGAATGAATCACTGTACTCGATGTCTGGGATTCTCGGGGTGGACCCGAAGATCCTGGATGATGTTGAGCATGTTCGAAACATAGCGTCCCCATGGTGACCCGATATGGGAGCAACAAATGAGCGTCGACCGCTGACCAAATTTGCAACGCGGGACTTGTATCGGCCTGTTGCTTGAAAACCCCTCGGGGGCGTTGGACCGTATCGGTAGGAGAGCCCTTGGGCGTAGTATCCAAGCCGTTCTTGGGGGTCCCTCCGGGTGTGAAAAATGATGGAATCCCAGTCAAGGACTGGGTGAAGCATAGATTTATCCATCCACGAAAGAGGCAAACATCTCCAGGGGGGATGTGCAGCCGGGTCGAGGCTTGCTCGATGTGAGTTGGGGCAAAAGTGTGCACCCTGCCATGTCTTGACCCGAGGGGAAGATTTTGGATTTTGGGCTGGGCCAACGGACAAAATGTCCGGGCGTTCCTACGTATCCCATTAGGATGGGAATCAAGCCATACGTAGTTCTTGAAGGCCATGCAGTTTAGCGTCATGTGGTGAGGACGTGGGAGGATAGAAGAACGGGAGTGGGCACATGGTGCGACCCTTACAATCCTTGTGTGAGCGGGGTTGTATGAGCGGGGCTAAGAAATCCTACTCCCTGCTACACAAAGATCCTCCAAGGAAACTATTCCCAGGGGGATAGTGGAAGAGAAAATCTTGGGGATGGGCTCAAGACGAGGCGTCCGAGCGTTCCTACGTATCCCATTGAGATGGGAATCAAGCCACACGTAGTTCTTGAGATGCAGTTTAATGTCATGCGGGATGATGAGGCATCTCATTTGGGGATATGTAAGGTACGGAAAGTAATCTGACGAGAATGAGGACGTAGTCCCACACCATACCGTACAATCCTGCAAGAGGGTAAGTCGGGGAAAACCAAGGGGCCTGAGGCTGGACCGCGGTCAGGGAGGCCTGACCAGCTTGCGGTTTCACATCTCGCGGTAAAGACGGGGGGCTGGGGGACCAAGGAGGATAAGGGGACTAAGGCTAAGTCTCGGTCAGTAAGGCCTGACTGGCTTGCAGTTTAACGTCTTGCAGTAAGTACGGGGGGCCAGGGGCCCAAGGAGGCCAAGGGGCCTGAGGCTAAGCCTTGGTCTGGAAGGCCTAACTGGATTGCAGTTTAATGTCTTGCAGTAAGAATGGGGGGAGATCTTAGTTTAAAGTCATAGAGCTCAGACCATTTTTCAGTTTATTGTCTTGCAGGACGAAGATGCAGTTTAAGGTCGTGCGGGACCTTAACGTGCAGTTTAAAGTCATGCGGGACCATTTTGCAGTTTAGGGTCGTGGAGGACGAAGATGCAGTTTAAGGTCGTGCGGGACCATAACGTGCAGTTTAAAGTCATGCGGGACCATTTTGCAGTTTAGGGTCGTGCAAGAAGAAGATGAAGTTTAAGGTCGTGCGGGACCATAACGTGCAGTTTAAAGTCATGCGGGACCATTTTGCTGTTTATCGTCTTGCAGGACAAAGATGCAGTTTAAGGTCGTGCGGGACCATAACGTGTAGTTTAAAGTCATGCGGGGCCATTTTGCAGTTTAGGGTCGTGCAGGACCCTTTTTCCCTAGGCAAAGTATCACTTGAGGAATTTGGCATTGGTGGGAGGGGTTATACGCTCTCCATCCGTGGTCACCAAGGAGTATGCTCCATTGGGGTAAACCTTATGGATGATATAAGGCCCTTCTCATTTGGGTTCTAATTTGGGCGGTTTCCTACTGGGAATCATTGGTGCTCGAAGGGCCAGTACCAGGTCGCCCTGTAGAAAAGAGCGGAGACGAACCTTCTTGTTGAAGGACCTCACTATCTTATCCTGATGCATTTCCAGATTGTGCAGGGCACGAAGCCGGTTCTCGTCCAGTGCTTCTAATTCAGCTAGACGGATTTCGGATACCTCATCTGATTTCTGGTGATCATAAACTGCAGTGCGTAACGATGGCAGCTGGATCTCAATGGGTAGGATGGCCTCAGCTCCATACACTAGGGAATATGGGGTCACCTGGGTAGAGTTGCGATTCGTCGTCCGATAAGCCCAGAGGGCGTTGGGGAGCTTGTCCGGCCAACTTTTCTTGTTCTGACCAACCATCTTCTGCAGAATTTTAGAGAGGGTTTTGTTGAACACCTCGATCTGTCTGTTTTCCTACGTGTGGTAGCGGGATGTATGGTTCGTACGGATGTCGTACTTGGCGTACAATTTCTTCAGTTCAGCTGCTCGGAAGTTGGTGCCGTTATCGGTGAGGATGGTGTGAGGGAATCCAAATCGGTGGATAATATTGGAGCTCACAAAGTCAACGATGGAATGGGCCTTGACCTCTTTGAGAGAAACTGCTTCTGCCCACTTGGAGAATAAGTCTGTAGCAGTCAGGATGAACCTATACTGGCGGTCTGTTGCCGGTGGATACGGTCCCACTACATCAAGTCCCCATACTGCAAATGGCCAAGAGTACTTGGTGGGGTGGAGGGGCTCCGGCGGACGATGCAGGAAGTTGGCGTGAACTTGGCATGCGTGGCATCTCTTGGCATACCCAATACAATCATGGATCATAGAGGGACAGAAGTACCCCAACCTTTGGATTTGATGGGACAGCTTCGGCCCAGCTTGATGGGAGCCACAGGAACCAGCGTGAACCTCTTGAATAACTTGAGGTATCTCTACTCCTTTTATTTAATTCAGCGCTTCCTCGCCGTGTCACAATGGGTTTGGGCCCTCAATAATACCGCCCACCTTTCACTGGGAGCGAGTAGGATCCTCAATATCCTATCAGTAGTGAGCCGGTAACCATCGGTTAACCCGTTACAGTTTCCTCTGGAGTCGTGTTATTGGCCGATGTCACCACCAACCCAATAACAAACAAATAGGACACAACCCTTTTGGCTGGTAAAGGATCAGATCTCACGAGCGCGGTTCACTAGTTCCCACAGTTCTTCGGGGAAACTATCTAGTGCCAACAGGCAACGGAGGAGAATACCATCGAAACTCCACTTATAAAGGGTCTGTTCAAGACTGGGGCCACTCTGGAGGGTAAATTGCAGTGCGCGGCGTCGAATTTGCTCGCGCTCAGCCCAGTCGTCCGGGAGGTGACCATTTTGGAGATACTCGACAAAAGGTGACCTCCGGTCGGGATTGGCTTCAACCACTACGTCTAACGAACCCGGGACCCCTGACGTGGAGGGTCCGGCAGTGAGATGACTTACTCGCAAGCCATCATTGTCCTCTTGGGTGATGGGGGCAATGACTCTCCGGTGTGCCACGTGTATGATCAAATCATTTTGCTCAGGTTCTGCGAGCGACGCGGCTAATCCAGCCAAGGAGTCTGCTTGATTGTTTTGTGCCCGTGGGACATGGGTAACCTCTGGTCGAGAAGAGAACTGGGCCATTAGGCGGAGGGTGTACTCTAGAAACGGTACAAGCTTCGGCTTCCTGACGACGTAGTCGCCATTAACCTATTTGATTACCAGCTTGTAATCTCTTTTCACATGTAGATGGGGCACATGGATCTCAAGGGCCAACTCGAGGCCGGTGATGAGAGCCTGTTACTCTGCCTCGTTGTTCGTACAGCCTTATGACAATAGGAACGAGTATGGCAGGACGGTTTGCATCGGGGTAATGAAGACAATACTCAGGCCCACTCTGTTGAGCTTGGGATCGTTGATCCGCTTACCGGTGGGGCTTCGGGAGGCGCCGTCGAAATTCATTTGCCAACATGGGACGACATGATCGACTGAGAGGATCGTCTCATCAGGAAAATCCAGGTCCATGGATTGATCTGCGGAGGTTGGATGGGCAGCTAAAAAGTCTGCCAATGCCTGTCCCTTAATGGCCTTCTGAGGTACAAACCTGATATCAAACTGCTGGAGAATCACTGCCCACCATGCTAGTCAGCTAGTTAGTATGGGGCGGTTCAGGATGTACTTTAGTGGGTCTACCCGGGAGACCAATTGCACCTCATGGTGTTGCAGGTAATGTCGCAACTTCTTCCCGGCGAAGACGAGCGCAAGGCAGCTCTTTTCGATAGGGGAGTATCTGACCTCTGTATCGAGAAGCATGCGGCTGAGATAGTAGAGATTGTTCTCAGCACCCTCGTTATTCTTCTAGGCGAGAAGTGCACCAAGGGATCTTTCCAGGGCGGTCACTTAAAGGACCAGCGGCTTTCCGGAGATGGGTGGCATCAAAACCGGAGGTTGGAGCAGATACTACTTGATTTCCTCGAAGGCGGTCCGACACTCCTCATCCCATTCGTAGGCGGCACCCTTCTTCATGATCCGGGAAAAGGGCTTACACTTGCCGACCAGATTCACGATGAATCGGCGTATATAGGCTAATTTTCCTTGGAGGCCTTGGAGCTCCCAAATGTTGCTCGGGGGAGGCATTTGGCTGATGTCCTTGATCTTCTCCGGGTTGATCTCGATATCTCGGTATCTGACAACAAAGCCCAGAAACTTCCCAGAGGTGACCCTGAAGGCACACTTCAATGGGTTCATCTTTAGGTTACGGGAGCGGAGGAAACCGAATACTTTCTCGAGGTCTTTGAGATGGTCCTGGCACTGACATGATTTGACTACGAGGTCATCCACGTAGCATTCCACCAATGTCCCAAGAATCGGCTTGAATATGCGATGCATGGCCCTCTGATAAGTGGCACCTGCATTTTTCAAACCGAATGGCATAACCTGGTAGAAAAAGGTACCTTGGGGATCCCTAAAGGCAGTGGAATCCTCGTCTTTTGGGGCCATCCAGATCTGGTTGTACCCAGAATACCCATCCATGAAAGAGAGAGCTTGGAACCCGGCCGTGGCATCAATCAATAACTCCATCACCGGGAGTGGGAAGTCATCCTTTGGGCAGTGGCGATTAAGATCACGGAAGTCGATGCAGACTCTGATCTGCCCATTCTTCTTTCGGACTGGCACAATGTTGGCAAGCCACTTGGGGTACTGGACTTCTTTAATGAAGTTGGATTTGATAAGCTTGTCAACTTCGGCCTCGACCATAGCACCATGAGAAGGGTGCATCTTCCTGGGAGGCTGCTTAAACCCACGATGTTTCGCCGGGAGGACCAGACAGTGAATGGATACCTGGGGATATAGTCCTGTAATCTCGTTGTAACTCCAAGAAAACACATCACAGTGTTGTTTGAAGAAGTCTACGCACTACTGCCGCTCCTCGGGGAACATGGCTGCACTGATCAATGTAGGTTTCGGATCTGCCTCGCTACCAAGGTTCACATGTACCAGTTCATCAACCATGGTAGAGACGCCTTCTTCAAAGGTGGGGGGATCATCCTCCAGGTCTTCATCTCCACCCGTGGGGGGATTTCCCGCGACGGGAGGTACTTCTGTGCTATCAAAGCCTGAGGGGCAGCTGGTGCCGGCTCGGGCAGTAGTGGTCATCATATCAGGAGAATCACTTTCCATTGATACCATAGCAATGAAGGCAGTCGACCCTATCCCATCTGGACTTCGGCCTAAGGGGCCACGTTTGATGATATCAAAGTAGTGGTGACGTGTCGGCCTGAGTCGGTTAATTCCATCCCGGCGGAAGAGACGTGTATGGCGTACCGCCGTTGTCATAATCTTGATGTCCCAGTACCGTACAGGGGTAGGAGTTTCCGGGATCACCTGAGCCTGGTTGATGTAGGAGTACGAGGTGATTTTCCGCCGTCGCTTGGACACAGGAACATGCCCTCCTTGTGTACCCGAAACAATGAAACATTACCCCATGTTGGGGGTCGTGGCCTCCAATCGGTGGATCGGAAGGACGTAGGCATCATCCATGCTTTCCCAGGGATCACTTGTGACTGGGGCGGGTTCATCCTCACTTACTAGAATTTTCTTATCCTTACTTTTGTAATAACCCACATCCAGATAGCGGGCCTCACAAGAAGCGAAAGGGGACACGTCTCCTTGGAGCACGCCTACTCGACCGTTGAGCGAGTACTTGAGGCACTGGTGATACGACGAAGGGACCGCTGCAAGCAGATGGATCCATGGCCTACCCATCAACACATTGTAGGCGGTGTCCTAAGAGACAACCATGAACTCGGTGTTGGCAATTAATCCACCGAACTGAGTCTTCAGGCGGATCTTGCCGACTGGGGTTTTCTCGGTCCTATCGTACCCCTGGATTCTGAGGTCAGAGGGAGTTAAATCACCTTCAGACAGACCCATCTTTCGCAACATCTGGGTCGGAATTAGATTGATTCTAGAACCCGTGTCAACGAGACAGTGGCAGACTTCCACGCCATTGAAGTGGCCAGTGATGTACAGCGGGCGAATGTGCCCCTGTAGAGGAGGGTCCTCATCTTCACTAGAGAACGAGATAATCGCCTGACATTCAGCATTTTCAATTGTCTCGGTATGGAAGGCTTCTGCAGCTGCTACCTCCGTCTCAAACTGGAGGGGGTTCTTTAGGGCCTCGGCAAGTGCCTCGTGCATTTCGAATGACAGGCGAAGGGCCTCAAGGATAGAAAGCCTTTCCAGAATGCTAGCCAGGTGCTTCAGGACATCATACTTTCGTGCCAAAAGAGAACCTATGCCTACAGGAGGTCGTTCGGCATTTGGAGGCATAGCGGATCCTGCTGGTTGAACCGGCGATTGGCTAGTACTGGGTACATCTTGATGCCCACTAGTAGAAGCCTGGAGGGTAGTCGCCGGACTAAGATCGGACAGCGGAGGCTGGCCTGTAGCCAGGAAAGACTGACTGTGATATGAACGGGGTATCTCTCCCTGATCTAGTAGCAAAAACGGCGGTGGAGGTAGAGTTGAGGCCGTTAGACGGGGTTGCGCGTGCTGAGCTTTGCGTTGAGCCTGCTGTCTGGTCTCAGTAGCGTGAAAGGCTTGGCTGGAAGTGCCTGCTGATGTACCTCGATGATGGGAGCGGTTGCGATTTCGCTGACGTTGACGTCATCTGGAAACGTTGGGGAGGTTCTCCTGGTGCTCCCCCTCTTCGGGTGTCATATAGGGCTTTACCAGCTCCACGGTGTTAACCGAAGCGTACCCCTGGCTGTCGCTCGAGGAGTCATCCAGTACCGGGTGGATTCTAGGAGGGATCCCCATTTCAGGGGGCATAAAGTTGCTGAGAATGTGGGATGATGGCGGCAACGGTGGTGCACATTGCTTCTTCTTGCGTCGCCGCTGCTTGCCCTTTTGGGAAGAGGTTGACTGTGAAGACGATGCGGGGGTACCGGCTACTTCTTCTGAAGGTTCCGGCTGCTTCAGGCATGCCCGGATGATACCATGGGCACGAACGATGGTTTTTCGAGCCATCCAGTCAGCGTATTTCCGGGATCCACGGTTGGGAACCTGCTGCCACTCGCCTTCGCTGTCGCTACCGATCTCTGACCCTACAAAGACACCTGCCACTTGCGCTGGTGATGGGCCCAACTTGACTATGTTGTTGTTGACCTGGTCATGAATCCAGTCTTTAAACACATAGCATTGATTGAGGGTGTGCCCCAGAAACCGATGATAAGGGTAGTAGTCGGGGTGATCGGTGAGATTCACCTCTGCTAGCCTTTTGCACTCGGGCAGACGCACAATCTCTTGCTCTAGAGAACTTCGGAAGTAGCCAGGGACCTGATTTTTGTTGAACAAATAAGTCTGGTGCCTTATTTCCGGATAGGGGGCCCTGGGGGCCTGGCCCTGACGAGGGGCCGGAGGGGCCTGCCGTGGAGGCGGCGCCTGATTGTCTCACCTAGGTGGTGGTGGCGCATTGCGCGGGGGAACCTGTCGGTTCTGAGGCAGTCGCTGCTAGGCAGGAGCCTGTGCTTGAGGTGGAGGACCTCTGCGGGGTTGTGGGGATGGTGCCGCTGGCAGTAATTCCAGCTACCTAGGGGCTTCTATTTGGGCCACTGCGGCGGGTTCATCCCTGGCGGTCCTCCTGGCCGGGATCATAGGGGGCAAGAAACGTGCCTGACTATCCTGTTGCAGGGCTTCCTCAAGGCGCTGAGCCTTATCTGAGAAATCTCTGAATCCTTCAGGGTAGTTCTGGATAATTAGGGAGGGTGCCAGCTCTGTCTTGATGTTCCCCACACACATTGTCAGTAATTGCTCCTGAGTCAGTGGCATATCGAGGGAATACGTAAGTCCCTTCCACCGGGTGATGAAATCTGCGACTTGCTCATCAGGCCTCTGCTTGCACTTGAAGAGGTCTGCAATGCTGGTCTTTCGCGTGTTGGAGCTGAACTGGTATAAGAACTGCCGACGGAGATCCTCCCAACCGGTCACCGATCCGATAGGGAGATGACTGTACCAGACGAATGTCATACCTTCCAATGTCTGTACGAAACATCGGAGCTTGGCGGCTTCTTTCTGAGCCGGGGTCCCCAGCATGGGGCCACACCAGGAAGAAAAATGATCCAAGTGTTGCGGTGGGTCCCCTGTCTCGTTGAAGAGCGAGAAGGTGAGGCTCCCAAAACCCAGAGGTGCGGGCATATCATCCACCCACGCGGGATACGGCTTGCCATCCGGTGGGACCGCCACCTGCCGTGTTTCCAACGCTTCTAGGCGGGCTGTGAGCATCGCTATAAGATCATCCGGGTGGGGGTTTCTGTCTTGACGGGGATCCCTAACCACAAGTGCATTGCCAGGTTTCTCAACACGGTAGATGGCTTCGGCAGCTCATGGATCAACTGGCGGAACAACCTGCGGGGCGACTGGGGGAACCCGGACTGGATTCTTCATATTTCCCCATCACTTAGGAGGGTTTGGCGAGATTTATCGTGCCCTCTTCCCGTAATTTCCAGCTTCTGCCCTATCTGCGGAAGTAGCATGATCAGGTTTTCCCGGAGGCATCTCACCCGGGGAAAATTGTTCTTGCCCCTGCTGCCCCAGCCTGGGATTACCATAGTCGGGTCGCCGCTCTGCAGCGCGCTCAACCAAGAGTTCGTCAACCAGCCTCTTCTTCTCAGTAAGCTGCTGGCGTAACGTGGCCTTCTCAGGATCTTCATCCGTTTTCTTCACAGAGGCAGACGGGTCGGAGTGCTTGACAATTCCGACGTTCTCCTTACCCTTGCCGTTATTTCGACCGAGTACCAGCGACTCGGTGGGTACGGGGAGGCCTAGAAGGTTCCTCTGCTGACGGGTAACCCTCCCTGATGGGTCCAGCAGTGGCGGTACACCCTCGGGGGGTAAGTCTCCATCAAGGAATTCAAGATCGTCTTCCTTGTCCACAATCCCAGCCATGTGGAATGCGACCACCCTCGAGGGCATGTCCTCGATGTCACATAATGAATCGGGCTGCCATCGGATAGGGTCGAATAGGAGAGCGGCATAGTGTCCCCAACCACGGACTTGCACATGGGGGGTGGCTTCCCTGACGATTCTGTGGAGTACTTTGAAACTCTGAACGCATTTCCGTTGAAGGGCGCTCTGGTGGCCTGGCAACTCAGGGTGCTGGGCCACAAGGAGTGCGGCCGAATCGATCAGGCGGCATTGCTCGCCGATTTCTTCGAAGTGCTCTCAACTTCTGGGGTACACCACCTGTTCGTAACGAAGGCGGAAGTGTGTCGCCCATATGGTTCGACAAAAGCACCCCACTTCTTCAGGGGTAAGAGACTCTGGTACGCGAAAATTCAACGCCGCCGTCGGCCAGAACTTCTCCGGGAAGTAATCCACTTCAAGAATACTCTAGAAGATCCTGGGCTCGGACTCAGGGTTTGGTCCTGTATTGCCCCACTCGTCAACCGGGGGCGGCTGAAGGACCGGTAGCGGTACCGAGGCGGACCTCTGGGATAGTAAACTCGGCGGCAGAGAATACGGCGAACGAGCTGACTGGCCGCCGAATTCCGGGTCATCCTCTGAAGAGTAAGGTGACCTGGCCACGATGTCACGATACGACGGGCTGATGGCCACAGCTTCCGGTACAGGATTCGCGGCTACCGGCGATAGGTCGTGTCGTCGATCTACCGCCGTTGGCCCCCAAAATAGCTCTTCGTGATCTCTGGTAGAGGTAGAGGGCACTTCTGGTGACGATGGTGGTGATTTCGCGGTCGAGACCTGCGGAATTCCCAAGACTTCTTACTCCTGGATGTACCTACGGAGAGAGATGGGAATCTGGTGGACCTCATATTCCGGGAGAATGAGGCTAACACGCCTGGTTCCTGCCCCAGTCCTTGATGTGGAGGAGCGGGGAGAAGGTTCCATTGCTGAGTCGCATTCCGCTTCCGAGTCGGAGATGCGGGCAGGTTTGATCTCCACCCGGGCCTTCACAGGACTCTTCTTGTGGCGGCGGCGACCCGCTCTCCTGCCCCAGGGTGGCTCTTCGGGACACAGTTGATTTTCATCATGTAGCCTCGAGGAGGCGCTGGCGCCGTGGCGGAGGGGGCCCCACTCGAGATAGCCGAAGTGCGAGGGGAACCAGGGCAAATGTTGAAGGGTACATGGGGAGGACCTCCATGAACAGAACCCATGTGGGCGGAGCCTCTGTTGGAACCGGCAGGAGCATGGGGAGGACCTTCATGGTCTATGCGGGCGGAGCGAGGCTGGCCTTCACTTCTCATGTTGCTGGGGTGAGGAGGACCTTCACCCGTTGCAGAGAGGACGTAGGGAGGGCCCCCATGTTGGAGAAGGACTGGATGGATGGTTCCTTCAGATCGGTGGTCGAGGGTAGGATGATGGACTCCATACCCTGTATAGTGGGTGCGGGAAAGGTTTCCGCGTTGAGCATCACTTCCACGGGGCAGGTCTTCCTTCGGGATGGGGGTAGCACGAGGAATACCTCCATGACGAGCTTCGGAGCGGGGAAGGCCCACGCTCTGTGGAGTAGTGGTATGGGGAGGGCCTTCGTACAGGGTGACATCACCGCGGGTTAGTTCGCGGCGATCACCACTCAGGCATGTCACCTAGAGAGTCAACCCAGCATGCCCGTGGGGCGGTTGAGGTCTCGATCCTGGTTGGGAGAAGAAGTGCCCCTGCTCAGCGTATGCAGAGGCCCAATGATGCACGTCGACGGTGGCTCGGGCCACTGTAGTTGTTGACGTTGACGCACCTGGGCAGGCATTCTCAGTCCGGGCCCGACGTTGACGTCGGGTCAGATGAGCTGGTGCAGGTGGTGCAGGGACATAGCCTGCCTACTCTTCTTGCAGAGTCGGATGGTGGTGCTGACGCGGCCAGGTGGGAGCTCTTGCCTGGATCCCTTGAGTCAGGACCCTGGGCAGGCTGAGCCGGACGGTGCCCGCCTCATCAGTGTAAGGCGAGGAGTCGTCAAGGCGTTCCGGGGGCAGGCTCCCGAAACGGTAGAACGTTGGGGTGGGGAGCAGTGGATCCCTACGCGGCCTGTTAGGGCGGCGTTGACGGTGGGTCCTGGAGGCCTCCAGGTCCAAGCGGGCAATATCCCTAGTTGGGATGACCCCTTCCTCCTCATACCTGCGCAAGAGGTTGTTGATCACCCTTCGCTGGATGACCTCTGATGTGGAAAGGGGGCGTGGGCGCCCCGTATTCCGCAATGTGGCGGCCGTCATGGTGGTACCGGCGCCATGAAGGGTGGTTGTGGTGGAGTTTCCCCTGCCCCTAAGTAGGCGGGCGGGCGGTGATCACATCTCTGTAACAGCAACCTGGTTCCTGAGAAACGAAGGGATCAACTCATCAGCACTGAGAGGAAAAGAATCGACAACCAGTGCCCCAACGTCCTTCTATTATCCATGTCTGTAAGAAGGATCCACGCCAACACGCTACAGAACGGAGGCCCCACGTTCTACAGCCCTGACTTCTGGTGAGTTTCACGACAGGCCCGCTATTTGCTTGGTGGGACCAGGCACCGGATATCTGGATCTAGTGACACATCAATCTACTGGTGTCTCAAATTCTACTAATCTCCACATTGAGGAGAAGAATTTCACATCGGGTTCACCATTTCTGTTTCTGACACTTTCACCGGGGCGCGCGCATCCGTCCGTCCGTGGAGGAGGACGCACTGCGCTTGTTTCCCCGCATTCCCGCTTTCCAAAGGTGTGCGGCATTCGCTCCTTATTCATGGACGTCTGCTCCTTGATCAAAACGGGATGATGGGATGTCAGTTCTTCCTTCTGTGGATTCCTCCTCAGAACTCATCACCTAGTCCGGGTCTCCCTTATAGATTTAATACGTAGTTCATGAAACTCTTCCCAGTGCCATGTTTCCATGGACGCCGGTTAATTACACTACTTCTGTCGGGACATTCCAAAGGGTCCAGTTAGGGCAGCAACCTTCAGTCGGGGGAGTAGTCACGTTGAGGAATCAGTAGTGTGTCTGGATGCTGGGGAACCTGGCATGTCTGTCTATTATCCCTGGTCACAGGGCTTCTCGAGGGCGTGGAAGCCCGAGGAATCCCACATCGAGCGCGGGGAATTATATTCCATAGACACATATCTAAGGTTTTCCTCATCTTCTCGTGTTTAGCACAGGGTACGTCGCGAGTTTAACGTCTAGTGGAGACGGATCAACCCGATCAGAGAATTAGCTAGAACAGATTGGATTGAGGGATTTCCCTTGAAGGGATGCCGATATCGAGGCCAGCCCATGGGCAGCTGTGAAGAGGAGCGTATCGACATGGCCTCGCCGGGATATGACGGTCCGGGCGAGGATCGGGGTGGCTGGTGGATGAATGAATGAAGTGGAGGGTGGAATGGAAAGGAACCATCGCAAGGGCAATGGTGAAGTTGGGCTTGAGCCTTGAAAGGGCTTCCTACGTATCCCCATGGCAGGGAATCAAAGTCTGCGTAGTTCGGGATGGTGCCAGTGAACCGGCATGAGGGTGGACCTTGGCCCGATGCGTCAGCGAACTGACGTGAAGGTAGACTCGTGGGTCCATTAGTGGTGGGCTTGAACCTTGGGAAGGTTTCCTACGTACCATGCCTTGACACGAATAAAATTCCTTGTAGTTCAAAGGATTGATGGAATACAGTTTAACGTCATGTGGGACAGTAGTGAACCCTGACATGAATAAAACGACGGGTAGTGGGTGTCGGCAAACTGACGTAAATGAGGGACCTTGATCTGATGGGAGATAGGCTTGAACCTCTAGGAGGCTTCCTACATACCATGCCTTGACATGGATCAAAGACCTCATAGTTCAAATGGGTGTGCAGTTTAACGTCATGCGGGACAAGGGGGGATACCGTTTAACGTCATGCTGGACAAGGGTGTGCAGTTTAACATCATGCTGGATGAGGGTGTGCAGTTTAACGTCATGTTGGACGACGGTGTGCAGTTTAACGTCATGTTGGACGAAGGCGAAACTCGACGTGAATGAACGACCAAGTAACGTGGCTTGAACCTCATGGAGGCTTCCTACGTACCATGCCTTGACATGGATCAAAGTCATCGTAGTTCGCTGAGGGTAGGGGTCAGGGTCGGCGCTCACTCTAAGCCCACGTGAGTCATGCTCGTTGTGAGAAACAAGAGGTTGCAAGGACCTGACGATCACGTCGCGAAGGATGCATCCGTGAGAAGCGAAGAGGGGCTTACGCATTAGGCGGCCTATGGTGCTGGGACTTACTCCAGGATGGAGGCCCGAGGTGTGACAAAGCGCAGCAAAAGAGGGACTCGGGACCAGTGATGGGAGGTGCATCATTCCCTATCACGCCCTCCACTGACCTTGGTAGTGGGGAAGTACGGAGATGCAGGGGTGCAACCATCCGTTGGGGAACTAGGGTCGCCCTTCTCCTATGAACATACACCACTCCAATAAGGAGGATATCATCCCTTATGGATGGGTGATTCCACTCCTGTGGAGACGAGTGGCGTAAAAAATGTTCGATCTGGGGGGACCCTGCGTGCGAAGCACGAGGTCGGGTCACAGTTTAACGTCATGTGTTGAGGACGTGATGCTTGGCAGTTTAACGTCCTGCAGCTCGGACGAGGTGGGTTCACTCCACACCCCTAGGACTTACATAACTGGTACCCTCTGGTCCTTGGGGAAGGGAAGGTACCAGTAAGATCGTGGTCAAGGGGATGTGTGGAGCGAACCATCGAGGGGTCCACGTTAGCGTGGCTATGCGAAGAAGCAATAGTCGTTAGTGTGCCTATGTGAAGACGTATTAGGCGAAGCAACTCTACGAGTGGTATTGTCCATGGGACTTTGAAATCACATCGTGCAAACCTGGAGGGTCGCACGGGAAGAGGAATTTCCATGAAAAGGAGTGTGCTTCGTGAAGTAGAGTGCCTTGGCCCTAGCACGGGGCATAGGTGTGAGTGGAGGGTGCTTCGCGAAGTGGAACAGTATTCGCGGAGTACTGCCTCACGAAGAAGGGGTGCCTTGCGAAGTAGGGTGCTGCGAAGCAGTGTGCTTCGCGATTTGTAGAGATCCTGCCTTAGCATAGGGATCACTAGTATGGGTTGGGTGTTTCGCGAAGCATAAATGCTCCGCGGCTACCCGGGTTCCCTTGGGAATCCCCTTCCTTCGCGAATTCCCTTGAGCTTCCTGAAGGGCATCCCTCTCAGAAGAGGGGGTCAAAACGAGACCAAGCAAAGGCATATCGCGAAGTAGAAGTACCTCGCAGAGCTCATGATTCCCGGGGGCAAAGGGTGCTTCGCGATTCGGGATAGGAGAAGCCGAAAGGTCTGATCGTCTGTCCTCAGGACTCAAGGGGAGTCCAGTATTTATAGGCAAGGGGCACCGCGAAGCAGAACTCGCACGCCGCCTCAAGTGCTTTGCGGCGCGCTCGCGAATGTCAACGGCGTCCGCGAAGAGTTGCCGCCTCGGGAGCTTCGCGGCGGGATCGCGAACGTCAAATGAGTTCGCGGAGAGTTACCACCTTCGGAGCTTCGCGGCGGGCTCACTAACTTCAAATGCGTTCGCGGAGAGTTACCGCCACCGGAGCTTCGCGAGTCCGTGATGCTCTGGGTGCTTCGCGACGGTGCTTCGTGAGGCAGCGTGCCAGCCTTCTTTTTCTTCCCTTACTCTCGTGCAATATTTTGGCGCCAACAGAGACGACATTCTTTAGACCAAAGGGAATCACCTTATAACAGAACACTCCCTAAGGGGACCTAAAATCAGTGGCTTCTTCATCTCATCGGGCCATCTGGGTCCAGTTGTATCCAGAATAGTCATCCATGAAAGAGAGAGCCTCATATCCAGCGGTTGCATCGATCAACAATTCTGGGATCGGGATCAGGAAATCGTCTTTTGGGAAATTTCAATTAAGGTCCCTAAATTCAATGAAGATTCTAATATTTCAGTTCTTCTTTTTGATATGGACTATGTTCTCCAGCCAGATCGGATACTAAACTTCCCATATGAAGTTTGATTTCATAAACTTGTCAACTTCAACCTCTATTTTGGCAGCATGCATTGGGATAGTCCTTTCAGATGCATGCTTATATCCCTGATGGTCTTATGGTAAGCCCAGATGATGAGTGGTGACCTTATGATCGAGTCCTGGCATTTCTGTGTAATTCCAGGAAAACATATCTCAATTCTTCCTTAGGAAGGAGGTGTATGCCTCTTTCTCCTCAACAGGCATAGCCACATTGATCATAGTGGGTCTTGGGTCATCTTCGGTGCCCAGGTTTATCTCCTTAAGTTCATAGATTGTGGTGGAGACACCTTCTTTGAATGTAGGAGGGAATCTTTGAGGTCTTATTCTTCTTTTATTATTCTTTAGCATCATCTTCTTCTTCCTCCTTCTCTAATGGATATAGGATTCTCAAAATGATCTTTCCAATGTTGGGATAGAAATCGTCTTTTACCTTAGTGAGTGAGGTGGGGGTAGTTTGAGGTCCAGTGGATGGTTCAGGAGCATCTTTGATAGGGATTTTCATGAAATCATGGGATTTAGCCTGCTCTTCTATGTCTTGGACTTGGTGGTCATAGAGGAAATCATGTAGACAATTAAGTCTGCATTAGGACTTTCACTTGTGCATTCAACTTGGTTGATGGTTAATACAGACTCTTCCCCAAGCTGCTAGAGAGGGTTGGTGGGATCCATCTCCAATCCATTTGGGGAATTAATTCAATCAATGTCATCAACCGAAGGATGTTTTTCATCCAATTCATAGAATCTTGTGTCAATATAATGCAACTCACAAGACTAAAATGGGGATTTTTCAGTATGCAATGTCATATTTTCCCATTAGTGCAATATTTGATGCACTGATGGTATGATGATAGAATTGCAGCATGCTGATGCATCCAAAGCCTCCCTAATAAGACATTTAAGGTCATGTTTTTTCACACTAATAGGAACTCAGAATCTGACATGAGGTCTCCAATCCAAGTTTTAATCTTGTTTCATCCTAATGGTTTCTACTCTCTTTTGTCATATTCAATTAGAGTTGTGGTGCAGGCTTTCAAGTCGTCTTCATCATAGCCCAGCCTATGGAGTGTTCATAGAGGGAGGAGGTTGACTCCAGAGTCGTTTTTGATGAAGATCCTCCAGACATCAATTCCATTTATCTTGTAGGACACATATAAGGGTTTTATGTACCCTTGAATAATTTTTTCTTCATCCCTATCTATTAAGGAGATGACGGCATGACATTCTTTGGGTTTGTTCTCTATCCAATAGACTTAGGCTAATAATAATTCGTCCTTGAACTCATGGGGACTTAGTAAGGCTTCGATGAGAACCTCCCTGAGATCTGTGAATAGACTTAACGCATCTAGGATTGACAACTTTGCTGGTACTAAAGCCAGCTTCTTTAGAATATCATACTTCTTCTCTAAATTTTGGTGCTTCCTAGCTCGAGGTTTCTCTTTAATAGACACTTTAGGGGCTTGGGCTTTGGACGTAGAGGGTTCGGCCTCTATGATAGGAGCTGGTGGTTTTTTTTTCCTTTTTGGGTTTGGATGAATTGGTATGCATGTATTCTTTGGGTGATTTGATATTTTTTCTTCCCCTGATGGATATTCCAACATAATTGGGCTTGTATTTCTTTCGATGAGGGTAGAAGAGCATTCTGGTTCCCATTGTGTCTGTAAAATGGTTCTTCTACGATTTTCTGTGACGTTAACAATTTGAGTTATAGAATGACCAAGAATTTGACTCCTACCATGATCTTTTCTTCTAGTAAACCTCTAACCTTTACAGCCTCTTCCTCCGGATCTTCGGTTTGTTGTAGGGAATGTGGGTTCGTGGTCATAGTCTTCATCCGAGAAGGGGTACGTTAAGTGAATGAAATTAATGGAGCTGAAGATTAGTTCTTGATCTAAAAATGTTTCAATCTGATTATCTTCTTCTGATGGTACTATTTGGAAGGGCAGTTTCTGTTGTGACATTTGGCGGGGTAGTTCTCATTCTACCAAGTATACTAGTATGAAATCTGCTAGTTTCAACACTGACTTTGGATTTTGTGTCATCCCATCCTCTTGCACCTTCTTTCTTCCCTTCTGGCCCTTATAGGACTGCGGGGCTGAAGAGAATGATTGTGTTGTACGAGGAACTTTTGGGGGAATGGTTAGTTGTTTCAACTATTACTAGAGGATGTTATGGACTCGGTTGACTATCTTCTGAGTCATCCAATTTTCAAATATTTTCTCCTTCTTACTGGCGACTGTTTGTGATTCCTCTTCCTCTCTTTAGTATGAGGTGGAAACATACTTCACCTGTGCTGCTGGCAGACCCAGATTGACTTCCCCATAATCCACCATATTTTTTAGGAAATCCTTGAAAACAAGGTGCTCCTGTATGGTATGTACTAGTATCTAGTGATAGGGAAAATAATTTTGACAGTCTTTGAGACTCGCTTCATCAGCTCACTTTGGCTCGGGTAGCCGGAGCAAATTTCAATTCATGGCAGCTATAAAATAGTTGCGGACTTGGTAATATCAGAACGAGTAGAATTTGTTTCTTCATTCTTCAAATTGATTTATTTTAGAACCCAATCGACCATCTTACTAAGGTGGTGGTGTATGTAGGTTTCCAAGGGGTCATGCACGGTTCAGTGGAGGCCTCACAACTAGAGCTAGTGTCATGATGTCTTAAGCGTGATAGAATCCACTTCATCTTTTCCCATCCTTTTCCTTGGGGTTGATGGGGAAACTCGGGACTTGAGTTTGGTCCATTATAAGGAGTATTCTATTCTTTGGTAAATGTAAGAGAAGTCTCAGAACCCGCTTGTGTACTTCACCAGGATAAGTGGTGTTCTCAATTCATCATGAATATTGTCTATGCACATAGCGATCATTTCATCCTGGGGGAGCGATCGGTTTGGGAAAAAAGTCAGGCCTTTCCATCTGGTGATGAAGTCTGAGACTCTTTCATTCTCTCACTACTTGTAGTTCATGATATAATTGACTGTTGTTTTAGGTATCATTGAGCTAAACTAGAAGAGAAACTATCATCACATGTCCTCCAAGCCTGTGATTGAGTTAGTTGGCAAGCTAGTATACCATACGAAGGCCGAGCCCTACAGGGTTCCTACGAAGCACCTAATTTTTACTGCTTATTACTTCTCCAAATTTCCCATCATGGGGTCAAAATACGAGTAGTAGTGCATTAGATGTTTTTCAGGGTCCCCCGATCCATTGAATATTGAGAATACATGGTTTTGGAAATTCGGCAGTGGTAGAACGTTGCTCACCCAATCTAGGTGGGGTTTGTGATGTGGTTATATCGAAGAACACCACCCCTCCATGGCTTCTAGTTGAGCTATTAGTTGCTCAACAGTGTTCAAGATCCCTTGATGCATATCCTATCAGACTTGATCTTGGGCTGGTGTGGTAGTGTCCAAAGTCGGGCATGTCGGTGCTACTAGAATTTGGGGTGGATAACAAGCTAGGGGTATCCTTTATGGGTTTACCTGAATATATTCTAGTTTTCTTACTATTGGGGGGAAGTATTGATGTCTTTTTTGGGTTGGGTTTAAATAGGTTGACGATCCCTGGGCTAGATTGAACGGGCCTCCAATCCAATATTCATTCATTGGGATGAGTTCTTGTGGTAAGGTCACCTCTTTTGGTAATACCTACTGACGTTCCATAGGGGGAACACATCCCCCTAGGTAGCTCCTTCGACATAGATTATCATTAATTCACTTGAGCTCTTTCATTTATTCCTCCTTCTTGGAAAACCATTCCTAGAGAGTGAGGGACACATTCTCAGGTGGAGGAGGAGGCGGGTCATAGATGAACTTGGATTTATTCTTCTCCTTTTGGGGGTTTCGTCCGGGAGGTAGTGATGGATTAACTGATGGGGCACCCAAATTTAGGACTGCTCTCTGGTTCTGGGTATGCACACCATCAGGCTTGGTGTGGGATGCATATGGGAGGGAACCATCTTCCTTTTCATCCTCTCCCTCTGTGTCATTTCCGATGAGATTTGTGGGGTTGATGTTTACCATGTTCACTGAGGAATACCGCATTGGGGGTGATGTGCCCAGTTCCGAATGGTAGGAAGGCTTCCTGCATCCTTGGTTGGATTTTCTCCTTCTAAACTGTGGTATTCTTCGGGTTTCTTGGCGAATATTGACCCAAAGGGAGACCTGATCTAACCTCATAATGTGCCTTTGTCTCAGAGGGTGTGAACTACCAGAGGGGGTGGAACGGGTGGATCCTCTGCCCATCATTCTTCCTAGATGGGAGAATATAGACATCCTTTGTGTGGGGACTTGAGGAAAAAATTCCCCCAGCTCTGTGGGATGGTTTTGTTCCCGTTCTTCTATCGATGCGCTGCGGCCTAGATTTGTTGGTCTTACAGAGGAATTTTGATTTAAAAATGACCCCAGCCCTATGGGTTGTGCTTGTTCCCACATCGAAGCAGTAGCTACCACTATCACCACATTTTCGATTTCATGCACTTTTTCATGGGTGTGAGTTGAGTATAACATTAGACATGCATGGAGTCTATGGCCTTTTGAAGACATTAGAACTACTTTCTGGTTGGCTTCCATTATACGGGAATCCTACTTTATGTTTTTCGTTTCCTGACTCAGAATATTTTCGATGGTCTTATCTCTTCAGCCCTGACACTTTTGAGACTTACTCTAGGCTGGTTTTTGTTGAGTATCCTATATTTCCTAAGAAGGGGTTTTGTTTGATTGTTTCCCTTGGGTGATGACATTGAAAGATGTAACTTCTAATGGGGTTTGATGAAGGGGGTGTGGGGTAATGTGTAGAGATCCATGTTCTCCCCATTACTGAATATGAACTCTAGTCAGGGCATCGCCAATGAGGCAATCTAACTTGTGCAACGCATGGAGGCAATCTGGTTCAAGTTTTTTCTTTCACCTTTCTGATCATGTTTGTCATGTAGATGAGAGGTCTTCCAAGTCAATTATATGGTGATGCTCCCCTAATGTGTTGACATGGTCCACATACCCTTCGTTGGGTGGGAATTTTTCTTTCAACTGACGAAGAGTCATCCATATATTAAGATGAATTTCATGTGTACATTCCTCATACAACTATCCTAGTATGTCGAAGAGAGAAGTGGTTGTAGTCCAATACAGCATTGGTATATTATCCATATCTAGTTGTCTTCTCACAAGTAATATATCCTGATGTTGTTCTTCTGGGGGATCCTCTACTTGATATGCCCATCTCAACTACTTCTTAATAATTTCGTTCTAAACAACCGGGCTGGTGGGAGCCTCATTGATATGCGAATGGCATGGGGGTGGATCAGAAGATTTGTGTGGCCTTGGGTCATCTTCTGGTTGAGAAAAAATATCACTCATTATTGACGGAGTGCCCGATGCATCTGAATCTATCTTTCTGACTGCCTCAGCATAGGATGGATTTCTCGTAATTATTATGGAAAGAGAAGGGTCTTCTTTATAGTATGAATTTTGGTTGTGGGGAGGACATTCTAAATTGGTGTTTCAATGGAGTGGGATACTATTTCAACTTGATGCCTGACTGCGGGAAATTTCTTTATGGTGTATACCTTGTGGAGGACCTTTAGGGAGGGCTACAATGAGGGGAGGACCTTCTTGATGACTGTTGTGATAGTAAAGACTACTATCATGGCTTGGTACCTTGCTATAGGGAGAATTTCTGCAGTGAACATCCTAGGTAGGGCCTTTAAGATGTACAGCAATAAGGATATGACCTTCTCATTTCTTGACGTTACTATGGGGAGGGCCTTCACAACAACTTTCATTTTGGGTATGGCCTTCGCAATGACTGTCATCATGGAGAGGACTACCATCATTACTTGATGTTCGACTATAGGGAGAAGCATATCTACAGCGTATACCATAAGGAGGACCATCAGGGTAGACAATAGAAAGGGGTGGACCTTCTTGGTGTCTGATATTCAGGTCAAGGGGGGGTTACCCTGATGCGCATAAAGAGATAGGCTCTCATGATCAATCATTCTTGGACCATGGAGTGAGCTACTGTGGGTGCTCTGTAGAGGACCTTTAGAGCTGTTGGTAGAGACATTGTGGGGAGGGCCTTCGCAACTGCTATTAACACTTCCATAATTTGTTAATGGACTGATAGGGTCTTGAGCCTTTATTTATATATGTTTGAGGGAATCATGAACACCAGCTTCCAGCAGAGCCGGATCATGTATGTCCTCTCCATTTTCCAGTTTCATTTGGTGCATTTTATTTTTGAGCGCTCTCTGACAGGTAACTGGGGCCATCTGCTGTTGGTAATGGACTTCATATATGGGTCTCATTCTTGTTGGGTCCCGTGATTCCGTTGAGATATGCCAACGGACATCTTGAGTTTTGGTAGGGATATATGTCTGCCCTAGAGTATCCACCATGTTGGACTGGTGTCCCCCAACTAGAACTAGTGTTTGTTCCCAATATGGTTGTTCGTATATTGTGGGATGTTGCCATCGACCCTTCTAGACTAGAGCAGGAATACATGACTACTCCGGAATGACTGACGACTAAGTAATTCCATTTGAGAAAACTGGGTCGTGGGCCTAGTTTATCACCTTTTCTACTGATGAAATAATTTCTTGTCATGTTTGGATGATATGGTATGGGATCGACATTTGATATTCCATCATTTCCATGATGTGTTGAGATACATCTTTGGATGGAATGGGTATGAAGGCTCATTCTGATATCGGAGCAAGTTTTTGTGCTTGTTCTGGTCCTCCATGAGTTGTTAGTAGATACAAGCAGTTCTTTGTGTCGAGATAGAGGAATGAGTCTTCCACTAGTTTTCTTCTCTGGTTTCCACTATATTTGACTGGTGGTCTTTATATTCATGACTGGGAATTTCCATCTGTTCGCTTTCCACTATATTTCTCTCATGAGTTTTGTATGCATCCACAAGAATTTGACTCTACTCATATTTTCTTACCGCCCTATTTGGATGGCGGGCTTGATATGCATCAGCATGTATTTGTTCCTACGTATATATGGTTTCTTCCCTATTTGGTTGATATGTTTGAAAGGTATTATTAGGTATATTTTCTTGATTATAGCTGGTTTCCACCCTATTTGGTTGATGGGCTTGTTGTGCATCGGCAGATTTAAGAATCTGCTTATGTTTGTCACTCTGTCTGCACGAAGGAATCAGAGAGCACTAGAAAGAATGTGCATGTGCTCGTATTGTGCCACCATATTTCTATGGTGGGCTGGAGTGTAAAGGGAAGAGTCATATGTATGCCCATTTGAGGTCACTGCGTTAGTACGGTGGAGTTTCTCCTCAGGAACTAGGGTGATAGAGTGTTTCTAATTATATATTCACAACCCTTGGC
Organism: Viscum album; assembly: GCA_963277665.1. NCBI lineage: Eukaryota > Viridiplantae > Streptophyta > Magnoliopsida > Santalales > Viscaceae > Viscum > Viscum album. The sequence goes on along the minus strand of OY728145.1, from coordinate 57,217,997 downwards.
AGGAATTCTCAGGGTCCTGGGTCTCCTAGACTTACTCAGGTTTCCTCAATATAAGTTCCTCTTCAGCGGGAGGAGGTCTGGTCATCCATTTTTGGTTGCGATGCCCTCTAGCAGGGGCTTGTGAATAAGACCCCTCTGTAGTTGAGATGAAGTTGTCAGCATCAACTTCATCTACCTCCCTAAGATAAGGGAGGTACTTGTTTCACATTCTGGGAACAGGCACCTAAAACGGTTTGAGACGACCACCGAGGCCACCTTGTTCTGAAGTTCCGGTCGTAGCTGGGGATGTGGCAGGCGAACCTTTGCAGACTATAGGGATTGTCTCATGGCCACCAGCATGGGGAGAGTACCATTTTGGTGGTACTCTTTGATCAGTGTGTTGGATACCCAACATTGAAGTCGCAAGATAAGTGAGGGGAACCTGCTATTCGTTGGGACCTCAGCCACCTGTGGGATCACCTATGCACGTGTCTGCATCAGTTTTTGGGATGTCATTTGGATCAAAGGTTTCTCTATAGGAACCTGCAACATACATATATGACATACAGACCACAAAACCTCATCAATGTTGTATTATTTTAAACATATGCATATCTGATGATTCATCTTTTTTCCCTTCCCTCTTTTTTCTATTGTGGGGTGAAGGGGCTTGAGTGGGGTAAGACCACCACCTTGGTTAAGGATTCATATAGGGTTCACCATTTTTGTTTCGCCTCTGAGGTGGCGCATTTGACGTGCATAGGGGTGAACAAAATGGTCTGATGTGAAATATCCTTTTGTGTCTGTTATCAGTGGGGTAGAACCACCACCTTGGTTAAGTATTCTAATTATAGAAATTTAAGATATATCCATGTATATATAGCCACAATTTTATAGATTTTTGGCTATAGAATCTTAATATCCATGGTTTAATTTAAAAAAACATGGAAATTATTTTTTCCCCTATATTGGGATCCTACTCCCCAGATACACGACTCCTTCGACCTCTCTGCATCCCCCCCCCCCCGAGCTCTCTGCGACCTCCTCCCCATCAAACACTATTATTCCACCCATGATCTATGATACTCTTCCTCCCTCTACCTCTTTGTGCCCTCCTCCTCCCTCGACCTCTCCACGCCCTCCTCCCCACAGAATTTCGCCGCTTCTCCCCACCGAACGCCACCATTCCTCCCCCGATCTGTGACCCTCTGAACCCTCGACCTCTCCCATGGTGGCGTAACTCATATCCAACCTAAAAACCCCTCTCCTTCATCACTGACTGATCGATTCTCCCTCAGCCAATACTCATTGAATTCTCCATTCCATCCCACCCCCTTTATTGGTCAATCCTTCATTTTGGATTTGTGGTATAATCACTTCCCATACCCTCCTTCTTCCTTTTTTATTATTTTTATATGATTTGGTTTTCTCAGTCAAGGTTTCAAGGAAATGATTCCACCGAGAATGGTGGAATCATCCCACTTAAAGGGTAATTGGAGTGTATCTTGTATAGGAGGTCCTTGGAGGTGATTATTATGTTGTATTTCATCATTCATCTTCAGGTACATTTCTCAGTTGACTTATTTAGGGTTATTGATGAATTCAGAATAAACTGAACATTAATTCAAGAATGTAAATTGGGGATTTTGTGTGGATTAATTATAGGTTCATTTATGAGTTAGTATAATCCTATTTTTTGTGGGTTTGGTGTCATGATTAAACCTAGTTATTTTTGAATGATTTATATATATTTGGGTTTTGGGGTTTTAAAGTTCAATTTTTTGATTTAATTGTTTTTATGGATGATATTGTGATCAAATTAATGATCTTAGATTGATGTAAATGGATATTATTTTACTATGTATCTTGTTCTTTTGGAAATTTTATATTCATTTTCCATTATTATAATTATTTTTTTTTATGTTCCATGACTTGTTCATTTTTTTCCCAATAAATTTATATGGGCTCATGTCCTCCCAATATTCAACATGGAATGAATTTCTTTTTAAACATTTTGATGGTGTTTCCTTGGAGGAATGAGTTTTAGTGGTCATATTAATGTATCATTGGTGGTGTGAGTGTATTTAAAATTGAAATAGGTTTCCTTTTTAAAACATGATTTTAAACAATTGTATAATGTAAATTGGATTTTAATATAAATTTAATGATTTAATGAATAGGTTTTAAAGTTATATTTCAAAATAGTATGAGGAAATCTAAATAAAATTTGATGGGATTTTCTAGAAGGGAATAACATGAGTAAGATTACATGTGAATACTTTTCCAATTTGTTTGAAAAAGGATTTTTAGATCTGGTTTTAAAGTAAATCTTAATGGGAATGGTTTAAAATTGTTAGGGCCTATTTTTATTTCAGGAGAAATTCCCTATTTTTTAAGTGTGATTTTCTTGACGTGATCCCTATTTATGAATAAGTATGGATTTTTTTTGTTTTAGTATGATTAATGAATATGTGAATTGTCTTGATGATCTTATTTTTTGGTATCAAATACTTTTTTGGGTTTTGATATTATAGTTAACCCCTTATTAAAAATAGGTGTGTAGAGTGATTTATATTCGAAGGAAATGTGACCACTTCTACAAAGATCATTGCGGTTACTCTTTCATGACAACTACTTTACCAAGAAATTCATACCTATCTCCAGTGATCGGGTTTCCTTACCTCTTCAATCAACAGTGATTTTCAAGGTTCTCCCCTCTAAGAAAAATGTGTTAATTGAAAAAATATTACTCTTTAAAAGTTTAGTTGGAAGTTTTATGAGGTTGTGTCAATTTAGTTAAAGGAAATGTTTTCTTATAATAATGTTATCATTTAAATTGTTCTGCAGTATTTGATAATTTGTTATTATAGTCGGTGTTATGGTATATTCTTGATAATTTGTTATTTCATTTTTTTGATGTTAAGGTCTGTTCTAATTTTTTGTCATTCCTAATTGTGTTGACTAATTTGATAACTATGATTTTGTAATTTGGTTGTAGAATCATGTGTTCTAACTTGCTCCATAAGCTTAAAAGATTATGATTTCTAGACAGCCATGCATTTTTTAGATTCCAGGTAGTATAGAGAACTTTAAAAAGTATCCATTTTTATGTTTTCAAGACATCACAATTATAGAATCAATTGTTCAAGTGCCACTTTATTTTCTTCCTAAATGGATAGTGAACCACACATCATTTATTTTTCCATATACTAAAAAAGTATCAATTCCCAATAATGCATTATAATTCTTACACTATTAATTCTGCACATATTTCCTTTAAATATCAGGATAGATTGAAATGAGGATTGTTGTTACTATTTAAAATAAATCATGCAGGACAAATATATAAATTGTAAAAAAAAATTCTGTACTTGGGGAATTAGTTACTGAAAACTTTGAATGAGTTATTCCTTGTTCTTCCCATGATTTTGGTGTTTTTTCTAGGTATTTTAAAATGTAATTTCAAAATATCATTAATTAAATCACACTAATAATTTGTATTTTGTGTGAAATATATAAAGGACACTTATAGATGAATAATCTGTATTGATACACACTCTTTCAATGGATGTATGTCACAAGACTCATTTATTTAGAGATTTTAGAAAAATTTCATGAAATCAATGTGTTATTGGGATTTATAAATTTTGGATTCTACTTATAGTGTGTGATGGTGTATGACATTATTTTTATACACCACATTTCTCATGGTTTTTGTTTCGTTATGCTATATGGTGAGTATTCTATTATTTTTTCCAAATATAATACTTTATTTTAAATATATGACATATATATTTCTAGTGAATTTGAAGATATAATGGATATTTTTCATAGAAACTAGTTGGTATGACATATGATTTATATTGAATGTATAATTAATATTGGTTTTAGTTATTCATTTATTATTTTAATCCTTTTTCTTTTATAAAATTTCTATAAGTTATTTTATATTCATGTTATTATTTTTATTATTTTGAAATAATTTTATGACATTCTCTAACTCTATAATTGTGATGGGATATTATTATAATAATAGTCACCAAAGGATTCATAGCTTCTTAAATAGTATATTTAGTTTCACCTTAGTTGAATAGTTATCAGTGGCCCATCATATAGTTCACAAGGTTGTGTGAGGTGATGATTTTTTGTGTTATCTAAAATTATTTTTTTTAACTATAAAATGTAATTTTAAATGTGAAGAATTTTTTAAATAAAATTTCATTATAGAAATCATCTTAAAATTATTATTTTTAAATAATTTGTTAAAATTTAATTTTGTGATTTTCCATAGGATATTTTAAATATATTTGTTCATGGAACACATGTGTTCATAGGAGGCATGAGATGACACATTAAATTTTTCATAAAAGTGTTTCTTAATTGATTTATTGATATAACATAATGTATGTTTTTTTATAAATTAATTAGCCTTATTAACCTCATGTAGTAGATGTATTATTTATAATGGAAGTATGCTCGTGTATTATCACTTTTTTGTTGACTTCTCCATGAATTTTTACTATTATTTGATTATGTATGATCTACATGTCATGAATTTATACTATAAGATGGGTTGGTTAGGCCAGGATGAGATTCCCACTGGGTTTCATAATTATCTCACAATCTTGGGGCCTTGGAAGGTTCCCATAAGGTTTTGAGATGGGTTTTAGGACTCTTAGGTTTCCTAATGATAATGAGATTATTCATGGAATTCTAATAATTATTGGTGAGTGATAATTCACAATTTTGATTAGGTCATGGTATGGACATCGGATAGTGTGAGAAACATTTTGATGATTGACTAGTGTTAAAGTGTTTCACAATTGACCTTGAGGTTAATGAGTTAATTGTTGTAGGTTGGACATGGGTTGTTTCAATTTATGGATTAACCCCAAATTGGGAAGATATTCCCTATATATAATAATCTATACAGGGTATGAAATCTTTGGAAAAGAGAAGAGGGAGTCTCCCCCTTTTTAGTTTTATAATTTTATAGAATGATATAAATTGTCTAGGTATGAAGCCTTTGAGAAGGGTTTTGGTTTAGTGGTGTACCATAGATATAGAGTTGACATTTATTAATACCTCACATATCATAATTCCACCTTTATGAGAGTTTGATATTATAGATGACTTTGGGGATCATGATAAAGATAGTCAATAGTGAATCCTATTTTCCCTTTTAATCTTTCATGCAATGAATATAATATTCCATGTTAATTAATGTGAATCTACCAGTAGTTATCTTCCTTGTTATAGAATAGATATATAATTATGAATGATTTAGATCAAGGATAAAAGGTTCATTAGACTAATAGACATGAGTTTATATTCTTTATAGATTTTTTTTCTCCCTTAATGATTAACTACTGTAAGAAAATATTAGAATAAAATGAAAAGTTATGATTACTTGAATTAAATGACATATATCTGAGTGTTTTTATATGTTTTCCTTGCATTAAGTGGTTGAAGTGTGATGAAATTTGGAGGGTGGCATGGTGGTTTAAGGGTTTGTTCATGGTGTAGGGGTGGTGTAGGTGGAGTTTGTGGTAGCCTGTGTAGGGGTGGTGCAAGGGGTGTGCAGGGGGGTGAAAGGGGTGTGGGGGGGTTGTTTGGGGGGGAGGGAGGGGGCTATGTTGGGGGGTGTAGGGGGGTTGTGTGGGGGTGCAAGGGGGGTTGTGCAGGGGGTTCAATGGGGAATGGGTGTTCAAGGGGGTGAAAAGGAGACATTTCTATCACTTTTCAATAGAAAATTGTCTATAAATGAATAATAATTGAAAAGGATAGTTTTTTAGGAGGTTTTTATTATATAAGTGGTATTTTCACTAGAAAAACTATTTTGGACCTCTATGTATGTCATATATATATAGCTATATGTTAAAGATAATAGTATTAAAGAACTAGATAGATCTATTATAAAAGGCTAATAAAGTTTATGGAGATATGATTCTGATGTTACAAAATGGATATGAAGAAATGTGAAAATATCTTGAATATGATATGTATTATCCAAATCTATATTGATTGAAGTAATAGGTGAAATTTATAAATCAAGAGGTCACCCAAGTTGACTCATTACATGTTTTTAGGAAAATAAGAGTAGCTACCACACAAACTAATGATGATAACATTACTAACAAAAAGACTTATAATTGTGTCAAAATAACTTTAATTGATCCACTAAGTTTTTTCATTGTAAGCTCATGGAGGAATGTGATAGACTATCTAGATAAATCTATTGGTACTAATTCATATTTATCTATTTCCCATGGTTTAAAAACAAATTCTGTATAGATATGGGTGTGATTAAATAATGATAATCCATTCATATCATCCAATTTGGCTATGAGAATGAATAAAATAATTAGATCGCTAAACAAATATCAAGATCATATTATTGTTTTCCGAAAATAGAAATCAAGAAAAACTAGATATACTACATACAATAGAAAGAGAAAGTGATTTATTTTTCAATAATAGTGATACTAGACATGTTGATATAACTTTAGTAAATGTTGGAATAATAACGTTGTGACTGATGGAAGTGAAGAGGATGTTGAAATAGAGATGAAATGCCTACACTATGGAAGAATAGTCCAGATCATGGACTATTAAAAGTTATCCATTAACGCCATGACTGATATAAGTGAGATAAAGTAACAAATGGAATGAATTCATAAAAGTAATTTTAGAATTCATTTAATTAAATATATCCTAGAAGAATAATAGTAATACTGACTTCTAAATAATGGTATTCTAAATAATACCAAAGATATCCTAGAAGAAGAAGAGTAATACTGGTGTAGGAGGTGGTGTTGGGGGCTAGAGGGAGTGGTTCAGGGGGGGACTGGTGTTGGGAGCTGGTACTGGGGTGGAGGGGGGCAGTGGGGGCAGTGGGGATGCAGGTGGCGGGGGGATGAGGGCTAGGGGAGGGGGTGGGGGAGTGGTGCAGGGGGAATTTGGGTGGGGATGTGGGGGGATGTGGGGGGATGATGGATATTAGGAGGGGGTGTAGGGGGGATGATGGATGGGGGGAGGGTATTGGGGTGGGGGAGGGTCTGGAGGTGGGGATGGGGGCTGGGGGCTAGGGGTGGGGTGCTGGGGTCTGGGGGGAGTGGTGCAGGGGGCAGTGTAGGGGGAATGGTGCTTGGGGGAGGGGTGTTGGGGGGTTAGGGGTAGTGGGGGTGTAGGTGGGGGTGGGGTATGCTTCATGTATGTGTTATTTCTATTGTTTATGCATGTACTGATGCATTGGTATTATGATGAACAATGTGTGCACTTGTAGATGTTTTGTGTTGACATGACCACCATAAATTATCAATCCTATGGGAGTGACTAAATGATGATATTGTGGTAATAATAGAAAGGAATTATAGAATATATAATGGTAATGTATTCATGTATCATTTATCATTACTGATCACATATATATATAAGAAGTTTTTATATCCCATTTCTTTTACCACTATTTTATTACAAGTGATTTCTTATGATGAGGTTGTTTCTATCCACCACTATCAAGGATAGTGGGTTTAACATCACATTTGGGTAAGATTTATTCCATTTTTATTCTTTAGAAAAATTTTAATTAGGGATTTTGTGATTTTTGGGTTATTTATGTTTTTTCAGTGCTTTCTAGATCTCGTTGAGGTGGATTCGAGTTGTTGTTCATGAAGGATTACATGTTTATGCATAGGTATGCATATAAATAAATAAGTTCCCCCTTTATATATATTCACTCATGTCAGTGTGAATATATATATTTGGGTTAGGAGTGCTTATATATAGATATGAAAAATGAATAAAAGTGTAAGTGTAAAGGGGTATATTCAAGTATGAACATATATCTAAGGACCCCTTGTGAAAATATGATACATAGGGGCTAGGTGTCCTTATATATATTTTAAGCTACATATGCGTGTAATCAGAAAAAAAGGAATATTCGAGTTGTTGTCATCAAAAGCAGAACGACTTGAGGGTGAGGCTAGTTCCCACTTCCTAACCCCTTTAATTTGAATTCTATAATCGTTTGAATATTTTCAAAACTTGTTTTCATTATTATATAATTTTTATATTCTATGAAAAAAAAATGGCTCTTTGAAATGAAATTTTCACTTATTTTACATGATTTCCTTAAGACTTTAACATGGACTAGTAGAATGTTTTGGCCAACTCAATAGTAGAAAATGAAATTTTCTTCACTTTAGAGATGACAGTGTCCTCATTTTTAGAAAACATGAATCGAGAATTCTCATAAAAATCTAAAACTTAAAGAAAAAAAGTTGTTTTCATTTCATCAAACACAAACAACCGGCCTTGAAAACTAGACACTTTCTTCAGTAACATCACTATGATACACTTGACCCATAAAAATATAGAATTTAACCTATTAAAATAAATCCACATAGGAATGATTCACGGTGTGACTAGAGGTTTCACACCATAAATCCATACCCCTAGGAATTTCATGTCTTGAACTGAGGTTAATGGCCAAAAATGTTCAAGAGAGGGGGTCCACCCCTCAACAAACCTCATTTAAGGAATAAACTCGATGGGTGATATCATGAAAGGATATGATAGCTTAAATTTTAGTTATTTTTCACCCTAAACCTCCACCAACTTCTACCCAATCCCCAGAGGTTCTAACAAGGGACTCAAACCAAATCCAAAAATACTATTTAGGAACATCTAATGTTTAGATTTATGATCCAAATTCCAATTTTAGTAACAATTGATGCTTAATATTAAAAACAAAAATTTCGTCCAAAAATAATGAATTGGAAACCTATGGGGCATTAAAAACTCCCCACCTTAGCACATCTCATCCCCAAGAATCCATGGTATTTGTCAAAACATGTCTCACAAACTACTATGGTTGTCAATTCCCTAAGAACTCACTATTCTCCATCTCTGAATTCTAAACATGTTTCTTTTACACAAATCCAAACATCAATGCACTATTTTCTTCCTCTATCATGCTCTCTCTCTAAGCACTGACTCACCTTTGATGTGATTCACCTTCAGATCACTCAAAAACCATCCTAAGCCCGATTCCAATTCACTAACAGCACTCAACACCACATATGAACTTAAAATATAGTATTACCAAAAGAACTATAAAATATAGGATCTTCCCACACACTATAATCACTTTTTCACCTCAATCGTTCAATGATCGGCCTCATAGAAACAACGACCCATATTATATGAGGGTTAGTCACCCATAACTGATATGATTCTCCCCACCATAGAAGTACCATTATCATTGACCTTCCAAACCAAACACCTGGTCTCTGTAGCCCCTATTCTATCCATTATGAAATGCAATGACTATATGTGGCTGACCCACTTATCCCTAAATTCCAATATAAAATATCCATTGACATTGACTCTCGAATCACCATAGATCATCCATTCCAACCAATTATAGTCAACAGTGCAGGGGGAAGGGTGAGGGGGTAGGGGTGTCTTGGGGGGGAGGGGTGCAAGGGGAACGGGGAAGGGTGCAGGGGGTGTGCTACATAGGGGGTGTGGTAGGGGGAGGGGGTAGTGGGCTGGGGGGCTGGGGGTGGAAAGGTGGTGTGCAATGTGCAGGGGGTGGGCAGGTGGTGTGTGCGAGGGGGGGATGTATTGGTGTATGGGTGCTGGTGGAGAGGGCATGAGGGTGGTGTAAGGGATAGGGATAAGGGGCAGGGGGTGTGCTAGGTTCTTTTTCTAGGGGCAGGGGTAGGGTGCAAGGGGTGGTTAGGTGGTGTGTTGGGGTGTAGGGTGCAGGGGGTGGGCAGGGGGTGTGCTGGGGTGCAGGGGGTGTGCTGGGGGAGTGCAGTGGGAGGGGATGTGTGTAGGGGAAGGGGGTGTGCAAGAGGGAAGGGGGGTTTGCTGGGGAAGGGAAAAGGTGAGGGGGCAGGGGATAGGGGATAGGGGGTGTTCTGGGGGGAGGGGGTGCAAGGGGTAGGGGGTGTGTTGGGTTCTTCTGCAAGGGGTGGGGGTTGGGTTATTTTGCAAGGGGAAAGAGTAGGGTGCAGGGGGGTTGGGAAGGGGGTGTGTTGAGGTGGGGGTGCAGTGGGCTAGGCTGAAGTTCAGTGGGTAGGGGTTGTGTAGGGGGTGTGGGTAGGGGGTGTGTAGGGGGGTGGGCAGAACGGTGTGATGGGGAAGGGGTTAGGGGGTGTACAGGGGGTAGGGTGAGGGGTCAGGGGTGTGCTAGGAGGAGGGGTAGGGGTGGTGCATGGGGCAGGGGGAGGGGTTCAAGGGGGAGGGGCCAAGCGGCAGGGGGTATGCTGGGGGGAGGGGGGAGGGGTGGTGCAACAGGCAGGGGGTGTGCTGGGTTCTTTTTCAAGGGGTAGGGGTAGGGTGCAGGGGGGTTGAGCAGGGGGTGTGTTGGGGGGGTGCAGTGGGCTGGGGGGAAGTGCAGTGGGTAGGGGTGTGTCAGGGGGTAGGCAGGGGGTGTGTAGGGGGTGGGAAGGGGGTGTGCATGGGGTAGGGGGTAGGGTGAGGGGTGGGGGTGTGCTGGGGGAGGGGAAGGGGTGGAAGGGGATGGGGGAGGGGGCAGAGGGAGGGGGTGTGCTGGGTTCTTTTTCAAGGGGAAGGGGTAGGGTGCATGGGGTTGGGAAGGGGTTGTGTTGGGTGTAGGGGGTGTGCTGGGGGTGTGCAGTGGGCTGGGGGGAAGTGTAGTGGGTAGGGGTGTGCAGGGTGTGGTGGGAAGGGGGGTGTTGGGGAAGGGGGCAGGGGTGAGCTGGGGAAGGGGTTAGGGGGTGTGTAGGGGGTAGGGGGTGTGTAGGGGGCAGGGGGAAGGGTGAGGGGGTAGGGAGGGTGCTAGGGGGAGGGTACAGGGGGTGGTTCAAGGGGCATGGGGAGGGGTGCAGGGGGAGAGGACAAGTGGTAGGGGTGTGCTAGGCTCTTTTGCAAGGGTTAGGGGTAGGGTGAAAGGGGGTGTGCTGGGGTGCAAGGGGTGTGTTGGGGGATGCAGTGGGATGCGGGGTGTGTGCTGGGGAAGGGGGCTGGGGGTGTGTAGGGGTCAGTGTGAGGGGGAAAGGGTTGTGAAGGGGGTGGGCAGGGGTGGGTATGGAAGGTTGTAGGATCGAAATAATGATGTAGATGCTCAATATACAAGAGGGGGGGTGAATTGTATACTTTAAAAATTTCCTTAAACAAAGGAAAGAGCTAAGTTTAACAAAGTTAAACTAAGAAAATTCACAACACCTCTAACACCAATTGAAAAAAATGGAATAAGGAATGAAGTTATAAACTTCAAGTTCTATGTACTTGCTTAAAACTAGAAAGAGATTCCGAAAGTAGGTTCTGGAAATATGGATCCAGAAATTGAAACTTAACTAAAGATTACTATATGAGATTCTACCTTAAAGCATATAGAATCTAAATTTATCAAAGTACAAGGAAGTATAAGAAAGTTATACTTTCCTTACAATACAATATATAGCGGAAACAAACAAGTAGTAAAACTACAAGTAACAAGATATAAGTCTTTTAACCCAAAGAGAAGGGTATCCAACAACCTTGGATAAAGGTCCCTTGATTTATACATTCAAGCAAGTCTGTCTTACCCACACCAGGGTAATCCCTCGATATGAATATTAGAATCTCTGTCTTGTTATCCCCGCAATCCCTCAACTTCAAGGTAGTTGGAACCTCTGTCTTCCTCAGTAAGGAAGCCCTCGAACTTCAAGGTAGTCGGCACCTCTGTCTTCCTATCCCCAGAAGTCCTCGAATGTAATCACCAACATTCGGAGTCGCACGAAGCAAAAACTAAATGAGCGGTTCAGTACACACAAGGCATGAAAATATTTCTCTCTCTAGAAATCACATTAGCAGCGTGTGGTCTCTAGATCGATCAACTTCATTTTCATTGTGAGCTCTTTCAAATGAGCTCTTATTTATAGGCTCGGTCGGCCTCCTTTCCAATGGTCATATTTTCCTTATAATCGGAGGGACCTATACACGTGTCACTTAACCAACAGTTAGTTTATAATGGAATAGATGACATAATTTTATAACAAAACAAGTGTAATAGAAAGTACGACATCATTTTAAGTCTAACTCAAAAGTTCAGAGTGAAGGTTCGGAGTGTAAGAAAAATGTCAAAGAGTAGATAAATTATAAAAGTGTAAGCAGAATGAAAGTTCGGAGTCTAAACAAAAATAATATTCAGAGTCTAAATAAATTCAGAGTGTATAAAGCAAAGATGATCAGATTCTGTTTAATATGTGAATTTGGAATGAGAATTCGGAATGACAATTCATCATCAGAATTTGTAATGAGAATTCGTAATCATGATTTGTCATCAGATTTCGGTGTCGAACTTCATGAGAGTTCGTATCCAGAATTTGGAGTAGAACATTATTAGAGTTCATATCCAGAATTCAGAGTGGAACTTCATTATAGTTCTCATCTAGAATTTGGAGCCTAAAACAGAATGCTTCATATCAAAGTTTTAAACAATTCCGAGAATATAGAAATGAATCTTATTCCTATACTTAAGAAACATATGGATATAGATAATGAAAATATGATAAGGATAATTTTCCTTATAAAAGCAATTTTCCTTATAAAAGCAATTTTCCTTATAAAAATGATTTCCCTTATAGATAAGGTGTTTGGGATTTTCAAAACAAGAAGGAATGGAAAAGTCATAAGGAAAACCTTATTGACTCAACAATCTCCCCCTTTTTGGAAAGCACAGACATCCTTACGAAAAATAAATACTAAGAAGAAAGAAAAACATTAAGGCTTATCTCCCTTTGCTTATGGATGTTGATGAATATGACTAACTCCCCCTTAGGCTTTGAAACTCTAAGGATCATATTCTAGATTTCCGGAATGATATTTCATTAAGAATAACAATGTATTCCTTAATGAAAAACTCCCCCTTAGATAAACTATATTAGAGTTATTTTTCTTTCTCACCCTTTGTTAACATTCTTTTTCCTTTTCCCACTTTGTTAAGGTACTTTTTCCTTCTCCCCCTTTGTGATTTTCAAAAATAATTCGAGGGAATGGAAAATATAACAAATTACCTGAAAAATTAGTTACAACAACAAAAGAGACAAGCAAGCAATATTTTCATTAAGTTTGAAAGTTCAAAAACAAGAAATCTAAGATACAACAAAAGATCGGATTTGTCTATTTTGGATCTTTTTCCTTCGCCATGAGACCCTTGAGAATAGTCTTTATCTTCTTCAAGTCTTTATGATCTTCCTCGGCTTGCTTCTCTAACACAACTATTCTTGCACTTTGAGCTTCAATCTTTTCTTCCTGGGCTACAAGCTTTTCTTCCTGAGCTTTCAAAACTTATTCTTGCTTTAACAACTTATCTTTAATCTCAATCCGATGATCCCTTTCATTCCTCCAGTTTTGTGCAACAGAATTCAACTTCCCATTCAGATTTAAGTCTTCTTGAATCTGAGAATTCTTCTCAGCTGTCAACTTTTCTTCAAAGAAATAAGTAAGTTCATTTAGCTTCCTGTCTTCTGTCTCAAAAGCATCCTTAACATTATCTTGGAATTCATCAAAGAGGCTCATCTCTTCTATAGTTTTCCTCGACCAACTATTCATTCTTTTACAAGACCTTTTGTGGGCTTCATAGCCGACAAAAAAAGTTTTGAACTGAGCCTCCATCTCAACACATTTGTCCATAACCATGGATACAGAGTCTGTTTTCTGATTCAAAGTATGTTGGAGAATCTGGCATCTTGAATCAATACTTGAGAAGGTTGGAATAGAACCCACCAACTTTTTTAAAGACTGAACAGCAAAGTCATGTCCCAACGAGGATGAATCCTAATCTGAGACTTTTCTTGGAGAAATTTATTCTTCAATTTGGTCAACCTTTCTCTTTGAAGAACTACCAACTTCCCTTCTATTTACAGCCACTGATCTCGGGGTATCAACAACGAGTTGCTTTCCCTTGTCCTTTTTCGGAATGGATTCATGTTCTGGAGTTCTCTTTTCACTATCAGACACTTGAACAACATTTTCTTCATCATCAATAACTTTTTGAGAACCATCCTCTACATTCTGCATTTGAGCAATATCATGTAGAAGTTGTTCTTCCTCTTCATGATAAGCTACTTCTTGCTCTCCTTTCTCCTCATCCTTCCCTGGAGTGACTAACTTAGATGACTCAGCTTCTGAAGTTCGGAGCGACAAATATTCCGAAGGTGTCCCCTTATAATCGTATACTTGCTTCAAAAGATCTCTAGTCTCACCACTACCTTCAGCAACTGCTTCTTCCTCTTTCACTTGCTCAATCTGCTCAACTTCCTCAACATGATTAGCTTTTTCCTTCTCTTTAGTGACATAGTTTCTTCCTGGAGTCTCAAGTAGAGATTCCAAAGAAAAAGATCTCGGAACTGGAATGTTTTCGGAAATCATCTCATTAAACTTCAACAAAGTCTGAGCTACCTCAGCTTCAGACATCTTCTTCTTAAGATTCTTTTCTTTCATTTGTTTTTCTAATTCATCCGTTGTTTTTTCCTTCAAGGACTTAGCCTCTGCAGGATCCAAGCCAAACTGAGTCTCCCCTTTCACTCTCTTCTCTTTGATTTCCATCCACTTAGAAACTACCTCATCAGGATAAGCTTTATTCTTCTACGGTTTTGGAGGTGCGGAATGAACTTCCTTAGATTTGGGATTCCCTGCTTCAACTTCAACTTCTTTTAACTTTCTCTTTTTCACTGGCTTAGAAGATTCAGGTTCAGCAACTTTTGGAACCACTTCTTCTTGTACTGGTAAATCAAATAACTCACCAGTATTCTTGTCGAAGGCAACATCCATCCTTTTGAGGGTACCATCACTCACTAATATAATTTTGCAAACTCTTGGATTAGACTTTCAAGCCTCCTTGAAAGACTCAAGGCACGGAACTATTAACTTCAAGATGATTGCTGGATACATTATGATCTGAGCTATCAAGTTCGTTCTCTTAACATTCTCAATGGTAATAAGAATGTGTTTCATCAGATTAAACTTCCTTAGATTTATCAGAAAATCTAGAATATAGATCTCACTCTTCTTCAAACTATCTTTGTCACCCTTTCTCGGCACGATAAAGCCTTGCACCCATAATTATAGAATCCGAAAATTCGTAGACAGAGTAGAAATATTAGGAGCCTTGTCATCTGCCAGTCTGAGAGTCTCCAATTCCCTTTCATTGTTGAAGCTTCCTTTTGAATCTGGTAAAACATGAGAGATGAACTCGGCTTCTCCTTCATAGGTCATCCCTACCAAGCTGGCTGCCTTGATATAAGAAATCTTATAAGTCTTTCCATAAGACTTGAACTAAAATTTCTCCCTATCATTTTCCTTAAAGAAGGAAATTGTCTCATAGAACTCAAAAAGCAACTCTGAATATACTTCATCTTGATTCCCGGGCATAGACACAGCAACATCTTCCCATTTGTTAAACTTTATGTTCTTAGAAATAAGAGAATCATATTTTTTGAAGAAATCAGGAGGAACCAACCTTTCTCTATATACTAACCACTTGGAAATCGGCTTAGAGGTTGATATGTCTTTAGAAGCTGCTTCCACAGACATTCGGATCTGAATACTTCTGAGAAGTTCGGAACCGAAATTGCTGAAGATCGGAATGGCCTTAAAACAGAGAGACAGAGCTTCGGGACACTGGAGCTTGAAAAACCGATGTGGGACGACCATTTGGGGTCCCCTTTATATAGGAAACGATATGACGGTTCATCTTCCTCGGTTGATCGAACGGTTGTAAAAAGTTGAGATCAGATCTGATGGTTGAAAACCAATTCTCAAGAAAAATTGAATCCGATCTTTTGAGGTTTTTATTAAAACAAGGATTTAAGAAAAAAAACTAAAATTCGAAAACAAAATATAATAAAATACCAGCAATTAAAGTATGATTACTAAAACTTGATTAAAGAAATCATACCTTTCAGGTTGGCTTAGGAGGATTATTCGTAATGGGTAATATTTTTCTTGAAGAAGAAAAAAAATTGACTACAAAAAAATCTTTACTACGAAAAGACATAGTTTGCAAAACTCACTACAAAAAACTCAACAAAAAAAACAAAAAAAACATTACAAGATGTTCAGCATGAAAATTTCATTACAAAAGTTTGAATATGAAAAGCTCATTATAAAAGTCTCGGTACGAAAATCTCGTTACGGAAACACCAGTATGAAATTTTCCATTCCGGAAGTTTTTAATACAAAAACAAATTCATTCCAGAAGTTTTCTATACCAAAATATCCATTCTGGAAAATTTTAGTTCCGGAAATTCCCATTCCAGAAATGTTAGTTCTGAAAAGTTTGAAAAATTAACTTAGAAAAATTTAGTTACACTAAAAATCAAATGTACTCCCCCTATGAAAAGGAGTTTATTACTGTAAGGAGACTTTTTCAATAGAAAGTTAATTAAGAAATATTACCTTACGGTTATCATTCCTAACTTCTGTTTAATGTATTCAAATCTATCAGAAGGCAAAGATTTTGTGAAAATATTAGCAAGTTGATCTTGTGTTCCGATAAACTGAAGAATAATATCTCCTTTTAGTGTGTGATCCCTAAGGAAGTGATGCCTAATATCTATGTGTTTTGCACGTGAGTGATGTGCAGGGTTCTTACTTAGGGCAATGGCACTTGTGTTATCACACAAAATTTGAGTTTTAGTAAAACTCAAACCATAGTCTGTGAGTGTGTGTTGCATCCACAACACTTGAGCACAACAACTTCCAGCTGCTACATATTCGGCTTCAGTAGTGGAAAGTGCTACAGAATGTTGCTTCTTGCAAGACCAAGAAACTAGTGAATCTCCTAAGAAATGACAAGTTCCGGATGTACTTTTTCTATCCATTCTACATCCACAAAAGTCAGCATCAAAAAAGTTTTTTAGAACAAAATCATTTCCAGAAGTGTAAAATAATCCTAGATCCATGGTTCCCTTAAGGTAGCGAAAAATTCTTTTTACTGCCTTTAAGTGAGATTCCTTAGGATTGGATTGATATCTTGCACATAAACATACTGAAAACATTAAGTCTGGTCGACTAGCTGTTAAGTAAAGTATACTTCCTATCATACCTCTGAAATATGTTTGATCTACTGGTTTCCCAGCTTCATCAAGATCTAAAGAGTTTGAGGTACCAATGGGAGTACTTATACTCTTAGTGTTGTCATAACCATAATTTTTGAGAAGATCTTTAATATAATTATGTTGATATATGTAGGTTCCTTCTAGTTTTTGAGAAATTTGAAAACCAAGGAAAAAGGTTAACTCACCCATCATGCTCATTTCAAACTCAGATTTCATTAGACTTGCAAAAGAGTCAGTTAAAGATTGCTGAGTTAAACCAAATATGATGTGATCAACATAAATTTGAACAATCAAAACATTTTTCTTATCTTTATTTATAAAAAGGGTTGGATCTTCATTTCCCTTAACATAGTTATTTTGAAGCCAAAATCCAGTGAGTCTATCATACCATGCACGTGGGGCTTGTTTAAAACCATATAGATCTTTGGTAAGTCTAAAAACATGATCAGGATGTTTTGTATCTTCAAAGCCAGGAGGTTGTTCAACAAAAACTTCCTCTTGAACATACCCATTAAGAAAAGCACATTTCACATCCATTTAAAAAAGTTTAAAATTAAAGAATGCTGCAAAGTCAAGTAGAATACGGATAGATTCAAGTCTAGCTACTGGAGCATAGGTTTCTTCATAGTCTATTACCTCTTGTTGATTATAGCCTTTAGCAATGAGACTAGCTTTATTTCTTACTATGACTCCATTTTCATCACATTTGTTCCTGAAGACCCACTTTACTCCAATAACAGAAGTTTCCTTAGGTCTTTCAACCAAGATCCAGACTTTATTCCTTTCAAATTCATTTAGTTCATCTTGCATGGCTTTGATCCAATCATCATCACCTAACGCTTCATCAGTACTTTTTGGTTCTAATTGGGAAAGAAATGCTAGATGTTCTATTTCATTTCTTAAGGAACTTCTAGTTATTACTGGTTGATTTATATCACCAATGATGCTATCACTGGGATGATTCTTAAGAAACACCTGATTTGGGTTTTTTAAAACCTGTTCATCAACATAGGGTAAAAAGTATTCTGGGGTAAATGTTTCAGAAGTATCTTCTTGAACATTTTTCTTATCAGAAGGATCTTCTATCAAAGGTTGACAATCAGTTTTTGAAAACACATCTGAGGATGAGGATTGGGATGGTTTAAAAACAAATGGATCAGACTCATCAAATTTTACATGTATTGTTTCTTCAACAGTACAAGTATTTTTATTAAAAACTCTATAAGCCTTAGAAGTTGTGGAATAACCTAAGAAAATTCCTTCATCATATTTTGGTGCGAATTTATGTAAGTTATCTTTAGTATTCAAAATGAATACTTTTCAACAAAAAACCTTGAAGTAGGATAGCCTTGGTTTTCTACCATTCTATAACTCATAAGGAGATTTATTAAGAAAAGGTCTAATTAAAACTCGATTTATAGTATAACAAGCAGTACTTACAGCTTCAACCCAGAAATGTCTAGCTATAGAATATTCACTCAACATGGTTCTAGTTATCTCTTGAAGAATTCTATTTCTTCTCTCAACTACACCATTCTACTGAGGAGTTCTAGGTGCTGAAAAATTGTGATTAATACCTTTTCTACTACAAAAAGTTTCAAAATCAGAATTTTGAAATTCTCCTCCATGATCACTATGAATAGTTTTCAATGGAAGGTTTTTCTCATTTTTAACTTGAGCTATAAAACTTTTGAAATATGAAAAGGCTTCAGACTTCTTTGATAGAAAATAAACCCAAGTAAATCTAGTGTAATCATAAACTAGAACACACACATAGTATTTGCCTCCAATACTTCCAGTTTGTGTTGGACCAAAAAGATCCATGTGAACTAACTATAATGCATCAGTTGTTGAGACTTAACCGATTGATTTAAAACTAGATTTATGTTGCTTTTCATATTGAAAAGGATCACAAACTTTAGAATAATCAAATATAAGCTCCGGTAGATCCTTAACTAGTTTCTTCTTAGAGAGTTTGCATAAGTTTCTAAGGTTACAGTGACCTAGTCTTCTATGCCATAACCAGGAATGATCTTCCATTGCACTTAGTCAAGGTAAATCTTGGCTCCTGAGGTCTTCTAAATTTAAGGTGTAAACATTCTCTTGCCTATTGGCTGAGAGAATAAATTCTTCCTTGGAATTGTGAACTAAGCACTTATCATTCGTAAAATTTACAAGGTAACCTTCATCACATAACTGGCTTATGCTAATGAGGTTGTGCTTAAGACCCTTAACAAAAAGAACATTTGAAATCAAATTTTTACCTAGAAGAACAATATTACCAATACCAACAATCTATCCCTTAGAATTATCTCTGAAAGTTACCTTTCCTCTTTTTGTTTTGATAATCTTTTCAAAATAGATTTTGTTACCAGTCATGTGTCGGGAACATCCACTATCCATGTACCATGTGTTACTGCTGGTACTCTCTTTATTTTGCTGAAATTAAGAAGAGAATTAGACTTTCGGAATCCAAACTTGTTTGGATCCGAGATTTCCAGATAACAAAATTTTAGGTACCCACATCTTCTTAGAGAAATAAGCTTTGTGAAATCCTAGAGATTGGGTTTTGTTTAAGGAACAATTCTTTGCCCAGTGATCACCACATTGACACTTGGTATAAAATGGGGCACTTTGAGGAACAAAATAATTGTTACTAAAAATTGGTTTTTCATGGGTATAACCAAATCTGGATTTATTTCTTAAAGGTCGTATTTGTGAATACATTTTATCAAAACTTTTCTTACCATGGGTAAAGTTTTATAAACACTTATTTAAGGAAAAAATTTTGGACTTGAGTTTTATAACCATGTTTTTATCCTCAAAATCATTAGTTTTAGAACTAGAGCTAGGCTCAAAAACATTTTTCTTAGAAATTACTTTTTCTAACTCTTTAGAAAGTTTGTTCTTCTCAGATCTTACTTCCTCAAGATTTTTGGAAATACTTTCAAAATCATCATTTTTACTATCAAGATCTTTAGAAAGATCTGATATTTCTTTCGTAAGAATATAATTCCTAGATTCTTCCTTATCAAGTTTTTTATTTAGTTTGGAATTCTCAGTTTCAAGAAGTTCAGCAAACCTAGAAACTTTTTCATAGGTAGGTAAAGTATTTTCTTCATCAGAAGAGTTATAATATTTACTGTCATTATAATTTAAAGAAACATTGGTCAATGATTCAGCATTTCAAACCTTATACATAAAACAATGATTGTTAATAGGTAGTCTGGCTACAAGACTAATATTCTTCTGTCCTGAAGATTCATAAAAAGAAGATTTATCTGAAGAGTCACCACCAATGGAACTCTAGGTGTCATTTTCTTTCAAGACTTTCTTAGCTTTGGCTTTATAATACTTATTTCTGTTCCTGTCTGAATGCCTTTCTTTCCTTTATTTCTTTTTGAGCAAAGGGAAACATGGTTTAATATGTCCAGCTCTCTTGCATTCATAACAAGTAACTTCTCCATCTTTCCTATCTTTCCTTTCCTTTTTCTTATACTTGGATTGGAAATTTCTTTGGCCAGCTATCTTGTTCATCCTTCGAGCAAGATTTGCTAACTCATTTTCTAATACTTCACTTTCACTAGAATCTGATTGGATAACCATCTTCTTAGACTTGGACCTGGTTACTCTCTCTGGAGTCTTAGCTTTCATTTGATTTGATGTTGTTGTAAAAGAAACAGTACCATTTCCATTCTTCTTCTTGATGTTGTCAGCATCTCTCTTCATTCTAGTTTCATGTTGGAGAAGAGTTCCAAATAACTCATCAAGAGAAATTTGAGTGACCTTCATGTTCTCATCTATAGCAGTTATTTTTTATTCCCACTCATTAGGCATAATATCAATTATCTTATCCACAAGTGCTTCATCATCTAACCCTTTCTCTCCCATAGACTGTAAGTTGTTGACTATAGTCATAAATCTCTATTGAACTTTACATATTGGTTCACCATAATGAAAATTGAAGTCATGGTATTTAGCTCTAAGCATATCTCTCCTAGTCTCAATCACTTTAGAAGTTCCAAAGTGTGTAACCTCTAACTTCTTCCAGATACAATTAGCTACTTCACAAGAAGAAATTTATCTATATATATTTCTAGTCATTGAACAAAGTAAGGTATTGCGTACCTTATAATTGAGTTGATACTCTTTATTTTCCTGGTTAGTTAAAGTTCTAACTTTCTTATCAGGAATTTTATAATCTCCAGTAAGCATAACAAAGTTGTCCACTCCAGTATTGATAACAAAAGTCTTCATTCGATCTCTTCAGTACTCATAGTCATTACCATCAAATATTGGTGGTCTTGTTTGATTTAGATTATCAATGGTACCAACATTAACTCCTACCATACTTAAAATAACCTTTGGCACACAAACTTGTTAGTAGAAAAAGTTTGTAATCACAAAGTTTGGAATGAAAATTCGTAATGACAAAGTTTCAGAATGACAATGTTCGGAATGACAAAGTTTTGGAATGACAAAGTACTTTCTAAGAAAGTATGAAGAATAAAGGAAAATGAACAAGAAAAACTTAAACATGAGTATAAGTATTTCAGATATGAGCTCTGATACCAATTGTAGGATCGAAATAATGATGTAGATGCTCAATATACAAGAGGGGGGGTGAATTGTATACTTTAAAATTTTCCTTAAACAAAGTAAAGAGCTAAGTTTAACAAAGTTAAACTAAGAAAATTCACAACACCTCTAACAACAATTGAAAAAAACGGAATAAGGAATGAAGTTATAAACTTCAAGTTCTATGTACTTGCTTAAAACTGGAAAGAGATTCCGAAAGTAGGTTCGGGAAATATGGATCCGGAAATTAAAACTTAACTAAAGATTACAATATGAGATTCTACCTTAAAGCATATAGAATCTAAATTTATCAAAGTATAAGTAAGGAAGTATAAGAAAGTTATACTTTCCTTACAATACAATATGCAGCGGAAACAAACAATTATTAAAACTACAAGTAACAAGATATAAGTCTTTTAACCCAAAGAGAAGGGTATCCAACAACCTTGGATAAAGGTCCCTTGATTTATACTTTCAAGCAAGTCTGTCTTACCCACACCAGGGTAAGCCATCGATACGAATATTGGAATCTCTGTCTTGCTATCCACGCAAGCCCTCAACTTCAAGGTAGTTGGAACCTCTATCTTCCTCAGCAAGGAAGCCCTCGAACTTCAAGGTATTCAACACCTCTGTCTTCCTATCCCAAGAAGTCCTCGAATGTAATCACCAACATTCAGAGTCGCACGAAGAAAAAACTGAATGAGCGGTTCAGTACGCACAAGGCATTAAAAGATTTCTCTCTCTATAAATCACCTTAGCAGCGTGTGGTCTCTAGATCGATCAACTTCATTGTCTTTGTGAGATATTTCAAATGAGATCCTATTTATAGGCTCGGTCGGCCTCCTTTCCAACAGTCATATTTTCCTTAAAAATCGGAGGGACCTGTACACGTGTCACTTAACCAACGGTTAGTTTATAACGGAATAGATGACATTGTTTTATAACAAAACAAGTGTAACAGAAAGTATGAAATCGTTTTAATTATAACTCAAAAGTTCAGAGTGAAGGTTCGGACTGTAAGAAAAATTTCAAAGAGTAGAGAAATTATAAAAGTGTAAGCAGAATGAAAGTTCAGAGTCTAAACAAAAATAATATTCGGAGTCTAAATAAATTCGGAGTGTATAAAGCAATGATGATCAGATTCTGTTTAATAGGTGAATTCGGAATGAGAATTCGGAATGACAATTCATCATCAAAATTCGTAATGAGAATTTGTAATCAGGATTTGTCATCAGATTTCGGTGTCGAACTTCATGAGAGTTCGTATCTAGAATTCGGAGTAGAGCTTTATTAGAGTTTGTATCCAGAATTCGGAGTAGAACTTCATTACAGTTTTCATCCAGAATTCGGTGTCTAAAACAGAATGCTTCATATCAAAGTTTTAAACAATTCTGAGAATATAGAAATGAATCGGATTCCTATACTTAAGAAACATATGGATATATATAATGAAAATATGATAAGGATAATTTTCCTTATAAAAGCAATTTTCCTTATAAAAGCGATTTTCCTTATAAAAGTGATTTTCCTTATAGATAAGGTGTTTGTGATTTTCAAAACAAGAAGGAATGGAAAAGTCATAAGGAAAACCTTATTGACTCAACAAAGGTGTGTTGGGGTAGGGTGTGGGAAGGGGGTGTGTTCAAGGGGGTAGGGGGTGTGGTGGAGAAGGGGACAGGGATAGCCAGCACTGTTGAATAGTGCTATTTTTTTATGGAATAGGGGACATATAGCCATTGTTTTCAACCATGGCTATATGTATTTCATGACTTAGGATACTACCATATTTTGAAAACCGTGGTTATATGGTGTTTCCATGGTTTGAACTTTGGATATAGGTTTTTCCTTATAGCCATGCCAATACTAGCCACAGTTTATAAAACTATGTCTATAACCTATAGCCACAGTTTTTGGGCCTATAGCCACACTTCCAAACTGTGGATATAGCCTTGTTTTGTAGTAGTGTTCATGTCAGGTTCACCATTTTTGTTCCACCTCTGAGGTGTCACATTTGGGGCACACAGGGGTGAACAAAATGGTCTGATGTGCAATATATTTTTGTGACTATTATCATTAGGGTAGAATCGCCACCTTGGTTAAGGATTCATGTTGGGTTCACTATTTTTTTATGCCTCTGAGGTGGAATGTTTCGGGTGATGGTGAAATGGTCCGATGATAATCATCACCCATCTCATTTTCTAGAGACGACCTCTTTTTAAATTCATCATTTATTTTGTTTCGACCCATTCTACATCATTCTCCTTTAAAGGAAGGTTGGATTAACCCCATGGGGACTGGGTAATTCATCCCTTTTGTATTACGAAAGAGATTTCACAATCAGATGATCCCAGCGGGCGATTTCATGGGGTTAAGTACTTGTGAAATCAGTCCTCCTTGGATATAACTTACTCAGATGGTATCCAACAGGTTTATTCATGGAGCCAGAAACACCCAATGGCCCTCATATCCATGATTCATGGACTTTCTTTTCTAATGGAGGTTCTCATTGAACAATGGATTGTCCAACAACACTTAAGGACTCCA
Source organism: Viscum album (assembly GCA_963277665.1). Taxonomy (NCBI): domain Eukaryota; kingdom Viridiplantae; phylum Streptophyta; class Magnoliopsida; order Santalales; family Viscaceae; genus Viscum; species Viscum album. Next base: position 57,193,818 of record OY728145.1, on the reverse strand, counting down.
TTGATCGAGAGTATGGTAATTTGGGATCACTACACCATTGTGGGGGAGGATTATTGCATATTCTGGAAATATCTTATATATTTAAGTCGTTTTCATATGTTCTCTGAAGAGTGTGTCCACGGGCTTACCCTGGTTCACAGGAACGTCATAAGCGTATATGGATTTGATTCTATGGAGGTGATGCTAACCTGAGCCATACAATAATGCACTCTGGAGTTTATCGTCATCTAGGGGGGATGGAAGGTGACTTGATTTTGGGATTGGACCCATAATATGAGTTTTCTATGTATCTTCGATAGATTAATTAGAACCCACATTGTTCGAAATGGCTGGGTCTTACGCATGGAAGTTGCCCATTTGGGGGGACATGATTGGGTGAACCCTTTTGGAAGAGAACCCTTTTGAGCTCAGGACTTCAAGTAGGCATCCTATGTATCCTAGTTTGATCAAGAATCAGAGTTATCGTAGTTCATAATGGTGTGTATGTTGTAATCCTCACAAACCTCTAATCCCACATGATTCATGCTCAGTATGAGAAACAAGAGGATCTGAGACATCCAACCAACCAAATGTTTCCTCTCTTACTAGTGGGAGAGGGAGATCCTATGGTAGAGGAGGCCAGGGCAATGGTGGGAGAGGGTTCATAGCAATGAACCCTTTAATGTGAGATGACATTAAATTTCATGTGTCCCGGCCTTGGAATATTGGGTACTTAACTCGGTGGTAGGGCCCTAAAATGCATTCTGGGAAGGGGAGGTGTTGCATCCTCATCAATGGGGGAAGCGAACATAACCCCTTTGACTAATAACCATTTCTCATTGAATGGAAAAGAAAGTGATCCCCCTTAATCCATAGAATGTGAAGGTTCATGTTGGAATCCCAAGGTTGGACTTCGGGTTACCATGGGAATGTTGACACAAAGACATTCCTAAATCCCAAACTATTGTAGGGATATCCTTCTTGACTCTTCTTACCATGGGTATATAGACTCAAAGGGGAATGCTGATACACCCAATGTTTTGATCATATGAGTCTGGTGGCTTTGGAGGGGGCTTTGTCCTGATGTTGGGGAACTGGTTTGCGGAGTGATTATAGAGGAATGGATGGTGATGGAGGGTCGAGATTGGAACTGGAGGAAATAATACCCAAAAACACCCCCATTCAACGTAATAACTTCTTATGTAGGATGGGGGAATTTGTTCATACTATAGTGGTATGTGGGTAGAGGTGTCGTCCGTGTACCGATGTGGTATGCAGAAATGGGTATAAACCACCGTGAACCACAGTGGTATGTGGCCCACCATGCCTCTTTGGGTTCCATCCATGTATTGATGCAGTACACGGCGTCGAGTTAAATACATGTAGAGGTACACTACGCAGAACACTATACAGAAAGAGGGTCCAGGGGATTATCATTCATGGGTATTTCATCCGTGAGAAACCTATGGTTCGTGGTTTCAATATTTAGGTTCTCGGTTCTATTATTATTATTCAGTTCCCCAATTTTATGGTTCACAGATAGTTGTACCTGAGGAGAGTGTGGTTTACGATTCGGGCTTCATCGATGATTCAAAACTGAAGTGAGAATCTTCCTCGAGTTCTTTCTTCCAACTTCTGGGTCCCCTTTGAGATTTCGTCATCCATTTTATTCAATTCCTTCTATGATCCATTTTATATAACATTGTGGTAATCGTATCTATGGTAATGCGGCACCATTTGTAGAGGCCCATGAAGAGATATCATTTCCCATGGAAGACTTGGTCAACTGGGGTTTTCAAAGGCTGCAGTTCGTGATAATGGTGTGCATAACCCTACTGGTTTGCTTTGTATGTGAACCGTTGAGTTTCGAAAGATGGTATGTGGATGGACTTCACGTGCATGAGACCTTCGGCAACATGGTTCGCGGTCCTCTGGGTTCACTGGCCATCGCTCTATAGGCCAGCGCTTCACAAATTGTTCTGTGTACCGGTGGTTCCTGATCCTGATAGTCCGTGAACTATTCCCAATGATGGTACGTGTGCCACTTAAAATCATTTGAATACTTTAATTCCTTCAAGTTTCATCTGAAATTTTCAACTCAATTTGAGTCTATTCACCTTTCTATACTTATATGATTACTTTCTTCCTTCTACAAAGTGATTTTAGGAGTATTTTCTTCCCTTGGAGGAATTTTTAGGACCCTACAATCACCAAATAACTAAACACATTGTTGAAAAATACCATGTCATTCAAGAGATTATTAATAGGGTAAATGTAAAAATAATTCATGTGACTACAAATTATAATGTATTATATCTTTTCAAAGAACCATTAACATAAAAAACATAAGGGACATTTTACAAATCTTGGTATTAAATACATGAAAGATTGGATATAATGGTTGAAAATGTATCATGGTTTTATAAAAAAAAGGAAATCACAATTTATTATTCATCCATGTGTTTTATATTTTACATGAATAGTGAAATGATAATATCCCCTAAAATTATGTTTTTGTGTTGTCCTTTATCGATGATCCTCACATAGTTTATTGGTTATGATGATATGTTAAGATTAGCATAACTAAAATCTCATATGGGATATAAAGAGTAGACTCACTAGTTAATAAGTATAGGATTATTATCTAGACTATCCCATGGAATTTTATCACATGTAATTTCCATTACCTAAGGTTCGAAAGATACTTAGCATGTGAACCTTCATAATTTTATACCTTTGTTATGCCAGTTGTGAGGATGATCTAATCAAGGGTGGTTAGATATATTTCTAATCATGTCATCAGTTAAGTTCAACCAAGATGGGATTTATCCACTTATATGACAATAAAAGATATCTAGGCTTTAGATTGAGTGTTTTATGAAATGTATGTCCATTCTTAGATAATTTACATATCATTTTATTATCTAGTATAATGATTAAAATGTGATATAATCATTCTTTATAATCAATATAGTCAAAATAATTGAAAATGTATATGCCGGGTTATACTAGATTGGCATGTTACATGTTTAATGGCCACACAATGTCATGGAGAAAAGTTATTATATAAGTATATATAAATTCTATATGATACATCTTATAGTTTACATGTTCATATAGGGATATGAGTATGTTTTATTGAAATCACACTAGAACCATTTATAGATTGGGTAAAAATTACATGTTACTAGAGTTATCTCTTTGTTTATATCTTTTAATTATAGAATTACTATTTTTTTCAATGCAACAAAGACCCTTAGGGTCACATGGTTAGGCCATAGAATAAAAAAAATTACGAAGTTTTTGTTCCAAATGGAAAGAGCTTGATAAAATCATATTTAAAGGATTTGGGATGGGTTCACAAAGAGATGTGACATTTTTACATAAATTACTTATGTGAATTTAGTGCAAGTGGGATATTCATGGATATGAACTAAAAGGGATGAATTTTATTGTATGATTTATCCATATCATATTCTATGATATGGATGTGCTACATATCATAGGTTATGATTTGGCCATATCGTTAAAGGTGTGTGGATGCTTCTATCATATGGTATGACATGGACTATGATATACCATATCAGGTGAATGAACATTTCTATATCTTCAAAATAGTTTATCATTACTTATGAATCATAGAGATGATTCATTTATGAAATGAAACACTTATTAAGATTAGTAAAATATTTAATGATAAAAACACACTTGAAATCATGTGTTATGGTAACGTATGTCAGCTACCAAGTGTTGGCAGTTGTCTCTTGATCTCCTTTATTAAATGAAAGGGGTCTATATAATGAAATGGATACTCTAATTGGTGGTAGTGGTGAATCTTGAAGTTATTCTAGATCTCTATTATGTATTTTTTCTATTATTCTTCAAGGATAATGTGTTAATACACCTTATGAATTTGAGGGTTCCTCTTGTAACATATGAGGATTATAGTGGTTGGTGTACTACCTATTGATATGAGATTCATTTGATCATCACTTGTGATATTCATAAAATTTACATTGATATGGAGCACACTAGAAATGTGGTATGCCAATTTATTTTATGTTCTTAATTTTCATGTTTATTTTATGATGATAAATCAAAAAAAATTATTGGATTTCTTCAACTATTATGAGCATGTGATGTTCTTAAAAATCAATCAAATCATAAATGAAATGGTATTTATTTACACTTTATTACGTAATAAATAATATATGTAGCTTACTAAGAATTTCATTGGACAAAAAAATGAATTTTCATTCAAAACAAAATAAAATGATGCATGAATATATACAAAGATGGAATAATACTATACAAAATTTAGCATTACTAAAATAAAGACTCTAAAATCCAACATGTTACACACAAACTAGACTATATATCACAATTATATAGCCCCACACTTGAGTCATGGTCTATTATTAATGAAAGGGAACATTATTTAAAATTATAATAGAATCTATGAGAATACAATGCTACAAACACACCAAGGTGTGTGCGTAGGGTTTGAACAAAATCCCAATAGGATACCTTCAAATATTATAAACATTATACTTCTTTAAAAATCCTTACATTAAAGTTTTAAATACATATATGAAAATATTTTTTTTATTCTTGAAGTAATAAGTAAAATAAATTTTTAAATTTATATATTATTTAAAAAGAAAACAAATAAACATGTAATAAAAATAATGCAAATTAATGAACATGCATGGGTATAAAAAAATAGAAGTAAAAAAATTATAATGAAATCAATAAACATACATCATGGGGAGATCACCTATCAAACTAAGGTAGGGAAACTATAAGATCCTTATGTTGAACAAGTCTATAATAAATATCTCAATGACCAGTATATCCATAATCAAATATGAATACATAATCAACAGAAAGTAGGGTGCAATCTAGAGACACATATTAAACTATAAGTAAGCCCATTATATAATACTCAGAGTCACATTATGATTATCCACCCAAGCCAGGGTATCATAATTACCAAAAAGGAACAATCTTGATATATTTTCCTCATAACCTAGCTTTAAACTTATCCTAGGATCCCTTTTAAGTGCCAAAATTTTTCCCCATTAAGTTTTTTAAATAAAAAATTATTTTTATATCCAAATATATCAAATAGAATTACTCCCTTTTACAATACCCAATTATTAAACAACACTATAAAATAATTTAATCATAATTAATTTATAAAGGAACATTCATAATAAGGGAGTGATCTAAGTATCATGTAATTTCAAGAATTAAAGTGATACATCATCTAGTCTAGACATGGAAATGGCTTCATTCTCCTCTGGTCTTCGGTACTATCGCTTCTCCCTCACCATATTCTAGGGATTCTCCTCCTTCAGTGATGGTTCTCCCTATCTATCCCCTTGTCTTCGGTGCTCTTGCATCTCCCTCACCCTCTTCTAGGGTCTCTCCTCCTTCGGTGATGGTTTTTTGATCTGATCATCTCTTGCCCTTCTCGTCAGGCGGCTTTCTCATTCTTTCCTCAAAGCACTCCTCATCTTCAAGGTTTTTTGTAGTTGAAGCTCATAGAGACTCGAAGCTTGATTTACATGGAAATTACATTACTTTTGTGGAATACTTAATACATAACAAAAATAGACACACAAGGACCGTAATAGTTTAGTGTCTTTGGAAACTTGGAACGTAATCTTCTAATCGTGGTGAAAGATCTTCAACATCTCCCATAAAGATCTTCCCCTTTTGTTTTATTACCTAAAACCTTTATTTATATCCTGGGGAAAATAAAACATATAAAGGGTGAGCTCAAATGCTCAGTAAGGGTAAGCATGGATAAAATAAAACAAATCATATACATTTGAACTTAAAAACATGAATATAATGTTTAAACATCAAAAGCCTGAGCAATGACATAAAACATGGAAGTATGTAAGGCATAGATCATAAAGAAACATTAAGCATAAAAAAATAGCATGGGAGTAAAACATGTAATTGTGGCAACCATTCAGTACATGTCATGATTTCCATAGTAGCCAAGGCATTGCTGCCAAGACCATCTTAGTGGGAAAAGTCCCTTTCTGAATCGAGTTCACTCCTCGTTTCAGTCCTGTAACACTGAATCGGATTAACTTACCATTCCAGCCATGTATATCTCATGAGATATAAATCTTTACCCAATTCATTGGAGGGAGATATAAGTCCCACCCATCTCATAATGAAATCATTCTTACTTGTGCCACAAAATAAACATACATCATTCATAATAACCCAACAAATAAAATGGGTTTCATAAACATCATCCCATCATCACATAATCCATATAAAAGAAATGGATATCATTTCATAATCATAAAAGTGAAACCATTTAAATCATAGAGACATTATACATGAAACATACACATATTAAATAATGTCATCTTAGATGGAAAATGGTTTTGATAAAACACTTGAAATGAATTCTTGAGGAAAATATCCTTTCTTATTCAAAATCATTTTCTTTTCAAAAAATGTCATGAAATTTTAAAAGAATAGGATTTTGTTGAAAATAGTCATGAAATATTTTGGAGGAAGATTCATGAAAATAAGGCTTTATAAAACCGTAAAAATCCGTTCACGCCGTATAAGTTAAAAATAACATTCTCCTCGTACTTTTGTCGGAAAAGTCAAAAAAGTACCTCGTAACATAAATAAAAGAAATATTCCTTACATACCATGTATTAAAAGTCAAAAATGGGTAAAAATGACTTTAAACATACATGAAAACACTTTTATAAAACATGGACATGATAGAAATAGCCCCAGTAAATACTTACGAATAAGCAATCTCGGATAAAAATGAGATTTGCAAAATTATCCCTTACCTTAGGTCCGATATGCTTCGTATGGATCCGAACCTCCTGTATAATGATTTAAATAATGTCATTGACTTATTAAATAATCATATTCGTTGTTATGATATCATATATGTTTCACTTATGACTTTATATTAACCGTTCTTTTGTAAATTCCATGTTAAAGTAGCGTTTTGGGTAAAATCATTTCATTTATCATATGTGTTTCGACTTGTCGTTTCTTGATATTGTTAATTATATCCTGATTTACATAATTACAGAATATAAAACATGATTTATATATAATATATATTCATCATATAAATATATATTATAGATCTATAAAAGGAATGAAATACACCGTTCATGGAGACGGTAGGTCGTACGTACGCAAGAACGATGTTTTCGTTTCCTTATTGAATTGAATGAAATTAAGTAGATGACATACATATATATACACATAAATCCAGTATCATTATTATGTCATATATTTCATGATTACTTATTATATATACTTTATAATCATTTATTAATGGTTAATCATTGAGAATGAATCTCATCGCGTCGTGGAGACGGTATTCCGTACGTACACACGAGCGATGATATCGTTCCCATGATCGTGGAATTTTATTGGAGTGTATGTATACTATTACAGAATCAATAATACTTTACAATAATCATATATAGTTATTTATTTTCACCATTATACCCATCCAAGTAAGGTGGTGGTGGAAAATAGATTACACCACGACGTGGAGACGGTATTCCGTACGTACGCACGCGTGGTGATTTCGTTTTCCGTAGGATGGATAGATGGTGAAATAGGGTTGTTTCATACTTATAATAACATATCAGTATATGAGTGATATAGATGTTATTACTTCATAATGAAACAACTAAAGAAGAATAAGTGGAAGAATAAATAAAGTTGAAAGAATCGGTAACAGACATTACCTCTTCTTTGAAGCGCCTCTTTGAGACCTCCTTTTAGGGCACTAAAATTGGTCTTTTAATAAGACCAGGACCTCTAGGATGTTTCTATGGAAGTGTAGAAGATAATTAGGCAGGGTTTGGCCGAGCTTGAAGGCTCAAAGTGGTGTGAGGAAGAGAGGGAGGATGTGCCCTTTTATAAGGGAGGAGAGGGGCACCTTAGGAATCCTCAAAAATATTAGTTTATAATAAATCTAACCCCACTTAAAAACCTACAAAAATGACTCATATTAGAATATTATATGAGATAGGGTTTTAATATCATCAAAAAATAAAATTTAGACATGTTAGGAAATTATTTTAAACATTATCAACTTGATTTATCCTTATTTAATCAATTTAATTTTATTTGTGGTAATAACATTCTAAATTTTAAATTACAACAAATAATAACTTATTTGTTGTGAATTGTCTATAATTGGTTACTTTATAACATTATAGACCATATAAATTTAAATTTATAATTTGTAAATATTTTGTGATTTTTAAACAATTTTATAATATGTTATTTTTATAAAATAACAATAGTGTCAATTTTGACACTATTCATTTATTTGAATTTAAATAAAATATATACAGAAGATATGTTTGAACTAAAAGCTTTAATAGATTCATAAAAGGTCATATGTATCTATAAAATTATTGGAGAACATTAAATAATTCATATATTATTTATTTTATTATTTTTAAAACCATTTATTTGGTTTATCTCTTAATAAAATAATTACTACAATATTTTTGTATAATTATTTAATATACTTATTTGTTGCATAAAAGTTAAAAATAAAAACCTATGATGTATATAAATCTATTAACTATCACAATAATACTTTTAATCGAATTTATCGTCTTAAAATCACAATATTTAAATTGTTATATTTATTAAATTATGAAGGTGACAACTTTGGCATCATTTAAAATAAAATAATATAAGTGTAATAATTGCTTTTATAAGGCTCCAAATGGTCAAATATTCGACCATTGGATGATTATGTTTTACATTTACATGACCAATAAGTTTTGGTCAGGGTTTTGTGTAACACCCCAAGAATTCATAATGTGTTATTTCCTCAAAATAGTTCAATAACTTGCACTACACGCAACACCGAGTTCAATTGCACCATGACTTACCAAAAATCCATTCAAAAGAGGTTATGAATAGTATTAACTAAATTTTAAACTTTATATGATCCTTATAATTTTTCCATATTATGAGTATCTTAGACATAATACAAGAACAAATTCATTTTCAGTATTGCGCTTTTATAAACTTTTAATAGTGAACCATTTTTAAATACTATATTTTAAACTTTTTGACTAAATGGGGACATCAAAAATTTAAAATGAAACATCCCAAGCTTCCACGGTACGTTTCCCCTCGAATAATGCGATAGCGTGTGTTGTACGCAACCTCGAGTTCTAACACACACCACAACTAATTAAACTAGCCGTTGTGAATAGTAATACCTACTTTTTGAAATTATATATATTTTATATTTCAAAATGGACTTCTTTTTTGGATTCGGAATATCAAAATTAGCCTAGGGTGAAATTTTGGTACATTTCGGATAACTTTCATATTTTGATGAATAGTGAAAATTACTAAATTTTAATTAAAAACAACTTTTTTAATCAAAATAATTAATAGTGATAAATTATGAATTTGAGTGGTTTTAAAGTATATTTAGAATATATTTTTACCATTTAATATAATGTTGGTCATTGGACATAATTTTACAATTAAACCGAACATAAACAAGTGTCAATCTTTTGATAGTTATTATCTCTTAAAAACACGCTTTTTGTTTTGACAGCGGAAATTAATTTTAAATTAATTTCTGCCACTTCTGTGTTTTGAATTTAGGAAAATGGATTCCATATTTGGAATCAGGATGTTCAAATTGTGTAAATAGGTAACTTTTATTTTTAGACATTTTGAATAATTACTGCGGTAAATATTTTATTTACCATGGTTAAGGGTAAATCCGGTAAATAAGGGTTAAAAAAATAATATTATAATAATATTAAATTACCCTAAAACGTGTCTTAACCTTATTGGTTGATACATGGTCGACCATGAGCATCTTTGGGTCGATTTTGGGACCCCATGGATCCACTTGTAAGTGATAATGACACTTTATATTAATTAAGTTAAAATGAATACAAAAATGACACAAGCATATATCTTTTAGGAAAACAATTGTTACATAGGGTTATATATGTTGGATTTTAGATTATAAATATTCATTAGAAAGATAAAAGGATTTCCTACATAATGATATTTTATTTATAATTTTTAGACATTAAATAAGTTATTTTATTTATGACACAATGATGATGCAGTAATTACTATAATAGTGAAAAATTAAAATAATTGATATTATAAATACCCAAATAAATATAATATGAAACTTTTAATGAATTAAACTAATTTTCTAGGATAATATGATATATTAGGATTGATTTAATTGACTTTTTTCGAAGTAATCAATCTGTTATGAGTTTCACAAAAATCAACTATTGAATAGTGTCAAAATTGACATAAAAGAGTTCTTAAAACAAATATTATATTATTAATTGATATTAAATTCCTAAAAATCTAAGGTTCGGCCAAGAGACTTATATTATGATAGGTTCCTCATTAATGGACCACTTGGGGGTCTCTTGGATGTATATAGTAAGTTTATGAACCGTATTATATAAAAATACAAAGAGACATTGTAAAAGTGAAACTAATTAACTTAGAGTTAATACTTAAAGATAAGGTTAATATAAGTACCCAAACCTGTCTAAATTCTATTGGATGAGTTGTTTTCGATCTATCCCCACCTCATCCTTTGAATAGTCAACTTTGGAGCCTTTGTAAACCGAATATGAATTTATTATAAATTAATATTTCTAACTTTTCCAAAGGTGCCCCTCACCCCTCTTATAAAAGGGCACTCCTCCTTCTCATTTCTTCACACCTCTAAAGCCTTTTGGTTCGGCCAAACTCTGCCCAAATACTCTCCCAACATCCCTCAATACAACCTAGAGGCCTTAGTTCGATCAGAAAGCCAACCTAAGGAGCCCTTTTGATCAAATCAAAAGGAAGAACCCGAAGAAGAGGAGGTTAACCTACCACAACAAAGGAAAAGTACAAGGTAAGGGTCATTTCACAATCTCTTCATTATCCGAGGTTGTATTATACGTAATAATCTACTGGGATCTCTTTATCATCCACATCCATGTTTCTTCGAAATGTATTTCAAAACATTTTTACTATTTACAAGAATATGGGTTAAAGTCATTTATACCCTTGTTTGACTTTTTATAAGAGGTTTATAAAGGAATCTTTCCGTCGTTTTCAAAACAAGGTCCTTTTTAACCTTTTCGACTGAATTGAGGTAAGAATGTTTTTTTAACTTATACGGCGGGTGCGGTTATTTTACGCCGTTATAAAATCTTCAAAGCTTTCCCTTACAAGCTTAAAAGAATATTTTCAAAGAAAATGTTTTATTTTATATGGATCTTAAATGATTTCAAAATAAAAGGAGATATTTCTTTAAAAAGAATTTTGATTTCATCTATGTCAACATCCTTTGATGGATTTTACGCTTATTTGAAGTTTATTTATTATAATACAAAACTTCTATATTGTATTGAAGGTTTTGTGATATGTTTGACTATGGATGTGCTATTTTATACCATTCATAGTTTATGGTGAAACTATTGACATTTCGTATGCTAGTTTTAATCCGAATGTTTATGTTATATTTCAAACTTTTCTTCAGATGAATGTGCTAAACAAGTATGTTCCGGGTTGGGGACCGGTAAAAGTAAGCCCTCCAGGTTGGGGACTGGTAAAAGTAAGCCCTCCAGGTTGGGGACTGGTTAAAGTAAGCCCTCCAGGTTAGGGACTGGTAAAAGTATGCCCTCCGGGTTGGTGTCCGGTTATTAGAGGCACTCCGGGTTGGTGTCCGGTTAATAGAGGCACTCCGGGTTGGTGTCCGGTTATTAGAGGCACTCCGGGTTGGGTTCCGGTTAGAAGTAACCCCTAGGTCTTGGGATGAGGCCTAGACAATGAAATTAACGTTTGACATTATGCATTCCAACATTATGAAAGTGGTTATTGATTTTTGCATGTGGTTATTCGATTAGTAGAATATCCATGTGAATAAGTAAATGGCATTATTTCATTTTACTTTTGCCATACCATGTTGAAGTTCAATTTTAAAAGGCTTTTGTTTTAGTTATACATTGCCTTAAATGTTTATTCTTATTTATGAAATGTTCCGCTATATTGTTATCCTTACTGGGCATTTGAGCTCACCCCTTTTCTATGTTTTATTTTTCCCCAGGATGTGAAGAAGTAAATTATGAATGACCTGCAGGGATATTATGAGGGGATAGTAGTGTGGATTATGGAGACATTATGTTGTTGTAGTAGTTTTTCATTTTATGATGTAATGTAAAACTTATGAATATATCTAGTGTTTCCAAGGCTACTAAACCAATCGGTCTTTCGAGATTTGATCTTTCTTGTGATCATGCCAATGTTATGTAATAATGCACCGACTCTGGGTAGCTGGGGTCGGGGCGTTACAGTTGGTATCAGAGGAAGTTTAGTACAAACCTTGGAAGCTAGATTTAGATAAACTCTGATTAGAGCACGTAGACCTAAGATGAACTTTGAGGATTAGTATAGAAGAACTTCCTAAAATTTTGGTATTGTAGAGATTTTGTGAGTTTTCCGAGCAATACATCCCTGTCTGGATACGAGCAGGTAGAGGCGGCTCTGGCACAGATGTACCTAGGGGTAAAACCCGAAAACACCGCTTTGAGCTAGACTCGAACGGGAACTGGTGCACGACAACGGGCCTTGCTGCACTCTTGGTTACGACACTCCCGGGGGATATGCTTAGGATAACTCTCATTTTCTTTACAAATCATTATGAAGGGTTTATGAGTATATACTTCCTCAAAGAAAACATTTTTATGATTATGGATTATATCCATAAATAGTTCAATTTATGTTAAGTGTTTTATAAGTATGGGATTATGTATTTTGATTCATAAACTGATCTAGTTTATGCCATTGTTTAGAAATGGCGCCCAGTAGAAGGAATGAGAACTCTAGAAATGCACATGATGCAAAGAGAAAGAAGGATCATATATTTTATGGTCTTAAGATAGAATTTATAAGAGAAATAGTCTCCCATGTATTATCATCATATGAAGAAATAATATCATGTGTTGATAAGATAAGTAAAGAGTTTACTGAGTCCTATGGCTTTGAAGGGAAGCAAGAGAAGAAAAGGATAGAAGAGAGAAAGATGGATAAAGGGAAGAGGGAAAAGAAGAATTTTCCCATATGTGGTAACTGTGGAAAGAAACACCCTGGAACTTGCCTGAAAGGAATGGGAGTTTGTTATAAGTGTGGAGGAAAAGGGCACAAATTACGTGACTGCAAGGGTAAGAAAATGGTTTCAAATGTACAATTCTTAATTTGCAAGGAGTTTGGACACTACGCGAACCTATGTCCCAGTCATCAGACTATGCCGCAAATGATGCTATCGGATAATAATCAAGTTATGATACTACCACAGATGAAGAGGTATGATCAGAGTTCTTATGTTGATTATGTCAATTGAGTGTTGTATCAACAATGTACTTGTTATAATAATTATGGAGTATATAAGGATCGTACTGCAGTACTATTTCATTAAGGACTTGAGATTTTGTGGAACAAAGAAAAGTGACTCAATAGCAGGATAAATTTTTGGAAAATATATGGTTGAGAGAATGATAAACCATAATATAGTTCTGATACCGAGGTAGTGATTTTGGAATAATACATGATTGTTTTGGATAAATTATATTGGATATTCTTGACTACCTTGGAACTGATTAATGATTTGTATATTCCATCATTGCTGGGGTTTAAAACATTTTTGGATTGGTGAAGTATATCCAGCATTCTATATGGAATAAGGGAGAATGATTGTAATCAATAAGGAATATGGTAATTCAGGATGTTTCAGTGTACTAAAAGAATACATGATGAAGCTATTCACATGCTATTACGGGGTAAAAAGGATCTACATTATGTTTACCTTCCTTATAAATGTTGGACTGTGAGTTTGGACAGAAGTATTTTGGATAGTTCTAGTTTGGATTATTTTGGATTACCATAAAAGGACAACCCGGAGGTCGGGCGGCAACCCGTCGCATCCGGCAAGGCTGCGAGACTTGAACCCGCAACCGAAGGGCGACAAGGGTGTATCACCTACCACTGGCCCACGAGATGTCTTGGATTAAATAATGTAGTTTTTATTAAAAGATCTTGTAGGTGAATTATAAATTCGTTTATTTTGGAACCCTATACGAATAGTGTAAATAGAATTTTTTTTACATTCTATTATCTTTTAGAGTGAAAGATGAGTTTGTGGTAGAAATTTATTAATGGATAAAACTCTAATTATAAAGTAAGTATATCTCCTTATGATCTTAGCCAATCTCATAAATAAAATCCACAACATTAAGAAAAGGAACATAGAACAAAAATGTTGTCCTAGATGGTACCTTAAATCATCACTAATTTATGGCTTTGGGATTTTTGGCCTTTTCATAGTCATGTTCTCTACCACTCTCCATCAGATAATTGATGGTTAGATTTCTCCTCCATATCCATATTTTCCTACATGGAACCCTAGTATGTGTTATTTTCGGTAATCTTCATACTTTCCACTCTTTGTTTTAAATAGAGGCCTCATTAATTCATTTTTCAATGTGGGATTTCAACTAAGATATTTTGAAATGTCAAAAATGCGTTATCCCAATACCCTATGTGTTTTTGAACCGATGGTATTTCAAATCATCATAGATTGATGAGTTTAAGAACCTCAATTTTATACTTGTTTGTGATTGATGACCTCAATCACTACCTATAAATATTTACGTTTTTCCTCCAATTATATGCCTCTAATTGCCACCAATGTTCTCCTAATCGAGATCATAATTTGGTGGTGACCCTTTCATTTCTCTTTTCCTCATATTAAGACTAAATTTTAGTAACCCAATTTCCGATGTGGGTTTTCCCACAAATATATATTCTACTTTCAACCTTTTATTTTCAAAGAACAATTTCAAATTGCGAGGACGCAATTTATTGAAGGAGGGGAGAATGTAACACCCCAAGAATTCATAATGTGTTATTTCCTCAAAATAGTTCAATAACTTGCACTACACGCAACACCGAGTTCAATTGCACCATGACTTACCAAAAAGCCATTCAAAAGAGGTTATGAATAGTATTAACTAAATTTTAAACTTTATATGATCCTTATAATTTTTCCATATTATGAGTATCTTAGACATAATACAAGAACAAATTCATTTTCAGTATTGAGCTTTTATAAACTTTTAATAGTGAACCATTTTTAAATACTATATTTTAAACTTTTTGACTAAATGGGGACATCAAAAATTTAAAATGAAACATCCCAAGCTTCCACGGTACGTTTCCCCTCGAATAATGCGATAGCGTGTGTTGTACGCAACCTCGAGTTCTAACACACACCACAACTAATTAAACTAGCCGTTGTGAATAGTAATACCTACTTTTTGAAATTATATATATTTTATATTTCAAAATGGACTTCTTTTTTGGATTCGGAATATCAAAATTAGCCTAGGGTGAAATTTTGGTACATTTCGGATAACTTTCATATTTTGATGAATAGTGAAAATTACTAAATTTTAATTAAAAACAACTTTTTTAATCAAAATAATTAATAGTGATAAATTATGAATTTGAGTGGTTTTAAAGTATATTTAGAATATATTTTTACCATTTAATATAATTTTGGTCATTGGACATAATTTTACAATTAAACCGAACATAAACAAGTGTCAATCTTTTGATAGTTATTATCTCTTAAAAACACGCTTTTTGTTTTGACAGCGGGAATTAATTTTAAATTAATTTCTGCCACTTCTGTGTTTTGAATTTAGGAAAATGGATTCCATATTTGGAATCAGGATGTTCAAATTGTGTAAATAGGTAACTTTTATTTTTAGACATTTTGAATAATTACTGCGGTAAATATTTTATTTACCATGGTTAAGGGTAAATCCGGTAAATAAGGGTTAAAAAATAATATTATAATAATATTAAATTACCCTAAAACGTGTCTTAACCCTATTGGTTGATACATGGTCGACCATGAGCATCTTTGGGTCGATTTTGGGACCCCATGGATCCACTTGTAAGTGATAATGACACTTTATATTAATTAAGTTAAAATGAATACAAAAATGACACAAGCATATATCTTTTAGGAAAACAATTGTTACATAGGGTTATATATGTTGGATTTTAGATTATAAATATTCATTAGAAAGATAAAAGGATTTCCTACATAATGATATTTTATTTATAATTTTTAGACATTAAATAAGTTATTTTATTTATGACACAATGATGATGCAGTAATTACTATAATAGTGAAAAATTAAAATAATTGATATTATAAATACCCAAATAAATATAATATGAAACTTTTAATGAATTAAACTAATTTTCTAGGATAATATGATATATTAGGATTGATTTAATTGACTTTTTTCGAAGTAATCAATCTGTTATGAGTTTCACAAAAATCAACTATTGAATAGTGTCAAAATTGACATAAAAGAGTTCTTAAAACAAATATTATATTATTAATTGATATTAAATTCCTAAAAATCTAAGGTTCGGCCAAGAGACTTATATTATGATAGGTTCCTCATTAATGGACCACTTGGGGGTCTCTTGGATGTATATAGTAAGTTTATTAACCGTATTATATAAAAATACAAAGAGACATTGTAAAAGTGAAACTAATTAACTTAGAGTTAATACTTAAAGATAAGGTTAATATAAGTACCCAAACCTGTCTAAATTCTATTGGATGAGTTGTTTTCGATCTATCCCCACCTCATCCTTTGAATAGTCAACTTTGGAGCCTTTGTAAACCGAATATGAATTTATTATAAATTAATATTTCTAACTTTTCCAAAGGTGCCCCTCACCCCTCTTATAAAAGGGCACTCCTCCTTCTCATTTCTTCACACCTCTAAAGCCTTTTGGTTCGGCCAAACTCTGCCCAAATACTCTCCCAACATCCCTCAATACAACCTAGAGGCCTTAGTTCGATCAGAAAGCCAACCTAAGGAGCCCTTTTGATCAAATCAAAAGGAAGAACCCGAAGAAGAGGAGGTTAACCTACCACAACAAAGGAAAAGTACAAGGTAAGGGTCATTTCACAATCTCTTCATTATCCGAGGTTGTATTATACGTAATAATCTACTGGGATCTCTTTATCATCCACATCCATGTTTCTTCGAAATGTATTTCAAAACATTTTTACTATTTACAAGAATATGGGTTAAAGTCATTTATACCCTTGTTTGACTTTTTATAAGAGGTTTATAAAGGAATCTTTCCGTCGTTTTCAAAACAAGGTCCTTTTTAACCTTTTCGACTGAATTGAGGTAAGAATGTTTTTTTAACTTATACGGCGGGTGCGGTTATTTTACGCCGTTATAAAATCTTCAAAGCTTTCCCTTACAAGCTTAAAAGAATATTTTCAAAGAAAATGTTTTATTTTATATGGATCTTAAATGATTTCAAAATAAAAGGAGATATTTCTTTAAAAAGAATTTTGATTTCATCTATGTCAACATCCTTTGATAGATTTTACGCTTATTTGAAGTTTATTTATTATAATACAAAACTTCTATATTGTATTGAAGGTTTTGTGATATGTTTGACTATGGATGTGCTATTTTATACCATTCATAGTTTATGGTGAAACTATTGACATTTCGTATGCTAGTTTTAATCCGAATGTTTATGTTATATTTCAAACTTTTCTTCAGATGAATGTGCTAAACAAGTATGTTCCGGGTTGGGGACCGGTAAAAGTAAGCCCTCCAGGTTGGGGACTGGTAAAAGTAAGCCCTCCAGGTTGGGGACTGGTTAAAGTAAGCCCTCCAGGTTAGGGACTGGTAAAAGTATGCCCTCCGGGTTGGTGTCCGGTTATTAGAGGCACTCCGGGTTGGTGTCCGGTTAATAGAGGCACTCCGGGTTGGTGTCCGGTTATTAGAGGCACTCCGGGTTGGGTTCCGGTTAGAAGTAACCCCTAGGTCTTGGGATGAGGCCTAGACAATGAAATTAACGTTTGACATTATGCATTCCAACATTATGAAAGTGGTTATTGATTTTTGCATGTGGTTATTCGATTAGTAGAATATCCATGTGAATAAGTAAATGGCATTATTTCATTTTACTTTTGCCATACCATGTTGAAGTTCAATTTTAAAAGGCTTTTGTTTTAGTTATACATTGCCTTAAATGTTTATTCTTATTTATGAAATGTTCCGCTATATTGTTATCCTTACTGGGCATTTGAGCTCACCCCTTTTCTATGTTTTATTTTTCCCCAGGATGTGAAGAAGTAAATTATGAATGACCTGCAGGGATATTATGAGGGGATAGTAGTGTGGATTATGGAGACATTATGTTGTTGTAGTAGTTTTTCATTTTATGATGTAATGTAAAACTTATGAATATATCTAGTGTTTCCAAGGCTACTAAACCAATCGGTCTTTCGAGATTTGATCTTTCTTGTGATCATGCCAATGTTATGTAATAATGCACCGACTCTGGGTAGCTGGGGTCGGGGTGTTACATTTTGTGCCTTTTATGGTCACTATTAGTTTAATAAAAACTATATTATTGATTTTTCACTAGATAAACAATTTTCTGCATCACTATTGTGTCATAATTAATGATAATTATTTAATCCCTAAAAATTATAAATAAATTCATATGATGTATATAATTTCACTAGATTTCTGGAGACTATTCATGTTCTAAGTTTCATAAACTTTATCACTAAATTAAAATTAATATACTTATAATATTTTAGAGAGTGACATGTTGTCACTTTCTTTGGTTTTAATAATAATTAAATTATTTTCAAGGTCAAAAGTCCATAAAATGAATCTAATCGGACCCTTAGGTGATATGGGTATACTTTTAGCCATCCAATATAATTTTTTCATGTGTTAGGGTAATTTTATAATATTATATTTACCCTTAATTACCCAATTTACCTTTAACTATGGTAAATAAAATTTACCGTAGTTACTATTCATAATTCCCAAAAATAAAAAGTAGCCTATTAACATAATTTGGACCCACTGATTCCAAATATGGAATCCATTTTTTCAAATTCAATACACAGAAGTTTCAGAAATTAAATTAAAATTAATCCCGTTGTCGAATGAAAACGGGTTTTTGATTAAAACATTGCAAAAAATTGAATTGATTTAACCTACGAATTCAATGTAAAATCAATGCTAATGACATAAATTATATTAAATGGTAAAAATATATTCTATTTATACATTAAAACCATTCAATATTATAATTTAACCACATAATTTATTACGATGAAAAAAGTTGTTTTTAATTAAAATATAGCATGTTTTTACTATTCATTAAAATATGAAAGTTATCAGAAAAATATCAAAACTTTATCCAATGTAAATTTTTATATTCTGATTCAAAATAAGAATTTTATTTTGTCAAATTGAACTTATAAACATGTCAATAACTATATTTAAATTTGGTGCGCCATCAAAAGGCGACAAAACTGCATTTTTTGAAAAATACTTATTTTACCTGAAAAAATTATTTTGTTCTTATACCATGTTCTAGAAAATGTGTAAAATGAATAATAATGTTATAAAATTCAAAATTTAGTTAATACTATTCATAACGGCTAGTTCATAATAATATAATAATATACTGTTGTTTAGTAAAACCTGGTATTGCGTACAACACACGCTATCGAGGAAGGTTGTGATTGCGTGTAATGAAAGCCAAGTTAGGGTTGCATGTTGTGCAAGACTCCTTTGTTGTTTCATATAATAGAATCCAACCATATTTCATTTATACATTGAATATATATATATATATACACTCAATGTTGCGTAGAATGACTATTATCAAACGAACTTGAAATTGTGTGTAACACAATCTAAGAATAGTGTTGTGTATACTGCAAGCTAATACGGTGTTGTGTATAGCACAAGATAATCTTGTTGTAGCATAAAACACATGACATCAAATAAATTAAAAAGAATACTTGTCATAAAATATTGGGTTGTTACATTCTACCTCCTTAAAATGAATTTTGCCCTCGAAATTCGTTGGGGTTATGCATGGTTTTCTACTTGAAAGTTTCTTTAATTAAAACCCACATCATAAAATGAAATACCAAAACTTAACTTTAAAAACTAAAGTATGAAATGTAACTGTTACCCAAATAAACTAATCATTGGGTTTCCACATAGGAGAACATAGGTGAAAATATGGATATGGAAGAGAAATCTAACCATCATGTTCTGATGGCGAGTGATAGAGAACATGGCTATGAAAAATCCCTCAATCACAAAGCCATAAATTTGTGATGATCTAAGGTACCATCTGATTCATCGGATATAAGATCACTAGGACAACATTTTTGGTTTTCAATATCATTTCCCTAAAGTTGAAAATTTTGAATTAGAAGAAATAATTGCTTGATTTTGGTACAATCTCACTGTTGTTCATGCTTTGAACAATTTACACTTCATCTCTTAAAGAAATGAAGTTGAATTTTTTATTCGTGAAGAGGTAGCAGATCATGTGATAGAATGATGGGTCATTCCATCTGTTTCAAGCAAAAGTTATCAAATATACATAAGTCCGTATATGGTGAGGTTAATCATATATGGTTCCTAAAATGGACTTATACTTCATATATCAAACTGCTTAATATAATAAAACTAGTTTCTACTAAACAGGGACTTCCTGTAGGCCAGTGGTAGGCGATAAAGGCCAATCGCACTTCAGTTGTGGGTTCGATTCCCATATCCTTGTCCGACGCGATGGGATGTCACTCGTCCTGCAGGTTGTCCTTTTTCTAAAACTACATTACTATAACATCCCATCAATAATATCGAAAAAAGTTCTATCCTTAAACAATAATAACTTATGTCCAACATAATCAATTCCAATCTTTAGGCTTATCTAAAATACTTCGGTCCAAGCTCATAGTATAAAGAAAACAATTACTAGAAAGGTTATCTACCAAGCATGTGAATACCATCATTTATCCCCCATATATCTTGTTGGTCACATTTCCAATTATGTGAATACCTTAATCATGTATTTTCTTGAAAAATGAATACCCATTAAACCTTAGTGAAAACATGAATGATGTCAAAAGTTAACTCTTTCCACATACCAAAATCCAAAAATTCTATATACTCAAACCATGATATAACATTCTCCTTATATCAATCATGAGCTCATGAATACTATCAAACATTTAATTTTCTCCATATCCCTTCATTATGTTCATATCATCTACTTTCCAAAAATATATGAATAACCTTTCATGGTTACTGGTACCATTAATCATACACTTTCAAAACTTAAGGAAAGACAACAGTGTAACAATCCTTAGATGTCTCTTTATTCCATAGTACCATGAGATTACTTATACAACATTACACTTGATAAACATGTAATCATTCCACTACCTTTTTAAACCATTGACCGAGCTTCAACAATTATTTCATCTCACATATAATTTGTAGTCTCTTCATCATCATCAACATAAATATTACCCATACGACCATACTTATTCTCTTGATGAGACTTTACCTTAGGGCATTGATTTTCATAATGCCCGTACATTCCACATGTAAAACATTTAACCATTGTTGATGTCGTAGCAATACCATTATCCTCATCCATGGTGTTAACTGAGCCTTTTCCTTTGCACTTACTGGATTTATGTCTTTATTTTCCACACCCAAAGCATCTTCCAATTCCTTTGAAACATTCTCCTTGATGCCTCTTCCCACATGATTTACATAGGGGAAATTGAACTTTCTTTCCTCTATGATCATCATGAAACTCCATCTTTCTCTTATTAGCCGAGTCAGGAAACTTACCAAATTTGAGTTTATTGATCATATTATGAGATTGCTGATTTGGCATAATAATGATGTTTGGACTTCCAAATCTAGTTTCATTTGGTTTCTCAAGAATAATATCATTCCATTTTTCGTCATATCCTCCATTATCGTGAATCTTCCTGTTTCCAGCCATTTTCTAAAACCCAAAAAGAATAGTATGAGAGGCAAAAATCATGCTAGGGAAAACAACATAGTAAAGGGGGAGCACCCTCAATATCTAACATCTTAGGTTAAATTCTAAGATTGTTATCGTAGTTCTAGGACTATATCCTATACGTATACTTATCCTTAGGGACATCCCTAGACATACCTTAGAAATATCTCTAGGGATCTCACTAACGTTTTTGCATCCTAGTTTCCAAAGGTTAACTAAACATTCCCTCTGATACCAACTGTAGAGACCCGAATCTTGACGTACATGGAAATTACATTACTTTTGCGGAATACTTAATACATAACAAAAATAGACACACAAGGACCGTAATAGTTTAGTGTCTTTGGAAACTTGGAACGTAATCTTCTAATCGTGGTGAAAGATCTTCAACATCTCCCATAAAGATATTCCCCTTTTTTTTCTTACCTAAAACCTTTCTTTATATCCTGGGGAAAAGAAAACATATAAAGGGTGATCTCAAATGCTCAGTAAGGATAATCATGGATAAAATAAAACAAATCATATACATTTTAACTTAAAAACATGAACATAATGTTTAAACATCAAAAGCTTGAGCAATGACATAAAACATGGAAGTACGTAAGGCATAGATCATAAAGAAACATTAAGCATAAAAAAATAGCATGGGAGTAAAACATGTAATTGTGGAAACCATTCAGCACATGTCATGATTTCCATAGTAGCCAAGGCATTACTGCCAAGACCATCTTAGTGGACAAAGTCCCTTTCTGAATCGAGTTCACTCCTCGTTTCAGTCCTGTAACACTGAACCGGATTAACTTACCGTTCCATCCATGTCTATCTCATGAGATATTAATCTTTACCCAATGCATTGGAGGGAGATATAGGTCCCACCCATCTCATAATTAAATCATTTTTACTTGTTCCACAAAATAAACATACATCATTCATAATAACCCAACAAATAAAATGGGTTTCATAAACATCATCCCATCATCACATAATCCATATAAAAGAAATGGATATCATTTCATAATCAGAAAAGTGAAACCATGTAAATCATAGAGACATTATACATTAAACATACACATATGAAATAATGTCATCTTAGATGGAAAATGGTTGTGATAAAACACTTGAAATGAATTCTTGAGGAAAATATCCTTTCTTATTCAAAATCATTTTCTTTTCACAAAATGTCATGAAATTTTAAAAGAATAGGATTTTTATTGAAAATAGTCATGAAATATTTTGGAGGAAGCTTCATGAAAATAAGGCTTTATAAAACCGTAAAAATCTGTTCACACCGTATAAGTTAAAAATAACATTCTCCTCGTACTTTTGTCGGAAAAGTCAAAAAGTACCTCGTAACGTAAATAAAAGAAAGATTCCTTACATACCATGTATTAAAAGTCAAAAATGGGTAAAAATGAATTTAAACATACATTAAAACACTTTTATAAAAGATGGACATGATAGAAATAGCCCCAGTAAATACTTACGAATAAGCAATCTCGGATAAAAATGAGATTTGCAAAATTATCCCTTACCTTAGGTTCGATATGCTTCGTATGGATCTGAACCTCCTGTATAATGATTTAAATAATGTCATTGACTTATTACATAATCATATTCATTTTTATTATATCATATATGTTTCACTTATGACTTTATATTACCCATTCTTTTGTAAATTCCATGTTAAAGTAGCGTTTTGGGTAAAATCATTTCATTTATCGTATGTGTTTCGACTTGTCATTTCTTGATATTGTTACTTATATCCTGATTTACATAATTACAGAATGTAAAACATGATTTATATATAATATATATTCATCATATACATATATATTATAGATCGATAAAAGGAATGAAATACACCGTTCATGGAGACGGTAGGTCGTACGTACGCAAGAACGCTGTTTTCGTTTCCTTATTGAATTGAATGAAATTAAGTAGATGACATACATATATATACACATAAATACAGTATCATTATTATGTCATATATTTCATGATTACTTATTATATATACTTTATAATCATTTATTAATGGTTAATCATTGAGAATGAATCTCATCGCGTCGTGGAGACGGTATTCCGTACGTACGCACGAGCGATGATATCATTCCCATGATCGTGGAATTTTATTGGAGTGTATGTATACTATTACAGAATCAATAATACTTTAAAATAATCACATATAGTTATTTATTTGCACCATTATACCCATCCAAGTAAGGTCGTGGTGGAAAATAGATTACACCACGGCGTAGAGACGGTATTCCGTACGTACGCACGCGTGGTGATTTCGTTTTCCGTAGGATGGATAGATGGTGAAATAGGGTTGTTTAATACTTATAATAACATATCAGTATATGATTGATACTGATTTTATTACTTCATAATGAAACAACTGAAGAAGAAGAAGTGGAAGAATAAATAAAGTTGAAAGAATTGGTAACAGACATTACCTCTTCTTTGAAGCGCCTCTTTGAGACCTCCTTTTAGGGCACTAAAATTGGTCTTTGAAGAAGAACAGGACCTCTAGGATGTTTCTAGGGAAGTGGAGAAGATAATTTTTCAGGTTTTTTCCGAGCTTGAAGGCTCAAAGTGGTGTGAGGAAGAGAGGGAGGATGTGCCCTTTTATAAGGGAGGAGAGGGGCACCTTTGGAATCCTCAAAAATATTAGTTTATAATAAATCTAACCCCACTTAAAAACCTCCAAAAATGACTAATATTCGAATATTAGATGAGATAGGGTTTTAAGCTCATCAACCAATAAAATTTAGACATGTTAGTAAATTATTTTAAACATTATCAACTTGATTTATCCTTATTTAATCAATTTAATTTTATTTGTGGTAATAACATTCTAAATTTTAAATTATAACAAATAATTACTTATTTGTTGTGAATTTTCCATAATTGGTTATTTTATAACATTATAGACCATATAAATTTAAATTTATAATTTTTAAATATTTTTTTGATTTTTAAAAAATTTTATAATATGTTATTTTTATAAAATAACAATAGTGTCAATTTTGACACTATTCATTTATTTGAATTTAAATAAAATATATACAGAAGATATGTTCAAAATAAAAGCTTTAATATATTTATAATAGGTAATATGTATCTAGAAAACTATTGTATCACATTAAATAATTAATATATATTTATTTTATTATTTTTAAAACCATTTATTTGGTTTATCTCTTAATAAAATAATTACTACAATATTTTTGTATAATTATTTAATATACTTATTTGTTGTATAAAAATTAAAAATAAAATCGTGTGATGAATATAAATCTATTACCTTTCACAATAATACTTTTAATCGAATTTATCATCTTAAAATCACAATATTTAAATTTTTTTATTTATTAAATTATGAAGGTGACAACTTTGGCATCATTTAAAATAAAATAATATAAGTTTCATAATCGCTTTTATAAGGCTCAAAATGGTAAAATATTCGACCATTGGATGATTATGTTTTACAGTAACATTAAAAATAAGTTTTGGTCAGGGTTTTGTGCCTTTTATGGTCACTATTAGTTTAATAAAAACTATATTCTTGATTTTTCACTAGATAAACAATTTTCTGCATCACTATTGTGTCACAATTAATGATAATTACTTAAACCCTAAAAATTATAAATAAATTCATATGATGTAGATAATTTCATTATATTTCTGGATACTATTCATGTTCGATGTTTTATGAATTTTATCAGTAAATTAAAATTAATATACTTATAAGATTTAAGAGAGTGACATGTTGTCACTTTCTTTGGTTTTAATAATAATTAAATTATTTTCATGGTCAAAAGTCCATAAAATGAATCTAATACAACCCTTAGGTGATATGGGTATACTTTTATCCATCCAATAGAATTTTTTCATGTGTTAGGGTAATTTTATAATATTATATTTACCCTTAATTACTCGATTTACCTTTAACTATGGTAAATAAAATTTACCGTAGTTACTATTCATAATTCCCAAAAATAAAAAGTAGCCTATTAACATTTTTTGGACCCACTGATTCCAAATATGGAATCCATTTTTTCAAATTCAATACACAAAAGTTGCAGAAATTAAATTAAAATTAATCCCATTGTCAAATGAAAACGGGTTTTTGATTAAAACATTGCAAAAGATTGAATTGATTTAACCTATGAATTCAATGTAAAATCAATGATAATGAAATAAATTATATTAAATGGTAAAAATATATTCTATTTATAAATTAAAACCATTCAATAATATAATTTAACCACATAAGTTATTACGATGAAAAAAGTTGTTTTTAATTAAAATATAGTGTGTTTTTACTATTCATTAAAATATGAAAGTTATCAGAAAAATATCAAAACATTATCCAATGTAAATTTGTATATCCTATTAAAAAGAAGAATTTTATTTTGTCAAATTGAACTTATAAACATGTCAACAACTAGATTTAAAGTTGGTGCGCCATCAAAAGGCGACAAAACTGCATTTTTTGAAAAATACTTATTTTACCCAAAAAATTTATTTTGTTCTTATACCATGTTCTAGAAAATGTTTAAAATGAATAATAATGTTATAAAATTCAAAATTTAGTTAATACTATTCATAACAGCTAGTTCATAATAATATAATAATATACCGTTTTTTAGTAAAACTCGGTATTGCGTACAACACACGCTATCGAGGAAGGTCGCGATTGCGTGTAATGAAAGCCAAGTTAGGGTTGCGTGTTGTGCAAGACTCCTTTGTTGTTTCATATAATAGAATACAACCATATTTCATTTATACATTTAATATATATATATATATACACTCAATGTTGCGTAGAATGACTATTATCAAACGAACTTGAAATTGTGTGTAACACAATCTAAGAATAGTGTTGCGTATATTGCAAGCTAATACGGTGTTGCGTATAGCACAAGATAATCTTGTTGTATCATAAAACACATGACATCAAATAAATTAAAAATAATACTTATCGTAAAATATCAGGTTGTTACAAATCCCCTTACCCCTCCTCCTCTATTCTTTATGAATTCTCCATCATGTTATACCCCATTTTGGTCTATAATTATGGATTCTAAGCTGGATTGGGATGGTTACAGTGTAGTGTGGTTATGTGGTTTTGATTTCATTGGTTTTTGGGTTTTCTGGTTTGTTTGGTTGGTTCTCGTCATCGGTGCTCTTAGAGTTGAAAGATGGATGACATTACCTGAGAGGTTATTTTGTGCTCGGCCACTTCCAGATATACTCTAGGTTCAGCTTATATCACTTCTCTCCCATTCAGTCTAGTGTGGTGGTCTGCAAGAATTTTTGGGATATAGTCTTCAAGAAATTGTTAAGGCGGCTCTTCCTACATGGTTATGTCCCTTCGAGCTTTCTACGATGTTGGTTCTCTAGTTCTAGTTCCCTATATTGTCCCCATATCTCTCTTTTCTACCAAGATGAACTAGCCTATCCCAACTCACAATACTTAACTTTGGTTTACAGGTTGGTGCTTCAGGAAGGATTGGTTCTATTCATGGTGGCTTTATAAGTGAAAGGGTTGCTCCAGTTCTAGTGGGATGGAAGTTTCGAGCTTTGATGGTGGTTTTTGGCTGGTTTTTGAGAGGTTCTTCTCCTTTGAAATCTTATTGCACCATATACTCCATTGGAGTTTTTGGTGATGATGGAACATGGGTGTGAGAGGCATTGTCCGGTGGATATGCTTCGTCTGAAGGTCCTTGGCTATTTTTGTGTTGATCTAATGTATTATGAAAATGGATTGAGAAAGAAAATCAGAGATAAAAATACCTTGAATATTCATAGAAATTCCCACCTTAAATACTAAATAATAGATTAAAGATGAAGGGTTATTACACCTTAAATCATAGAATTCCAAAATAAGGGGATCAAATTGAGTTTTCCCCCTTTTATCCATGTATAGAATTAATAAACAGAAACCTTATAGGTGATATTTCAAGGTTACCCATTCCCAATCAATAAAAGAAAATCATAATGGACTGTAAGAAAATATAAGGCTATGAAAAATTAATGTAAACATCCCCTACCTTATTATAAATATGAAAAAGTAAAACTCGATCACTCAAGTAATAATACCAAAAATAGTCTTGATCCTCCACTGCCTTCTTTTCAAGGTAATCTTCCCCCATGTCATATTCTCCATAGATATGTTAGACAAGGATATGATTTTTTTCCATATGTGAAAAATAATCCTTCTAATCCAAGGATAGTTTGCATGAGATATTACAGAGCCTATGTTTGACTAGATTGAAAACTGACATGGAGTTTATCTCAATAGAAAGATGGTTCCAATTAAACTCCCATGCCTTCTAGATAGCATAGATCACAACCCAAGTCTCTACCTCAAAGGTTTTTAAATTCCATGAAAGGAAGAGAAGGATCCCTTTATGAAACCACTACTATTCTTGAATATTACACCATAACTAGTGAGCCTTAGAGATCCATGAGTAGAATAATCCATGTTGACCTTGATATTAGGTAGAAGGGGAGGTATCCATCAAAATTATTTGTAAACTTATGGTTTTATAAGTGAACAAGTAACACTAAGAAACCATTATATATTCAGATCATCAAGATAGATGTTTATGGTAAATTTTTGAATTACAGAGTCCGTCTGAATGTATCTACTGATAAGTTCATACATATCCTTATATCTCATTAAGATAACATCAAAATTAATTGAATTTTGTGCCTTAAAATATAAAAGAATTTGGTTTCCACTATGGTGATAATGAAGTTATGAATTTTTGTTCTCAATATAAAATCCATGGTAGAACACATAAAAATGTTAATCCCTTCCCTGAGCTACAACTCATAATGTGAAAAACTGAAGAAGAAAATCTAGATAGATTTATTAAGGCCACATCATAGAAATACAAGCTCATCATTGTCAATGGCCTTCATAAAAATCTGATAGACCGAACTAATATGAATACTGGTATAGATCAAATGATTATATATGGTAAGACTTTTGCGATATATCTTACAAATAAGAATAAATTTAGAGGGATGAATGAAATCCTTTTTGAAAATGAAAATCCATTTCAGGGTCTAGTCTAGAGTTACATAGATATTCACATCGTATAAATTTTCATTCAGATTTACAATACTTACTAGAATCTATAGGTATAGTAGTATTTATCATGAATGTTATAACTCATAGTTTGTTCAACCAAAGTAATAAATAAAGATGCCCCAAGCTGCTAAATTGTATTGAGAGATGCATGAATACTTAGATCATCTAGATAAGGATGTGTTGTATAGTCCTATACCTCTAGTTCTAACTACCATTTTATCTCTAAAAAATTCATGGGATACTACCTAAATTGAATCCATTTTCTCTAATTTTATGGAATTATAATAGTTTTAGGTTTCTTATTAATCTAATAACACTTGTTATAAACATTGGAAGCAATTGGAAACAAAATCTATGGATCACCCATGCAAGATAATATGAAATATGTGATAAAACTAAAATGAATAAATATTGTATATCTGGCCTAACTTACACCAAAGAGATTCTACTATATCTTTATCATCGTCATATGGTTTCAAGAATATCACTTTGTAGAAAAATAATCCCACCACTGTAGATATCCATAAGTCGAATTAATCACATGTCATACATGAATGATTAAAATTTCTCCCATGATATGCTAGCATCTTGGCATGAAAATGAATAATAAGAAAGAGAGAAAGGATTTTAGGGAGGTACAGACAAGTATAATGGAAATTCACATACACTGTCATTGCATGGATAAAGTAAAATAGGAAATCAAGGATTCTCCTTGATTATCCTCTCATTTATTAATTATATTAAATGAATGAATAAATACCATGGACATTTTATTTATCATATACAAGGATGTGGGTCCTTCCAAATGTTTCATCTCATGAAATGGTATAATAAATAATAGCTAATATGGGAGAATAATAAATGATAAAATTTTATCAATTTTTCTACAAGTTTCATGGAATGATATACTGTGCATGAAAATCATAATTTTCATATAATACAAAACTACCTCTATTTATATCATATATACACACACACACACACAAGGATTTAGGAAATATCATTTTTAACCACCCACTTGAACTAAAGCCTAATAGACTTTGTTCCATTTAACCTTATATTGTATCATATACAATAACTTATGAAACCATTTCCAAAATTCATTTTGGAAATCTTACAAAACAATTTTGGAAAGTTATCATTAACTTCACATTGTACCACATCATATGTAATACCTTATGAATACCCATCAAAAACACTTTTGTATTAGCTCTAAAATAATTTTAGATTATCTCTCTAAGTCAAAACCCAATCCCCATTCAGTAAGCCATAAATTTTTACCCCATGGGCCTTTATGGCATTGAAAAAAATGAATCTTTAGATCCATACATGTAATAAAATATTGGCCTCTATAAAAGTGTTAATTCTACTTAATCTATAAAGGGATATGACATGATCTCCCTCAAAAAATGTATCTCTATACCTATTTCCTCTAGTCTATGTCATATGAAAACATTCATTATCATATTTTACCTTTTTCCAAGACATCGAGTGACTATGGGACCTAGAACATGTCAATCCCATATACCTAACTCATATGTTATCTATTATCATAGTGTAGACTAAACTGGTGTATTAATATATAACATGCCATTTATCCTTCTGGATTATAACATCTTATGTCCCTTATCCAAATAGACATATATAATATCTAGGTTCCACTTCACACCCCCATGGTCTATCTTAATTGAGGGTCATGATTTCATACTATTCATATGAGAGGGGAAATCCCATCATGGTTAACCTCCAATTGATGACATGACCAGAAACATACCCAACCATCCTTGCATTAGCTAAGTTAATATGTAGACTTTTGTAAGAATGGTATCAAAGTATCAAGTTTCTCATGATATATATCTTTCCAAACTTAGGTAGTGGGGACTCAAATATGATCCATGCAATACTAGTATACCAAATACATATATACATGATTCTCCATGTGCTATACTTAGTAGGTCTTCTAGCATGCACAAAGAACCATATTATTTATTTTGTACCTCATGATCATATTTTTTATCTCTATATAATATTCATACTCACACTAAACTTAACATTTATTCATAACCTATAATACTTCATGATGAACATCAGTTAAGGATAAACACACATCTTACTTTGAGAGGCCTATTATTATTACTCTTCATAAAATGTATATCTATATAAACATTTATGTAGCTAGTGTGAAATAATGATAAAGTTTATCTTTCCTATAATATGATGCATTTTAATATTAATAAACAATTTAATAATATTTAACAAACCCAACATAAACACCATTTTATAATATCATATATGATAAACTTCCAGATTAACCTTATGTCCACTATACTTTCAGGGTTTCTTTATGAAATTATATCATATGTAATCCACATCACACCTCAATGTGACCATAAGATAAAACCCTCCCAATAAACTCTTTAGTGACAGAAAACTATGAAGTAAGATAGTTTGAATAATTTTGAGACTTAAGAATCATATTCCTAAATGTTTACCTTCTTTAACATATTCAAACATCTTAACTTTACAATAGAAAATGTCATGATACCAAATTTTTTGTCTACTTATGAATCTTTATAAGTTCATCATTATCATCCTTGGAAATCAATTCCATAAATTGTTTTCCTTGAAATAACGTAACTAATTACATTATTATTTACCATTCCTATTAAATTTTTACGATAAAGTGACAATGCTTTATTTTAGTAATTGATGTAACTCTTTACATTTCTCTTTACCATCATACCCTAAACTCTTTTAGGATATCAAGTGTAATTCAAGTTTGTATTTTGATTGTTATAATCCTTTAATAAATAGTGTCTTTCATTTTTATTGATAACTAAATGTAACTATTTACATTTTTCTTTATCATTACATAACCTAAAATATTTTAGGATATTGAGTGAAACCCCATTATATTTTCAGACTGGTATAATCATTTATAAAATAGTGATATCCACTTTCTAAATGGAAACTAAATGCAAAACTTTAATTTTTTATGTACCATCTCATATCCAAAACTTTTTAGGATATTAAGTGTAAAAAACTTTAACTTTAGATTGGGGTTATCCTTTACTTTTTAATTCAAAACTTCTCTAAGTCCAAACATACTCACACTAGCCTCTTAAATATTATATTATCTTTAGAATATCTTACTATGTTCCACAAACCATTTTTTGGTAAAAAAATAACATTGGTTTCCTTTTAGTAGTAATATAAAACTAATAAACTATTTTTCCATATCATATATGGGATTCTATGTGTTTGAAACATTTTTATTTGAAAAAATATTTTATTACAATATTTCACTGATGGGTGGTGGGAACACATTTCTAAATATTTTAACAAATATTTAGATAAATATTTTATCTTGGATAAACACTTTTATCCAAATATTATTCTCATTAAAATTTATTGAAATATTTTAATCATAAACAATGTGTATAAAATTATTCATCTCATACTTTTTCACAAAAACTATTTCTAATCAAACAAATTCACTTATCACATAAGAGAAATGAGATAAGTATATACATATTTTTCTTATATTTGTTTCATTTTGATGAAATCCATTACATTAAAATCCTCAATGTATTAACTATTTACATCATCTCATGAATATAAACTAAAATATCAATCATTTCTTCCTTTTATTTTTAACTACTATATATTTAAAACACTTTGTAAATATAAATTCTATATCACATACCCTTATAAAGTAAATAATTGATTTCTATAACATCCATACCTAATATGGAAATTCAATTGAGTTTTATAAACCCCTTCAAGTTTATCTTAGATAATCCAATAATATTGAATTATAACTCTTTATTTATGATAACCCTATATTTAAATTACCTTGATTGGATTTTTGAATAAATGTTATAGAACTTTTAAACCAATATTTTTCTATATGGTTTTAACTTTTACCTAATTGTATTATTTATAAAATAATTTAAAACAATACATCATATGCCTAGTTCCTATATATTCTCAACATTTTTATAATATTAAGTAAAAAATAATTAAATTGAATAATATTGTCAGAACATTTATATAAATGATAATAGGATAAATTCCTCAACCAGAACAATCCATATTGGTCTCACTTTAAAGAATGTTATAGAACTAAACATATCATAAAACATGTGTATTAAAAACACCCATATCATTTCATATAAACAACTATTATTTTCACGCTCTTCCTAAGAGAAATTGAGATAATACTCATATTATAACAATTTCATCTATGTTTTAAGTATCCAAGCTCATTTACCCCATTACTTGAAATAAACTTTCAATCTCTAATATTTTTTCTTAACTTATAACCTTCTGTATATATAAAACACTTTGAAAATAATATAGTTGATATAATATATCTAACATAAAAATAAAATTGATTTCAATAACCAATTTTTTTAGGGAAACTTCTAATCTCACCAAGCCATTTAGAATATTTAATCATATTGAGTATCATTTGACATACCCAATAATATTGAGTATATGAGACTAAAATCATTGATGTACCCAATCATATTGAGTACATGAGTATAGAATAATATTACTTTGGTAATTAAGAATCTAATTACTTTGGAACCTTAAATGAATCACTATATGCTACTATAAGTATCTAGATTCACTTATTAGACAATTTAAACACTTGGTTACTTAGGAATGAATTATTCTAACACATGGATTTTTTCTTAATAACTTTTCTTAAATTACCAATCTTTCATAATAACTTTTCTTAAGTTTCCAGTTTTTTGAGTATCTAACATTTAGTTTCTCCTTTATAAGGAATAATTACTAAGTTTAACTTGATTATGATGAAGATATTATCTATAATAAAATATTTTTTAAATGAGAATAATGTTTTATAAACCATTTAATAAGGAATTTTAGTAAATTATCTACCACTAAAATGATGGCCCCTTTTAAAAATAACCATATCCATTAATAATACCAGATCAATATTTCATTAATCAATGAGTCTGATAGGGAATTCATCTCACCACTTAATTATTTAAGTAGGACAATATCCCAATCATATGATATATGATTCTTGGATAGTTGAGAGAAAACCCTTTTTATAATCTATAATATGGATAAACTTAACTTTATTCCTCTTTTATCCTAACTATTAGGGATTCCCAACTAAGTTTTACCCAAATAAAGCTCCAAAAAAATCTAACTATGGAAAATAAAGGGGCACCTGACTATGGAATGAAGCTACACAATGGGACAATCCAATGTTGCTTAGTACTTGATTTCCTTACAAATATAATCTAGGGTCACCTAGATATGGCATGAAACTACCAAATTGAAAGACATAAGTTTTGATAAGTGTCACTCTAGAAGGAATCTCATACTCAGTATTTCAAGGGGATTTTAATCTCACCATATTATCTCATGTTATTACCTTTTATGTATGTTTTCTTCAAGTAATTTAGTTTGTAATATTATTCACCACATGATCAATATGTTCAAACCATATTGATATGTAACTCTTTACACAACCCACAATTTTGGGTTACTTACCAAAAAATATAAGTCAAACATATTCATACATATCTAGATATATCATATTCATAAGGGGTATAAACACTTCATGTAAAGGTTCATAATTATATGGGATTGAGAATCACCACATGAGTAATTCTGGAGTGACAGATATCTACCCCAATTCACCATCCTAGACAAGGAATAATCCTACAAGTGAGTAGGTAGTTTGACCCCAAGTCCCTCTACCCAGGATACTTTACTCAAGAGAGAATGAAATTCATATTAACTCTAAAACTTAATATGAAAAAACTATATTCAATAACTAAATTCAAGTTCACAACTTTAGTTACAAACTAAGTTCAAGGTAGATGAAAAACTAAATTCATTATAGAGTTAATCCTAGCATGTAATGAAATACTCTATCCTAGAATAAATTTAACATTTAAACTAAATCATGCACTATTCATCATATAAATAATTTATAACTATGAATAAAATAGGGAATAACCTTTTAAATAAATGAACAATCCAAATATTTTATCATGATATAACGATTTATGAATAATTAATAAATAAAATCTAATTATAAACATTTTATAATTTTATCTCTAACATTATAAACATTCAATAATTTAGAATATAAACTTTTTATACTCATTTCATTATGAACTATTTTATATTTATCATTATATGGAATTTACATTTTAAATATATGATATTATATAAATTATAAAAAATTTATAATTCAATTTCTATTATTTTACATTATCTAAATATCATATACTTAATTATTATTTAAACATTGATCATATCAATCGTCAAAACATTTTTAATTTTGTTTAAATAATATCCAAATAAGACCCCCTTTTATTTTGATCAATTAAAAATAATTAATTATGAATAATTAATAATTTAAATATAAACATTTTATATTTCGGACTTATTTCATAATTTATAACCCTTTATAAATTATTTATTATGATTTCCAAATAAAAACCTTTATTTCTATATCATAAGAATTGTAACATAATTTTTTAAAATTAGTTTAAAATATTAACATTTAATATTTGGGAATAAAATGTTTCATAAACATTTCATTAATTATAAAAAAAATTACAATTAACTAATTTATAGAACTTTCATAAATTAAAATAACCCAAAATACAATTTTTAATGATTTATAAACATTTAATAATCCATTAAAATCATTTTAAATGTTAAAAAAATTAACAATTTTTAAAATAATTCTGATTACCCTTGAACATAAGGGTAATCCTATGTAAGGGTAAAGCCTTCTACCATTACTCGAGTTGTCTGGAATCCCTTGAGTAAAGTTAAGTAACTTATTGCCTTTACATAGCTTAAAAATAAAAAATTGTGTAAGGGTAATACCTTCACATAGTCGGCTCGCGTAAGGGTGTAACCTTTATATAGAAGACTCTACATAAGGGTAGATTAGGTCATACCTTTACATGGATTCTTGGTACCGTTGTAGAAGGGAACTACCTTTACCCAAACCATTTTTGTAAATGTGACAAAGAGATTACCCTTATATAGACCTTCTATGTAATTTTATTTTATAATGGTAAAAGCTTATATACCTTTTTGTAGCCTTAAGAAAATTATGTTTACCATTACATGAACCCCTTCATGTAAAGGTATTACATGGGTTACCTTTAGATGACCACTCACATTTGGGTAATATCTTGGATAACCTTATGAAAGTCATCCATGTAGGGGTAAGTCTTGTTTTACCGTTACATATCTCAGTATGTAAGGGTAATCCCTTTTTATAGATTTTTGAAAAACCTATTAAACGATTTTATGTTATTCATTTTCTTCTTCATTTAAATGAAATATTTCATAAATCAAAATCATGAGATCCCTCTATTAGCACTATAAGGTTTCTTATGAATCTAATAACACTTATTAGACATGGAAAAGGCAATTAGAAACCAAATATGAGGATCAACCAAGCAATATAATATGAAATATATGATAAAACTAAAATGAAGAAATAATGTAAAAATGTTGAGCCTTACACCAAATATATTCTGTTACATCTTCATCATCATGATATGGTTTGATGAAGATTACTAAGTGAAAAAAGAATCCCACCTATATATATACATGGGTTGAATGAATCACATGTCGTACATATAGGATTCATTTTTCTCCCATGATGTTCTAGCATTTCTACATGAAAAGTAAGAAAAAGAAATAGAGAAATTGGTTCAAGGTGGTTTGTCCAAGTATAATAGAAATTCATATACACTATTATTGCATTGAGGAAGCTAAATAGGCAATCAAGGAGACTCCTTGATTATCCTCTCATTTATTCATGTGATGAAATTCATGAATAAATACTATGGATGGTTTATGTATTATATACATGAATGTGAGTCCTCACAAATTTTTCATCTCATGAAACGGTATAATAAATGATAACTAATATGGGATAATAATAAATGATAATAGTTTATCATTTTTTTCTTCAAGTTTCATGGACCGATATACTGTGCATGAAAATCATAATTTTAACGAAATAAAAAATATCCTATTTATATCATATATATATATATAAGGATTTAGGGTATATCACTTTTAAATATATCCTAATATTAGTCCAAAAAAATGAGTTAATCTAAAATAAACTTCCATTCAATAGCCTATTGATTTACCTTTAATTGGGGATTATGGAGGCAGAATCAATTAGAGAAGGTTCCAAATAAAGTTGAAATTAAAGAATCATTAAAGAGGCTTAATATTTAATGAAAATTTCACTAAAATAATTATTTTTCACACACTTTACCTAAAAAATAGTGACAATTTTATTCTCATAGATACTGCTAGTCTAAATGAATTTCTGGATGTGTTTTGCTATCCTTTTAACAAGGTATCTAGGCTATTTTTAAATATTAAAGGCATAAATAAACATAAAGTTAATGACTAAACATATGAGGAAAATTCTTACATCTTTTGAAAGTTTATTACCTTTATATATTTCAAGTTGATTGATAATTTTTCAGGAAATACCTTCCAAGTAGGAGTCCCTAATCCTTCCAAATAAAAGTGGGATACCCAGGTATTTCAAGGGAATCCCCCCTTGATTAATTCCCATGAAATTGTAAACTCTATTTTTTCTATAAGTAGTCATATCATGGCCAAATAATATTTGAGATATATTAATTATCTCAAATGTAATAACCTAAAATTTCTTCATAGTGATAAAAAATCTATTTAATTGAGTAT
This sequence comes from Viscum album, assembly GCA_963277665.1. Classification (NCBI taxonomy): domain Eukaryota; kingdom Viridiplantae; phylum Streptophyta; class Magnoliopsida; order Santalales; family Viscaceae; genus Viscum; species Viscum album. The sequence continues at coordinate 57,155,966 of OY728145.1, read as the reverse complement.
AGAGATTAAGAATTATCATTATAGATAATAAAAATATCGCAAGTGTATAAAAGGTATATAGGGGACTTAAGCTTTCTAGATACATTGATCGATGAGATATCCTCAGTTTCCATTGACTTAAGGAGAATATTTCTTAAGTAGTATTCTAAAATTTCAAATATAATTTCTCTAATAGGTTCCCATTACCTTACTCATTAAGTACTACCAAAATATCCTTTAGGAGCTCCATTCAAGGTAACATGGAGCCTAAATCTGTTATAAGGAGCATTAATATGGTTTATGAACCTGAAGAAAAAACCCCATACATGTCCAAAATTTTGAAGATGAAATCAAAATTTAGGGTGTCAAATGATTTAGTTATATCAACCTTGAGATCAATGTTAATGTGCATGAATTTATATTGAATATTGTTAACACATTCATAGATTGTGTATAAGAATTCATGAATCTTCCTACCCAGAATGAACCCAAACTGGTTAGGAGAAACTATAAGGTTGGTAATTGTTCCCAATCTAGTAGAAACCACCTTATTTATGATATTAGTTGGGGTATTCAAAACAAAAATAGTTTTTTAATCATTGATAGTCAAATCATGTTCTAATTTATGGATTATACTGATAAAATGAGATTTGGATCCTTGGTGAAGGAATTCCATTTAGAAAAATTCTTGAACATCCTGGGTAATCTCCAAGTGAATAACTTCCCAAAATATCTTGAATAACCTATTCATAAACCCATATAGACTATCTTTATTATCATTATTAAGAGATAAAAGTTCCTATTTTACTTCTTCTTTAGTTAGGATAGTAGTGAGGTATGCATTCTGCATAGCAGTGAAACTCTAATCCTTTAACACAATATCATCTTGATCAAGGAATATCCAATTAAAAAATGATTCAAAGTAGGAAACCATAACATTGGAAATACTTTCCTCGTCATTTTCAATTAACCTATTAATAATTATGGGGAATCTACCTTTTAAGTCTTTTATCCTTACTAATAAGATGAAAAAAATAGTTTATATTCCCTTACTTAATTCATATAAGGTGTAATTGTTCCTTATGAATTTTCTCCTTGGTAGTTATAAGCTCCCCAATATTTTAAAAAAATATATTTACTTAACTAAGAGAAGACCATAAATAGAAAACCTTCTCTGAAATTAAAGTAGATCCATCTAAATTCTATGAATTTCTTCATAAAGTCTAGATAATTTTTCTTTGTTCTAACCTCATATAGATTTCTTGACTATTTTGATTTTTAGTTTGATCTTTTAGAAAGTGTTCCCTCAAAATAAATTTATCATTCTAGGTAAGTAAGAATTCTGTATTCCTCATAGGTGATCCAAGAATTGTTAACTTTAAAATTTATAAAGAACTTCCTCTCAAAGGAGGAGATACCTAATAGAAAATTTGAATGGTCTTAGTGGATTCCAGACAGGGAAGAATAAGAGTGGAAATACACAAAATCAGTTCTATTCAGAGAGAAAAATGGATCTATAAATTTTTCTTTCTTTCCTTCCAATAAAAATTCATCTAGTATAAGTAAAATTATATCCTTGTAAAGAAATATTAGATAAACTTTATTGATCAAAGATTATATGTAAGTTAAAGGAGGAAACCTGGAGAAAGTTACCACCTCCCTTTTAATTAGGGTTGAGGATTGTATTGAATTCCCCAAAAAGAATCACTATAGGAGTATAAATGTTTTATGATGGATCATTAGTGAAAGACTACCATCGTAAAAAAAATCATTTGCGAATAGAGTCCATCTCTAATGAGTCTTCATAGAAAATAATGTCACAATTACATTTGTTGTGATGGGTCATCCCAAATACTTACTATTTTTTATAGTGGATACATATATCACAAATAATTCAAGAAATTTTGTTAAATAAGTAATTGTTATGGTCCCATTACAAATAACCAATTAAAATGGATACATAGATCCATCACAATTACTATTTTTTAAAAACAAAAATACAAAAATACAAAAATAAATAACAAAATTTAAAAATATTTGAAAAAGTTAAAAAATCATAACAGTAATACATTATATCACACATAATATGTTTGTCACCCCAAAAATACAGAACAGTCATAAAAAATCACATTGCATCAAATGTTTTGAGGTGGAGGAGGATCACTAAAATAATAAGGGGAAGGAAACCTCATACCAATGCCACATACAACCCATCACATATACTTAAACATAAACTAATCTCTCTAGAATTGATGCTCATGCTCCTCCTCCCTCTATCTTTGTATATATTGTATCATCTCATGTTGGTCTCTCAACATCTCCTCATACTATGCATCGTACGATGACAATGACTCTCCATATGATACATTTTAGCTCATTGATGACATCATATAAGTATCATGGTAAATCGTAGGTGACAATCGGGAACTAATACTGATCACCCCTCATTTCTCAACACTATGAAAAGTCACCTATATCCAAGCCCCTTCATTGAAACTTGACTCACCAGTGTAATCTTCTTCACTGTAATCTTGATAATCTCATGAATGAGAATAATTTTCCTCATATGTTTCCTTAAAATATAATTAGGAATTATAATAACAATAAAATTAATATTAGTGAATTTTTTTAAAAAATTACTAACCACAATATAGAATTTTCAGTCACCTGTAAGTTTTCATGTATGGGTATCAGTGTACATCATCTTATAAACCTAAAAATCTATAATAGAGGGGTCATTAGCTATATTTATAATATAAAAAATATTTTACATTTAAAGTATATATACATTAATAAATAATATTACCTACCATATGTCATCAATGTATGACTGATGTATGAATTATGACCCTATGTGTGACCTCTTACCTCTACTAAATCTGATTTTCATATGGTAACCTCCTCCTAAAAGTCTCTTTTAGCTAGTAGGAGAACAATCCACTACATAACTGGTCTGAGATATAGTCGGGTTGAAGGGAGATGCAAGATTGGTCAAAAACAGTAATAGAAGCTCTATCTATAACTTACTTTATGAGGTTGGGTAAAACTGATGAAAACATTCTTGTCTACAAATTTCCTAGGAATACTTAGTATCACCGAAATTTACCAAATTTTTTAGGGTTTAATAGGTCTCTTTTAGTGTATATTAGGTTTTCAAAACCTTGGAGACCTAAGAAGGAACCTACAGACATGTATATTCTATGTATTTTTTGGCTATGAAGTGGATAAATTGATTTTGATTTGAGATGGATTTAAATGAGCACTAATATACCTATTTGAATTAAAATTATGATAATCAGTTGATCTTAAGTTGTTGAAAAGGGTTGATTTGATGGATTTCATTTTAAATTATTTAAATTTCATTAACTCAAGAAAGATTCATTAAATAAATTCAAACTAACACCATAAATTACTTGTTTAACACCCTAATATACAAATTCTAATAAAATATACACTTATAGGATCATTTTTATAATAACTCCTAGGTAAATGATCTTATTAGAACATGAAAACTATGGTGATAAAATTCAATAAGGAATAGTAAGAGAGAAAATAATTGAATGAAAACCTCAAAATAAAATAAATTATTAAACATTTATAGAGTAAGAAATAACATCCAATATATCCCACTAATACTCCCTTAGATCAACCCATAATAGTGTTATCCCTCCATTGATTCTATTCTCTCAATTGAATCAGGAAATAGACTCATGAGGGTGGAATTGAAGAAGAAAAACCGTGAAATAATGATCACTCCACCATTGTTTGAATAATTGCACAAGTTTTGGTGTGAATAAGTTCACACCTTTATAAAATGGTATAAATGTCATAAAATAAAAACATTATAAGAGAAAATGAATAACTTTTTTAAAAAAATAAGGTTATTTGAGCAACATACAAGGGAAATAAATGTGATTACAAAGATAAAGCATCGGCATAACATTACAATGAAACAAACATCAAATATCCTTAAATCCTTAACCAACATTGACTTAAGTAGGAATTTAAAGTGTCTTGGGTTGATACCCCAATATTCCAAGTCTTCACACTTGATTATGGTAGGCCTAGGGTGGTGGAAAGTTTGTGGAATATGGATTTTTCCACCCTTGACTTGAAATGTCATTTATCTTGCATGCTACCGATAGATGTGTCCAAACAAGATTCTAGACGGAAGAATTTTGGTGATCTATATAATAAGAAAATGAATCCCCATATGTCCTCTAACATTATGTAAAATTTCATCCAAATTTGTTTTTTTAGATGTGGTCGAAATGGTGGGTTGTTTTTTCTGGGCTACAGAATCTGGCCCATGATACCATCTTCAAATTAGGATGCCTTGAACTCCCTTCAAACACATGAATTATCTATATCCACTATTGAATAAAATATTATCCATTATGTTTTCTATCTATATTTCAAATATGATAATTATTGGGCTTAGATCTTGGTCTCTTCAGACATTTTATTGGGCTTTTTTCCAGTTCACTTTTCCCATAATTTTATTGGTTCAAGGGCCACTTTGGTTATCTTCCCAATTGAATCTTCAATTTATATATAAGTATATAATGTTCCTATTATCATGTTATACCTAGAAATAAGATTTGAAAATAAAATGTAGTCCATTGGATATTTTAGGAGGTGTTCAACAATGTACCATGTAATAGTTCATTTTAAGAAGTAATTACAATCATAATGTGAAATAATGTTCAAATTTTAAAATAAAAAAATTGGTTTATTAATAAAAAATAACATAAAATTTATATATTAAAAAATTAATATTATCCTCTTTCAGTGGCTAATCACACCCCCAACTTGAGTTTTTCTAGTCCCGAGAAAAAAGTACCCCAAAAACATGAAATTGAATTCCCTTTTCCAAAAACAAAAATAGCATACAATGATCACCAAAAGACCTCATACCAAACAATTATGAAACCAATCAAAATAATTTAACACAATATAGCTTCATAAGAATATCTTAATCCCAAGTCCATTCCTTTATTAAAATTCATCTCCACATTTCATTAAATTTCAATTAAGTATGATGATGTGTTTTTCATCATAATAGACATGGGGTTTAATTTTTATTCAAAGGGTAAAGATGAAAGCACTAGGTGGAATCAAATTTTAATATTCATATGAGTATTCTGTTTTTATCAATTTTTTCATGGTAATTGAAATTTCACTCAGTCAAGTAAACCCCTATAATGAGACTTAATCGATAACCTCCGATATAAAAGAACTTAGAAAACTAAGTGAAGGCCACATACTCATTCATAATCTCGAGTTAACTCAATCAAAAACAATTTCAAATTACCAAAAATGGAGATAAAATTTCCAACTCCAGACCAGAAAACTATAGAGTCGCGATCCCCAAGTATCAAAAGACACACATTAGGTCATTTAATTATTATATGTTCAAATTTTTTTAATAATCATGTTAGAATTAAAAATATAAAAAAAAACCTATCCCATTTATTATGGGACCATAAGAAGTTAAAATAATACCCCACAACGAAAAGGATGTGCATTGTGAATTTATCATTTATTAAATGGATGAAAATATAAATGGTGAAAAATCACATTAGATAGCCACATTTTCCAAAATATATATTCATGAACTTATAAATGGATTAAAATTTGTATTAAGGTATGAAGAATTATTTGATATTAATTTTAAAAGATTTTAATGGTTGTTATCATGTTCAAGGTTAAATAAAATTTTCCTACCTTTAACTCACATCTTTTTTCATTTCAAATATTTTTTTAAAAAAAATCTAGTTTTTTAATGCACATAAAAACAACTTTTTATTTATTTATTTAATCCCCCAACTTAAAATATCATTTTCCTTATTTTTTTAAGAAAAGAAAATTTAAAAGGGGTAGAGGTAGAGGAGAGGAGTTCCAAAATTAAAATTTGAAAATGAGTTATGGAATAATGTATCCATGTGGTATACTAATGAATTTTCTACCACAGAACATTGATCCTTTAATTCCCATGTCACTCATGGACCCCATAGTGGATATTATAATTGTGTGGAATTTCTAGAGACAGGTTATTTACCTAAAAAATAATTTACCTCAACAACCCCTTCATCTCAAACACAAACCAAATTAGAAACCATGGAAACACTAAGAGGTTCCCTTAACTAAAAACAAACAAAGAAAAAAAAGGAAAGGATAAAAAATGTACCTATTTATTTTGAAACTCTAAGACTTTATTCAATGTAAAATAAAATGTTGGTTTGCCTCCTAGAAAGCTCTTTGTTTAATTTTGTTATCTCAACTTACCCCCCTCCCCAACTTACCCAATACAAAATTTTAACATTTTAAGGAACACATTTTTTACACTTATATGGTATTGAGATTAATTATTTATTTAGAATATGTTTCATGTAAAATCTTATGTTCTATAATGAGTGGGAAAATATAAGGAATATAATAAATGGTTGATCCATTTGCTTATATAGTCTTTCCTTAGAAATCAAGGACCATTCTTTCATTATTGGTTTCAATGTAAGAATGAATGACTACCGCAAGATCTTGGTTATCACTTATGAAGGGATACTTGAGTGGGGAATTAAGGAAAATAATTTTGAGTTTGGTTTGATTGAAATTTCTTAAATATAACTAGAAATGTGAATCAAAATCAATTTCTTCCACTAAAATTTTAGAAACAATTAGTTTCATTATTAAATCTACTTCAATCCCCAAATTTTCCATATCAGTGTAAATGGTTGGTATATAATAATATTTCAAGATTTTCCCAAATGGTTCCGTGATTTTTAGTTCTGAAAAATCATCAATGAAGAAATATTTAGGACACTCAATACATGGTGTCAATTTTCCCTCTTGTGAATATATAAAATCAGTATCCTCTTGATTTAAACATCTGTAAAAAATATCTTCATGTTATTCAAGTCTCCTAGATGTAAAGGATGATTTTTTTATCATTTTCAAGATAATTTTGTGTATAACAAGATTCTTCTATCAATGATTAGGAAGGTAAACCTGAGTGGGAATTGGTTCCATAACTGTTTCAATGCTTTATATTTATACTCATCCATATCAATTTTAATTTCCAAGTTTGATTCATGGGACTTTACATTAATACCACTAACTACCTCTTGGTCCAGTTCTATAGCCCCTAAATTAATCAAGCTTTGAAAAATCCATGTTGCACCTCATAGATCCAATGGGGAAGATGTATGGATAACCTTAAATTAATGATTTTTTCAAGTAATTTATAATTAAAATTACACATTATCACCAGCCTGTTATGATAAAGGGGGTAAGGGTCTTTGATTTTATGAATGATCAATAAATTCATTGGATATGAGCCATGTGGAAGAATCCCTCCATGGAAGAAGTCTTGGATGTCCATAATCATATCATTCCTAATCATGGTATATGATTCCCTATAGAAGGATTCCGGGAAGCTATCTGGTCCCAGAGCAGTCTAGAGATTAATTCCCATCATAGCCTCATTAATTTCCTTCTCATCAGGGACTGCTTTTATGGTTACATTGTTCTCACTAAAGACTATGTTCAGAACCACCTCCAAAAAGTCATTGTATCCTCCTGGGTATCCTTCATGAATATGGGGGTTATGCCCTATAATAAGCATTTTAAAATGATAATGAGCCATACCACCAATGATATCCCAATATTCATTGTGGGATCCATCCTCAAGCAATATATTGGTTCTAATGATGTGAAGTTTCTTCTTTATAAAAGCATGATAATAAGTTTTATTCTTGTAACCTTATCAGAGCCACCTTATTCTTGATTACTCATGTGCTTCAGGTTCTTGACGCAATATCGTTTCTACTAGAGCATCTTTTGTAGTTCTACTCTCAAGGATGAAACCTCAGAAGTCATTCTCCCCATTTTTTGAAAAAAATTCTCAAGTAATGGTTTTTTATTGGTTTGTAAAAGGTGTTGATCCAAATTTTATATTCTAGGATGATAATTATATTCTTGGAATTTCACCATAGGATGTAAAAATTGGATTTTTTGGGATTGAAACTCATTATAGGTTGGAATGTTTTGAGTAGAATAGGAGTTAAAACATTGTGGTTGATTCTATTATTGATTATCCAAACAATATAAACTATGATGGTCATTGTACATCACACTTGGTGTAGGGGAGTCAAAGTAGGGTGAATTTACCTATTTTTGGATTTTTTTTTTCAAAATGTATTTCCATATGATTTAAATTGGGGGTGAGAATAGAGAATTGGGATGAGAATAATATGTAAGTATCGAAGAAAACTTAATTAGGTCCTTGGAAATGGAACCAAATTTTGGTATTGCCCAAATTTACCAAAGTTTTTAGGGTTTAAGTGGTCGCTTGAAGTGTATCTTGGGATGTCGAATCCTCAGTGACCTAAGAAGGAACCAAAAAAACATACATTCTATGGACTGTTTTTGGATATGAAGTGGAAAAATTGAGTTTGATTTTAAATGGATTTAAATGAGTACTGTGAGACCATGTGAATTCAAATAATTATAATGGTTTGATCCTAGGTTACTCCCAATGGTTGATTAGATGAATTTCATTTTAGATTATTTTAATTTCATTAACTCGAGAAGTATTCATTCAATGAATTGAAAATAACATCATCACATACTGGTTTAACACCCTCACATACACATGATAATCACATATACACTTGTAGGATCATTTTTATGATCACTCCTAGGTAAAGTATCTTATTAGCACATGAAAATTGTGGTGATAAAATTCAATAAGAAATAGGAATAGAGAAAATCATTGAATGAAAAACTCAAATAAAATAAATTAATAAAAATTTATAGAGTGATAAATAAAATCGAATATAGCCCCTTGTTACTCCCTTGGATCAACCTATAAAAGTTTTATCCATCCATTGATTCTATTATCTCAATTGAAGTGGGAATTAGACTCATGAGGAAGGAATTGAAGAAGAAAAACAGTGAAATAACGATCACTCCACTGTTGTTTGAATAATTCTATAATTATTGGTTTGAATAAGTTAACACAATGAGTAAATGGTATCAAAATGATAAAATAAGAACATAATAAGAGAAAACAAAGAACTTTTATTAAAAAAAATAAGGTGATTTTTAAAACATTCATGAGAAAAAAATGAGATTACAAAGATAAATCATCGTCATAACATTTCAATGAAACAAACACCAAGAATCATTAATTAATTAACTTCCACTAACTTAAATAGTCATTTCAAGATTCTTGGTTCGATCCCCCACCATTCCAAGTCTCACCACTAGATTATGGTAGGCCTGGGTTTATGGAAAGTTTGTGGAATGTGGACTTTTCCACCCTTGAACCAAAATGGAATCCATCTTGAATTCCCCTAATAAATGTGTCCAAATGAGCTTCTATATGGATGAATTTGGATGGTATATAGAATAAGAAAATGAATCACCAGATGTACCCTAAAATTTTGTAAAATTTCAGCCTTAATGTTCTTTTTTATTTTGATAGATGATCAAAATGGTGGGCAATTTTTTTGAGAAATAGAATCTAGACTAGAATTCCATCTTCAACTTAGGACACCTAGAACTCCCTTAAAAAATCATAATTGTAACATCCCATTATATTTATCATTTATTTTTTCCCTCTCTCTAATTTCCCTTTTGGTGTGGAGTTTTAAGATGTTGGTTTCTAGATTTTCTACAGGCTGCAGGTGATTTTCACGTCATGTAACTATGTTACATGAGATTTAATGGTTACTGGGTGCATGTCATGAGAAGGGTTCACACTGTGAAAGGTTACATGATGTGATGAGATTTCACAATGTATGAGTTAATTAAAGATCAGATTTTAATATGAGGGGATGATTTTTTTATCATATTTGGTCAGTATGTATTTCACACTGTGTAAAGGTATTATACATCATGTAATTTTCTGAGAAGTGATTTTTAGGGAATCGTACAGGTTTGAGTGCCCATTTTGGCTAAAATTTTTCCTTTTCTCTCAACTGAGGGTTCCTCTCTAGTGAATTTTGGAGACATCCTTCCTTCCCAAATGATCTGTTTAGAATTTGACCTTCATTGTGGTTGTGGTGCGTCTCTCTGGGTGAGAAACCTTTCTTCTTCTTCAATTCCATTGATCAAGGTAGTTCCCTTGAGTTGCGTTATTGTATTCACTGGTATGAATTGGTGTTTCTTCACATATTATTCCTGATTCGTTGTGAGATCTCATTCTAGAGGACATTACTTTGTGGGTTGTGGAGCGGTGGGTGTTTGTTTTTGAGGTATGTATAGCTTCCTATTCTACTTTGACCCTATTTCTCAATTGGATAAATTCCAATATGTGTATACTGGGTTCTAGGTCCTTCATCGACATCATTGAGTTTTCATTGATGGCGGATCCCACTGTGGGCGTGTGTGACCCAAGTTTTGAGGTTTGTGGTTCCATATCTAGCCAATGTTGATGAACCATATTGTTCCTATTTTATAAACTAATTTATAAAATTAATTTTTATGATTTTTTTATGTGTTTTGAAAGGATTTTTTAAAGAAAAATGGTTTTTACCTAGTTGTTGATAAATGAAAAGAAAAGAGTATTTTTAAAATATTGAAATGGATTTGTGAAATGGTTTTGAAATTGTAATTTCAAATCATTGGAATGAATTGTGAAAATGATCACATGGGTTACCTTGGTAACTTAGGTGGAAGGTTTAGCTTGAGTCCATAATCCATTTTTGTGATTATTGGGAGTTCTTTATAATGGGGATTTCCTCTGCTTCCTAGTCCCATTGTTCTAGGGGATTATTATTGACATTATTAGTGGGGTTACTTATGGGGTATTCCTCTACTACCCAGGCTTGTGTTCTAGGAACCAGATTATGACCTTGATTGATTTTCGTATAAGTATTCTGCCAGTATGTCCTATAGTGATCCTTGGAATCAATACATGTGCTTTTGTTTTTTGATTTCTTGGATTTTTTGTTTTATCCTTGATATGAATGTTTATGATTATAAAAGAAGATATGGAAAATGTGTTTTGAAATTGATATACCTACTTTTGTTTTAGAACTATGAAATAGGGAAATGTTTACCATGTTTTCTATAAAACTTATTTATTGCTTATCATGTCATGTTTTACTTGAAATGAGCATACAAGAATTGTTATACATATACTTATTATGAAACACCTAGTTGGGATCCTATTGATCCTGTTAGATCACACCATGCAAACCTCTTCGGTGGTGTGCAAACCTATATATATATATTCCAATATAGGGAAAGGAAATGTTTCATAGTGAATTAGTGAGGTTTCATGTCATATGAGTTGGGTAGCAGGTGGTGAGATAGTGGGAGTTCGTCCACACCATCATATGAAGTATCTGTTAGGTTTTGGTCCTTTGTTATTGGACTTACCTCTTGGATATTTTGGCTACTTTTAGAGTTTTGTTTCCATTTTCTTATTATAGTTATGGAATATATTTATTATCTTTCCAATATTCCAACCTGATATTTTTATATGTGTGTGTGTGTTTGTTTGTTTGTTTGTTTAGGTTGGGAGAAATCATTCCCTTTGGTTTGTTATTTGATACCCGGGTGCTTTTCACTAACCTGTGGGGATCAGGAATTCCCTTTGAGTATGTGATAGAATGGGTTAGGTTCTAGGTTTGAGGGTAACCCAGGTTGGTTCATTACAAAATAGTATCAGAGGAGGTATGTCCCCAAGAGTCCTTGTTTTTGGATGTTTGTTAGACTGAAGATTGGATTATTGGGACTTGAGAGGTATGTTATGATAAGTTCATGGAAAGATATTATCATGATGTGACTCAAGTTTCCATGTAAAGTTTGGATATGTGTCTAGAGTGTTGTTTTTTTTAATATCAGTTTCTACTTATGGGTTTCTTGGTTTGAACTAATATTTATTTTTTTGTTTAATTGTTCTTTTGTTTTGATGTGAAGCAGCATACCTCTAAAACATCTTCTATGAGTTCCTTAAGAAGATGTAGTTGGTGATCCTCAAGGGAATCCTCCTATAGATCATAATATAATCGAGGATATAGTATGGTAAGTTCTTTTTATTGATCATAACATACCATTATTTTATAACACAGTTGTTGAAGTACATTCAAGAGATGGAGGAGAGAGAGATTGATCATGAGAATTCTTGTGTGAGAATCTTCCATCCTTTAAAGTAATTAATGAACCTTGAGAAGTAGAGGAATGGTGGGATAGGATCAATCAAATATTCAACTTCCTAGAAGAAACCTCAGAATATCAAGGTAAAGTGTGTAGCGTTTAGGCTTGAGGGTTCCAGTAAGCGATGGTGGGATTCCATAGTCTAGTTAGACAGACATGTGGACTTGAATCATAAGGGTTTGAAAACCCTGTTCTTCCAACAATTTTTTCCATAGACCCTTCTGTTAGAAAAAGTCTCTAGAGTTCTTTTATTTTCATCAAGGAGGGTGTTTGGTGTTAGTGAACACCAATCAGTTTACTGGTATTTTATGTTTTACTCTGGATGTATTGAAGATTGGCTAGTTGAAGGCTCAAAGGTACCTGTAGGGTTTGAGACTGGATATCATATCATAGGTATTTATGTTAAATATTTATACCTATGCAGAGATGGTATATAGATATATGGTGGTAAAGATGAGTATGGCAGGAAAGGTTGGATTTTCCTCCTATTATTTTTTATCCATTGTAAACTTTAGTGGTGTTCATGGGAAGTAGAGGAAGTGGTAGGATCATTATAGGAGTGGTGGAGGTGGTTCTTAGCAATGATCCTCCTCTGCACCATCTGATTCAGATAGAAATTTGCCTCTAACTTAATATCGGTGTGGAAAGGTCGGACACACAATACATTCTTGTCCTATGCCCACGACGATTTGAAATCGTTTTGGATGTGTTGGTCACTTACAGTGCTTCTATTATGCTATGACTACGCCTCATTATGATCAGGGTTTGTCAGCTCCAAAGGATACTGCAGGGCTTCCTGATGACTCAAGGACTAAAGGTATCCAGCCACAAGCCTCAGGAGTGAATCAATTTCATGTAGTATATGATTTTCCAGTGGAGTTCAATGTAGGTGCAGAAACAGTGAGAGTTGATATCTTTATTGTATCTTCTATAGAAATTTCTTTATTTGAAACTGGTTCCTACCACTCATTTATATCTACACATTTTTTTGATATTCTTAAACTTCCAATAGAACTTATGTTCTTTTTAATGGAGTTATAGACACTTATTAGTAAGAGGAAAAAGTATGGGTTTCAGTGTCCTTCTTGTTTAATAATGATAGCTAATATGGATTTGGTCTCATATTTTCTTATTCTTGATCTGGATATGATTGACATCATCATCCATATGGGTTTTCTTGTCACTCATTGAGATGAGGTTTGTTTTTATCATCATAATGTTTCTTTTATTACTTTCAATGGGAGTTCTCATGTGTTTTAGGGGGAGTGGGACCCAAGGTCTGGTCGTGCAGGACCTTCCCACCCAGAGCTCAGGAGTTCATTGTATGTTGTTGTTATTGAGGTTGATAACTTTTCATTTTTATATTCCCATTGTTGTTCAAGACTTTTCTAATGTTTTACCATATGACATCACTGGTCTTCCTCTAGAGAGAGAGGTGGAGTTTATGATTGACCTGGTTCCAGGTATGCATCTAATATTGATACCTTCTTATCATATGGAACTATAAAAGCTGAATGATATCTTGATTTGATTATCTAAACTATTGGAAAAAGGTTTTTTTCACTCTAGTGTTTCACCTTGGGCATCCCCTATGCTCTTTTCCAAGAAGGTAGATGGTTCACTTTTTTTGTTTGTGGACTATCGGAAGTTGAACTTGGTAACCATTAAGAAAAAGTATCATTTTAGTCATGTGGATGATTTCTTTTATTAGTTAAAGGGTTAAAGTGGTTTTTAAAGATTTATCATTGGTTGGGTTATCATTAGCTCAGAGTTCAGGAGTCTGATATAGCAAAGAAAACTTTTGGGAGCAAGTATGGCCATTATGAATATTTGGTGATGCCTTTTGGTCTGACTACTGGTCCTTAAGTTTTTATGGATTTGATTAATCAGATACTCCATTAATATCTTGAAAATTTTTTGGAAGTGTTCTTGGATTATATTTTAGTTTACTCAAAATCTGAGCATGAAAACGAACACCATCTGAGTTTGGTTCTAAAAATTCTAAGAAGTCTCCATTTGTATGGAAAGATTTCAAAATGTAGTTTCTACATACATGAAGTGAAGTTATTAGGGAATGAGATTTATGAACATGGATTATCAGTTAATCCTAAGAAGGTGAAATTTGTCTTGTCATGGAGAGAACCGCAGAATTTATTTGATATATGGAGCTTCCTTGGGCTTGTTGGATACTACCTAATATTTGTTAAGGATTTCTCTAATATGGTGTCACCTTTGACTGCTCTTACCAGGAAAGCAGTAAAATTCAAAAGGGATGTGAATTGTCATTCTTATTTTGATGAACTGAAATGACTTCTCACATGGATTATCAATTGATCCTAATAAGGTGAAGTATGTCTTGTCATGGAGAAAACCACATAATGTCTTTGATATATGTAGGTTCCTTGGTATTGTTGGATACTACAATGGTTTGTTAAGGATTTCTCAAAGATGGTGTAACCTTTGACTGCTCTAACTAGGAAAGTAGTAAAATTCACATGGGATGCGAAGTGTTAGTCTTATTTCGATGAACTGAAAAAAATTCTAACATTGACTCCTATTCTGATCTTATCTGAGCTCGGTAAAGTGTATGTGTTGTTTTGAGATGATTTTAGTGCTAGTTTGGGATACATGTTTATATAGGATGACCATGTGGTAGAATACGGATCTTGTCAGCTTCAGACACATGATAAGAATTACCCTAATCATGATTTAGAGATTGTTACAATTATGCATGAGCTTAAATGTTATAGGAATAATATTTTTGGAAAAATGTTCACAGTATTTTATGATCATAAGAGTTTGAGTTATATGTTTTCTCATAAATACTTGAATCTTAGATAGAGATGATGGGTATAATACCTTCAAATGTTTGACTTTGATATCACCTATACCCCATGGAAGGGGAATGTTGTTGAATATGCTCTTAGAAAGAAAGTACCATCGTAGCCTATTCTGGAATCAAAGGAGGAGAGGAACCTTATGGTGATTTTTGCTCAATTTCACCTAGATTATTAGGAGGATGTTTCATGTATGGTTTTTTCCATTGTTTAGTTATCATCATCTTTTATAGAGTCAATTTTTCAAAGTAAACAGTAGGATGATGAGTTCAGTGATGTTTGAGAAATCCTTTATGGTGGGGAGACCATTTCTAGTTGGTCTATCCCTTTATGTGATATGGTCCACCTTGGGAATAGGGTTGTAATACCGCCATCTATGAGGAGTTTAGTCTTGTTTAATTGTCAAAAAATTTCTTAGTTCATTCATCTAGTCACTATGAATATGTATTATAACATGAGATGATTATTTTAGTGGCCATGTATGAAGCATGACATTGCAGATTATGCGTCCTACATTTACACCTACAAATAGATAAAGTAAGATCACTTAAAACCCTTTGGTTTTCTTCATCCTCTTCCATTTATAGTCTTTAAATGGGAAGAGGTATCCATAGATTTTTTTGTTGGATTACCATGGACTCCCCAAGGGAGGAATTCTATCTGGGTAGTTATTGATCGGTTAAAGAAGTCTTATCATTTCATTCCGATCAAGGATACCACTAAGGTTGAATATCTGGGTAAGATATATATGTAGAAGATTGTGAGGTTACTGGTAGTCCTTATTACATTATTTAAGATAGGGATCAAAGGTTTACCTAGAGGTTCTAGTGGAGTCTCTAAGAGGCGATGGGAACTTAGGTCAAGTTGAGCACAACATACCATCTATATACAAATGGTCATATGGAGTGTGTGATTCAAATCTTGGAGGATATGATTCATTACTATGTCTTAGATTTTGGTGAATTGTGTGATATCCATCTAGTATTGGATGAGTTTGTTTATAAAAATAGTTATCAGTCATCAATTAGAATGGATCTCTTTATGGAATTATATATTTTCCCATGAATATCACTTATTTGTTAGGACAAGGTGGGTGAAGTAGCTTTGATTGGACAACGTTTGGTGTAGGAGACATTAGAAAAGATTTAGGATGTACATCGATGTCTAGTTATAGCCCATGGTTGATAGAAATCATATTCGGATTAACAATGTCTTCCTTTGGTATTTTTCATTGGTGAATGGTCTTTCTAGAAAGTTTCTCCTTGATTGGGTCACCGTCATCTTGGAAAACAGGGAATGTTGGCTTTGAGATATGTTGGACCATTTTAGGTCACTAAGAGACTTGGTTAGGTTTCTTATAAATTAGCATTGATGATTCAGTTGATGTGTATTCATGATGTTTTCCATATATCTCAAATCAGAAAGTATCATCCTAATCCCTCTCACATTATGAGTTGGGAAGAAATTATGTTAGATCCAGATGTCTTTGTTTTAGAGAAACCAGTTGAGATCATTGAATCTCAAGTGAAAGTATTGCATGGGAAGTCGGTTTTGTTGGTCAGAGTTTTATGGCAACATGGATCAGATTCTCATGATACTTGAGAACACAAGTCATTGATGAGGGATCAGTGGCCTCATATTTTTTCATTGATTATATCTTCCACATAACTTCCCAAGTACGGAAAGTATTTATGGTGGGGATTTTGTGACATCATGTTACCATGATCGAGTATTTGTTTCCCATATCTCTAGGTTCCATTTTATCATGGAGTTTTTAGTTTTTGGTTTATGGATTTTCTATAAGATGTGGGAGATTTTGATGCCATATAACTAGGTTACATGATGTGTAATGGTTTCTTGGTGCATTCCATGATAAGGGTTCATACTGAGAAAGGTTACATGATGTGATGAGGTTTTACATGTCATGAGTTTATTAAAGATCATATTTTAATCTGAGGTGATGGGTTTTTTGGCATATTTGGACATCATGGATTCCCTGAAATGTAAATTCATTACACATCATGTAATTTTCTGAGTATGGAATTTTAGGGCACTGTACGGGTTTGAGTGCCCATTTTGGCTGTCAGTTTTCCTTTTCTCTTGACTGACGGTTTCTCTCTAGCATTTTTTGGAGACATTGTTCCTTCCTAATAGATCTGTTAGTTGTATGATATTTTTTGTGGTTGTAGTGCATCTCTCTAGGTGAGTGACCTTTCTGTTTCTTTGTTTTCATTTATTGTGGAAGCGCCCTTGAGTTTTGTTATTGGATTCATTGGTATGAATTGGTGTTTCATTATGTCTTCTTCCAAATCTGTTGTATGATCTTATCCCAAAGGTCATTCCTTTGCTATTTGTGGTGCATTGGGTGTTCATTCTTTTGATATGTGGTGTTTCCTCTTCTTCATCGACCCTATTTCTCAATTAGATCAATTCTGAGATGTATAGATTGGTTTCTAGGGCCTTCATCAACATCATTGAGTTTTTGTTGTTAGTGGATCCTGTTGTGGGCATGTGAGACCCAAGTTTCAAGGTAGGTGGTTCTGTCTCTAGTTTATGTTGATGAACCTTGTTGTTCCTATTTTATAAACTGATCTATAAAAGTAATTCGCATGATTGTTTTGCGTGTGTTGAAAAGAGTTTTTAAAGAAAAATGGTTTTCCCCTGGTTTTTGATAAATGAAAATAAAAGGGGTATTTTCAAATCATTTAAATGGATTTGTGAAATGGTTTTGAAATGGTATTTTCAATTCATTGGAATGAATTGTGAAAATGAGAACATGGGTTACCTTGGACACTTAGGTGGAAGGTTTATCTTGAGTCCATTGTCCATTTTTGTGATTATTGAGAGGTTTGATCATGGGGCTTTCCTCTATTTCCTAGGCCTGTTGTTCTTGGATACTGATATTGACATTGTTAGGTGGGTTTAGCCATGGGGTATTCCTCTACTTCCAATTCTTTTGTTTTAGGAACTAGATTGTGCACTTGGTTGATTGTGGTATGAGTGGTCTGTTAGTTTGACCTATAGTGATACTTGGTGTTGATACATGTTATTCTATTTTATTATTTCTTGGATTTTTTATTTTATCCTTGATATTCATATTTATTCTTATAAAATATGATATAGAAAATGTGATTTGAAATTGATATACCTGATTTTTTTTAGAACTATGAAAAATGGAAACATTTACCATGTTTTTGATAAAATTATTTTACTACTTATCATTCCAAGTTTTAATTGAAATGAGCATACAGGAATTTTTATATAGATACTTGTTATTGAAAACATGGGTGGGATCCTATTGATCTTGTTAGCTCATACCCTATGCACCTCTTCAGTGATGTGCAGACCTATGTATGTCTTATAATGTAGGTAAAGGCAAGGTGTCATAGTGAGGTGGTGAGGTTTCATGTCATCTGAGTCGGGTACATAGTGGTGAGATAGTGGGAGTTCTTCTATGCTATCACATGGAGTAGTTTTTGGGTTTTGGTCCTTTTATTTGGACTTGTCTCTTTAATATTTTGGATACTTTTATAGTCGTTTTGCTTCTGATGTCTTCTTAAAGTTATGGAATATATTTATTAGCTTTTTGTTATTCCTTATAAATTCTTTTGTATATATATATTCCATGTGTTTGTTCAGGTTGGGAAAAATCATTCCTTTTGGTTTTTTGTTTGATGCATGGGTGCTTTTCTCCAGCCTATGGGGATCAGAAATGCCCTTTGAGTATGTGTTGAAATGGGTTGGGTGTCGGGTTTGAGGGTAACTCGGATCATTTTTTTATAAGAATTATCTTTGGATATCGTTTAATTAAATGTTATCCATGATGGTCTCTATCTCGAGTTCAAATTTTAGAATAATTAATCTTGTATATTGGTCACTACAGCCATTTTATTGGTCTATTATCTAGTTTACTTTTCCCAGAATGTTATTGGTTCAAGGACCACTTTGGGCATCTTTACAATTGAATATTTAATAACTCTATAAGGATAAAATGTTCCTCATATCATGGGAAACCTAAAAATAAAATCATGGACATTGGATGTTTTAGGAGGTGTTCAAAAATGTACCATTTAATAGTGAATTTTAATAAGAAATTACAATCATAATGTGAAATAATGTTCAAATTGAAAAATGAACTAAAAATGGTGTTTATAAATAATGAAGAACACAAAAATTATATATTTTAAAAATCAATATTATCCTATTTTAATGGCTAATCACCCCCCCCCAACTTTTTTTTTTCTAGTCCCAAACAAAAAATATTTCAAAAATATAAAATTGAATTCCATTTTCCAAAAACATTTTAACATACAATTCTCAGCAAATGACCTCATACCAAACAATTATTAAACCAATCAAAATAATTTAATGCAATATAGGTTCATAAGAATATCCCAAGACCAAGACCATTCCTTTTTTCAAATTCATCACCATATTTCATGAAATTTCAATTTAATTATGATGATGTTTTATGCATCACAATATACATGGGGGTTTATTTTTATTAAAGGGAAAAAATATGGAAGTTCTAGGTGGAATAAAATTTTAATTTTAAGATTGGTATTATTTTTTAACTTTTTTTTGTTTTATTTTTTGCAAATTTTCCATGGTAATTCAAATTTCACTCAATCAATTCAACCCATATAGTGATACTTTGTCGATGAATCCCAAGCTCAAAGACCTTAGGGGAAAAATTAAATTCTACATACTCGGGCATTATCTCAATTTAACTAAATCAAAAACAAATTCAAATTACCAAAAATAGAGATAAAATTCCCAACTCTAATCTAGAAAACTATGTAGTCATGATTCCCAACTGACAATAGTCACACATTAGGTTATTCTATTTCTCTGTGCACATTTTTTTTGTTTTTGTTTTGTTTGTTTTTTTAAATACTCTAGTTAAAATTAAAATTATAACCAAACCTATGCCATTTATTATGGGACCTTATGAAATTAAACTAATGCCCCATTATTTGATATTTATTTTCAAAGTTTTAAAGTTGTATTATCATGTTCGAGGTTAAAGAAATTTTTCCTTCCATTAAATCACATCTTTTTTCATTTCAAATCTATTATTAAAAAAAAATTTGTTTTTTAAGCACAAAAAAATAATTTTTATTTACTTATTTCATCCCCCCAACTTAAAATAACATTGTACTTAGTTTTTAAAGAATAGAAAATATAGAAGGGTAGAGGTAGAGAAGAGGAGTTCCAAAATTAAAATTTGAAAATGATTTATGGAATAATGTAACCTAGTGGTACACTAATGGAGGTTGTGCCACAAAAATTGATTCTTTGATCCCCATGTCACTCATGGACTCTCCATAGTGGATGTTGTAATGGTGTGTAATTTCTAGATGTAGGTTATTTCAATGAAAAATCACCAACCTCAACATATTGTACCTATCACACACAAACTAAATTAGATACCATAAAAACCCCGAGAGGTTTCCTTAACTAAAAACAAAAAAATACAAAAGGTACGTATAAAAAATGTACATGTTTATTTTGAAACTCAAAACCATGAGTTAGTGTACATAAAAATGTTAGGGTGACTACTGTAAAGTGATTTGTTTAATGTCATTAGATTGACTCAGAACCCCCCCCCCCCCCAAAAAAACATACCCAATAACAAATTTCAACATTTTAAGGACCACATTTTATCCACTTCTATGATATTGATATTGATTATTTATTTACAGTTTGTTTCATATACAATCCTATTTTCTACAATGAGTGAAAAAATACAAGGAATATTTGAAATGATTAATCCATTTTCTATTGTAGTCTTTCCTAATAAATTAGGGACCATTCTTACTTTATTGGTTTCAATAGAAGAATGAATGGATACCACAAGGTCTTGGTTATTAATTATGAAGGGATAATTTAGTGGGGGAGAATGGAAAATAATTTTGAGTTTAGGTTGATTGAAATTTTTTAAGATGATTGGAAATGTGAATCAAAATCAATTTCCTTCCCCAAAAATTTAGAAACAATAGATTCCATTAAAAAAGATGTTTCAACCCCCAAATTTTCCATATTAGTGTCAATGGTTGGTACATAATCAGATTTCTATATTTTCCCTAATGGTTTAGTGATTTCAGTTCTGAAAAATCATCAATGGAGCAATATTCAAGACACTTAATCCATGATTTCAAGTTTCCATATTTTGAATATAGAAAATAAGTTTCCTATTGATTTAAACACCCTTAAACAATTACTTCATGTTATTCAGGTCTCCTATATTTGATGGATGATTATTTAGAATTTTCATGAGAAGTTTGTGTGTAACAAGATTTTTCTATCAGTGATGAGGAAGGGGAAACTAGAGTGGGAATGGGTTCCATAACTGTTTCAATGCTTTGTAGTTCTAATCACAAGGTTGAAACCTCATAAGTCATTCTCTCCATTTGTTGACAAAATTTCTCAATTAATGGTTGTGGATCAGGCTAGAAAAGGGGTTGATCCAAATGGTCTATTCCATGAGAATAATTATATTGTTGGAATTTCATAGGAGGATGTTCAAATTGGATTTTTGGGATTTAAACTCATTATAGGTTGGAATTTTTTGTGCATAATAGGAGTTAAAATATTATGGTTGATTATGTTTTTGATTATCCCATCAATATAAACTAGGATAGTCGTTGTACATCACACTTGGTGTAGGGTAGTCAAAGTAGGAATAATTTTCTAATGTTTGGATTTGTTCAAAATAGATTCACATATAAGTGAAATTGGGGGTGAGAATAGAGAAGTGGTTAGAGAATAAGATGTGAGAGTCTAAGAAAACATACTTATGTCCCCATAAATGGCTCCAAATTTGGTTTTGTTCAAATTTACCCCAGTTTTTAGAGTTGAAGGAGCCACTTGTGGTGTAACTTGGGTTGTTGAATCCTCGGAGACCTAAGAAGGAACCTATAGACACATAAATTCTATGGATTGTTTTTGGCTAGTATGTATAAAACTTGAGTTTGATTTGATATTGATTTAAATTAGTATAAATACCTATGTGAATC
This sequence comes from Viscum album, assembly GCA_963277665.1. Classification (NCBI taxonomy): domain Eukaryota; kingdom Viridiplantae; phylum Streptophyta; class Magnoliopsida; order Santalales; family Viscaceae; genus Viscum; species Viscum album. Next base: position 57,133,963 of record OY728145.1, on the reverse strand, counting down.
TAAATTATGAGAATCGGTTGATCATAGGTTATTACAAAGGGTTTAATGGATGAATTTCATTTTAAATTATTGAAATTTCATTAACTTGAGAAGGATTCATTCAATGAATTCAAACTAACATCTTCAATTACTGGTTTAACACCATCACATGCACATTATAATCACCGATACACTTGGAGTATAATTTTCATGATCACTTTTAGGTAAGGGATCTTATTATAACATGAAGACTGTGGGGATAAAATTTAATAAGTAATAGGAAGAGAGAAAATCATTGAATGAAAAACTCAAATAAAAGAAATTATTAAATATTTATAGAGCGAGAAATAAAATTCAATACATAACATTTATAATCCCTTGGATCAACCCATAATAGTTTTAACCCTCCATTGATTTCATTCTCTCAATGGAAGTGGGAAGTATACTCATGAGGATGGAATTGAAGAAGAAAAACAGTTAAATAAAAATCACTCCACTGTTGTGTGAGGAATTTTACAAGTGTTGGTGTGAATAAGTTCAAACCATGATTAAATGGTATAAAAATGATAAAATAATAACATAATAATAGACAATTAAGAACTTTTATTAAAAAATAAGGTGATTTTAACAACTTACATGAGAAAGAAATTTGATTACAAAGATAAAGCAGTAACATAACATTACAATGAAATAAACACCAAACATACTTAACTCCTTCACCACCACTACCTTAAATAAGAATTTGAAGAGGTTTTATTCAATACCCCAATAGTAAAAGTCATACCACTTGATTATGATAGGCCTAGTGTGGTGGATATTTTTTGGAATGTAGACGTTTCCTCCCTTGACATGAAATGGAAGCCAGTTTGCATGCCTCCGAAAAATGTTCCCAAATGAGTTTCAAGATAGCCAAATTTTGGTGGGTTATAAAAGAACTAAATGAATCCCTATATTTCCCCAAAATTATGTAAAATTTATTCCTAATTTCTTTTTTTAATTATGATCGAAATTATGGGAAGTTTTTCTTGGCCATAAAATCTGGCCCAGAATTCCATCTTCAACTTGGGATGCCTGGAACTCCCTTCAAACATCAAAATTAGCTCTATAAACTATTGAATTAAATTTTATCCATGAAGTAATATTTCTACAAATAAAATGTTAGCATTATTGGGATTAGATATTGGCCGATATAGTAATTTTATTCAGATGTTGTCCAATTCACTTTACCCATAATGTTATTGGTTCAAGGCCTTCTTTGGTCATCATACCAATTGAATCTTAAATAGATATAGAAAGACATAATGTTCCTCATAGTATGGAAGACCTAAAAATAAAATATTAAAATAAAATCAATTCAATTGGATGTTATAGTAGGTGTTCAAAAATATACCATATAATAGTGAATTTTAAGATTGAATTGCAATCATAATGTGAAATAATGTTCAAATTGTAAAATTAACTAAAAATGGTATTTATGAATAATGACGAACATGAAAATGTTATATTATAAAAATTAATATTATCTTATTTTAATGGATAATCACTCCTAGATAAGATCTCTCGGGTTAGTAGTAATCGGATACCATAAAATTTTCAAGACAATTAAAAAAATATGTCAGTAATTAAATAAATTTTTAAATATATATATATAATATTTAATAACATATAGTATAGTGATTAAACATCTACTAACGAATTTAAATGGGAACTTAATCCCATGACACCCATGGATTGGAAAAATAATTTCTTAGAATCGAACCAGCCTTCCCAAAAACTAAATGAAAAAACAATGAAAATAAATATAAATAATCAGGTTATTATTAAAAAAAAATTAATGCAAAAACTTAATATAAAATAAATATATTAAATAATTTAAAACACCTACATAAATGAGGATCAAAATCAAGATATGGGCATCTCTCTAAAATAAGGTCTGAAATCATCAACTAAGCAAGATCACGCCCCCACCTAATAGGCACAACATCTGGTGGATTAGATGAATTGAGCTCATTAATAGGAAGTCTAGCCTTAATAATATAATGAAATACATCATAGGGTGTATCTTCATCCATCTAAAACAAATAATCATACTTATAAGAAATTTTTAATACAAATATCAAATATAAAAAACTAATAAGTACTATAATATAATAACCTTATAGGTAAGAAATTGTTAATACATATATCTAATATAAAAACTAATAAATATCATAATATAATAATTACCTATCAATAAATAATGAAACATAATAATATAAATTGTAAATATTTGTTAATATAGATATAAAATATAAAAAATTAAAAAAATATCTTGCAGAATAAAATATTCTTACCTGTTAATAATTTTTAATGCATATATCAAATATAAAAAATTAAAAACTACTAGAATCAGTTAAGGAACAAAATAGATCATTAGTACTAGCTAACTGAAACAAAAATATTACCTATAAATATTTATTAACACCAATATAAAATATAAAGAACTAATAAATACCTAAATATAATACATCATTTGTCATCCTCTTCATTATCTTCATCGAGAAAAATGTCTTCATCTTCATTTTCATCATCATCAATTTCCATATCACTTTCAGTTTAATCATCCCTTATTACTTCATCAAGAATATCAATATCATCGACCCTTAACTGGGGGGTTACATCATTGATATTTATATCTATTTGGTTAAGAGATATATCTGGGGATATTTCTTGAAAAAATTCAATATTTTTCACTCCCACATAACCATTTTCATTTTCAAGAAACTGATTTTCATGAGATTTCATTTTTATTACACTCTACCGGTCATTAAAATATCTCAAAATATCATAGTAATTTGCATAATAAAATTTATGTGCTTGATGTGCAAACATAAATGGTTCATTTTTTGCAAGAATATTGTTATATTTAATGATAATGGCTTTGTGTCATGAGTGAACTCAAAACCCTTGATTAGTATCAAACCAATGGCATCTAAACATTATTATATAATTTGGTCTCAAATAACATAACTCAATTATTTCATCTAGCATGCCATTTAAACTTCACTTTATTTATGATTATATACTTTCAAATAAACACTAATATTCATTTATTTTTTTGATTCACCATATATTCATTTATGGAATCAAAATCCATTAACCACATACCCATTATAAGATTCTACCAATTTCAAAGGAGGGTTTTTGAGCGCACATAATCGACTATCAATTTTACTCTCATGTTTTTTTTCCTAAAAAAAATAAAAAATTATTAATAATAGATATCATTAGAAAATTAATTTAATTTTACATATAAATAAACTTAACTTAACATTATTTAAAACCAATATGAAGAATTTTTGTTGGCGACGTTCTTCAAGAGCATCAGATGTATTTTTTATTTTTATTTTTTGATATGGTCATCATATAGTATACAAAACAAATAATATAAATAAATGTATCAATTATAAAGATTTAAAATAATAATAATTAGTACTACTTACTGAACAAATCATTTCATTTATTTAAAATTTAGAATAACATATGTATAAACTCTGTGTAGTTCCTAATCTAAAATCTATCATTCACGATAACCACCAAAACCAAGATCATGATGATTAAAAACTAAAAATTGTTGGTCTATGAAATCATCAATATTTTACTCATCGATACCCATTTTATTATGTTTTGAATGATATTCTGATTGAAAATAATAAGAGTGTAAATTTAAAATTTCCTCATGCAAGTTTGTTTCTACAATCTACCCTCCAACTGATGATTTGTTACATAATTTAATCCTTAATTTTTGCAGATATATCTCAAATATATACATCCATTATAATTTTAATATACCTCCACATTAATATTTATATAGAAAATTAAAAATTAATGGTTCCATTGAGTCAAAGAAGGTCAGCGGGGAAATTTTCTACAATTTACATAAAATTAAAACAAAATATTTTGATAACATATTGAATGCATCATAATCTAATGTTTCTACAAAAATATCTCATAATGAATATTATATTTTACTAAACACATCCCAAATTGAATAATTCAGAAACCCTCTAAGAATAATAGGAAGTAATATTTTCATTATGACATGGTTGTTATGACTTTTTAACACGATAATATGCCCATTCCTAACACAATGAGAAATATTAGAAGAATAACCATATGGTAGCCTCAAATATCTAATCCATTGATAGAATAATAAATGGATTCCTTTAAAATTTTCACAATATTATTTTGGATTCATTAAACTATGTGATATTTCATCTTCAAATAATTCAAATTCAGGATGAAAATATGGAAAAGATTTAACTATGCCTTTACATTATCTTTGATCTTATTGGGTGTGTACAAAATAGTATAAAATATGTTATCAAAAATATCTTCTCAATATGAATTACATCTAACATGTGACTAACCAAAAAATCAAACCAATATGGATGGTCCCAAAAAATAATCCTCTTTATCCAATTATTATCTCTCCCAAAACCATTTATTTTATTTGTTTATGGTTGGTCCAAAAGTAACTGGAGGTTATACAAAGATGATATATTTTACCTAAATACCTCATAGCACTACTAGAGGTTCTTATCTTTCAATTATAACTTTTGAAAAATTAATTTTGTTCTTTTGAAAAGGGTGTTCTGTAAGTAGAAATCTCTGATGATGGTAAAAATAAATAGTATTTCTTCCATTTCCAAACATAAACGCTTTGTTCTCAGCCATATAGTACGGACATGATTTTAGACCATGGGTACTCCATCTAGATAATATATCATACACCAAAAATTCGCTGATCATCCACATTAATGAAGCCTTCAATATAAAATTATGATATGCAGTTGTCTCAAATGTAGTCATATCATTGTTCTAGAATGAAATTAACTCATCAATTAATGTCTTCAAATAAACATCAATATTTTTCTTATGATATCCTATAATTAATAGCATTAAATATATATATGTGTGTGTGTGTGTGTGGTTCCTTCATAAACATCCAAGTTGGTAATTTGTACGAAGTAATGAAAACAAGACAATGGGAATATTGAATATCGTAATCACCAGATGAACAAAAACCATTAGTAGAAATACATAATTTTATGTTACAAGGTTTTTAAGGAAAAGAAGGATGCATTTGATCAAATATTTTCCCTAAATCACCATCACATGGATGATTTGATATTTTACTAATGGAAATATTTTATTTATTACATGTCATCAGTGAATCTATGTTGTGAGACATAAATAAATATTGTAAATGAGGTGTAATTAGAAAACACCTCAACTATTTCATAAGAAATCTATACTTTCTTTATTGTGTCTCTTTATACCTCAATTATCCACATGTTTGAAAATTAACTAATAATTCATAATAACTATAATATAAGATACAATCATTTGAATATGCCTGAGTCTTTTGATAACTGAGACCCAAGTTATAGACCAACCTCTTACTTTCATAGAAACTTGCAGTTAATGTATTTTTGTCAGGAAACAACAATTTAACCAAAGATAAAATATTATCATAGAAACTATTTTTAAATTCCAAAATTTGATTTTATATCCATAATTTTTGTAAAATATTCAAGTTTTCTCATTTTTCATCCTGAATATAAGGCCTCCTCAACAGATTTCAACAAAGTATAAAATTGATAAGGTTTTGATTTAGGATTTGGAATATCATTCTGAGTTGTTATTTCCGGAATAGATGGGTCAACTACCTCACATAATAAATTCTAAAATTTTAGATCCATTTCCAAAAAAAATTATTTTCAAAAAAATTATGTTCATTATGTTGATACCAAAAAATATAATCTTTTTGAGAATCAAAACATACTAGATGAATCCCAACATTGTCAAACATTTTGAATCTCCTAAGATCACGTTTCTTAAATGGTAATTTAATTATTCCTTCATAAAAAAAATCTAAATTCAATATTGAAAATGATATAAATGTTTCAATACCTTCAATATAGATAGGATTTATACCAAATCCGTTGTTATTTTTTTGATTATTTATCCAATCACAATCGTATAATAGAAACTCGTATCTACTTCCTAAGTCCATAGTTAACTAAAAACAATAGAAATAAGAATAATTATTACTCATTGTGACTAATTGTAAATTATTATTATATTTTAACACCTTGGAATATTTCATGGCATATGATCATAGTGATGCACTGAGTTAGCACTGGATTTCGGGACCTATAGATGCTCACTGTGGATAAAATAAAAATATTAAATATATTATATCACATATATGTTATTTTATGAAAATAATGGAATATCTCTCAAACTATGTCTCATGTGGGAAATCTGAGGCCACAATATGGTCCATGATATGAGGCTTACTTTATGCATGACATAACATATATGTGCATCGGGTGTTTGGTTACATTGCACGTGTGGAGAATTAATTTAATATTTTTATTATAATTTTTTATAAAAAATTATGTATCTTCTGAACTGTGTATCATATGAAAAATCGGAGACCATCATTATGTTCAAGATATGGGGTTTACCCTAAATGTGATATAATATTTGTGTGTATCAAGAGTTTGATAACATCACATGCGATGGTAATTAATTTACTATTTTTATTTTTATTTTTTACAAAAAAATGAATTATCTCTATAATGGTGTATAATATCAAATATTTGAGACTGTCATTTGGTCGGGGATGCAGGGCCTACCCTAGGTGCAACATAACATTTATGCACGTCAGGTTTTTGGTAACATTAGACTTGAGAGTAACCATTTTAATATTTTATTAATATTATATATATATATATATATATTATAACATTTAAATTAATTATTAATACTAATTATTTTAATTAATACAACATTTATATGAATTATTGTGAATTTTTAATAATTTTTATTTTATATAATTTTTTTACAAATTAGTAATAATACTTTGTAAGTAACACTAATATTTACTATTTATTAATAATATTGACTAATTAATTATTAAATATTATGAATTATTTAATTTTTTACTAATTATTTAAACTATTACTGCATTTTTAATAATTACTAATTTTTGTGAATTTTTAATAATTGTTGGCATTTTTTATATTTTTTTACAAGGTATTAAAAAAATTACTGATTGTTATTTGCTAAGTTTTTAATAAATATTAATTATTATTTTTTATTATTATTTTTTCATTAAAACAATTTTTATAACATTTGTATATAAAAAAATATTTTAAATAATGTTTTGTTAAAAAAAATCTTTAAATATGTTTTCACATCATTTTTATAAAACATTTGTTTCTTATTTATTTCATAAGTTATATATATATTACATACTTTCATAATCAAATTTATTTACATCAAATTAATTTTTACACGTTTTTTTAAGAAATATACATATCAAATCTATATACATATATACATACATGCATGCATACATGCATAAATATATATTTATATATATCAAAAAACTTACATGTTTTTTAAACATTTATATATTAATATTCAAATCTTTATATATATATATATATATATATATATATCAAAAACCTTATACATTTTTTTAACATTTAAATATGTATATTCACATGTTAATATACATACATACATACATACATACATACATACATATATATATATATATCAAAATCCTTACAAATTTTATTAAAACATTTATATATGTATATTCACATGTTAATATACACATATATATATAAACCTTACATGTTTTTTAATATAAATATATATATTTAAAACCTTACATGTTTTTTTTAATTTTTTAAATATGTGTATTCACAAGGTAATATTTATGTGTGTGTATATATATATATTACACCATTTTTTATTTAATATACATACATTAAATATATTCTAAAACTGTTTTAAACAAATATATATATATATATATATGCAAACACACACACACACACATATATATAATCTTACATATTTTTAAATGTTTATATATGTACATATTCACATATTAATATATATATACAAACATACATATATCAAAATGTTTACAAAAAACTATTCATATGAATTAAAAAAAATAAAAATCAATCATAATATAAAAATAAAACATGGTTTAACATCACTGCTATAATTAAAGTATTATCATAAGTCGTCAAAAATCATATCACCATATACTTGAAATATAATTAACGAATTAAATATATTTACATAAAAAATTTCAATATTAGATATCCCTAAATAATTTTCATAATAAACATATTTCTAATAATAACAAAAAATAATATACGTGCAGTAACCTAAAATATCAAACATAAAAATCTATTAAATTTCAAAATTAAATAATGATAAAAATACCTCTAATCAATTAGAATTACCCATGCAGACCTGATGAACATCCAAATAGAGAATAATAAATTTACAGTAAACCTAAATACCAAATAAACCATAAAAATTGGATAAATTTCTTAACCTAGGGTTTTTCTAAACTAATTCATGTACAATAAAATGAAAAAATGCAAAAAAGAATGAAAGAGGAGACAAGAGGAATCTTTTCTAGGATTATTTGAACCTGGATCTGTAAAAAATCAACTGTAATGTATTATTTTAGAGGGGAGTGGGGAGGGTGTCATGTGCACCATGGAAAGGAGGAGAAGAAATAAAGAGGGAGAGGAAGAATATAGGATGCTATTTTAAATTAAATATTAATTATGACTGGTTATTTGTGAAGGAATTTATTCCATTGAAAAAAATCATCATATTTTTTGTGACGTATATTATTTCTCATTTAAAAAAAATCAAGATGAATAATAGTGATAGAATTATATATTCATCATTATTAATTGTCGTAAAAAAAATTTCCCCCTTGATGGAGTGCATTCATTCCAAATGTATTTGAGATGGAACATTTTTGCCTTCCCAATATGGAAAACAAAATTCTTCAAATACCTCATTTTTATGAACTATTTTCAATGGGAAAAGTTTTTGTTGAAATTAACCCTTCGTAAATAGCTTGTTTTCTAGTAGTGAATCCAATTAGAAGAGATGTATTGAGACAAATTTGAGATCTCCTCCCAGAGAATCTTCCTTTTAGAATAATAGGTTTAGGGGGATATTTTTATAGCCAAAATTCAATGACTATTCCAATTATAGTAAATAGTAATGTGTTTTTATCCAAAGCAATAAATCTGAGATAATACCACTTCTTTACAATGTACAAAGAGTTTCAACTACAACCATTCTAATATTATGGGAAATAATTCATACCCAATAGAGGTGTAGTTAATGAGACTAAAAATTTCCCAAAGAACTAAATTTAGCAATTCCAATGATTTAAGGATTATACCTCTGAATAAAATTTTTATGGTCTATAGAGTTATCAGAGTTAATAATCCCTATAAAGTTTCTAAAGAGGAGATTCATTTTGGAGAGGATTTTCCCCTATGTTGGTCTTTGTTTGATCTAACTTCAGAACCACTTAGCCTACCTATTTTTATTCCTATTTAAATGGTTCTAGAAACAACTTTGGAGTCGTCCCTCTCAATCATGTAAACCTCCTCAACCTAACTTTTTAGGTGACTAGAGTCCTCAGCAAACATTCTAAAGGGAATGAAATTGGGGAGATCAGTGATTCCTTTAGGAGAGTCAATTTTTTTGGAGCCCTACCTAGTATACACCAAAATAAAAGGAGACTCCTTTCCCTTAGATGTGCAAAATTGAGTGGGAGTAACAACTTTAATAAACTCATAACAACACAATAATAATTCAATAATGAAAAATATATCACATAACACCTGCACAAATATTTTATGAAAACACAACAAAAATATTTATAAAGTAATTGATATATTTTATAATCATTATAAATATTCAACGATATCACTATAACAATATATATATCAAATATAAAGTATCTCAGGAAATCAAGACATGGAAATAAGGTTTTGGGTTAACATATAGGGATATCGGGTTAGTATGAATGGTAACCCAAATAGTATACTAACCATGAATTACATATTATATCAACTTTCAAAGGATTTATGGTTACTATGAATGGTTTCCCTAAAAATTCTCAAATATTAAATTATTCAAATTTTACAAAAATTTCAAATTCCCCTTATTTTCATTCCAAAATTATTACTATAATATTATTTAATGAAAAGGTAAAAAGTAGGGTGCTACACCTATTTATAAGGATCATAGTATACATGCCTAGTAATTAATACAGAAAGTTATGTTTTCTTCTAAACTATCAAGAACTTGAGATAGGTAAAGATTTAATGGTCATAGAGAAGAATAATATCAAGAAAATGGATGAAAATTTAAATATTGTCAATGAATAAGTAAAGTTAAACAATCTAGTAAGTTGTATAAATGATACATGTTTTATAAATTGACACATAGAAGACATTAAAAACACCATGAGGTTATATATCCATAAAGTATGAGGTATTGGATGATACTAAATTAAACTTGAAGTCTCTAAAAGATAGTAGAATTTTCATATATAGTGATGATGATTTATTGGAATAACGAGTGATAGTGGGTCAATATTATTATGATATGGATAATTTATGATGTGGAACCAATCATTAATCTATGTGAAGATATTATTATGGTGGTTTTTGGAAGAAGTCCTGATGAAGGAGGATAAATGTAATAATTTGGTGAGATAATAAGGTATGAGGAAAATACTAAGAAGTGAAAGTATGATTTTATATCCAAGGAGTTCCCACTAAGAGTGGAAGTTAAAAGAGAGTGGGGTGGGAGGGAGGGTATAAATTATATATCCGTGTAAGGGTATGTGTGAGTAAATAATAAGAAGAAAAAGAGAAAGAGGTGGAGCATTTCATATCTGAATGATGTGAGTGAAGGCTAACCAAGAGGAGACATCATTTTGAGATGCAGTGGAGAACCATTTTGAGGATGAAATTTAGCATATATTTATTTTATATATTTTTATGATGATAAAAAGATAGTGTGTACATATTATAATGGAAGTGATTTATGCATTAATTATACAGTGATCCTTCGAATTTATCCCTAAACCTTATAAGAAACATTGAAGTGATGGAGATTTATGATAGAAGTGTACTCCCATTCACATATCTGATGTATTCCACATTGTATGAACTAAATTATTTGGGAATGTGTGATTAAATTGACATTTTATTAAGTAAATATGACATGATTGAGGAGTGAATGTATAATTTAGTGAGTTTATAATAGATCCAAAAGATAAACAATAATAATGAAATAATGAGTTTACTTGGTGATTCTACTCATACAGAATCAAGATCCATTGAGTGGGATATTTTAAAAATGCTAAAAGTTTTCATAGTTTATAACCTCCATTAAATCCCGCTTAGGGTGTCTCTCACAAGGTCTGTTTAGAAGAAAACAATCTAGTATCATTGTAATTATTTGGTCTTTTTTATTTTCAATTTTTGATATTTATCGATTCATAATATTATAATTAGTTTATTGTATTTGTATTTTGATCAATTATAAGAGATATATATTTAATTCTTATATTTGTTACTAGTTTATCTACTTTCGATTTTGACATTGTATAATAATGTTTTTTAAATTATATCACTAATAATTTGTGTGGTTTGGGTGTTCTATGCAATAGAAATTCTAAGAATAAAATGAATTAAAAGGTAAATAGAAGAGAATATGGTGGCAGGCAGTGATAGTGATCTACAGAATGATATTGTTCTTTTTAATGACACTAAAGGAATATTTGAAGATGAAAAGTGTGTTTTCTATAGAGAGTGTGAGTATTCTTATGTTGAAAGTAATATCAATGGACATAGGATTAAGTTTAATTATTCCCATAAATAAATAAACTAAGGAAGGTGAATAGAGAACAAACAGAAAATTTTTATGGTCTAAAAATGGAAGCATAACAATTAAAGATATTGAAAAAGAAGATTCATTCAAACTACAACTCGACTAAAATAAGAACAAAAAGAGATGGGTTATAAATCATAAGATATTATTAGGAGGAAAATTAAAATGTATAGGTTTATTTAATATTAATTAAAGTATATAAATAAGTAACTCTAGATTTTTATAGATTAAAAGATAAATTATAAAAAGGTGAATATTATATTACTAGAATAAAAAAATTAAAGAAGGTGGAATTATTTGGAGAATCATTTTTTAAGATATAAAAGAGCATGAAAACTTATTAAAAATATTTATATATAGATTGTTAAAATATATTTCCAATACACATTCATTTTTATCAACTTAAATAAGTGAATTAGAAAAGTAAAGTAAAGATGGAGCCTTCGGATGATTTTTGAAAACTTTTGGATGATTCCTATGGAACTATAGAAATTTCATTATAACCGTCATAAAATGATAGATTTGCAACATAGTTGATATTGAAAATCTAAAAACACACACACACCATAGCCATGACTATTACATTATTAGTAGATTTATAATAGAATACATTTCACTTCATTATATACCCTCATACCACAATAAGAATCATAAAATGATATATATTATTAAATGTTAAACAAATCACAACACTACCCATTCACTATGGAATAATGAATTTTAAATAAAATAAAGAATGAAAAATTCACACATACACATATCTTATGTGATAACACACACTAAGAATGAAACCAGTCACCAGATTCAACCATTTGTTTTGAGTTTATAGCACAGATCAATGGAAATATTCGCAATGTAGGGTGGCATGATGGTATTACAAGAGGAGTGTAAGTAGGTGTGGTGTGGGTAGATACCATAAGAATAATCATGGTTGAATTCCAATATGGTAGTGAATATGAAGGGGTAATTTTTTAATGTGTAAATCCAACATGGTATGGGGAGATAATTCTATTTCACTTTATTCACATACTTCACACCATAATTTTCATTTGTAAGAATTACTTTCAAGGATATGAAGAATTTAATTTCGTGATACATGCCTTTTCACCATGAATTGAGAAGATAAATTTTTCAGGAGTTATTAAATATCATTACACATCCCACACAAATCTCACACAAAATAATACATAAGGAAATGATTTTAATAATAAAGCATGGTTTAGGTATTCAAAAGGTTTCATTGTGATCCCTGAGAGATCTAGATCTTGAAGAGAAGATTATTTCTTTCACACTACAACACATTTTTTACACCATGATGGAGGCTTCCCAAGGAGAATAGATATGAGACTTTATCATTTTTATATTTAATCACTTCATAATTTGTATCATTGTGTTATAGTGTAGTATTCATACATAAATAAGTATTTTTTCAATATAGAAGAGTAACTATTACTTTTGGTGTTAAATTACCTTAGACTTTTCTAGTTTTTTCTTTCTCACCTAAATTTTGGAAAATTAAAATTGTCAATTCATACATAAATTTGAGTAATTTTGTTTAATTTTCAATTGATTTTAATTTTGATGCCATTATTTTATTTTCTATTTACTTTATTATGATAGTTTAGTCAAACATTATGGAATTTCTATCAGTTATAAGTGGATATCCATTTTGAGGGGTGAGAGTTCAGGAGTAGAAGAATGTATGTTTAATTAATCTAAAAAAATTCTCATATATAGTTTTTTATATTATGATATATTTGAGACTCTGGTATTAATCTCATTACTTAATATGTTTTTGATAAAAAAATTAAGGGAGTATCTCCAAAGTAGTTGATATAATTAATCTATTAATAATAGATTAGATTTTTCCATTATATTTAGGGTTGGCCTTAATGTTCATATGTTGATTTTCTCATATGATCAAGATATCTAGATTTATTTAAGTAGAATCAATAGATTTGACAATAAAGAATTTTATAGTTCTAGAATAATCGTAAAATAAATCAATTAAACCAATTCATGAATGAAATAGGTATTTATATTTTTTGAAACTATATTTTGAAAATTGATCTCTTGAATTTGTTGTGAATTGATTTCTTTTGTACCTTTAAATTCTAGTTTTAATTTAGTTAGATTCATTTTGTATTCAAATTTTCATATTAATAATAATATTATAAAATCTATAAAGTATAACATGTTTTCCTCATGATTACAACCATGGCATTTTTCTATTCCATTATCTAGTAGTTTAGTATAGACTAATTACACATTAAATTTTAAACTTCTTTCACAACTTAGAATTAACATTGTCTCACAATCGATCAAGTTTTTGGCCTAATTTCCTAGGAAAATAGTGAACTTAAGATCCAAAAAATTCTATTTATTGAGACCAAATATTTTCTAAAATTATTTATATTTTCTCTTTTTATTCATTTTATGTGTTCATGTTATGTTTTTATTTATTATTGTGGAAATTTTGGGCTTTAGTATTACAACTGTTACTCAATTGAGGGGCCTTGATTTGTGTGAGCCTTTGGAGTATGACCTTAAGATCAATAGGTTCCTTTTATATTATCAAAGATACACCATGGTAGAGCACATGCACCACGCTGCACCTAATTCACTTAATGGAAAATTCTACAATAATCAACAAGACAGAGAAAAAACAATGCCCCTGGATAGAACCATGATGGATTAAATTTTACCATTTATTGATATAGTATCTATGCTAAATGTTTGACCCCCAATTTAGGAAGAAATTTGAAATTAAGTTGAGAATTCTATGGATGATCCAAAATATACACCAATTTGGTGGCATGCAACATTAAGATCCACATGGTCATTTTTTCAACTTTTTAGAGATATGTGATACATTTAAGAAAAAGGGTGTATCACCCAAAATCCAACACCCTAAAGTTAATGGTTATTTTATTATAATGGTAAATAATATATAAATGATAATACATGAGATCCAGCAGTTTAATAGTCTTAGAAAACTAGATGCATAAATGAACATTACATTACATTGAAAACTTAAGATACATCATTTGAATACATAACAAATCATTATTTATCCTTGTAAATATTTATGACACATGTTATAATCTTCATGATTTCCTAATGAAATGAGAAACAAAATAAAGGGGTGAGCTTGGATTCTTAGTATTGTGTAGATTACCATAGAAGCTATCATAGCATAAGTATGGACTACATAATACAGTAGGAATAAATAATTAAATAGTTTCATAACAAATGAAATTTTGAGCATAATATATCTATGTATAACATAAAAATAAATAAACACAAGGATAATAATAACTTATCTCATAGTGATGGAATTCATAATGTTAGATATCATAACCATATCTTCAAGGTCTCATGCTAAGACATCATGCATAAATGGGTAAGGTATAGACCAAATACCCAAGATAGTTTGTTTCATGAGACCTACTAATGAATCAAAAGGATATATAACTCTATTCCCCTCCCACCATATAATAAGTCCAATACATACATTTTATGAAGAGAATGGATAAACAATACATATCATAATGTTCTCTAGGGAACCTCATACATAATCATGGATAAGTAATTATGAAGACCTGAACCCACGCTTCTATATTCAGCACTAAAACATGTTACATAATTTTTTTATAAACAATAACTATAAAATCATAGCAAATTTATGAAACTAAGTACCTTTTCTAGTTTAGGTTCTAGAGAATTATACAGATATCTTACAAATTAATCATATTTGTACAAAAATAAATTAAAATAACTATTTCACTTTGCATGACCTAACTCCAAAAGGGAATATGTCCATCATAAAATTTATAAAATAATGTGAAAAATATATTAAAACTTGGGATGAGAGCAAAATTTCAGAATAATGGTTTTAAAATCAGTGAAAAACAATTTAATAAATATTTATTTTAAAATTTACTTAAAACCATTTTTATATCAAATATGCATATATAATTGATATATAAAATAATTTCAAAAACCATTTTAAAAATACTTATATTTTGAAATCATTTCAAAAATTATCCTTTGAAAAATAATTTTTATTTCTTCTTAAAAATAATTTGAAATTAATAATACCTTAATAGATTAAACTGATATTTGGAAGATCCTATGAAAACCATATGGCGACAAGCAATATCACCGGTATGACAATGTCCCATGAGGTTATGGGTTCACTCCCATTCCTCATTCTCCTGTCTAACACTTAAGTGCCAAATCAAATTTTTAAGAAAACATTTTGAATATCCTCCTTTCTCAATTACAACCCATTAAAAACCTTTTCAAATTATTCTTGAATTATTTTCAAAGCAGAAAATAATTTTACATCCTCAAATCTTTATCAAAACAATCATTTCATAAAATAATTTTAAAATGTGTAGAAATATATGAATTTAATGATTTCAAAATATTAAATTAAACAAACCTCATAATTAAATAAAGACAATAGTTTAATTCAATTTATGGTATTTTATGAATGATGAATGATGCATGTCCATGTCTATATGAAATTGTAAAAATTTATATAAAATGATAATATGAAATATACTTAATTTTATATGCAATTTCCTTTAGAAATAATACTTATCCATAAATTATAAATTTTTTAATTATAATAATTTATTAGAAATTTAATGATTTGAACTATTTAAATTTCTCTAATTCAAATAAGAATATTTCTTTCAAAAACAATATTACTTTTGAAAACATAATAATTTCTTCCTTACATATTAATTATAAACATAAAAATAAAAATTATCTTACTATAATTTAATTTAAAGAAGTAAAAAACAAAAAATATTATTATTATTACCTTTGATAAAATGTAATTTTAGGAAATAAATACTTTAATATTATTAATCCTCTTACTAAAATATAATTGAAAATAATTATTTCAATCATAGAATAAATTTTCTTCAAAAATTAACTCCACATAAACTTGAAACATAATATTATATACATTTTATTTTTAAAAATAATCACTTAGATTTACACTTACAAGTATGATAAACTAATCTCTAACATTTCTTTGAAGATAAAAAAATAGAGAAGTGATTAATGGGAAAAGAAATTATAAAATCATCTCTCCTCGTAGAGTGTCTTGTCGACTGATAACCATACCTCTCCTATTACCTATATTTACACTTAACATTTTGAGTAAATTAATATATGGTGTGTTTATGTTGATTCAAAAATCTTCAAGCCACCATAGATATTTTTTATATGGCGATATCATTGAAGAAGATAGAATTCATAAAATTTATCATTTAAAAAAATATCATAGTTGTTATTCAGTCTTCTCACCTTTGTTAGGAATCTTATCTTTGCTTCAATTTTAAAGAATAGATTAAGACTCTATGAAGAAAACACATGCATGTAAATAAATGTTGCTTTTTTATCGTCGAGATCTTTTCAATGAAAAAATAATTGATTTATCATATCTTGAAATAATTTTCCAAAACAGATGAACTGGAATTCTAACAAATGCATTTAAAGTCGATGTTACGTTTCATTAGATAAATCAAGCTTCTTTAGTAATCTTCAATGAAATGAGACAAAATAAATATATATTATTGAAAAATTGGGTAAATACATTGAACAAATCACAAATATACTTGAAAATGACCACTACAGGACAGGGAATGATGAATAGAAAAAAACTGAAAAAAATGAACAATCCACTGCTTTAGTTGAAAATGATATGGTCTTCATGAATGTTTAGACATCCAAATAAATACACATACTTGTAAATTGTTTTATAGGAAGACAATGAATAAGAACAACGCTCGCACCTCTTTAGTGTATGAAACCCCTTCGATCCACATCCAAAACAAACTGCCTTCAACATTTCACCCTAATTATGATCTACCTTCTGAATTGGAACACTTCTGAGGTCAATCCTCCTTCTCCGAGCTCAAGCTCTCGCCTGATCTCCATCGGTTTCCATTGATCCATCATTGAATCCCTCTCAACCTTCTCAGATTTGACACTCCCCAAAGATGAAACCCTTAATCGAGATCGATCCCTCGGTATGTGCTTGATCTCAACTCTTTCAAATCCCATCTTCACTCGACTCAACCACTCCTTTTATTGGGTTTGAGACCCATATCCCCCACTTAACCTCGATTCTTCTTTATCAATTCATTTTCTCTATTTTTTTAATTTTCATAATTTTAATTTTATAAAAAAATTAATTATAATTATTTTTTATAATAATAATACTCATATTCATTTATTATTTATTTATAATTTTCAAACATTTATAAAAAATAAATAAAAATATATTACTTTCGAAACATTATTTATTTTCTATATTATTATATTCATAATTTAAATTTTATAATATTCTCATAATTTATTATATTTTTACACTCATAAATTTATATATTTTATAAAATACTCTACCTTTAATATTCATAATTCAAAATAATTATTCTATATTTAACAAAATATATTACTTTTAAAAATATTATTTATTTAAAATATTTTGTTATTTTTTTTAAATATCATTTTTATTTAAAATCTTTATTTTAAAAAAACTAACCAAGTTAATATAATTATTCAATTATTTTTTTTAAAAATATTTCCATAAAAAGTAGTATTATATAATTTTAAATATTTAACTTAATTAATAAATCAACGTTTATTTTAATCTGTTTAAATTATAAATCAATCTATTTTAATAATCACTTATTATTATTCTCAAATTTCTAGGATGTTACATCCCCCCCCCCCCAAATGAATTATCTCCACGAAATTCATTCTATATACTTAAGAAATTTCTGAGTTTTCACCTTTAGAATTGAGAAAAACTAGAACTTATACTAAGGGAACTTATTTACATATAAGGTCAAAGAAAATTATATCGTGTAATTTTTTTCACTCAAATGACAATGTCTAATATCCAAAGTTGTCTAGACCATTGCTCTGGAACTAAATCTGAAGACTTGAACCCGTGCATTTGGATTCAGCACTAAAACATACTGTGTAATTTTTTTATAGAAGATAACTAAAAATTACATAGTACACTTATACAACTAAGGACTTTTTCGGATCTATGTTCTAGATAATTAGAAAAAATCCCTGCAAATTAATTAGATTTTTAAAAAATAAAATAAAATAATTATTTTACCTTGCGTGTGCTAACTCCAAAAGCAAATTCTTCCATTTAAAACTTCTAAAATACTTATGAAAAATATTTTATAACTTGGGATGAGCACAAAATTTCAAAGTAGGGTTTTTAAAATCAATGAAAAACACTTTAATATATATTTATTTTAAAAAAAAAATTAAAATCATTTATATCAAATATGTATATATATTTGATATATAAAATACTTTAAAAACCTTTTAACAAATACTTATAATTTTGAAATCATTTCAAAAATTATCCTTTGAAAAATAGTTTAGATTTCTTCTTAAAAAATCACTTGAAAATAAAAATATCTTTATGGATTAAACTGATTTTTGGTAGATCTTATGAAAACCATATGGCAATGATCAATATCACATGTAAGAAAGTGTCATGTGAGGTCGTGGTTTTACACACATTTCTCATTTTCCCACCAGATTCCCAAGTGTCGGATCAAATTTTTAAGAAAAATTTTGAAGATCCTTATTTCTCAATTATAACCCAATAAAAATATTTTCAAAATATACTTGAATTATTTTTAAAATAGAAAATAATTTTACATCCTCAAATCTTTAGTAAAAATAGATTTTCTTAAAAACTCTTTTAAAATTTGATGAAATCCATGAATTTAATAATTTAAAAATATGAAATTAAACAAACCTCATAATTAAATTAAAAAAATGGTATAATTAAATATATATAATGTTAATCATAGTGAATGATGCATGGACATTTCTATATGAAATTGAAATATTTACATAAAATAATAATATTAAATATACTTAATTTTCTATGAAAATACCTTTATAAATAATACTTATCCATAAATTATAAAAAATTTTATTAGAAGAAATTACTAGAAATTGAATTATTTTAACTATTCAAATGACTCTAATTCAAATAAGAATATTTCTTTCAAAAACAACATAACTTTTCAAAACATAATAATTTATTCATTATATATAAATTATAAACATAAAAATAAAAAATATCTTACAATAACGTAATTTGAAGAAATAAATAATAAAAATAATTATTAATATTTCCATTACTAAAATATAATTTGAGGATATAAATACTTAAAGATAATTAATCCTCTTACTGAAATATAATTTGAAGAAATAATTAATTGAAATTAATTATTTCAATCATATAATACATTTTCTACAAAACTTAACTCCATATAAATTTGAAACATAAAATTATATATGTTTAATTTTTAAAATTAATCCCTTACTTTACTCTTACAAGCAGGCTAAACTTGTCTCTAAAATTTATTTGATGATAAAAAAATAGATAAGTGGTTAATGGAAAAATTAATGCTACAACCATCCCTTCTTGAAGACGGCCCCATCAAACGATAACCATGCTTCTCCTCTTACCAATATATACACTAAATATTTTGAGTAAATTAATATATGGTGTGTTTAGGTTGATTCTAAAATCTTCAATTTTCCATAGATATATTTTTTTTATCTAACGATGTCATTAAAGAATAAAAAATTTATAAATTTTATCATTTAAAAATATATATCCAAGTATCTATTAACTATGATTGACTACATCAAGAATTTTATCTTTGATTCAATTTTGAAGACTAAATTTAGAGTACGTGAAGAAAACACATACATCAAAATAAATGTTGTTTGTTTTAATTCGATCTCATTTCTATAAAAAAATAGTATATTCTTATAATCTTGAAACAATTGGAAAAAACATATGAATTGAAATTCTAAAAAATGAATTTAAAGTAGATGTTTATGTTTCATTAGATAAATAAATCTTCCTCAGGAAGCTTCAATGAAATAAGAAAAAACAAGCAGAGATTGTTGAAAAATCAGTTAAATACATTGAACAAACCACAAAATATACTAGAAAATGACCACTATGGGATAGAGGATAACAAAAAGAAGAATAAATTGAAGAAGAAAATAAACACACCACTGATTTAGTCAAAAATGATACGGTCTTCATAAAGATTTCATCATCTAGATAAATAAATATACCTATAAATCATTTTAAAGGATAACAATGATAAAGAAAATCTCCCGCGCCTCTTCCACATATAAAACCTTTTCGATCCACATATGAAAATGAACATACTTCGGTATTTCACCATAATTGTTCCCAACCTTCCAAATCGGAAATCTTCTGAGGTTGATCCTCCTTCTTCGAGCTCAAGCTCTCACCTGACCTCCATTAGTGGTCGTTAATCCTTTATCAAAGCCCTCTCAACCTTCTCAGATTTGACTCTTTCTAAAGACGAAACCCTCAATTTTGTTTGATCCCTTAGTCCATGCTCTATCTTAATACCATCAAACACCATCTTCACTCATCTCGGCCTCTCCTTTTGCCAAGTTTGAGACCCACAACCCCCACATAACCTCAATTCTTCTTTATCAATTCATTTTCTCTCTTTTTTTTAAGTGTCATAATTTGAATTTTATAAAAACAATTTAATTTTAATTTTTTTTATAATAAAAATACTCATATTTGTTTATTATTTATTTATAAATTTCAAAAAATAAAAAACAAATTCATAAAAATATATTACATTCAAAATTGTATTTATTTACTATATTCTTATTTTCATAATTTAAATTTGATAATATTTTCATAATTTAGTATATTAGTATACCCTTAAGTTTATATATTTTATTAAATACTATTATTTTAATATTCATAATTCAAAATAATTATTTTATATTTAACAAAATATATTAAATTTAAAAATATTTTTTATTTCAAATATTTTGTTATTTTTTTCAAATGTCCTTTTTATTTAAAATATTTATTTTTAAAAAACTAACAAAATTAATATATTTAATGAATTATTCTTTTAAACAAAACTATTCTATAAAAAAGTAGTATTATATAATTTTAAATATTTAACTTAACTGATAAATCAAAGTTTATTTTGATTTGTTTAAATTATATTGAAATCCATTTTAATAAGCACTTATTATTATTCTCAAATTTATAGGATGTTACAGTAATAAATATTTTTTCATATAGAAATAATGGATATATGGAATATCAATATTTCCTCATTAAATAGTATAATATGGCAATCTATGTGAATATCCAAAAATCATCTTAAAAACTATAGGACATTCACAATATAATGGAAAGTACCTTTATCGAAGGAATGAAAATGAAGTAATAGTGTAGGGTAAATGCATGGTACAAGGATATCAATTGAAACAGTCATTGGATATAAAATTTATCAATGGTAGGGGATCAAATAAATGATAGAAAAATTACCTTCTAAAATTCAGAGTATGACACTCATATATTTGATATAGATTAGGGATATAAAATTTCCTTAATGAAAGACTTCTAGGTCAATATTCATTGATGAAAAATATGAAATTGTGAAAAAATTGAGTTTAAACCACTTGGGACCCAATAGATGCTCTACCAGCTTCACCTTCATCATCCTTACCCATAAAAATCACACCTCATAGAAATAATACATCAATAATACCACAAATACATGGCATACATAGGGATTTGGATAATTGGGTTTATGACTATGGGAATAATTAAGAATTATAATGGATTATGAAGGTGGTATAATGAGAGTTAATAGTGATATAAAATTTATAATAAAATAAGAAATTTATAAAAATGAATAATAATAAAATTTCACACTAAAATGAAAAGCATTTTGAAAGGATTACATCAGTAAAGCAAGTGAAGAGATAGGAACCCTTACCTTACAAATTACGTTCTTAAAGTTTGATAAAGAACATTATAGAACCTTAAGAACAACTTATAGGGACTCTTGAGGGGTAAAATTATTGTAAAAAAATTATCACTACTTTTTGAGTAAAATGTAATGGGAGGATGGATGGGTATTTATAAAAAATAAAGGTGAATTGTTATTTTATTTTGGAACATAAACATTAGAATTCTAAGTTTTAGAAAATAAAAAACCATTAGCTTACCCATGGTTTTAGCTCATTTTTTTCACATTTAAGTCATTTTTTTAAATTTTATTCATGTGATAACCAAAATTTAAATTTTAATATTACTTTGGCCATGAAAATATCATTTTTTAAACAAAGAATTTCTTTAAAACCTTAATTCCCATTTTAGATTTTGGAAAGTCCATTATAAGTTTATAATTTTGTTTTAATTTATTAAAATACAATATATTAATAAAATAACTTATTTTAGGTTGATGATTCACTTATATTAATTATTACATAATTTTTTTATGATAATAAATTCATAGTAGTTACAGTATATTCATACTGTATTTTATTATTTACTAAAAAATTCAATTGTCTTAGAAAAATATGAAAATTTCACCATTGGATAATTTCATTATGTTGATTTCAAATTTAAATATTTTTTTATACAATTAATTATCTATATATTATAATTTTTATTATTAAATAAAACTCTCAGTGTATTTTAAATTCATGTTCTTGACTCCAAAAATTTAAAAAATCATTTTTAATAAATCTTATTTTTATTCTAAAACACCCATGTCTAATTATATTACTATTAATTGACAAATAAAGATTATTAATTAATTATATTATTATAGAAATACATTATTTATTTTACTGGAAACTTGTATGTATAATGGTTACATTAATATTGCAATAGTTATATTAAGTGGTTACTATTTTCATGGTCACCTTTCCCTTCCAATTATAATGTTACCCCTTATAAATACACTTCATTCTAACTTATAAAATTTTTATCTTATTTTATATATCATGTATATTTAATTTCTTATTGGTTTCTTCATAATAGTAATATATCTTATATATTTTTCATTCTTTTAAAAGTACGGTCCCCTAGGGTTCAAGATTATGGTGGTGCCTTATAGTGTTATGTGTTTTGTATAAGTAGTTATAGTTGTTACTGTGAGTGTAATTTTCTAGTGTGTATTATACTATGATGATTTATTCAAATGGATTATGTTTTCTCATAGATATTATAATAAAATTTTATTTATTATAATCATATTTTGGGTCTTACATTCCAACACCCCTAAATAATTTCATTCTCAAAATTTGGGGTATATGTCAATCCATGAAAAAATACAAGTAATTATTCCTCATTTCTTCATCAAGATCCCACATCACTTCCTCCAACTTATGATTCATCTATATAAATTTTACCAGTCAGGTTTTATAATTTTGTAACACTTTATCTATAGTGTTAATAACCTAGATAAAATATTCATTATAGGAAAAGTTATACTCCAATTCAATTTAATGTTGAGTATGTGTGTTGGGTCTAACATATACTTCCTCAAAATTGAGACATGGATAACATCATTAACCATAAATAGTTTGGTTAGAAAATCCAAATGATAATCCATGACTCCGACTCTTTTCAAAATCATAAAAGGCTCAATATACCATATAATTGGATTCCCCTTATTAATAAACCTTATAACTCTCTTTCATTATAATATTTTCAAGAAGACATGATCTCATACTGGAATTGTAATTCCTTCATCTGATTACCATCATATCTCTTATGTCTTCTATAATTTGTCTTGATATGATTTTGTAAAGCTCATAACTTCTTATTTTTTTCCTCAATGTAATCTGGATCAACTAGCCTATTTCCCCAACATAATATTAATAAGAAAGAGTATTACATTTTTCTCATAAAAATATTCATATAGCTCCATTTTTATACTTTAATGAAAGATTTTATTCTACGTAAATTCCATCATAGGTAAGTACAAGTACCATGTTACTTGTAATTCAAGTGAGCATGGCCTCAGTATGTCCTCTAAGGTTTAGATCATCATTTCATACTACCTATCAGTTTGAGTATGATAGTAGGTTCTAAAATGTATCTCATTATTCAAATCCTTCTAAATAAATATCTATTTTTTGTGAAATGAGGGTCAAAATTATATACAATGGATAAAGGTGCACCATGAAGTATCAAAACTTCATTGACATAGAGCCATATTCTTTAAAAAATGTGCAGAATTGATAAGGTGGTCCACAATAATATATATAACATCATTCCTCTTATATGTATTAAGAACCCATTAACAAAGTATGGTTTTTATATTTTACCACTTCTACATTGGTATGGGGAGTGGTTTCAAGAAACCTTTTGGATGTTGTCTCTCAAAATTTTCTCATTGGAATACGAAGCATCTTGACACATAGTCAGTAATTTACTAATTAATTTTTTCCACTATAAGTACTCTGTTAGATCCCTATACATCTTTATACAACCAGGGTGTATATAGAAACTTGAGTAATGGGATTCATCTAGAAATTCCCTCTTTATTTTAGGAATTGATAGTACACCTAGTCAATTTTAAAACATTAATATGCCAACTCCATAAATGAAGTATTTTATTCTCACATCTTCCATGGATTTAATCTTCTTTTTAAATCCCTTGTCATCAATTTGAGACTTATTTATCTTCTCAAGTAAATATGGTTGGGAAATTAATTTTAATGGGAATAAATTTTCCCCATCATTAATAATTTTCAGGTATAACTTAACTAAATCAATTAACCTTGGATATTTTTTTATCCTCAACATAGATAGGATCCCATGATCCTTCCTATTAAATTTTTTTGTCACCTTGTTTCCTTCTTAGGATGTAAGTGTATTACACAATCATTTTTATTGAGTCATTTCATCCATATCCTTTGTCTCATGTTGAGATCATCCTATGTGAATATATACTTTAAATTCTTATGAACTTTATATATTCCACATCTTTCACCATAGAGTGGTTTCTCTATATCATCAAGGAAAATATTATAGTTTCCAGATCAAGATCATGTGTTCGATAATTTTATTTATGGGTCTTTAACTTCCTAAGAAACAAATCTATTATTTTTCATAATGACACACCCTGGTCCTTTTTTGATCCATCACTATATATAGAAAATACTTACTTTTTTTATGCTAAAGTTATTATTGATGCATTGATCAATCTCTTCTTCATCTCTTCAAAAATATTCATATTCCTTTGACCATTTTAATTTAACCCCTTTTCACTTCAACTTCATTAATGGATTATCTAATCGAGAAAAAATTTCAATGAAACATCGATAGTAACCAGTTAATCCAAGGAAACTATGTATCTTGATTATGTTTGATGGCATGGGACATTTTTTAACTACCTTTTTCTTTGAAGGGTTAATTGATATTCTATTCTTGGTGACAACATGGGAAATAAAATAAACTTTTTGAAGATAAAATTAAAACTTTATGAATTTACTATATTGCTCCTTCTCTCTTATAATATCAAGAACAATTTGTAAATGATCCTCACGTTATTTATGATCTTCATAGCACTTAGATTATATCAAGATATCATAAATAAAAACTGAAACAAATTTATCTTTAATAATATATCATTAGATCTATAAACATAGAGGCTGTATTTGTTAACCCAAACAGAATTACTATGAACTAATAATTCCCATACCTCATATGAAAATATATCTTTCATATATCATCCTTCTCAAAATTTAATTGATGATAAGCAGTATGGAGATCAATCTTTGAGAATTATTGATCCATTTTAATATAATCAAATATATCAGTAATTCAAGGTAAGGGTACTTTATCTTAATGTTAATGGAATTTATTTCTCCATAATTTATTCATAACCTCATAGATCCATCCTTATTCTTTACAAATAAGATAGGTTCTCCCAAAGGTGAAACACTAGGGTGTATGAACCTCTTCTCACATAACTCTTATAGTTTCTTATTTAATTCCACCAATTGCATCAAATCCATTATATAAGTAGGATTAGATATGGGTTTTTTATAAAGTATAATGTCAATAGAGAATTAGAATTCATGATTAGATGGATATTCAGTAATTTCCTTAAGAAATACAGTAATATATTTTTTCAGGTACATTTTATATTCTTCATATATCCTTATCGTTCATTTATTCATAATATCTAATAATTTCATTAAGATGATCCAATGGAGGTGGTTCCAAACAAGACTTGGGTAATAAAGTCCTCTAAAAACAAGGGATTTTATTCCATCCTAAGAGATTATAATCTTTATATCTCAATAATAAATTATTTTTTTATACTTTGAGAGATAATTCATCTTAATGATTATGTCAAATTAAACTATTGGTATAACAACCAAGTTTAAATCTAATGAAACTTCATGTATTTTAATAGATAGAGACCAAATTAATTTTTTTCTATAGGATTTCCATTATGATTTTTAACTAGAAACTCATTTAATGCTTCAAGAGATAATTCATGGTTCTTAGAAATTCATAATCTGATTATGGGTGTTGATTTGGTTTCCATTCCTTACATTATGTAGCATTTATAAATAATGTAATATAGTTAATTAGTACATGAATAACAATATAAATTATGAATCATAATATATAATTACTATATATTTATTACAAATTAAAGTTGATTGTTCCATCTATTCCCAAAAAATTACTAAAATTTATGAAGGGTTTATCATAGGGTTATTTTTGCTAATTGTGTTCTTCTAAATCTAGTTTCTAAGGTTTTTATTAAACTTTCTATGATAAAAAATTTAACACACTAACTCCAGAACCTCAGAGCATGTAACTCCATGTTATATTTCTATTAGTTATGTTATTAACCTTTATTTTTGGTTTCCTTTTTTGTTGGTTGAATAATGTCGAGAAGGAATTGGGAGGATACCTGTAATGGTAAATTCAAGGATTTTTTAGAATTTTCAGCATAAAACATGTTGTTATACTATCTAATAAGCAATTACATGATGTGTTAGGATAATACATAACGTGTAATGGACTTTGGAAAGAGATAATGAACTGAATACATAGCGTGAGAATTTTACATGTTGTGTAAGAGTTACATGTCATATAAGGAAAAATATCATGGTTTTAACAAAAAATCAATGGGTTTTTCAGTGTATGTGGGACTCAAGGATTTCATGACATGTAATGGGGTTACACGCTATGTAAATTCCTAAGGGTTGTTTTTAAGTAGGAATATCAGTTGAAATTATTATTTTATTCATACAGGCTTCCTTGTTCTCAACCTAGAGGCTAATTCTATGTGATTTTGGGTGACTTATTCCCATAAAAATCACTTTTTTCAACGATTTATCACCATTTTTATTGGATTTCTTCTCTTTGGGTATGTAAACCTTTTTTTCTTCTTCTTTTTTAGTTTCAACAGTGGTTTGGTTCTGTATTTTTTATCAGATAGTGTTTTATATCAATCATTTTCTATTTCTTGTAATTCCTTGTCTTTTAGAGGTTTTTCTCCTATTTTATAGTCACCATTGTTGAAAGAATCTAGGTTTATACCATGTTGAGGTAGGTGTTTCTATATAATGGGTTAATTTTACGAATTTCATGTCATTCTTGATAAATTAATTTGGGTTGTACATTGATTTAAAGTGATAAATGGTTTTAAATGATTTCTTAGAAAGGTAAATGTTTTCAAAAAGGGGGTTTTCTTTGAAAATATATTTTCTTGATTTGGAAATAAGATTTAAAACTTTTAATAGAATCATCTTGTCTTTGAAAACATTTTATAAAATTTTGAGAATGGCTCTGGATTGAATTTGGAAACGTTTATATTGGGAACCTTAGGTGTGTCTATATAGAGACATGGGTAGCCTTATTGTGTGTTACACCACTAGGAAGTAAATTTTTATGGTATAAAATTGAAGGAAGTGATATATTTTTGGATCAAACATATTCCTATTTAGTCTTGAGAGTGTTTAGTATGCATTTTCCAATTGGATAAAGCACAGTATGAGGTGATTTTTTATTTTTCATTTATGGTTATTTATCCCATGACTATTTTTATAATGGATTATTTCTCATAGGTTTGTATATGAGGTTGTATCACATAGATTTACATAGGTTATTTCATGGATATGTTTTGACATTTATACCTCTTGATGCATGGATATTCTTTCCTATTATTATCAATTATACTTTTTATATTTATGGTTTGAGAATATTAAAGGATTTTTATGAAAACCAAAGGATGAAAAAGGGGAAATTATTTGAAATTGGAATTATTTTATGAAATTATTTTGTAAAACTATTTAATTTTCAATCATATAATAATTGCATTATTAATATTAGACCTTGCATAGAAATTATGGTGGTATCCTAATGAGATTTGGATTATACCCAACTTGTGCCCTTGGGATTTTGTAGATGTTATATTGTGGGGTTTAAGAAAAGGAAATATCATCTTGTAGTATGTTGTATTCTCTTGTTGTTGCTAATTTCGGTTCGGGTTGGTTTGGAGGTGACTGTTGGTCACATAAGGATATGAATTACTTCTTAGTTTAGCCTGTTTTGGCTTTGATTATATATATTTTATGGTATCTCTTCTATTTCTACTATGTTCTCAAGTTTTATGTATTTTTTTCTTCTATTCATGACTTGTTTCTATTTTCTTCTTTTACCCATGTCATGTGATGGGCCAGTTTGGGTGGATTTTCTAGTTGAATCGGGTTGATTCATTATAATTTGGTATTAGAGGGATGCTCAACCTGAATTGTATTAGAACTGCCTAATTTTGGTTATGTTTCTTGGGTATAATAGAGTTAGGACCATCAGAATTCAGATAGTAGGTGTGAAAATGGGGTTGGGACAGCTCACTTACATGACTGAAATTGAGTTACCATGGGTGGTTAGGGAATTTTTACTAGGTTTGAGACTTGGATTTTGAGGTCATTTGAATGAACATTATGCGAATTTTATTTAAATTGACTTATTTATTTTTTAATTATGGTTTTTCATAGTTACTATAAATTCTTAATGTTTTAAATCTTTTCTATCAATACCACATTGGTCCTGTGATTTTGTAATTTTCTCATGAATGGTTGGTTTTTGTCTTTTGATAGATAGTGCCTCTGAGAAGAGCTCTTCCAAATCCAAGAGATGAGGTTGTAAGACATGTTATACAGGATATCCCCCTAGTGTACCATACTCTAGTAGAATCTATTATCCACACTATTTAAAATTTGATTCAAGTGGGTTTTAGGAACTCATGATGTGTGGTGGATCATGGATTGAAATTTACTAAGCAGCATCCACACATATTTTGTGGTTACCAAAGAACCCAAAATCTGAGGAGTGGATCAAGAAGATAGAGAGTATATTTAACTTATTGAAGACTCTAAGGTTAGTTTTTTTACATATATGATCAAGGGGCCATGAAGGATATGGTGGGAATCTATTGTGCAAGCTAAGTTGAATGAGGATCCTAACTTGGATTCCTTCAAGAAAATATTTAACTAGCAGTTTTATCTTGAGAAATTTTGTATGGATAATACCCAAGAGTGTCTAACCTTAGAGTATGGCTAGCATACCACTCTATAGTATTCTACCTATTTTTATGAGTTAGTGCATCTGGCACCAGTGCTTGTCACTAATGATTACCTGAAGGCTTATAGGTTTGAGTTAGGACTGAGGCCTAATATTCAATCAATGTTGTTAATATTGTGCCTTCTTACCTCTATGGATGTAGTTGAAAAGGAATCTTTAGGAGAGGCATACATAGTTGAGAATATAGGTTTGGGTGGATCATTAGTTGGTTCAGTGGTTAGCTAGTGTGTATCTTCTATTCAGAAAAGGAAGCGAAAGAGTGGTCATTTTTCCTTAGGTCTAGTCTTAGGGGTGATAATAAGGAAGTATCAGGTTTTCTACTACCATTTTGGAAGGAAATTTCATACCAATCCTAAATATGAACAGGATCCTGAGAATTTTCATCTTTGTGGATGATCTGACCATATATAGTGCTTTGTGAAAATATATCTTAGGGAAGTAGGATAGGATCCACTCTCACCAAGGGTTTGCAACTTTGTGCAGATACTTCCAAGGGTGGTGGGTCTAATCCTTGGGCCAAGATATATGTTCTTGTTTCTATGACCAGATGAATTTATACAGTGTAGTATTAACCAAAGGAATCTAAAGTATGTCCAGCTACTGTTAGAGGTGTGGTGTTTATCTCATCTTCTATGGTGATAAATTTGTTTGATATGGGTACTAATCATTATTTTATATCATCAATGTTAGTGATGTGTTGGTATTGCATTCAGAACTTATTCTATTACTGTTGGATCTTTCCACACATTTGGGAAAGAGGTACAAACAAGGTTTTAGATTCCACATGTGTCAAGTGATGATAGTCGACTTTGAGGTGTAATGATACTTCTTAGTGGTTTATCTTGACATCTATGACTTGATTATTGGAATAGATTGGGTGATCAATTTTAAGACCCAAATAAGCTATTATCATCAGGGAGTTCAGTTCTTATCTATCGATGGGATCACTCATGTTTTCCAGGGTGAGTGGGACTGTAGATCAGGAAGGGTGGGTAATGTTGTTCCTTAGGCTGGGGTAATCTTTTTTTAGTTTTCAGAGATGTTTCTTAATGCAGATGAACCTTTCTTGGGTTATTTACTACCTACAGTTGTGTTTGGGCACCCTGAGGCCTTTCAGGAAAAAAATCTAGTTTTACACCATAGAAAGTGGTTGAGTTTTCTATTGATTTTATCCTTGGTACAATGACCTTTTTATGCCATCTTACTGTATAGAACCTACTGAGTTGCTGGAACTTAAGGTTTAGCTTATGGACCTAGGTTTTAAAGGATTTATACATCATAGGGTGTCACCATGGGCTTTGTTTGTCCTCTTTTCTGAGAAGGTAGACAAAAGCCTTGGATATTGTATTTATTATCAAAAGTTTAATTGGGTGACTATTAATAACAAATGTCATTTCCCAATGATTGATGATATCTTTGATCATCTTATAGGGGATCGTTGGTTTAATAAGACTGACCTATGGTGATGGTATTACGAGTTGAGAATATGATAAGAGGATATACCTAAGACAACATTTTGGAGTATATATGGGAATTTCAATTTTTTAGTTATGTCATTCAGTATCACTAATTCTCCTACATTGTTTATGGATTTGAAGAATCAGATCTTTCATTGGTTCCTGGAATATTTTGTTGTTTTGTTCATAGATGATATTTTTATGTACTCTACGTCAGAGGAGGATCACATAGACCATTTGGATATAATTATTAGAACCTTGAAATAAAATTTTCAATATGGTTATCTTTTCAAGTGTGAGTTTTGGATCTAGGAAGTAAAGTTTCTAGGGAGTGTGATATCTAAGATGTGTGTCTCGGTAGATCCTAAAAAGGTGTTGGTGGTTATGTCTTAAGAGCATCCCAAATTTTTTTGAGATCCAGAGCTTCTTGGGTTTGGCTGGTTACTATAGATGGTTTGTTTAGGACTTCTCAAATCTCTCTTATTCAATGAAAAAATTAAACTATAAGGGTGTAAAACTTGAATGGACAGACAAGTGTTAGAGATCTTTTGAGGAGTTGAAGGTGAGTTTGAATTCAGCACTAGTTTTTATTCTTCTATAACCGAGTTCTAGTTATGATTTTTTCTACAATGATCCTAGAACAGGTTTGGGATGTGTCTTGATATAGGGGTAATAGGTTATAAATTATGGCTCTCACCAATTATTCCTTCATGAGAATAACTACCCTACCCATGATCTTGTGTTGGTGGTTGTTATGCATGAACTCAAAATATGATGTCACTATCTCTTTGGGGAGTGGTTTATGTTATATTATAATCATAAGAGACTAAAATATATTTTTACTCAATGGGATATTAATTTTTAATAGAGATGTTGGGTGGATTGTCTTCAGACTTTTGATTTAGATATTTCTTATACCCCTGATAAAGGAAATGTTGTTTCCAATTTGTTGAGAAAAAAAATTACTAATACAATCCATGAGGGAATTAGTTGAGGATTGTTCTATAATGAGTTTGTTTGAAAATATGAGCTTGTAATTGGGAGAGGTTAGTGGAAATGTGTTCTTGTCTTTGATGAAATCTGACTCATATTTGAATAAGCGAGTTCGAATCGAGAAGGTAGTACACACCGAGTGATAATGATTTAGTGAAAGCCTTTATAGTGGGGATACCTCATTTGAGTGGTATCATTCTCCCAATGAATCATTGTGCTTTTGTATAAGGTTAGTTGTTATATTTTCCTTGAAACATAAGTTTTTGTAAAGTGGATACAATTATTTTTGGACTGTGCACCCTAGGGCTACCGAGATGTATCATGATCTTAGGAATCAGTATTGGTGATAGGGGGTGATATAGTCGATATAGGATTTTGTTTCATGGTGTCTCACTTTTTAGCGAGTTAAGGAGGATAACCAGAGACCTATGGAGTTGTTGCATCCCTTACCCATTCCGGTATGAAAGTGGTATGATATTTCAATGGATTTTATTATTATTTTCCATGGAATCCTAGTAATAAGGATACAATTTGGGTGATCATTGATCGACTCATGAAATAAATAAATTTACTAACTAACAAAGAGATGATGAAAGTAGAATGTCATAGGGACTCGAATGTATGATATATTATGAGGCTTCATGGGGTTCCATATTTAGTTGTTTCTGATAGGGATCTGATCTTAACATCCCAATTCTGGAAATGTTTGTAGGATGTGATGGGTTCCAAAATTAAATTAAGAATATCTTAACATCTATATATGTATGAATAGATAGAGAGGTCTATCTAGGTTCTAGAGGATATTCTCCATTATCATGTGCTTGATTTTATAGGATCATTGTAAAATCATTTTCCTTTGGTTGAGTTTTCGTATAAAAATAGTTATCAGGATTCGATAAATATGGCGCCCTTCAAGGATTTTTATGGGCATCCATATAGATATACCTTGTGCTAGGAAGAGTTAGGAGAGGATTACTTGGTTGGGATGCGTGTTGTTTAGGAGAAGACAGATATGGTGTAGTTTATCTAGAGTCATTTGATCATTGCACAGATTCATCAAGGATCTTATGCAAACTGCCAACATTGGTCATTAGAGTTTGAGGTTATTGATCGGGTATTTCTCATAGTTTCATCTTTATTGGGACATTTCCAATTGGGTATGAAACGTAAGTTATCACTGAGATTTTTGGGTCCCTTTAATATCATTGGGTGACTGGGGAGGGTGTCCTATTAGTTTCAGTTCTCATCTGGTTTGATATTAATGCATGTCATGTTTCATGTTTCCCAATTGAGGAGGTATATACCAGATCCTTCCCATGTGATTTGATTTAAGGATGTTGATCTTGATCCCGATACCACTTTGGTTGAGAAGCTAATTCAGATTATGGATTGTTAGGATAAGTTTTTTCATGGTAATATGATCCCCCTGGTCCAGGAATTATGGTAGTGCAGATAGTATAGCCATGAGATGTGGGATCAGGGCTCATTTATGAGGCATCAGTGGCATTATCTTTTTGCAAAACCAGAATATTGAGGGATTTATAGGGGTATAAAGTGTTTATAATGGGGAGATTGTAATACCAAATTACTTTTTTTTCAGGTATGTTTTTAACCTTTGTTTCGGGTTTCCTTTTTCATTGGTTGAGTAATGTCAAGAACTAATTGGGAGGATACTAATAATGGTGAAGTCGGGGATTTGTTGGAATTTTTATCATAAAACCTATAGCTTTTGTTGTTCACTGGGAAATTACACAACATGTATTGAGAATACACAACATGTAATGGATTCTAGACAAAACCCGTGAATTGAATACATAACATGATAATTTTTCATGTTGTGTAAGGTTTATACATCATGTAATAAAAAAATATCGATTTTTTAATAAAAAGGTGAGGGGTTTTCCAATGTATGTGGGACTCAAGGATTAAATGATGTGTAATGGGATTTCACAAAATTTAAATTACCGAGGGTTAGTTTTAAGTAGGTATCTTGTCTAAAATTATTATTTTATTCATATAGTCTTCCTTGATCTCGACCTAGAGAATCTTCTTAGGTGATTTTGGGTGACTCCTTCCCATCTAGATCACTTCATTCAATGATTGATCACTATTGTGGTTGGATTAATTCTCTCTAGGTATGAAATCCTTTTGGTTCTTATTTTATTTTGGTTAAATATATGGTTTGGCTATGAATTTTTGATTAGATACTATTTTTTTTATCCTTTTCAGTTTCTTGGCATGCCTTGTTCTGTGAAGGTAATTCTCTTGGTTTCTAGTCACTGTTGTCAAAAGAAATTAGTTTTCTACCATGTTGAGGTAGTTTTTTCTATACAATGAGTTAATTTGATGAATTTGATGTTGTTATTGATAAATTAATTTAGTTTTTTCATTGATTTGAATTGATAGATGGTTTTAAATAATTTTTTTAAAGGAAAATGTTTTCAAAGAGGGGTTTTTCTTTGAAAATGGATTTTCTTGATTTGGAAATGGGTTTTCAAACTCTGAATCAGATTGGATGGGATTTGAAAATGTTTTATATAACTATAAGTATTTTTGTGGATTTAATATTTACAAATTAACATTGGGAACCTTGGGGTATCGGGTTAGAGACACTGATAGCCTTTGTGTGTGTTGTGCCACTAGAAGGAAAAATTTTATGATATCAACTGGAAGGACTCGATATCATTTGGATCCAATGTATGCATATTTAGGCTTTTGAGTGTCTATTATGAATTGTATCATAGTCTAGATCCCAATACGAGGTAATTTTTCATTTTTCATTTATGGTTATTTATCACATGATTGTTTTTATCATGGACTATTTCTCACTGGTTCTTATATGAGGATGTATCACATGGATTCGCATGATAGGTTATTTCATGGATATGTGTTTACCAATATACCTATTTATGAATGGATATACTTTCCTATTTTTATCACTTATACTTTCCATATTTCTAGTTTGAGAATATGAAATTATTTTTATGAAAAACAAAGGATGAAAAATGTGAAATGATTTGCAACTAGATTTATTTTATGAAAATTCTTTGTAAAACTATTTCGTTTTAAAAGCTATAATTGTTATACTTTTGATATTAGACCTTGTATAGAGACTGTGGTGGTATTATAATCGGTTTTATATCACACCCCCACTTGTTCCCTTGGGTGTTTTTAGATGTTATATTGCAGTATTTGGGTGAGGGGAAGAACATCTTATTATATGATGGCTTCTCTTTTTGTTGCTATTTTCAGTTCAGGTTGTTCTATAGGTGATTGTTTGTCATGAGGGGATATGAATTACTTTCTAATTTAGCCTATTTTGGATTGGATTTTACGTATTTTGTGGTATCTTTTCTTTTTACACTTCGTACTCTAGTTGTATATCTTTTTTTCTTATATTCAAGAATGGTTTTTATTATCTTTTTTTACCCATATCATGTGACAAGCCAGTTCAGGTGGATTTTCTAGTTGACACGGTTTGGTTCATTACAGAGTATATGATTATTTTATTACAATGGTACATAATAAATAGATATTAATACATAATTTTTTATGGTCTTATAGTCTTAGAAAAGTAAATAAATAAATAAACATTACATTATAATGAAAACTTAAAATATATCATCATAATACATGAAAACTTTATTATTTTGCCATTCCATTTCTTATGTCACATGTAATAATTTTTTCAATTTCATGGGGAAATGGGAAACAAAATAAATAGGTGATATCAAATGATTAGTAAGGGGTATCATATAGAAGAATCTATCATAGAATAAGCATGAAATATATAATATGGAAGGAATAAATTATAAAATAATGGAATAACAAATGAAACTGTGAGAATGATATATTCACTGATAACATAATAATAAATAAACACATAGATAATAATAATTTATCTCATAGTGATGGAATTCATATTGTCAGGTATCATAAACATATTTTCAATGCCTCATGCCAAGACATCATACATAAATGGGTAAGGAATACACCAAATACCCAAACTAGTTTGTCTCATGAGAGCTACTGATTCATCAAGAGGATATATAATTTTCAATCCCCACCTATCACATAATAAGTACAATGAATATATCATATGAATAGAATGGATAAACAATACATATCATAGTTTTCCCTAATAAGCCTTATAAATAATCATGCCTAAGTGATCAATATTTTTTTATATAGAAAAAATGAATATATAGAATATAAATATCTCCCCATTAAATAGAATAGTATTTCTAACTAGTTGAATATATAATAATCAACTTTGAAAAAATTAGATATTTATAATGTAAAAAAAAGTACTCATATCAAAGGAATGATAATGAAGTAATAGTGTAAGTTACTTTCATGGTATAAGGATATCAATAAGAATAAATCAATGGATACAATAGTTTTTAGTGGTGGGAGACAAAAGAAATGATAAAAAAATCTACTCTAAAAATTAAGAGTATGTATTTATATTTTTTATACACTTTTGGGATATAAAATTTCCTTATGGAAAGACTTCTAGGTGAGAATGAATTGATGGAAAAGTAAAACATGTTCCAAAATAGAGTTTAATCCACTACATATTTAATGTTATGTTCCTACCCAGCCCATTACTTTTTCATTTTTGGTGTTGGAGGTGTTCTATATGAGGATTGAGGAGAGTTATATAGAGTTAGACATGTTGTTTTGAAGTGGTGGAGAATTCATTACATGAAATAGAGATTCACATTGTGAATATGTGTTTTATGACTTGTGTAGCCAGTGAGTTCCTGACTTCAATACGACGGTGGAGGAGTTCCTGAAATGAATTCACATCATGAAATAGGAATTCACAATGTGATATTAATTCAATATGAGGCACCATGAATTTTATAAAAAGTGTGAGATATGGGAAATTCATGCCTTGTAATGGTTTCACGATTTGTAATCCATGGACCCCATGCAATTAATGATGTGAATATGGAATTTATGCCTTGAATAATGAAAATTATAACCTATTTATGGATTTTTATCAGTTATGTTTCCTCTAATTCATCCATTGCTTCCTACAATTTTTTAGGAACCCTAATATATTTCAAGAAACCTTCCATCTCATCTTCCCTCACCATGATCCTTGAGTTTTTATGTCTAAGTTTTGTTGATCCGTTGTGATTTATCCTATTTTTCACAGTTGTTTCCCTTGTGTTCTTCATTAGAGATATTCTATGATGGTTTTGTTTCATTTGGTTTGTGTGTTGGG
Organism: Viscum album; assembly: GCA_963277665.1. Lineage (NCBI taxonomy): Eukaryota > Viridiplantae > Streptophyta > Magnoliopsida > Santalales > Viscaceae > Viscum > Viscum album. Next base: position 57,095,997 of record OY728145.1, on the reverse strand, counting down.
ATGTGTTCAATTCAGGTTGATCTGGGGTTTCCATGTATGTTTGTAGTTTTAGAGTTGTTTCTTCTTCACCATGCAGTGCACAGTGATATTGAAAAGATTCTTTGAGGTAAGGAATATTTATTTTCTCACTATTTACATTATATGTGTGGGGATTTAATTATTTTTCCTTCCATTGGGTGGATATTACAGGTTTTAATAATAAATAAAATAAATTATCATAACTCAAATTGATGGGTATATGGAGATATCATATGACAACCCTTGTCTTTATTACACAATAATTCATGATTTATTACATAAGGATACACATAATATATCCCAAAAGATCAATAAGTCTAGTGTAATTGGTAATTAGGTACATAACATTACATCTTGTACATGGGATACAACAAAATTATTAAAAACATCCTTAACATGCTTTTAGAAATCATAAATTCTATAATACTGCATGAGATAACCTGGGATGTACATAAGAAAGGGGTGAGCTATAAATCCCATTAATAGAATAAACAAAACATAACATGAATAAAGTATTACATTTTAGAAAATAGTAATTTCAATGGTACATAAAATTGGTGAGAATCATAAACATGAACAATGAGGTATGATATAGCATGGTAATATAAAGGCAACATGGGAAATTTGGCAATAACTTTAAACATGACATCATAAACATAGGTCAACAATAACCAAAAAGTCATCATAACATGGTGTAAAAAGTCATGTGATAGATTAGGTTCACTCCTTAGTCCCTTTGATGATTAATCATGAGGCTAAAACATTACTCAATGCATTGGAGTGATATAGAATTTTGGGTGCACCCATCGCTTTCATATCATATACATGCATAAGTTTTACACATAGATCATACAAAACAGGCTCATATTTTACCAAATTTAATTATAAGTTCATGAATTATGGAATAAATACATTTAATTACCCAATAAAAGTATTATATCTATTTATAGGTGAATACCCTTGAGTGGAAATATCAATTGTATTCACAATACAAAGGTTTATCATGAAAAATTGTAGTAAAATTTTGTCATCATAATGAAAGTACTTAAAGATTCATAAAATGGTTTAATGAGACTGAAATGGTTCTATCATCATTTTGAAATAAAATTTAATTAAATAGGAATGTGTAAAAATATATCCCAACATTGGTAATTATAAATAAAAGGCATAAAATGAAGAATATTCTAGAATAGAGGTTAAGGAAATGATCACTTACCTTGAGGGGGTGATTCCAAAAGCTTGGGAGGAAGTTTTTGAGATATTGGGAGAACCTTAAGAGGACTCAAGAGATGTTGGGGTAGATTAATTATGTTATCCTTGTTTTTTTAATGAAGTTGAAATGGATATTGGGTGTGCTTATATAGTAAAAGAGAGGGGTTCTTTATTTTTTCCCAAACTTAGGTTTTGGACTCTATATAATAAATTAAAAAAACCAAAAGCCATAACATGGTTTTTTAACATAGTTTATACCAAATAGGATTGGTTATAATTATATTATATGTACAATGGACAAACTTATTGATATATTACCCTTGGTAATGTGGAAGTGAGTTTTGTTCTTAAAGAAAAGATTTTAGAACCTTAAAATATAATATAGGTTTTGGAGGATTCATAAATGCTTTATAAAAAAAATAAAATAACCTCAAAAATAAATTAATTTAAAGTGGAAACTTATATTTGGTCATGGATACATTTTAAATCATTTATTACATCACTTTTAGGTCATTATGACGTCATAATACACAGTGCATATTTATACCGTATTTATTTTTTACCCAAAAGTTTTACTATCACAATATATTAGGAAAAAATCACCATTGGATAATTTAATCATTTTGATTAAAATATAATATTTATTTTACTAAAATAATTTTATAATTATTTGAATTTTCACTTTTAAAATATAATTGACATTTATTGAGAAATGATTGGTTTTTGAACAATAACAATTTTCAAACCCTTATAAAAATTACATTTTTCATCACAAAAATTATATTATCATTTAAATTTAATAATAATTATTTAATAATAATATTTTATTAAAATATTATTTATTTCAAAAATAACTTAATTCATCAAAATAAATGTCTTAATTGAAATTTCATATTACCCAAATATACAATTTGTGCTTTTATCGTATCAAAATAAAAATCATTTATAAAGTAATAGCAATAATAAGAAATATATATAAATTATTCTATACAATATAAATATTCATATTATTAGGGTCTTAATACATATCATTTTATTACACCATCAAATTCCCTAAGGGTAAGGTATGCATTGGTGAGATTTGTATGGGGTGGTTCGGCGTTTATGGTTTTCTTCGTGATCTCGATGAGATTAAACTTCTCTCGTAGATGGTTTTGGTCATGAATTAGTTGTTATAACTTGACTTCAGATTGGTCAAGGGAAAATCCTAATGATTCTATCTCCCTTGGAAGCTATGATAAATGTGATTCATAGGGTACAATCCTACTGGTTGAGGTCATCACTTCCCTTTTCTGTGTCAATTGGATTTATTGAAACCCTATATTTATACTAATCATATTATCATTATTCAATGGATATATTATCAATGTTTATGATGTTTAAAAGTATTTTAAATCCAATAGGATATAATAAAACCAAATAATTTCATTTGTTTTCTATAACCATAATACACAATAAGATATTTAATTAAATCGCAAAGGGAATTTTATTTATAAAATTTCTCGTCATTACAATATTCACCCCTTTAGAAATTTTTCTGTAAAAATTTTCATTTCACAAACTAAAATAGATGGTGGTAATTTTATTTCATCACTTTCTCTAGTTTCTATGTTTCTTATTCAAACTTGTGGTTTCTCTATATCACTTTGACCAGGTGCATTGTCTTATTTTGCAGAACTTTGTCTCTATGATCTAAGATCTTCATCAGCTTCCCATATGAGAGATCATTATCCAATGGTACCACCTCTAGATTAATAACATGTGAGGGGGATGGTATGTACTTCCTCAATAGGGATACATGGAACACATCATGTACTTGAGATAGGTAAGGTGGGAGTGCTAGTCGATAGGACACTACTCTGATGCGATCAAGGATCTCCAAGGGACAAATGTATTTTGGACTAATCTTTCCATTCTTCCCAAAACTCATGAATTTATTCCATATATATATACATATGAATAGTTTATCTCCAACCTATAACTCCATTTCTCATCGATGATTGTCAGTATCTCTATTCTTTCAATTATGAGCATCCCTGATGTGTTTTTGAATGGTATTGACCTTTTCTACCATTTCCTTGACCATTTTAGGACCTAACAGTTTGTGTTCCCCAACTTCATCCCAGTATCCAGGTGTTCTACACCTCTTCCCATAAAGGACTTCATAGGGGGGAATTTTGATGCTTGAGTGGAAACTATTATTGTATGATAACTCGACCATAGGAAGATTTTGGTCCCACCTTCCTTCAAATTCAATTGACCGTGATATAAATATATCCTTGAGTGTCTAGATAGTCCACTCAGATTGGACATTAGTTTGAGGGTGATGAAGTTCAACTCAGTATTTAGATCATGTTATAGGCTCTTCCAGAACTTGGAGGTAAATCTTGGGACTTGATTAGATACAATATATAGTGGTGTTCCATGTAGCCTCACCACTTCTATAATGTATATCCTTACAATTTTATTGAGTGATAAGTCTTATCGAATTTAAATGATGTGATTAGTGTTTTTAAGATAATCCATCATAATCCATATAGCATTATTTCCTCTTGATGTATATAGAAGACTAGTGAAAATGTCCACTGTTTTTTTTCCTATTTCCATGTAGGTATGGGTAATGGTTGAATCATACCCTTGTATTTTTTCATTTTATCCTTCACTTTATAACATACAAGAAAACTTGATGTATATTATGTCATCTCCTTCTTCATATTGTCCCACTAATAGATCTCTTAGAGATCTCAGTGCATCTCTATGCTCCCTGGATGGATGTAGAAGTTCGAGCTATGTGCATCATCCAACAGCTCCTTATTTAACATAGGATTTGATGGTACACATAGTCGTATCTGAAATATTAAAACTCCTTATTCATTAATTTTGAACTCTAAGTATTTCCATTTTCTTATATCTTCAACCATCTTCTAAATTTCTACATTGTCTATTTGACCATCCTTTATCTTCTCCAAAAGTGATGGTTGATCAATCATTTATGAAAGGATTTATACTGTTCCTTACTTTATGGTTCTCATGTCTATCCTTTCCAAATATAAGAAGATCATATCCTTCACAGTTCTCATAAATGATAAAATTATTGGATTCTTTATACTTATAGAATATTCCATTTTATTTTCTTTCCTAGGAAGTTAGTGGATTAAGCAGTCATAGCATTTAAGATTCTCTAACTATCTCCACAAGATAATATTTAGATATTTATGTGTGAATATATACTTGAGGTTATTATGATCCGTATATATTTCACACTTCTCCCCAAATAGATAATGCCACATGATTTTTAATGAGAATTTTACTACATCCAAATCCAAATCATGTGTTGGGTAGTTATATTCATGAACTATCAATTTCCTTGAGGCATAGGTTATCACTTTTTAATTTGGAATTAGTACACATCCAAAGCCCCTCGTTGAATCATATTTTCATACCATGAAAATTTACCCACTTGTGGGTAGCGCAAGTAAAGGTGTAGTGATAAGACCCTTTTCGACTCCTTGAATATCTCTTTTATTGGTTCTACTAAACTTGTGTGATATGAAGGAATGCATAGAACCATGTATGATAACCCTACCTTTCACTTTTTGATACGGGTTATACCCATTTACTTCATCCAAAATAGACTTATGGATGATAATTTTAAAATTTTTAAATGCATAAATGGTAATTCAAATACATTAAATGGATCAATTATTAATTACATTTATTCCTTAACTTATGAATTTATAGGCTTCAATTTATGTTATCCATGACCTATTTCCCAACATAGACTCATATAGGAATTTTTTTCCCTTAATAATGGTTCATAATGAGCATGTCAATTTACTAAATCATCTCTCATGGAAGTATCAAACCATGTGTTCCACAAAGCCCATTATGTTTTCACTAGGACCTGATCGACCATATCTCAATGTGGTGTTTCTGGGTGTTACTCTTAGGTACATCTGTTCTATAGTCATATCTACTTGTAGTATCTAGAAAGTGGTGTACTTTTATGGAAACCACTTAATCTATAATTTAAAAAAAAATTATGTATTTTTTATTATGTTTAGTTTTATCCCTAAGTATTTTTCTATAGTTTTTTAATCCTAATACCAAAAAAACAAAAAAAATCTATGATATCACCTATGATAATCCTATCCTTTATTACACATTAATTCGTGATCTATTACATAAGGATATGCATAATACAGTCCATAAGATCATAAATTATAGTTTATTTTGGAAATATGTACATAAAATTACATCTTGAACATGGAATACAACAACATTATTGAAAAATTACTTAACATGATTTGAGAAATCATCAGTTCTTTAATACTGCATGGAACAACCTAAGGACGTACATAAGAAAGGTGTGAGTTATAAAGCCCAGTAATGGAATAAACAATGAATAACATGAAGAAAGTATTAAATGTTATACAATAGTAATTTCAATGGGATATAAAAGGGGTGAGAATCATAAACATGAACAATGATTCATGATATATCATGGTAACATAAAATAAACATGGTAAATGTGGTAACAACTTTAAACATGAAATCATAAATATAAGTCAAGGATAACTGCCAAGACATCATAACATGGTGGATAAAGTCTTGTGAAAGATTAGGTTTACTCCCTAATACCTTTCATGATGTATCATGAGACTAAAACATTACCCAATTCATTGTAGTGCTATATAATTTTGGGCACACCTGTCGCTTTCATATCGTGTACATGCATAAGTGTGCCACATAGAACATTCAATATAGAATCATATTTCATAACATTTAATTCCAAAATTATAGAGTTTGAAATAAATACATGTAATTACCCAATAAAATTATTATAGGTATATCTAGTTGAATTCCCTTGAGTGGAAATAGTGATGGTATTCACAATAAAAAGGTTTGGCATGGAAAAAACACAGTGAAATTTTGGAAGCATAATGACAGCACTTACATATTCATAAAATGGATTAATGAGAGAGAAATGGGTATCTCATAATTTTTAAATCAAATGGAAAGTAAGTGGTAATTAGGAAAACATATCCCAACATTAGTAATTGGAAATAAAAGGAATAAAATGAAGAAGATGCTTGAATAAAGAGGAGAAGGAAATGATCTCTTATCTTGAAAGGGTGATTCCAAAAGCTTGGGAAGAGCTTCATGAGATCTTGGGGGAATCATTTGGGGATTATAGAGGGTGGAGGGAATATTTGTGAAATTATATAAGGTTTATGAGTAAATATGAAAGGGATATTGGGTGGGTTTATATAGGAAAAGATAGGGGAGTTCTTTATTATTTCCCAACCTTAGGTTTTGGACTCTATATAAAAAATTAATCAAAACCACAAAACTTCTCATGGTTTTTTCCATTGTTTCTGAAAAATATGAGTTTTTTTCATTAATTTATAATTAAAATGGTATAAACTATTAAAATATTACCCTTTTGATGTGGAAGTGAGTCATGTTCTTAAATAAATGATTTTAAAACCATAAAATATAATATAGGTTTTGGAGGATTCATAAAGGCTTCATAAAATTAATAAAATAACCTAAAAACACATTAATTTAAATGGGAAACATATATTTTTGACATGGATACCCTTTATATAATTTATTACATCACTTTTTAGTCATTATGATGTCATAATACACATAGTATATTTGTACTGTATTTATTTTTAACTAAAAATTTGATTGTATTGGAAAATTGTGAAAAAGTCACCATTGAATAATTTTGATATTCTGATTCCATAAATAATATTTATTTTACCCAAATAATTTTCTAAATATTTTAATTTTCACTTTTAAAACATAATCGAAATTTATTGAGAAAACCTGGGTTTTTTTACAATAATAGTTTTTAAACTCTTATAAAAATTACATTTGAAATTATAAAAAATATATTATCATTTAAATTTAATAAATATTATTTAATAATAATATTTTATTAAATTTTTATTTATTTTAAAAACCCATTAGGTCATAAAAATAAATGTCTTAATTGAAATTTCATATTAACCAAAAATAAAATTTTTGTTTTTATCATTTTAAAATCAAAATCATTTATAAATTAACAAAAATAAGAATAAAATATATTCATTATTATATATAATATAAATATTCATATAATTAGTGTATTGATACATATCCCATTATTACACTATAAAACTTCCTAATGGTAAGGTGAATGATGGTGATATTTTCATGGGGTGGTTCGACATTCATGGTCTGAGTTTTGATCTCGATGAGCTTGAAATTATCTAGTAAATGGTTTCACTCATGCTTTAGTTGTTTGATCTAGTATTGGGATTGGTCAAGGGAAAATCTCATTGATTATATCTCCACTAAAAGATCTAATAAATGGTATTCATAGGGTATGATCCTACTGGTTTAGGACATCACTTCCTTTTTCTATGTCAATTGGATTTTTCAAAACTTTATATTTATACTAATCATATGATCATTTTTCAAAGTCAATATTATCAATGGTTATTGTGTTTAATGATCTTTTAAATATGATAGGATATAATAAAACCAAATAATTGCATGTGTTTTCTATAACCAAAATACATATTAATACATTTAATTAAATCCCAAATGGAATTTTATTTATAAATGTTTATGCCATTACATCATATGTTTTGACTACTTTGATATAATCACATATGATATTATGATATGATGTCACATTACTAAAAAAATGGATGTTGGGAGCCCTTTTTCACTATATTGGATATGTGTTGAGACCCTTTCTATTTTTTTATGTTATCAAACTCTAAATAAAAGGCCAAATAATGTATATATGGATAAATAACTGGTTTCCCATAGAACCTAGTTTGTGTGTAATACCCATTATAAACTAAAAAATCAATGTGATAAAATCCCTTGAATAAATTTTGTAAGTTTTAATGTGTGTTTTTGATGTGTTCTTATGCTTTTTTTGTTTCCCTACATGGTTTGGGTTGTTGTACAGTAGAGGTGATGATCGGATGTGCTTTTTGAGGTGTGAGGATGTGATACAGTGGTTTTTTATAATAGATGATATGTGAATAAATGTGTGGTTATGGTATAAAATGTGGTGTGTCGTGGTAGTGGTACACAATGACTATGGTTTTGTGGTGGTTATGATGTGTGGTTATTGTGGTGATATAACTTGGTTGATGTGGCATGGAGATGATGGTAGTTTTGGTGTTGTGGTGATGATTTTTCTAAGTTAGGAAAGTTGTTGTCTGTTGGTTTTGTTAGTTTTCTATTTATCCATGAAATAAATTTAAATAATAATATGAAAAAATAGGATAGTAAATTAAAAATCTGGGATGGAAATGGTGTTGTGGTAAGTTGATTAATTAATTGAACATTAAAATAATGGAAAGTGTAAATATGAGTGAAGTGACTTAGTAAATGGAATCATGTGTCTAGTTTATGTGGTGGTTGTTTCATGTGTTTCATATAGTGGTGGCAGTTATTGTGATAGTTTATGTGTGGCATGGTGGTGGTAATGTGATGTGCACTAGTGTTATTGGTGTGAACCCATAGGTCAGGTATTGTGTTCTATCTATATATCATGTATGATTATGTTATTTCTTTACACGCCCCACTCAAGGTGGATAACCTTAACAAAAATCATAATGTTTGGGTTCTGGGTGTTTTCCCTAACATACAGGATGGTGATGATATAGATGATTAGCTTCTCCCTCTTCCTTGCTCTTCCTTCAGCGGTGATGGCCCAGGTATCTTCGGGTGAGTTGTGTAGTGATGGACCAGAGTTTTTTGGGTGAGGTAATATGATATGGTTGTGATGAGATGTGGGGGGAATACATGGTATGAGTAGGAAATGATGTTAATGTAATTCACATTCATGATATCCTACCACTATAGTTATTATGTGATGAGATGTGATGTGAAGGAACCTGATGCGAGAATCAGATACTAGACCTTGTGAGGGTAAGGTAGGTAGGGATTTGTCCAAACCCATGTCATATACGGATGGTATGTTATGTTTTGTGATGTGATGTGATGTGATATCTATGAAAGGTATTGGGGCACAAGATGGTTGACGTTGTGGCATGAAAGCAGAAAATTAGTGGGGAATCAGTAGTGGGGAACCATTATTTATTATGATATCGATTCTATATTATTATATTAGATGCATGATTTGGTGAGCAATCCATAGTGAGGTTGGTTTCTGGTTATTTGAACTATATAGGTGCTTATTGGTTCAAATATTTTTTTCACTGGCACATTAGCATGCTCTTTTCACATATATACTTGAGACCTTGGTTGTTTCTTTATTGAGTATACATGTATTCTCACCCTATGTATATAAACTATTTTTTAGGTATCCAAGAGGACTTTGGGGACCAATCTAGACATTACTAGCTTGGTTTTTGGAGTTTTTGTTGATTCGCTTCCATAGGAATTGTCTTTTTAGTATATTGGAAACTTTTATTTGTATTCGATTACTTTATACTTGCATTGTGGGATATTTCTTGGTTTATTTTATATTATCTGTTCGAGTTTTTTGGGGTTATTTATCCTATATTTTGATCTTATTTTATTATAGAGGTTAATGCCTCCTATTTATCTGAAATTTTTATACCCTCAGTGCTAGCTAGTCGCCAAATTAGGGCATACAAGAGGTAGGACTCAGGGGTCATTTTCTATCTCTCTTCATTATGTTGTCTTTTATGGGAGAAGGTTATGACAGAGTGGTATCGGAGGTTTGGTTGAGAGATAGGATGAAGTTTGGAGTTAAGAACTATGAGTTTTTCATGGTTTGGTAGGAAATTGTTCTAGTTGGTCTTAGTGTGTGATATAGGCTAGGGAGACCGGATAGTACATGGGATTTTAGGTATCCCAATGATCTAGTGTATGGACTTTGAGTTTTTTGGATTACCATGTGAGGTGGACATATTTTCAGGGTAGATACCTAGGAGAGGTACATGCATCATGATTGATTTTGTTTGTTTTGAATTAGGTTATTGTGGGAAAATAAAATGAATTAAATATGTAATATTTGATAAAATTTCATGTTATCAGGATTAGGATGTTCTCTTTTCATTTCATGAATGAATCATGTTCATCATATACATGTGGTTTAGGTAGTTGAGGTGAAGCAGGCTGATTTTCTTGATCAATAGAGGGTTTACCCGATAGATAATGATGAGTTTTGGTAGAGGGTCTTGCATGATTTTTAGTGGCATATTTTGGGGAAGTATAAGAGGATCGTCTTGAGTCTAGAGATATATTGATGGTTGGAGGATCTTTATATCACTTTTGGTCTAATATAACCATGGGATAAGTTCTAGATGTCATTTTCAGTTAGTCAGTCGTGGGGATCCATGTGTCAGTGTTGGATGTTGTTTCTTAGTGACCTAAAGAAGGAAGATGTGTTGTGGCCTGAATTTCAGAGGGAGTTCCATTCAGACTTCCTTTCATCAATGATGAAGTCAGTGAAGCAATTGTATTTTATCTCTCTTCATTAGGAGAGCCTAAGTGTGTGGGATATTGGGATTAGGTTCAAGGACCTCTTACACTTTTCTCTATATTTTTTCTAGATGAGGAGTCCAAAGTGAAACGTTTGGAGGATGATTTGTGCTTAGAGATCAAGTATGGGGTCACTCAGTTTACACTCCCTACATATCGAGATATGAAAAAGGAAAGTAAATTTTATTGAGAAGATGATTTCCTTGGTAGTTGGGCCTTAATATGGTGTCTAGTAGGTAATTTTTAGGAGTAGAGTTTTGGGTAGTGGGTTGCGGGTATTCAGGCAGTTAGGGTTCCGACCAGTGGGGAACTGCCCGCCGCAGATCCCTTTTCATTATTCTAGGAAAGTTTGATCCCAATAACCTTACAAATGCTTCCCATTTTCATGATACATCTTGAAAGTACATGGGAATCATTAGTATCAGTGTCTGAATGCTCAGGGATGCCAGTATCAGGTGGGTGTTCAAGACCCTTTTTGGTAGTAGCAACAGTTTCCTCTGAGGTAGTTTCAATAGTAGAGACCCCTAGTGTTTGTTCAATGATTGAAGGAAGATGGTGTTGGTAGAGGTATGCCTCATGATATTCCCCATATGTATGTAATTATGCCAGAGTGAATTTGTGGATGATGGTAGCAGAGAGTTATAAGGGGTGGGCATGGTCAGATGCATGCATTAGAGGCATACATGTTGATAGAACCAAGATCTGTTCAATGTAAAATCAATTTATCATCTACCCTTGTTTGTGCATTGTTTTATTCAGGATCCTCACAATCCGTTTTCACTTATACTTTATTTTTTTCTTTGGTACTGTATTTGGAGAGACTTCCAGTGTCCCTGGTGTTATCAATATAGTTTGAAGGTCATGCTTCTTTATTTGATGTGTGATAGGGATGTAGACTGGTGGTGGGGAAACACCAATCTGTGGGAGATTTATTATTATTATAGATTCAATCATATGATTTTATAATTTTCATTTATTGGTTGTATTCCATGTGTGAAATCATCATCTAATTCCGTATGAGAGTTTTTTTTCTAAATTGATAGCCCGCAAGTGGCATTTGTGAAGAGCGAGTTTTTTGGATGGGTGGCAGGAAAGTGGAGCCTCTTTTGTCTCATTTAGAATATCTATCAATGGAATATTAGGTTGAGGATGTTCTTGTGGTTATATAGGAGTTCCTAGATGTTTTCTAAAATTAAAATAGGATACTTCCCCTTCAAAACGACGTTGAGTTTTGGATAGAGTTACAGCACGGCATGTCTCTGATTTTGATGGATCCCTATCGGATGGTGCCTACGGAGCAACATGAGTTAAGGTTATATGGAATGATATGATGTAGAGGGGTTTCATCTGACCTATTTTATCTACTTGGGGTGATTCAGTGTTGTTTTTCAAGTGGGACCATGGTATAAGGTTATTTATAGACTAATAGAGGTTGAATCAGGTAACAGACAAGAACAGTTAACCTCTTTTGAGGATTGAATATTTGTTCAACTAGTTTAGAGGAGATAGTTAGTTTTCTAATATTTATATGTAGTCTAGATATCACCAATTGAGGGTAATATATGAGGGTATCCTGAAGAATTTTCTAAGGTGCAGTTATGTGATCTTTGATTTTATAGTCATTCCATTTGGTGTTACGAACGTACCAGTTATGTTCATGGGGATTATAAACTCCATGTTTCATGATTTCCTAGATCGGTTCGTCATTGTATTCATCAATTATATCTTGGTCTACTTGAAGTCATATAAGGGGAACATTGATCATCTTAGGGATGTTGTATAGGTCCTTTGACACCATTGTCTCTATGGAAAGTTTTATAAGTGTAATGTATGGACGTGAGAGGTACGTTTCCATAGATAGGTGGTGTCTCAACAAGGTGTGTTATTAGAATCATCAAAGATCATGGTAGTTGTTTCTTGAGAATCACCCAAGAATATGGAAGAGGTTTGTAGTTTACTTGGTCTTACAAGCTATTGTTAGATGTTTTTACCTAATCTATCTCGAGTTGCAACCCCAATAATAGTGTTAACTAGGAAGGACCTGAATTTTTTGTGGATTTATCAATCACAAGCAGCACTCTGTTATCTGATAGAGAATTTGTTTAGTGATCTAGTGCTTTGGTTTCTTGAGGAAAGTGTGTTGTTTGAGGTTTTTTTGCGATGCTTTCCATATGGGATTGGGATGAATAATGATCTAGGATAAATCAGTGATCTCATATGGCTCTAGATAGTTATTTCTTCATGAGAATAACTATGCCACCCATGATTTGGAGTTGGCTGAAGTTTTTTTTGCACTAAAGTTGTGGAGGCATTACCTCATTAGTGAGAGATTTATGGTTTTACTAGACCATAAGAGCCTAAATGTGTTTTCTCTCAGTGGGTTATGAATCTACACCAGTGGAGGTGGATATATTTTCTTCGAGATTATGAATTTTAGATCTATTAAACCCTAGTAAAGGGGAATTTTTTTTATGATTCATTGAGTCAAAATTCTCAAGGGGATGTGGTTTGGGAGTCTACCGATGTTTTGAAAGGGGTGGGGGAACTTGAATTAATTCATATTTATGTTATAGAGAGTAGTTTTTGTGGTTGTCTTTTTCATATGAATGTGGAGTTATCCTTATACAGCAGGTGGAGGAGTCTCAGTGGGGAGACTTAGAGTCATAGGTGATGCGTGATCATGTCGGCCATAGTGATGCTCTAGAGGGGTGTTCGAGGGATGGTTAGAATCATTTTTTATTCCATGTGAGTTTATTTTTTCTAAATTCAATACAAAAGGGAGTTATCTATGAGTTTCACAGCTCACATTTTGTGGTACAACCTGGTGTGACAAAAATTTATCATGGTTTGAGGTGATAGATTTGGCGGTCGAGGATGAAATAGTCGATGGAATAGTTTGTGGAAATATGTTTTTTTAGTAGTTAAAAGTAAATCACCATGTTTCAGGTTGTTTCTTGCAGTCCTTGGATATACCCAAGTGGAAATGGTAAGACATTTCAATGGATTTCATCACAAGGTTACCCCGAGCTCAGGGAGGTTATGATGCGGTATGGGTGATAGTAGACCAACTAATAAATTTGTCTCACTTCCTATAAATCCATGAGTCAAGTGTTGTGGATTTATTAGTGATGTGGAATATAAAGGGTGTGTTTAGGGTTAATGGGGTACTGATTACCATCATATTTAATTGATATCCTTGTTTTACCTCACGAGTTTATAGGGGATTGTATCATGCTTTTGGATCTTATTTTCACCTTATCACTATTATCCACCCTAAAAAAGATGGTCTGATAGAGAAAAACATCTGGTAAATCAAGGATATATTATGAGATTGTCACTTAGACTTTAGTGGATCATGGGTAAGGTACCTACCTCTAGTAAAGTTTTCATACAACAATAGCTATCACTCATCCATTGGCATAACCCCATTTGAAGTGGTGTATGGGTAGTCATGTCGTTCTCTATTGTGCTGGATGGAGGTTGGGGAGTTAGTAACTCCTGGTCCTAATGTGGTGTATCGCATGACTGAGAAAATAAATTTTGTTCAAGAGTGGATGAGGGTGGTGTAGGACTATCAAAATGATTATACTGATCATAGTTGGAGGCCCCAAGAGTTCAATGTTGGAGACCATGTGTTCTTGAGATTCTCTCATCATCATGGGTAGTGGAGGTTTTGTAGGGGGGGATAGATTTCTCCCTAGTTTTTTGGGACCCATGAGGTTTTGGGTAAATTTATTATTTATCATTGGAAATGTGGTTTGAGAAGATCTAAGACATATTCCATGTGTCTCAGCTTCATTAGTATCTTCACAATGACTCTCATGCAATTAACTGGGGAGAGTTGGATATTGAGGATGATGTGATGCTCATGGAGTGTCCAGTAGAGATCCAAGATCATCAAGAGAGGGTGTTGTTTATAAGGACAATTCCCTTGGTATTCATGTACAATAATAGTGTCCTAGAGGAGAGTAATTGAGAGTGATAGATGAAAATGTGTTTCTAGTACCCAGAATTGTTTTGATTTTTATTTTACTTGTTTGGTTTTTCTTATATGTTGTGACAATGTAACTTTTTATTTTATAAGATGTGTTGTTTTATTGATGTGTAATGTGTGATATGTGATAAAACCACTGATATATGAAAAAGGGAGGACCTAAATCCTAATCAATACGTTTTGTAATTTGACACGATTAAAACCATGAATGGGAGTCAGTACCTCTCAAAGTGGATAATATCTTTACATAAAATATTAAATTTTCTGATTTATGTGCTCGGGGAAGTGTTGTTTGTTGGTTTGGAAATGGTTAGTTTCTGATATGTAGAGTTTGATGTGACTGTGTGGAAATGAGGTGGTCTGTGGATGGTTTCAGATTATTTGGTGTTGTTCCCAGTGAGAGGTGGTAATGTGGTAGTGTGGGGTATTTTATGGGTTTTTTGGTTTGGCATGTTTTGGTAGTGGTGGTGTTGAGGTGTAATGAGGACCCTGATAGCTATCTTGTAGGGTGGTTGTTCGGACCTCTTCTTTTCTTCAAGTTTGGTTTTTATTCTTGGGGATAAGAATCATTTTAGAGGTATCTAATGTAACAGTCATTCCCTTCCTGACCCATTACATTGCTAATTTTGGTTTTGGAGGTGTTCTAGGGGAGGATAGAGGAGAGTTTTGTGGAGTGGGAGATCTAACTATATAGAAGCTGAAAATTCACAATGTGAAAGTGGAATTCACGTCATTAATAGGTGTTTTAGGGCTTATGTAGCCAGTGATTTCATGGATTGTATGAAGCGTTGGAGGAGTCCATGAAATAGATTCAAGTCATGAAAGGGGAATTCATAACATGGGATTAATTCAAAATGAGGCACCATGAATATTATCAAAAGTGTGTGATATAAGAAATCCATGCCTTGCAATGGTTACACAGATTATAATCCATGGACCCCGTGGAATTCATGATGTGAATATGAAATTTACTCCATGAATAAGGAAACTTACAACCTGATTATATCTTTTTATCATCCGTTTTTCCTCTCATTCAACCACTTCTTCCACTCATTTTTAAGGAACCCTAGGAACTTTCATGATAT
Organism: Viscum album; assembly: GCA_963277665.1. Classification (NCBI taxonomy): domain Eukaryota; kingdom Viridiplantae; phylum Streptophyta; class Magnoliopsida; order Santalales; family Viscaceae; genus Viscum; species Viscum album. Next base: position 57,080,199 of record OY728145.1, on the reverse strand, counting down.
CTTCTGATCCATCTTACCCTACCTTAATCCTCATTTTTTATGGTTGATATTTGGTGACCCAAGGTGATTTATCATTATTTTCCTCATTCTTTCCCTTGCATTCTTCCTCAGAGATCTGTTGTGGTTGTGTTGTTATTTTGTGGGTGTGTGTTGGGCTATGTTTCTGACAACCCTTTAGTTTGGTTCAAGTTGATCTAGTATTTTTTTGTGCAGTTTTAGTTTTCAAGCAGTTTATTCTTTACCCTATAGTGCATAGTGAGATTAAAAATATTCTTTGAGGCAGTTAATCCCATTTCTCTCCCTATTTACATGTTATGTGTGGGGATTTCATGATTATGTTTTCCATTTTTTAGAAATTAAGGGTTGTTATAATAATGATAATTAATTTGAATAACTGAAATTAATTTCTATAGAGAGATATTGCATATTTTGACTGCTCTAATATTTTATCTAATGATATTATGCCATGTTGTTGTCTTGTTGAAAATAGAAGCTGTTGGGAGCCTTGTTTGCGTTGTAGATTATATGGGTTGAGAGCCTTTATATGTTGTTTGATTACACCTTGAATAAAAGGATAAAGAACATATTTATGGATAAATAACTATTTGACCATGGAATCTAGTTTTGTGATAATACCCATGCTAAATTAAAGAAGTAGTGTGATGAAAGACCTTGAATAAATTGTGGAAATCAGAAGGTGTTGTCATGATGTGTGCTTGTTCTTGTCATGTTTCCCTATGTGGTTTGGGATATTGTACAATGGTGGAGATGATGGGATGGTATTTTTGAGTCATGGGTATATGATGTAATATTTTTTTGGCATAGATGACATGTGGTCAGATGTGTGGTTGTGTTATGTGATGTGGTGTGCAGTGGTAGTGGTGTGAAGTGGTTGTGATTGTGTGGTAGTTATGATGTGTGTTTATTGTATAAATATGAATTGGTTGATGTGGCCTGAAAATGATGGTGGTTGTGGTGTTGCGATGATGTTTGTTGTGAATTAGGATATTTTCTGTACAATGGTTGTGTTAGTTTCCTGGTTAGCCATGAAAAAAATAAAATGATAAAATGGTAAAAATAGAACAGTAAATAATAAATATGGGCTGGAAATGGTTGTGTGCTAAGTGTATTAATTAATTGAATGTTAAATGAATGGGAAATGTAAATGTTATTGAAGTGTCTTAGTAAATGAAAGCATAAGTGTGGCTTGTATGGTGGTTGTGTGATGAGTTGTATATAGTGGTGGCAGCAATTGTGAAAGTTGATGTGTGGTACGGTGGTGGTGAGGTAATGTGTTCTAGTATTGTTAGTGTGAACCCATAGTTCAGGTATTGTTTGATATATATATATATATATATATCATGTATGATTATGTTAATTTGTTAATCACCCCACCCGATGTGGATGAAATTACCAATTCTCTTAGGTTACAGGTTCTGGGTGTTTTCTCAAACATTCAAGATAGTGGTGATACATATGGGTGGATACCCCCTCTTCCCTTCCCTTGCTTCAGTAGTGATATCCCATGTGTCTTCAGGTGATTTTTGAAATGATGACCCATGAGTTTTTGAGTGAGGTGATTTGATATGGATATAATGAGATGTGATATGTGGTGGGTTTATGCATGGTAGGAGGAGTGCATGAGGTTTATTTACTTCATTTTCATGATACCCTACCACTTCAATTATGATGTGGTGAGATGTGATGTGATCTTTCCTAATTCTAGAATCAGATACTATACCTTGAGAGGGTGGGTGGGTAGGGATGTGTCCCTACCCACATCAGAGATGGCTGGTATGTGATGTGTTGTGATTTTATGTGTTGTGATGTGTATGGAAGGGATGGTACCATTGGAAATTTGACATTGGGGTATGAGAGTGTAAAATCGATGGGGAAGTGGTAGTGGGGAACCTTTATTTGTTATGATCTTGATTCTATATTATTATATTGGATGTATGATTTGGTATGAGATTCTTGGTGAGGCTGGGTTTTGGTTAGTTGACCTGTATAGGTTCTTGTTGGTTATGTTGTTTGTTCACTGGTGCATTAGCATGCTATTTTCACATGTTCACTTGAGACCTTAGTTATATCCCTACTAATTATACATTTGTGCTCACCCTACATATATAAACTATTTTTCATGTATCCAAGAGGACTTTGGGGAACGAGATATATAACAACCCTGCTCTTTATTACACATATAAACATAGTTTATTACATAAAATCATCACTTGATACAAGATTTAAGATCAATAGGTCTAGTGTATTTGGGTCTTAGGAATATTACATAACAACTTAGAAAATAAAACACATCGTCTTTATTGAAGACTTCTTTTACATGACCACAACATTCCTTCGTACTTAGCATTGCATGGGATAACCTGAGGAAATGAATAATAAAAGGGTGAGATATAAATCCCAGTAAGGCAGTAAACAAGGTATAACATGAATAATGTAGTACATGTTAGTAAATAGGCATACCAATGGGGCATAAGAGAAACATGAACATAAAGGCATGATATATCATGATTATCATAACATGGAAATGTGGCAACAACACTGAACATGGTATTAGCATGAGCCAAGGATCATTGCACATGGAGCATGAGTAAAACCTTATTACACTTTAATTATCATGATTAAAACCTCATTTCAATAGACGTATCATGATACTAATCTTTACCCAATGCATTGGAGTGCTATCAAGGTGCACCCTTCTTAATCATTTCATTTCATGCATAAGTGTGCCACGTGGATCATATAACATGGATTAATTAAAAATAATCATTTATTCCACAATAAAGGAATGTGTAATTCATACATGAAACTATATAATCAATAAGTAAATGTTCATAAATTTGAATACTCTTGATAGAGAAATGATCATGGTATTCTCTGCATAATGACTTTGGATTGGAAAATCACAGTGCAATATCGGCAGCATAACGGTGTGACATAAGAGTCATAAAAATGGTTGATTATATATAAAGGGGTGTCTAATAATATTTACATGAAATTTATAGTAAGGTAATCATATAGATACATGTCCCAACATATTTAATGAAATTTATATTCATAATACAAAATAATTTCTTGAATGTAAATGAGAAGAGAGAAATTCCTTACAGGATTTTGGCATGGTAATGGGTGTACATGGGAGGCATTAATGAGATATAAAGAGGTCTCTCATCATTAAAAAATAGGGAGGCCATTATGGGGGATGTGTAAAATCATACCCCAACATTTTTAATTGAAAAAAATGGTATAACAATATAATAAAATTTGGACAAAAAATGAGAAAGGAACAAATCCCTTACTTGGAAGTGTGATCCCAAATGCTTGGGAGAGGATTGAGAGAGGCTTATTGGGAGATTCGGGTGCCTTGGAAGGATTATATAGAGAGTAGGGTAGAGTTTGGTTGAGCTCCAAAGTCTTTTATTGAAGAGTAAGTGGGATATTGGGTGGGTTTATATAGGAAAAGAGAGGGAATTCTTTATTATTTAGGTTTTGGACACCACACATTAAACTAATCAAAACTGAAAACCAACCCATGGTTTTTTCCCATGGTTTTTTCCAAATTGGATTGGAAAAAAATATTTTATAAGTACAATTTCCTAACTTCTTAAAATATTAGGCTTTCTTGTGTGGAGGTGAGTCACACTCTCAAGGAAATCATTTAAAAAAGTTAAAATGTTTTATAAGTCTTGGAGGGTCCACTAAGGCTTTGTAAAATAAATGAAACAAACCTAAAATCAAATTATTTTAAAGGTAAAACATATATTTTCCGAACAAATCATTTATATTATTTTATTACATCACTATTGGGTCATTATGATTCTATAAAACACATTATATATTAAAACAGTATTTAATTTTTACCCAAAAATTAAACTATCTCAGAAAATTATAAAAAAATAATCTTTTGATAATTTCAATATCTGGATTCCAAAAATAATATTCATTTTATCTAAATAATTTTCTAAATATGTGAATTTTTACTTTTAAAATAAAAACTGACATTTATCGAAAAATCATCGGTTTTTGTCAAAAACAGCTTTCAAACCTTAATAAAAAATACAATTGTATTCATAAAAATTATACAATAATTTATATTTAATAAAAACTAATTTAGTAATAAAATTTTATTAAAATATTATTTAATTCAAAAATCCATTAATTCATCAAAATAGAATTTTTAATTGAATATTAACTAAAAATACTTTTTTTCTTTAAAAACTATTTACAAAGTAACAATAATAAAATGAATGTGTATTATTTTTTCTATAAAAAAATAATGCACATAATAATAGTGCTAAGATATTGTTACATAACCCATTATAACACCTGCATATGACCTAAGGGTAAGGTGTGTGATGGTGATAGACTCTTGGGGTGGCTCGAATAACATCACTCTAGTAGTAATCTCTATCAACTTCCACTTCTCCTATAGGTGGTTTTGTTCAAGATTAACGTGTTGAATCTCGGTTTGGGATTATTCAAGAGTGAAGCCCAGTGATTCTACCTCTTTTCTGAGCTCTGACAAATGGGATTCATATGGAGCAATTCTACTAGATGCGGCTATCACTTCCTTTTTCTGAGTAAATTGGATTTGTTAAGGCTCTATATTTATAATAATCATGTGATCACTGTTAAACAACTATATTAGCAACAGTAACAATTATTAATAGTATTTTAAAGTCCAAAAACATAAAACCAAATAATTGAATATGTTTTATATAACCATTATACATAATAATACATTTAAATAGATCATGGGTCATTTTCATTAATAAAAGTTTTGGTCGTTACAAGATAGATATTACTAGCTTGGGTTTTAAAACTTCTATTGATTTATTGCCATAAGATATGTCTTTTGGTTTATTAGAGACCTTTATTTTTATTGGTTTAATTTATACATGCATTACAAGATGGATTTGGGTTTATTTTATAGTATCTTCTAGAGTGTTTTGGTGGTTTTTTATCCTATATCTCAATCTTATTTTATTATAGAGGGTAATGCCTCCCATATATGTTAGATTTGTATACCCTCAGTGCTACTCGGAATCTTGGGTTCTACTAAATGTGGGACTTGGGAAAATTATCTCTCTCCCTTCATTGTGTAATCTTTGGTGGGAGAGTTCATGATATGAGGATAATAAAGGTTCTAATAACTACTTCATCATCATCATTTCTTATAAAAATCCAACCTATTAGAAATAAAACATCCATAATACCATAAATACATGGTATATGTAGGGATTTGGATAATGGATTTTATGAAAATAGGAATGATTAAGCATTATAATGACTTGTGAATGGGATATAATGAGAGGTAATAATTATAACTCATTGATAATAAAATAAATAATTTATAATAATGAATCATAATAACATTTCACATTTAAATTAAAAGGAATTGGAAAGGATTACATAAATAAATAAAGAAAATAGGTTGAGAACTCTTACCTTGGAAATTAACTTATTAATGCCTCATAAAGAACACCTTATAACCTTAATAATGGATCAAAGGGACTCTTGAGAAGGTAAATGAGAGAAACATTGTGATCACTAATTTTGGATTGAAAATGACTAGAATGATAGGTGGAAATTTTTACCAAATGTAAGGGTATTGTTTATTAATTTTGGGACTTAGACTTTGGAATTTTAGGTTATGAAAAAAAACCATTGGCTTAACCATGGTTTTAACTCATGGTTTTTCTCAATTAATTCATGTTTCTTTATTTTTTTTCATGTGATAAATGAAATGAAATTTTTAATATTACCATTCCATAGAAACATTATTTATTCACAAAATATGTTTTTTAAAATCTTAATTTACATTTTAGACTTTGAAAATACTATTATCGGTTTAGAAATTAATTTTAATTTATTAAAATACATTAAATTAATAAAATATCTTATTTATGGTTAATTATCAACTTATAGTAATTATTAAATCGTTTTTATATTATAATGAAGTCATAATAGTTACGGTATATGCATGCCTTATTTTACTGTTTACTGAAAATTTTGATTGTCTCATAAAATTATGAAAAATTCATATTTGGTTAATTTAAATTTATTAATTCCAAATTTGAATTCCATTTTATGAAACTAATTTCATTTATATGATAATTTTAATTATTAACTAAAACTTTTAGCATATTTCAAAATCATGTTTTTGGAACCAATAATTTAAAAACTAGATTTTAATAAATCTTAATGTGATTACAAACCATAAGTGTATAATTATATTAATATTAAATGATCAATATAAATTATTAATTATTATTAATTATTTTTTACCAAATGATTTCATGTATTTCATTATAAACATGTATGTATATCAGTTATATTGCTATTACTGTAGAACCCCGGGACACCCTGAGAGGGGAGGGGTGAATCAGGGTGTCAACTTTTTCTTTTAAACTGATAGATCTTGTTCCCACATTGTTAGAAACTAGTTTGACCTATATTATGGAAATTAGAATAAATAAAACATTCACATGCAAAGGGATGGCACAACACTTTTTACTTGGTTCGCCACTAAGGGCTACGTCCAAGGAGTATACGCCGACAGGTTGTCGGTCGTACCAAATTCTATTATTCTTCACTCATTGTGGATTACAAAGATTTGGGAACAGTCACTCTGTCCCAGGCTCACTGCCTTTAAAATTGTTCAGGGATAGCCTACTGTGTCCCTAGGTTCACTCCCGTTGACTCCCCCTGGCCCACTGCCCTTGTTGAAGTCCCACTCAATTTATATACGTGAAGGTCTCTTCATCATTACAAAAGAATGCATCCTCTGTTTTATGTAGATGCTCTGTTGAAGTCTAACCGTCACCCGTAGACTAATCTCACTTTTCACCAAAGGTAGCGGGCAATCTTCCAGCTTTCATGTAGCCCCAAAAATATCGGCGTGATTCAACAACACCGGGCACGCTTCTCCAAGCCCAACGCGCAAGTTTCAAGATGGCATGCAAGTCTCAGCGTGCAAGTCCAAACTGGCACACAAGTACACCTCAACCAATTGCATGACACTCACTTATTCAACTTCAAACTTGCACGACTCAACCCCTTTCTCTCCCAAACTACCTTGGACGCACAGCTAACAACTGTCTCACAACTTCAACTTGCGCGACCCACCACCACTTGCGTGACCACTACACCTGCGCGACGAGAGCTCAGATTTTCTCTAAGTCTGAACTTCATACTGAATGAGGAGGGGTGGACCTCTATTTATAGGAATTAGGTGTAACACCCCAAGCTTCCTCGGTATGTTTCCTTTCGAATAATGCAATGACGTGCATTGTACGCAACTTCGAGATTTTAACACACCATAACCAATCAAACTAGCTGTTATGGATAGTAATACCTACTTTTTGAAATTTTATAAATTCTATCTCTCAAAATGGACTTCATTTTTGGATTCGGAATATCGAAATTAGCCTAGGGTGAAATTTTGGTACTTTTCGGATAACTTTCATATTTTGATGAATAGTGAAAATTACTAAATTTTAATTAAAAACAACTTTTTTAATCAAAATAATTAATAGTGATAAATTATGAATTTGAGTGGTTTTAAAGTATATTTAGAATATATTTTTACCATGTAATACAATGTGGGTCATTGAACAAAATTTCACATTTAAACCATACATAAACAAGTGACAATCTTTTGATAGTTATTATCTCTAAAAAACACGCTTTTTGTTTTAACAACGGGAATTAATTTTAAATTAATTTCTGCCACTTATGTGTTTTGAATTTGGAAAAATGATTTCCATATTTGGAATCAGTATGTTCAAATTGTGTAAATAGGTAACTTTTATTTTTAAACATTTTGGATAATTACTCCGGTAAATATTTTATTTACCATGGTTAAAGGGTAAATCCGGTAAACAAGGGTTAAAAAATAATATTATAATAATACAAAATTACCCTAAAACGTGTCTTAAACCTATTGGTTGATACATGGTCGACCCTGGGCATCTTTGGGTCGATTTTGGGACCCCATGGATCCACTTGTAAGTGATAATGACACTTTATTTTAATTAAGTTAAAATAAATACAAAAATGACACAAGCATATATCTTTTAACAAAACAATTGTTACAGAGGGTTATATAAGTTGGATTTTAGATTATAAATATTAATTATAATTATAAAACGATTTCCTACATAATTATATTTTATTTATAATTTTTAGACATTAAATAATTTAATTTATTTATGACACAATGATGATGAATTAATTACTTTAATAGTGAAAAATTAAAATAATTGATATTATAAATACCCAAATAAATATAATATGAAACTTTTAATGAATTAAAATACTTTTATAGGATAATATGACATATTAGGATTGATTTAATTTACTTTGTTCGAAGTAATCAATCTGTTATGAGTTTCACAAAAATCAACTATTGAATAGTGTCAAAATTGACATAAAAGAGTTCTTAAAACAAATATTATATTATTAATTGATATTAAATTCCTAAAAATATAATATTCGGCCAATAGACTTATATAATGATATGTTAATAATTAATGTACCACTTGAGGGTCTCTTGGATGTATATAGTAAGTTTATTAACCATATAATATAAAAATACAAAGAGACATTGTAAAAGTGAAACTAATTAACTAAGAGTTAATACTTAAAGATAAGGTTAATATAATGACCCAAACCTGTATAAATTCTATTTGTTGAGTTTTTTTCGACCCATCCCCACATTAACTTTTAAATAATAAACTTTGGAGCCATTATAAACCGAATATTAATTTATTATAAATTAATATTTCTAGCTTTTCCAAAGGTGCCCCTCACCCCTCTTATAAAAGGGCACTCCTCCTTCTCATTTCTTCACACCTTCAAAGCCCTTTTGTTCGGCCAAAACCTGCCCAAATACTATATCAAATTCCCTCACTACAACCTATAGGCCTTAGTTTGATCATAAATCCAACCTAAGGAGCCATTTTGATCAAATCAAAAGGAAGAACCCGAAGAAGAGGTAATGTTTTCACCACCCATTTTCAAGTTCCTTTCTTCTTCCACTTCCTCTTTCTTTGTTATTACCATTATAAAATAATAACTCCAGTATCATATATATACTGTGATGTTATTATAAATATGGTACAACCATATTCAGTATTCTATCCATCCTTTGAATAACATTTCACCATACGTGCGTACGTACGGCTTACCGTCTCCACGTCGTGGTGTAATTGTTATTCAATATATTATTATTTGGATGGGTATAATAATGATGTGTAACTCATGTAAATAATAAATATAACATGATAATGATTCTGTATATATGATATAACATCCAATTATATATTATTTTAATATCAAAAGAATGATATTGTCACTCGTGCGTATGTACGGACTACCGTCTCCACGAACGCGATGAGATTCATTCTCCATCATATCCATTCAAGTATAATTATAATTTTATGATTTAAAAATAGTATCTAAGGACTTTATATAATTCTGGATATGAATAATATACATCCCATTAATAAAGAATATGTCTCACATAACAAAGAATATAAAGTAAAATGAACCCGTTAACACCCGAAATGACGATAATTCTAACATATTATTAACAAATCAATGTTAAAAGATCATATATGATATCATATTAAAGTAAATGATTCTTGTATAATTAAATAACAATTATTTCACAATTATACAGGAGGTAAACCTACTGTCGACCAAGGAAAAAGTACAAAGTAAGGGATTTTCTTATCTCACTTTCAATTCTGTGAGATTTCCATTGTTCGCCACTAAATTATTGAAAGTGGTGTATTGTGTGCTTCCATTTGATATATATTATAATGGTTCTCTTTATATTCATTTTATTATATAAATCATTTGGTGTTTATTAACTTTTGGCCATACGACTCAATTGATTAACGTGGTAAGGGGTTTCTTATCTCACTCTTAATTTCGTGAGAATTCCATTGTTCACCACTTATTTATTGCATGTGGTGTATGTGTGCTGCCCATGATTGTATTAATTGTGTAATATACTTTAATTTATGGGTATCTAAATCATCATTTTATGATCCTTCTTTCATGGGTGCATGTTTCATAAGTTACCAAATCGATAAGGGAATTTGAGATTTCAATTTCCACTCATTCGGCTTTACGCATATTTCATTGATTATATTACTCCAAGATTTTGTGTGGAATCACTATTCATTTGATTATGTCATAATTTACACTCCCCTTAATGTGGATATAATTTTGATACACATAATCACTCCATTGATAATTTCTCAAGTCATCGATATGAATTTGATAAGAGTAATTTTAACTCATTCTCCATTTGTTGAGTTAAACATCCAATTCATTGGTGTTGTTTTTACAAGATTATGTGGGAATGTCCTTTGATTGTTTTACACTAAATATCCAATCATATTTAGTGTATTTATATTTTCCACACATAACTATGTCGTTGATTTATCCTTAACCTAAGGATACGGCCTTTATGAGAGATTTCATCTCAACTTAAATTCTATTGAGACTTATTTGTTGTTATACACCAAATCACTTTTATGTGGTGTATATAATGTACTTTGACATAGTATATCATGAATCCCTTTATTCTCATGATATTACAAAGTTTTTATTACCTCAATTATTTGTATTCAAGTGTATCTCTTTTGGTTAGAATCTCTAACTAAAATACCATTTTTAAATGTTTTAAAGACTTATTCATCTAAATATTTCTCATTAATGTCCATGTTTTAAAAATGGTTTTAAGGATTTATTTATATGGATATTAAAGTTTTAAAATTAAAACTCATTTTAAAAGTTTCAAAGTGGTATGGGACACTTTGATTCAAAAATATATTGTTAAACGGCTTCTTGACAAATTGTGTGACTTTTAAATGATTTCAAGAAAAAGGGGGATATTTCTCTCAAATAGTTTTGATGATTATTTCCATCTATGTCAACATCCTTCATTATTCTTGATTGAGGTTAATGTGATACAATACATTCTTTCATATTGTATCGAATGAGTTATGTTTGACTATGGATGTGCTATTTTTATACCATTCATGGTTTGTGGTTAAAGTATTGACATTCTGTATGCTAGTTTTAATACGAATGTTTATGTTATGTTTAAACCTGTTCATATGAGGAATGCATTCGACTTAATAAGTGATGGGTGGAGCCCGCTATAGCTCCTCGATGCATCGGTAGGTCTCATGAGACAAACTAGTGTCTTGGCACAAGGCCTTGGCAAAATCTTATTTGTAGTCTTGGCATGAGGCCTTGGCTATGTGGTTATGATAGTCTGGCATTATGCATTCCATCATTATGAAAGTGGTTATTGATAATTCATGGGATTGTTCGACTAGTATAATATCCATTTGAGTAATTAAATGGCATTATTTTATTTTATCTTTTCCATTTTATGCTGAAGTTCAAGTTTAAAAGGCTTTTGTTTTAGTTATAAACTGCCTTAAGTGTTTATGCTTATTTATGAAAGATTCTGCTATAATGTTATCCTTACTGAGCATATGAGCTCACCCCTTTCAATGTTTTATTTTTCCCAGGATTATGAAGAAGTAATTTATGAATGACCTACAGGGATAGTATGAGGGGATATGAAGACAAGATGTTTTTTTTTATGATGTAATGTAAAAATTTATGGATGTATCTTGTTATTCCAAGGCTACTAAACTAATCGGTCTTTCGATACTTGATCTTTCTCGTGATCATGCCAATGTTATGTAATAATGCACCGACTCTAGGTAACTAGGGTCGGGGCGTTACAGTTGGTATCAGAGGAAGTTTAGTACAAACCTTGGAAGCTAGATTTAGATAAACTCTAATTAGAGCACGTAGACCTAAGATGAACTTTGAGGATTAGTATAAAAGAACTTCCTAGAATTTTGGTATTGTAGAGATTTTGTGAGTTTTCCGAGCAATACATCCCTGTCTGGATACGAGCAGGTTGAGGCGGCTCTGGCACAGATGTACCTAGGGGTAAAACCCAAAAACACCGCTTTGAGCTAGACTCGAACAGGAACTGGTGCACGACAACGGGCCTTGCTGCACTCTTGGTTACGACACTCCCGGGGGATATGCTTAGGATAATTTACATTTTGTTTACAAACCGATTTAAGTAATATATATATAAGATGAGAGTAAATGACCTTGGTTAATCCTAATATGTTTCAAATTGAGAATATGGTGACATTTTAATCTCTAAATGATTTTACGACTACTATTACTCACAAAATGATTTCTAGTTTTAGTCAATGGCTGGATTCCAAGGAAGTCATAGTGACTTTTAGAATGATGTACAAGGTGGGAACGGTGGTGTAAATGAGCAACAAAATGGAATGTTGATAGGCGTAAAAGATATCATCTTTATGCCAAATCAGTTTTCCAAAAATATGATCAACAACATATATATTAACCAACTCCCAGACTCAACAAGGAAGAGAAAGGTGATAAATGATAAGAGCTCCAGCAATGGAGACCATGGAGAAAAGAACCCTCAATTTTCATCATGCAGGAAATGTGGAAAGAGACACCCAGAAAAGTGTCTCAATGGGACAACGAAATGTTTTACGTGCGGGAAGGAAGGACATAAAGTGAAGAATTGCCGAAGAAAAATGAAGAGTACTATGGAAGAAGATAAAAATGGTCCCAAGATTCCATTTACAGTCATTTGCTGTAAATGTAGGGGACCTGGCAATTACCCGAGTGAATGTCCTATTCTATAGGATATTTTCTTGGTCAAAGAAGAAGATATGTGGAAATAAATGGTTGGAGAAAAATTTAAAAAGTGTTAGCACTCCTTGTTGATGGGTTTACTTTGGAATTACTTTCTCTTGTATTTGTAACCCCACAGTTTGCCATGTGAGAATGATATTTGAGGACTAATTTTCTCTTCTCTTGTGGATATAGGTATAAATAACCATTTGGTTTTATATGATCATTGGGGTTTGAGAAAATTATAAGTTATTATAATTTGGGATGAAAATGCAAAGTATGATATAACATTTGTGGTTAAATTATGTTATTTTGAGGAATTTATCTCATTTTGGTAATATTATAAAATATAGTTTTTGAAAAAGGACAACACGTAGACCGTGTGACAACCCGTCGCGTCGGACAAAGCTGTGGGAATCGAACCCACAACCAAAGTGCGATTGGGATTTATCGCCTACCACTAGACTACGTGAAGTCCCTAGTTAGTGTGACTATTTTTTTTTTGTTAAATGATTTTATTGATCAATAATAAGATGATTTGGGTTCTTATGTCTTATCAAATGAATACCCTTGGTATAGGAAAATGATTTGGTGATTAAGTGATAAATTTTATTTTGGAAGATGTTCGCTTTGTTGGGAATACTATATGCCCAAGGAAAATAGAATACAATGGGGTTTCATTTGTAGAGTAATGGTGGATTTTTATCTACGTTTTTATTGTTGATTTATAGTGATTTGGGTTATTTATGGAAATGATTAACCTATAACAGAGAATATGTGATGATGTTAATTACTTTTAAGTATGTGACTTTAAGAGTATTTGATGTCACTTGGAGATACAATGTAACATGGGAGACTACATAATCAAATTCTTCTATGTTTTGGGTTTCAATATTAGTTTGGATTATATTGAAGGATTTTAAGGACAATTGATTATTGAATGGTATTTATTTAACTTTGGGGTATTGTTGGTTTAATTTTAGAAATTAAGATTAGTGCATATTTATCTCAAGGAATATCCTTTTGGGGGATCATTAGATCATTCACTAACCATTTTGGTTTTGATTAATCTTCATATACAATGTAAATATATAGTTTATCCTGCATGGATCATGTGATTCTATAGAATTTTATTCTAGCTCTTCCAGTGTGACCAAGTCTTCTTGAATACTCATCGTTTAAAAAAAAATTGAGTTAGTGGTGGAAATTTATTAAAGAATGAAACTCTACTTAAAATGTAAGTATATCTCAAAATGTTCTTAGTCAATATCATAAATGAATTCCACGTCCTTATGTAATGTAACTTAAAAAAAATGTTGTTCGTTTACTTTCCTACTAGGAGACTAATGGTTGTTTGTCCCAACACAAGTTTGTGGTTTTCTTATTGTTAACTTTCTCCTGATCATGATTTCTATCCCTCTCCATCAGAACTTGACACTTAGTTTATCATCCATATCCATGTTTTCTTACATGGAATCCTAGTATGGGTTATCTTGGATGACCCTTATACCTCTCTTTCTTTCTTTTAGAGTGATAGTTTTATTGACTCTTTTTCCGATGTGGGACTTTCCATTATATTCCCAAGCAAAATTTTAAAAATTGCGAGGACGCAATTTATTGAAGGAGGGGAGAATTTAACACCCCAAGCTTCCTCGGTATTTTTCCTTTCGAATAATGCAATGACGTGCATTGTACGCAACTTCGAGATTTTAACACACCATAACCAATAAAACTAGCCATTATGAATAGTAATACCTACTTTTTGAAATTTTATAAATTCTATCTCTCAAAATGGACTTCATTTTTGGATTCGTAATATTGAAATTAGCCTAGGGTGAAATTTTGGTACTTTTCGGATAACTTTCATATTTTGATGAATAGTGAAAATTACTAAATTTTAATTAAAAACAACTTTTTTAATAAAAATAATTAATAGTGATAAATTATGAATTTGAGTGGTTTTAAAGTATATTTAGAATATATTTTTACCATGTAATACAATGTGGGTCATTGAGCAAAATTTCACATTTAAACCAGACATAAACAAATGACAATCTTTTGATAGTTATTATCTCTAAAAAACGCGCTTTTTGTTTTAACAACGGGAATTAATTTTAAATTAATTTCTTCCACTTATGTGTTTTGAATTTGGAAAAATTATTTCCATATTTGGAATGAGGATGTTCAAATTGTGTAAATAGGTAACTTTTATATTTAATCATTTTGGATAATTACTCCGGTAAATATTTTATTTACCATGGTTAAAGGGTAAATCCGGTAAACAAGGGTTAAAAAATAATATTATAATAATACTAAATTACCCTAAAACGTGTCTTAACCCTATTGGTTGATACATGGTCGACCCTGGGCATCTTTTTGTCGATTTTGGGACCCCATGATGATGAATTAATTACTTTAATAGTGAAAAATTAAACTAATTGATATTATAAATACCCAAATAAATATAATATGAAACTTTTAATGAATTAAAATAATTTTCTAGGATAATATTACATATTAGTATTGATTTAATTGAATTTTTTAGAAGTAATCAATCTGTTATGATTTTCACAAAAATCAACTATTGAATAGTGTCAAAATTGACATAAAAGAGTTCTTAAAACAAATATTATATTATTAATTGATATTAAATTCCTAAAAATCTAAGGTTCGGACAAGAGACTTATATCATGATATTTTCATCATTAATGGACCACTTTGGGGTCACTTGGATGTATATAGTAAGTTTATTAACCATATAATATAAAAATACAAAGAGACATTGTAAAAGTGAAACTAATTAACTAAGAGTTAATACTTAAAGATAAGGTTAATATAATGACCCAAACCTGTCTAAATTCTATTGGTTGAGTTTTTTTCGACCCATCCCCACCTTAAATTTTAAATAATAAACTTTGGAGCCATTATAAACCGAATATTAATTTATTATAAATTAATATTTCTAGCTTTTCCAAAGGTGCCCCTCACCCCTCTTATAAAAGGGCACTCCCCCTTCTCATTTCTTCACACCTTCAAAGCCCTTTGGTTCGGCCAAAACCTGCACAAATACTATATCAACTTCCCTCAATACAACCTAGAGGCCTTAGTTTGATCAGAAAGCCAACCTAAGGAGCCCTTTTGATCAAATCAAAAGGAAGAACCTGAAGAAGAGGTAATGCTTTCACCACCCCTTTTCAAGTTCCTTTCTTCTTCCACTTCCTCTTTCTTTGTTATTACCATTATAAAATAATAACTTTAGTATCATATATATATTGTGATGTTATTATAAATATGGTACAACCATATTCAGTATTCTATCCATCCTTTGAATAACATGTCACCATACGTGCGTACGTACGGCTTACCGTCTCCACGTCGTGGTGTAATTGTTATTCAATATATTATTATTTGGATGGGTATAATAATGATGTGTAACTCATGTAAATAATAAATATAACATGATAATGATTCTATATATATTATATAACATCCAATTATATATTATTTTAATATCAAAAGAATTATATTGTCGCTCGTGCGTATGTACGGACTACCGTCTCCACAAACGCGATGAGATTCATTCTCCATCATATCCATTAAAGTATAATTATAATTTGATGATTTAAAAATAGTATCTAAGGAATTGATATCATTCTGGATATGAATAATATACATCCCATTAATAACGAATATGGCTCACATAACAAAGAATATAAAGTAAAATGAACCCGTTAACACCTGAAATGACGATAATTCTAAGATATTATTAACAAATCAATGTTAAAAGATCATATATGATATCATATTAAAGTAAATGATTCTTTTATAATTCAATAACAATTATTTAACCATTATACAGGAGGTAAACCTACCGTCGACCAAGGAAAAAGTACAGAGTAAGGGATTTTCTTATCTCACTTTCAATTCCGTGAGATTTCCATTGTTCGCCACTAAATTATTGAAATTGGTGTATTGTGTGCTTCCATTTGATATATATTATAATGGTTATTTTTATATTCATTTTATTCTGTAAATAATTTGGTGGTTATTAACTTTTTTCCATATGACTCAATTGATTAACGTGGTAAGGGGTTTCTTATCTCACTCTTAATTTCGTGAGAATTCCATTATTCACCACTTATTTATTGCATGTGGTGTATGTTTGCTGCCCATGATTGTATTCATTGTTTAATATACTTTAATTTATGGGTATCTAAATCATCATTTTATTATCCTTCTTTCATGGGTGCATGTTTCATAAGTTACCAAATTGATAAGGGAATTTGAGATTTCAATTTCCACTCATTCGGCTTTACGCATATTTCATTGATTATATTACTCCAAGATTATGTGTGGAATCACTATTCATTTGATTATGTCATAATTTCCACTCCCCTTACTGTGGATATACTTTTGATACACATAATCACTCCATTGATAATTTCTCTAATCATCGATATGAATTTGATAAGAGTAATTTTAACTCATTCTCCATTTGTTGAGTTAAACATCCAATTCATTGGTGTTGTTTTTACAAGATTATGTGGGAATGTACTTTGATTGTTTTACACTAAATATCCAATCATATTTAGTGTATTTATATTTGTCACACATAACTATGTCGTTGATTTATCCTTAACCTAAGGATACGACCTTTATGAGAGATTTCATCTCAACTTAAATTCTATTGAGACTTCTTTGTTGTTATACACCAAATCACTTTTATGTGGTGTATATAATGTACTTTGACATAGTATATCATGAATCCCTTTATTCTCATGATATTAAAAAGTTTTTATTACCTCAATTATTTGTATTCAAGTGTATCTCTTTTGGTTAGAATCTCTAACTAAAATACCATTTTTAAATGTTTTAAAGACTTATTCATCTAAATATTTCTCATTAATGTCCATGTTTTAAAAATGGTTTTAAGGATTTATTTATATGGACATTAAATTTTTAAAATTAAAACTCCTTTTAAAAGTTTCAAAGTGGTATGGGACACTTTGATTCAAAAATCTATTGTTAAACGGCTTCTTGACAAATTGTGTGACTTTTAAATGAATTCAAGAAAAAAGGGGGATGTTTCTCTCAAATAGTTTTGATGATTATTTCCATCTATGTCAACATCCTTCATTATTCTTGATTGAGGTTAATGTGATACAATACATTCTTCCATATTGTATCGAATGAGTTATGTTTGACTATGGATGTGCTATTTTTATACCATTCATGGTTTGTGGTTAAAGTATTGTCATTCTGTATGCTAGTTTTAATACGAATGTTTATGTTATGTTTAAACCTGTTCATATGAGGAATTCATTGGACTTAATAAGTGACGGGTGGAGCCCTATATAGATCCTCGATGCATCGGTAGGTCTCATGATACAAACTAGTGTCTTGGCACAAGGCCTTGGCAAAATCTTATTTGTAGTCTTGGCACGAGGCCTTGGCTATGTGGTTATGATAGTCTGGCATTATGCATTCCATCATTATGAAAGTGGTTATTGATAATGCATGGGATTGTTCAACTAGTAGAATATCCATGTGAGTAAGTAAGTGGCATTATTTTATTTTATCTTTGCCATTTTATGCTGAAGTTCAAGTTTAAAAGGCTTTTGTTTTGGTTATAAACTGCCTTAAGTGTTTATGCTTATTTATGAAAGATTCTGCTATAATGTTATCCTTACTGAGCATATGATCTCACCCCTTTCAATGTTTTATTTTTTCCAGGATTATGAAGAAGTAATTTTTGAATGACCTGCAGGGATAGTATGAGGGGATATGAAGACAAGATGTTTTTTTTTATGATGTAATGTAAAAATTTATGGATGTATCTTGTTATTCCAAGGCTACTAAACTAATCGGTCTTTTGAGACTTGATCTTTCTCGTGATCATGCCAATGTTATGTAATAATTCACCGAATCTAGGTAACTAGGGTCGGGGCGTTACATTAGGATACCCTACGTGATGGCATGAAAGTCCTCCCTCGATGTGCAAGTTTTAGTGCGCAAGTCTCTGCCGCACAAGACACTTGTGTGACCAACCCCAAAATTTGGCACCCCTTCTTCCTTTTCCATATTTTGATGATCTCATCTTGAAAAACAAATGGCATGAAAGTTTCCAAGCCTCCAAGTCTTTGGCGCACAAGTCTCTTTTCCAAAAACCACTTTTCTCCATTTGTCAATTTTTCAGGCCCAAAAATTTAGCAAACACTAGAAAATGGTTCCACCTTCAACGTTGTCATCTGCTTTTTTTGTATGATCACTTTGCCGGCACACATTCTGAACTTTCTCTAAGGATTGAAAACAAATACAAACCATACTTCAATTCATGGCTAGAACAACCATGGTTCCAAAAATCTCCCCCTTTGGGTTTGTTGGCAATCAGTAAATAAATTCAATAGAGCACCATCCATAGGAAAACCATAAATGCAAGAATCAACTCAGCCAACACTCTAAGTCTATGTGAGGAATGCTCGGTGTGGAAAATAAGAGAGGAAGCTTGAATTGGGTTCCCGTGCTTTGGAATTATCAAAGACGCCCAAGAAATTCTCTTACAGTGTCATAAAAGCATTACATGTCCAATGTATTCCTTCTCACCCTTCTCATCCTATCACTGACACTGAATCTCATCGTGTCACAGAAGCATTATATTCCTGAACTTATTCCTTTCTCCCCCATTGACAATAAACCCAAATACTAGTAATTGTTCCTTGTTCAGCTCAAACCACACTCCCCCTGGATAGTATCTCCCCCACAAACCTCCATCACATCCATAAATAGATTAAAAACAGTTAACATGACTGGGGAGAGGGGTATTTAGTAACCTCCTTATGCACTGGGAGGTGGCTGAACACTGAGGTTCAACCGATGCTTCTCAAACACAGCCGATGATAGTGGCTTGGTCCGGATATCATCCACTTGCTCATCAGTTCCCACATGATACATTCTAATCACTCCTTGCTCAACTTTTTCTATGATAAGGTGATACCTGATTTCAATATGTTTTGTACGAGAATGCTGAACAAGATTATTCGTAAGATCAATTTCACTCTTGTTATCAAAATAAATTACCATTGGTTGCTTCACCTTATCACCAATATTTGTTAGTTGTTGCTTCATCCATAGCAGTTGAGTGCATGCCTTTGTGGCAAAGATATACTCAGCTTCAGCAGTACTAAGAGAAGTACTTTCTTGTTTCTTTCTCAACTAGCCAACGCATT
Source organism: Viscum album (assembly GCA_963277665.1). Taxonomy (NCBI): domain Eukaryota; kingdom Viridiplantae; phylum Streptophyta; class Magnoliopsida; order Santalales; family Viscaceae; genus Viscum; species Viscum album. Next base: position 57,060,229 of record OY728145.1, on the reverse strand, counting down.
TATTCCCAATATAGAATTCTCCCCCACTGGTGGAATTTCTATCCACTACATCGCCAGCCCAGTCAGCATAAAAAATGCTAATAATTCACTATCTCTTCCTGCATAAAAGTATAAGCCACAATTGTGAGTACCTTGATTATACCTCATGATTATTTTTACTGTTGTCATATGTTCCTCCTTTGGATTACTCTGAAAGCGGGCCGCTAGACAGGTTACAAAGACAATATTTGTCCGTGTCACTGTCAGGTACAGTAGGCTCCCAATTATCCTCCTGTACATAGTGGGGTCTACAGATGCCCCATCCTCATGCTTTCCAATTTTGGTTCCAACTACAATCGAAGTTGATATTGGTTTGGAGTCTTGCATATTAAACTTCTTCAGCAGCTCTCTTTCATACTTTTCTTGATAAATGAAAGTGTAATCTTGCCTTTGAATCACCTACATCCCCAAGAAATATGTGATCTCCCCAATCATAGACATTTCAAATTATGATTTCATGTGATTGGAAAATTCATCCACTGATTTCTACCTTCTTCCACCAAATATAATGTAATCGACCTAGACTAGAACCATGAACTGATCTTTTGGATAATTCTCCACATATATATTGTGGTCTACTCCTCCTCTTTTGAATTCCAGCTTCTTGAGATACGAGTTCAGCTGGGAATACCATGCTCGTGGTGCCTGCTTCAAACCATATAGAGATTTCTTCAGTTTGCAGACCTTTTTTCATTAGTACCAAGAACAAAACCCACTGGTTGTTCATTGTAGACTTCATCTTCGATTACGTCATTCAATAATATTTTCTTGGCATCCATTTGATATACTTTATATCCTCTATGGAGTGCCATGGAAAGGAAAATCCTGATTGATTCCAGTCTTGCCACTGGAGAAAAGGTTTCTTCAACATCAACACCTTCAATCTGGGAGTATCCTTTATATACCAGTCGTGCCTTGTTTCTAATAACACTTCCATGCTCATAAAACTTGTTCTTGAAGATCCATTTTTTACCAATAACATTGTGACCTTAGGGTCTATAAACAAGATCCCATGTCTAATTCTTGTCAATATGATCTAACTCTTCATTCATGGCTTTCACCCATGATTCATACTTTGCATCTTCTTCAAATGAGGATGGCTTCACAATTGACAGAAATGCAGATTGTGTGTTATTCCTCATCCTCCTTATTTGAGTGGGTGCACTCATGTCCCCAATTATGTTAGATGGATCAATATCAACTCTTCAATTTCTCCTGTGAGGTTCAGTTGCATTCTCTCCAGCCATAGTTTCTTCTTTAGATTCTTCTTCTAAGTCAACATCATGATGTGACTACTGATTGTTTTGTACAGCTTCCTCTATTTCTGTATTTGTATTTTCTCCACGTTCACTTTCTTCCTCACTTTCTATCACATCAGCATATGACTTCCTTGAAGCATTTGTGGTTTTCTCTTCAATTATCTTAACATCAATTCTTTCCACAATCCTTCCTAATCACCTGTTGAAACACTTGTAGCATTTTTTGTTCATTGAGTATCTGAGGGAAATTCCTTCATCTACATTATCACCATACTTCCCTTGATTTCATTCTTTGTTTCTGATGAAGCATTTACTTCCAAAAACATGAAAGTATTTCAAAGAGGGCTTCCTTCCATGCCACAATTCATATGGTGTCTTCATCTCACCCAAATAGAGTCTTGTTCGATTTTGAATATACACCACATCTTGAACAGCCTCTTTCTAGTAATGTCGTGGAATACGACTCTCAATCAACATAGTTCGTGCCATGTTGTTCGCCTATCAATTCCTACGTTCAACAACTCCATTATTTTGTGGAGTTCTCATAGAAGCTACCTCATGTTGTATCCCATGCTTCTCCAGATAATTTTCAAATTCAATGGACATGTATTCCCCTCCATTTTAAGATCACAACACTTTGATTGTTCATCCAGTATCATTCTCGGCGATTTGCCAATATGTTTTCATGCAGTCAAGCACTTGTCGTTTCCTGTGAATGACCATAACACATTCCATTATACTATAATAATCTATGAAAAGGACAAAGTACCTCTCTCCATGAGTTCCGGCAACATTTATGGGCCTTCATACATCTGTATGAATTAGATCAAGAAGATGAGATGCCCTTTTCTTATTTGGCTGATATGAACTGCAGACCAGCTTCCCATGAGTGAAAACATCACAAGACTTTTCACACTCACTCTTTAGGTTGGGAATGTCCATGACAATCCTCAATTTTGATATTTTCTCCATATCTTTTTGATTGATGTGTCCCAGTCTCTGATGCCACAAATTGTTTTCTTCTTCAGCAGTCATGTGACAAACATTTTCTTTACTATCAACCTGATACAAGTTACCTTCTGTTCTGCATCCCTTCATAAGTGAATTGCATGTCTTTCCCTTGATAGTGAAAACTTTCTGATTAAAAGTAACTATAAGTCCTGGGTCACAGAGTTGACTCACACTAAGAAGATTATGACATGGTCCATCTACGTAAAGGAATTATTTATTCTTTAGCTCTCTATTAGCTAATTCAGTACTTCCACTGCCTTTAATTTTCATAGATCCATCATTACCAAATCGTATTGTACCATCAACCTTCATTTTGATATCCGTTAACAGGCCAGAATTACCTGTCATATGAGATGAACAACTGATGTCCAGAATCTAGGTACTATTGATTTTTTTAGCTTTGAGGGCCACCTCTGCAAGGTTAGATTTCTCAATTTTCTTCCTTTATTTCCATGAGACATTGGATTGAGTATAGAGCACTGATGTCCTTTCAATTATCTCATCTGTGAACATTGGTTCTTCATAGTCAAAGTCTTCTTAGAGAGGAGAAAACCTGTTTGTAAGAGCAACACCATCTTGTTGATGAGCTTTGACTTGTCTTGAACTCCGGTATGAGGTGTCCATGTCCCTTATCTACCTGTAATTAACAGCCTTATGACCAAAGTTAGAACAACAAAAATAGTATCCATAGAAACTATTTCTTCTATAAGATGGAGGATATGAAGTCAGTCACCTTTGTTGACGTCTCAGATCTTCCCCATTCAAGTAGCTCCTTGCCTCTTCGCAATATGACATGGTATGGCCCAGATAGCCACAGAACTGACACTTCATGAGAGGAAATTTTTTTTCACTTGAATTTCTCCTCATACCTTATTCCTTGGGAGAATAGTTGGATTGCCTGTCATTTCTAAATGTTTGAGGATAGTTTTTAGTTATCCTTTTAGTTTGGATTGAGGGTTTATTTTTCAGCACTTCAGGAAACATTTCAACATGTCCAAATTTCATCTTGTCTTTATTTTGGCTCTCTTCACATCCAGTACTTGATGTCTCAGCTTCACAACCAATTCCACTCTTTCCCATGCAATCAGGTCTTTGATAACTCAAGATTTTTCCAACCCCATCTGAACCACACTTGGATCTTTCCAGTAATTCTGCATTTGAGAATCTTCCAAACTGTATTTTATTCCTTGATTCGGTCTCAAGTTTACTCCTAAGAGTAACAACTTCCTCCTCAAGACCCTCAGCAGTCTTGGATTTTTCTTCCAGTCTGGATGTGAGTTCATTGATGACCTTTCCCTGCTCTTCAATTATCAGCTTCAGATCCACTACATTGTCATTGATTTCAATGATTTTAGACTATACTTTCACAAATTCTTCAAGTCATTCAATTTCAGCTTCAAGTTGATCAACAAATTCAGTTGATTCTTCTACAATTGATTTCCACTTATTGAAACTCTTACATTTAATCTTAAGCTTACTAATAGCATCCTTAAGTTGCAACTCGGGATCTTCACTAGTTTTCAACTGATTTTCTCCACCAGTGTCTTCTGATTTTTCAATAGTGGCCATCATGGAAGCATGGTTCCCAGTTTTAAATTCTGGTTCTTCTTCATCAAAGAATTCATTATCATATTCTTCCTCTTCACAGACAAAACTCTTATTCCAAACTTTATTTCTAGATTTTAAGTCTCCATTCTTAAAAAACCTTTTCTGAGGCTTCTCAATGTTTTAAGCATCGCTATCATCATCATCGATCTTTCTTAAGCACTGAGAATCAATGTGCCCGACTTTTCTACAACGAAAGCAAGCTAGAGGTAACTTCCCTTTGAATTTCCCTTTTCCTTTCTGAAACTTCATGGCAATGAGAGAAAGAATTTATTTTTCCTCATCGTCTTCACCACTACTATCTTTTGAAATTTTCAGTTTCTCTATGGATTTGAACGCCATTTCCTTGCTTACTCGTGTAGTAGAATCTTCTGGTTTGACTCTCATTTCATATACCACTAGGCTACTCAACAGATTATCCAAAGAAAGTTTAGAAAGATCTATTTCCTCAAGGACTAACACCTTTTCATTGTGCAGGGGTGGAAGTTTTCTTAATATTTTATTTACAATGTCAACGTCTTTGATTTCTTCGCCTAGAACCCGAATTGCTCCAACCACATTAGTAATTCGATTGAATAAGGAGTCTACATTCTCATCAGGATGCATCTTCAGATCATCAAACCTATTGTGTAGGACTTTTAGTTTCGCCTCCTTCACTTTTCTATCTCATTCATAAATATTTTCAAGTTTATCCCACATGGACTTTGATGAGGTGCAACTCATCACCTTTAGATAGATCTGATCAGAAAGGGATGTGGTGAGATCATTCTACGCTTTAGAATCAGCATTAAGAATTTTCCTATCTGCATCAGTCATAGCCAGCCCTATTGGATCAGTAACATGTATACCTTGAATAGTGGAAAACAGAACATCCATTCCAAGAGATCTTAGATGAGATCTCATTCTGTTCTTCCAAATCTGAAAATTACTTCCATCAAAGAGGGTAACTCCCCTAACACTGGATTAATTTTCCATAGCGGAAGAAAAACAGATCAAACACCAGCAACCTACCTCTGATACCACTTGTAGAACCCCAGGACACCCTGAGAGGGGAGGGGTGAATCAGGGTGTGAACTTTTTCTTTTAAATTGATGGATCTTGTTCCCATGTTGGTAGAAACTAGTTTGACCTGTATGATGGAAATGAGAATAAATAAAACATTCACATGCAAAGGTATGACACAGCACTTTTTACTTGGTTCACCATTAAGGGCTACGTATAAGGAGCGTATGTCGACAGGTTTTCGGTCATACCAAATTCCACTATTCTTTACTCGTTGTGTATTACAAAGATTTGGGAATAGTCACTTTGTCCCAAGCTCACTGCCTTTACAATTTTTCAAGGATATCCTACTGCATCCCTCGGGTCACTCCTATTGACTCCCCCTAGCTCACTGCCCTTGGTGAAGTCCCACTCAGTTTATAGACGTGAAGGTCTCTTCATCATTGCAAAATAATGCATCCTCTATTGTATGTAGATGCTCTGTTGAAGTCCAACTCTCACCCGTAGACTAATCTCACTTTGCACCGAAGTTATCGGACAATCTTTCAACTTTCGTGCAGCCCCGAAAAGACCGGCGTGCTTCAACAACACCTAGCGTGATTCTCCAAGCCCGGCGCGCAAGTTTTAATATGATGTGCAAGTCTCGGAACGCAAGTCCAAACCAACACACAAGTACACCTCAACCACTTGCGTGACACTCACTTCTTCAACTTAAAACTTGTGAGACTCAACCCCTTTCTCGCCCAAACCACCTTGGACGCACAGCTAACAATTGTCACGCAACTTCAACTTGTGCGACCCACCACCACTTGCGCGACCACTACACCTGCGTGACGAGATCTCTAATTTTATCTAAGTCTTAACTTTGTACCGAATGAGGAGGGTGGACCTCTATTTATAGACATTTGGATACCCTGCACGACGGCACGCAAGTCCTCCCTCGGCGTGCAAGTTTCGGCATGCAAGTCTCTTCCGCGCAAGCCACTTGCGCGACCAACCCCAAACTTGGGTGCCACTTCTTCCTTTTCCATATTTTAATGATATCATCTTGAAAAAAAAATGGTGTGCAAGTTTCCAAGCCTCCAAGTCTTCGGCGTGCAAGTCTCTTTGCCAAAAACCACTTTTCTCCATTTGTCGATTTTTCAGGCCCAAAAATTTGGCAAACACTAGAAAATGGTGCCACCTTCAACATTGTTATCTGCTTGTTCTGTATGATCACTTTTCCAACACACATTCTGAACTTTCTCTGAGTATTGACAACAAACACAAACCATACTCCAATTAATTCATAGAACAATCATGGTTCCAACAATTACAACAATCATATTGGGTGGTTACTATTCTAACTATCACATTTCCCTTCCGAAAATCATATTTCCCCTTATAAATCCACTTCATTATAAATTTTAAAATCATTCTATTATTTCCTATATCATTAATATTCAATTTATTATATTATTTATATTTATTTTATATATTTTTCATTCTTTTTATAGTATTATTGTCTAAATATCAAGATTATATTGGTGTTTTATGTTGTTATATGTTATGTATCACTAGTTGTGGCCATTATAGTGAGTGTAATTATATACTGTGTATTTTACTATGACAATTTAATCAAAGGGATTATGTTTTATGATGTATTTTGTAATGGGATTTTTATTTTTTATAGTCATGTATTTATTCTTACAAATAGATTTTCAATGGATTTCATAAGGTTAAGGGAATTCCCAATCTCACTAAAAAATCAAGAAAAATACCAGATGAATCGTCAATAGGCTTGTTCCATCATAACTTGGGAAATCTTGGAAAAGTGATTTGTTGATAAATAATTTCCACCGAGGAGGATGATGAAGCTTCATAATGAAATTCAAAATTTAGTCCTTTTGAATGGAGAATCTGTGTTTGAGGCACGGGATTGATTCAAGGAGCTAATGAGGAAGTTCCCACATCACGGAATTGATGTTTGGATCCAAATGAAAAAATTATATTATATATTTTAGTCAATATCTTAAGTTGTAATTGATGCTTCAGTAAATAGAGGTCTGATGTTGAAAACTATGAAAGTTACACAAGACCTTCTCAATGAGATATATCATAATAATATCCTTTTTCAAAGCTATAGGGATATATCAAGTATAAGAATAAATTTATTAGAGGAGACTGCCTTCTTAATTTCCCAAGTGGAATATCTTTCAGTGAAGCTAGAAAATTTTCAATTCATGGAACCTACTCAACCACAACAGCTATAACTGCCAAAACCAACTCCCATTTTTCAATCATTTGAGATGTGTTGATGACCAATTGCATACCAAGAGTGTGGGGGTTTTTTTAGTGAAATATGAAATTAGATTAAAATTATGTGATCTGTAACTTAGCCCCACAAAAATTCCAAAATACCAAGGGAGCTCGGTTCAACCTAATCCAAAAGGTTATAGCAATTCTCAGCTATAATGAAAACCACTAGACAATATGATAGTAATATTTAACATATATTCTAGGGTTTAGATACATTATTATAAAGGTACATGGATGATTTTTTTACTATCGTATGTTGGGGGCTCATAATCATTGAGACTTATTCTCATGAATTTTTCACATGGTGATCTCAAGTACATGAGATCATGAGGATTGAACCACCAATAAGAACACTACATGTTTTGAGTGTTGTCATTTGTTCTTATCTGTGAACATGTGTATTGGACTCCTAATTTGAGATTATTATTAATGTATATAATTGGTCACAAACTTTTATTCATAATGAAAACCATGATAGTTTTTTCATGTGGTGAGCTATCTTATGTCTTTTTCAACCTCGATGATATGACATAGGTTGAATAATCAAGAAATTACTTCTCACTTTTGAGTATAGGAATAGATATCTCATTTCCGATTGAATAGGATATAAATACATTCATTAAATCCATGGATATGGTATAATGAGTTAAGTCCATCTGGTATGCCCAAATAATGAATAAATAAAGCATGTAAGTATGGTGACACAGGATATGCATTTTCTTTTATGATATATCATATTCTAAAGAGATTACATTACATGTTGCATGTTTGTATGAGGTGTTTCCATTTCTATGACTTAATATTATCTCTTTAGGGGACTTTACATGTTTCTAAATACCGCTCTTATTCTGTGAATGACATTAACTACTATTGAGATATTCTCTTAGAGGGCCAAACACTAAGTGGTTTCAAAAATTTGAAAAATTCTAATGAATTAGAGTTTTAGGACATGGTGGTACCCAAAAAGAGGGTTGGGTATTTTCTAAGAATGAATTATTAAAATAAAATAAATAAATTCAATATTACTTGAGTTTAGAATAATTAGTATTGAATTTATTAAAGTAGTCACAAGTTATTAAGTGAATTTAAAGAAAAATATTTTCTGAATGAATTTTCATTTTCTAGGTTCATTAAATTTTTTATGGGAGAAATGAGTCAAGTTAATGACTCATATTTTATCATGTAAGATAACTCAATATTAGAAGTAAGTGATAAAAAATTATATGGCTGTTAGGATGTGTTTACTGGGTCATATGTGTCATTAATGGTTTATTTAGAAGGTTAAACTTTTAAAATAACTTAATTATAATTTCAATATGTTTTAACCATCCTATATAAACCAAAATAAAATAAAATTAAGGGGACCTATTTCTCCTATGAATTTGAGAGTGATGGTGATAGAATAGTGGAAATGGGTGTGCTACCCTAGGAAAATGGGTGGGCGGGTAGGTGAGTTGAGTCATTCGAGGTTCATTATTAAATTTTCATTAAATATTTTATGGAATAAAAAAATTTATGACTATTATTTCATGTTTAATAGATCATAATAAAAATATTCATTATTTAATACTTGTTATTAAAGGTTAATTAAATATTTTATGGTATAAAAAGTCAATTTAATGACTCGTATTTTATCACATAACATAAACTTGATGTTGTAAGTAAGTGATAAAATTTTTATGAATGTTATGATGTGTTTACTAGATCATAAGTCTCATTTATGGTTTATTTAAAATTTTAAAATTATTAAAGGAATTAAATTCAATTTTAACAAGTTTTAACCTATCTATATAAAACAAAATAATCTAAAATTCTAGGTTACTATTTATCTCATGAATTTAAGAGATTCTCCCCATTTCCAAGAGTGAGAAAGGGGAGTTTAGATCACCTCAATCCAAGATCACATTCCCAAATCAAGTAATCGGTGCTCTGATGATTTTTAGTATGTCAAAATACACTTTGAATCTTAACTATAGCACCGAAATTTAGTATATTGACATGTCAAAAATCTTTTTAATCTAATTTTGATGATCTATAAAGTTTCCTATTTTGATACTTCCAGTAAAAATCATCAACGACAAGTGAAATTCACCAACATCTTAAAATAGAATGATTTATATTTTAAATTTAATTATTTATACTTGATATAATTATACAAGATCCTTAAGTTAAAAACCAATTCCTCTGGTATTGGGTATGATTTTATGACATCAATCTGTGGGAATTTGTTTTCCTACTTCTATGCTTCCATGGATACCTGGTATAAGGAAGGAAAATTCTCAACTGAACCCAAGGTCCACCTAGATATACACCCCAACCATAAGGTTTGAGATCATTTTAACCATACCCATTCCCGAATATTAAACCAACTAAATTATATATAATTTCATCCATAAACACTCTCCTAAACCCTAAATTAATCTCTCAAGAACATTCTTAATTCATTTATTCAAAATTTATATAAGTTGATGATAAGTTAAAAAAAACTCTAATGAATCATCAATCCACTCTGAATAACCACAACCATCAATAGGGAAAAATTTATTAGAAATTATCATAGAGAATAGCCAATACATAGATAGGTAACATAGAGAAAATTTTAATGGAGAATATGAATGTTTTTATGCTTCACAATAGGTGAGAGTTGTGAGAAAAGAATAAAAAGTGAGAGGAAAAGGAGGAAAATAAAAATAAAGGAAAAACTAAAAGTAAAGAAAAAAAGGAGGAAGAAAAGGATAACAAAAAGATAAAAAATATAAAAAATAAGATTAAGAAGAGAACAATGAGGAATACAAGAATCTGAAACCTTATACCCCCCTATTTTATTCCTATAAAGGATGAGGCAAAGAAAAGTGGAAATTGAATGGACGAAATTCTTAGAAATCTTTAAATGAATTCATATCAACATTATTTTCATTTTAAAAAAACAAAAATATTGGTATATGAAAATTTTCTAAAATATTTTTTATTAAATAAGAATAATTTTAAGGATTTAAGAGACATTATTTAATTGAAGATTTTTTTTTCATTCAAAGGAAGATCCCTCCAAAGATATGAGATCCAGGGAAATTTTCCATCCCATGAACTATCATATCATGCAAATTTGTAAAGGAAATTCATGGATTGGGATATAGTTTAAATTTTTTAACCCTAAGTGTGTTTTTAAATTCTGTATTGGATGAACCAAAGACAATAAGAGTGGTACTTAAACTTATCGACCACTTGGTAAAGTACCCTCAGGGTATTCATCAAGATGTTCTTGTATTGGTAGGAAAAAATTATTTTTCCAATTAGTTTTTTGATTCAAAGGATAGAAGAAGGTAATGTTCTCATTATACTTGAGATACCATTTCTGGAAATTTATAATCTATAATTTATGTCAGATAAGGAAGAAATATTTTCAAAGTTCATGATGAACAAGTCACCATAGATCACATGAAGGTTGTAAATCATATAACCAGATTAGAGGATTTTCATGTCATATTCTCTAATAATGAACACTCATCCATCATGATCCTACAAAAAATAGAGGGGGACATAATATTTAACACATATATGAGATAGTGGAAAACAAGGAAGAAAAAAATATAAGGATAAATAAGGAGTTAAAGTGATGTAGTTGAAGGAACACTTGTCAAGGGAATAATACCTTGAATTGTTCCCTTATAATATCAATCCAAAAATTCTCGAGTTAAAATCATTTACATTAACACTATGATCCTCATACCTAGGATAAAGGGAAAAAATATTATCATAATTAGTGTTGAATTGAAAAATGAGTGAGAGAAAAGGTTGAACCCAATTTTAAGGAAAAGTATATAAGAAATGTCTTGGGGTATTTTCAACACTTAATGAATTAACCCAACCATTTTTATGCATAAGGTGCTTTTGAAATAAGTATACCAAGTCAACTAACATAAAGGATACTTACACCACCAATGAAATAAGTAATTAAGAAGGAATTTATAAAACTCCTTTATGTAGTAATTATATTTTTTATCTTAGAGAGTGAAAATGTAAGCCCATTGAAAGTTGTGCGAAGGGAAGGATACATGATAGTGATCAAGAATGAGCATAATTATATAATCCCTATGAGGATATTCATGGTATAGAAAGTATATGTGGACTATCAGAAGCTAAATACATCCAAGAGGAAGGATCACTTATCATACTTGTTCATGGATCAAATGCTCGAAAGGTTAAATGAACATGATTTCTATTGTTTCATATATGGATACTACAGTTACAACCAAATATGGGTATATCTATCTGACTGATCTAATACTAAATTACATGACCATATGGAAATTTCATTTATCATCACATATATTTTTTCCAGTGTAATGTACCAGTGACTTTCCAATGGTGTATGAAACATATCTTTCACAACATTATGGGAGAGTTTCTTGAGATTTTCATGGATTAGTTTTCAATATAAAGGAGATATTTTGAGGTATGAATGCATAAAATTAACTTGGTGCCTAAAATATGTAAATAAAAGTTCTTAGTTATCAATTGGGAAAAGTGTCACTTTATGATTCAATATGGAATTATCCTTAGGAATATAAAATCCATGCAAGGAATTGAATTTAATCCAGAAAAGATGAAAGTAATAAAATAGCTATTTGGGTCTCCTACATTGAAGGGGATTAGAATCATTTTTGGACATGTAGTATTTTACTACCATTTTTTCATATGTTTATCCAACATAGATCATCCACTCAACCATCTTTCATCAAAGGAAGTTCCATTTCACTTTGATGAATCTTCATGGATGCATTTATTATATGGGAAAGGAATTTAGTGATTATATCAATAATTATCTCTCATAATTAAGATAACACTTTCTAGATTATGTGTGATGCAAGTTATTTTTTTGTAGGAGATACTCTAGGATAGTGGGTATATCACATAATTTTTCCCATATATTATAAATTTCACACACTCAACGAAACCCAAATCAATTACACTACTATAGAGAAGGAACTTATTATCATGGTATTTTCTTTTTATAATCTTAGATCATATTTTATTCTCTCTAAAATAGTGTTGTACATCTATTATTCTACTTTGATATATTTCTTGAACACAAATGATGTGAATTTGTAGTTTATTCATAAGATCTTATTAGTTAAAGAATTTAATAACAAGATCAACGTCAAATATGGTGTAAATAATGTAGTGGCTGACTATCTATCCATATTACAACTGAGGAATGCAGAATAACAATTAGATATAGACATTGATGATGAGTTCCTATATGAGGATATTTTCTTCATGAACATTCAAGCTCATCCATGATTTTTCAAAATAGAAAACTATTTGTAAAATTAAAAAATCTACCCACACTTATCAACAAAGAAAAATATTTATAATTGATGCATCACATTAATTTTTAGATGATTTCTCATTGTTAAATAATTATGGAGATGAACTAATTCAACAATGTGTGCCTAAACTTGAAGTGAAAAGTGTTTTGTAATTTTATCAATTATCACTTACTGGAGGACACTATAGAACTGATAGAATATTGGATAAGATATTACAATGTGGATTATTTTATCCTACTCTTTATAAAGATACAATGTAATTTTACAAGATTTGTGATCAATTATAAATAACTAATAACATTGGAAAGAGAAATGAGACGGTGTGAAACCCAATTCTTGAAGTTTAATTTTTCAATGTGTTGGGAATTGATTTTATAGTAAACTTCACAAAATAATTTTTAAATATATTATTAGGCTTGGTTGTGTGCAAAATAATAGATAAGTATCTCATTTTTTAGAAGGAGAATTCAAAATCAAAATATATAAACATATAGAGATAATGAAAGTGGAATTAGGGGTTGAGATGTGGCAGTAGTGGTGATGACACCATTTTGAGTTAACCAATTCAAAAGAGCAGATAGATGACTTTTGTAATTCATTCATTATTCATTGGAAGAAGTAATTAGAGTCGTCATGTTAATAAGAATTAGGAAATTACCTTGATTAAGAAACAGATGACCATGATGACCAAAAGGAGGAAAATTTGGATGGTGTTTGTGGATCTCGTCTATAAATAGATGTTCATGGGTTACTTTCTTATAGGTTGGTTGGTTTTCATTCTACTTTGTATTGATCATAACTTTTTTTGTTTTTATCCTAGGTAGTTTTCTGGATTGGGCACTAGTAATTCATTGAGATCTTTCTCTTGTTATTCACTTCAGTGAAATCAAAATGTTTCCCATGAATTATGAATTATTCCAAACAACATAAATTTATGGTATTCCATTTTGAGTGCTCTATTTCTATTTGGATTTGTTCTACTTTCGGAGTGGATTAGGGTTTATCAGTGGTGTCTCATTACATGTTTAGGGTAAAAATAATTATCATCTTAGATACACTGAGTTTAGTATGGTTTGTTTTCTAACCTTCTAAAAGCTTATTTGGTATTTGAGTTTTAGAATCTTATTTCTAAAATGAGGGTTTCAACATAATAAGTGGTATCATAGTTTATTGGTATACTCAACCAGGATACTTCCAAGAAGCATGATTTTTTATCTTTATTCTTTTACATTTAAGTAGGATTTCTATTTAAAAAGTTTGGCCTTGGAAGAGGGAAAGGTTTGGTTGTACAATTTCAATAGATCATATTTTAGATTTCAGAGAATGTGTGTGGAGGATTATATATTCTAAATATATCTAGAGCTTTCATATATTGGCATCAAGACAAAATAAATAAATAATGGATAGTGAAAAAGGATTATCTAGAAAGTTCTAGGTGTGATCTAAATAATTTTTCCCTGAAATGTGGCCTTAAGTACCCATGAGGTGAATACCACTATGGAATTAATGTCCATTTTGTCCAACATGTATGAGAATACATCTTCTAAAAACAAGGTGTTTTTTATGCAAATAATTTTTTCGATGAATATATCGGAAGGATGGTCAGTGATAGATCATGTCAATGAATTCAATGCAATTCATATTCAGTTTGAATCAGTGGGTGTAAAGATCACTTGGGTAGTGTGGGAATTGATCCTTCCAACATCACTTCCAAAATCATGGAATATGATGGTTACCATTGTGATAAATTCTTTTGTTAAGGATAACTTTATGTTCAAGGAGATCTGAGATTTTATTCTAAGTGAATAGATCTGGAGAAATGAAATATCAATTATTTTCAAAACTAATTTATATGTGGAAGGTATGGGAAGTTTCAATCAGATGAAAATTATGAATATGGGTGAAGTCATGAGATAAAGAATTAGAGGAAATTTGATTAGCTTAGATGATTCCACATGTTCACACTATAAAAATAAATGTAATTTTTAGAAATTCTGTTGGAAGATCCAATTCGATTCTAGAAAGTATGCTTCCAACTCATCCACAAACTCTATAGCTAAGGAAGATGAAACTTTTATCCTAAGTTTCATAATTTTGTTAGAGTCATGTTTCCTTAACTCTAGAAATTTATTTCACTCAATATTTGAGAAGGGATACTTAAAGAATTATGCATCAATAAAGTTAGTTAAGACTCACTTTGAGGATAGAGAAGTTATTGAGATTTTTTACAAGGGTGATGTGAATGTCTGGATGAAGAACAAATGTATATTAGATTTGCAGGGTGTCCATCACAAACTGAGGTTACGGAAGAACTTGATTTTGATAAGACAACTAGATAATGTGAGATTTTGTACAATATTTTTAGATTTTGTGTATAAAATCACATATTGGTGGTGGACCATGGTGTTAAAACTAGAACATTGTTTCTAATCAGAAATTCAAAAGGAGCAATGCATTCCATAGAAAAAACTTCTGAAACTATAATGTTATAACATCACTGTCTGGGACACATTGGTAGGAAAGGTTTGACTATCTTGGCTATGAGATTAATAATGAAAATAAACCACATAGAGTATGAAATATTCAAATATTTTATCCTTAGGAATCATTGGAATGTGTCTTTGTAATCACTAGACAAGACACAGATGAATCAGAAGCTCGAGTTGGATTATAAAATTATATGGAGGCCAACGCCATTTTGATATCATGGAGGGTTGAAACATGTTACCTTCATTAATGATGTTACACATAAGGTGAGGTTGAATATATTAAAATATAAGTATGGGATTTTTGGAACTTTATTTAGGTGGATATCCATAGTTAATAATGAGACTGAAATTAAGCTAAAAATTATTACAGTCAGATAGAAGAAGTGAGTATGGAGGAAAATAGTTTCAAAAGTTATATTAGGTTAAAGGAAACTAGATGTAATAGATTGTAATAGGGACACCAGAGCATAATAGTGTGAAAAAATATACTAATTAGGCTTTTAATGATAGATCTAAGATCAGGAGTTTATACACTAGTTTCCGAAAGTATTTTTGGGTAAAATTAATTAATTGTGTGTTTTATATCATGAATCAGAGAACTTTTGAACTGATGAGGTAGGAACTTCCAGAGGAACTATATATCAGAAGGATGGTTGGTATGTATCACCAGAAATACTTCATAAGTATCATGTATATTCATTTTGATACCAAGGAAAGGTCCAAGTTTGATGTTAAGTCCCAAACATGTTTCTTTTTTCAGTATGAAGATGAAAAATATAGATTCTGGTTATCGAATAATAGTTAGAAAATGGTTATCATAAGTTGGAATGTCCTCTTCAATTAGGTTATCTTGTGGAAGAATAATATCTCAATGTAAGGTTTAGTTAAGATCAAATAATCAACGGAGGACATCTAAGTTTATTTGAACATAATTTTAGTGGATTCAGACTATTTAAGGAGAAAAGAAGTTCAGGGGGTACAGGGAAATTTTGGAATGGGATACATTGATCAGGTTCTAAAATTACCAAATCATAATGTACTATAATTATCTAGTATTATGGAATCTTGATGTAGAGTTTTGAAAAAATAGGGTATGAAGAGAGCTGAACCTCATGTGTTGAGGTAACTTACCAGGGTTGGGAGACCAGTACACATGTTTGAATCTAGTACGCACTATATTCTTCTTATAGATGGTGGAGAACTTAAGAGCTTGGAAGATTCAATAAGTCCAAGTGACTCAGATTAGTGATAGTAGGAATTAAGGAGGAGATAGACTCCTTTCATATTTCTATAACATGAAAACTGATGAAATTGTCTCTTGGAAAAAGATAATTGCAAAATAGGTGGGTCTACCAATTTAAAGAAGAATAAAATGGTAGGAAATGATACAATTAAAGACTAGTTGTGAAGGGATTTAAATAATTGTAAGGAGTGTGTTTTGGAGAGATATTTTCTCTGGTTTTGAAGTATTCAATGATCAAGATGGTACTCATCCTAGTTTCTTTAAAGGGTATATTTTTTGAGTTGTTATATATCAAGATTGTGTTCCTTCATGGTGATTTAGAGGAGGATATCTATATTGAGAAACTGGAAGGTTATGTGAGAAATGGAATGACATTTTTGGTGTGTGGTCTCAAATGGAGTTTCTATGGACTGAAGAAAGAACTGAGAAAATGGAAACATAAGTTTGATTGCATTATGGCAGAGAATACATTTTTCTGGTGCAATGCAGATCATTTATGCTGCCAAAAGGTATTTAATGATGGTAGTTTTATTATTATTCCTCTATAAATATGTTATATTATCTTATCTGGTCTAGAAAAAGAACATTTTGGAAGATTTTAAGGATAATTTTGTTATAAGGCTTGAGATGAATGATCTTGGTTTTGCAAAGTAGATTTAGGGGATGCAGACCATAAAGGAAAAGAATACCATAACTTTTTTTCTATTATTTTGGATTACATCATGAAGATATTAGAGATATTCAAAATAAGTAGATCTAAACCTGTGATGGACCCCCTATCCATACACTTCAAGTTATAAAACAAGAAAGAACTAGGAAAAAATAAGTGGTTGCGTACATTGAAAGGGTTCCATGTGAATATGCAGTGGAAATTCTATTGTATGTCATGGTTTGTAAAAGGCCTAAAATCACACATACAGTGGGTGTAGTTAGTAGGTTCATGGTGAATCTAGGTAAGGAACACTATGGGGTTATGAAGTGGATTCGTTGGAATCTAAAATATTTGACAGGCCTTGCACTATTTTACAGAATATATGATCCATTATAGGGATTTGTTAATGAGAACTTTAGTGGTGAAAAGACTCACAGAAGAGTACCATTAGCTTTTTGTTTATTTTTTTATAGATTACCATGATATGGTTTTCTTGGATATAACCTATATTTTCATTATAAACCACAGAATTAGAGTACGTTTTAATAGAGAAAGCCAGGAAAGAGTTGATATGGTTAAATGGTTGAATAGTGGAACTTAGAAGAATTAAGGATACCAAAACATTTCTCTATGACATTAAAAGCATAATTCATTTGTAAATAATATGATTTTTCACTCCAAGATGAAACACATTCATCTAAAGTATCACTTCATCCATAAGATTTTCAAGAAAAGGGTGATAGAGCTATAGAAGGTGAATGGGATCCAAAATATGGAAAAAATACTAACTAAATTCATGGTTTGGGAAAGTTTGGGGTGATGTTTTGTATCAGTGGGGATTGGATGACTAGTGATCAAAAGATCATGAAAGCACATTGTAAGGAATATAAGACAAGGATGTTTTCAAAAGTGACCAAGAACTTGGTTGAATCTTTGAAATAAATCTTTAGATAGTCTTTTTTAAGTTTTGGTTTTGTGAAAATTATTTTATGGCTAAGTGTCTGACATTTAAAATGGAAATAATCTAGAATCAAGATACAAAGCTAGATAGTGGTGGTGATAATATAACCAGGGGTGTAGAAGTAGCACCAGTAATACCACCACCATTCTGGGTGGACCAATTCAAAATAGCGGATAGATGATTTTCAGAGTCATACACCACTCATCAAAAGAAGGTGGTGGATTAAATGAATCAAAGAGTATTTGGATATTTCCTTGATCAAGATATGGATGACCGTAAAGATTATAAGGTGATGTAATTGAGAGAACCAGATTTTTGTTGTGAAGATTCTATAAATATATAGGCATGGGTCACTTGTTTTTTGGTTGGTTGGTTTTTATTGTACATTGTAATGAATGAAAATTATGTTCATGTGTTTAATCTAGGTAGTGTTCTGAATTAGGCACTTGTAACTTAATGATATCTTTCTATTATTCTTATCTTTAATGAAATTGTGGTTTTTTCAAAAGACTAGTACTTATTCTAAACCACAAAAATTTCTGGTGTTCTACATTGAGTGTTCTATTTTAGTTTGCTTTATTCCTCATTGGGAGTGTATAAGGTTTTTTATGGTAATTGAATGTGTGTTTGGGGTGAACAGACTTATTAGTTCAAATTCATTTAGTTGATCATTTTTCTTTTTTATATCTTTTTTGAAATCATGTTCCATATTTTATATTTGAAAGTTGGTTTTTGGAATGAGGGTTTTGATTCAACACACATACATACTTGTGTGTTTGGATTAGATATCAAAATGGGAGTAATCTAAATCATTATCAAAGAACACAACTGATGTTGTGATAAAAAAATTTTAGGGAAAACATATTTTATTGGTTTGAAATCCTTTGATTACTCATAAGTGACTAAGGTACACATTTCAAAAACTAATTATTGAGAGGATTTCATGAAAAATATGAATTTTGATAAAACATTATCACCCTCTATCATCCACAAAGTAATGATAAAATGGAATTATTTTATCGAGGGATTAAGAAAATTTTGGAGAAATCAATTTGTTCAATATAGAAAATTTGGATCAAAAAGATTGATATTTATTTATTGACATACATGAAATATTTCAAAACAAAAATTGGTAAAACCCCATTTGGGGTCATCTATGGTAATACCATTCACTTACTGGTGGATCTCAAAAAAAATTATATTGGGATTTGAGAAAGGTGAATGTGGATTTACAACAAGATGGATAAATATTATTATTATAGTTTGATGAATTAGAGGGGATCTAGAGAGACATATACGAGAATTAAAAGATCTAAAAGGAGAAGAATAAAAAGTGGCATGATCATTACATCAAAAATGAACAATCATACTTAGAGATAAGGCACTCTTGTTTAACTCAAGTTTAAAATTATTCTTAGGTAAATTAAAATCGTATTGATCGGGACCCTTCACAATGATCAAAGTGCACACCATGGTACCATTAAGATCTAATGGGAGAATGAACTATCATTTATAGTCAACAGAAAATGTTTAAATATCTAACAATAAAATTATAAAGATAAATCCATTATCTGCCTCAAATTTTATTATAAAGTATTAGTAAATATATATTTTTATTTTAAATGAAGCACTAGCTAATAAAAAACCCAAGTATGTTTTATTTTGAGTTTTTAATTATATTTTTAAGTTAAGTTAGGTATTTTTGGGATGGGAGCTAGTATAAAGACTCTATATTTGTCTCTATTCATCCCACATTGAAGTTTAAAAAGGGTAAATATTAGTGGAGGAAGGATCAACATCTGAAAAATCAAACTGAACTTTCTCATAGCACAACTATATAATTTGTGTCACCATCAAATGTTTCCTAGATACAAAAAATGGTGATCAAAACACAAGAAAGTGATTCATGACACATAGTGTAAATGTTCCCTTAACTTAAATGGAACCAAATTTTTGTGGGTATATCACACACCACAACATGACCCCAAAAGATTTCATAAAAGAATATTAATATGAGATTGTGGTATGAGAGTTGTGTTATGTTGTAATGAAGAAAGGTGAACTTAACTAGCATATAAATAAATTCTCGTGTGGAATCACTCATGACACAATACTAACCCATGATATTTCATAAAATATTGATAATATGGGAATATGTTGTGGGAAAATTTTTATGCCGCAATACCGAGAGTATAGGGAAATATAGAGGAACTAAAATTTCATGGGGAATGGCTCATATAGAAACCTACCCCAAAAGACCCAACCTCATTAATACACTAAATAGTATATGTTGTAAAGGATTATCCCATGTCAAAAAAATTCAAGGATACTATTTTTGGAAAATCTCATGGGTTTAGAGCTGAGTACATCATGTCGCAACACATTGGGTCACGTTGCAATGTTTGGCTTTCCAAGGGAGATTCATAGGGATCGATAATCTAGCATGTTGTGTACCTTGTATATTTTATTTTCACCTTGGAGAAGATAAATATGGTCAATAAATTTTCCTTATATTATGAGGGTCAATAAAAAATTCCAAGGTTCAATCATGGGTGACACACATGACTAAACATTTAGGAGTTTTTGAGTCATTTTACCTCTTGCCTCACTTGATAAGATAGTGCTCATCGACCTACCATTTTTGTCCAAGATTGGTTTGTTAAATAAAAAAACTAAATCAATATGAATAGAATGAGGAATATGTTTATTTTTCTATGGATGGGGCCACTAAGGGCCATTCACAGGCTGCTTCCCATCCCCAATCAACTCTTAAGCCCAGAGGATGACCTACCACTGCACCTACTTATACATTATCACCCTCCAACCCCAGGGGGAGTGGAATAAATATTTTTAGGTTGCCTTATAGTATGTAAACTACTACATGTTCACCCATATTCAGTGCTCATGTTTATCATCACTAAAGACCAGTGATAAAAAGTGGTTGTTTTTATCAATGCAAATTAAAAGTGCTGAAAAAAAATTCTTTATCAGTGCTAAAAAACACTGATAAAATTCATCCTTTATCAGCACGGGATTTCATCGCTAATAAATAATATCATTATCAATGATTTTAGTTAGTGTTGATAAAGGTATTATTTAATAATTTAATTTATATATACATATTTATGTACTTTTAAATATTATTTTTATAACAAAATGTGCATGTTTTTATATATTAATACAATATGAATATATATTTTTACTATATATATATACATATTATATTTCATATTATATATTGGAGTATGAAATATATTTAAAAATATAAATCATATTAAGAATAAAAATTTATCATCAATCAAATTTTCATATTTATATAACAAAATGTATTATATTAATGCATTGAAACATTAATAATAAAGTATATTTACATATGTGTGTGTGTGTGTGTCCAATTTTTTAATTATTAGTCATTTTTAACATTTCATTCATTTAATATTATTTATTCAATAAGAATAATAAATATTTTTTTAATTAATTATCTTTTAATATATATTTGTTTAATATTTTTTAAATTTTTAAATTTTTTATATTAATATATACATATTTATACATTAACTTTTAATGTTTTTAATATGGTTGTAATTTACATTGTAAATATTTTCTCAATTTCATTTTAATATTTATCCATTTTTTATTTTTTTTAATAATTTATATAATTAATAATACTTATTTATTTTCCATATATGGCACAGTTCAGTGATTTCCTCCATGTTGTACCTATGGCAGTGAGTTGGGGAGGTCTTGGTTTCGAGCCTCCATGTTTGCATCTTATTTCCATTGTACTCCACCCTCGGATCTAATGTAATTATACTTATTCATTTTTTTAATATTTTTACAATCTATTCATTTTTTAATTATTAAATTTAAATAATTTTAAAGATTTCATTCATTTAATATTATTCTTTCATTAATAACATTAATATTTTTTATTTTCTTATTTAATATTTTTTAATATTTTTATTTAATTTATTTGTAATTTATTCATTTTTAATATTTGATTATACATATTTATTCATTAATATTTAATATTTTTAATATAGTTTTAATTTAAATTATTAATATTTATTCATTTTATTTTTAATAAATATTCATTATTAATTTTTTAATAATTTATATAATTAATAATACTTATTCACATTTTAAATATTTTTTAAATTTATTCAATTTTTAATTATTAAATTTCATTCATTTTTAACATTCATTAAATTAATATTATTTATTCATCAATAATACTAATTAATTTTTAATTTTTTGTAATTTATTTATTTTTTATATTTTTTGTTTAATTTTTTTATAATTTATTCATTTTTAATATTAATCCGTACATATTTATTCATTAACAATTAATGTTTTTATAAGGTTGTATTAATATTTATTAATTTTTATTTTAATATTTAAATATTTAAATATTTTTAAAATTATTATATATTCGTTTTTATAATTATTAATATACACAATTTCTATTATTTTATATTTAATATGATTTTTTAATATTTTCTAATAAGTTTTTATCAGTTCTAAATTAGAAAGCGTTGATAAAAAAGTCTTTGTCGATGTTAAAATGTTAGCGCTGATAAATATTAGTCTTATCAACTCTTTGTAATTCTAATAAACACTCGTCTGTATTAGCACTAAATTTTAGCACTGATAAAGATATGTTTTATCAGTGCTTTCTAATTTAGCATAAATAAAAATATATTTTATCAGTGCATTTTTGAAAGCACTAACAAAACCATTTACCCTATTTAAAATGAACCCAAATAGAAACTCCCTCACTCGCGCCATTCAAGCTCTTATAGAATTAGAACTTTGCCACCACGCCCCCCTCGAATTTCTTGGACAATTTGAGTCTCCCAATACCAAAGGTATGTAATTATTTGTACTCTTGTTCAATCGAACTTTCATTATTTGATGATTTTTAGTTATTTTTACCATGTATTTGTTCTGTGGAATTGTAGATTGAATCCCTCATTTGAATAATAATTTTCAATGTGTGTTGAGAAAATATTTTTCAAGATCCAAGGGGTTTTCACTTGTTTACAACCTCATCCACTCTAAGTACTTGGATATCTAGGGTTCCCATTCTCTTGGTCTAGGTAGTTTGGAATGCAAGGTTGTTCTTGATCATGCTTGATTTACAAATATATAATAGGTTTAATTATATATTTGTGTGTGTTTTTTATGAGTGAGTGTGTGTGTTTGTGTGTGTGTATTAACAAATGTATAATAAAATAAAATAAATTTAAATGAATCTATATATGTTTAAATATATATGTATTATATGTATAACTTAAAATAAAATATAAATATAAATATATTATGAACTATGTGTGTAATTGAATATATGTTTATATTTTTTAGTATTTAAATTTTGATTGCCTTTAGTGATATGTTTTTAGTACTTTGTAGATTATTATTACAAATCATTTTTAAAAGATAAAATAAATTTATTAAGGGTAGAGTAATTAAACTACATGTTCAAAGACTTCAAAAACACACCTAAAATCATGAAATCACAACAATATCTAGAAAAAAGGATAAGAGTTCTACCTGTCTTCAACTTACAGGATCGCACTTTGAATTACTTTGCATGAAGAACGTGGAGGCTAAGAAAGTAACTAGTGAGAGTCTGAAATCATACTGATTTCTATTCCAAAAACATCTCCCCCAAAAAATGGTCCTTATGTCCCTTATACAGGCCTCTAGGCTCAGTTTTCCCAAGAAGCTAACTCTATATCCACTTACAGTGCACAGTTACAAAAAATAAAAATCAAAAACAAAAGAAAAATCAAAAGGTGGAGTTCACAAATAAGAAAATTTCACTAAACATTTTACATAAAGACAAACTACCTAATTAACATGTTCGATTTGATCTGAATGTCCATGAAGGATATGTCATGTGTCTGGATCATCACCTATAACTCTTCCAATTCATACAAAGCATTGATCATCTCATCGACTAAGACATATTTCTCTAACTCCTTCATATCCATCAATTATTTGATGGAATGTTGGATTTGGTCTCTGCTAA
Source organism: Viscum album (assembly GCA_963277665.1). NCBI lineage: Eukaryota > Viridiplantae > Streptophyta > Magnoliopsida > Santalales > Viscaceae > Viscum > Viscum album. Next base: position 57,036,306 of record OY728145.1, on the reverse strand, counting down.
TAAAGATGTATTCTTTATTTCCCTTCCATTTCTTAAATTCATCAAGAATCATGTCTTCCTCCACCATGAAATATGTCAGATGTTCCATCTCTATATTTTTCATGACTCTTGAGTTGATAGATACTAGCACATTGTCTCCTGTAAAGAATATTCAATCTTTTCTCACTGATTTTTATTCAATTAGATAAACAATATATGCTACTGGATGCTTTCACAATGGATTTTATTCAAAAATATTTCTAGCTAGTCTTTATCACTAAATGATGATTCCTCAAATGCTTTATAGGTAGGTCCTTTATTCCAGTGTCCTGGGTGTAGGTTCCATAGTATGACCAATATGTATTCTAATATTATAGGTTCAATTTGTGAAACCCACCACAACAAACTTGGATATACATTTTTCAGAATCATATTCACTATCTTTGATACCCAATTAAATATGTAATTTATCTTCTTCAATACCAAGAATTATTCTGCTCCCATTCTTAAATCTTTCTGGAACTCGATGAACTCTTCTGGTTTTGATGTCGTGTCTGGTATATATATCTTCATAACCTATGCTTTCTAATCTTTTAACCTTAATGGATGAATATCCTTTCTTATGAAGGAGATTCTCTACTAGATCCACTTTATTTTTTGGCATCGATCTCCCATTTCCTTGATAACTGGGTGTTATTATGCATAATGATTATCAATGAAAACTAGAAATCTTCTTGATCTATTATCTTCTTACATTTCACCTACAAGAATAAAATTAGTATTGTTAGTTAATCCAGAATGACATTATATTTTCCTTTAATATTTTTTATATTAAAGTTTTAGTATTGTAATTCATTCCTCTACCACACTAATTGTTCCTAGTGAAACCTTTTTAATTTTATTTTCATGAAATTCATTATATAATAACTATATATTCTTATAATGAAATTTTTTCCCAATAAAATATCATTAGACCTAATTCCTTTAAGAATGGAAACTCATTCATGGATAGGATAATTCTTTTATGTCCCATTAATACATCCAATCCAATATCTAATGATACTTTCATTGTGTTTTTTTGTTATCTTTATAATTTATGCATGTGGTGAATTTGATGCATTCATTTCTAAAATAATGTTTTCTTCACTCCCATCCAGGTATTCCAATTCTAGGTGGTCCTCACCATTTTTCTTCAGAATTATAATTACATCATAGTCTTCTTCTGTCCAATTATAGGGTACTTTACTAGATACTCTTTTTTAAATTGGAGCTAATATTTTTACTAAATATCTAATGTATAGTCTAACATAACTTAATATGCTAATAAATACTTGTATATATTGTTTATATTCAATATTGTCACATAAATTTTCTAGATTCTATGCAATATGCAATTGAAGCTTCTATATACTTCCTTGGAATTGTAATCCCAATAATTTTATCTTTATTTTCATCCAAATGATCTTTCATTATTAAATTATCATCCCTTATTCTCTGAACACTTCATCCACCTACTATAAATGTCTGATATGTTCTTTTATATTTTTACTAAATATAAGAACATCATCAATGTAGACTACCAATAACTATGATAATCAACTAAATACCTTTTACATTCTCCTCTATAATATTCATGGGGAATTATTGAGTCCAAATGGCATAACCAACCATTCAAACAAACTAATTGGAATTGTAAATGATGTTAATGGTATATCCTCCTCTTTGATATAAATCTGTTAATATCCTAACTTGAGATAAAACATAGAATATAACATTGGATTTTCATTCCTAATTCTACTTCTCAAAGTCTCCCGATTATGAAGATTATAGACATCATATTTTGTGGAATAATTAAGATCATAGTAATCAATAATCATTCTATATTTGTCACACTACTTCTCAGCATGATTCATTACTATGAATGTCGCACTCCTGTGAGGACTTTCACTATGCATGATTAATCCAAATCTATTTAATTCTATAATTTTTTTCTCAAACTCCTTAACCATTACATCTAGATAGGAAATTATCTTTATTCTAATCACCGTACTATGATCAATAAGGATGGTTGTAGCCTCAATCATTGCCTTTTTCCACAATTTTAGAGGGTTCTCTGACCAATTTTTTAATAAATAATCTCTTATCTTAACCAATAATTCTTCCTCATTTATCCTCAAAACATTCAATCCAACCATCTCTTTTCAATACTAAATATTTCTATGGTATTATTTATCCTCATACGGATAGTTTTAGACATTGATGGTAGATACTGACTTTTCTAGAACCATTCTATTTTTTCCAAAAGTAGTTGGAATCAAATAATTTATTAGGACAATTCCTTATAAAAATATCATTATAGGATAATATATTATAAGGAATAAATTTCCAATCAAGAATTCATATATAAATTGAGGAATAAAGAAAATAATATTCTCTAAAAATATTATCCCATTGAGTTCAATCTGAACATCCTTTTCTACTTCCTAAATCAAAATTGTTACATTATAACCAACTATAAATTGTAACTTTGTGGATTCTCATGTTACTCCTGAAATTCATATTCTTATACAAGAGAAGGTACATATTGTATCAACTAGAGCGGTACATAAAGTTCCACAATTACTTTGATTTACCAATGTAGATCATTATTATATATTTTTACTAACTTATAATGATCCCATATATATTACATGAGATTATTTATCCTCATATATAGGTAATAGACTAGTTTTTTTTCAGACTATCCTTCTAGAAACTAATGTTCTAGGTTATTCTATTAAAGTGCCTTTATCTTTTTTTAAATGAGATCCTTGGATTCTCAAAAGGGTTCTCAAGTATTTCTTATTTAAGATCTTAAATTATAAAATCTAATATTCTTGATCTTGATCCTTCTAAACTAAGATCATCTCTGTCTTCTCTGATCTTAGAGATAAAAAGTTTATTTCCGACTTGTTTAATCGCATCTAGAAGAATTAGATTCTTCCTCTGACCTTCCTCTGAATCTGGTGAAACCTATTCTCTATGCCATGTTATCCTATTTTGGTTTACCACATATGGTATCATTTATCTAATATATGTTCCTTCATCTTGTAAAATATGTTAAAATATTTCCCTACCCTTCCTTAGAGTTGGTCTTCTAGTATTATATAAATTTACATAAAGAAAGGTAATTATTATGACACATATTTTTTCAGGTGGAAATCCCAATAACTTCTGATAGTTATCATGTTAATATTCACTTATAAAATTCTACTAACACTTATTTACACAAGTACAATATGAAAATCCTTGATCACCTCCCCCAAAATGCTCTTGCATCCATATTTTCTCATGATTCTCCTAAAAATGAATTACATAAATTGGATAAACTGTCATATATTATTGTAGTGAGGACTGGTAGATATTTTCATTTTCTAAAAAGAGTATTTAATTCAATATGTAATATTAAAAAATAAAAAAACTTGGAATTTTTCTAGATAGCCTTACTAACTCGTTCTGGTTTTATCAAAGGCATTGTAAATAATCCTTTATCTATTTTATAGACTTCAGTTGGCTCCTTATCCTCGAAAATCTTGGTCATTTATCTATATATTACCCCAATACTTTTGTTACACCTCATACCAATCAACTATTGGAATATTCCATTCATGAAAATATCTTCCTTCTAAAGGTATTTCATTTTTTGAATAATTAACTAGATCAACTTCTATCTCATCTAGCTTTCCTAGATTTGGAGAATCCTTTAGTGCACTATACCCTAATCGAATTGTGGCTATTTGAAGCTAAATTAAAATTGTGTTAGGACTATTTAATTTATCCTCATATAATTTAGATTATTCCACCTCTGATTAATCTAAATTTAATTAATATAAAATCTCATAACCTAGGTCTAAATCTTCTCCCCAGATAGAATCAAATAATATTTCTAGTGAATCTTCCATAATTAACCTTGATACTTCCTATTATTTTATCTAAATATTTGAAAGTGTCAACTCTATAACCTTTCTTTCCATATAACCAACAACAATCACCACTGGATATAGATTTTCCTTTAGGTAATCTGGTATACTTACTATATTTTTCCTTAAATTTTCCTTTTACATCCTTCTGAATTCTATTTGGTTTAAGATATATCTTATATTTTTCTATCTTTCTTCTTGAAAACCTAATTGATTTACTTTTACCAAATATTTTCCATAATTTATTATGTGATCTATTCCATTCACACTGGTCATCTTGACACTATGTTCTGAATGGCTTTTTTGGGTTTTCCCATACTCGTGCCTAGTTGGACCACACCCATATCTTCCTACAACACCCTCTACCTTTGGGAAACAATAACACATATATGGAATATTTCTTACATCATGAAAGACATGACTCTTCATACAATAGATTTTTATTACCTGCCTTATTATTTTTTCTTGAACTCCCAAGTATCCTGTAAGTCTATACTTTGAGAAAAATGAGTCTTCAAGGATTATCAAACTATCTGAGGACAAATTGTTATAAGTTTTTGGATAAATAAATCTAGATTATATGATTTATCTTATTGTCCAAGAAGATAATACCAATACTGCAACTCATAAATATATTATTCAAAATAGTACATGTCACATATTTGGATCGTGGTTAAAGTTGCTTTAGATTTTTCTACCAATTCTCCATCCCAATCAACTAGTGAATTTCTCACAAATTATTTTTTGAGGAAATCAGCTACTACCAGTATACCCTCAATTGGGAATGTGACATATTTTTGGATAGTCATTCTCACTTATGAGTATCTTAATAGTATATCCCAAAATTTCCCTATATTTCCTCTCAAGGTAGATCATATGAAATTGAGTGCATTATATATGGTCCATGACTATAAAAAACTGATAGAATATAATATTGAAGGTCTAGAGCCCATTATTCTATAGCTTCCCAAGGATCCTTTTCACAATTCAGCTTAAACATCATCCCATGTTATGGAAAAAATTATGGATATATCTTTTGTAGCATGTATTATTCCTAAATATAGATAGGATGTGAGGGATTGGATTCTATGTTGATATTATAAAACAATGACATGAAAAAATCATTTCTATAATTCCCAAGGGATTTCTTTCTAAGTGATCACTTCCATATTGGCTTAGCTTCCCAAGGTTTTACACTGATTCCTCTAGTGTTAGATGCTTTGGTCTCTTTATTCTTCTTATTTTCTTCAATTATAGATTATAGACATTCTACTTTATTGATATTTTCATTTATATCTTTAGAGACACATTCTATGTTTCCAATATCCCATTTATCTTAAGTAATAATATAATGGATTTGTTTATGGTATTCCTAGATACTTTGGGGAATACTCGATACCTATTCCTAATACTCTTAATATTCACCTAATAATGGATAGACATAATATTTTGTAGTATATTTTCCTGATATAATTTCTCTATCTTTATATTTGGATGGATTCATATCATAGATAGTGGTTCCTGGTTGATTGTAAGCTTCCCCTAAAGCTTTTCCTTCAAGACAATTTCAAATATCTTGAATATTTGGTCTAACATCATATCCTCTTCCTACCATATTTTAATGTTGGAACCAAAATAATTCACCTTCTGGATCTCCTATAGTTCTTTATAGGTTTTCGACTGACAACTTGGCTTGTCAAAGCTAATATTTAGTATGCATAATTTCTTCCTTAAACTCTTTGATCTTTTCACGAGTTGTTTAGAATTTATTCTCTAACTTGATTACTTTAGGTTTTTTCTCATAAGATAATTATGATTTTTTATTTAATGATAATTTCTAAGAAAAATAAAACTAGATCTTCTCTCTTAATATCATAACCTTTCTTCTAAATGAATCTTCTCATAATAAATTCCTTTAACAATTAAATTCATAAGTTTCTACTACAAAACCTACCGAAGTAGTGCTCTAGATGGATTCTCCCCCACACTTTTCTACCAACACTAGTGGTGAGTCTTTGACCAAGGTCTCCTAGAGTCATCCTCTTTGGGAATACAAAAATCATGCATACTAAATCTCAGCTTCCACAAGCCAAGTGGTTGGTCAAAACTAATAAATAACTCTTGGAGATCCAGAATGTGAAGTATTTTTCTTTAGTAATTAAAACATGGAAGGAAGAGGATCTAGTGTTGGACTAAATATTCAAGATATTTGTAACATGATTAAAGGAAAATATTTATGGGAAGATTCCAATCAAATAGGAGCCAATATATTTTATGGAAATCCACCCTAAGATACAGATAGAGAAATTATATCAGGGTGATATACTGCAAAAGATTATTCCTGACCATTAGTGCGAGAAACTCAGGAGTATCAGGAAGAGGTCTCAAGTATTCCCTATTGTATCTAGGAATACCATAAATAGATCCATTATATTATTAATTTGGAGAAATGGGAGATTAAAGACATAGAATGTGTCTATAAATACCTAAATAAAATTTTCAACAAAGTAGAATGCCAACAAGTCAGACTCAAAGAAATTAAGAAGAATAAAGAGACTAAAGTATCTCCCACTAGATGAATCAGTGTAAAACTTTTGGAAGCCAAGCTAGTATAGTATATAATCACCTAGAAATAAATCCCTTTGGAATGAATGAAAGTATCATTCAAGGATTTGTTTTAGAATATCAGTAAGGAATCCAATCCCTCATATCCTAGCTATATTTAATAATAATATATGTCATGGAAGACACATCTAGAATGTGTTCCAAAAAATGGGACAATCCTTAAAATAGATTTTAAAAAGGATCTTAGAGAATCCAAAGACAAATGGAATCTAGACCTTTAATATTACATGTTATCAATTGTTTTATAGTCGTGGACCATAGATAGTGCACTAAATTTCATAGGATCTACCTCGATAGGAAATGTAGGGTGATTTTGGGATATGTTGTTAAGACACTCAGAATTGATAATGGTTATCAAATAATATGTCACATTTCTAATTGAGGCTATACTATTACTATTTGATTTTCTCAAACAAGGATTTTGGGGGAATTCATTAGTTAATTAGGATGGATAATTGGTAGAAAAATTTAGAATAACATTAACCAAGATCCAAATATGTGAAATTTTCTATTTTTAAGGATATATTTTTGAGTTTCATCATTGGTATTAACTTATTGGACCAGGAGATCAAGCATATACTCTAGATTTCTTTATCCAGAAACTTCTAGGCAATTATCCTGAAATAGTTCGAAAATACTTAAAGAGTCATCTTTCTAAAAGTGCAGACTTGTAGGATACTTTGGGAGTTCAAGCATAAATAATAAGTACGGTGATAAGGCTTTATTTTATGCATAGTAGTGTCTTTTAGGATTTAATAAATATTCCAAAAATAAGTTATTCTCATTTCCCAAAGTTATAAGGTGTTGTAAGAATATATGGGTGTGGTATAACTAGATAGGAGCATGAGAAACCCCCAAAAAGGTCATTCATAATATAGTGTCAAGATGGATAGTGTGAAAAAAAGAGATCACACAAGAAATTATATAAAATATTTGGTAAAAGGAAATCATCAAGTAGGTTTTCAGGAAAAAATCCATAAAAATATAAAAGATATATTAGACTAAATAAAATCCAAAAGTATTTAAGAGAAAACTTTAATGAAAAATATGGAAAGTATACTAGATTCCCTAAAGGAAAATATATATCCAATTTTGATTTTTATTGGTACTTCACGAATAAATATCATATAGATGAAACTTTCCTAGATACAGATAGAAGAAGAGGAAGTCTCAAGGTAATAATAATGTAAGATTCATCAGAAATATTATTTGAGCCTAACTAGGGAGAATATATAGACTCGGATGATAAGAGATTATATTCATTATAATTATAGTAATCATAGGTGGGGGAATCCAAATCTGATGAGGAAGAAGGAAATAATTCCAGCACAATTTTAAGCCATCTTTGAATATTTATGATTCGAGTGAGGGCTAGTGCACCAAAAGACTCTCCAAAGCTAGTAAAGATGGATGAGATGGAAGGTGATCTATTGAATTATTCAAAAACTAAAATCCATTCATAAGGAATATATTATCAATAATGGAAGATGTCTATATTTTATTGTTATGATGTGTACCAAAAGTCTTGGGTACCATATATAGAAATGACTAAGATCTTTGAGGATGAACCGATAGCTAATGTTAATAGAACAAAAAGAGGATTACTTACATTTCCTTTTCTAAAACTAGAACAGTTTGGTGAGACTATATATAAAAATTATAAGTATGTGAATTTTGGTATAATCCATATTAGATTATATCCTCTTATCATAAAAGGATACGATCTAACAATCCTAATTATAGTAATAGATGGAAGTTTAGCTAATTTCTCCAATGCATTATTAGGAGAAGCATGATAAAATATGTATGCTGGAGCATCTTGGGTTAGGTTGATCCCATATTTTCATATATTACTTATGGATAGAAGTGTTATTAGAACTTTAGAAGTTAATTTTTATATGAGGAACTGACAGAAGTCATTGAGATTTCCACTTGATAGAAGATGTATCAGAGAAATTGCTTTTCTTTATATAAATTTATAAAATATTGGAAGACCAACTGTATGGAAGACTGTGGAAAGAATTATACATCATTTCCAAGATGAAGGAACATAAATTAGAGCAATGACAAAACTAATGGTAAAAAATTATTTATTATAATGATATTAATCCATTTTTTATATATGTTTATGTTTTTTAGTTTTTAAATTTCTTTCCATGCACTCTTTGATATGATTTTCAGAAAAAAAAAACTATGTAACAATCGGTGTACCACCTTTTATCGATAAAACTATAACTTTGTATCCTTTCTTCATTAAAACTTGTTCTTTCATTGCTTCATTTAGTTACCAAAGTGATTATGACTTTTTTCTTAGGGAAAAATGAAATTTCATAGAAGTATCGATAACTTTATCCTTTGATTTTGAAGATTATGAAACTTATTTAACAAAATTATTTAACTCGGACTAAAATAAAACAATAATATCATGAAATGTATTATAAAACAAAGGCTTTATATATTTACACACAAATGTGTTTAGAAACACACATATATATAATTATATGTTTATACACAAATTATGATACTTTGTTTTCATATCAATGTATATATACATTATATGCATACCTTGTGTATATTTATTTATTTATTGTAAAAAATGAATATTGTTAAACCTAATAGGATGGATATGAATTGAAAATGTATGGATGTTAATCGTATGAAAGATTATGGGGATGGAGTTTAATAGTGCATCAAGTTTTCAATAGAGCATGCATAAAACCCCTCTCAGATCATTTGTCCATGTTTAGGTTGTTATTCAAGATGAATTCATCCAGAAGAGTTGGAAGAACGTTTTATTTGTCACAAGATAGATTGAATCTATAAATGTTGGAATAAACATAGTGAAAAACTAAATATATATATTGACTGGGATGATACTGTGATTTATGGATCATTTTAAATGAATACTAGTGTAAATAATGATGAATATCATATGAAATAAATAACAATGGAAATTAAATATGGCCTTCATAATTTTCCAAAGTTATTTAAAAAGTTTAATAGTTGTAAAAGGAGACCATTGTATACCATTTTTACTAAATATAAATCATTTCCAGCTATATTGAAACTATATAATTTGAAAGATGGTAGTGGATGGAGTGACACCATCTTTAAAGAACTAATTGGTCTCCTAACTGATATTCTACTAGAATAAAATGATCTTCATTGTTGAATATGTGATGCTAAATTAATTTTACATTCAATGGGTATGATCTCTGAAAAAATACACGTCTGTCTGAATAATTGTATATTATTTCACAAAAACCATAAATTAATCGTAAAATTCCCTAAGTGTGGTGTGGATCGATACAATAAAGATGAATCAATTCCTTCAAAATTTTTATGGTTTTTTTTCTATCATTATAGGGTTTAGAAAACTATATGGATGTTATAAATCCTCTTGAAAATTTAAATTTTACATAGATATAAGAATTGAAGATGGGAAACTATGTCACACAGTGGACTCTCCTCAGTGGAATAAAATTGATTTTGAGTATCTTTAATTTGGAAACGAGCTGGGAAACCTTCATCATGTGTTATCTAAAAATAAAATGAATCCTTTTGGTGTAGAAAGTAGTACCCATAGTATATGGATAGTTATGTAGATAAATTATAACTTGTTGTCGTGGTTATGCATGAATCACAAATACATTATGTTGTCTTTGCTCATATCTAGACCAAAATAACTCGGTAATGATATTTATGCCTATTTGGATCCACTGCCTGAAGATATGAAATTGATGTGGGATACAGGTGTTGCATTGTATAATACTCATAGAAGTGAAGAGTTGACATTAAGAGTCATGTTGTATGGGATGATAAATGAATCTCCTCCACATGGAAATTTTCCAAACTATATAATTAAATGAATGTTGGGGAGTCCCATGTATTAAGAAGGTATACACTCAATTAGGTTGAAACATTCCTCAAAGACTGTGTTTTTAGTACATCACAAATTTTTACCCTGATGACATAAATACCTATCTTAGATAACATCATCTAATGGAAATACAGAACAAATTAAAATAGCATCATCACTAACAGGTGATCAATAGTTCAAGAAAGTAAAATATATTGACATTTTTTCAGTAAATCCTTTTCAAAAAACCTTATGAAACTAGGTAGAAAAAAGAGATTAGTTTTTTTGAAATAATATACTGGAGTTGTTTGTAAGTCAGAATTTTCTTATTTTCATGCATGTAGAAAAAAAATGTATGTTATTGTACAATTATCATGTTACTAAATGCACCAGACAAAACAAAATATAAAATTAAGGCTAGGTTGGACATGATTTCCATGGGGATAAGGAAAGATTTGGCATCAGTGAAGGGTGAAAGATGAACTTTTCTTCCTCTAGTAGCTTACACTATCCAGAAAAGAATATTTTAAATTTTTAAACTTCCTTAATGGTGTAAAATTTCCATAGGGGTATTCATTAAATATAAATAATGTCATGTCAATGACTAATTTGAAACTAAGGAAATAGTAACTTGACCTCAGGAATAGTAATATGACCCTTATGAATAGTAAATCAGTCAAATGAATGTAGCCTCACCCATGTTTGTATAAATAAAATTTAGGTATCTTATAAATGAAATTATGATATAATTATACCATAGTATAAGTAAGTGAATATTTTAAAAATAAATAATTAAGTGTTGGTATTTTTGTAAGTCATAAATCTTTAATTACAATTTTATAATTAAGAAAATTATTTAAAATAAAATTCATTCTCATAAAATTTATTCATAAATAAATATTTTTTGTCTTATTATTTTAGGATAATTTTATGAGACCTTTGTTAATTTTTGAAAGTGTTATAAAATTAGTTACAAATTTAAAATATGTATTTTTTTAGTAAATGATAGTTTTAATAAAAAAATTAAATTTCTTATATTTAGAAAATTGTTTTCATTAATAGAGTTAATTTTTTAATTCTATATGTCAAAAAATGGTTAGGGTAAATTTTTGGGATTTTTTTAAAATACTTGAATTTTTGGTGAATAGTAAAATACGGTAATTAACGGTATAAATACATTATAAGATAAATACACTATTCATTGAGTCTTGAATGATGTAAGAACCATAATCATGAACTTAGATTCATTATTTTAATATATTTTATGATAATGATCAAAATATTCATAGTCTTGATCCAAAATAATAAATAAATAAAATATTCAAAAATCACCCCTCTCCTCCAATATAAATATCACCCCTCACCACCCCTTCTCCTCACACCTCTAAGCCTTTAAGCTTGTAAAAATTATGCCCAAATCCTCTTCTATATTCTCTCCCCCGCGTCCAAGATCACTTGTTCTTTCCAAAACACCAAAAACCCCTTTCCCTAAAGAGGTTCTTAAGGAGGAAAATTCAAGAGGTAACCCCTTTTCCTTTTTCTTTTAATTTCATTTCAATTTATTTTATTTTCTTATCATATCCACTCCTACTATATCCAAATTATCATTATAACTCCAATATAATATATATACTTTAATTATATCATGTTAATGTAATATCCATCATCAATATCCTTTCTATCTCTCTTTTATTTTAAAAATGAAATCATCGTTTGTGAGGTGCCGATTTGCAACCTTCGTGGATGACGGATTTCCGTTCTTCAATTTATCCTTCAATTAGGGTAATGAAACCATTTTTATGGTTAAAAAATACTATAATATATTTATTAAAACCATTATTATGTTTTGGAAGTAACATATTTACATAATACTAAATGATAAAATAAAATGAGTTCGTTATGATTGATAATAGTCGTGATAATGTAAATGATTATCACTAAATGTCTTATCTAATGATTAATCCTTATACCATATTTCCAAATGATATATATAAACATTTAAACTTATTTATTTTCATTAATATCATATAAATTCAATTCTTGAGATTATACCCATTCTGCATGAACTTCCATACTCATATACAAATATACCGATCATGAAAACCAAGGAAACAAATGCTCTTGAGCAATAAAATTATATCTTATAACTCATCAAAAAGGAAATAAATGAACTTAATAAAATTTTACTAAATAAAATACATATATATAAGGTTATTAGTTAATTAATTATGTATTTAATTTTATTATCCATGACTTTAAGGTCAAATTCATAACACATTTGGATATAAGGTAAGGATTTACTTCCCCAGCCTCCATTTTCATTTGGGTTATGATTTCTTCCTCTATACACCAATGTAATTCTTAATTATTTTTATATAATTATTATAAATTATATATATGTTCCAAAATAATATATCCAGGTCAGTTCATCAATATTTTATGGGATAATAAATGTTTTTCAAGGTTCCCTTCTCATTTCTTCCCGACATGCAAGCCCAATTAAAGGGAAAGTGTCGATTTCATACCTATTTTCAAGTACCATATATAATATGTTTTAGGAAACCATTATTTTTATAAAATTGATAATTTTGTCTTAAAAACTATCTTATTTCGTTTCTGGTTTTATACAAATATTTTTTCAAAATAACTCTTCTTTACAAAGTAAAAAAGAGTATTTATCTCAAGAATTCCTCAATAATTTTATAAGAGTATTTTCATCTATTCTCAACACCATTTTTGATTATTATGTTTAATTGGGATTAATATTTTATTATATAAACTATCATATTTTATTGAATGGTTTATGATTAGTTTGAATACGGATGTTCTATCTTGGTACCATTCACCATATTACTCTAAATGGTTAGTGGTTATTCTTACTGATTGGGGAAAGTTATTTACATTTCATATATTAGTTTCAATATTAATGTATATGTTGATTATGTTTCACCCCTTTTATATGAGGAATGAATTGGACTTAATAAGTTTTTGTTGAGGACCTTTATAAAACCTGGATTAATCAATAGTTCTCATGAGACAAATTAGTTTGGGTTTTTACCTGTTTATGTTTGGTCTTGGCACGAGGCCTTGACGGTATGTTTATGATGTCCCACATTATGAATTCAATAATTATAAGATTATTATTTGATATTTCATGAGATTATAGGACTATTATAATATCCATGGTAGAGTTTCATTCTCCTATGATCACTTATATGAATTTATCAATTTTTATTCTTACCATATTATACTCAAGTTTTTGTTTTAATAGAAAGTGTTTTTAGTTATTTAGCTTGCCTTATGGTTTATTTTTTATGCTTATACTATACTATTTACCCTTACTGAGCATCAAATCTCACCCCTTTCTTATTTTTATTTTCCCTAGGATGCAAAGATGAATTTTAATATTGGTATTCAAAGATAATCTAAAATAATAAAAGTGTTTCCAAAGGAGTATCTATAATGTATTTCATTTCAATTTGTAATGTTAAACTTATGTATGTATCTTTTTGTCCAAATATATTAAACTATTTGGTCCTTTGAAACTCATATTCCTTGTTTATATTCCAATGTAATAAAGTAAGTCACTGGATCCGGGCTACTGGAGTCAAGGTCTTTAAATTTGGTATCATGGGAAGTTTAGTAGGAACCTTATAAACTAGATTTAGAAAACATAGATTAGAGAACATAACCCTAATATAGACTTTGAAGATATTAATATAATAACATACTAGAATTATTGTAAGGTAGAGATTATGTGGAAATTCCTAGAAATACATCTCTATTTGGAAACTACAAGTGGGTGTGGTTCTAGCAAAAATGTACCTAGGGGTAACAACTTCGACAAGGTGTCCTGAGCCTAACTCGGGGTAACCCGGTACCTGAAAATGGGCCTTACTACGCACATAGTTTTACACTCTTGGGGGATATTATTAGGATAATTCATATTTTCTTTTCAAACCATTATGAAGTATTTAAAATTAAATATTACCCCCAAAGAAACCATGTTTATGATTATGAGATTAACTATGAATAAAATTTCAATTTATGTTAACTATTTTACTAGTTTGAGATTATAAATTAGGATTCATAATATAATATAGTGTATGCCATTATTTAGAAATGGAACCTAGTGGAAACAATGGAAACCGTATCAATGCATATATCCCATGTAGGTATTTCCCTCTTATGCAAGATAATAATGTTGGTATTGGATTTGTGACTGGTGTTGAGAAACTTATAAATATAATGGGACAGTTGACTCAGGTTATGAATAATATCCTTACCCATATGGAGAATCTTGATCCATAATGTGGAGGAGAATTGTTAGACCACTTTATGAAAACAAAACCTCCATCATTCAACTTTAATAAAAACCCATTTATATTTGAACTGTGGATAAGTTCCTTAGAGAAGATATTTCTCGCTTTGGTAAGTAACTAAAGGGAGAATGTTGTCATGGATTTTTATCATCTATCAGGAGATGCGGATCAATTTTGGTCATTAATTAAAAACACAAAGGAGGGGGAAGAAATTAAAAATATGGAATGGAATGATTTTAATGAAGTTTTCCCAGAAAAATATTTTCCTCACAAACAATGAGCTCATATGGAAAAAAATTATTGAATATAAGTCAAAAGGAGGATGAGAATGTTACCAAGTATGAATACAACTTTATAAGGTTATCAAGGTATGTCACAGACTACATACATAATCCAAGGAGAAATATTGATCAATTAATTGATGGTTTAAAACCATTCCTCCAAAGGGAACTAGTCTCCCAAAACTTCTCATCATATGAAGAAATAGTCCCATGTGCTATCAAGATAGAAAAATAATTCTCTATGTCATATAAATTAAAAGTAAGGTAAGATAAGAAAAGGGATTCTGAACACTCTAGAAAAGGAAATAAGGAAATGGGGAAAATGGAAGAGTTGACTTTTCACCATGTAGTAATTGTGGGAAGAAACACCTTGGTACTTGTCTGAAGGGAATGGGAGTTTGTTACAAGTTTAGAGAAAAAGGCCACCAAGCCTGTGATTGTAATGGAAAGAAATAATCTGCCAATGTTCAATACTATTATGATAAAGAAAAAGTATCCACTGCCTCACATTGAATATTTATTTGATCAACTTCAAGGAGACCAATATTTTTCAAAGATTTATCTTCGATTTGGATATCATCAACTGCGTGTGAATAAGGAAGATATTCCAAAGACATAATTTTGAACCAAGTATGGGAATTATGAATTTATAGTAATGCTTTTTGGACTAGATAATGTACACTCTATTTTCATAGATCTAATTAATAGAGTTTTGAAGGAATATCTTGATGAATTTATTGTGATATTTATTGATGATATCTTGGTATAATCCAAAAGCTACAGAGATCATGAGAATCACTCGCGCATTGTTCTGAAGACTCTAAGAAAAATTGAATTATATGGGAAGTTTAGAAAGTGTGAATTTTGGCTTTAGTTAATTTCTTTTCATGGCTATATTGTCTCAAAGGATTTAATCTTAGTAGATTATTTGAAGACAAAGGTGGTTCAATAATGGCCTACACCAAGGAATATAACTAAGGTGTATAGTTTTATTGGTTTAGCAGGTTATTATTGGTGTTTCATTTAGAAATTCTCCCAATTATCTAACCTATTAACCAAACTTACACATTAATGGGTTAAGTTTGTACGGACAAAAGAATGTGAATAATTTTTTGAAGAATTGAAGAGGGAATTAGAGAATGCTATGATCTTGACTCTACCAATAGAAAATGGTGGATTTATGATTTATAGTGATGAATCAAATAAAGGACTTGGATGTATCCTTATAAAGAATGGAAAAGTTATTGCTTGTGCATCATGGTAGTTAAAAACTCATGAATAGAACTATTCAACTCATGATCTTGATTTAGTTGCCATAATCTTTTCGTTAAAGATATAGAGACACTATCTCAATGGTGAAAGATGTGAGATATATACGGATCACAAGAGTTTTAAATATATATTCTCACATAAAGAACTCAACATGAGGTAAAGATGATGGCACAAGCTACTCAAGGATTATTATTTTTCCACACACTACCACCTAGGGAAAGAAAATAAGTTTGAAGATGCATTGAGCATTAAGGATCATAGTGTTCTGAACAAAATGAGGATTGATAGGGATCCTTGGTACATGGAACTAGTTAATATAGAAATAGTAATTATCAAAGAAGTTGAAACATAAATATTTTTCAATTAGTTTCCCAACTATATTTATTGGAAAGAATTAAAAGTTCTCAGACTGATGATGAGAATCTTCAAGAGAAAATTAAATTCATGAATGATGGTATGTTTCTAGAATTTGTGTGTGAGAATGGAATTATAAAATTTTGGAGGAGGATATGTGTTCCCTCTATACTCGAGCTAAAAATGGAGTTATTGGTTGATGACCATAGTTCGAATTTCTCTATACACCCTGGTAGAACTAATATGTATAGAGATTTGAAGGAACATTTCTGGTGGGATAACATGAAGTGGGAAATTACTAATTATGTATCAAGATGTTTAATTTGTCAACATGTGAATACTGAATGATAACATCCTATAGGAGTCATGAAACCTCTACCTATTCCTACATAGAAATGGGGTGTCATAGCCATGTATTTTATCACTGGATTACCAAAAATTCCAAGAAATAATAATGCAATATGGGTAATTTTTTATCAACTTACCAAATATTCACATTTCCTTTCTATAAGAGAGGATTTTCCATTGGATCACCTTACACAGCTCTATATTAATGAATTTTTAAGACTTCATTGAGAAAATATCTCAATTGTTTCTGGTCATGATTCATGATTTACATTGAAATTCTGGAAAATTATTTAGAAATATTTGGATACTGAGATTAATTTGAGTACTACTTATCACCCTCAAATTGAAGGGCAGTCAAAAGGAAAATCTAAAATTTAGAAGACATGTTGAGATCATGATAACTTGATTTTCAAGGTATGTGGTATCATTATTTACCTTTGGTAGAGTTTTCTTACAACAATAGTTTACATTCTAGTATTTAAATGGAACATTATGAAACATTGTATGGAAAGAGATGTCATACACCAACTTGTTGGGATGATATTGGTGAAAGGAAGCTTGTAGGCCCAAAGCTTGTGGAGGAAACAACAGAAAAGATAAATACTATTCAAATCCATATCAAAGCAGCTCAAAGAAGGAAAAAAGTGATATACCGATAATCGAAGGAAGGATTTGGAATTTCAAGTGGGAGATCATGTTTTCTTGAAAGTATCTCCATGGAATGGGGTTATAAGATTTGGGAATAAATGGAAAATGAGCCCTATGTACATTGGACCTTTTGAAATTCTAGAGAGAATTGGAGCTATAGATTATCGTTTGGAAATGATGCCTAACCTTCCTAAGGTACACAATGTGTTCCACATCTTATTGTTAAGAAAGTACATGTCAGTCCCAATACATGTACTCACTTCTGAAGGAATAGATCTAGAACCTGATTTATATTACTATGAAGAGACGATCTGGATTTCAGACACTAAAGAATAGGTTTTGGGGAATCAAATGACTTAGCTGGTAAAGTTACTTTGGAAAAATCATAAAATTGAAGAGGTGACGTGGGATCCTGGGGAACCTATTATGAAGAACTACCCAAATATTTTTATGAGGTAACATTCTGGAAATTTTGAGGATGAAATTTATGTAGGAGGGAAGAATATAACAACCCAAAACTCTATCAATGAAATTTCCCTTCTTATATTTATTTCATATAGTATAGGTCACATAAAATAACTTATAGAACACAATACAAAATTTATAAATGAATAATTAACGAAATAATTGGTATTTCTAGAAGTTAAGAAACCTATACTGAGGAAATAGTAACTTGGCCTTAGGAATAGTAATATGACCCTTATGAATAGTAAATAAGTCAAATGAATAGTAACATCACCCATGTTTGTATAAATAAAATTTATACATCTTATAAATGAAAGTATGATATAATTATACCATAGTATAAGTAAGTGAATATTTTAAAAATTAATAATTAATTGTTGGTATTTTTATAAGTCATAAATATTTAATTAAAATTTTAAAATTAATAAAATGATTTAAAAGAAATTTAATTTTTATAAAATATATTCATAAATAAATATTTGTTTGTCTTATGATTTTAGGATAATTTTATGATACTTTAGATAATTTTTGAAAGTGTTATAAAATCAGCTATGAATTTAAAATCTGTATTTTTCGAGTAAATGATGGTTTTAATTAAAAATTAAATATCTTATATTTATAAAATTATTTTCATAAAATGGAGTTCATTTTTGAATTCTAAACATTGAAAAATGGTTAGGGTGAATTTTTGTGATTTTTCTAAAATACTTTAATTTTTAGTGAAGAGTAAAATACGGTAATTTACGGTATAAATACATTATAAGATAAATACATTATTACTTGATTCATGAATGATGTAAGCACCATAATCTCAAACTTACCTTCATTTTTTTAATATATTTTATCATAATTCCCAATCTATTCATAGTCTTGAGCCAAAATAATAAACAAATGAATAAAATATTCAAAAATCACCCCTCTCTTCCACTATAAATACCAACCCTTCTCCTCACAACTATAAGCCTTGAATATTGTCAAAATTATGTCCAAATTCTCTTCCATATTCTCTCCCCCACTTCTATGAGATATTGGTCTTTCCAAAAGACCAAAAATTCATTTCCCTAAGGAGATTCTCGAGGAGGATAATTCAAGAGGTAAACTCTTTTCCTTTTTCTTTTAATTTCATTTCAATTTATTTTCTTTTCTTATCCTCTCCTCACCTCCTTTGTCCAAATGATCATGATAAATCTAGTATCATCTCTATAATATAATTATATATTTTTAATGTAATATCCATTATCAATTTCCTTTCTCTCTCTCTCTTATTGTAAAAATGAAATCATCATCTGTGAGGTGCCGATTTACAACCTTCATGGATGACGGATTTTCATTCTTCAATTTTCCTTCAAGGATGGTAATGGAACAATTTTTGTGGTTAAAAAAGATTATAATATATATATTATAACCTTTATTATGTTCTTTAACTAACATATTTACGTAATACTAAATGATAAAATAAAATGAGTTCGTTATGATCAATAATCATCGTAATAATGTAAACGATTATCACTAAATATATTATCTAATGATTCATCATCATACCATATAACCAAATGATATATATAACCATTTAAACTTATTATTTTTATTAATATCATATAAATTAAATTCTGGAGATTATACCTTTTCTGCATGAACTTCCATACTCATATACAAGTATACCGATCGTGAAAACCAAGAAAACAAACGCTCCCAAGCAATAAAATTGTATCTCATAACTCATCAAAAAGGCCATAAATGAAATTATTAAAATTATAATAAATAAAATACATATATATAAGGTTATTAATTAATTAATTAATGGATTTAATTTTATTTTCCTGTCCTTTAAGGTCAAGTTCATAACACATTCAAACATAAGGTAAGGGTTTACTTCCTAAACCTCTATTTTCATTTGGGTTATCCTTTCTTACTTTATAGACCAACGTAATTTTTTATTATTTTTATATAATTATTATAAATTATATATATATATATATATGTTCCAAAATCATATATCCAGATCATTTAATCAATATTTTATGGGATAATAAATGTTTTTCAAGGTTCCCTTCTCATTTCTTCCTGATACGCAAGCCCGATTAAATGGAACATCTCAATTTCTTACCCATTTTTAAGTACCATCCGTAATATATTTTAAGAAACAATTATTTTTATAAAATAACTAAATTTTAATGAAAAACTATCTTATTTCATTTCTATTTTTATAAAAATATTTTTCCAAAGGAACACTTCTTTGCAAAGTAAAAAAAAGTATTTATCTTAAGAAATCCTCGATGATTTTATAAGAATATTTTTACCTTTTTTCCAAACCCTTGTTGATTATAATGTTTAATTGGGATTAATATTTTATAATATCAACTATCATATTTTATTTAATGGTTTATTATTAGTTTAATTGTGGATGTTCTATCTTGGTAGCATTCACCATATTACTCTGAATGGTTAGTGATTATGTTTACTGATTGGGGAAAGTTACTTATATTTAATATGTTAGTTTCAATATGAATTTATATGTTGATTATGTTTTACCCATTTTATATGAGGAATGAATTGGACTTATTAATTTTCATGTGGGTCCTGCTATATCCCCTTGGTGCATCGGTAGATCTCATGAGACAAACTAGTTTGGTTTTTTACCCGTTTATGCATGGTCTTGGCATGAGGCCTTGATAGTATGTTTATGATGTCCCACATTATTCATTACCTCATTATGAGATTAGTATTTTATATTCAATGTTATTATTAAAATATTATAATATCCATGTTTAAGTTTAATTCTCCTATGATCACCTATATGGATTTATCAGTTTTTATTCCTTCCATATTATGCTCAAGTTTTTTTTAATAAAAAGTGTTTTTAGTTATTCACCTTGCCTTATGGTTTATTTTTTATGCTTCCACAGTATTACTTAACATTATTGAGCATCACTTTTCTTATGTTTATTTTTCAAAGGATTCCAAGATGAATTTTATGAATGACATGCAAAGATAGTCTAGAAGAATAATAGAATGTATCTTTTTTCCAAATCTATTAAACTATTTGGTCCTTTGGGATGTGTATTCCTTGTTTATATGCTAATGTAATGAAGTAAGGCACCTGCTTCGGGATACTCAGGTCTGGGTCTTTACTATTGTTATGTTTTATTTCATGTAACTTTATGTTTCATTCTACCTAAAAATGTATGACATACATTAACCTAGCTTTGATTATTTTTCAAAGTCAAATGCAGTAAAGTTATTGACCCGGTGAAGTTTTAAATCATGAATAAGAAAATAATAGTCATATTATGTGAATTAAATATATTACTCTCACAATTATTCTTTGATATAATGGTTTACCTGGTGGTTCACTTGGTTAGAGAGATTTAACTATGTGATTATATACATTATAGATAAATGTACCACATTGAATGGTGTATGAAGTTTTTGAAAGGGTGAGACAAGAATAGAAGTCGGATGAAAGGTTGTATTGCATAGTAATATAATATTAAATAAACCATTGAATTCTATACTGATTACCTATCAGATATTGATAGCATTGGTCACCCAAAATCTCATTATAGTGGATTCCATGTGGGCGAAGGGATTTTTGGAAAATATGCTACAATTACCCTTATAGAGCAAGAGCTACCATGACCACCTCCCTCCCAAGATACCTCAATGAGAGGAGAGAGATAATAAACCCCAATTCCCACCCCCATTAGGCCCCGAGTTGGTGACTAGAACAAAGGGTATAAAAATCTCATGTATGGGAGGAATTACCCTCTATAATGTAAATATAATCGGGAGATAAGATGAATCATCCAAAATAAACTCCATGAAATAATAAAAATTAAATCTAGAACCATCCCACATACATGTATAAATAAAACTGATACAAGTAAAAGTATTCAAAAGTAAATACCCAAAAGTAAACCCAAAGCAGCGACACGGTAGCTATCCAACGGTTCAAGTTAATAATGTCCAAAACGGTATACATAATCTTCTTGGAAACCTGTAAAAAAAATTATATACCTATGGTGAAAATACAATTATACTTAGTAGGAAAGAAAAGTATCTCATGAACATGTTAAAGAATCATACTAAGGCACCCGTGAGAAAACAGTAGAACTAACAACACCTAAACAGGTCGATCATCCACCCAAACCTCACTAAAGCATGCTCACAAAATAACACAAGCTAGGTAATATAGTATAATAAGAATCGCATCAATAAAGGATACCTAACACCACTTTCCCACTAGTATTCCACTCTCACACCCCAATGTATTACATCCTGGTGCTCCTATATCTTTCATATACCACACTACCACACAAGCACGGTCACAACAGCTCACCTAAAGACACCTAGGTTGTCTACCTCACAAGCATGGCCACATCACATATCGCCTGAAAACACCTGGGCCACAACACATCCAAAAAAATAACTAGAGTAGTAAGGTATCATGAACATGTAAAACATCAAACTCATTCCTTTCTCCTACCATGCACGACCCCCACCAGAAGTCACCCTACAAGCATGTCTATATCATATATCTCCTTAAAACACATGGGATATCACAACCACCATATAATGCACTAATAGATATACAACCATCATAGGTTGTGATATACCAACATTACCTATAAGAGATAGAAAGAAAGGGTGGGTACCATCCATCCTTCCTCCTCACAAGATGTTAGGAAACCCCCCCCCCTCATGAATAAGAAGGTGTCGGCACAAAATACTCAATGGGGGTGGGGTGTGTATAGAAATAACCAAGAATATACAATTATATACATATAGCCACACATACGCAAGCCCAACCTATGGGTTCACAACCAAACACTAACCAAAATCACCACTTTTTCTGCCACCTCTAAATTCATAACACCAAACAACAAGAAACAATATCCATTTAACATTTCCAACCAATTTTATTTAATCATACCATTATTTTCATTATTTACCATAATCCACATTTAGTTACACAATCTATCATTTAATTATTAATTAACCATTATCATACCATTAACCAAACCAACACATGTCATTTCAATCAAAAAATTAACAACTATTTATTCCATCACTACCTGAGCATCTAGCACAAAGCAACCACGACCTCACCACCTTAAAAGCACGCCCAAAAAAACCACCTCATCACCCAAAAAGCACATCCAAACAAATCAAATTGTCGCCCCACATTACCCAACCACACATAGTTGTCCCATAGGCATGTCCACACATCACAACACATTAAAATAATTTTACCGATTTACAAGGAGGATTTTATCACATTCCTCTTTATTTTAGGGGTATTATCACACAAGCCAAAATCCCAAGGAAACCATTTCATTATTAAAATATAAGTAGTTAACCAATTTCAATTTTAGGGTGATATCACAACAATCACAATAGTCAAAGTAGTCATAACACATATCAACTAGCACAACAAAATCCCCCAAAGACCACAATTTTCAGTGGGGCATCAAGCTCGTACAATAAAAAATGTCACAATAATAAAAAAGCTGTAAAAACATGTGAATCAAACCCCTTTACCCTTTCAATTTTAATTTAACCAATTATTTAAATTTGCTTAATCCAACACAACCATAACCCATAGATAAAAAAATCAAACCACTCCCGCATGATACATAATAAATAGAAATGAGGAATTCCCTACCTCAAAGAAGCTTTATCGGCTCACTGCTCACTTCAGGATGAGAAAGAACACCCACAAACCAAAAACGCGCCATGAGAAACTTTGGATCGACCTACACCACACCCAAAGACCATAAAAACGCAACCCAACACACAACTCAAACTAAACTTCACCACCGCAGCAAAACTTTAAAGAACATGAGGAAACTAACCAATAAAAATGAAGGGCTTGTCACGGATTTCCAACAAACAACCATTGGAACTAACGGATCAAAGAGGAAGGAAGAGATCTTGAATAAATCCTAGAGGTGCTTAGGACTCTTCCAAAATGTGAGAGAATAGAGGCAGTTGAATGAAATAAAATTCGGCTAAGAAAATGATTTAAAACCTAGAATTTGGTCATTTTCATGTCGTGTGATATTTACATGATGTTTAAGTCACATGTTTCCAAAAATTACATCTTTTTCTGAAAAATAAATCACATTTTTATTATTTAACCCAAAAAATGTACACATCATGTAACACCCCATGAACCTACTATCACAAACATGTAATCTTTTCATGTTGTGTATTCACCCTGATTCTATTATTCAATAGTAAAACTCCTCCAGGCCCGCTCTAAGCCTCATCCAATCACCACAAACACAAAAACACAGAAAATTAATAGGTCTAGAATTCATGGACCATTAAATCATATACCTATCAAAGGATTTTCTCCCTTGAGAATCCAAAACCAATCCCAGAAGGGAAGGGGTCCGAACAACCACCCCGCGAGATACCTATCAAGGATCTCATCATACCTCCAAGCTACCACTAGCCCAACACGCCAAACCAAATGACAAAAAAACATCTCGCACAACCTCATCACCATAAAAACACAAACTATCTTCTCCCATGAAACCACACTTCCACAAATCCATCGCACAGCCAACGAACTACACTGCCCCAATCACATGAATCATGGGATTTCATCCTCCATGTCATGATATTATCTGCTCTGGGCAGTACTGACTTGCCCGCATGGGTTTAATCACATCTTATTTAATGTGTGTCAATTAGGAATTAGGTCCTCCCCTTTTCATATTTTTTTACTTTATCACACATCGCATAACACACATCACAAAATGGGGAAAACATCCTATCAGATAAAACAAGGTCCAAAAATCACATCACAAAGAAAAAAAAAAGAAAACCAAAACTCAAAAAAAATCTGGGTACTAGGTGTTCATCTTAATATCTCACTCCCAAGTACTCTCCTCTAGGCCACCATGCCTCCACAACACATGAACAAAAGTAATGGTTTATGCAGCGCCTTCTCTTGGTGATCATGTATCTCTATTGGATGCTCCATAAACATAGTGTTGTCCTCGATATCCAACTCTCCCAAGTCAATAACATTGGTTTCGTCATCAAGATACCGATGAAGTTGATAGATGTGAATTACATCATCAATCCACCCCAGTCGCTCTGGCAACTCCAATCGATACTCCAACTCTACAACACTTCACAACACCTCAAAGGGACCAACAAACGTAGGAGAAAACTTACTCCCTCTTCAAAACCTCTACTTCATGTATTAAGGGGAAACCTTTAAGAACATGTGATTCAAAACATTAAACTACAAAGGCCTCCTCCTACAATCATCATAAGACTTATACCCATTCTTTATTACTTTTATCCTCTCCCAAACAAGATAAACCTTATCTTTCATGAACTACACCACATCGGGACTAGTAATTGCTTCCTCCCCAACCATTGTCTGACACAATAGAGAACGACACGGCCTCTCGTACAAAGCCTAAAATAGATCCATGACAATGGAAGAGTGATATATATTATTATAAAAAAAAACTCAAATTTTGAAAATTGTTGTATCCAAGATCCACCAAAGTTCAAGATGCATGCTCGCAATATATCCTCCAACATATGGATATTCTATCATGTATGTCCATATATATGAGGGTGAAAAGTAGTGTTGAGGTGTAAATGAGTGCCAAAAGCATGTTGCAATCCCCTCCATAATAACAAGGTAAAAAGTGTGTCCTGATATGAAACAATGGACCTCAAAACTCTATGAAAATTCACCACCTCATACACATAATTCTTATCCAAATCATTAATTGCATTTGACTCTTTTATTGATAAGAAGTGGGATGATTTTATCAACTGACCTACGATCACCCTAATAGCATCATAACATCTCTGAGCTCAAGGTAACCCTGTGACAAAATCCATTGAGATTCCATTCCATTTGCACTCAAAAAAATTAAAAGGATATAAAAGTAGCTAGAATGTGATTCCCAGCCTTTACCTACTAGAAAAAAAAGAACTTTGACACAAACTCTTCCACTAAATTTTTTATCATGGGCCACCAAAAATGCATCCTCAATCCACAATACATCTTGGAAACTCCTGGGTGTACCATCAAAGGTGAGTGATGAAACTCGTGAAGGATTGACCCATGCATCACCAATAGAATAAATGACCTCCCATGAAACAACATTTGGTTCTGACCATCATCTGACCATCCCTATGGAGAATAACCATGGCCAACACGATCACGCATCACCTCTACCACTGAGTATCCCCACTTAAAATCCTCCACCTACTGCATCATAGAATATTAGACCATCATTTTAAATAATAATCCTCTACCACTAACCACTGTTTCATCTAAGTGTAAGGCAGCCAACTCCTCCATCGATATCCAAGCATCTGTAGTCTCATGAACAACACCCTTCCATGACTTTCTCCTCAAAGTGTCAGCCAAAACATTCCCCTTTATTGAGGTGTGGGAGATCTTGAAATCATAATCCTGAATAAAATCTACCCACCTTTTCTAACACAAATTTATATTACACTGAGAAAAGATATACCTCAAACTCTTGTGATCCATGAAGACCACAAAGTTATAACTAATGAGGTAATGTTGCCACAACTTCAAAAAAACAACTACTGCTAACTCCAAATCATAGGTAGAATAATTATTCTTATGGGGAAGTAATTTTATAGACCCATAAGTGATCACTGCTCTTTACTGCATCAACACACATCCCAAGTCCATATAAGAAGCATCAAAAAACACCTAAAACATCATCCCCTCCTCAAGAAACTGAATCACTGGAGCATTGACCAACTTCCCCTTCAATTAACCAAAAACAGTATGGCACCGATCAGTACACACAAAATCTTAGTCCTTCCTGGTCAAAACTTTCAACAGGACTGAAACTCAAGAGAAATTGGATACAGGCCTTCGATAATAGCCTAAAAGACCAAGAAAATTGTAAACCTATGCCACATTCTTGGGTTTCTCACAAGAAATAACTACCTCAACATTCAACGGGTCCACTGTCACACCCTTATAATACACCACATTCCCTACAAAATTTACATCTTGTGTCAAAAACATACACTTGGAAAAATTTCCTTAGAGCCAGTGGCATTGAATAACCTGCAAGATAGTTTTGAGATGATCAGCATGCTCCCCCTCTGACTTCGAGTAGATCATGATATCATCGATTAATAGAATGATGAACTAGTCCAATAACTCATGGAACATATATTTCATAATCCCCATGAACACGGATATTGTGTTCATAACAACAAATAGCATGACTACAAACTCAAAGTTTCCATACCTACATCTAAAGGTAGTCTTCAGGATATCTCCCTCCTTCACCCCCAACTAGTAAAATACAGACCGCATATCGATCTTTCAGAACCAACTCACCCCTCTCAACTAGTGGAAAATCATCTATCCTTGGAAGAGGGTAATGGTTCTTGACCATTTCCTGGTTCAACCTATAGTAATCTATACACAACCCCAGGATATCATCCTCTTTCTTGGTTAATATCACTGGATCACCCCATGGTGACACACTAGGCTAGATAAAACCATTCTACATCAGATAATCTATCTGAATCCTCAACTCTTGAAACTCAGAATGTGTTATCTGATAAGGATCCATCAAAATCATGGAAGTACTAGGCTTTAATTCTATCCCAAACTTAACATCACATCATGGGGGTAGCATCACAACCTCCTCAGGGAAAACATATAATAACTCTCCAATGACCCTAGTAACTTCTACCATCCTATTTTATACTAGTTCTATATATAACTCATACACCAAGAAAATAAGGGGATCCACACACTAACTACCCACCTGAAAACCCTGTTCACTTATGAAAACCACACACTGGTTCTCCACATCTGAAAACAAGAATCTCCTCTGAAATCAGTCAATAATAGAACATACAAAATAAAAATAGTCAATGTCAAGGATAACATCATATGGTTTTATCTGTAGCAAGAAAAGATCCCCACATGACAGATGTGGCCCCATCATCAGTCTACACCCCCAGCATACATCAAACAAGATATTCTAGCCTCCAACTAGTGTAGTAAACATCAGAGTCATAGGAAACCTCTTTACATATAGTCCCAAAGCATGAACTAGAGTGGGTGCAATAAAGGAGTTTGAATCTCCTGAATCAAACAAGGCACAAAAAAGAGTACTAAAAAATTGATCATACCTTTGACGATCTCTGGGCCCTCTGGTATTGCTGCCTCCACTTAATTTAACTGATCAGTCCCATCTCATCTACCACTCTGTTGACAACCACCTCCATGACCACACTTGATTTGAGGTCCCTAAACATAAGGAACATCCTGAGGTCAGGATCTACCTACTCCATCTCCCCTTAGCGGAACATAAACCTGCGGCCCCTGCGGCTAAAATAGTCTCGCTAGAAACTACTGTTGAGGCTAGTGCTGAACTTTTACACCTCCACCAAATTGATCTCGAGAAACCACTGGGCACTAGTTCTGACGATGTCCATAGAACCCACAACCAAAACATACTATTACAAAGCCCCAAGAAAAATCACAGAAACCACTGGACCTAGAAGTTCGAAAAGGAATATTCTATGGTTGACTCCCTACTAGTTGAAACCTCAAAGGTCCTAGAGCTTGAGACCTACTTCTAAAAACCCTACCCCTTAAGGAACCCTGATGGTTCCCCTCTTTCGGTAAACCTCCTCATAAGTTCATACACTTTATCACATCTTCCTTCTTCTGAGACTCTAGATACATCACCAACGTAAAAGGAGTAAATGTATACTGGATAGAAAGACATATTGAATCCTCAAGATTCCATGCATGAGACTCTTTATCTAGAAAAATACCTAGGGAAAAACATATAAGGTCCTTGAACTTGATTCCCAACTCTCACACTAACATACTCCCCAACTGAAGAGAAAGAAGTTATTGTATCTTCACTGCATTCATGGTCGATGAAAGGAACTCTGCCCGAAACTCTTTTTGGAATTTGAATCACAAAACATTTTTCTACTTTTGTACTCTTAGATATAGCATCCACCATTGACGCGCAGCTCCCTGAATCTGACTAACTTCAAAAGGAACCCTATACTCTATCGAGGACCAAATCAAACTGAAAGTGATTTCAAGATCCTCTAGCCATCTCTCTATCTCAACATATGAAACACTTCCCTTATACTTCCCCAAATACTACTACTATAAATCACAAAATGGATTCTTTTATGAATCATCTTCCTATGTTAGATTGACTTTGTAGAAATCAACCGAATAAGCCTGTTGAACCTTAAATTTATGAGCCACACACGGATGACGAACAGGATTTATAGATGAAAAAAAACAAGAACTTTCTAATACTGGGTAGTATGGTATTTTATTAAGATTCATTTTATTCATTTTATTTATGTTAACCTTCCGAAAACAACCCAAATTCAAACAAGAACACAATTCATCAGGATGCATGTACCTCTCCTAGGTATCTACCCACCAAGAAGGTCCACATCACTTGGTTATTCAATAAGTTCAGAGTCTATTCACTGGATCATGGTGGGGCTAAAATCTCATGTCATAGCTAGTCTCCCTGTCCTATGTCACATGCCAAAGTCAACTAACATTGTTTCCATACCAACCCATGCAATCCTCATTATACCTAACTCCAAAATTCATCCTATCTCTCAGCCATAAAATTTGATACCAATCTGTCATAACCCCCTCTCTCCAAAGATACCTCCATAGGGGGAGAGAGATAATGACCCCTGAGTCCCACCTCGAGTAGGCCCCAAATTAGTGACTAGAACTGAGGGTATAAAAATCTCATGTATGGGAGGTATTTCACTCTATAATGTAAATAGTATCGGGAGATAAGATGAATTGTCTACAATAAACTCCATGACATAATATAAAATAAATCCAAAAGAATCCCACATGCATATATAAATAAAATAGATACAAGTAATAGTCTCCAAAAGTAAATATCTAAAATAAAATCTAAATCACTTTTGTTCATCATGGTCCACATAATCCTCTTAGAAACCTGAAAATAGTTTATATACGTAGGGTGAGCATAAAAGTATACTCAGTAGGAAAATCAAAGTCTCTCATTCACATGTGAAAGAAGAATACTAATTCACCCATGAGAAAATAGAAGAACCAACAGCACTTAGACAGGTCAGTTATCTACCCCAACCTCACCAGGGCATGATCACAAAATAATGTAAGCCAAGTAATATGATATAATAAGAATAACATCGAAAAAGGGTACCTCGCACCACTTTCTTTCTACTATTCCAATCTTACACCCCAACGTTGTACATCCCGATGCTCCCATATATTCCATATACCACACTGCCCCACATGCATGGTCACAACACACCTTGCCCGAAGACACCAAGGCTTACTGCCCAAAAAGCACAGTCACATCATATATCACCTAAAAACACCTAGGACACAACAAGTCCACAAACAAAACTAGAGTAGTAGGGCATTATAAACATATAGGACATCAACCTCATTCCCTACTACGATGCATAACCCCCACCAGAAGTCGCACCACAAGCAAGGTCATATCACATCTCGTACGAAAACACCATGGCTGTCACAACCACAATCTAATGCACTAACAAACCTCTAACCATCACAACTTGTGCAATACCTACCTCACCTGGAAGAGAGGGAGGGAAAGAGAGGGTACCCAGTGATCTGTCCTCCTCACCAAATGTCGGGAAACACCCCCCACCCCCATGTGACTAAGTGGGTGTCATAATATAGTGATCAATGTGTGTGGGGTCCATATATGAATAATGAAGAATATACGAGAATATACATATAGCCACACACAAAAGTCCAACCTATGGTTTTACAACCAAACACTAACCAACATCGCCACTTTTACTGCTACCTCTAAATGCATAACACCAAACAACAATCCACAAGCCCCATTTCACATGTCCAACCAATTTAATTTAATCATCCCATTCTTTTAATTAATTATAATCTACCAAATTTAATCACACAACCCAATATTTAATTATTCATTAACCATTCTCGTCTCATTAACCAAACCAACCCATTTCATTTCAATCAAAAAATTAACAATTATTTATTCCATCGCTACTCAAGCATCTATCACAAAACAACCACCACCTCAATGCCCCAGAAGTATGACCAAAAAACACCTATCCACCCAAAAAGCATGACCAAACTAACTACCTCGCTGCCCCACATGCCCCAACCACATATCTTCATCCCACAAGAACAGGCACACATCAAGATCATTTTACTAATTTTTAAGGGGGATTTTGTCACATTACACTTTATATTAGTGGTGTTATCACACAAAAAATAATCCTGGGGCAACCATTTCATTAGAAAAATATAATTGGTTAACAAATTTCCATTTTATGGTGATATTAGAACAATCACAATAGTCACATCTATCACAAAACATATCAACTAGAACAAACAAAGCCCCCAATAGTCACAATTTTTAGTGGGGCATAAAGCTCGTACAATCCAAAATATCACAATAATAACAAAGTTGTAAAAATATGTGAATCAGACCCCTTTACCATTTATATTTTAATTTAATCAATTCATTATCTTTGATTAAGCTATCCCAACCATAACCCATAGATAAACAAAATAAAATCCCTCCCACATGATACACAATAAAGAGAAATGATGGATTCTTTATCTCAAAGAAGCTTTGGTGACTCGTTGTGCACCATAGGGTAAATAAGAATGCCTACAAACTACAAATGTAGCATGAGAAACCACAGATTAACCTACAACATACCCAAATACCATTAAAATGAAACCTAACACACAACTCAAACCAAAATGCACCACTATAATGAAACTCTGAAGAAGAATAAGAGGAAACTAACCAAGAAGAAAGAATAGATTACCACGGATTCCCAATGAAAAACAACCAAAAACAATGGATCAAAGAGATAGGAAGAGGGATTGAATAAATCCTTAGGATACATAAGGATCTTCCAAAATGATAGATAATGGAGGTAGCCAAATGAAAAAAAAATAGGTTGAGAAAATAATTTAAAACCTGGAATTCGGGCATTTTCACATCGTGTAATACTTACATGACGTGTAAGTCATGGTTTTCCAAAAAATCTAGCTTTCATCAAAAAACATGTCACCTTTTAATTATTTAACCCTAAAAATATACATTTTGTGTAACACCCCTTGAACCTGACTCCACAAGTCATGAACCACACTTACCTAGCGTGTAATATTTTCACGTCATGTATTCACCTCGCTTCTAGCATTTGATAGTCAAACAGCTCTAGGTCCTCTATATGCCTTATCCAAGCACCTCCAACACCAAAACCCAGCAAAGTAAAAGGTCAGAAAGGCATGGGCTGTTACATCAGATACCTATCAAATGATTATTTCCCTAGAGAATCTAAAACCAATCCTAAAAGGAAAAGGGTCCAAATAACCACCTTGTGAGATACCTCTCAAGGATCTCATCATACCTCATCACTTCCACTAGCCAAACACGTCAAACCAAACAGCCACAAAACATCTCCCACAACCTCATCACCACACAAACACAAATATTATCATCCCATGCAACAACACTACCAAACAAAAATTGCATAACCAATGAACCGTACTTCCATGATCACACGATTCATAGAATATCATCCTCAATCTCATGATATTATTCACTCTAGGTGGCACTAACTCATCCACACAGGTTTAATCGCATCATATTTAATGCATGTAGATTAGTAATCAGGTCCTCCCATTTTCATATGTTGGGACTTTATCACACATCAAAAAACACACATCACAAAATGGGGAAACAACTCATCAAATAAAATAAGGTCTAAACAACACATCACAAAGAAAAACAGAACAATCCAAAACTCAAAACAACTTTGGGTACTGGGTTCACATCTGCATCTCTCGATCCCAAGTACTCTCCTCTAGTCCACCACACCTCCACGAAACATGAACCAAAGGAATGTTCTATACACATAGTGCCTTCTCTTAGCGATCTTGGATATCTACTATTCATTCCACAAACGTCACATCATCCTCAATATCCAACTCTCTCTAGCCAATGACATGGGAGTCATCATGAAGATACCAATGAAGCTGAGAGATGTGGAAGACGTCATGGATCTACTCTAGTTGTGGTGGAAATTACAACCAATACGCCACCTCACCAACTCATCCCAACACCTCAAAGGGCCCAACAAACCTGGGAGAAATATTAATCCCCCGCCAAACCTCTGCTTCCCACATCAAGGGGAAACCTTCAATAACACATGGTCCCCAACCTCAAACTCCAAATACCTCCTAATAAGATCATCATAAGACTTATGTAGGTCATACACTTCTTTCATCCTCTCATAGACAATCTAAACCTTCTCTGTCATGATCTACACCACATCGAGACCAAGAACTATTGTCTCCCCAACCTCTATCTAACACAATAGATAATGGCCTCCCATGTAAATCCTCAAATGGATTCATGCCAATGGAAGGGTGATAACTAATATTATAAGAAAACTCAACTCAGGTAAAGTGTTTTATCAAAGATCCATCAAATTTCAAGATGCATGCTCACAACATATCCTCCAACTTCTAGATAGTTCGCTCCCTATACTCATATGTTTGAGGGTGGAAAGAAGTTTTGAGGCATAACTAAGTCCCAAAAGAATGTTTCAATCCCATCCAAACTCATGAGGTAAAACATGTGTCCCAATACAAGAAAATGGACCTTATAAATCCATGTAACCACACCACCTCATCCACATACCTCTTAGCCAAAGTATCTACTACACCCGACTCGTTGATCGCTAAGAAGTGGGTCGATTTCGTCAACCGATCCACGATCTCCCAGAGAGCATTAAAACATCCTTGGGATCTTGGTAACCTTATGATAAAATCCATCGATATTTCATCCCATTTCCACTCAATAACATCAAAAGGATTCAAAAAACCTCCAAGAACATGATGCTCTTCCTTTAACTACTAGAAAACTAAGCACATTACCATAAACTCTGCCACTGCATGTTTCATCCTGAGCCACCAAAATTGCATCCCCAAGCCATGGTAAATGTTGGAAACTCATAGGTGTGCCTCAAAATGACATATATGAAACTATTGAAGGACCCCCTCATGCATCACCACCAGAAAAAATGACCTCCCATGAAAAAAAATTCAGTTATGACTATCCTCCAACCATCCCTCCAGAGCATCACCATGGCCAAAACGATCACACATCACCTCTGCCACAGAGTCTCCCCATTGAGACTCCTCCATCTGCTACATCATAGAATATTATACCATCATATGAAACAAGAATCACCTACCACTAACCAGACTTGCATCTAAGTACAATGCTTCCAACTCTTCCACTACTCTCCAAGAATCCCCATACTCCTGAAAAACACACTTCCATGACTTCCTACTTAAAGTGTCAGCCACAACATTCCACTTTCCCAAGGTGTGGGATATCTCTAAATCATAATCCTGAAGAAACTTCATACATATTCACTACCAAAAATGTAGAACACGCTAATAAAAGATATATCCTAAACTCTTTTTATTAGTGAAGACCAACAAGTTCTCCATAATGAGGTAATTCTACCACAACTTCAACGCAAACACAACCGCTCCTAACTCCAGATCATTGGTGACATAGTTATTCTCATGGGGATGTAACTTCCTAGACCCATAAGAGATCATTGATTATTAAAGTATCAAAATGAATCCCAATCCTAACTGGGAATCATCACAAAACACCTCAAACATCACCCACCCCTTAGGAAACTGAAGCACTAGATCTCTAGCCAACTTCCCCTTCAGGTAACCAAAAACTACCTGGAACTAGTCATTCCACACAAAATCTTGGTCCTTTATAGTAAAATATATTAATGGGTCTGAAAATTGAGATAAATTAGGTACAAACCTCTAATAATATCCTAAAAGACCAATAAAACTACAAACCTATTCCATGTTCTTGGGTACCTACCAAGAAAAAATGGCATAGACCTTTGACGATTCCACTGCCACACCCTAATGAGAAAACACATGCCTAAATAAATGTACCTCTAGTTTCTAAAAGATACACTTATACAAATTTCCATATAGATGGTGGTGTTGAAGAACCTATAAGATAGTTTTGAGATGATCGACATGCCACCCATCTAGTTTTGAGTAGATCAATATATCATCAATGAATATGATGAAAAAATAGTCCAGAAACTAATGGAACATGGATTTCATAATTCCCATGAACACAGCTGGTGCATTCGTAACACCGAATGGCATGACTAAAAACTCAAAGTTCACATACCTTCATCTGAAGGAAGTCTTTAGGATATTTCCTTCTTTCACCCTCAACTAGTGATATCCAAACCATAGATTGATCTTCAAAAACCAAATCACCCCTCTCAAATGGTTGAAAAGATAATATATTTTTGAAAGAGGGTAACATTTCTTGACCGTCACTTAGTTCAACCTTTGGTATTCAATACACAACCTTAGACTATAACTCGTCTTCTTGGAGAACAACACTAGAGCACTCCATGGTGACACATTGGGATGGATAAAATCCTTATAAATCATATCATCTATCTAAATCATAAACTCCTAAAACTTAGAAGGTGTCATATGATAAGGATCCATTGAAATCAGAGAAGCACTTGGCAATAAGTCTATCCCAAACTCAACATCACGACGAGGGGGTGGAATCATAATATCCTCTATAAAAACACCCAAGAACTCCCCAATTACCTTGGTAACTTCTATTATCTTAGTATCTATTAGTTCTATAGATAACACAACCACTAAGGAAAGTTAGGCCTCCACACGCTGACTGTCCACCTGACAACCCTGCTTACTGATGAAAACCACACGCTATTCATCCACATCTGAAACATGACTATCCACCAGAAGAATTCGATAATATCACGTATGTAATATAACTATTTGATGTTGAGGATAACATTGTATGGTTGTATCTGTGGCAAGAAAAGATCTCCACGGGACTGATGTGACCCCATCATCAGTCTACACCCCTAGCACACATCAAACAAGCTGATCTAACCTCCAACTGGTGTAGTCAACACCAGGGGCATGGGAAACCACTCTAAATATAGTCCGAGAGAATATAATAGATTGGGTGAAATAAAGGAGTGTGAATCTCTTGAATCAAACAAGGCACAAACAAGAGTACCAAACAAACTGATCATACCTATAATGATATTTGGTCCCTCTGGTATTGTCGCCTCCACTGCATGAAACTGACCACACCTAGCACCTATACCTATCTATTGATGACCACATCCACAAATGTGATCAGGTTGATATCCATGAACATGAGAAATATCCTAATGTAATCCTCTAGAAACTTCATTTCCCCTTGGTGGAGCATAAGCCTATTTCCCCTACTACTGAAATTGTCTCACTGATAACTGCTATTGAGGCTAGCGTTGAACCTATCCACCTCCACAAAATTGAGCTTAGGGAACCACTAAGAACTAGTTTTGGTGATTTACATGAACCCCATAACCAAAATAAAATGGCATAAAGCCTCCAGGAAAAGCATAGAAACCAATGGCCCTAGAAGTTTGGAAAGGAAGCTGCTAAGGTCAACTACCCACTAGTCAAAACCTTGAAGGTCTTGGAACCTAATACCTTCCACTAACAAATTTTCCCCTCAAGGAACCATTCTGGTTACTCTCTCATGGTAAACCTCCTCATGAGTGTATCTACTCGGTATCCTCCTCCTTCTTCTTAACCTCCAGATATATCAGCAACGTAAAAGGTGGGACGACATACTGGATAGAAAGACGGAGAACCTACTCAAGAAGTCTCGCACAAGACTCCTTATATGGAAAAAGACATGGGGAAAATGTAGAAGGTCCTTGAACTTGATTCCCAACTCTTGCACTAACATACTCCCATACTAAAGATAAAGAATCTTCTTCCTATTCACTTTCTTCATGGTCGACAAAAAGGAACTCCGCTCGAAACTCTTTCTAGAAGTCAACCCACAAAACAACTATATCCTTCTGCTCTTCTAGATAGAACTCCCAACACTAATGTATAGCTCCCCACATCTGACTAACTACCAAAGGAACCCATTACTCTATCGGGGCCCAGATCAAACTAAAAGCGAACTCAAGATCCTCCAACCAGCTCTCTGTCTTCACATCTGAAACACTACCCTTATAATTTCCCAAATCCTTCCAATGTAAATCATGAAACTACCTCTACCAAGCCTCATCCTCTATCAGATCAACTCTATGAAGATCAATTGGATTTTTCTTCTTAACCTCAATTGTCTGATTCATATGTAGATGACAAACAGAAGCCACAGCTGAAAGGAAAACAAGAACTTCCTTAGTGCAGGTAGTATGGAATTTTATTAAGATTCATTTTAATTCATTTTAATTCATTTTAATTCATTTTAATTCATTTTATTTCATTTTATTTATTTTAACCTTTCCAAAACAACCCAAATTCAAACAAGAATACAAGTCATTGTGATGTGTGTACCTCTCCTAGGTCTCTACTTTTCAAGCAAGCCCACATCACTTGGTTGTTCAATAAGCTCAGAGTCTATGCATTGGATCCCAGTATCCATGCCCTATGTCACACACCAAGGTCAACTGGCATAATTTCCACATAAAATCATGTAATAATAGCTATGTATAACTCTAAAATTTATCCTATCTCTTAACTATCACATTTGATACCACTTTATCATGACCCCCTCTCTCTAAATATACCACAATGAGGGGAGAGAGATAATGACCCCTGAGTCCCAACTCAAGTAGGCCCCAGGTTGGTGACTAGCACTGAGAGCATAAAAATATCATGTATGGGAGGCATTACCATCTATAATGTAAATAGGATCGAGAGATAATATGAAACATCTGTAATAAACTCCATGAAATAATATAAAATAAATCCAAAACCATTCCACATTCATGTATAAACAAAACTAATACAAGTAAAATTCTCCAAAAGTAAATACCCAAAATAAAACCTAAAGCAGCGACATAGAAACCATCCAAAGGTATGAGCTACTAATATCCAGCATGATCCACGTAATCATCCAAGAAAACTGAAATCATTTTATATACATAGGGTGAGCATCCAAGTATACTCAGTAGGAAAACAAAAGTCTCTCGTACACATGTGAAATAATCCCACTAATGCACATGTGAGAAAACAACATAAACAACAACATCTAAACAGGCCAACTATCCACCCCAACCTCACCAAGGCATGTTCACCAAATAACACAAGCCAAGTAATATAATATAATAAGAATAACATCGATAAAGGGTACCCCGCACCACTTTCTCACTGGTATGCCACTCTCACACCTCAATGTCTTACATCCTAGCGCTCTCATTTCTTCTGTATACCATAAGCATGGTCACAACACACCTCTCCTGAAGACACCTAGGTTTTCCGCCCCACAAGCACAGCCACATCACATATCACCTAAGAACACCTAGGACACAACAAGTCCACAAACATAACCAGAGTAGTAGGGTATCATGAACATATAGTATGTAAACCTTGTTCCCTCCTCCTACCATGCATGATCCCAAACGAAAGTCACCCCACAAGCATGATCATATCACATCTTGCTTGAAAACACCTAGGATTTCACAACCACCACCTAATTCACTAACAAACCTTCGTCCATCACAACATGTGAAATACCTACCTCGCCTAAAAGAGAAAGCAGGAAAGAGAGGGTAACCATCCATCTTCCCTCCTCACCAGATGTCGGTAAAAACACCCCTGCATGAATAAGCGGTTGTTGGCACATAGTGATCAAAGTGGGTGGGTGTTTATAGAAATAAAAAATAATATACAAGTATATACATATAGCAACACACACAAGCCCAACCTATGGGATCACAACCAAACACTAACTAACATCACCACTTTTTCTTCCACCACTAAATGCATAACACCAAACAACAAGCCACAAGCCCCATTTCACATTTCCAACCAATTTATTTAATCATCCCATTCTTTTCATTATTTTTAATAGACCTCATTTAATCACACAACTCATAATTTAATTATTCATTAACCATTATCATCTCATTAACCAAACCAACCCATGTCATTTAAAATAAAAAAATAACAATTATTTATTCCATCACTATTCGGGCATCTAGCACAAAGCAACCACCACATCGCCACCCCAAAATCAGGGCCAAACAAACAACCTCGACGCCCCAAAAGCACGGCCAAACTAACCACCTCGTCACCCCACATTCCCCAACCACACATCATCACACCACAATCATAGCCACACATCACAACACATCAAGATCATTTTACCAATTTTTAAAGGAGTTTTATTACATTACACTTTATTTTAGGTCGTTATCACACAAGACATAATTATAGGGAAACTATTTCATTAGAAAAATATAATATAAATGGTTAACCAATTTTCATTTAGGGTAATGTCACAATAATCACAATAGTCACAACACATATCAATAAAAACAAAAAAAATACCCCAACAACCATAATTTTTAGCTGGAATCAAGCTCGTACATTCCACAATATCATAATAATAACAACGTTGTAAAAATATGTGAATCAAACCCCTTTACCCTTTAAATTTCAATTTAACCAATTATTTATCTTTGATTAAGTCAGCACAACCATAAATAATATATAAAAAAAGAAAATTCCTCCCACATGATATATAATAAAGAGAAATGAGGGATTCCCTACCTCAAAAAAGCTTTGTTGACTCGTTGTGCACCACATAGCGAAGAAGAATGCCTGCAACCCACAATCGCACCATGAGAAACTACAGATCAACCTAAAACACACCCAAAGAATATAAAAATGAAACCCAACACACAAAACAAACTAAACCGCACCACCGTAGTGAAAATATAAAGAAGAACAAGTGAAAACTAACCAAGAAGAAAGAATGGCTTACCATAGATTGCCAATGAACAACCACCAGAACCAATGGATCAAAGAGGGAGGAAGAGGTCTTAGAGAACTCCTCTAGGTACCTAGGGCTATTTCAAACTGATAGAGAAGGAAAGTGGAAAAATGAAATAAAATTCAGCCGAGAAAAGGATTTAAAACCTAGAATTCAAGCATTTTCACATCATGTAATACTTACACGATATGTAAGTCATGGGTTTCCAAAACTTCTAAAAAAAATAGAAAACACATTTCATTTTTATTATTTAAACCCCAAAATATACATGTCATGTAACACCCATGAAACTTACTTCATAAGACATGAACCACACTTACACGGTGTGTAAGCTTTACATGTCGTGAATTCACCCTGCTTCTAGTATTTAATAGCCAAAGTCATCCAAACCTTCTCTAGGCCTCATCCAAGCATCTCCAACACCAAAACCTGAAAAATTAATGTGCTGGGAAGGCACAAACTGTTACAAGAGAAATATCACCTTTAAATTTTACATAATAATGTAGAGGTTGCTCCATGCGTTGAAGCTCACAAAGTAATTCTTAGAAATTTGAATCTATTAAGGGTTGAAATATGGATATCAAATACACATAATAAAAAGTTTATAGGATGGTTTCAAGATCATATTTATAAGGAGTTATCTATAATATCAAATTCAATTATCCAATGACTTTGATGGATAGTCATAGGACCAAGTGTAAATGTATTATATTATAATGGTTGTGTCAATAATGGTTATACATTCTATATGAAGGAATAATATGAATGTGGTATGATGAAAAATAATGGATTTATTCTTATGGTGGAAGTGATGCACGTATTTGGTTTGATGGATTGAAATCTAATTTATGTGAATATGTCATACTTTAGCATCATCGAAGAAATATATGAGCTGGATTATATAATATTTCAAGGGCCAATTTTTTATTGAAAATGGGTTGACAATAGGAGTGTAGTTAAATTATATGAATTTGGAATTATGGAGGTGAATTTCAATATATATTGGTATAAGGGAAAATCATTCATAATTTCATCACAAGTAATGCAAGTATTTTATGTGTCAGATCCTATAAATGGAAATTGGTCAATTGTTCTATTGGAAACTAACATAACTATAGGTTCATATTAAAATTAAATTGGGGGGGCCCTTTTATTGGGAGATAACAATCATTTCATGGTGTTCCCAATGTAAACATCGTCTTGTATATTAGATGGGATCACAATGAGAGGGTTTAGATACTCGATAAAGGAGTTAAATCCCTTCAACCTAGTAAAAAAAATTCAATGAACAGGTTAAAGTGTTTTTTAATATACTGTTTTTTCCTCATGATATTATGTGTTCAATACATAATTTATATAATCAGAATTAAATGTTTAACTACACATATAAATAATGACTTCTCCACATGCTTATGTTACCCATCCTGAGGAAGAACATGTTATTGATACTGAAACTAAGGAATTGTTAGGGAACTGAAAATATGCAGATGAAAAAAATAAGAGTGGAATAACATCATTGTGTTAACTAAATTTATTAAATTTGAAAGAAAATGTATAAAATTTGAGGTTGGATAGAATCAACATGACCAACATGTTGACCCCGAAAAGTTAATTTTCATTAGTTAAATTGGGGTCATATCTCGATTGCATGTGCCGATTGATATAGATACACAGCACAATGTCTTGTTTGTATTGAGGATAGTCGTTTGGGAAGATATTAGGGTAATGTTATGGTATACTTTCTCTATTTCACTGAAAATATATATATAATGAAACATTGATTTAGTTTTCATTAACCCTTGCAGAGTTCATTTATTTTAGATGATTGTTGTAAGAAATTTGTATTAATGGTCACTGGAAAAACTCATAAAGCCTTTTGAACACTTAAGAAAAAGTAGCATCTCAAGGATGCTAAGGGGAAAGTAAACCCCCACCCAATAACTATGTATACACACATTATAAACCAAGAAACATATAAATCCTTTATTAGTCATCATGATGATGAATCATTTCAAATGTATTTTAATTGATAATATTTTATTTAACATTATTTGTTTTATTCACTTTGACTCAAATTTGTTAATTTATAAAATAGAAAGGAGTGATGAAAATAAGTAGTGTACATAAAAATCATTGTACCCCTACCATAAAGTAAATATGGGGTACGCTTCACATGAAAAGAAAACGGTATGTATTTTAAATCTATAGTAAAAGTTTTATGTGATATGAAATAGCATATGTTCCTTTTTTATATGCATATTAATGAATCAGAATCTAAAACCACTTCAATATCATGTCATCTTCTATTAAAAGAGGATCATGTAAATAAAATAAAAACAATAGATTAAAACACACAACAAGTATGAGAATCATATGTAAGTATGACATAATATAAATTTATTATTCTTTATAACTATTGGATTTTATGTCCTAGAACCAACTATTTTTACTTTGATTACATGTATATTTGAAATATTTAATATTAATAAAACATATTATTACATATTGTTCATTGTTCTACATGAATCTGATGTAATAATTTCCTAGAGAATACGTCACATTGATAAGGTCATATCAGTTCCCCACTATGATGAGAATCTTGAAGTGTTGTGATGATATTCTTAAATATTGTTTTTCAGTTAGATAATGTACTATGATGGGACACATAATACATACATAGTTATGTGTAGTTACTTATAAATGGATGAGGTTTCTTCTCATGAAGTTCGCACTTGGTAATATCTAAGATGAAAGATTATGAGAATAGACCCTCCAGTAGGAATTCCAAATGTTTTGGCGTCATCGGATATTCCTATCTGTGATCATGTGTAATGGTTCTTAGCCTTTAATATTATCATTAATGTATGACATGACTCGCATACTTAGATTTTTTTATGAATATCATGGTGAAATATGTTTGCAGCGAGGTAGGGTATGTTGGGTACATCATAATTAACATGTAATTAATATAAAATTTGAATAAGTATTTGTCCTTTCCATCTTTCTGAAAGCTAATATCTTGGCCCTTTGATAGGAATAGAACCATCGCCCTAAATTCCATGGTCATGGTGTAATAATCTGTTTATTTCAAATAGTCAAAAAAATATGTATCGATCATATAGGTTGGTGACACGGATGTGCATCCTTCTTGATGAGATATTACGAAAAAAGGATTTTATTACACAATGTGCGTTTGTATGTGGTTGTTGTCGTTACGATATTAAGTTCTTTATCTTGGGTGACTTGACCTGTTACTAGATAGTAATCTTGGACTTTAGAAAAAATTTCCTAATTCCAATGAGAAAGAATCCTAGAGGGTCGCACATTAAGTGTTTCTAATGATCTCAATTAAATTCTATTTTGAATTTAATTAATTTAATAAATATTATTCTCAAGACTGAGGGATAATTTTATTCATGTTTTATCGATTTAAAATGTTTATTGATGAATGAAATA
Source organism: Viscum album (assembly GCA_963277665.1). Lineage (NCBI taxonomy): Eukaryota > Viridiplantae > Streptophyta > Magnoliopsida > Santalales > Viscaceae > Viscum > Viscum album. The sequence continues at coordinate 56,992,776 of OY728145.1, read as the reverse complement.
TTTAAATTAAATATATATTCAATATTTCAATAAAATTATATAGGAGTTCGAGTGGATCAATACTGTTCTTGGTGAAAAATATTAATTAACAAGCTAGTTAAATAATATTCGTTATTTCACAAGTTGGCATGAGGGACAAAAAAATATTGTTGTTATTATTATTATTTTTCATGGGGTTTAATTTTGTTTATTATGTTATTTAAGGGTCAATATTCAATTAAATAATTATTTTAATCTAAACCCTAGCTCTATAAATAGACAATTATATCTATTGTGTATTGCATCCAAAATCGAAAATAAAGAATTGTTTCACATAAAAAAAATATCTTTGGACTCCTTCTCACTCAACTCTTTCTCTCTCCCTCTTAAGAACAAGAAACTTGAGAGAGATTACTTCATGGAGTGATCAACACAAACAATGCAAGATAATAAATTTTCCATTCTAGCACCTAGAGATTGATTATTGTTTCTTGGAGATCAAAGGAGTGTGTGGATCATCGCTAAAGATATTCTATCCTTCGATCCTCGCATCGCAATGAAGATAGTCTAAGAGGGTCTTTTTGGGCGATCAACATTCACATCAAAGAAATATCCTAAGATAAGGTGTTTACTTCTTCCGATATTAAATAAATTAATTATAAATTTTATGTGCAATATCCATGCTCGGGGTTCTAGGAAACTCAATATAAAAATAAATTTTAATATATCTCTCACCACCACACACTCCCACTACGTTCAGAACCGACAAGTGGTATCAGTGGAGTCGCATTTAAATTTATAATTATTTAGTTGATTGCTGATCAATACAAAATCGTGGTTGAATTTTTATTTCATATTATTCATTATTTAATTTGTTTTGAATTAACATGATATCGATATATTAATCATGTTCATTTATTTTTTAATTTTCTTAAATGTTTAAGAACAGATGAAGAATAATTGAATATGTCATCGAGAACTGCAAATTTGTTTCCGGCAAGACAGGGTTACACAAAGTTTAACTGAAGTACTCATTATGTACCCTAGTACACTGCACCTAGTCATGTCATGTGACACATGGCATGTCACACAGTTATTACACTAGGTTTAGGTAACACCTAGATATTTTAATAAATATTTCTCTTCAAATTATTTTAATTCTTCAATATAGCTTGTGTTGCACACTACTGTGAGTTTAAACGAACAATGATACCCTATAAAATGTTCGTTACAACCTAGTTGTTAAATTAATGAGAATAAATATGAATAACTAATTTATGAAATAAAAATAAAGGTCCAATTAAATATGAATGTATTGGTAAATTCTTATAAAATAATCACACAATATTTAGTAAAATCACTTAACTCTTCAAAAATACGTTTTCTTCACAAATGAGTTCATTTTATTTTTATGAGTGAATATTAATTTTTAGAAGTTCTATAAAATGGAATTGAAAAAATTAATTTCATCATGTAAAAATTATCTTAAATTTATTTTTTTCTGAAAACATATATTTTTAAAAATGAATAGTGAAAATACTAATTTTTATTGAAAACTATATTTTATTTTAAAGTCGTTATAAGGTAAAACTATATTTTATATTAGTTATAAATTTTAATTAGTTAATTTTGATTTAAAATAATCCAATTATGGGTTTTAAAAATATTATAAACATGAATTTATTATAAGAACATTTTATGTTTTAGAAGGGCATTTTTCCGAAAAACTGTTTTTCATTGAATTTTACAGGTTTTACTTTAAATTAAATTATGAAACTTCTATGTTTTGAATTTTTAAGAATGGATGCCAAATTTATATTCATAAGGATAAAATTTAGTGAATATTTTCCTTTTATTTTTTGTCAATATGAATAATAACCTTGCTAAATTTTGTTACAATAGTAAAGGGTAAATTAGGTAATTTAGATAAAAATAAAATGATAAAGACTAAAATAACTCTAACACATGCATAAATTTTATTTGATGAAGATAATTTGGCCCTTAACACATAAGGATCTAAATTAATTTGTTTAATGGAAAATTATCCTTGAAAATGACTTATATAATATTTAAATCAAAGAAAGTCGCACAATGTCACTTTCTTTGTCTTAAATATCCCTTATGTGTCCACATGGGGATAAAGGTATGTTATGAACGAATATAAATGTAAATTTTTCACTTAATAAACATATTTTCATGATATAAATTTATTTTTTACTTTTTAGGCCACTTAGATAAGATTATGATATTTATAATATTTTATTTAATAAAATTTAAAGATGTCACATTCATGATTTAAATACTATATCATTTTTAATATAGTTTTACCCAAAATATATATTCAAATATAAATATTCTTCTAAAATATATAATATTTATCTTTATCATGGTATTTTATTTTTATTTTTTAGTGAAAAAATAAGTATATTAAATAATTACACAACGATGATGTAATAATTCTTTTATTAATGGAAATATCAAATAAATGTTACTAAAAATATTAAAATAAATATAATTTGAGATAATTGTTGTTATCAACGAATTTTATAGATGACCTCAACCTATTAAGGATATACTAAAATATTTGGTTCTAAGTTAACTTGTCATTTTTATATTTTTAAAAATATAAAAATGAATAGTGTCAAAAATGACACTAATGATATTTTATCAAAATAATATTCTATTAAATTATTTAAAAATCATAAAAAATCTTTAAAAATAAAAAAATATGGTCTAAAATGTTATAAATTTTTCATTTATTGTCTAATTGACATCACATGAGTAAAAATTACAACCTTTTAATATTGAAATGGTTGTTACTTTAGTTAAAATTAAAATTGGTTAACTAAGAGTTAATCAAAATGATAAAGTTTAAAATAATACGAAAACATGTATAAAATATATTTTTTAATTATATTACAACCTTATTTCATCTTATCTTATAATCCATGACCTTTTTTTTGGTATTTGTATTGATATTGAACTTATTATAAATTAATATTTTTAGAAATTCAAAAAGTACTACTCACCTCAATTATAACAGGGTGCATCCACTGTCACTTATGCACATCACATTAAGCCTTCAAGATCAATAAACCCCTTTAAATTTCTCTTCTAAAATCATCTAGCCACATTCTATAGGTTTCGATCTTCTCAAAAACCAACCCTGGTATCCCTAAGAGGATATCTAAAGGAAGTTCACCAAAGAAGTGGTAATCATCTTTACCGACTCTTTCATGATTATTTCATATTATATATCCCCTTCATGTGTTTTTTACAGTCTAAATTAATTAATCTAGTATAAACTATATGATTATATGTTATTATTATTATGAAACAACCATATTCCACCTTTTATTCATTCTATGAAAAACAAAACCACCGCGCATTCGTACGTACGTCTTACCGTCTCCACATCGTGGTGTAATTTGTTTTTCATATCTACTTTATTTGGATAGGTATAATTATGGAAGTAATGGATATATATAATAATTATAAAATTATATTGATTCTATAAAATATATACATCATCATATTCTTTATCATTTCACCATTAAGGGAATGATATCATCACTCTTGCGTACGTATGATCTACTATCTCCACGACGTGATGCAATTCATTGTCCATATTCACCATTAATTAATGATTATATAAATGTATATAATCACTAAATATGATATATATTACCTTAATATCATTATGTAAATGATGTAATTATATCCTATGCACAAAAACTATGACTTATATGATAAAACATGCATAGAAAAATAAAGCAGTTAACACCTGAAAAAGAGTAATAATGAAATATTATTAACAACTGGTTGATAAGATTATATAAGAGGATTATATATGATATAATAAATATGAATATGGTTTTGGTTTTGGTATAAATTTATAACATTCCTTAAACCATTATACAGGAGTTTCATATATGTACGAAGGAAATCGGGTCTAAGGTAAGAATTAATTTTACAATTTCATTATTATTTGGGATTATTTATATGTAAGTATCTATTGGGGAATATTTATCTTCCATGTCCATGTTTCTTTAAAAAATCCAAAATATTTATACTATTCTTATACAATTTTTTAAATTCATTTTTACACATCTGTGAATTTTTACTAAATGGTTTAAAAGGATATTTTTTTCATTTTCAAACAAGGTACTTTGTGACTTTTCCAAAAAAAAGTATGAAAGGAATATTTTTCTTAACTTATACGGAATGAATGTATTTTTCCACTTTCATGAGACCTTAATGCCTTGAATCTTCCCTTACTATTTTACCAGGCATTTTTCAAAGAAAATATTTTCTATTAAAATTTCTTGGCATTTTAAGAAAGAAAATCAAAACAGAAAGGATATTTTCTTCAAGAATGATTTCAAGTGATCTATAAAAATTATTTTCTATATAATATAACATTATTTGATGTTACTTATACTTTACTGGGGATATTTTTTCAAGGATATTGTCCATATTCTTTCTATGGTTGGTTTATGTTTACGATGGAATGATATTTATGAAACTCAATTCTTTTCCATGGGTTATGTTATGATGGAATGATGTTTATGAAACTCATTTCTTTTTATGGGTTCTAATATGATGAATGAATTATGTCCTTGTAGAACACATGTGTATGGTTTCCATTATGTGATGGATGGTACCTATATTGTCCTCTAATGCATTGGGTAAAGATTTATATCTCATGAGATAGACAGGACTAGAATGAGGAGTGAACACGGTTCAGAAATATAGGGCTAGAATGGGGAGTAAACTCGATTTAATAAAGGAATTTGTCTGCTATGATGGTATTGTAAATGAGTCTTGATTAATATAGAAATGATTTTCTATGTTTATATGTATGTCTTAATTTCATGTCTTATGTTATGATCTCATAGAATATGTTGTTTGATTCTTTATTAACTTCTATGATTTATCCCATATTATGATATCATGATCTTTGATATATAGGATATAATTTTCAAATTTTTTGTTTATGTTATTATGTCTTATGATTGTGATATGATGGATATATTCCTTTTTTACCCTTACTGAGCACCTAAGATCACCCTTTCTTATGTTTCTTTTCCCCCATGATTTGAAGAAATGTATTAAGTAAGATGTGTCAAAAAAGGTTCTAATAATAAATAAATAAGTAGGAGATGATGTAGATGTTTTATGAATCAGTTTTTTATCTTTACAAGTTTCTAAAGAAACTAAACCTATATGGGTATAGTATGGTTTTGTTATGTTATGTAATTAATATTCTTCTATTTAGATGTAATATCTATGTATAAAAAGTATAGGCCGTTATAGTGTACGTCGTATATTGACCAACCAACCTGGAACATGGTTGACGGATTATATGGTGTGTATACGGTGTACATGCCATGTAGTCTACATGGGTTAGCAACGTAAATAATGCAATTTGTGTGGTCATTATACATAATCAAACTGCGTGATGATATGGATGTCAACACAGATGAAAATTCCATTGAAACTTTCATAGCATGATCATTTAATCTTATAAAGATACCTAGTAATAATGAGGTATGTCCTTTACATGTTTTTTCAAATGAAAAACCTTTAACAGTTGATGAAAAAAGTCTAAAATGAGGTATGGTATTACATATAGAAAAAATTAAGGGGAAACGGAAGATCAGATCAAAACAATATAGTGGATAAACTAAGAAATCAAAAGGACCTTCTAGAAGTAGCCTCACCCCACTAGTTTCACTACCTCATATATTAACATTACAAGATCATGCAGATACAACAATCAAAGATGGAAATGTTTCCTACATTGAATATGAACAAGAAATATTTGGAGAAGTCATTATAGACATGATTGGTCTCGAGAGTATAAATGAAATTATCAAGTTTGAATAGTTGGAAGTCTCGGTTGTGAATAGATATATGAGGTATATCTTCATAATCTATTTTTTCCAAAAGATGATGTACTATGTTCATTACAGTTAATAACTACTCACATTTTCTACAAGTGTATAAATTACAACTATATAAAGGGAAAACCTGCGAAACAAAATTTGGACTCACTAATCTTGCTATCATTTCTACACTATAATTTAATTTGGAAGTGAAATAAATTGAAAAAAAATGATAAGCAATCTTGATGTTTTAAAAGAAAATAATAGACAACATACTATTCTTAATGTCTACAATACATGAGTAAAACCCTACAATATATTCATATAAAATATAATTTCATTTCTTTATTACTTATTTGTTTTTTTTAGGAAGCACTGGATGCTCATAGCACTCAATTTAGATACCTTGAATGATTATTTTTTGGATTCAAAGCATAGACTTCCAACAAATCAATCACGTGTGATGTTCATTGTGAATTTTTAATGTACTACAATCAATATTTTATAGATAAACTTAAAATTATACATTTTAGTTTATCTTTTAATGAGAATTTTGTTATGATAGATCATTCTATAAATATTATCTAAATCATGGTATGAGGTCGGTGACTAGACACAACAAGCCTATAGATTTCTAAAAATGGAGACATATTAAGGTAAATATAGTAAGATTTAACTATCAAAACATATTTCAAAACAATTTACTTATTTTGGTCAATGTTTTTGCAATGTTTGAAACAAAGTAACAGTAACAATTATGCATATTACATTTGTAAATTTATGAAAGATAACATATACCATCAACGAACTAGAATCCTTCAACAGGTGTTTCCAAAGATAATTACAATTTCATATAAAATATTTTTTAATCATTTTTTTTTGTCTATATTTTCTCAGTGCTACCAGGATTTTTGACAGTTTACAAACTCAAAAGAAGTATGTTTGTTTAGAGATGAGTGGGTAGAGTATGTGGTGTCAAAATGTTTTCCGACATCAAATTTAGCACCTATTATATTTGTATTTTTTATTTCACATAGATCATGATGAGTTTATTGTACATCAATCTGACACATGATCTGACCGGTAGGACTTCAAGTTCATGTTCACAATAAAAATTTCATATTAGTCTAAAACACAATTCACATATCCAAAACTAAGCAAAAAAGATTGTATTTAATTGATACTTTAGTACAATGGTCCATAATTCATTTACGATATTTTGAAATTGACCACATGTAAATCTAATACACGATGTGTCCAGTATGACTCAAAGTGTTTGTTTTCACATTAAAAAAGGTCATTTTGGTCAAAAACACGATTCAAATATCCAAAACTGAGAAAATGAGCTTGGATTGTCTTTATAATTTAGTAAAGTGATCCATAATTCATTTGTAATGTTTATGAATCGACCATACATCAATCTGACATGTGATGTAGCTTTCATTATTCAAAGCGAATACTTTTAATAAAAGTGTTATTTTAGTCTAAAACATGATTCACATAGATAAAACTGAACAAATGAGCATGGATTGTCTTGATGATTTAAGACAACAATACATAATTCATTTTTGACATATAGGAATTGACTGCATGTGAATCTGAAGCACGATGTGTCTTGTATGACTCAAAGTGCATGTTTTCAATATAAGTGTCATTTTAGACTAAAACGTCATTCACATATCCAAAATCAATCAAATGAACTTGGATTGTCTTGATACTTTAGTAAAACGGCCTATAACTTATTTATGATGCGTATAAATCAAGTACACATCAATATGACACACGATGTGGCTAGTATGACTCAATATGCATGTTTTTAATATAAAAGTATCATTTTAGTCTAAAACGTGATTCACATAGAAAAACCCAAAAAAGAATTGATTATCTTAATAGTTTAGGAAAATGATCTATACTTCATTTTTAATGTGTGGGAATTGTTCGTACATCATCTAACACACGAATTGGTTGGTAGTGTGTGTTTTCACATTAAAAGTGTCATTTTACTCTAAAACATGTGTCACATGGTCAAAAATGAGAAAATGAGATCATATTGTCTTGATACTTTAGTAAAAACAATACAAATTTCATTTACGATATATAGGAATTGACCACACATTAATATGACACATGATGTGGTCGGTATAACTCAAAATACATTTTTTCATATTGAAAGTCTCATTTAACTATAAAACACGCGTCAGATAGCCAAAACTGAGAAAATGAGCTCAAATTGTCTTGATACTTTATATCAACAATCCATAGTTCATTTTTAACATGTAGGAATATACCTCACATCATTCTAACACATGATGTAGCTGGTATGACTCAACGTGCTTGTTTTTACATTAAAACAACATCATTTTAGTCTAAAATGTGATTCACATAGCCAAACCTGAACAAACAAGCTCATATTGTTTTTATATATTATATCAATGATTCATAATTCATTTGTTACATGAAAAAAATTGACCCCATGTTAATAAAATGCATGATGTGACTGGTATGACTCAAGGTGTGTGTTTTCAATATAAGTGTCATTTTAGTCTAAAATGTTATTCACATATCCAAAACTAAGAAAACGAGCTTGGATTATCTTTATAATTTATAAAAGAGATCCATAATTCATTTGTAACATATAGAAATTGACCACATGCCAATCTGACACACAATGTGGGTGATATGACTCAATTTTCTTATTTTCAATATAAAATTGTCATTTTAGCCTAAAATGCGATTCACATAGACAAAACCAAGTAAAAAAGATCATATTGTCTTAATAATTTAAGAAAATGATCCATAATAAATTTTTTATGTTTAGGAATTGACCGCACATCAATCTGACACATGATGCGGTTGGTATGATTCAATGTGCATGTTTTCAATATAATAATGTCATATTAGTCTAAAATGCAATTCAAATAGTCAAAATCGATCAAATGAGTTTGTATCAACTTGATACTTTAAGACAATGATCCATAATTCATTTGTGATGTGTAGGAATTGATTTCACATTAATTTGACACACGATGTGGTCGGTGTGATTGAAAGTTCTTGTTTTCAATATAAAAGTGTTATTTTAATCTAAAAAGTGATTCACACAGCCAAAATTGAGTAAGCGGGCTCGGTTTTCTTGATACTCTAGAAAAAAGATTCATAATTAATTTTTGATGTGTATAAATTGAACGCACATCAATCTGAAACACAACGTGGCCATGTTTTTTCAGTATATAAGTTTCATTTTAGACTAGAACGCAATTCACATAGCCAAAATTGAGCAAGCAAGCACCGGCTATCTTGAATCTTTAGGGAAACAATACATAATTCATTTGTGGAATGTAAGAATCAACTGCACATCAATCTGACACATGATGTGGGTGATATGACTCAAATTATATGTTTTCAATATAAGAAACATTTATTTTAAAATGTGTGTTGAATTATTAAAAATAAGCAAACAATATGGGTTTGTTTTTAAACTTTAGGACAATGATCCATATTTAACAAAAGGAGTCTCATGAAGTGTAAGTGGGGACCCTGGGTAGAAGTTATGAACCATGCTCATGTCTAGTGTGCAAGAAGTATTAAATAATATTATATATCATTAAAATTATAATTTGTTTTTATTTTTTGATGTATTGTTACTAAAATAAACATTGGTTTTATTGCAAGGACATGCTTCTGTACAGAGTTTGGTTGATCGTTGGAAAAAACCATCTATAAGATTTTTGATTTTGAATTAGGATGTAATTTTTTTATTAATTATAAATATTACATCAAAGTAAATATTTTTGTATGAAATTATTTAATGTAAATTTTTAATTGAAATGATGATGAAATATAATATTTTCATTGCAATTGTGTTTAATTGTAATATTTAATTTTTTTTACTTGTTACTTTCTGGTTATTTTGTTAGACCTGCTGCAAGGCTTCAGGTCTGCACCAGCTGGTATGGGATTTATCAACGCTAAAAAAACATTGATAAAGTTATAGAATTTTTAGAGAACCTAGATTGTTAGTGTTTTTTAGCACTAACAATAATCATTTTCAGTGATCACTATGATCAAATATGTAGTAGTGGTCATTGAGCTTCAACATAGGATGTGCTTGAAGATAGAGTTATCATTTGAAAAAACCACCCATTCCAACCACATTCACCTTCTCTCATTCCATCACCATCACATCCACACTAGGGAACACCCCCAACATTCACGCCATCACCTAACTACCACCTTACCCATCCATCAACCTCCATTACTCACATCATCCCATCATCCCTCTTTGAGCATACTTATTAGAGGCAGTGTAAACTTGTTAGGGTTTCCCCCATGAGACACATAACCTTCCAACGAATGTTGTTTCCCTCAAAAAATTCAAGTTGGATGCCCTACAAAAAGGCAAGAGGAAATTGTTTGAGGCAGCCCCTAAGATCATGTTTACAGACCTAGCAACTCACCATAAGGCCTTCCTCTCGAATAAGGAGAATTCGACTAAATAAATTGAGCACACATTGACTACCGTTGCTGACATATCCCCTACACCATCCCCCGTTATTAAAACATTAGTCGTTAATGCTGGTACCGAGTGCACTCTAGGTATGATCGTTGAGGACACCCACTTCGGTCACTAAGACCATTGCTCTTGTTACCCCTCCTGTAGAGATTCAGATCACTGAGCAACCTAAGTCCCCCATAGAGGTACCACCAACAACCCCTCTAACCTCTAATATGACCATAGTCTATCATATACCTTAGAAATAGTCATCTTCCACCATGGATACCATCTCAAGTTTACTTGGTATACTTGTAGAGGTTTCCCTTCGGATTGTAGTTGTTGGGGTGAACATTCAATAGGAATTTGAGGAGATCTAGAAATGGTGAGAGTGCAGCATGCTCCCAATATAGAAGTTATCAAATCACCAGATTGTATGATATAATTATTTTTGTGAGTTTGATTTTCAGTGTCATTTTATATCTAGTTTTCAGTAAATAAGTGAAGGCTTGGTTTGAAGAACATCATGGATACATCTAGCTTATTATATTAAGGAAGACTGAATTAGTCTCTTTAAGGAGTTCTTGTTATTCTCTAATGCAACTCTAATGTAAGGTTACATAAGCAAAAGAGGGGTGAAAACCATGAATACCCCTTCATCTCCACCCAGTAGTAACTACGAGATCACCCCAAGGATGCCTTCGGCGTCTTAGTGGGGGATTCAAACCCCTGACAACATGGTTCGTAGCCACTTGCTCTAATCATATGATCTACAAGCCTCATCTCCACTAGGTTAGTTCCTGGTAGTTCCCACCCTTAACTCATATGATTTCACCCCCCCCCCCATCTTTTTTATACTTTCCATTTATGTACTATCTACCCTTGTGGGTCTTGGCAAGGTCTCGAGTTCAAAACTCGTTGAGTATTTCCCTACATTTCTGTGGTGAATGATTTTCTTTGTGTTGTAACCTCTTTCTCACACATCAATGTAAATATTTATAACATTTTTATGGAATACATGGAATTATCTTTTGAGAATCACTTTATCTTGAATTCAATTGATCTATTCTTTTGAGCTAACATTTTTTCAAGTGCAGAAAAAAAATCAGGTAATCTAATCAAATATCTGAACTTCAATGAAATCAACCTCATCCAATGATCAAGGAATAGAAGCTTGTTTAAATTGGATAAGATCTCAATTTCTTTCTTATTTCTGATTCTTTCCTTTGCTTAAATTTTTTTTACTCACATGCATCACTCTTACCTTAACTTCAAACAGTGAGGATGCTATTTAATATCAAATGTGGAGGGTGATATTTGGACACATTTAACTTTTTCCTAGAAATCATTGGTCTAAGCGATATTTTCCTTAGGATACATCTCTTAAAACAAGCATAGAAATAAAATTGAAACTTTTAAGTGAAAATCATTGAAAATAAACTACCTTTTCATTCTTTAGGTTGAAATACAGGATGATTTCTGAATTTTTTTTTCTTTTGGCTGTAATTTTTTAGAATTATTATTGATTGACTGGTCACTTATCTTTCATGTCGGTGGTTGTCTAAAATAAAAATCTCATTCCTAAGATATATTATAAACCATTTTGATATATTTTTTCTTAAACCCTCTTTCTTGAGAGAACTCAGGACATGCATAACTACTAGAATTTATACTTTAATCTTATTTAATTATGAAGATTTTTTGAATCACATTGATATGTTTGATGCAATATATTACTTGTAATCTCATTTAACTTTGGACCCACCTTACATCTGACCTTTTAAGACTGCAAAAGATATGAAATACCTTATAGATAGTCACATTACAAGATGATTTATCTTTCCTACCCTACATTCTTTGATATAATTGCATGATATTTCTTGACTTTCATGAGTAAGGTGGGTAATTTATGGAACTTTCAAATGAGAATTCCATGAAAGGGGGCTGATAATTATACTTGTTTAAGGTACGATGTGGTTGGGACCATCCAATCAGTGTCGGTGGGGGGAGGCTCAGTTCAACTCCTCAACCATTTCCATTTATTTTTCTCAAATTGTGTCATATATGGGGTGTGGAACATAGAAGTATGCTCTTTGTGTTCTTATAATATCACCCTCACTTCACCAGTTGATAATGTTGTGGATCATGTGGATGAAGGAGCATTTTCAATGTAGGACACTACCAATCAGTAGGACTCCCCTAGCTCAACCCACTTCTGAACCGCTTTCAGGTCATGGATGAACTAGTGGTTGGTGATTTCCAATAGGATGGATGGAAGATGGTGGTCCCTAAGTGGAAAAAGAAGTCAATGGTTCCAAGATTCGCGCTGAGTTAGTGGCGGGTGTCCAAGAAACTGACTCCTTACCGATCTCAGACAGAGATCAGGATAATCACATGACCGGTGATGAAATATCCAGCCAGTTTTCAGTGGACAGGGTTGAGCATATGCATAGTATATATATTTATAGCCCAAGGAGGAAGAAGGGAAAAAAAGGAACCCAGGACTCAGAGGGACAAATTATTCTTATGGGGAAAAATCCAAAGGATGTAAGGACTACTCTTACTTGCCTAAGCCAATGTAGACAATGTCATCTAAAAAAGGGGGGACAACAAGGTGCCCAAATGTAACGTCAATAGGAAAGAGAAAACTCATGAGTAGAACATTAATCTCAAGGAGGTGAATTTATTGGAAAAGGGTGTGATTTCTAAGAAGAAAGTGCAGACATAATTTTCCAATAACATAGTGTCATAGGAAGTGTTACCCACCAAATACTTGAATAGAAAGTCTAAAATTGTGTAAGTAGAAAAAAGAAAAATGCATGGAGATCATTCTCCACTCAAAAGAATAAATTCCATAAGGATACTTCCACATAAATGCTACAAAGGAGGAGGATAATAAAATATATGAAAGAATGATCCAATTTGAAATTAACGATCACCAAAGGGCATGGATCAATAAACAAGATCGCATTTTGGCATAAGGATTCAATGGAAATAAGATCAATATGGAGTAATACATTAAAATTTTGGATAATTTGGCCCACCATTTTGAAGAAATTATCAAGACCCTGAAATTAAGGTAACAACTTTTCAATGGGGATTATATAGAGTGACTGGTTCTAATAATCTCAGTCTTGTCTTCAATGATTTTTTGATTTCTTTCTGTGTTAAATTATTTATGTAATTCCTTGTTAGGTTTCCCACTTTCCCAAAAAAGTGTTTTTGAAATAAAAAATTTAATTTTTAGTCATTCCATGAAAGGGGAAGATGTTAATATACCATTGGAGATTGGTAATTGGTTATAAGGTGCTTTATATTTTACTTGGTTCCTCTATCATTTTTGGAAGAAAATTTGAAATAATGGAATATATCTTAGAAATTTTTATGATCACTCATATTAGACCTATGATCTTGTAACAACTATTACAATCAGTGTTGTGGGAAGATAAAACAATGGTAGTTTGATGGCGCATGACTGATTCTCACTCAAATTTACCCAAGAGAAGAAGGTAGAATGGTCCTTGTAGTTTATCTTGGGTTATCGAATCCTCAGAGACCTAAGAAATAACCTAAAGACACATACATTATATAGATTGTTTTTGGCTATGAAGTGGACAACTTGGGTTGATTTAAGATGGTTTTAAAGGATATATAACAGATTTAAGTGAATTAAATTTAAAATAATGAGTTGATCCTAGGTTATCACTTGGGGTGGATTGGATGAATTCCTTTTTTAATGATTTCAATTTCTTATAATTGAGATGGGTTCATTTAAGAAGATCAAACATAATCATCACTTACTGGTTTAATTCCTACACACCCTAATACTAATCCCCCATACACTTTAAGGATCAAAGCATTGATCACTCCAAGGTAAAGGTTCGTATTAGCACTTGAGATGTGTGACCTTAAATTCAATAAGGATAAAGATGTTTTAAAATCATCAAATAAAAATCTCATTTAAAAGAAGTGATTAGCCATTAATGGAGTGAGAAATAACATCCAATCCAGCCCCTTTCTACTCTCTTGGATCAACCCATAAAAGAGTTATCCCTCCATTGATGACATGTCTTCAACGGAAGCGGGAAGTAGAATTACGAGGGTGGAATTGAAGAAGTAAAAAAACAACAAAAATCGATCACTACACTGTTATGTGATAAATATCACAAAGTATGGTGTGAATAAATTCACACCTTGAACCAAAAGTATCAAAGTGATATGTACAACAATAGAATAAGAGTAGAAGAAGAACTTTTATTAAGAAACTAGTATGAATTAAAACAACTTACATGTGAAGGAAGAACGTTACAAAGAGAAATTGGCAGCATAACATTAAGATGAAAACAAAGCTCAAAGATGATAAACTCCTCCACAACCAATGCCTTAAATAGTAATTTTGGAAGCCTTGGGTCGAGACTCCAATAGTAAAAAGCATCCCACTTGATTATTGTAGGCCTAGGGTGGTGGAAAGCTTGTGGAACTTAGACTTTTCCACATTTGACCCGAGGTGGCAGCCAGCTTTCATCCACCGAACAGACGCTCTTTGATGACCTTCTAGATGGCCGAATCAGAGTGGGACATAGAATAATAAAATGTATCCCCAGATGTATCCTAACCTTCTGTAAATTTGGTCCCATTTGGAGTTGTAGATTTGGAGATATGATCAGATTAGTGGGCTGTTTTTCTGGGACGTAGAATCTGGCCCAGAATTTTATCTCTAACTTGGGCCGCCTAAATGGACACCATGGAGGCCGAATTAGCATTTTATCATGAAGAGTTATTTGTTCCTATACATGTATTCTAGAATCCCACGATATTTGGGATTCATTTGGCTTGTATTTTGGGACCCACAGTCTCATCAGTGGTCTGGTGTCCAATCTGACTTCTCCAGAATTGTTTCCTTTCATCACAAAATATCCTCATCTTCTTCCATGAATTGTCCATTGATCCCTGAATCAAACATGTTCATATTGAAGTTTAGATCAATTTCCAAAAATATAAAATTAAAATATTTATAATCATATGAATAATTGGGTACTTCAAATGATGTTCAAAAATGTACCACATAATAGTGCATTTTAAGAAGTAATTACAATCATAAAGTGAAATGATGTTCAAAGTGTAAAATGCACTAAAATGGTGTTTATGAATAATAAATAAAATGAATATTATATATATTAAAAATTAATATTAGACTCATTTAGTGGATAATCACACCCCCCAACTTGAGTTTTTCTAGTCCCGAGCAAAATATATCTCAACAATATGAAATTCTAATTCCCTTTTTCCAAAAACATTTTAATACACAATGATCACCAGAAACCCTTATACCAAACAATCATGAAACCCATCAAAATATTTTAATACAAGATAGTTTCATAAAAATATCTCAATCCCAAGATCATTCCTTTGTTCAAATTCATTGCCATATTTCATCCAATATCAATTAAGTATGAGGATGTGTTGTGCATCACAATAGACATGGGGGTTCATCTTTATTCAAGGGGGAAATTACGGAAGTGTTAGGTGGAATCACATTTCAATATTAAGATTAGTATTCAAATTTTTTTTGTATTATATATATATATATATATATATTTTCAATTTTTCCATGGTAATTGAAATTACACTCAAAAGAGTCAACCACTGTAATGAGACTTTGCCGATGACTCCCAGGCTCAAAGAACTTAGGGAACCAAGTGAATCCCACATACTCAGGCATCATCTCAAGTTAACTCAGTAAAAAACAAATTCAAATTACCAAAAATAGAGATAAAATTACTAACTCTGGGCCAGACAACTATAGAGTCATGATCCCCAAGTGCCGAAAGCCATGCATTAGGTCATTTCATTGCTCTACGCGCAAATTTATTGTTTTTTATTAATTTTTCTTATTGAATACTCATATTAAAACTAAAATGATCACCAAACCTATGATATTTATTTGGGGGACCCCATGAACTCAAACTAATACCCCACTATCCAAGGGACGTTCATTGTGATCTTTTTTTTATTTGGATGAAAATATAAACGATGAAATATCACATTGGACAGCCACACTTTCCAAAATCTATGCTCATGAAATTATACAAGGATTAAAATTAGAATCAGGGCATGCTAAATTATTTGATATTCAGTTTCAAAGTGTGCAATGTGTATTACCATGTTCAAAGTTAAAGGAATTTTTCCTTCCATTTACACAATTTTTTTTCAAATCATTCATTTTTTTTGACACGAAAGTATTTTTTATTTTATCTCCCCCCCAACTTAAAATAACATTGTCCCCATTGTTTAAAGAAAAGAAAATTTAGAAGGGGGTAGAGGTATAGAATTAAAGTTCAAAAAGGAAATTGAAAATGAGGATCATGGAATGAAGTCACCTGGTGGTTGAAGTTGAAATTCTTGTCCCTCCAATTTAGTCCTTTGATATCCATGTCGCTTGCAGAGTTCCCTATTGTAAAAAGGAAAACAAACAAAAAAAAGTAGTATATATATATAGAAGTAAAATATAAGTATATATATAAAATAAAATAAACTGATGATACATTGTCTTCTTTTTAAATGGTTGGGTAAGGTATTACTCAAGGATCGCACCATGTGACACGGATGAATATGGTGCTCCCCTTTCGTACCCATCCATACCCATAATAGAAGAACAGGTCAAAAGTATATTTTTTTATTATTATACTTTTTTTAATATTATTATTTTATTTTTAAATATCAAAATGATTAATTAATCTTATTTGAAAAATAAATATGATTCAGAAATATTAGAAACATGAAAACCATGGGTTGCCTCCCGTGCAGCGCTTTGGTTTAATGTCGTTAGCCCGACATGGATCCTAAATCTATCAATTTTTTCCTAGTTCATAGATTGTCTCAATTAACTCAACATCTATTTCCTGTTTTTTGAATGATTCAATGAATGGTTTTAACCTTTGACCATTGACCTTGAAAATATAACCACTTGTGGGATCTTGAATCTATACTTCCCCATGGGGGTACACATGATGCACTATGAAAGGACCTGACCATCTCGACCTTAACTTTCCCAGGTGTAAATGAAGTTTTAAACTATACAAGAGCACAAGTCTTCCCGGTCCAAAATGTTTGACCTTGATATTACTAGATTGGTAGGATTTAACTCTAGATTTATTTATCCTTGAATTTTCATAAGCCTCCATCCTAAGTTCCTCAAGTTCATTAAGATCTAATTTCCTCTTTTCTTCAGCTAAAGAAATGTCGAAATTCATTTTTTTTATTTCCCAAAATGCCTTATGCTCAATTTCAACAGGTAAATGGAATGATTTTCCATAAACCAACCTATATGGGGACATTCCTAAAATGGTTTTATATGATATACGATATGCCCAAAGAGCATCCAATAGTTTCTTGGACCAATCTTTCCTAGAAGTATTGACAGTTTTCTCAAGAATTTGTTTGATTTCACGATTGGCTAACTCAGCTTGACCATTGGTCTGTGGGTGGTAAGCAGTGGACACTTTGTGAGAAATTCCATATTTTTCCATGAGTGATGAGAATGGACGATTGCAAAAATGAGTTCCACAATCACTAATGATAGCCCTAGGAATTCCAAATATAGAAAAGATGTTTTCCTTGAGAAATCTAATCACAGTTTGATGATCATTGGATTTTGTAGGAATGGTCTCAACCCATTTAGAGACATAATCAATAGCTAAGAGAATTTAAAGATATCCCCTATAGTTTGGGAAGGGACCCATGAAATCAATTCCCCAACAGTCAAAGATTTCAACCACTAAGATGGGAGTGAGTGGCATTTGATTCCTTTTTGTGATGGACCCTACTTTTTGACACCTAGGACAGCTTTGACAAAATGTGTAGGAGTCCCTTGAGAGGGTGGGCCAGAAGAGACCACATTGAAGAATATTAGCAGATGTTTTCTTAGAGGAAAAGTGACCTCTACATGCCTCACTATGACAAAATTTAAGGATGGACTCTTGTTCAGATTCTGGTACACACCTCCTAATGACTTGGTCAGGGCAGAACTTATAGAGGTATGGATCATCAAACACATAGTGTCTAACATCAGAAAGGAATTTCTTTCGAGCTTGAGTCCCTAAGAATTTTGGAATGACTCATGTAACTAAGAAATTGGTTATGTCAGCATACCAAGGGCAGTCACTCATAGAGTATAGGTGTTCATCAGGAAAGGAATCAGACATAGAAAGGTGATTGGATTTATCTTTGAATTCCATTCTAAAGAGGTGATTAGCTACAACATTTTCAACACCCTTTTTATCCTTGATTGTGAGGTCAAATTCTTGTAAGAGAAGGACCCACCTAATTAGTCTATCCTTAGAATCTTATTTTTGGAAGAGGTATTTTAGTGCAAAATGGTCAGTGAACACAGTGATGGGGGGTCCTAAGAGGTAGGACCTAAACTTCTCTAAACAAAACACAATATCAAGTAACTCCTTTTCAGTAGTGGTGTAGTTTATTTGGGCATCATTTAAGGATTTTCTTGAATAAGCAATGACATAAGGAGTTTTATCACAATGATGTCCTAACACATCTCCAACAGCAAAGTCACTGGCATCACACATAAGTTCAAAAGGAAGGTTCCAATTTGGAGATTTCATAATGGGAGGAGAGGTGAGAGAGGATTTGAGGGTTGAGAATGAACCCTCACAGCTTTCTGTCCAAACAAATGGAGCATCCTTTACTAGGAGAGCACAAAGGGGACGGGATATTGAACTAAAGTCCTTGATGAATCTTCTATAGAAACCAGCATGTCCTAAGAAAGACCTCACTTCCTTGACAGTTTTGGGTGATGGAAGGTGACGAATGATGTCAACCTTGGCTTTATCAACTTCAATCCCCCTACCTGAGACCAGATGGCCTATAACTAGTCCCTCTTTAACCATGAAATGACATTTTTTCCAATTTAGGACCAGATTCTTTTCTTCACATATTGACAATACTCTCTCCACATTCTTCAGACATCCCTCAAATGTATCCCCAAACACAGAGAAGTCATCCATGAATACCTCAAGAAAATCCCCTACCATGTTTGAGAAGATTCCCATCATTCACTGTTGGAAGGTTCCAGGGGCATTGCATAACCCGAAGGGCATGCGTTTGAAAGAAAAGGTGTCGAATGGACATTTGAATGTAGTCTTCCCTTGATCCTCTAGGGAAACATCAATTTGATTATACCCCGAGTACCCATCTAAGAAACAGTAGAAGGCATGACCTTCCACTCTCTCAAGGACTTGGTCAATTAATGGTAAGGGGAAATGGTCCTTCTTGGTGAATGATTTTAGCTTCCTATAGTCAATGCAGACCCTCCATCCACTACTCACCCTTGTTGGAAGAATCTATCCATCCTCATTGGTTATCACTGTGATTCCAGCCTTTTTTGGAACCACTTGGATTGGTCTCACCCATTCACTCTCAGTAATGGGATATATGATACCAGATTTTAACAATTTCAGAAGTTCTTTCCTTACTACCACCATGAGATTAGGATTGAGTCGTCATTGAGGTTGACAACATGTCTTTGAATCAAATTCTAGAATAATCCTATGAGTCCCAATAAGTGGGATAATCCCAGGAATATCATACAGGGTCCAACCAATGGCTTTCTTATGTTTCCTAAGGACATCTAGAAGCATCCTCTCATGATTGGATTCAATAGAAGAATAAATGAAAATAGGATGTGTTTGATTGTCCCCTAGGAAAGCGTACTTGAGTGCAGTGGGAAGTTCCTTCAATTCAAGATCAGGTTGGTTCAGAATTTCAGCAAAAGATTGAGACATTGGATCAAGTTCAATTTCTTTTTTTAGAGTTTCAAATAGGATTGATTCCCCACATGTAGAAGTTTCAGATACTAGATTGGCTTGATCTGGTTTAGGGAATGAAGTTTGATTGGTCTCCATGAAATTGGTTTCCTGAAAGGTTTCACTGATTGTTGGACCTAAGACTTCATCATAAGAGCAATTTGAAAATGATTCAAGCCAAGGAGATAAACTTCCTTTATGTGAACAAAGGAAATCAATCTCATCCTGACTTAAACATTCAGCAAATATTCCTTGATGTTCTATGGATTCATTATCAATTCTTCCTATCATGTTTACTTCATGAATTTCCTCTTCATCCCCTATTTGTGATCTTTCATTATAGATGTTCAAGTCTAGACTCATGTTCCTAAAGGTGATGGTCATGTTCCCATTTCGGACTCGGATAACAGAGTTGATTGTTGTAAGAAAAGGACGGCCAAGAATGATTGGGGTTTGTTCCTTATTTCCTAAGTTTGGATGGTTGTCAAGGACAATGAAGTCAGCAGGGTAGATGAAGTTTTCAACCTTTACCAGAATGTCCTTTAAAATCCCCTTTAGAACCCTAATGCTAAGATCAGCAAGTTGAAGTGTGACAGATGTGGGTTGGAGTTCTTCTAGTCCTAACTGGCAGTACACGGCATAGGGTATGAGATTGACACTAGCACCTAGATCACACAAGGCCTTGACAACTTTTCTTTCTCCTAGTTCAACATTGATGTAAGGTAAACCTGGGTCTTTCAACTTAGGAGGAATGGTCCCTTGAATGGTGGTACTCACATTAGCATCCAAAAGGACTTAGTTTTTATGTGAAATTTTTCTTTTAAAAGTGCACAAGTCCTTAAGGTACTTTGAGTAGGCAGGTATGGTTTGGATGGAATCGAGAAGGGGAATGTTCAACTTGACTTGTGAGAATATTTCCCTCAATGTTTCACTCAGTTCAGGCTTGGGTTTCCCCCTCATGCGTTGAGGAAATGGTGCAGGTTGTGGGGTTTTTTGTTGAAGAGTTGCTTCTTTGACAATGTTATCGTGTTTTTTAGTTTGATCATTTGGTTCATTTTAATTTTCATCCAAGTTGAAATCTTTAGGTGGGTTCTGAATTAGTTGTTCAGGTTTCTCAATTGATTTCCCACTTATTAAAATAGTCACAACCTTTAGTTGTTCATGAGTTTTTTGAGTGCAACTTGACTCTCCCCTTGAAGTTGAGGATGGCACCGCCTGAGTAGGCATGGGTGCCTATCCAGTTTTGATGGTTTGAAGTTCTTGTTTTAGGGAAGAGACTTCCAAGTTCATCCTCTCCATTTTTTTGCACAGTTGTTCTAGTAGGCTTTGTGGAACAGTTTGGGTTGGTGCTTGAGTAGATTGGTTTATCCCAGTGGGATATTTTGGAGGTGGGATGGTTTTTTGAAAATGGACCGGTGGCTGTTGGTATTGGATAGTTTGGGTTTGGAACTGGTTATGGGTTTGTTAGTTCTTATGGGGTTAAGGATTTTGTCCTTGTGGTTGGCTAGGTTGTTGGTTATCTTTCCAGCGGAAGCCTGGGTGGTCATTATACCTTGGGTTGAAGTTGTTTTGGTATTGCGGCTTTTGAAAGTTCAAAGCATTTACTTCTGCTGGGGGTCCTCCTAAAAGAACATCCTTTATGGATGGAATGGTTAGGAAGTTGTCTGTCTTATGGTCATGTTTGTCACAAATTGTGCAAACAGGGTCAACAGTTTGGATTTCATGGACTTTCCTAAGGTCTATCTCTTCAACCTTCCTAAAGAGTGCTACGAGTTTAGCCCTAAGGCTTTCCTCTTCTCTAAGTGTATTAATTCTAGTAGTTCTTTGTGGCTTTTCAGAATAAGGTGAAGTTCCCCATGTTTGGTTTTGTTCAGAAAGGATTTCTAGATACTTGTAAGCATCATTCGGGGCTTTGTTTTTAAAGGTTCCATTACACATCATGTCAATGAATTGTTTATTCCCTGGACCCAACCCTTCATAGAAAATTCTCACTTGTTCAAGTATAGAAAAACCATGGTGTGTAACCATGTTTATAGTGTCTTTGAACCTCTCCCATGTTTCATAGAATGAATCTCCCTCTTTTTCAAAAAAGTTTTGGATACTCTTTTTAAGTGCAATTGTTTTGTGGTGGGGAAAGTATTTTTTGTAGAATTCTCTTTGTAGTTGGTACCAAGAGTTTATGGATGATGGTCTCAAATTTTTTAGCCAATTTTTAGCTCGATACTTTAAAGAAAAATGAAATAGCCTCATCTTAGCTGATTCTAGTTGGTGTGGGGGACACATGGTTTCTACAATGTCATTGAACTCCTTAATGTGAAGGTAGGGCATCTCGGACTCCATTCCATGGAATGTGGGAAGATGGTTTAGGACATGGGGTTTAAAGATGTAGTTGGAATATCCTAGGGAGTTATGTCTAATTCATGAGGGGGCATTGGTCCAGAAAGGTGTGAGGTAGTCATTCATGGTTTGATCGACCGCATTCCCCAAGTTTGGGGCTGCCTCATTTGGGTTTCCATTTTGGTTTCCACCCGGGTTTATGAGTTGGTTTCTTTTAAGACCTTCCATTGAAATGGGATCAATTTTGGACTCTAGAGTATTAGTAATATTAGGATCTAATGGAATGAGTTCCCTTGTTGTACTTGACTCCCCAACCCTAGGACTATCCACCCTAACTAGACGGTTTGATTGATCGTGGGTGTAGGCAGACATGCGCCAAAAGAAAAAAAACAAGAAAGGGACAAGATAAGAGAATTTGGATGAGAAAAGAAGAAATGGAGGAGAACATAATGGGTGTTTATATGACTTACTTGGGTCCCCGGCAACGGCACCAAAATTTGATTCTCGCTCAAACTTACCCAAGAGAAGAAGGTAGAACGGTCCTTGTAGTTTAGCTTGGGTTATCAAATCCTCAGAGACCTAAGAAGTAACATAAAGACACATACATTATATAGATTTTTTTTGGCTATGAAGTGGCCAACTTGGGTTGATTTAAGATGGTTTTAAAGGATATATAACAGATTTAAGCGAATTCAATTTAAAATAATGAGTTGGTCCTAGTTTATCACTTGGGGGGGATTGGATGAATTCCTTTTTTAATGATTTCAATTTCTTATAATTGAGATGGGTTCATTTAAGAAGATCAAACATAATCATCACTTATTGGTTTAATTCCTAAACACCCTAATACTAATCTCCCATACACTTGAAGGATCAAATCATTGAGCACTCCAAAGTAAAGGTTCGTATTAGCACTTGAGATGTGTGACCTTAAATTCAATAAGGATGAAGATGTTTTAAAATCATCAAATAAAAATCTCATTTAAAAGAAGTGATTATCCATTAATGGAGTGAGAAATAACATCCAATCCAGACCCTTTCTACTCCCTTGGATCAACCCATAAAAGAGTTAGCCCTCCATTGATGACATGTCTTCAATGGAAGCGGGAAGTAGACTTACAAGGGTGGAATTGAAGAAGTAAAAAAACAACAAAAATCGATCACTCCACCGTTGTTTGATAAATATCACAAATTATGGTGTGAATAAATTCACACCTTGAAACAAAAGTATAAACGTGATATGTAGAACAATAGAATAAGAGTATAAGAAGAACTTTTATTAAGAAACTAGGATGAATTAAAACAACTTACATGTGAAGGAAGAACGTTACAAAGAGAAATTGGCAGCATAACATTAAGATGAAAACAAAGCTCAAATATGATAAAATCATCCATTACTACTGCCTTAAATAGTCATTTTGTAATCCTTGGGTCGAGCCTCCAACATTAAAAAGCATCACACTTGATTATTGTAGGCCTAGGGTGTTGGAAAGCTTGTGGAACTTAGACTTTTCCACATTTGACTTGAGGTGGCAGCCAGCTTTCATCCACCGAACAGACGTGATTTGATGACCTTCTAGATGGCCGAATCAGAGTGGGACATAGAATAATAAAATGGATCCCCAGATGTCTCCTAACCTCCTGTAAAATTTGGTCCCATTTATAGTTGTTTATTCTGAGATATGATCAGATTAGTGGGATGTTTTTTTGGGCTGCAGAATATGGCCCAGAATTTTATCTCTAAATTAGGCCACCTAAATGGATACCATGGAGGCTGAATTAGCATTAGATCATGAAGAGTTATTTGTTCCTATACATGTCTTATATCATATAACTAAATTTGGGATTTATTGTGCCTATATGTTGGGCCACACAGTCTCATCCGTGGCCTGGTGTCCAATCTGGCTTCTCCAGAATTGTTTCCTTTCATCACAAAATATCCACATCTTCTTCCATGAATTATCCATTGATTCCTGAATAAAACATGTTCATATTGAAGTTTAGATAAATTTACAAAAATATAAAATTAAAATATGTATAATCATATGAATCATTGGGTACTTCAAATGATGTTCAAAAATGTACCACATGATAGTGCATTTTAAGAAGTAATTACAATCATAATGTGAAATGATGTTCAAAGTGTAAAATGCACTAAAATGGTGTTTATGAATAATAAATAACATGAATATTATATATATTAACAATTAATATTAGTCTCATTTAGTGGATAATCAATGACATATCATTTGTGTCATGCCAAAGTCGTAGAAATGCACGGACCTCCACAGCGTTGCGCCTCATGCCATTGGTAACTATGGGAATGCATTATAATTCAAATACCATGTTGCATTGGTAAGTATGGTCTTGGTTATGTTTAAACATCTACACATTTGAAAAAAAATCCTATTATCAACTTCAAAAAGGAATCAATCAAGAAAAAATAAAAGTGTTCAATAGTACAGCATGATAAGAGGAGAGCTGAATATTGTAGATAAAACAAATATAAAAATGCCTATAGGAATTATAAGATGGGATCAAAGGGAAAGACATGGAAATTATGTTACTATTGTGGGTGCATGTGCATACACTTAGCTTCTACTATAAATCCATGGAATTCGTCCAAAACTATGAACATAAACAACAAACTGTATAAAGTACTTATTATAAATCATAGTAGAGTACATGGTTTCTATGAAAACAATTTTGTTAGTGCTAATTATTCTTATATTGATGGAAATTACAATAAGAGGAAACCATTGTTTTTTCAGAAAAAATACATCAATATAATAACAAAGAATAAATTGTATTGTTGGGAAATAGATTTCATGGGTTAATTGATAATGGATATGAGAATGGTGATTGTGTGAAGAAGAATGATAGTGCAACCATTGCACAATATGATTCTTCGAAAGAACAAAAGAAAACATGGAAGATCAGAACTAAATAGATATACATACTGTGGAATAAGAAGATCAGAATGGTTCAAGATAAAAGACAATTAAGGACAAATTGTTTAAATAAATTCAATTTATCTAAAAGAAGAGAATGCTCAATAGGGAAGAGGAGCTTCATTGGTGGAACAAAAAGGAAAAGAAGAAGTGCACTACATTTTGAGTGTTATCAAGGAGGAAGTGTGTCTAGGTGAACTTGATCAGAAGAATGTGTTGCACATGAATGGTCGTAAATAGAAAAGTGTCAAAAGAGGAGATCCATATAGGTGGAATTGTGAAAAATCCATCCAATATTAATAAACTAAAATCAAAGATCTCATTTGGTGGTGCTAAAGATTCTGGATGAAAAACATAGGAGTACATGCTATGTAATCAAAATTACATGTCGTGTACTTGTGCTCAATGCATCAAGAATTAGTTCAGAAATTAATTCAAACTGTGTACATTGATTCCATGTGGTGCATTAAATACCTTATACTGCATGTTGATCAGGCCAGGGTGGTGCACATTCAACCAGAGTACACGCTGTGTAGCCCAAGTACACTGTGTGTAGTCCCTTTGAGTCATAAACAGGCCATGTATTACCATACACAGCATACCTGACTGGTGATTGTGTAATTCAGAGATCACACGGCATGTAGACCATTGGTCACATCATGTACTTCATTTTTTCTGAGGTATTATTTACACATCTAATCCCTAGGCGTGTACCTTGGATAAATGGTGAGAGATTTACACACTCTGTAGCTCACTTGTACACACAGTGTACTTATACCGAATTATACCGATTTAAAATTTATTTATTATATTATGTAAACCATGAGACAAGTTCTTGTGTGTGGTCATTAAGTTGATGGGACATGCCATGTGATAGGTTTTAACATATATATATATGTGTGTGTGTGTGTGTGTGTGTTTAATTAACATTTTCATAATGTTCAAATCTACATATCATGTATAAGGCGTATTATAGTTGTTACTCTACGTGCATTAAAGCATAAGACGTGATCGAAAAATCATGTAATTCATGAAATCATTAAATTGATAGTACACATCATGAAAGTACGTAATAAGTCTTGTATTCCATATGTCACAAGAGTAAATAGTGTATGAGTATAATACATATTGGGTAGAATCAAACGGGTATTCACCATATTGCCTCCAAGTTACAGTTTTATACACAGTTAATTTTAAATGAATTTATTTAATTTGTTTAAAATTATGATGGATAAGAATCTCAAGAAAATTCAGATGAGAATTAAGATAAAATAATTGATTAATTAAAGAAGATATTTAATTGATTTAAGTGTAATTTATCTTAAATAAGAACGATTAATAATTGAATTCTAGTTTTATTAAATGTGTAATTCATTGCATGCATGTGGATGATCATGAGCATAGATCGGGTCTTTTTATGTGATTGTTTTCATTTCATTTAATTTATTATTAAATTAAATTATTGTCCTGTGAGCCTTCTATCCTTTTATTATGTAAGGGAATGTGTGTCTATGGTTTCTTTTATGTAAACCATTTTTCTCATCACCAACGTGTGAGTTAAAATCATATGTAAATAATGGAGATCCTAAGCTAGTGGAGGTAGTTTAAGTTCGAAGATAAGGTGAAACCAATCCAAGGAGATACATAGGTGGATAGGTGGAAAGTTGTAAACACAAACCTTAATCAGTTCAAGGTATTTTCCCCTAGTTCAACGGTTAGTTTATCAACCTCTATATAAACTAACCATTAGTAAAGCTCATGATCATACCGCTTTATTATTTTATTTCTGTCAAGTTGCAAGGTTATTTCATTATGGATGTTTTTGTCACAATCACATAATTAATGAATTAACGAGCATGCAAGATAGAACTAAAATAAACTGTCTTATGTGTAAATATTATCAAAGATGTGGTTGATCACTTAAGTAAACCCACTTAATATTAACAATCATGTGATAAAGATAATAATTGGAAATTTACGTATAAAAGGATAAAATCCCTCAATAAAATATTAAGTTGGTATAGTCTTCCACTACTTCAGTTAAAATTAAACCATAGTTCAAAGTGCTTGACCATCCAAAGTTGAGGTGTTTTCAATTATCATGGAATACTTACTTAAAGTTATGGGTTGAATTAACTTAGCTTACATCAAGGGTTGATTTCCAAAGTAGGACTTGGTGTAACTGAGAGACAGAGGTTGAGGAAATCCAATTAAGGATTTCAGAATCGAGGGGTCCACTCATCATATCAAGGAACTGTGAGTTAATACAGTTGGGATTTGGAATGCATACCTAAAACCTTCAAGTTGCTTGATCAATCAAGGTTGGGGTAATGACAAGGTGGATATGGATCGTTTCCACTAAAATGTCCAACCAACGGGATATTCTGAAATCAGTGGTGAGGGCTGTTGATTTTCAATAAAAAAGTGAGAGACTGATAAATATAATATTTATTTATTTGTCTAAATTTATCAGATAAAGTAATAAAATTATGTTTGTCTTATTTTGTAGAAACAGTATTAAATTGATATCAAACATATCATTGTGATCCATACTTGAGAAGGACAACCTTCTCACCGGCATAAATTTCCAAGAATGGAAAAGGAGTCTATGTGTCATCATTCTCCATGAAAGGAAATTATATGTTCTGGAAGAACCTTTTCTTAAAGAACCTGGAAATGAGGCAAGTGGTGAAGAGTTAAAACTCTATGAGAAACATATGAATAATTCCACAGATGTTCAATATTTCATGTTATCATCCATGTCTAACGATATTTTAAAGTTCTTGGTTGACTTAACTGAGCTTACATCAAGGGTTGACTGTCAAAGCAGGACTTGGTGTAACTAAGAGGCAAATGTTGAGAAAATCCAATTAAGGATTTCAGTATCGGGGAGTCCACTCAGTGGATCAAGGAACTGTGACTTAATGCGGTTGGCATTTGGAATGCCTACCTAAACCCATTCAAGTTGCTTGACTAACCAAGGTTGGGGTAATGAGAAGAGGAATATAGATCTTTTCCACTAGAATGTCCAAGAAATATGATATTCCAAAACCAATGGAGAGTGATATTGAGTTTCAATAAAATAATGGAAGACTAATAAATATAATATTTATTTATTTTTCTAAATTTATCACATAAAGTATTAAAATTATGCTTATATTATTTTGTAGAAACAACATTAAAATGACATCAAACATATCATTGTGATCTATACTTGAGAAGTAAAACTTTCTCAACAGTATAAATTTCCAAAAATAGAAAAGGATCATACATGTCATCTTTCACCGTGAAAGGAAATTATATGTGCTAGAAGAACCTTTTCCTAAAGCACCTGGAAATGAGGCAAGTGATGAAGAGTTAAAAATCTATGAGAAACATATGAACGATTCCACATATGTTCAATGTTTCATACTATCATCCATGTCTAATGATCTTTTGAAATAACATGAGGATATGGATGTCTATAACATGATGTCTCGCCTTTAGGATCTCTATCAAGTGAAGGCGAGATAAGAGAGGTATGAGATCTCCAGTGATTTTTTTACAATTAATCTTGGAGAGTCTGTACCAGCTTGTGTAACAACTGAGCTCTACTGATAGCATAGACACCCCTCCTTAACATATTTGTTGGGTCTTTTCCCGTTAGGTACCACCAGTTGCCTCGCAAACACATGATCCCCTCCTTGGAGCCCACTCATGTGTCTGAACGGGTTATCTGACTAATGATTTTCCCCAAAAGCCAACACATGTTCTTTATAGTGTGTTTTATCTTCACTCGCACACACCTTGGAAAACTTTCCAAAAGGTCACTCATCATGATCACCACTCCAGGACAAGAACGCTTAACTGTGAAGTTATAATCAGGTAGGCTCCTGAAAATAAATGTGCACCTTGTTGACATGAGTCGTGTTATTTAGTCATTTAACCCTTTATCATTCTGGGGTGTTACATCCCCCTGTTAGAGCACAACATTCTCATTATAAACCATATATCTCAACCCATGTGATGCACTGCACTTAAGGCTAAGTTCATGCTCTAACATTTTTAAATGATTTTATATGTTTTCTTGGTTAATTTTTACATGTTCTATGTTTTATTTGTGTGGTGCGAATGTGATTTAGAAATTTTTAGCATGCTTATGTAATGGGAATGTATTTTATAAAGGAAAATGGATATGTTTTTTTGTGTGATTTATTGTGTTATTTCGTGGAAATGTTTCATGGGTTTGTTTGAAAGGTGTAAAACATGTTTTCATGGGAACTTGAGGTTTGAATGCATTGAAAGTGAATTTCTTCAAAGGAAATGGATTTTTATGGCATGAGGACTTCATTGTTGTGCACTTTTAATTTGACTTGGGATTTTGAAATATTGGAAAATATGTTTTAAAGTGAAATTGGTTTATGTGTGGATTTGAAAGGGGCTTGACCCACAGAAATGGTTAAATTATATGTGTACTTTTCTTATGATGAATTTTCAAAGGGGTTTCATGAAATTTCCAAGTGGCAGAAAATGTATTTGAAAATGGTTTCAGTGTGTGTATGTGAAAGAAGGGATGTGTGTGACATGTGAATACGAATTGATCACAAAGGGAATCTCGGGCATCTAGGTGGGCAGACTAGAATTAGTGTGCTGGTGATACAGAAGTGGCTTGTCCCAGTTTCACATAGTTGGATTGATGTTTACAACACTAACTAAACTATGATGATAATTGATCGCCACTGGAATTTTGGATGTTTCTCCTCTCTAGTGGCTCATGCATGAGGATGCTGACAGTTATGGTTACTATACCACGTTTCACCGAGGTACGAGGGTCTAGTGACCCACTCGATCTAGATCATCCTTAGAGATTTACACATGGTGCTCTCATGTGACTTGACACCTATGTAATAAGGTGATAGCCATTGGCATACGGTAGACATTGTGTGTCTTTTTATTTCAAGAAATTTATTTTAAAAAGGGGTTTTATTTAAAAGTGATTTACCTTACAATAGTTTCCTTTATATATTTTCTTAGAAAATTTCTAAATGTTTTAAAGGAAATGAGCATGTTAAATTATCTTTTAATGTTATAGCATGGAATCTCTTTTGTTGGGTGACATCCTACTGGGCTTTGTCTCACACCCTATAAACATCATTGGTTGTATGTAGACCTTGTTTTATGTTTGACCCAGGTGAAGGTCAGATGTGTCAGAGCGATGATAGTGGATCGAGTTTCTAGTTCTCCTTCTTACAGGTGTTGGTAGTGGTGGCTCAAGGGTGATGTCTCTCCTGTCACATGGAGGTTGTGTGGTTGGTCTTGATGTTTCTTTTTTGTTTGTAGTACCTTTAGCTTTTGGTTTAAGTTGTAAGACCATGAACCTGAAAACTTGTTGTTCCTCGCTTGGTTATCTAATTATTCTTGGTTTGTTGTTTTATTTTGTGGCCTTCTTTTATGCTTATCTAAATGGGTGAAATCATTCTCAAGCCATAATGTTGATACTCAGGCACTAGATTTCAACCTTTGGGGATCGAGAACGCCCTTCAAACCATGCCACAGATTGAGTTGGATATTGAGTTGGATGGCACTCTGGATTGGTTCATGAAAAATGATATCAAAGCTGGTCACACTCTTTTTGGGTCATGTTATTTGGGAAAGAGTTGGGATAGACCAAATCTAGGATTATAGGAGCTTGACATTCTAGTTGTGAGTAGGGTATATGGCCAGCACACCTCGTGACAAGACTCAAGTTTCCAAGGGAAGTCAGGTTTCTTTTGGTTCACTTGGTTCTTGCGGGTTGTTCTGTGTTTTTAAATGAAAAGAGAGTTGAGATAATGGTCTTAGTGAGCTCATGGGGCCTGGAAAGCCATGTGGAGCCAAGGACATGGTCCTAGAATACTCTATGTGATGGTTATGCAATTAGTGTATGGCCGCCAACCATATAGTCGAGTTTCCCATCAACACTAGTTTCCTCTTGAGAATTAATTTACATCTTCTTGGGTTTTGAAAATTGTTTTGAAGACCCCAATTTTGGAAATTGTGAAAACTGGATTTTAAAGTGGAAATGGTTCGGTTTCAGAAATATAGAAAATGAATTTTTAGAATTATCTTGAAGGAAGTTTTAGAAAAATGTATTTTTATAAATGATTTTGGAATAAATGTTGGATGAGCCCAATGAGAATTGGATTTTCATAATTAAAATTTATAGTTTATTGAAATTGACTATTTGGAAAACATGATCTATTTCAAGGTGAGTTTTGGAAAATCTGTTTTAAGTGTAGTTTTTTGTGCAGTCAAAAATGTTTTAGATTATATAAAACGTTTTAGATTAACATGTGGAGTTTGAAAATGGTTCTTGACTTCGTGGTAGGTGGAATTTTTAAAAGTTTTATGAAATTTTGAAAAGATGAAAGTGTGGGTTGAGTGTTTTTCTTTGTAAAGTGGAAAAGTTTTGTTTTGGACTTTGGTATTCTCATGAGCACTCACATACATAGATATGTGTTAAGGAATGTGGATGGTTAATGATATGGGTGGATAGGTGCTGGGGTGGCACGGGAATATGCATGTGAGTGAGGCTCTATGAGATATCATTGGTGAGTGTGCAACCCACTAAGCTTGTTTTCTTTTCAAAATTTCTTTAAAAATGTGTGATGTTTTGATAACTAGTAGTTATGTGGTGTGTATCTGTGTGAATTGGGAATGTCACCTACATGGTGTTTTGAGTTTGATAACTCTTCATGTTCAAATGGTGTTGTTATTTTGAGTTTTGTCGATGAGTTTGTTTTGAGATAATGGCTAGTGGGTTCTTCCGAGGAATGTTTTGGGAATACTTTGAGTTGGTTCCCTCTTGTGTGTTCATAGTTTTTTTTCGGTGAGTTTTGACCAATGGATTAGTTTGATTGGGTCCTCGGTTTCCCTGTTAACTAATGTACACCCCCATAAAGAATCGATGCATATTCAAAGCGTGAACACAGGTGGTTCACCATTGAAAAACCCTCAAGTTGATTAATGTAAGGTCTCTCCTCTCGAGTTTTGGAATTGAATCCACCTCTCTTTCTTGGTTAAGCGGATTCTCTCAAAGCAGAAGAGTGGATGCGGGGAAATGAAAGAAACCTTGGTTTTTTGAAGTTACCTGAGTCGTCAAAGGTGAAGCTTGTCACCTTTATGCTTGAAGATCTGGTCTGGAAGTGGTGAAGAGGATTACAATAATGGAAAGTGGCCTGAATCTATTAGCATTGGTTGAGGCATGATAAAGGCCTTTTAATCTTTCATCAGTTTCCTTCAGATGTAGGATCATGTTGTGCCCTTAGTGTGGTGAGTCTAGTTATGAGAAGTTGTCATGTTTGTTTGAAGAAAGGGTGTGTTGTTTGGTTCTTGGTTTAAAGTCGCTTTCTCTGTAATGCTTCCATGATTTCATTGGTCGTGTCCGGTGGTGTTCTATAGTGTTTCCTTTTTGGATCGAAATGTGAGAGTTGGGTTATGACTCTTTCGAGAACCTCTGTTTTAACGACTGCATGTTTTCTCCCGAGAATTCCATATTTATTCATTTTAAAGAAAGGTGTATTCTATGAGTGGTTTGTTTACATTTTTTCTCATTCGAGGAGACAAAGGGATGATGTGTGTGCATCTTTGAAGTCCCAATCTTGGTGAGAGTTCCATGTTGGAGCAAGTGAGTCTTGTGGGGAGTTGTGTTCTGTTGGTTCTGCCTGGATTGTTGTGTGACTTCTTGTGGCACTAAAGGAGTTCTAACTAGGGATCTTCAACTCCTAACTGTGAGGCATGAGAGGCTTTAGACATCAGGGCTCCAGTCATAGGCCCTAGAGTGAAGTCGGCGCGTAGTCAGGATCCCCAAGGGCGTGAGTCTTCATTGTGACATGTGTGAGTGAAAGAGTTCCTCCTGGGTTATAAGTAGGTGTGGTTGTTTCATTTTATCGAACTCTAGTGATTGTACCTTTTGGGGATGTGAACCTTGTGTGGTTTTCCTTGGGTGGTTAGCCTTATAAATCAGTTTTAGTTTTGGTTTGTGCTCATTTTAATATGGTCACGTCCTATGGGGATGATGAATGGAATAGTATTTTCCCTTTATTTTGGAGTTTCTTTCATTGGGTCCCTTGTGGTGAGGACTCAGTGGTGCATCCAAGAGACCCGAGATCAAATCTGGGTGGAGGCGTACTTCCGGTACTGTAGCAGGACTGTAGCATTACTGTAGCAGGCACTGTAGCAGGTAATGTTTTGTACTGTAGCAGCTGGAACTATTCATCCATTTGGGCCTTTGGGCCACCGGTTTGGGCCTCGAGTCCTGCAAGGCTTTCGGGCCACCCAAGGCCTTCAGGGTAGTTGATTCTCAAGGGATTCGGGCCACCTTAAGGCCTTAGGGTCACCCCAAGGCCTTCAGACCACTTGAATTCAAATGTACTAGTTTGACTACAAGGAACAAGGTTTCATATGAGGATTTAGGTCAGGAACATTCATTAGAGCAGAGATAACCGGATTTCGAAGAATGAGAGGGTATGGTTTTTCCATCAGTACCAGGCATGTGTAGTTTTGCATAGGACAACTAGCCGACCAGCCATGCAAAGGTGGGGTACTGATATCATGACATATGCTGGGGAGGAGCAGTTTCAATTTGTCTTGTCTGGGTGATTCCCTCTAAGACCTATAGGTCATGTAATTGTCTCTAAGCCCCCGGGCCTTGTAAGGGTTTCACCTCATCCCTTGAAAGGTGGATTATCAAAAATAATAAAAAATGAAGGTCTTCGGACTATTCTGACCGACCAGGAAGTTCCTAAGTTAGCCCATGTCGGGTTCCCGTGGCAGTCTTCACTGGTTAGTCAAGTTGGTTGGCGCTTACGGTGGGGATACCCACTATGGGTCTCATTGAGATTTCTTCTGAAGTAAGTTGGTGGTAGTACATTTCAAATGGTGGGGATTTTTTTTGGGTCTTGATCACACCGTGATTCACTGCATTATTTCACTTTTACACCACTGTTTTAAATTGGTTTTGTATTTGAAATTCCAAATTTAATAACAAATTTCACTTCCAATATGATTAAATAATTTAATGTTTATCACTTTAAAAAAAGAGAAATTCTGCTTGTTTTGGTGATTTTATTGTAGTAGGAGGTGATTTGGAGGGTCGAATATGATCCAGAAGGAAAATGGGTCAAACTGCATTGAAGCCCAAGGACACATACCCATTGTTTTGAACATTGTGCGAAATCCGTGCATCCAATTGGGATGAAATTTTGTGGACAGGTCCAAAACATCATGGGATACAACTTTTCTGAAATAACTGAATCCCAATTTGGCCATCTGGTGGCCCATCTGGACTGATCTATCCAAACCACCAAATCTGCATGGAGTCAAAAGTGGTGTGTTGTGTTTCATCCATATCTTGAGCTGTAGACCTCTAAATGATGCCAAACTTTCAGCGGAGATATTCAAGAGGTGGAAAAATATGTTTTTTAGTTTTTTACAAGTCGAGATAATTCTATTAACCAACTGAAAACCGAGATATAAGTGGTATGATAAAAATTGGGTGCCCAAAACCACTTCTCATTTTGGCTATAAAAAGGCATCATGGACACCTCATTTGAAAGTTTGACTAGGATAGGGAATTGTTTCCAAATTGAAGTTACATAGGAGTCCTTCCATCCCCTTGGAGGTTTTGGAGCTCCCTATCCTCATAGGGAGAGCTGAAATGAATGAGATCTACCCAAGCTTCCTCCTCATCTCAATGTCGGGCTAAACGGTGGGTGTTCATTGTGAGGAAGTTGCACACATGTCAAGGGAG
Organism: Viscum album; assembly: GCA_963277665.1. Classification (NCBI taxonomy): domain Eukaryota; kingdom Viridiplantae; phylum Streptophyta; class Magnoliopsida; order Santalales; family Viscaceae; genus Viscum; species Viscum album. The sequence goes on along the minus strand of OY728145.1, from coordinate 56,957,542 downwards.
TTCTGATGTATATATTAGCTACTGGTTTGGAGTAATTTGGATGTTAAAACATTTCATTCCATCTATATTACATGATTTCATATTGGAACTCTTTTTTTTATGCATGGAAATGTTATGCTCTTAATTTATAACTGATCGGTGTGAGGTTTTGAGTGTGTGACTTGTGTTGTTCCGATTGGACAACACAAGAATCCTTTTCTTAAATAACTTATTAAGATTTCAATCTACTTTGGAAGCTCTTATTTCATGCATAAGTTTTGGACCTTGGTGATTTTTATGTTAAGGTTTGGTTCTTCAAGCATTGAAATAAAAGCTTAGGAATTAATTGGGATTCCAATTAATTTCAACCATAGAATTACTTCAAACCTGAATGAATCTCTAAGAAAAATGAACTTTAAATGTGTGTAGTAAAATCACAACAACCCCTTTCTCTCATAATTCTTAAAACACCACCTTTATTTATCAAATATAAAATCTTTAAATTAAGTTATTTTCTTAAAATAGTTTTCTAAACTACCCCTAGTGCTTTTTATTAAAAACGCATACTCTAAACCTATCAACGCTTCTTGAGAGACGACCTAGGGTCTGCTCTAGATAATAAATCAACTTAAAAAAATATAATCGATTTGATGTGTCATGACAATGCATCAAAATTTTGACGTTGTTGTTGGGGAGCGCTTTGGTTTTTAGTGCGTGTTTTTTATAAGATTTTTGTAAATTTTGTGAATATTTATTTGTTTTATCTTATACCTTTACCTATATTTTTGTGTTCTGATTTATTTCTTTTGTAGGTTCTATTCATGACGTGTTCTACTCCGGGAGACTTACCACCTTTCAAACCCAAATCGGAGAGGATCCTACATCAGTGACACTGAGACACGCAAGAGAACCCTTTGAAGGAGGACACACAAAATATCGACACTCTTCTTGATCCTTATTCTTCTTCTGAAACTTGTATTAAAACTGAAATTAACGTGTATAACATGGCTGAAAAAAATCGAACACTAAAAAAACTAACCTCACCTGATGTCGATATCCAACCCACTTACATTCAAATACAAGGTGAGGCACCCAATTTTGAACTTAAATCTGATTTAATTCATTTATTACTAAGATTTCATGGACTCACTGGAGAAGACCCACATAATCATTTAAAATAATTTCACATTGTGTGTTCAACCTTAAAACCTTCTAATATGGATGAAGAACAAGTAAATCTTAGTGAATTCCCTTTCTTATTATAAGATACTTCAAAATATTGGTTTTACTATGTTAATTCACCAATTAGAGGCTGGGCGGACATGAAACGCCTTTTTCTGGAAAAATATTTCTCAACCTCTAAAACTGAAAAAATAAGGAAAGAAGTGTGTGGGATAAGACAATATCAAGGGGAACTCTTCATGAATACTGGGAAAGATTTAAAAGGATATGTTCAAGTTTCCCACACAACCAAATAAGTGGTCACATTTTAATTCAGTATTTTTATGAAGGTTTAATTTCTATTGATCGAAATATGATTAATGTTATTGTAGGTGGTGCGCTAGTTGATAAGACCTCAATTTCTGTAAGAACCCTAATTGAGAACAAGGCACAAAACACTCAACAATTTGGTTCAAGATCCAATGTACCCATTCAAGGTGTCCATGAGGTGCAAAGTATTGAATTCAAGAAGAAGGTGGACATAAAGTTTGAAGAGGTAAGTACCCTTCTACGACAACTTGCTCTTTTCGAGGGGAAATCTCAATCTCCTCCTCTCATCCATTGTGGTATATGTTCTTTTGACACTCATTACTTTGACCAATGCCTCAAACTGAGAGAAACTTCTTATAGTTGTGAGCCAAATTGTAACGACCTAACTCTTTGGCAAAGGTACGGATCGTTAGTTTTTCTTTCAAACCTTTACTTTAAGCTTGTTTAATGTGTGTAATGTTGTAAGGAAGGTCTGGGTAGCGTCCGGGGTTTTTTCGGAGCCCGGGAGGTTGAGAAATGGACTTGCAGACAGGGGCGCACGGCCTGTGCACGGCTTGCGCACGGTTTGGATAAACCGTGCGGCCTTTGGTCTGGAAGCAGGGAGGTGCGCATGGTTTGGGTAAACTGTGTGCCTAAACTGTGCGACCCTTTTTCTGGAGGTAGGGAAGTGTGCATGGTTTGGTAAACCGTGTGCCTAAACCGTGCAACCCAGATCTAGGTAAATTTACCTTTTTGCCCTTAATTAATTTATAATGCTTATGAGCCTTTCCTTCTTCCTCCAGCGGACAGAACCAGAGGAGAACCCCTCCTTGAGTTCCAAACCCTCCTCTCACTCTTCTCTTGGTGGAGCCTTCATCCGGAGTCCGATTCTTGATCTGTCGGAAGCGTTGGAAGGGCCAAGGTAAGGCTAACCTCACGCACCCTTCCTTCATCAGAAAATCTTGCCTTCCATCTTGTTATTTTGATGCAGGATCATATGCCCTATTTCCAGGGCTTTAGACTAAAACTCAGATCTCTTCCAATCTACTGCGAATCTGAGATCGATATCAAGTGAGTATACACCTATATCTCTAAGGTAGGTGGTCACATGGTTTCCATTTTGGGTTTTCGCCTTATTGAGTTATTGTTGTCGTGTCATGGTTTGTCTTTCGCCAAACCCCATATTTATAATGACTGCTTCATATCTAAATGACTCGTGTGGTATAATAGTGATGAATCCAACCTTGTTAGGGTGTTTGGATTTCTTATGTACCAAGAGTGGTCAACCATAGGTGTTATACCTTGATAATTGGCCCTTTTTTACCTTTGAACCTTAACGATATGTCTTGAAAGGGAATTTGCCATGTTAGGGAAATGAAATGACTTGGTTAGAGGTTGGCTAGGATGAGAGAGTCTGAACCCCTTTAATGAATTGAAATGTATGTATGTCATTACTTTGCTTATGTGATATTATAAGATGGATATGCCTTGCATTGCTAATGTGATATGATATAAGATGGTTTGCCTTACATAATGTGATGTGAATGGTTATGTTTTTCTATGTTGACATGCTTGTGATAACCCGTGTGTTGGGCGGGAGGCATTCTTACCCCGTGCCAGATAAATCTCAGTGTTTGAGGATGAGAGGCATGTTTATCTCATGCCCATGTAACCTTTATGGGTGGGAGGAATTTATACCCCACGCCAACTACAGTGATTGAGGATGAGAGGAATTTATACCTCGTGCCCATATAACCTTTACGGGTGGGAGGCATTTCTACCCCACGCCAGTTACAGTGCTTGTGGATGAGAGGCATTCATACCTCAGGCCAGAGATGATTATTACAGATGTGAGAAGCATGGACGAGAGGCATGTTTACCTCGTTCCAGTGATAACCTATACCTATGTACTTATACCTCTGGTGATCGTTCAGTTTACCAGCCATGAGCTGAAGCAGGTAGACCTTCCAGGTGTCCTTCCGGAACCTGAGCAGGAGGGTTGTTTATTTACTTTGCTTTACTTACTTGCAGTCTATTACTCACTTTGCTTGTGAACACCTATTTAGATTACACGTAGACATCGTTGGTGGTGGCCTACTGAGACTTGTCTCAAACCCTACCCAGGCGGCCTCTTGGGAACCCGTGTAGACTTCACTGCTGCAGGTACTAGTAGGGTTAAATGTCCAGCTTTAGGTTATTGATACATGTATGTTCTAGTTGGAGATCCAAAGAAGAGGATCGAGCTTGGATAGAGATGCTCGTGGACTACTTTTGTTTCTTTTTGTATTATTGTATAGCATGCTTTCCATCTACTTCCATTGTATCAGCATGTCATGCATTCATTTTGTATCAGACACTGCATGTGTGGCTTTTGTATATCTATCAGGGTTTCCCTTACTTCTGCTATTTGGTTGTATGTTTCCCCTTTTCCTCCTATTTATCCATTGGTTGTGCTTCCTCTATTTCTATTACTTTCCTGCTATTCCGTTGTGTACTCTGAAATGGGGGTACAGTCTCCCCACTGACTTACCATTACACCCTCGCTACTAGTCGGCAGCCCCTGGCCTATGGGGAGACGAGCCAGGGGTTATGTGTCCAACCGGTCTTGGGGCTCGGGTTGAGGGGCAGCTGGGTCCGGGACGTCACAAAGTGGTATCAGAGGGTTTCTTTCTTTCTTGTTTTACTATTTGGCGGTGACATAATTGTAGACCAAGAATGCGTAGGGACTTAGCCATGAGTCGTGCTTGGGCGTCGTGAACCCATTTATGGGATATAGGCCAATTTTCCTATCTTAGGTTATTGTTGATTCTGCTATTTACTGTTGATATCATTTCACCGTTGGGTGCTTCACATGTTTTGTGATGTTATTGAGATTTGAAATGTTGAAATTCAGATTTCATGGTTCGACCCAATGAAATGAGGGTTATGCATTAGAGCATGCATCACGATAGGCACAATATGATTAGGCCATGCATATTGTCATGCCACGCTTAAATTTTCAGCGAGCATTGCCCGTTGTTTATTTCCATGCCTTGATAGTATGTGTGCAACTATGCTGACCTTTCATGCATGTTGTGAATTGGGGAATGATGTGATTTTAAGTGGGTGTCACTCTTTGGTTCATAAGGTGTATGGGCCCTTATGGATCGGAAAATGACATTCCAACTAAACCAATCATTTTCTTTAAAGGAAATTTAAATGCTTGATTAGCATAAGTAAATAAGGAATGACATCCATGTGTGTGTCATATTTTAGTTCATGAGGAGTATGGGCCCTTATGGGCTGGGAAATTCCATATCACCGGACTGAGTTAAATTGGAAAATTTGTAGGCCTTACTAAGAATTCCTATGGGTGTGGATAGGTGAACTTAGGGGTAGGAAGTCTTAGTACATGTCCTAGCTTCTAGAGTTCAGCCTTTAATTTTTGTTGGTTCCTTATTTTGAGACGTTCGTTTGGCATTGTAGCATTATTCCTCCGAGAATTCCTCGAGTCGCGCATGCTGAAGGCAGTGACGATCACGTTCATGAGGTGGCGGGCCCGGATCCGCCAGTTGATCTTCCTGTCGAGCCACCTATGGCTCCTCTTTCTATTCCTGATATGGGCGTCGATGCCCAGTTTCGTGATAAATTCTTTCGTATGATGCAGAGTATGCAAGGTGGAGTGCGACCTGCCCCGAGTATGGTAGGGTTGACCCGCAAGTTTCAGTCGCAGCATCCTCCTACATTTATGGGAGATGGCGGACCACTTGTTGCGAAATCCTGGTTGGAATCTATTCTGACCATCTTGGAGCACCTTGAGATGCCTCCAGAGCGGAGGGTCAAGCTCGCAGCTTATATGCTACGTGGTTCAGCCAGGAGGTGGTGGTATGTCATCACCCAGTCGGGACAGCAGAGAGATATGATCTGGACTGATTTCCAGACCCTCTTCTACAATTATTTCTTTCCCCAGACTTTGAGGGCTGACAGAGCTAGGGAGTTTATGAATCTGCAACAAGGGACCATGACAGTCATGGAATATTCATCTCGTTTCACTGAGTTACAACGTTTTTCTCCTACACTAGCTGCTGATGATCTCACGGCCGCTAGGCTTTTTGAGGATGGGTTGTTTTATGTCATCCGGTCGCAGGTTAACGTGTTTAGGTTGACGACCGTTTCAGAGGTTGTCAATCAGGCGCTGATCACAGAGAGGAACTTGAGAGAAGCGGATAGTGTGAACTAGGGCGGTTCGGCACCGAAGGGTTCTAGTGGATCTGCTTCTGGGAAGAAGTGGCGTTTTGAGTACTCTCACGGTGTTAGTGGTGGTCAGACCCTTTTTTCAGGTGGTACTCCTATTTGTCACCAATGTGGGGTGCTAGGACATATGAAGAGGCAGTGTACGCGAAACCCAGTGGAGTGCATAGGTTGTGTTAGTTTGGGTCATCTCCACCACTTCTGTAGGACTTTCCCCCCAGGGTCCAGTGAGCAGGGATCTTTACCTACTCCATGATCTGGCACTGGATCGGCAGGATCACATCAGTCAGGCAGCTGGAATACCGCCGGTCGATCAGGCTGTGGCGGCAGTCGAGGCAGAGGTAATCAGGCGTATGACTCTCAGCACCAGCAGGGCGGGTCTGCTCAAGGTAGCCAGGTTGTGACTCAGGGCCGTGGTGTCGGCCAATTGTATGCAGTCGAGCCTATGCCGCAGGAGCAATACGCCAGACCATCTACTGTATGAGGTACAATTCTAGTTGTCTCTACGTTAGTATCTGCTTTGTTTGACACAGGCTCTTCTCACTCTTTTATATCGAAGGCGATTACCGGAATTTTGGGCCTCGACGTTGAGTCATATCATGGTACGATCATGTTAGATACCCCGTTGGGTATCCATTCAGAGGGAGTTCGTCATTGTCAGAATTTTCCCCTCGAGGTGGGCGATTACCTATTCGTGTGGAACCTGTATGTTATGGATATGAAAGGTTTTGATGTAATTATCAGGATGGACTGGTTAGTTCCCTATAGAGCCCGTATTGACTGCTATCGTCGGAGGGTAGAGTTTACGTCACCAGAGGGCGACACGCATATGCATAAGGGAGAATGGGATCTTAGTGTGACACGAGCTGGACCGGAACACCAAAGTTTAGGTGGTGTCATGGCATAGGTTTCCAGTCTTTAACTCGATGACCAAGGGTTACAACCCTCTATTTATCCTCCGGTTGTGGAGCATTTTAGTGATGTCTTTCCTGATGATTTCTCTGGTCTACCTCAAGTGCGAGAGGTGGAGTTTACTGTTGATCTTATACCAGGAGCAGTACCAGTGTCCATTCCTCCTTATAGGATGGAACCTAAGGAACTTATGGAGCTTAAGAGTCAACTGGAGGACCTAGAAGCAAAAATCTTTATACGTCCCAGTACTTCTCTTTGGGGATCACCGGTTCTCTTTTCTAAGAAGGAAGATGGTACCCTTCACCTTTCTGTGGATTATCGTAAGTTGAATCAGTTGACTATTAAGAATTGGTATCCTTTACCTCGAATTGACGACCTCTTTGATCAGCTCTGAGGAGCGAAGGTGTTTTCAAAGATAGATTTGAGTTCGGGTTATCACCAGGTGCGTGTTAGGACTTCGGACATACCTCGCACGGCGTTCAGGAGCAGGTATGGTCTCTATGAGTACCTAGTCATGCCGTTTGGGCTTATGAATGCACCTACAGTGTTTATGGATCTTATGAATCGGATTTTCACCCGCACCTTGATTCTTTTGTGGTTTTATTTTTGGAAGATATCTTAGTCTATTCATGCTTGAGACACGACCATGCAACCCATCTTGATATCTTGCTGAATACACTAAGAGAGCACCAGCTTTATGATAAGCTCAGTAAATGCCACTTTTGGATAGACAAGGTTCACTTCTTGGGTCACATTATTTCTGAGTCTGGAGTTTCAATTGAACCTGATAAGGTGAGTGCTGTAATTTCCTGGGAGCAGCCCAAGAACGTCTTTGATATCAGGAGTTTCTTGGGGCTTGTCGGATATTATAGGCGGTTCATTCAGAACTTTTCATGCCTAGCATCACCGCTTATAGCTTTGACCAAAAAGGGGGTGAGATTCGATTGGTCAGAACCTTGTGAAGTAGCTTTTCAGGAACTGAAGGGCAGATTAACTTCATCACCGATACTGATCTTGCCAGAGCCAGGCAGAGCTTATACGGTCTTTTGCGATGCGTCAGGTATCGGGCTTGGATCTGTCTTGATGCAGGACGAGCGAGTTGTTGCATTTGGTTCTCGTCAGTTAAAGCCTCATGAATGGAATTATCCAACGCACGACCTCGAGCTCGCAGCGGTTGTACATGCCTTACGCTGTTGGAGACACTATTTTTTGGGAGAGCACTTTGTGGTATACACTAACCACAAAATCCTCAAATATATCTTCACTCAGCGGGATCTAAATCTCAGGCAACGCTGGTGGGTCGAGTACCTGCAATCCTTTGATTTCGAACAGGCCTACACTCCTGGGAAAGGAAATTCAGTAGCCGATGCGCTGAGTCAGAAAACTCAGTCGCAAGTGGTTCGGGAATCTAATGAGGGGTGGAAATGGGATGATGTTTCTATGGACTTTTTAACTGGTTTACCCAGGTCACCTCGGGGAAATGATGCGGTATGGGTTATCGTCGACCGTCTGACGAAGGTCGCACATTTCTTACCTGTGCGGGAGACCTTCACGGTTGACAACTTGGGAAGATTGTACATCAAGGTGATAGTGTGCCTTCATAGAGCACCTCATTCTGTTGTCTCGGACAGAGATCCTCATTTTACATCTCGGTTCTGGTAGGGTTTACAGAAGGCCTTTGGTACGTAGGTACTTTTGAGCACGGCCTATCACCCGCAGACTGACGGATAGACCGAGCGGACTATACAAGTACTAGAGGATATGTTACGTGTCTGTGTTCTCGATTTTTGGAGGTTCATGGGAGAAACAAATTCCTCTTGTCGAGTTCAGTTATACCAATAGCTTCCAGACTACCATTGAGATGGCTCCCTATGAAGCCTTATATGGTAGGCCTTGTCGCTCACCTTTGTGTTGTCTTGAAGCAGGGGAGGCAGCTGTTCTAGGACCATGTCATGTGCAGGAGACTACGGAGCAAATACAGCTTATTAGGAAGCGTATGCAGATAGCTCAGTCTAGATAGCAGTCCTATGCTAACAAGCATTGGTGACCTCTTGAGTTCGAGGTTGGGGACCGGGTTTTCTTGAAGGTCTCACCCAGGTTGGGGCAGAGATGTATACGGAAGAAGGGTAAGCTTTCACTGAGGTTCGTATGACCCTTTAAGGTGGTGAAGCGAATCGGGCCAGTAGCTTACCAGCTTGCACTTCTGCAGAGATATCAGGCCATGCACGATGTTTTTCATGTATCTCAGCTATGACGGTACTTTTCAGATCCGACTCACGTTTTTCAGCCTGATGAGGTTGAACTGGATATGGATACTTCCTTCGAGGAATATCCGATGTGAATAGTTTATCAGGGCGTGAAGACACTTTGTGGAAGGTCTGTTCCTCCTGTACGGGTACTGTGGCAGCACGTCCGGGTATAGGACGAGACCTGGGAGCGATAGGCTGATGTACATTCTCAATGGACAAAGCTTTTCGTCGATGACACCTCAGTACCCTCAGAAGGCCAACTCGGGGACGAGTTGTTTTAAGGAGGGGAGGTTGTAATGACCCGACTCTTTGGCAAAGGTACGGATCATTAGTTTTTCTTTAGAACCTTTCCTTTAAGATTTTTTAATGTGTGTAATGTTGTAAGGAAGGTCCGGGCAGCGTCCGGGGTTTTTTTGGAGCCTGGGAGGTTGAGAAATGGACTTGCAGACAGGGGCGCACAGCCTGCGCACGACTTGCGCACGGTTTGGATAAATCGTGCGGCCTTTGGTCTGGAAGCAGGGAGGTGCGCACGGTTTGCACGTGGTTTGGGTAAACCGTGCGCCTAAACCATGCAACCCATATCGGGGTAAATTTACCTTTTTGCCCTTAATTAATTTATAAGGCTTATGAGCCTTTACTTCTTCCTCCAGCGGACAGAACCAGAGGAGAACCCCTCTTTGAGTTCCAAACCCTCCTCTAACTCTTCTCTTGGTGGAGCCTTCATCCGAAGTCCGATTCTTGATCCATCAGAAGCATTGGAAGGGCCAAGGTAAGGCTAACCTCATGCATCCTTCCTTCATCGGAAAATCTTGCCTTTCATATTGTTATTTTGATGCAGGCTCATATGCCCTATTTCTAAGGCTTTGGACTAGAACTCAGATCTCTTCCAATCTACTGCGAATCTGAGGTTGATATTAAGTGAGAATACACCTACAGCTCTAAGTTAGGTGGTCACGTGGTTTCCATTTTGGGTTTTCTCCTTATTGAGTTATTGTTGTCGTGCCATGTTTTTTCTTTCGCCAAACCCTGTATTTATAATGACTGCTTCATATCTAAATGACTCGTGTGGTATAAGAGTGATAAATCCAAACTTGTTAGGGTGTTTGGATTTCTTATGGACCGGGAGTGGTCAAGCATAGGTGTTAGGCCTTGAGAATTGGCCCTTTTTCACCTTTGAACCTTAACGATATGTCTTGAAAGGGCATTCTCCATGTTAGGAAAATGAGATGACTTGGTTAGAGGTTGGTTAGGATGAGAGATCCTCAAACCCTTTAACGAATTGAAATGTATGTATGTCATTTATTTGCTTATGTGATATTATAAGATGGATATGCCTTGCATTGCTAATGTGATATGATATAAGATGGTTTGCCTTACATAATGTGATGTTAATGGTTATGCTTTGCTATGTTGACATGCTTGTGATAACCTGTGTGTTGGGTGGGAGGCATTCTTACCCCATGCCAGATAAATCTCAGTGCTTGAGGACGAGAGGCATGTTTACCTCGTGCCCATGTAACCTTTATGGGTGGGAGGAATTTATACCCCATGTCAGCTATAGTGATTGAGGACGAGAGGCATTTATACCTCATTCCCATATAACCTTTACGGGTGGGAGGCATTTCTACCCCACGCTAGTTACAGTGCTTGTGGATGAGAGGCATTCATACCTCAAACCAGAGATGATTATTACAGATGTGAGAAGCATGGACGAGAGGCATGTTTACCTCATGCCAGTAATAACCTATACCTATGTACTTATACATCTGGTGATCGTTTAGTTTACCAGCCATGAGCTGAAACACGTAGACCCGCTAGGTGTCCTTCCAGAACCTGGGCGGGAGGGTTGTTTATTTACTTTGTTTTACTTACTTGCAATCTATTACTCACTTTGCTTGCGAACACCTATTTGGATTACACGTAGACATCGTTGGTGGTGGCCTACTGAGACTTGTCTCACACCCTACCCGAGCGGCCTCTTGGGCACCCGTGTAGACTTCACTGCTGCAGGTACTAGTAGGGGAAAAGGCCCAGCTTCAGGTTGTTGATACATATATGTTCTAGCAGGAGATCCAGAGTAGAGGATCGTGCTTGTCTAGAGATGCTCGTGGACTACTTTTGTTTCTTTTTGTATTACTGTATAGCATTATTTCCATCTACTTTCATTGTATCAGCATGTCATGCATTCATTTTGTATCAGACACTGCATGTGTGGCTTTTGTATATCTATCAGGGTTTTCCTTACTTCTGCTGTTTGGTTGTATGTTTCCCCTTTTTCTCTTGTTTATCCATTGGTTGTGCTTCCGCTATTTCTATTACTTTGTTGTTATTCCTCTGTGTACTCTGACATGGGGGGTACAGTCTCCCCACTGACTTGTCATTACACCCCTGCTGCTAGTCGGCAGCCCCTGGCCTATGGGGAGACGAGCCAGGGGTTATGTGGCCAACCGGGCTTGGGGCTCGGGTTAAGGGGAATCTGGGTCCAGGACGTCACACAAACTTTCTAGGTCTCCCCTATAACCAACTCTTTAAGAAAGAACCATACTATCCATCCAACCCTGGGTGGAAAGACAACCAAGCCTATAGAAAAGGGGGTATTCAAACCAACCTCAACAACCATGTAACCAACTGGGGAATAGTAGTCAACTACCACCACCCATAAATCCTCAACCACAATAAAGGAATTTCTAATAACCCCCACCAAAACCCAAGCCTAGCCTTGAATACATGATGAAACAAATGGATGCCAACAATATCCAATTCCAAAAAACCAATCAAGCTTCCATAAAAGACCTAAAAACCCAATTAGTCCAACTAGCCAACTCGGTGGGGGAAATCCAAAGTCATGGGTCAGGTAAACTACCCTCTCAACCACTAGTCAGCCCTAGGTATAAGGGAAATGTCGGTGTTGTCACCCTTAGGAGTGAAACTCAACTTAAAAGTCAAATGACCCTTTATTTAGAGTCATCCCTTCCTGAGGAGAACACCATCCCAACCATTGAAATTAATCCAAATGTTGAAAAACTTTGTCCTGAGAGAAGCATTTCCAAATGAAATATTGTGTCTGTTGATGAGTCACCTGACCCAACCATTCCTCTTCCATTTCCCCAAAGGGCCACACAACCAGAAAAAGAAAAAGAAACTGAACTCGAGAAATAAATCTTTGAAAATTTTAAAAAGTGCAGGTTAACATCCCCTTGATTGATATCGTGAAGCAAATTCCAAGATATGTCAAGTTTCTGAAGGAGATCTGTACACACTGAAAGCGACTTCAAGATGATGATAATGTGAGCTTCGAGAGTAACATCTCAGCGTTGATAGAGTCATCATTTCCTACCAAATTAAATGATCCTAGAACATTCTAAATTCTGTGCACCATAGGGAAGTATTCCTTTTTTCAATGCTATGCTTGATTTTGGTGATTCTATAAATGTGATGTCTCACTCTATTTACTCTTCATTTCAGGTCGGGGAATTGAAGCCCATATGAATTGTTGTTCAACTGGAAAATCGGATTACTACACACCCCTCTAGTGTGTTAAAGGTTGTTCTTTTGAGGGTACAAAGTTTAATATTTCCTACTGATTTTTATGTGCTAAAAATGTAATATGATGTGATGAATGGACATGCCCTAATTATATTGGAGAGACCCTTCTTGAAAACTACCAAAAACATAATTATTGTTCAAAATAGTACATTATCTATGGAGTTTGGTGGTGACATTTTCCACTTCAATATCCTTGATGCCATGAAGCACACATCATAGGAACATTCCTCTCTCTATGTTAATTCAATTGATGTACTCTCTTCCCCTAAAAAACTTCCTTTCATTCCCCTAATCCCCTTTCTGAGTTTTCTTTATTGATTGAAATGCTAGGAAATTAATCATACATTGATTGTTGTGGTGGTCTATAAAAATGTCATGCATGTTTATTAATTGATGATTTCTTGAACACTGAGGATCTCATGACCATCGATGAAACTACTAAACTTGTAAAATCTCATTCCTCATCTGAGAATGATACCATTGAGCAGTTAGATAAGATTAGTGACCTCTTAGTTTCACACACTCCCATTAATCCAAAATCCCCCTAAATTGGAACTAAAACAACTACCTCAAGATTTAAAATATTTATATCTTGAGAATGGAAACAAGTTGTCTGTCATCATTGCTAGTTCACTCCCTCCAGAGCATGAATTGCGAATGCTTGAACTTTTGAGGGAGTATAAACAAGCTTTGGGATGGACACTTGCTGACATTCTTGGTATTAGTCCATCAATTTGAACACATCATATATTGTTAAATGATGAGGCTAAACCAGTGAGGTAGGCACAATATCGACTGAACCCAAACCTCCTAAATGTTGTCAAAAAAGAGGTAACAAAATTATTGGTTACTGGAATCATTTACCCCATCTCTAATAGCCAATGTTTCAGTCCAGTCTGAGTGGTTCCTAAAAAAACTAGTATAATAGTAATTGAGAATGAAAACAATGAATTGGTTCCAACTCGTGTGCAGAATAGTTGGAGTGTCTGCATAGACTATCACCGACTAAACCAACGCACTAGGAATGATCATTCCCCATTTCCAATCATTGGCCAAATGCTAGAGATATTAGCAGGTAAGTCACATTACTATTTTCTTGATGGGTATTATAGATACTTTCATATCCATATTGCCCTCAAGAATCAAGAAAATATAGCCTTCACTTTCCCCTTTGGCACATTTTCATATAGGAGGATTCTATTTGGCCTATGCAATGCTCCCAGTACTTTCCAACGATGCATGGTTAGTATTTTTTCGGATTACCTGGAGAAATGTATGGAAGTATTCATGGATGATTTCACTATTTATGGATCCTCTTTTGATGAATGTTTTAGTAGTCTTGGTTCAGTCCTACGTCGCTATATTGAAAAAAATATCGTATTAAATTATGATAAATGTCATTTCATGGTGAGAAAAAGTATAGTTTTGGGACACATCATTTCTGGGGATGGTATCCAAGTAGATAAATCAAAAGTGGATGTCATTTCTTCCCTACCATTCCCCAAAAATGTATGAGATGTGCGGTATTTCCTAGTTCATGCTGGATTTTATCGTCATTTCATTCGTGACTTTAGTAAAATTGCATTCCCCCTCTCCTGATTACTCCAAAAAGAAAAGGAATTTGTTTTTTATAAATAATATGAGGAAGCTTTTAATAAGTTAAAATAGAGTCTCACGTCACCCCTGGTAATCCAACCACCTCGGTGGGATTTATCATTTGAGCTTAGGTGTGACGCCTTTAACTATGCAGTTGGGGATATCTTATCACAAAGGGTCGACCGAGCTCCACATGTAATTATTTATACCTCACGTACTTTGGACCTTGTCCAGGAAAACTGCACAACTAAAAAGGAATTTTTTGTCATTTTGTTTGCCTTGGATAAATTCAGGTCATATCTTTTAGGGTCCAAAGCCATTGTATTCTCAGACCACGCATCCCTCTGGTATCTCCTTAAGAAACCGGAAGCCAAACCATGTCTCATTCGTTGGATGCTCTTCCTTCAAGAATTCAATCTATAAATTAGGGATAAAAAGGAGAAAAAAATGTGGTGGCTGACCATATCAATAGGATCCACTCATTCTCGAACATTGACTCATCCCCATGTATTCTCATAAATGGAATGTTTCCAAATTAGCAATTGTATCGAGTCCAAGATGTTATTCCTTGGTATGATGAAATTGTCAATTATTTGGTAGCATCTTGGATTCCTACTTATTTCAACAAAAACCAGGCTGACAGTCTAAAACATGAGTCTCATTGGTACATTTGGGATGACTCATGCATTTGGCGCACATGTAGTGATCAAGTACTTAGGCGTTGTGTTCCTGATAGCGAGTTTTAGTTTGTATTTAGGTTCTGTCACACTCTTGCTTGTGAGGTCCACTTTGGTCTCCAACAGACTACTCACAAGGTCCTTGATTCTAGTCTCTTTTGGCCAACATTATTTCAGGATGCCCATGATTTCTGTAAATCTTGTCCTCACTGTCAAAGAATGGGGAATGTCTCTAAAAGAAATGAAATGTCACAGCAACCCTTACTCTTCTATGACATTTTTTATGTTTGGAGCATTGACTTTATGGGACCATTTCCCAATTCATTTGGGAACTTGTACGTTCTTCTGACAGTTGATTGTGTGTCAAAATGGGTATAATCACGCGCCACAAGGACTTATGATTCCAAGACTGTTGTAGAATTTTTAAGAACCCAAATTTTCCGTAGGTTTAGATTACCTAGGTTCATCATCAGTGACAAGGGTTCTCATTTCTGCAGTCTCACAATGCAATCACTTCTGTGTCGGTATGGGGTTGGGCATTGAGTGTCTACTGTTTATCACCCACAAACCAATGGTCAAGTCGAGGTGTCGAATAGAGAGGTAAAATAGATTCTTGAAAAAGCAGTCCAACCCAACAGAAAAGATTTGAGTTTTAGACTCAATGATTCATTATGGGCTTATCGTACTACTTTCAAAACTCACATTGGCATGTCATCATATCGACGAGTGTTTGGAAAGAGTTGTCACCTCCCTATTGAGATAAAGCATCGGGTCTACTAGGTCATTAAACAATGTAATTCTAATCTTTCTAGTGCAGGTGCTCAAAGGAAGTTACAGATTCAGGAGTTGGAGGAAATGCGTAGAGGTTCATATGAGAACTTCGGAATTTATAAAGAGTGAACCAAGGCTGCTCACGACCATGTCCTTCATCGTCAGTTCCAAAGTGGGAAGAAGGTCCTCCTTTACATTGCAATGATGAATTTTCATCCACGTAAGCTTTGTTCCCGCTGGTTTAGACCTTACACTATTACTAATGTTTGTCCATTTGGTGTTGTTCAAGTTCAAAATGAAGAAACCAAACATATCTTTATTGTAAATGGGAAATGTCTTAAGCACTTCCACGAACCCTTTCCAGAGTCCTCGATGGAGGACCTATCAAGAAGAAACCTACCAATGACACCCACCAAGTTTTATCCTTCCTTCCCACATTCTATTTTATTACAGTGAGGACAATGCACACTCTAGGTGTGGGGGGATGGGTATATTCCTGGGTTAGTTAAGAATGTTCATCATCTTTTTTCTTTTTCTTTATTTGGCTTGCTGGATTGTATTGTCACTTGCTTCCTCCCTTTCCTCCACCCCCCTCCCCCCTCACTTTTTTTGTCAAAATGTTAATTTTTTATATCCACTTTATTATGGAAAATGATATTCACTTAATCATGGAAGTTATTAAAAATGTATGATTAATTTCTCTATTTCATGTTGTTTTAACATTTAAAAAAATCTGATAAAATGTGCATTTTAGTAAGAATTAAATATTGTGGTGTGACTTTCTTTTGAAATTTGGTTGTTCGTCGATGATATAAATGGTTGTATCATTTTGAAACCTTTGAGAAGAATGGTACCCTTTGTGTGAATAGTTTAAGAGAAAATTGTTTCACTTAATATCTCCACACATCTTTGCACCCAACCATGAAGTGTGAAAATTTCTTAGTTAATAGAAGGTAAATATAAGTTAGGCTAATTTTTATCTACCTTCAAAAATGATTTTTTCATATGTTCATTCTTTATCCAATCTATTTCATTAGTATACCAGATTGACCTATCCGTGTGTACCTATTATATGGCTGTTGTATGCCCTCAAAAAAAACAAATAAACATTGAGGGGAGTGATGAAATATACAAAATATGGTGATATCTATGTCAGGATATTAAAGTTTGACTTCCAGAGGAGTATTTCCATCCCTTGGAGGTTTTGGAGCTCCCTATCCTCATAGGGAGAGCTGAAATGAATAAGGAGATTCACCTGAGCTTCCTCCTCTCAATGTCGGGTTAAACGGTGGGCGTTCGTTGTAAGGAAGCTACACACATGTCAAGGGAGTTCCGTTGCATATATTAGCTACCGGTTTGGAGTAATTTTGGTGTTAAAACATTTCATTCTATGTATCTTACATGATTTCATATTTGAATGCTTGTTTTGATACATGTGAATGTTATTCTCTTAATTTATAACCGATCTGTGTGAGGTTTTGAGTGTGTGACTTGTGTTGTTCTAATTGGACAATACAAGAACCCATTTTCTTACCCAACTTCTTGAGATTTCAATCTACTTTGGAATTTCTTATTCCATGCATAAGTGGTGAACATTGGAAATACGATTGTTATATTAAGGTTTGGTTCTTCAAACATTGAAATAAAATATTAGGAATTAATCGAGATTCCAATTAATTTCAACCAAAGAATTACTTCAAACCTGAATGAATCTTTAATACCAATGAACTTGAAATGTGTGTAGTGAAATCACAACAACCCCTTTCTCTCATAATTCTTAAAACACCACCTTTATTTATCAACTATTAAACTCTTTAAATTAATTTATTTTCTTAAAACTTTTTTCTAAACCACCCACCCCCCTTTAGTACTTTTTATTAAAAACGTATACTCTAAACCTATCAATGCTCCTTGAGAGACGACCTAGTGTTTTCCCTAGACTATAAATAAACTTAAAAAATATAATCAATTTGACGTGTCACGACAACGCATTCAGGCCTCCCTGTGTTGATAATCCGGTTCAGTTTCTGGTGTTGGCTTAGTAGTGGTTAGTATCGTTTGAAGCTATATAATCCTAAGTTCCTCTCTTGAGGAAACATTGGGGTTGGAGTGCACCAAATAGTTTGTTGAAGAAAGGTTATGGGAGTGTTTTTTGAGAAGTGTTTTGAGTTCATTTGTTTGTTTCGGGTAAATGGTATGAGTTTCAGTTGGTAATGTTTGTAGCTCCCTTATCTTGAGAGGTTGGATTATGCGATTGTGAGAATTTCCTTTCTTTTGATCAATAAACAAAATGTGTTGTAGCTTTCTGGGGGCAGAAGGCATATGGTGGGGAGTCCAATCTGGCCTCCCGAGTTCAAACTTATGAATCTCAATTTCTATTTGTAGTGTTCTTGTTTCCCTCCTTGTTTGATTTTGTTGGTAATTTTCTTGTGCTATGGAGGAATGTTAGTTTTTGTTTTCGAATCAGGCCTTGTTGTGCCTTTTCGGAGGCGGAAAGTATTATGGTGGGGAGAATTGTCACACCTGGGTTTTTGTTTTCACCCTTTGTTCTGGTTCATTATTGGATTTTGATTTCTCTCATGAGTTATGGGTGTGATGAGTTTGAATTTTTAGGTATTTCCTTTGTCTATTTTCAATCTAGTGTTTGTCCATGAGTTTTTCCTTTATGTTTTCATGAAAAATGTAAGTTTTTTGGGTTGGCAGATTGATGTGCACGGTTGGAACATGGTTTGTCAAACCGTGCACTATTCTCCAGGTAACTGTGCGGTATGTTGAGGTTTTTGGGCAGAAGATATTGCACGGCTACCACACAGTAAGTCAGGTCGTGCGAACTAACCATGCAGTAGGTGTCTCTTTCTAACCGTACGTGATGTCCAAGTCATTAAAATTCTAAAATGACCTTTGTGTCCCCTTGGGTTTTTACCCCAAATCCACCCCCTTTCCCTCATTCGGGATACCCTGCCCTAGGCCCCTCCTCCCCCTCCCATGGCTCCCTTAGATCTCAATTCTTGTGGTGGATTTGTCATGGAAACTCTGAGGAATCGTCAAGTGTCTTCTCCTCTTGTTTTCTCCTCTCTTCTAAAGATTGCTCCCTATTTCTTTGGGGTTCCATTTCTCCAATAGGTAGGGTGACGTTTTTAGGGTTAGATCCTAATTTTTTGGGTTTAATCTTGATGTTTAAGGTTTGATCTTACCTCTAAAGGGTGTGATTGAGGTGAAATTGAGGTGCAGTTGAAGTTTTGCACTGTTTTCTGAAAGTTTCTCCACATGAGGTAGGTGGTTCCATACTCTAGCATTTTTAGATGATTTGATATGCTTGCTTGGTTAATTTTTACATGTTCTATGTTTTATTTGTGTGGTGTGAAATGTGATTTTGAAATTTTTGGCATGCTTATGTGATGGGAATGGATTTTATAAAGGAAAATTGTTATGTTTTTATGTGTACTTTATTTTGGTATTTCATGGAAATGGTTTTTGGGTTGTTTGAAAGGTGTGAAACATGTTTTCAATGGAACTTGAGGTGTGAATTCATTGAAAGTGAATTTATTCAAAGTAAATGGATTTTTATGGCATGAGGACTTCCTTGCTGTGCATTTTTAATTTGACTTGTGAATTGTGAAATATTAAAAAATGTGTTTTAAAGTGAAATCGGTTTAAGTGTGGATTTGAAAGGGGCTTGGCCCACAGAAATGGCTAAATTGTTTGTGTGCTTTTCTTGTGCTGAAATTTCAAAGGGGTTTCATGAAATGTCCAAGTGGCAGAAAATGTATTTGAAAATGGTTTCGGCATGTGTATGTGAAAGAGGGGATGTGCATGACATGTGAACATGAATTGAGCACAAAGGGAATCTCAGGTATCTAGGTGGGAAGACTAGAGTTGGTGCGCTAGTGATATGGAAGTGGCTTGTCTCAATTTCGATTAGCTAGATTGACATTTACAATACTAACTAAACTATGATGATGATCGTCACTGGAATTTTGGATGTTTCACCTTTTTAGTGGCTCGTGCACGAGGATGTTGACGGTTGTGGTTACTATACCACATTTCACCGAGGTACGAGGTTCTAGTGACTCACTCAAGCTAGATCGCCCTTAAATATTTACCCATGGTGCTCTCTTATGGCTTGACGCCTATGTAATATGGTGTTAGTCGTCGGCATACAGTGGACCTTGTGTGTGTGTTTATTTCAAGCAAGTTATTTGAAAAGGGTTTTTTCTTTAAAAGTGTTTTACCTTAAAATAGTTTCCTTTAAATGTTTTCTTAGAAAATTTCTACAAGTTTTAAAGGAAACGAGCATGTTAAATTGTATTTTAATGTTATATCATGGAATATCTTTTGTTGGATGACATCATACTGGACTTTGCCTCACACCCTACATATACCATTGGGTATATGTAGACCTTATTTTATGTTTGACCCAGGTAATGGCAAGATGTGTTGGAGCAATGGTAGTGGATTGGGTTGCTAGTGCTCCTTGCAGATGTTGGTGGTGGTGGCTCTAGGGCGATGTCTCTCCTGTCACATGGAGGTTGTAGGGTTGGTCTCGATGTTACCTTTTTGTTTATAGTACCTTTAGCTTTTGGTTTAAGTTGTAAGACCATGAACCTGAAAAATTGTTGTTCATTTCTTGGTTATCTTATTAGTCTTAGTTTGTTGTTTTATTTTGTGGCCTTCTTTTATGCTTATCTAAATGGGTGAAATCATTCCCAAGGCATAATATTGATACCCAGACACTAGTTGTCAGCCCGTGGGGATTAGGAACGCCCTTCTGGTCATAACACGGACCGGGTTGGATGTCAGGTTGGATCACACTCCGGCTTGATTCGTGACATCTTAGGGATTAAATTCTCAGATAAGTTGTGTACAGATCTCATACTTTCCTCACTGCCTAAGATATTCTCTAACTTTATTGTTAATTACAATATGAGCAATAATGAGAAGAGTCTTTAAGAACTTTTTTGATTCACAGAGTGGATAAGAACATGGGCGTGATAAACCTGCAGTCATTATGGTGAATAAAAAAAGGAAGAACAAGGAAAATGGGCTCATGACTTATAAACAGTCTAAATCTCTCGAGAATCGTCCTTCCAAGAAGAAGAAGATCCAGAGGCAGGGCAAGGAAAAGGAGGCAGTATGTTTTTCATGTGACAAGTCAGGCCACTAGAAGAGGAACTTCACCCAGAAACAAGGAGAAGCTAAAGGTGTGTTCGTTATTGAGTGTAATCTTTCAATATCTACACATTGGATATTAGATACAGCTTGTAGGGCTCACATATGTATCCAAATGCAGGAACCAAGTAGGTTGTGAAAGATTTCTAGAGGAGAGGTGGAACTGAGAGTCGTTAATGGAGCAAGACCGGTTGCTCTGGCCATTGGTGACTACCACCTTTCATTGCCAAAAGGAATGATTTTGGTTTTAAAATATTGTTATTATGTACCTACAGTTACCAAGAACATAATTTGGTGGACATGGTGAAAGGGCCACAGAGCTTCTAGGATTGGTATACACTGATGTGTGTGAACTATTTCCAGTAGAATCTAGAGGTGGATATTCTTACTTCATAACTTTTATTGATGACTTGAGTAGATATGGCTATGTCTACTTGATGAGGTATAAGTTTGAGTCCTTTGAGAAATTCAAGGAATTCTAGAATGGAGTAGATAATCAACTTGGAAAGAAGATAAAAAATCTTTGATCGGATCAAGGTGGCGAATATCTTAAATAGGAGTCCATCGACTTTCTACGAAAGTTTGGGATTCTATCTCAACTCACTCCACCTTACAAACCACAGTGGAATGGAGTTAGTGAAAGGAGGAATTGTACCTTGTTAGATATGGTATGGTTGATGATGAGTCATACAAATCATCAATTATCCTTTTAGGGATATGCATTATAAACTACAGCATACATATTAAATCAAGTACCAACTAAAACGGTAAATGAAATTCCCTTTGAGTTATGGAGTGGAAAGAAACTCGTTTTGTCGCATACATGTGTTTAGAGGTGTGAGGCATTTGTCAAGGTCTTCTCAAGCAACAAACTAGCACCTCGGGGCACAAAGTGTATCTTTATAGGATATCTCAAGGAAACAAAGGAATACTACCTATACAACCCCTCAGACAAGAAAGAGATTATTTTCAAACAAGCCATCTTTCTTGAGAGGGAGAACATCCTAAAAAAGGAGAGTGAAATAAAGATTGACTTCGATTAATTTGATGCTCAAGATACACAAGAATTGGTACAGGAATAGATTCCACAGGTCCCCATGGAAGAAGTTGTTGCGGAATCGTCGGGAGTCACAACGACATAAACGAGAAAAACGAAAGAAAAGAAAGCAAAAGGACACAACGATTTATGTGGTTTGGGAATAATCCCTACGTCCACGGGAGAGGCATAATTTCACTACTTTGGGAGCACAAATTACAGAGGGTTTTTTCAGTAGAAACCCTAGCCCAAAAATGGGCTATAAAACAATGTAGAAGACGATCATTGTTCGAAAAAGTGGTCTGTGTCGCTACAAGCATTCGGCCCAACCGGATCGGGCAACACCAAACCAACAGAAGTAGTTCTTAAAACACAAGTAATGCATAGGAGTGTAAGAGAGGTAAGAGAACTAGAGAGATATGGTTTTCTAGTCACCGGGGATGGTGACTCATTATTGGTTGACAATGATGAACCTCTCTCCTACAAGGAGGAAGTAGAGAGCTCAGAAGCTACAAGGTGGCAAGAAGCTATGAATTCTAAAATTGATTCCATGTATCATAACCAAGTTTGGGTTTCGGTCGATGCGTAAGTTGATGTAAATCTCATTGGATGCAAATGGGTATTCAAGACGAAACTGGACATGGAAGTTAAAGTAAATACTTATAAACCAAGGCTAGTTGCTAAAGGGTTTAAATAGCATCAAGAAATTGACTACGATGAAACTTTTTCACCAGTTGTCATGTTTAAATACATCAGAATTCTACTTGATATAGCATCTTACCATGAGTATGAGATTTGAAAGATGGATGTAAAAATTGTATTCCTTAATAGGAACCTTCAAGAAGATGTCTATATGACACAACAATAAGGGTTTGTGACTCCAGGTGATGCCAAAAGGATTTTTAAGTTGCATAGATCCATTTATGGATTGAAGCAAGCATCCAGGTCATGGAATATTTGATTCGATGAATCCATAAAAGAGTTTGGTTTCATTAAGAACGAATGTGAGTCATGTGTTTACAAGAGGTTTAGTGGAAATGCAGTCGTTATCCTAGTAGTATATGTTGATGACATATTACTTATTGGAAATGACATATCAGTCTTACAGTCAGTTAAGGACTGGTTAAACAAGTGTTTCTCTATAAAGAACTTAGATAAAGCAGCCTATATTCTAGGGATCAAGATCATTCGTGATAGATCCAAGAGGCTGTTTGGACTAAGTCAAAATACATATGTTGACCAAATACTAAAGAGATTTATTATGGAACAATCCAAGAGGGGATTGGTTCCAGTGTCACATGATTTGCATCTTTTTAAGAAAATGTGTCCTCAGACATAATATGAAAAAAAAAAGAATGAGCAAGATATCATACGCTTCGGTAGTAGGAAACTGGACATGGAAGTTAAAGAAAATACTTATAAACCAAGGCTAGTTGCTAAAGGGTTTAAATATATATTGTTAAGGTTATCCTTAAGTATATGAAAAGAACTAAATATATGTTTCTGGTGTATGGAGTAGATGAGGAGCTGGTCATCAGGGGTTATACTGATACTAGTTTTCAGATAGATCAGAATGATCTGAAGTCACAGTCAGGATATGTTTTCTATCTTAATGGAGGATCTGTGAGCTGGAAGAGTTCAAAGTAGCCAGTTTTCGCTGATTCTACAGCAGAGTCTGGGTATATAGCGACTTCTGATGCAGCCAAGGAAGCCGTTTGGATTCTGAACTTTATCCAAGAGTTTGATGTAGTACCTACCAATAAAGATTCTATCACTTTGTATTGTGATAATACTGCAGAGGTGGCTCTTGCAAAAGAGTCAAGGACACACCAACAGACAAAGCACATACTCTAAAAGTATCAGCTCTTGAGAAATTTTTATCAAAGGGGTGAAGTTGCAGTGAGTAGAGTACCCACATAAGAGAATGTGGTGGACTGATAGCATAGTGATTCACTATTCAAATCCACCCTTACACTTTTGTTTTAAACTGGTTTTGTAATGAATATTACAAATATAATAATAAATTGCACTTTATGTTTGAATCAATGAATTAATGTTTAATAGGGAAATTTTACTTGTTTTGGTGTTTACATTGTAGGAGAAGGTGATTTGGAGAGCTCATGATGGAATTCAAGCAAAATGGGTCAAACTGCATGAGAGCCCAAGCATGCATATGGACAATTATTTGTACTGTAGATAATATATGTATCCAATTGAGCTAAAAATGAGTGTATGAGTGAAAAACAATGTGGGATACATTTCTCTAGAAGATTATGAAGCCCAATTCGTCCATTTGGAGGCTCAAAATAGGCCCACAATCACTCATGTTGGATGCGTAGTACTTCGGTTGGCAAGTTGTACGACAATGCATGTTGGTTAAATCTCTCCAATCTGTAGAGAAGTGTACATGGAGTGAGGCATTACATTGTGGTATTTGTTCTGACAATACTCATTTTTCTGATCAGTTCCCACAACTTCAAGATTCACCTGAGTCCTGTGCAGCCATGTTCCCAGGGCGTCCATTCCAACAAGCATCTCCCTTCGTGTACATCTTGTTAGCTATGGACTACATGTCTAAATGGGTGGCATCAAAGGCTACTAGGACCGATGACTTCCGAGTTGTTGATTTTGTGAGGTCCCAGATTTTTAGTCGGTTTGGTTTGTCGAGATTCATCATTAGTGATCAGGGTTCCCATTTTTGTAATCGTAACATGAAAAATTTGCTTCGTAAATATGGGGTTGATCATAAAGTATCCACTGCATATCACCCTCAAACTAACGGACAAGTAGAAATATCAAATCGGTAAGTTGAGAGAATCTTGGAAAAAATGGTACAACCCAATAGGAAAGATTGGAGTTTGCGCTTGGATGATGCACTTTGGACGTACTGTACAACTTTTAAAACCCTAATCAGAATGTCATCATACAAAATTGTGTTTGGAAAGGCTTGTCACCTCCCAGTGGAGGTAGAACACCGTGCATATTGGGCTAGTAAATAATGTAATATGAATCTTTCAGATGCAGGTGAGCAAAGGAAGCTGCAGATTCAAGAGTTGGAAGAAATTCGACGTGATGCATATGAGAACTCTCGGATCTATAAAGAGAAGACAAAGGCTATACATGATAGCATGATTCCCCAGCGGAGTCGCCAAAAGAAAAAATAAAAATAAAAATAAAAATAAAATAGATAAAAAATAAGAAATAATAAATATAAATGACTCAATAACTCCAAATAAACAAAAAAATGATCTTGGCTCCCCGGCAACGGCTCCAAAATCAATTTTTTTTTAAGATTTTTAATTTTTATCTTTTTGTTGTTTATTTGGAGTTATTGAGTCATTTGTATTTATTATTTCTTATTTTTTTATCTATTTTATTTTTATTTTTATTTTCATTTTTTTCTTTTGGCGACTCCGCTGGGGAATCATGATATCATGTGTAGCCTCTATCTTCTCTTTATAGATCTGGGAGTTCTCATATGCATCACGTCGAATTTCTTTCAACTCTTGAATCCGCAGCTTCCTTTGCTCACCTGCATCTGAAAGATTCATATTATATTGTTTAACAGCCCAATATGCACGGTGTTCTACCTCCACTGGGAGATGACAAGACTTTCCAAACACAATTCCGTATGGTGACATTCCGATTTGGGTTTTAAAAGTTGTACGGTACGTCCAAAGTGTATCATCCAAGCGCAAACTTCAATCTTTCCTATTGGGTTGTGCTGTTTTTTCCAAGATTCACTTAACTTCCCGATTTGATATTTCTGCTTGTCCGTTAGTTTGGGGGTGATATGCAGTGGAGACTTTATGATCAACTACATACTTATGGACAAGAAGAAATATCAAATCGGGAAGTTAAGAGAATCTTGAAAAAATGGTATAACCCAATAGAAAAGATTGGATTTTGCGCTTGGATGATGCACTTTGGGCGTACTGTACAGCTTTTAAAACCTCAATCAGAATGTTGCCATACAAAATTGTGTTTGGAAAGGTTTTTCACCTCCTAGTGGAGGTAGAACACCATGCATATTGGGTTTTTAAACAATGTAATATGAATCTTTCAGATGCAGGTGAGAAAATGAAGTTGCAGATTCAAGAGTTGGAAGAAATTCGATGTGATGCATATGAGAACTCTCGGATTTATAAAGAGAATACAAAGGCTATACATGATAGCATGATTCCCCAGTGGAGTCGCCAAAAGAAAAAAATGAAAATAAAAATAAAAATAAAATAGATAGAAAATAAGAAATAATAAATACAAATGACTCAATAACTCCAAATAAACAAAAAACGATAAAACATAAAAATATTTAAAAAATGATCTTGGCTCCCCAGTAGTGCCAAAATTTGATCATGTTGTGGTATTTGTTCTGACAATACTCATTTTTATGAAAAATTCCCACAACTTCAAGATTCACCCGAGTCTTGTGCACCCATGTTCCCAGGGCATCCATTCCAACAAGCACCTCCCTTCAAGCAAGAACAATTCAGGCCAAATCCAAATCTCGGATGGCAAGCACAACCCCAGTACCGACAAGGAGGAAACTCAAGCTACCTCAAGCAGAATTGATATCAACAAGGACAGGGTATGCAACCTTCTTATCCTTCAACTTCTCAAAATAATCATCCTCCTCCTCCTCTTAAATGTGAACCAAGCCTCGAGGACATGGTGAATCAAATGGCATCCCAAAACCTCCAGTTCCAACAAACCATGCAATCATCTATTCAAGACCTACGAACTCAAGTGGGGCAATTAGAAAACACCATCGGTGAGCTTAAGATGCAAGGTTCTGGACAACTACCATCCCAACTCATTGCCAATCCGGAGGACAAAAGTAATGTATGTGTAGTTACACTTCATAGTGGTAAATAAGTCTCTCCTTCTACTGATTTTTCACAACAGGTATGTCCCCCTCTTGAAAACTCTCTTTCCCAACCCTCAAAAATTTCAAGTAATGAAAAACAAGACAAAAAGGGTAATCGAGTTATCATTGATGATTCAAATGAACAATCCATTCTTCTTCCTTTCCCCCAAAGACTCTCTAAATCTAAGAAGAATTTTGATAATGAGATTGATAAATAAATAATGGATACATTTAAAAAGGTTTAAGTTAACATTACTCTATTGGATGCAGTTAAACAAATCTCTCAATATGTCAAATTTCTTAAAGAGATTTGCACCCATAGAAGGAGACTAAAGGGGAATGAGATAGTCAACTTGGGAAGGAATGTCTCGGCCTTGATTCAACCAGCAATGCCAACCAAATGCAAGGATCCAGAAACATTCATGATACTGTGTACCATAGGGGAGACCTTCTTTTCTGATGTTATGCTAGATTTAGGTGATTCCATTAATGTAATGTCTCACTCCGTGTACACTTCTCTGCAGGTTGGAGAGCTTCAACCAACGGGCATTTTCATACAACTTTCCAACCAAAGTACTACGCATCCAACAAGAGTGATTGAGGATGTCCTTGTACGAGTGAAGAATCTCATCTTCCCTGCTGATTTCTACATTCTTGATATGAAAGATACTCGAACCCAAGGACATGCTCCTCTCATACTTGGGAGTTCATTCCTCAAAAAAGCAAATACGATCATCAACGTTCACAATGGTACGTTGTCCATGGAGTTCGGAGTCAAAAAGGTAAGTTTTAACATCCTTGAGGCTATGAAACACCCCGTTGAAGAGCACTCCACTCTTCCTATCTATTCTATGGAAGTGCTCTCAAATGATGCACACACACACAATTCTCTCCTCAACCTATACTCTGATTCATTTTACTCTTCTTCACACTTGGATGATTTGAGTTTTTATTTATGTTTTGAGTGTTTTGTGGGTTCTAAAAAGTGTAAATTTTTTGCTTTAATTGATGATTGTGTTCATTCTGAGGTACCCATGATCGTCGATGATTCTGTAAATCTCATTTCAATAGATTCTCTATCTTTAGAGAATAAACATGAGCAGATAGACAATTTAATGGACCTCACTCCCCCTAAATCCCCTCCATCGATCCAGAAACCACCGGTGTTGGAACTTAAATAGCTTCCTTCTAATTTAAAATATGCATATCTTGAGGGTATTGACCAATTGCCCGTCATTTTTCCAATAACCTCTCTCTACAACAGGAATCGAAACCGCTCAACCTTTTGAGAGAGTGTAGAAAGACAATAAGATGGAAATTGGCTGATATTCCCGGGATTAGCCCATCTATTTGTATGCACCATATACTTTTGGATGATGAGGCTAAGCTCGTAAGACAATCTCAATGTCGGTTGAATCTAACTCTCCTTTAAGTGGTAAAATTGGAAGTCAGTAAATTACTTGTTGTGGGGATCATTTATCCTATATCTGATAGTAAATGGGTTAGCCCAGTGCAAATTGTGCCTCAAAAATAGGAATAACAGTTCTGTCAAATCAAAGGAATGAATTGGTTCCAACACGTGTGCAAAATAGTTGGCGAGTCTGTATTGACTATCGTCGACTGAATCAAGCCACGCGGAAGGACCACTTTCCTCTACCTTTCATTGACCAAATGTTAGAGAGATTGGCTGGTAAGTCTCATTATTGTTTCCTTGATGACTATTTGGGTTATTTCCAAATCCATATAGCCCCTGAGGATCAAGAAAAGACAACATTTACTTGTCCATTTGGCACATTTGCATATAGAAGGATGTCATTCGGTCTATGTAATGCTCCTTGTACTTTTCAGTGATGTATGTTGAGTATTTTTTCTGAGTACCTTGAGAGTTGTATGGAAGTCTTTATGGATGATTTCACGGTATATGGTTCTTCTTTTGATGATTGTTTGGAACACCTAGGTTCTGTCCTTCGTCACTGTATTGAAAAGATCTTATTTTAAATTATGAGAAATGTCATTTTATGGTTGAGTGAGGGATAGTTCTTAGGCATGTCATTTCAAATAAGGGAATTCAAGTTGATAAATCTAAAATTGAATTAATTTCATCCATTCCATATCCAAACTGTGTTTGTGAGGTTCCATCTTTCTTAGGTCATGTTGGTTTTTACCGTCGATTCATTAAAGACTTTAGTAAGATTGCACTTCCATTGTCCCGATTATTGCAAAAAGATTCTGAGTTTGTGTTTGATAAAAATTGTGAGGATGCATTCAATTCACTAAAAAGGAGTCTCACATCACCTCCCATCATCCAACCACCAAGGTGGGATCTCCCCTTCGAACTTATATGTGATGCCTCTAATTTTGCAGTTGGGGAAATTTTATCACAAAGGGTTGAGAAGGCTCCTCATGTCATTGCGTATGTCTTACGTACCCTTGACTCTGCCCAGGTAAAATATAAAACCATTGAAAAATAACTCTTTTCTATTGTGTTTGCCTTGGAAAAATTTCATTCATATATTCTTGGGTCAAAAGTGATTGTGTTTTCTGATCATGTTGCTCTTCGATTCCTCTTAAAGAAACCCGAAGCTAAGCCCCACCTCATGCGATGGATGCTCCACCTCCAAGAGTTTAACATTGATATTAGAGATAAGAGGGGAGTAGAAAATGTTGTAGCTGACCACATTAGTAGGATTTCTCCACCACTAGACCACCATGCTGACTCATCCCTCCCCATTGGAGAATTCTTTCCTCAGGAGAACCTTTGTGATGTTGTGGACCTTACCCCCTGGTATGCGGATATTGTGAATTTTCTAGAAACATCTAAGATCCCCACTGATTTCAGCACTTCCCAATCCCATATACTTAAACATGATTCTCGGTGGTACATTTGGGATGACCCGTATTTGTGGAGAATTTGTGGTGACCAAGTAGTTCGTCAATGTGTCACTGGCCATGAGTTCACCTCTGTTTTGACCTTCTGTCACACTTTGGCTTGTGGAGACCACTTTGGCTCTCAACGAACAGCTCGAAAGGTCCTTGAATCAGGACTTTATTGTCCAACATTGTATAGGGATGCCCATCGATTTTGCAAGTCATGTAGTTGTTGTCAATTCACAGAGAATATCTCCAAGAGGAATGAAATGCCCCAACAGCCCATGTTATTCTGTGAAATCTTTGATGCATGGGGCATTGACTTCATGGGGCCTTTTCCAAATTCATTTGGCTTCATGTACATATTGTTAGTAGTGGGATACGTGTCTAAATAGGTGGAAGCAAATGCTACTAGGACTGATGACTCCTGAGTTGTTGTTGATTTTGTGAGGTCCCAGATTTTTAGTCGGTTTGGATTGCTGAAATTCATCATTAGTGATTAGGGTTCCCATTTTTGCATTCACAACATGAAAAATTTGCTTCGTAAGTATGAGGTTGATCATAAAGTCTCCACTACATATTACCCCCAAACTAACAGACAAGCATAAATATCAAATCGGGAAGTTAAGAGAATCTTGGAAAAAATGGTACAACCCAATAGGAAAGATTGGAATTTGCGTTTGGATGATGCACTTTGGACGTACCGTACAACTTTTAAAATATCAATCGAAATGTCGCCATATAGAATTGTGTTTGGAAAGGCTTATCACCTCCCAATAGAGGTAGAACACCGTGAATATTGGGTTGTTAAACAATGTAGTATGAATCTTTCAAATGCAGGTGAGCAAAAGAAGTTACAGATTCAAGAGTTTGAAGAAATTCGACGTGATGCATATGAGAACTCCCGGATCTATAAAGAGAAGACAAATGCTATACATGATAGCATGATTCATCAACGGAAGTTCCATATTGGTGAGAAGGTCCTCATGTACAATTCCAAGATAAAGCTCCACCCAGGTAAGTTTCGTTCCTGATGGATCAGTCCTTATACTATTACTAATGTTTACGCTTTTTGTGAAATACAGATTTTGCATGAACAGAGTGGACGAAGTCTTACCGTCAATGGGCAGCGACATAAACACTTCTATGAGGATTTTCCAAAGAATCTGGTGGAGGAAATCCACCTTCTAGAAGCAGCATGCCAGTGAAACACACCAGGTTTTATCCTTCTCGCATTCTCAATTATTATAGTGAGGACACTGCACATTCTAGGTGTGGGGGTGGATACATTCCTAGGTTCATTAGGATTTTCATCGTCTTTCTTCTTTCTTCTCTTTTTCGCCTTCTTTATGGTATTTTCGCTTTTCCTCATCTTTCTGGGTTCATTATGATTTTCATTGTCTTTATTCTTTCTTCTCTTTTTTGCCTTCTTTATGGTATTTTTATGCCCCCCCCCTATGGTCACCAAATCATGGAACTTACTAAAAATGCATGTTGAAATTTTTGATTCCATGTTGTTTTAACACTTGATGAAACATGTCTTTGTTATGGAATGAATATTTGTATGAATTTAACATCATGGAGTGATTTTTAGTGAATTGGTTTTCTATCAATGATATAAATGGTTGTATCTATGTAAAAATTTTGAGATGATTGATGCCCCTTGTGTGAGTAGTTTTTGGGAAAATAGAGTCACTAATATCTCAACACATTTTTGCATCAAACCACAGTGTGAATATTTCTTACTTACTAAAAGGTAAATATAAGTTAGGTTAATATTTTTCAGCTTAAAATGATATTTACATACATCCGTTCCTTATCTGATCTGTTTCATTACTGTACCAGATTGACCTATGTGTGTGTACCTGATATCCAACTGTTGCACACCCTCAAAAAAAATTTGGGTTGTGTCTTGGCAGGTTAAAAACCACTCCTCCTCAACCTTTGATCTTGTTATAACTATTACAATTAGTGTCGGGAGAAGATCAAACAAGGGTTGAGAGATAAGTGGGAAAATTGTTCCAAAAACAACTTCTGAAAAAAAAAACAAAAAAAATAAATGAGGGGAGTGATGAAATGTGCAACATATGGGGATATCTAGGTAGGGAACTTATGGTTTGACTTCCAGAAATGTTTAAGTGAGCGGGTCTTGAAATATGATTGCAAAGTATGTAGGGAAGGTTCGGTGGACAAAATCTTTTAAGCTAAAACATGTTAAAATAACCTATATTTATTTGATAGAAAGTGGAAAGAATAGCATGGAATGGTTTTCACACACACATACACGAAGAGTTAGTGGCATGGTTGACTTTTTAATTCCTTTCTCAATTTGGTATCACGAATCTCTTTGAATTTCATTGTGATATGATTTATGAAACATCTTTTTCCATTTTCACTAGGAAGCACTCGTTGGTGTGGTTTGTGCATTGATCACATTACTTTAATGAATTTAAATTTCCTCAAATGTCAAAACTTCATGATGTTGGAAATATATACATGCATCATTTTTTGGATATGTGACCTTGGCCAGGAGTGCAAATGTTTAGGTGTGGGGGTGTGATCGCATAGTGATTCACTATTCAAATCCACCATTACACAGCTGTTTTAAACTGGTTTTGTAATGAATATTAAAAATATAATAATAAACTGCAATTTATGTTTGAATCAATGAATTAATGTGTATCACCGTTTAATAAGGGAATTTTACTTGTTTTGGTGGTTACATTGTAGGAGGAGGTGATTTGGAGAACTCGTGATGGAATTCAAGCAAAATGAGCCAACAAAGGAGAGCTTTATTCACCCATTTGGTCGTGATGGATTCTCATTCCTTGAGCAGGGTCATTTGAATCTCTTTCGGTATTCATGAAGGGTCTCTCCTTGTGATTGCCTAATTCCACAAATTTCTTTCCTAATTGATGTTGTTCAGGAGGCAAGGAAGGCCTTCTCTAAAAATAGTCTTTTCATGTCATTCCAACCCCCAATTGTGGTAGGCAAATAGTATAGCCAATCTTTGGCTACACCGTCAAAGGAGAAAGGGAAGGCCCTGAACTTAATTAAGTCCTCTGAGACATTTGGGGGTTTCATGGTGGAGCACACTATGTGAAACTCCTTAATGTGTTTATGAGGGTCCTCACCAGGAAGACCATGGAATTTTAGAAGTAGGTGGATAAGTCATGATCTCAACTCAAAGTTGGCTGCTTCCACAAGATATTGGATGTACGCAGGTTGGTACTCCACATTCGGGGTGGTCAATTCTTTTAAGTTTCGATTATTTGAACTCATGTTTTCTTGGGTTTGATTGGGTTTAATTTTTGATTGGGTTATGACCACTTGATGTTCCAAAATGGGTTCCTTGGTGTTACTTGATTGACCTTCTCTAGATGCCTTGATTTGTGTGTGAAGTGTCTTTTCAATTTTTGGGTCAAATTCAAGCAGTTTTTCTTTTTCTGATCGGGTCATGCAAATAAGTTGTGAAGTTTGTTTTTTTTTATGATTGAATATGGATAAAATCACTTAATAAGGGTGAAAGGATGATTGAATGTTATAATGCAGAATTATAGAGAGAAATTGAGAAGAAGAGAGAGAGAGAGAGAGAGAGAGAGAGAGGGAGAACACACAAGAATTTATGCAGTATAGCAACAAACCTAGGCCGTCTCTCGAAGGAGCTTTAGATCATTAATTACAAAATGAGGTTCTGATTAAGAAACTAAAAGGGGTGGGGTTTTATAAAACTTAGGTTTTGTTGCTTTAAGAACAGAAATTGAAAGTATATTACTACTGAGAGAAACTGGTTGGAGAAATTGTGATCAACCCGAGTAAGTGTCCCTTCTCAATTAGTCATCGCTCTCAAGGGAAAGGGAAGGATCATTGATTCTTGATTTTATACATACTGAAACCAGTAATGGTATGTGACTTCTTACTAGGTTACCACCTAGGATTTGATCGATCAACGATATTGATTATCGGAAACTGGTCAAAATCAACAAATATGAATTGATGTAAAAATGTAACTTAATCAAGGCATCACATCAACAACGTGCTGAGATGACCAGATTTGTGTCAATGATAAAAATATTTCACAAGACAAAAAACATGCATATTCACAGGTTCATGCTCCTGGATTTTATCAACTAACACAATCCATTTGCACACTCATGAAAGGGATGTGTGAGAAAAGAGGCAACCGCACTCAAATCATCACAAGATCCGAGTTATGCGTGGAAGCATATGGATTCTTGTTCCTTTGATTTGTATTTGATCATACCAGAATAAACACAAATTTAGAAGGTAGAAATGAAGAACAATTGACAACAAACCTGTAAATAAATTACCTTATGAAGATTACAAGTGTAGAGCTCAGAATTACAACAAAGAACACTCCCCAAATTGATCACTAAGAGGTTTAGAAGTGCATGAGGGAGAAGAGAAATAAAATGGGTGAAGAGAGCTCTCTAATTCGACTAACCTTCACCTCTGGTCGTGCAACCCAGATAATGAGGGGTATGAGTGATTTTATGGGCAATTTACATCCATATTTCCACATAAAGTGGTCAAGTATCTAAAGGGCTAAGTGACTATTCAAGGAAGATTTTTTTACTTCATCTTTATCTGAATGGTTGACTGACCAAAACGCGTGTAAATGACTTGAAATTCAGTGTAGAGTCAGGGCTTCGAGTTAGCTGTCCAAGGGAGGTGGAATCAGCCCAATTAGATCTCTGAGGCCCGAGTTATGGCCCAAATACAGAAGGGTGGTCCAATCTGGCCCGCCCAGAATTTCTACACATTGTGGGCCTATTTTGGACCATCCTTCTGTATTTGGGTCATAACTCGGGCATCGAAGGTCCAATTGGGCTGATTCCACCTCCCTTGGACAGCTAACTCGAATCCCCGACTCTCCACCGAATTTCAAGTCATTTGCACGTGTTTTGGTCAGTCAACCAGCCGGATAAAGATGGAGTAAAAAATTCTTCCTTGAATAGTCACCTAGCCCTTTAAATACTTGACCACTTTATGTGAAATATGGATGTAAATTGCCCATAAAATCACTCCAACCCCTCATTACCTGTGTTGCACGACCAGGGGTGAAGATTAGTCGAATTGGAGAGCTCTCTTCACCCATTTTATTTCTCTTCCCCCTCATGTACTTCTAAACCTCTTAGTGGTCAATTTGGGGAGTGTCCTTTGTTGTAATCCCGAGCTCCACACTTGTAATATTCATAAGGTAATTGATTTCCAGGTTTGTTGTCAATTGTTCTTCATTTCTACCTTCTAAATTTGTGTGTATTCTGGTATGATCAAATACAAATCAAAGGAACGATAATCCGTATGCTTCCATGCATAACCTGAATCTTGTAATGATTTGAGTGTGGTTGCCTCTTTTCTCACACCTCCCTTTCATGAGTGTACAAATGGATTTTGCCAGTTGATAAAATTCAGAAGCTTGAACCTATGAATATGCATGTTCGTGGAATATTTTTATCATTGACACAAATCTGGTCATCTCAGCACATTGTTGATGTGATGCCTTGATTGAGTTTCGTTTTTACATTGATTCATGTTTGCTGATTTTGAGCGGTTGTTGATAATCAATATCGTTGATCAATCAAATCTTAGGTGGTAACCTAGTAAGAACTCACATACCATTACTGGTTTCAGTATGTATAAAATCAAGGAATCAATGATCCTTTCATTTCCCTTAGAGTGATGACAGATTGAGCATCAAGGGACACTTGGGTTGATCACGATTTCTCCAACTAGTTTCTCTCAGTAGTAATATACTTTCAATTTCTATTCTTAAAGCAATAAAACTCAAGTTTTATAAAACCACGTCCCCCTTTTAGTTTCTTAATCAGAACCTCATTTTGTAAGTAATGATCTAAAGCACCTTCGAGAGACAACCTAGGGTTGCTGCTATACTGTAGAAATTCTAGTTAAAAATAAACATCTAATTTGATGCGCTCGACAACGTGATCATGGACCCCTTGATTAAAGGTTTGTCTCAGCAGAAGCATGAGTATCATGTGAAAGCTAGTGGACTAAAAGTTATTAGCAGTTGGCTCTAGTGCAAGAGGGAGTCTGTTAGAGTTGGTGCCTTAGAACCAACTCCTATGTACTTTATAATGACATGTATTCATTACTGTGAATATTAATAAACTACTTATCACATGATGATTGTTCTTCTGTGTGACATTGTATGTGATAATGTCCTAAGAGTAGATGTCACACTAAAAGTTCATAACAGTTCCCGTTATGATGAGAACCTGGAACTGTTACGACGCTATTCTTGAATATATGTTCTATAGTCGGATGATATCATTTTAGGAACACAAATGATACAGCCTATTAGGGGTGGAGACTCATATGACTTTGAAGCACCTTCTCATGATGTACGCCCTTGGTAATATCCAGTATGATATTATGAGAATGAGACCCGCCAGTAGAAAATCCACATTTTTATGTGTCAATAGATGTTCCTTTTAGCGAACGTGTGTATTCATCATTAGACTTTAAGATTATTATTAATGAATATTATGAGTCAGGTACTTTGATGTATTGATGAAAAGCATGACGACGTATATTTGTGGCGACTTAAGATACGTTGCGTGTGTCATGAATAATATTGCATTAATGAATAATGTGAGAAAGAATTTTCCCCTTCTGTTTTAATGGAAGTTGATATCTCAGGTCCTTTGATGAAAATGATATATCCAAAATAAATTCATGGCCATACTTTTCAATAAGCAAGTTTATTTTTCGAGAAATCAAAGAAAGAGACATCGAGCACTTTAGTTGATGGCACTGACATGCAACCTGTTTGATTAGAGATGTCGCGATAAAGATATTATATTATACAGTAAGCATCCATATAAGGTAACATATGCTTACGACATTAACTTCTTTCTTAATGGGTGTCATGAAGTGTTGTTAGACGATAACCTTTGACTTTAGGTTGTTTCGCCTAATGAAACTGAGAAAGAGGCCTAGAGACTCACACACTAAGTGTATCCAGAATCTCAGTTAAATAATATATTATAATTTATTATTTAACAAGTTGAATGGATATTATTTCCGCATGTGGTTTAATAATTATTCATGTATGTTTGATCGCATGTAAATATATATTTGATATTTAGTAAATATAATATTTATTTATTTATTAGTGAATAATGCGGTGATATTTATTTAATAAATAAATAGATATTATTCAATATCTGATAAATATTATGGTGGAATGAAAGACCGGGATTTTAGGTCCGATGAGAAAATAATAAATATTGTTATTATTATTTGACATGGAGTTTTCGCAGAGATTAAATAAATAATTAAGCGCACTTTTGTAATTATTTTATTTTAACCCTAGCGATATATAAACTCAGTTATGTTATTTTCTCGTGATGACAATTCATTTGTTTGGCTTGTGCACAAAAAAATTGGAGAATTCTCTCAAACCCTTAAGATCTCTCTTCTCCGAGATCGCTTCCAAGAATGGAGAGCAATCTTCATCCACCAGATCAATGAGAATGCTTTGGAAGCAATTTTCGTAGCGATCAAAGCCAGACGACGCAAGCGTAAGGATCTGTCGTGCTAGCACCCGGAGATTCCTTCGACGACGTTTGGATTTTCATGAAACATGTGTGGATCACCGCTAAAGGGAATATGCACTTGATTCCTACAACGCAACGATGGTTCATCGCAAATCTGTTACCAGATCCATCAATGAAGAAAAAAATCCATCAAGGTAATTCTTATTTAATTAAATTAATTATAAATAATATGTGATGATCATCTCTTTCTGATTTCGGCGTGATTCATATTGTCTATCTTCTTTGATTCAATTTTGTTGAACATAACATTTATCGTCGTATAGATCTCAGATTGATCATTGAATACGATAAAAGCAAAGTTGGAAACTGCCCATCACACACTTCTATTGCGCCCAGAACCTACAGAAGTTGGGTCCACGTACGGGTTGTTATAAGGGGAAGGCTGGTACGAGGAAAAGGGAGGAATATTCAGGAACTCGACCACTGGCTTGGATTCAGCTTCGGCTTGGGCTGGGAGCAGCAGTGCTCTCCCATAGTGTCTCACCTCTACTTCCTATTAGGCATGTATTGTCTCAACAATACTCTATAAATCTTATTGATTTTGATGTTCACAAATACCCTTGTTTGTTTTACTAATGATATTACTTTAAGTGTATTCCAGAAAATTAATTTTCATTACAATCTTTATTCTTGAATTATATTCAAGCTTTTAATTCGCAAGGAATATTCGTAAAGTGTTTGGAATGTGTTTTTATATTTTCTGGAAACACTGTTCATACCCTACGTTGTTAAACGTAACGTAAGAAACAAACCCTACGCTTAGAACAACACGTAAGGAATCAACCCTACATTTAAAAAACAAACGTATGGATCATCAAGCTTACTTTTATGATCAACCTTGCGTTCAGAGAATGAACGCTACATAGTTAAATCCTACATTTGATATTTTTTCGTTTTATGAAGGAACTCTGTGTTTGACTATTCAACGTCGGAAGTTTAAATCCACGATCTTATCCGAGATTTCTATAACAGTCACGACAGATTTAAAGATTTGATAAAAGCTCGTTGAAGACCGATTCAAAGCTCATTGTGATTGATTCAAAGAACTGTATCCTTCGTTGAAAATCACTCATGTTTTTTAGGGAAGTTACAACTCCCCTTTTTATTTCATACTTGAATATCTGTGTTATATCTAGCGATTTTCTTGGATATGGGATACTGAAGCAAGCTGTCTACTCTATATATTCTATAGTAATTTCTTTTGAAATATACACGAATACACTCACATATTCGACAGTATTCTTGTGAATATCTTTTATAATACTGCTACATCGTGCAATCAACTCTTTTATTTTCTGAAGATGCTACACTTTGATGACATATTTTTTCTACCTCATATAGTTGTAAGATTTCTACTGTTGTTTGTTGCTATTCAAATTGAAGATCATTTGCAACCAGGATCGCTTCAAAGTAATTTTTTCTTGAAGAATTTCTTTTCTGTAAAAGAAGATCCATCTACTGTCAATTGATGTTGATGTAATTGTGAAGATCAAATCGAACCATCAACAAAACAAACTCTTGATTTATTGGAATATCAACGGCTCGTACTCAATTGTGGTTTAAGTATCAATTTCTTGTACTAAGATGTGGATAACCGGTTCCCTGTAAAAAGAACCAGAAGGCTCTATTTAGCCTTGATTATAAAAATGTCAACTGTCTGCACTCAATTGTGAATTTGAGGTCTAGTGATAAGAATATTTTTCTAGTGAAATTCATCAAACTCGCAGAGAGAACATTGGTGGAGTGGACTATGGGATCTTTGGGCCCCGAACCACTATAAAATTATTGTGTTCATTCTTTCAGTTTATTTGCTGCTCATATTTAAAATAGAAGAAAATGCTGCATATCTGCATAAATCAAAAAAGAAATCAAAAGCCAGAATTAGTGAAGTTTATCAAAAGGAGACAATTCACCCCTCTTGTGTTATCTTTGTATTATTCTGACCTAACACTTCTTTCATTCTTCTTCCACTCCATTGTAATTTCAACACGTTATTATAATATACACGAGAAGTCTTCCATTTCTTTACCAATTGGTCTGACTTGCCGCTAACTCCCACCTTAGTCACGCTCGCAAGACTGGGGGGGCACTATCGGGTTTTTTTATCTCGTTGCGGAGGGATGCTTAGTCAATTTATGCTCACACCGGAGGAGGAGACCAACCTTTCTTCAACCTCTGTCGCGCCTTCAATCGGAGGTGACACCCATAGCTGGCTCGCATGCAAAGGCAGCGCGTTCGCTCGGAGACGATGAAACGTCAATGTTAGGAGATGGTCGTTTCAACAGGGGAAACTTGGACGATTTTGTTCGAACGAGGCGCGCACGATGATTTTTATCCTCCGCCTGACGCCTGCACGGTTTTTTGTTCCCAGAAGGTGTGTGCACCGTCGGCTTGTGTTCAATGGTGGCTCACTGTCATGAAACTTCATCCCTCATTGTACAAGTTTTCCTTTCGATCTGAGAGGATGCACGCTGACGAACCGCTTTAAAAGGAAGTGTGCAACACTGAATCATATCCGCAGGGGGGGTCTACTGCATGCTCACATTCGGACACAACACGCCCTATTGCTTTTCACTTGTCGCCTCATGGAGACTCGCCGCCAGTCTCTCCTTGACGCCTTGGACCACCACATGGACCAGCCTTGAAGCAGCAGTGTCCAATATGGCATTGATGATAAATTCATTCACACAATAGAGAGATGAATTCTGAAGGAGCCTCTCTTACTTAGTAGCTCACCTGGAGAAAAATGCTTCCATGAGAGGAGACACATCCATCACTCGTAGTAACTCGAACAACAACGCACTCAGCAATGCTAGGCGAACCGACAACACTGGGGTGGAATACTAATACTACCGACAAAGCTTACGCTAACAAGTAGCAATGCGAAACGAGCGGGGCGGGGCGGGCCAAGCCCGTGTGGGCTTAAGCCCATGCGGGCTAGACCCACAAAAGCCCGCATAAAAAACGGGTTGATTTATCAAGCCCGCCCCGACCCGCAGCGGATGCGGGCTAGCCCGCGGGCAACCCGCATTCATTATTGTTTTTATAATTTTTTACATTTGAATAGCTCATAAAATACCTCATGAAAAAAATGAAAACTATTAAAAATTAAAATGAAAAACTCAATTAATGCTAATATGTTATGAAAAAAAACAAAATATTAATAATTTAAAATAACCTTCGACGGCGGGGGGTTGCTGAGGCACCAGGCGAAGGTGGTAGGAGCGGGATGGAGGCGGCGGGTTACTTAAAACGACAGACGACGTTGGTCTGGGGAAGGAGACGGGTGCTGGGTAGGGGGAGGAGGAGGATGACATGAGGGGTAGGGGGTGACGATGCGGTGACGAGGTGTGGAGGGCAGCAGAGGAGGCGTTGGGGGGAGGCGTTAGAGGAGGATGAGGAGTGGGGTGCCGGAGGAGATGATAACAGGCGGGGGGTTGGGGGCGATGATGCGGCGACGAGTAGCTTTGAGGATGACGACGACAGGGGGGCGCGGGGCAAGCAGGGGCAGCAGAGGAGGCCTGGGGTGAGGGGGAGGAGGATGCGGGGGTGGGGGTCGGAGGACGGATAAACGCCGAGGACAAAGTAGAGGAAGGCGAGGGATGGTGGTCAGTCGGGACGACGTCGGAAGAAGGTGGTGCCCGAGGTGAAGTGAACGGCGATGGGGAGGGTGGTGCGCCTTAGTACAGTATGGCTCAATTTAGTTGGTTAAATAAAATTAAAACGAAGGTTGATGGGAATTGAGGATAAACTGTTGTGGTTCCCAAGCGGTGTCATGTCGTGTGGGAATAAATGAGGGTGGAATGGCATGTGTCAGCGTCGCACCACATGCAACTTCGGTAATTGCACATGGTGGGGCACTTTAAAAATATAATCATCATATTTAAAAAATTGAATGGCCCGCGGGCCAACCCATAAAGTGACTCAATATTGGATGCTCGATGGGGGAGTTTGTCGTCTTTAAAAATGAAAATTCGTGAGACTTGGTGAAGCTGCAGCAACAAACGGAGGAGTGAACTACATTTGCACCAGTGCTGACTGATTGGGTGTCAAGGGGGTTAACGCACAGCCCACAACAATCACGAGGGTCGTAATTAACAATGAGGCGACTCTGTCGGCCATGATGTTGGTGTTGCTTGAAGGGAAATATGTGACGTCTGATGCTATGCAAGCAAAGCGAGGCGACAAAGCGGCATTTTCGGGATTGGCATCAACGATGGAAGTTGGGACGATAACAAATGAAGCTCGGGATGCACTCAAGGAGTCGATCCAATCTGCTATATTTTTTTCTGGAAGTTGCATGGACAGTTGTCGACCCATGCAGAAGTGTGGAGCATCTACGAGATAGTTTGGCATGCCAGGGCAGAAAAGGGACATGCTAACGAACCACAGCAGCTCAATCCTATGACAGTAGTGATGCTTGCTTCTGCCCAAAGTGAAAACGCAGGGAGACATGTCTGAGAGATTGCTTGGTTCGCCTGCGTCGCAAGCTCACCCTTCTTTAGTCTTGAGGACAAGACTGTTTTCAAGGGGTGATGATGTAATAGAGACTAGGAATGAGGAAATGGTAGCAAGTGTAATAGTGTAATAGTGCCCATGTAGGGGCACTTATAAGGTGAAGGTTGGTGCGAGTAAAAGGGAGTAATATTCATAAACTCAGCCTTTGGCTTGGATTCGGCTTCGGCTTGGGTGGGGAGCAACAGCGCTCTCTCGTAGTGTCTCTCCTCTACTTCATTCTTCTTCTACTCCACTGTAATTTCAATGCGTTATTCCAATATGCACAAGCAGACTTCTGGTCCTCTGCCAGTATAGGTTAAAGAAGAATCAAAGACAAAAGAGGATATTATGTACTTGAGTGGCATAAAACTCAAACAAACCATTAAAGAGAAGATCAATCGGCCAAAGGTGAAAGGGAGAGACATGGATATTATGTACTTGAGTGGCATAAAACTCAAACAAACCATTAAAGAGAATCAAAGACAAAAGAGGATATTATGTACTTGAGTGGCATAAAACTCAAACAAGCCATTAAAGAAAAGATCAACAGACCAAAGGTGAAAGAGAAAGAGACATGGAACTAACCACATCCCCTGCACTAAGGACTAGATGGAGCTTTTCTCAACCCTGCAGATTTTATTGTGAATCTGAGATTCTACAAATGAGAGGAAGATCAAGGAATCAATGTTCTATCTAAGCCAGGGGGCATGGCAGGTGCAGCAGCTTGTATAAGTTTTCTTAATCCTTGGTGTGTCTATATATATATATATATATATATATATATATATATATATATATATATATTTCATTGGATGAGTCGAATGATACAACATGTATGATCTGAATATATGTAAAAGGTCTTTGATGCATTTCATTGATCAAAATTATTGTAAAAGACCATCAAATGTAACTGGGAGAAAGAAAAAAAACATGCAAAGCATGCATGGATAGTGAAGGTATCAAAGAGGACGTGTGGACAATTTAAAGTAATATGGAGATTGTGGGTTACATAAAGGAAGTGCGCAATCTGAACATCCTACAGAGAAGGATTGTGGTTTGCATATCCCGCAATTAATATAGATTGTGGAGTTTGGTTTTGAATTATCGAGAACGTGGGATAGGTGGAGAGATAATGATCATGGAGCAGGAGAATCTCAAGAATGTGGGTGCATCATTAAATGTTGTTAGTATAACATGTAAGTTAATCTAGCGTTTTGTACAAAGGATACATATTGTCTCGATGGGAAGGCATGCAAGAGACAAGGAGGTTGTGGAGCCGTGATGATTGAGGTCGCAGAAGGCCTTTAATGAAACTTGTAGGTTGAGAAACTCCCTTGTCTCCTTACCTCAAAGTGAGGTTGAGGCGTTCTTTTATAATGAATGATAAAAGCCACATCGGACCACAAGTCCGATGTGGGATACAGACGTCAACACTCCTCAAGCTAGGTGCACCTAGATTGGACACATAATGAAAAGAAAGCAACAAAACAGACGCTAACACTCCCCCTCAAGCTAGAGGGGCTCAGCTTGATGACAAAAACAAGAAAAAACATAATAAAAGATAAAGTTTCAACATTGCTGCTCCCCCTGACGATGTTGATATGATGCCGCTGAAAAAAAGTTGGTAAACGCCGAAAAAGTGCGGGGTCGGACAACAGAGCGCCGGGAAATCCACACTGGCGGGTCGGTCGTCAGAGCGTCGGGAAATCCGCACTACGAGCCAGTCAATCAGAGCGCCAGGAAATTCGCAATGTCGGTTCGATCGTCAAAGCGCCGAGAAATCCGCACGGGAGGGTCGGTCATCAAAGTGTCGGGGAATCCGCAGGAGGCACCGGGCAGGAAGGCGGGGATTCCGCAAGAGGCGACGAGCAGGGAGGCGGGGATTCCGCAGGATGCACCGAGCAGGAAGGCGGGAATTCTGCAGGAAGTAGGAGGAGGCCGGCATGGAGGGAGCAGTTGTTAATGTGTCGCGCAGGAGGTGGTCGGCATGGAAGGAGCAGCGGATCGATATGGTGTTGCTTCGATGGTAGAGGGTCAGGAGGGCGCGCGGGAGCCGGACAGAGCCGCGACGGAGGGTCGCGCTCAGGTGGAGGTGCGACGGGGCAACGAGAGGTTCGTCGTCGGGAGGAGCCGCGGCGGGGTGTCGGGAGTGTCGCGCTCGGGAGTAGCCGCGACTGGAAGGGCGCGCGCGCAGGAGGAGCGGGCGCCGGGAGGGAAGGCGCACCGGGGAGCCACACCGGGCAGGAGGCGCCGGGGAAGGAGGGTGCAAAAAATGCACCGGGGGGGCGGGGCCGGACTTAGTCGGGAAAACCGCAAAGAAGAGCGGGGCTAGGTTAAGATGCAACCTCGCTCTGAAAATTTTATGATGGGGCACCATACATGATGCGGGGACCAAAAAGAGTGGTTCGAGCTTATAGTGGGCTGAAAATTTTATGACGGGGCACCAATCTATGAGAGATGAGAGCCATGTGTGACAATTTTACTGCAGTAGTTTTTAGTCAAGGGTGTGATGGAGAAGGATAAATGGAAGAAGATAATGAGAGAA
Organism: Viscum album; assembly: GCA_963277665.1. Taxonomy (NCBI): domain Eukaryota; kingdom Viridiplantae; phylum Streptophyta; class Magnoliopsida; order Santalales; family Viscaceae; genus Viscum; species Viscum album. The sequence goes on along the minus strand of OY728145.1, from coordinate 56,913,526 downwards.
GGTATGAGGAAAATACTGAGAGAGAAACATTGTTATATCCAAGGAGAAGAGAGAAACATGTTGTCATATCCAAGGAGTACTTGCCAAGAGTGGAAGGGGGAGAGAGGATACATAGCATATCAGTGCAACACTGTGTGAGTGAAAAAGAGGTAAAGCATTGCACATCTAGAGGATGCAGGTGAAAGATGGCCAAGAGGAGCCTGCATGTTGTGTTATGGTGGAGCACCATTTTAAGTTTGACATTTATCTTATGATTTGCTAGATCTGTGTGATAATAACATAATAGTGAGTCCATTGTGTAGTGGAAGTGATCCACACATGAATTAGGCAGTGAGCCATTGGAGGTATGCCTAAACCTTGTAAGCACCATTGAAGTGATTTGTACCCCCAATCGCACCTTGGATGTAGTCCATGTTGGATGAACCAAATAAATGATGTGTTGATACATTCTTGAATTGACATGCAACTTGGAAAGTATAAATGACGTGTCACGACCCATCCCACCATCCCACCAAGGGCGAAGTCACGACTGCCCCAAACCCACCTCCAATAGGTCAGGAGCTGGCGACCAGCATCGAGTTGGCATGTCACACATATGGGAGGTCTCAGCCTATAGTACTTATACGCACATACTCACATACATCTTCATGCGACAATGCAGAGATAATAAAACTAAAATCAAAAATGCATGTATACATCTATCTCACAGAGTATAGCAGAACTACTAAAAATACAAAAAGGGAAAAATACAAGCCTACCAAAAACTATAAAAGCGTCCAACATGCTCGAAAGGAGGGGACTACTGTCAAATGCAATCATCGGAACACACCTCGATTTGTCTAGCTCCCTATGCTCCGCCTGCCTCGGGTCCTCCTGGGACTCCATCGAAAGACTTATCGTCTGCATAAGACACGACATGTGCGAGCAAAGTCCGTGCATGGATGAGTATAACAATACCCAGTAGGCGCCCCAAAAACCCAAAATAGAAGGGAGCGACTGAAAGACAACAGCCCACTCGACCCAAGCCAAAGAGAAACTCAATCTCAATCACTCCTCGACTATACATGGCTAGTCAGCTCAATCCACATGGTGTGTCGATTAAGATGTGGGACCAAACTGTAAGGCCTCCCAGAAACTCCCATATATACTCATCTCAGACTCCAAGTCTCATGAGGTCCCGACCTCACAGCCAGCCACAAGATTCTACTCAAGGCTCAAAGGTAACGCTCGTCCAGGAGCACGCACTCCACAATACCTGTCATCCTAGATGGCACTCGTTGAAGAGATACGCTCCATAGGGAACAACTCTCTAAGTCAAACTCTAATGTCCAACACCAGAGGTCCTATCTGTTGCGGAATCACCGGGAGACAGAACGACAGAAAACGAGAAAACGAAAGAAAGAAAAGCAACAATGAACACGGCGATTTACGTGGTTCGGGAAAAATCCCTACGTCCACGGGAGAGGCAGAATTTCACTATGATTCGGGAGCACAGAAATTACAGAGGATTTCAGACATCAAACCCTAGCCCGAAATGGGCTATAAAACAAATGGAGAAGACGTACGTGGTTCGGGAAAAATCCCTACGTCCACGGGAGAGGCAGAATTTCACTATGATTCGGGAGCACAGAAATTACAGAGGATTTCCAACATCAAACCCTGGCCCGAAATGGGCTATAAAACAAATGGAGAAGACGATCACTATTCGAAAAAGTGGTCCGCGTCGCTACAGTGAACGGAGGCTGGCTTTGTCAAAAGCGCTACAGTAAAGTTGACCCCGAAGTCCGCACCGCTACAGTGTCTGTCGGTGTCGGTCGGTCAGCTCCGCTATAGTGGTCAGCATTGCTACAGTTTCGAAAATTGGGGCCGGGGGCCGAAGGCCCCCGGACCCCCGGAGCAGGGGTGTGTTGCCCCCTGCAACCCCCAACGAGCTCACCGCGGAGCTCGACCCGCGAAAGTTGCGGGCCACAAGCATTCGGCCCAACCGGATCGGGCAACACCAATCCAACACTATCATTGTTGTCTTGCACCCCGCACAAGCTCATAGGAAAACAAGTGGAGATGTCTGCCCCTCGCCACTGCACACAGTCGAGGGAGCACTGCTCCAGACCATGCACTACGTGCATCTTCTCTAAAGAGAGAACGGAGGGACCCGCACCTCGCCGCTGCCCCAAAGCCGATGAGGTACTAACTCATAACCCTCCCACGACACCTTTACAAAACCCGCATGGAGTGGCCCACACCTCACTGCATCGAGGGAGCATTACCTCCTAACCAGGTGACACGCATAACAAGTGGAGGAGCTCGCACCTCACAATTGTGCTCCACATCCGAGGGAGGTCCAACTCCTGTGGAGGACCCGCTCCCCGTCACTACTCATAGATGGGGGAGTACCACTTCGTAAATAGACGACATGCACCCTGTGTAAAGGGAAGTTTTGTCTCTACCTGTACGATCGCAATCGGGGACTCGCACCCTCACGTGATATGGGAGTACTGACCCTGGAATAGAGGACATGCACCCTGATACGACATGGGAGTACTGACTCTGTGAATAGAGGATCTACACCCTGATACAACGGAGGAGTACCGACTCTACCAAACCACCGTGTATGGAGGACTCGCACCTTGGTGCGACAGGGGGTACTGACTCCACGAATAGAGGACTTGCAACATGGTACGATAAGGGAGTACCAACTCTACCGGAACATCGCGTATGGAGGACTCGCACCTTGATACGACAGGGGAGTACCGACTATATGGATAATGGACTTGCACCCTAGCACGACATGGGAATACAAACTCTATCTGCACAACGAGTATGGAGGGCTTGCGCCCTAATACAACATGGGAGATTTATCTCCATCTGCACAAACGATGCAAGAGACCCGCGCCCTGGTCTAACAGGGGAGTACCAACCCTGGGAGAACTACTTCGTGGGTAGAGGACTTGTGCCCACTAAGGAGGAGTTTCATCTCAACTGGTCCCTGGTAAGGGAAACTTGTGCCCTGTGTATAGGGGAGTACATGTCCTAGCGTCTCTCTAATAAACCAAACCAACCTCCAGCATTTGTCACGCATCGTTGGTAGGTGTGGCACGCTCATCATGCCTCACGTCGCAACATTGTCACAGGTAGGGGACATATACCCTGATATCAGGGGAGCACCGCTCTACCGACCTAAAGAGTCTAGGCGACCCGCATCCAAAGATGATAGGGAAGAGTACCGACCATGCCATCTCTCCAGTGATCCACCATGATCACTACCCACGATTAAGCGCCGCAAAAGCAGCACCGTGCTTGAATCACGCCACATCATCTCACAAGACACCATGAAGGCTACCATCACGTTCTACATGGAAAGCTGCTTAGGATAGGCTACTCATGGGCCCGAATCCGAGCCCCAAAAGGAGATATGCTTGGTGAAAGTTCCCAAGAACAGTACACGGCATGTACTGGGGTCCACACGGCGTGTACTAGGGTCCACACGGCGTGTGACCCCTCATAAACACCTAGTCGTGTCCTCTACTGCATGGTTTGGCTGGCCATGTGAGCTCACACGACGGTACGTGGTGTACACGACGTGTCACGCCTCACTTGGGCCCCCCGACCGTGTTCTTTACCACACGACTCGGTCAGTTGTGTCTCCAACACGACGTGTACCCCCGATACACGACGTGTCCTGGCTAACCGAGCTCTTGGTCGTGTCCTCGGTCTGTGTTTGTGGCACCTTGTGCCCGTGTACTCTGGTTATGTACGGTCACACGACCATGTCCCTTGACACGACATCCCTGGTCATGTCCCTCGGCCACACAACCTGGCTCACTACATGGCGTGTACCCCTGGTACATAACATGTAGTCCCAAAAAGTTCATCTTCACCGAATGGGAAGAACACACGGTGTGTGCTCCAACATTACACGACGTGTGATCGAGAATTCCCTACGAGTCGCCCGAAACACCCTGGTTTCCACTGAAACCCACAAATCGACCCCTACAGGATCCTTAGAAGTCGTTTAAGAGCTCTATAGCTTTAAAATAACACATATAAAGGGGATTGGGACTTAAAACTCAAATCTGCCTACCTCGTGGCAAAACATTGAAGCTCCAGGTGCAGATACACGCTCTGAAGCCGCCGCACCACAATCCGGGAGCAATCGCTGTCAAGATCGAAGATCGGCAGTGCCTCTCCTTAGTTCTACCTCGGTTCGTGCGTTGCAGGGGGGTTTCCCCTTTCCTTCATCTTGCGCACATAAGGGGGGTTAATTGATTTAATTTTTATTAAATCAATTAACCTCCATTTAACTCCCCACCAACGCTCACCCCCGACAAACTTTATGTTGCGCATAGGGTAAACACCACGTCTGAACTCAACTATAACCTCATATTTCTGATCTGAGAATCCGCTCAAGAGTTATTCTACATTTACAAAGAAACTGCACGCGCATGATAAAATGTATTTAATATTTTTAATATCACCGCAGGCCCTAGAATCTTGTGTCGATTCAGTGCCTGACTTTGGAAATGTTCTTAGAAATATTCCAAACTCTTACACGGCAAAACCAAAGTCACTGCACTATCCCCGCTTTAAGGCTTTTTGTCCCCGAAAAGCGAAAGCCAAGGTAGAAGGGGGAAAACTAAGCTCTCCGCTAGGACTCTCACATCATTGAGCTTGTCAAAGGGTTATCATGCTACCTGCAAGCACGCACTCAAGGGAACCACAAGGGCCAAACTACACCCAACGTCCAGCTCAAATCAAGTCGACATCGTGCAACAAGGCAGACACATGTCTCCTCAGTTGCGACAGGTGGAAAACACCAAACACTCGGTTCATCTGCAGTCAGAGGGTCCAACAGCACACCACCTCACTAACCTGACACAGATACAGACGTAACCCAACAGTTCTCATCTGCCCCTGAATGAATTGCACCACGCCAACCACAAGCGTCTCGCGCGCAACTCTGAGACGCCAAAACGTAACCTCGCTCCGAACACACAAGTCAAAGGGACTCGTCCACCACACCTCAACACTACCCGCTTTAGGCGGCACTGACTCGCCCGTGTGGTTTTGTATCACGTCACAAGAAAGCATATCGGTGGGGGAAGTGTCTCTCTTTCTCGTGAGTCTGAAGCTACGACAAACATTACCATCACGGGGCTCTACTGACGCCTCGCATCACCCTGGATAAGCCTCGAGCAAGAAGTGGCAAGAAAAGAGTACCTCACAACAATGTCTCACAATACTACTGCAAAAAGTATGACACAGAGTGTACCTCTAATCATCCTCAGAGCCTCTTGATCATAGGCCTCTATGACCTGCAGTTGTCCTCACACTCATCATTTACCTCTGAATCTGGCTGGACCACCTGGGGGTGGTGGTGGTAACATCTCGAAATGTCTGACACCTCCAACTGTTCTCTTCACTCTTCTGCCACGTCTGCTATCATGCGGAACTCCTACTCCAAACGCTACCTTTGTCAGGGCGGTTCATCGACTGTCTCCCTCTCAGCAGCACGAAGGGTCGGACAATCTCTCAGAAGATGTCCTTGTATGTTGCAAGCATAACAACGCCTCTCATGCGGTTAACCAGATCCTCAACACAACTCATGCATTGCAAACCCACATGTCTAAGTCTGGGTATGGGTATGGCTCTTGCATCGCGATCCTATCGACTGACGTCTGTCAGCTGCTGCAGATGACTCAGCTCCGTGATCACCCTCGCCGGCCTCATACGCCCGACCCTCCGCCAGAAAGCTCTCTATCACCAGAGCTCACTCCAGCACCTCTTGCATAAGAGGAAAGGCACAAGGAGATCACACCTGCTCAGATGTCTCTGCAGAGGCTCTGCTCAAAGGTATATGCTCGGAAAAACAGTTCTCTAACCATATCCATGGAGCATCGCGAAAGGTCTGTGAACCTCGTTGAATACTTTACCACGAACATACTACCATGTCAAAGCTGCAAAAACACCTGGATACGCATTGATCTCAACGTTAATATATAGAACTCTTCCCTGAAGAGCCGCTCAAACTTCGTCCAGGTGAGCGTTGTCTCGTCATGGGTCTGCGTCGCCAGACTCCACCATCGCTCGGTCAAGCCCTACAAAAGATTCGCCGCTTAGACCACCATCCGATCGAAAGGTGTCCTCACAATCCCGCCATGAAACCATGTCTGGTTGTCATCGCGATGGCATCCTGAAATTGAATCAAGACATGTCACGGTCAAAGAGTGTATTTGAGTAGCTAACTCAAGAATGACATGGAACTCACAACCTCATCTCATATGATGCATGTACCAACATTTCTCTGTGACCAATGCCTTAATGTACTGAGTCAATAAACAGATTATCAGAGTCTTGATGAATGGATACGTTGGTTGTCACACCAACATTAGTCACTGCCTCCGGTCTTAAGGTAGAATTGACTCCTCTGATACTGCTCTGTTACGACCCGTCCCACCGAGGGTCGAGCTACGACTAACCCAAACTCGTCTCCAATAAGTCAGGGGTTGGCTACCAACGCCAAGTAGGCATATCACACATATGGGAGACCTTGGCCTATGGTACTTGTATTCACGCACTCAAATACATCTTCATGCTTCAATGCAAAGATAATAAAACTAAAATAAAAAATGCATGCATACATCTATCTAACAAACAGAGTACATGTAGTGCTGAAAATACAAAAAAGGCAAAATACAAGCCCACCAAAAAACTGTAAAAGCATCCAACCAGCTCGGAGGGAGGAGACCGCTGTCAAATGCAACCACCGTAACACACCTCGGTTAGCCTAGCTCTCTACTCCGCCTGCTTTGAGTCATGAGACTCCATTGAAAGGTATGTCGTCTGCACAAGACACGACATGTGCGGGCAAAGTCCATGCAGGGGTGAGTATAACAATACACAGTAGGCGCCCCAAAAACCCAAAATAAAAGGGATAGACTAAAAAGCAACAGTCCAACTCGACCCAAGCTAGAGGAAACCCGGGTGACAGAAAAACTTCATCTCAACCACTCCTCAACTATACACGGCTAGTCAGCTCAATCCACATGGTGTGTGAGACAACATCAAATGGACTCCCAAAAACACCTAGATATACTCCCCTCAGACTAAATCTCATGAGGTCTTAACCTCATAGCAAGCCACAAGATTCTACTCGAGACTCAAAGGCAACGCTCATCCAGGAGCATGCACTCCACGAATCCTGTCATCCCAAATGGCACTCAACTGAGAGATACGCTCCATCGAAAACAACTCTCTAGGACCAACTCTAGTGCCCGACACCAGAGGTCCTATCATAGATGTCTTGCACCCCGCGCGAGCTCATGGGAAAACAAGTGGAGAGGTTTGCCCCACGCCACTGCACACAGTCAAGGGAGCACTGCTCCAAACCATGCACTATGTGCATCCTCTCTAAAGAGAGAGCGGAGGTACCCGCATCTCGTCGGTGCCCCAAAATCGAGGGAGCACTAACTCCTAACCATCCTGTAAAACCTCGACAAACCCCGCATGGAGTGGCCCACACCTCACTGCATCGAGGGAGCACTACCTCCTAATCAGGTGGCGCACATAAGAAGTGGAGTATTGACTCTGTGAATAGAGGATCTGCACCCCGGTACGACAGGGGAGTACCAACTCTACCAAAGCATCACGTATGGAGGACCCGTGCCCTGGTGCGACAGGGGAGTACTAACTCTGTGAATAAAGGATATGCACCCTGGTACGACAGGGGAGTACTGACTCTACCAGAGCATCACGTATAGAGGATTCGCGCCCTGGTGAGACAGGGGAGTACCGACTCCACAGATAGAAGACTCACACCCAGGTACGACAGGGAAGTACCAATCCTACAGGAACATCACGTATAGAGGACTTGCACCCTGATACGACAAGGGAGTACTAACTCCATATATAGAGGGTCTGCACCCTGGCACGATAGGGGGTACCAACTCTATCTGCACATGTGTATGGAGGGTCTGCGCCCTAATACAACAAAGGAGCTCTATCTCCATCTACATTAACGATACGAGGGACTCGCGCCCTGGTCCAACGGGGGGAGTACCAACCCCGATAGAACTACTCTGTGTGTAGGACCCGCACCCACTTCGGGGAGTTTCGTCTCCACCGATCCGAGAGGCAAGGGAAACTCGCGCCCTGTGTATAGGGGAGTACTTGTCCCAGCATCTCTCTGGTAAACCAAACCAACCTCCAACATCAGTCACACGTCGCTAGTAGGTGTGTCACGCTCATCATGTCTCACGTCGCAACACTGCCACATGTAGGGGACCCACGGCCTGATAGCAGGGGAGCACCGCTCCACTGGCTTAAAGAGTCTAGAGGACCCGCATCCTGAGATGATATAGGGAAGGGTGTCGACCCCGACATCTCTCCAGTGATCCACCCTGATCACTACCCACAATTAAGCACCGCTAAAGCAGCACCGTGCTTGAATCACACCAAATCGTATCTCACAAGCCCTCACGAAGGCTATCACTGCGTTCTACGCGAAAAGCTGCTCAAGATAGGCTACTCGCAGGCCTAAATCTGAACCCCGTGGAAGGAAATACGTAAGGCGAAAGTTTCCAAGAACAGTACACGACGTGTACTGGGGTCCGCACGGCATGTGACCCCACATAAACATCTGGTTGTGTCCTCTGTTGCACAGCATGGCTGGCCATGTGAGCTTATACAGCGTGTATGTGGTGTACACGGCGTGTCTCGCCTCACCTGGGCCCCCCGACCGTGTTCTTTCCCACGACTCGGCCAGTCATGTCTACAACACATGTAACCCCGATACACAACATGTCCTGACTAACCGGCCACTTGGTCGTGTCCTCTGCTCGTGCCTGTGTACTCTGATCTTGTACAGTCAAACGGTCATGTCCCTTGACACGGCATCCCTGACCATGCCCATCGTCCACACGACCTGACTCACTACACGGCATGCACCTCTGGTACACGATGTGTAGTCCAAAAAGTTCATCTTCCCCAAACAGGAAGAACATACAACTTGTGCTCCTACACTACACGCTGTGTGATCAGGAATTCCGAATGGGAATTCCCTGTGAGCCGCCCGAAACACCAATGTTTCCATCGAAACTCACAGATCGACCCACAAGGGGTCCTTAGCAGTCGTTTAAGGGCTCTATAACCTTAAAACACCTATTAAGAGGATCGGGACTGAAAACTCAAATTCTCCCACCTCATGACGGAACGCCGAAGCTTCGGGTGCAGATTCACGCTTCGAAATTACCACACCGTGATCTGGGAGCAATCGCCGTCAAGATCGAAGATCAAGGGTGCCTCCTATCATTGGTTCCGCCTTGATTCGTATGTCGTGCAAGGGGGGTTTCACCTTTCCTTCGTCATATGCACACAAGTGGGAGGGTTTAATTGATTTAATTTTTATTATCCTCATCAACGCTCACTCGCGACCAAACATCCGACACCAAAAAGTTATATGTCGCACCTAAGGTAAACACCACGTTCTGAACTCAACCGCGGCCTCAGGTTTCCGATCTGAAACTCCGCTCGGGAGTTGATCCACATTTACAAAGAAAATATGCGCACACGATAAACTATATTTAATAATTTTAATATTACCGCACCAAAACTCTCCAAGTTACAAAATTTCTTGCCGGCCCAAAACCTAGCTTCGGAAATATTTATAGAAATATTTCAAAGTCTTACACGGCAAAACCAGAGTCACTACAACATGAGTAACCAGTGAATATATGAATGAGTGGGTTGATAATAGAACCAAAAGATGAACAAGCACAACATAATGAGGTTGCTTAGTGATTCTACCAACATGGAATCAAAACCTAGAGTGAGATATTTAAAAGTTGACATAGTTTAGCACATGTACAAAAACAACATGCCCGATATCCGAACAGCTAGATGGAACCATATCTTCTCTCATTCGTCATCTTTGCTCCCTGATTAGAAGCAGGCTCGCGTTCCCATGATGCCTGGTATGAAAACCCGCTGCTATTAGTATCTTCCACTCGGGAGTATCCGCCACTGCCGCCACTCATCTATACCGCACAACCCTTTGGTCAGCGTTTCAATAACTGGCTAACTACACAAGCATTAACTACGCTTACGGTTTCTAAACAAGCAGATAAGATGGTGATGCCCGGCAAAGCATCCAGCCCACGCTGCAAATAACAGGCCAAAAGGGATGCTTTAACATATCTATTGCCCATTCCTGTAAGTAAACTGTAAGCCACCCTACCTGGTGCTGCACACGTGTTGTGTATATAAAATGTCCACAACAAAGCAGGGTGGAGGCAGCCACAAATATGCAGGACATCACTCCAAATATTGCCCATCCTCGTGTGGCACCGCCACCCTTTTCTTGCCTGTATTCACACATCTTTGTGAGTTTAAATTGAATGGACTCAAAACCCTCCACCGGGATTATGAAATCAACTTCATATGGAGCATCGCGAACATTCTCACCTGCAAGCATGACAGCCAAATTTAAGTATACATAGCAGAAATTACAGACACCATTTCAGCAAAACCATTATTACATCTCCAATCAACAACTAAAGTTGAAGGTGACAAAGTTGTTGGAGGGCTCCCGGCTGCCCCAGATCCTGAAAGCCTTACTTCTAAACCATTTTCAGGGACAACCTATAATTTTAAAAAAAAAAGGATAAAATAATGTTACACAAGGTAAATAACTATACAAACAGATATCAGGGAATGATCCTACCTTGATATTGGGTTTTTTCACCAAATTTGACAAGGAGGCAACTGCTGTCATATATAGAACTACACTAGTCTGTTCAGTTCCAAAGCTGAAAATATAAAAAATTTAACCTTAGAGCACTAATCCGTAAAAAAATTAAAAAATAAAAAACAATGAAATTCATATATCAATTCCCAATTAATTCTAAGGTTTTCAGGAACAATGAGCCATTAGTACTGGAGTACTGGAGAACTGGAAAAACGCACATCCAGAACCATCCAGACCGGTTTTTAATATTATTTTAAAAGGAAATTCAGAAAAAAATCTGGTTTGAGGATTTACATGAACCAGTTCATAAATCATCCAAATTGACAAACCTTGTTAAGAGTGGCTTCCACAGCTCAAAAGACTAGACTATGAAAAAACAAACAAATAAAATCTCATAGAAATCGGATACCTGAATTCATGGTGAGATTTTTCAAAACCCATGCGAGTTAGCCCATTGTAAACCTACATGTTCATAAGAGACCTATGAAAACATTCATTTGCACGTACCAATTACAAACAAGTAAGCGTATTTGATTACAATTTCCCATGAGCGCGGATGAAATCCAACAGTAAAGCCTTCAAAGACCCTCGCACCTGGCTTCTCACAAGGAATTGCTAGTTCCACAAGGACTCTGGGCTTTGAGGAAGAAACTATCAGAAACTTAGAAAAGTTGCATTATAGAAACAAATGATGTCAGCAAAAAAATGCACAAATTGAAAATGACAGAATCGTGAAACAGAATAATTCATAACTCAAAAATCAGTACAACTGAAATATCTCTTTATATAACCTCAATCTCTTAAATTATCATTGGAATATGATATCACTGCGTTTTTTTTTTGCAATCTAACAGTGAATAAAAAAAACTTTAGTTTCCTTTAAATATTGTTTCTCCGTAATAAGATACTTCCATGCACTCTCCCCATAAAATAATTCATGATGAGAGTAGATTAAGATCACTCGATTCTGCATAAGCAAAAAAGATTATAGTGTTGAGACTACGCTGAAAGGAGATCGTTGAGACCAGCGTGTTGGTGGAGTTTGCTAGAGTTGAAACCAGAGTGTTGGTGGAGTTTGCTAGAGTTGAAGAAGACGGATCCCCAAGCACTGAAGGGTTTGAAAAAAGGGAGTTTGTTGAAGTGAAGTGGATGTGATAGGTGTTGTCCTTTGATGTCAACATCTCGGCACAATTGTTCAACGAATGAATCGCATTCAAACTCGAGTGAAAAATGTTGATTCAGGTGAGGTGAAGCTGTTTTGAAAATTTGGAAGAGCATGGAGGAGATTGGAACTAAGGAGTTCTGGGGAAGTCCTGCTGCTGCAGAGGAGATCACGCAGCAAGTATGGCAATCACGCCGCAAGGAGCGGTAAGACAGAATAAATCACGCCGTAACCAACTGGTTCACGCCGTAATTTATGTCTTTAATCTGATGATGTTTTGGAGCTGATCCTTCACAGCATTAAGTCATGTTGAAAGCTAGAAGCCGTGATTTTTCATGTTCTCGCTGTTTTGAGAGAAGAAAGTGTTGCGCAGTGAAAGGAAGAGTCACACTGCAAGCCATCTAGATGAGGAATTTCAAGTGAACGAGCAAGAGGTTGCGGCGCGGAGATGTAGATTGTGCCGTGAAGAATAAATCACAACATGGTGATCAGGAAGTGAGAATTAGGTGCAAATGTTCACGCTGCGGAGGAGATGGTCACGCCGCAATAGAAACGGTGGTTTTCGAGCAGTTGAAGGGAAACTATTTGGTCACGCCATGAAGCTTTTTACTGCGTCATGAATGTGAAGATCACACCGCAATATGAAGGGCCACATCGTGATTAATGTCAGAGTCCAAAATTCGAGTTGTTTGTAGATGTGGCCACTTGGTGATTCAAGGAGTGCTTGTAGGATCTGGGCGCAGCGGAAATGCCAATTGACCATGACCAACTCGGCTTTTTATCGTAATCGGCGAATAATCAGATATGTACAAGACGAAGAACGTCATGACCAATGGAATAAAATCGAAGATTGACTTGTTAAAGCTGGAACCAGAAGGCAGGATCATCACATATAATTTAGAATTAATTTATAGATAGATTTAGAATTACCTTGTCTTGTAATTCTTTCTTCGTTGATGATTTGGTTGACTGTTCTCGTCGTACCATCGTTGCATCATAGGATCCAAGGGCAAAATCCCTCCAACGGTGGTCTACACGTACTCCAAAATCTCATAACGTCGTCGCAGAATCATCGGGTGCTTTCTGATCGCTTGTGGCGTTCATCGTTGATCACAGGAAGAATCTCTTCGTGAACGAAGGATTCTTAAGGACCTCTCGAAGGCTTGAGAGGTTAAAGGAGGATTAACGCTCTTGTTCTTGAGCGAGTTCTTGAGAGGATTATCTCTAGGGTTATTGTACACAACAAGCAGCTAACCCTGAAAAGTGATATAATCAGGTAATTATAAAACTAGGCTAGGGTTGGTAATCGCACATAGGCCCTTAGTCAATCTCTTATTTCTTAGCAAAATCCCATATCTAATAATAAAATAAATAATATTATTATTTCTTTTGACATGTGCAATACAAGTGGATAAATAAATATCATTTGTTAAATATATAAATTAATATTTATTTAAATGATATTTAATATATCATTTCCAGTCAGACCATTCAACTCGGCCCGTCTATCCTCCTTGGTATATACCGAATCTTAAATAATGACTATTTAATAAATAAATATCACTTCATTATTCACAGATAAACATAATAAATATAATATTCACTAAATCTTGTGAATAAATATTTATCACTATTCAGCTAACATTTTTATTCCTAGTGATTAAATCTTAGTGATCAACCAACCCTGAATAATTATTAAACCACAAAGCAGGGATAATATTTATTCTAACTTATTAAATTCAAAAAAAAATAGAATTTAACTGAGATTTAATATAAACTTAGCGTGTGACCATCTAGTCCATTTTCTCAATAACATTGGGCAGAACCACTTAAAGTTCAAGGTTAGTATCTAGCAACATACCAAGGCACCTATAGGGAAAGAAATTAATGTTACAACGGTAACGCTCACTATGTGATATAATTCATTTATCACAACATCTCTAATCAAGCAAGTTGCATGCTGGTGTCATCAACTCATGTGTTCGATGTCTCTTTCTTTGACTATCCAGAAATGAATCTGCCCACAGAACATCATGACCATAGATTTATTTCGACTGCTCAATTCTCATCAAAGAGATTGAGATATTAACTTTCGTTAAAGAACAGAAATGACAAATCTTTTCTCGCATTATTCACTAAAGCAATATCATTTGTGACGCACCCAACATATCCTACTTCGCCGCGAACATATGTCGTCACTATTTTCGTCAATACATCAAAGTACGCGACTAATGATATCCATTAATAATAATCATAAAGCCTAAGGATCAATACACACATCCGCAAATAGGAATATCCAATAACACGTATAAATGTGGATTTCTTATTGACGGGTCATGTTCTCATAATCTCCTATACTGGAAATTACTAAGGGCCCACACCGTGAGAAAGTGCATCAAAGTACTATGAGTCTCCACCCCTGATAGCAGTGTTGTCAAAGGCGCGTGGCGCAATAAGGCGCAAAAGCCGTTTGGGGATGCGGCGCGAGGCGCGGCGCGAGGCGCAACTAAGGCGCATGCGCACATAATTAATTATATTCAGTTTTCAATAATATTTTAAATTTAAAAAAACTTAAATTCAATAAAAAAAATGCAAATTAAAATAGATACTGATAATTTTTAACCAAAATCATAATCAAATAATCAATCCTTGAGAACCTAAACATCAAAATCATCATCAATGGAAGTTCCATCATTAATGAAAGCTTCTTAAACATCAAAATCATCATCAATGGAAGTTTCATCATTAATGAAAGCTTCATCGTCACTGTTGCACCCTTCATTTGACTCATATGCCTCTGAATCTTCCTCTTCAATATCATTCATCTCATCAATAACCCGTGCACGCTTTGTACCACCATGGGATTTGGAAGAAGTGGAAGTTGCTAAGTTTGATTTCGATCTGAAAGTATATTCAGGCTCTTCAATCCCAGCGGCAGCAGCATACGCACCCCATGTTAAACCTTCAGCACCCTCATCATTAAATACAAAGTCGTTATCAGCATCATCATCCTCTTCGATCCTCCCAATAAGCCATTCATTGCTATCATCAATCTCTTTGAGTGTAATGGGATCAATGGTGTCACGGATTTGAAATCGACGTTTCAATGCACGATTATATTTGATGTAGACCAAATCATTTAGTTTTTGTTGAGACAGCCTATTCCTCTTTTTGCTATGAAGCTGCAATATAAATTATAATTCAATTGTTAATATTATAAAGTTTATAATAATAAAGAAAATGCATTTAGAAAAAAAAAACTTACATGCTCAAATATGCTCCAATTTCTCTCACATCCCGATGCGCTGCAAGTGAGATTAAGAACCTTCAAAGCAAATTTTTGCAAGTTTGGGGTTGAAGATCCAAACATAGACCACCATTCAGCAGGAGCCTTCTTGTTCCGAAGTCTAATTGCCAAAGAATTTGCAAATAGACCCTCTGCCTCCTTGTACAAAGTGATTTCATCCATGATTTTTTCTTGAATCTCAAGGCTTGAAACGAGTCTTTGAATGGATTTAATTAATCCATCTTGTACTTCAAAATCCAATTGGATATTCGGATTTGAATAACAAAATTCAGGATTCAAGAAATACCCCGCAGCATGCAAAGGCTGATGAAGTTGAATCTCCCACCTACGATCAATAATAGTAAAAATTTCTTTGTACTTCTCTTCCTTCATCGAAAAAGCCCTCATGATTGCCTCTTTGGCCCTATCCATGGCTTCATAAATGTATCCCATCGGTGCCTTTTTCTCTCCATCAACCAATCTAAGCACTTTTACAAGTGGATTGGTCACTTTAAGACAATACAAAATAGAAGTCCAAAATGATGGCATCAATATGATTTTAGAAACTTGTTTGCCTTGAACCTCTTTAGCCCACTTGCTTCTTGCCCACCCGTCCGATGTGAACATTTTCCTCAAATTCTCCTTCTGCTTATGAATACTTGCCATTGTGAGGAAAGCGGTAGCAAATCTAGTTTTTGCGGGTCGAAGCAACTCTTTTTTCCTTGTGAATTCCCTCATCATATTCAACACCCCTGGACGAGTATATATGAAAGAGCTCAAAGAAGTTGCTCGTTTCAATGTCCGAATGCTTATGTCAAGTTTCCCAATATCCTCCAATATCAAATCCAAACAATGGGCTGCGCAAGGAGTCCAGTAAAGATTTGGATACTTTACCTCAAGCATTTTCCCTAAAAATAGGATTTAAAAAGAAAACGAAACAAACATAAATAAAATTCTTAATATGCATAACATAATGTATATGTATAAACTTATATACTACTAATAAGGTGGATATAAATAATACCTGCTAAAACATTTGAAGAAGCGCTATCAGTGACAACTTGAACAACATTTTCTGAACCAATACGTTCCACAAATTTGCTTAGCAATTCAAATATTTTGTCTCCATTTTTGCAAAATGATGAAGCATCGATTGAATCAACGAACATGGTCCATTTGCGACAATTCACTAAGAAATTGATCAATGTTCTTTGCCTTTTATCTGTCCAACCATCAGACATAATTGTGCAACCATTTTTTGCCCAATCTTGTTCATGTTCTTCCATCATTGTCTTTGTGTGCGCCATTTCCTTATTTAACAATCGAACTCTCACCTCGTGATAGCTTGGTGGCTTCATTCCTGGACCAAATTGCCCAATTGCTTCAATCATGGGATGAAAGCTATCATATTTCACAGCATTGAAAGCTATTCCCACATCATACATCCATCTTGCAATTTGTGTACATGCTCTCTCTCGCATTTCTTTCTTGTGCTCTTCGGTTTTGTATGCATCTATGATCGTCTTTTGTTTTCCTTTCCTACCATGAACAATTTCTTCCGGGTCACGTGTAAAATATGTATCCATTGGTCCGATATTACGCGGTGACTTAAATGATGACTTTCCCGCGGTAATTCTTCCAGCTTTCGGATTGATCTTTTCAATGTCATCATCATCTTCATTTTCATAATGGAAATCATCAGTATCTGGAAGTATGTTTCGTTGTTTCTTTTCTTCTTCCCTTTTTTTCATATGTTGTCTAATCTCTTCCTTCACGTGATCCGGACATTTCTTACAAGAAGTAGTATTTCTATATCCTCCAACCATGTGTTGTTTCATTCGACTAATACCTCCTCTTTTTGTTTCTAAACAGAAACTGCATGTCACTGAATCTCTGTCGCCGGGATTTCCTTTATAAGCATACTTCCAAGCCGGGTCTTTCCTTACATTACTTGGAGTTGCACTAGTTGGCGTTTCGGCACAATTATCACTCATAATTTCACTGCTTGGTGGGTGCTGCAGCTGATGTTGATGAAAATAGAAGACCCGAAGTTGGAGCGAAAGATGAAAACAAATGAAAACAAGACATAAATAGATAAAAATTGAAACAGAGGTTGAATAATGGGAGATAGGAATATAAATAACCTTTTGGCTGTAGAAGAATGTAGCGTGCTGCTATTTCAACGGGTGCAGCGAGGTCCAGCGAGGTGCAACAAGGTCCAGTGCAGCGAGGTGCACGTGCAACGTGGTGGCGAGCATCCAGTGCAGCGAGGTGCCGGTGCAGCGAGGTGCCGGTGCAGCGAGGTGCCGGTGCAGCGAGGTGCCGGTGCAGCGAGGTGCCGGTGCAGCGAGGTGTGTGATGCAGTGCAGCAATGGCAGTGTAGAGAGTGGTACAGCGAGGGCAGCGTGGTGGAGAGTGGTGCAGCGAGGAGAGTGGTGCAGCAGCAAAATATTGATATGAAGTGCTGTGCGGGGAGGTGTTGTTCTGTGGGGCAAGGAGAAGTGGTGCAGCAGCAAAAAAATTGTTGTGCAGTGCTGTGCGGGGAGGTGTGAGATATTTATATTGTTTTATGTTATGTTTATTTATTAATATATTAAATGTGTTAATTAAAATTTAATAGGTGAAGTGAAGGGAACAATTCCCGCGACTCGTCCCTTCCCCGATTTCCAGTGGCGACTGGCCTGGGTCCCTCCCCGATTTTCTTCATGCGTCCACCGTCCCTTCCCCGATTTCCGCCAGTCACTGTGTCGTCCGGGTCCCTTCCCCGATTTCCGCCGGTCACTGCTCCCTTCCTTCCCTGATTTTGAGCTGCGTCCCTTCCCCGATCTCCCCGATCTCCTTCCTCGATCTCAGCCAGCCGATCGCGCCCTCACCCACCCACCCCCGATCTCGTCACCGCCGCCTATACACCCACGATCTCGGCCGCCACCCACTATCACGTCGCTCGCCCCCCATCTCCGCTGCCGCCCTGCTGTGTCGCCCCCAGTCCCATCGGCCACGGTGCGCCTTACTGCGCCTGGCGCTTTTAGCGCCCCTCTGTTTGGCGCGAGAGGCGCGCGCCTTTGGCGCGCCTCGGTGAGGCCGCACCGCCTCACCACTTTTGAGGCGCAGAAGGTGCGCCTCGCCTCGCCTCGCGCCAAGGCGGGGTGAGGCGAGCGCCTTTAACAACACTGCCTGATAGCATGTATCATTTGCGCCTCATCAAATGATATCACCCGGCTATAGAACATATATTTAAGAATATATTCGTGACACTTCTAAGTTCTCATTATAGCGAAAAACCGGTATAACCTTTCAGTGCAATAGTTACTCTTAAGACATTATCACATACTATGTCACGCAAAAAAACAATCATGATATGATAAGAAGATTGTTAATATTTAAAATAATGAATACAAGTAATCATAAAATATATAGAAGTTGGTTCTAGGGCACCAACTCTACACCGCTCCAACTTGATCCTTTAAGCCCATCATATCCAAGGGTGGCTAGAAGGCCTGAATAGATCTGGTGGCTGGAAAAGAAGCGGAAACGGTTGAAGTGGAAGTTAGTTACTCTAATTTGAATCTGGAATTCAGTTTGGGTGTGTAGAGTGAGAGGAATGAGGCTTGTTGTTGTACAAGAGTAGGGAAGGAATCATAGAGGAATAGGAGGAAGAAGAGGAGGAGGAAGAAGAAGCACAACAACTTGATGGAAGTCTATCTGGGGTGAAGACTCTCTTTTCATTGAAATTCAGATTCAATATCTTTGTTTGGGCGGGAGCACATTACACAAGTTGAGAGACACATTACGAGTTCGAGGATAATCCCTGCTTGTTTGTAATTCACATGGTGATTCTAGCGAAATGAGTGATAACAAGTTTTACTAGAACATGCCAAGGATGTAGCTTCTCATTTTGAATGATGAACCTTATAAAAATTTGTTGTATCTGCTATGTTTGGGCCTTTAAGTGTGCGTGATTCATGTACAGTGATTTTTCCATGCACTTTATTAAGTATCAAAGGTTGTTTGCAGGAGAAACGTAAAAGTGGATTCACTAATTAACCCCCACTCAGTGAATTCTCATCGTTCGTGAGGGCCCGTTTCAAGTGGTATCGGAGCATCCAGGTTCCCTTCGAAAATGGACAATAGTTTGGAGTTTGGTGAAAGAGAGGTTTTTCTATGTTAAGTTTCGAGTTTTGAATTTCTGTATTGGATATGGATCGCATTAATTCAGTGAACAGCAAAAGAATTCTCACTTTCGATGCGAAGAATTATTATATTTGAAAAGATCGAATGTTGTCATATCTTTGGTCAATCGATTTGGATGTTTTGGAGGCTACTACCGGTGGTTTTATACCCCTTGTGCTAAAGGTGATGCAATGACAGCAGTCGATAGAAAGAATTTTGGAGAATAATGGTCGAGCTCGAAAAGTCATTTTGCCATCTCTTTCAAAAAAAGAGTTTCTTAAAGTTACAGGGATTACGACGCCAAAAGGCATTTGAGATAAATTGGAAAATATTTATAAAGCAATACGAAAGTGAAGCAAGCGAAGCACGGGTTTGGAGGTTGAAATATAAAAATCTCAAGATGAATGATGATGAAATAGTGGATGACTTCTTCACTCATGTCAATGAAATTGTGAGCACTATCAGAAGTTTTGGTGAGAAACTGAAAGACCCTATGGTTGTCGAAAAATGCTACATATCTTTTCGAACATATTTGATGCAAAAGTTCCAACACTCGAAGACTGTGATCCGAGTACACTTCCATTGGATGACTTGCATGGCATTTTGATTGCTTATGAAATGAGGGAAGGGGGTGTTTTCAAGAAGAAGAGCAAGGTTGATAAAGAAATATCCTTTAAAGCTTTGCAACAAGAGAAGAGCATAAAAGAAGTTGTTATGGAAGAAGAGGATTCTGATGAAGAAGGGGATGTGAAAATGAAATTTGACAAACTCATGTCATTCATTTCAAAAAATGTGAGAAGAGGCGAAGGAAAGCATCGAGGAAAGCTATCACGAGAGTGATTCAATTGTGGAGTGATTCAATTGTGGAGCTATTGGACACTTCACAATGAATTGTAGGGAAGATGATGATTGTAAAGATAAGGATGAGAAGTCAAGAAGTTCCTCAAAGAAAAAAGCTTCAAGATTTACCAGGTCAAAGTTTTCTTCAAAAGGGAAAAGTAAGAATTTTTCTAAATTTGAAAGGACAATTTTTTTATGAAAGTATGAAGAGCAGTGAGGATGAAGAGGAAGTTGATACTTCCAGTGAAGTTAGTGAAAAAGCCGTTGATTGCAAAAGTGAACGAGGAAGAGATTACCAGTGAAGAAAGCAATGATGATAGAAGTGAGGAAGAAACACAAATGAAGTTCATGCTCAAACGAGAGCTTAAGGAATGTCCATGAAAGATTTCAAAATTGGAGAAGAAGAACAAGAATCTGAAGAAAAACAGTCAATCATAAAGCAACAATGACACCTTACATGTGCCAAAGTTGATGAATGAAATTGACAAATTGAGCTAGTTGCTCGCCAAAAATATTTAGTTGAATGTCGGTATGGAAGAGAAGGCTAAAGAAAAGGGGGAGAGAGCTCGTGGTTGTTCAACAAAAATTATTGAAAGCAGAGAAGCAACTGAAAAGGTTCGAATCTAGCTTTCATAATTCTATTTGAACAGTTGGGGAAAACTCAAAAAACAAGATTGAAAAGGTTAATGCAAAGACACGGGTAGAAAAAATCAAATGTGGCAAAGAAAAACAATTCTCAAAAATCTGGAAATTCTGGTAATGCTGACTTGAAAGAGAAATCTGCTACAAATGGTGATATGAAAAAGTCGGGAAAGAAGACTAGAACGAAGCAGAAGTGTTTGGAGTCTACCATAATTTTGATTCGGAAAAAGGAACTAAGGTTGATGGTCAAAAAGCGGAAGAACAGCGGGAGTATACTTCTGGACAAAAGGCATTTTTCAAAGGGAAGTACTCATTTTATGACTACTGCTAGTATTATGGAGGTTTTGGGCACATGGCAAGAAGATGTAGGTTCAATTACCAATATCACTATGAATCTAGAGGATATGGCAGGCAGAGATTGAGAGGGATTCAACCCACTCAAAGAAGAAAAGTTCAGAAACAGTTTAAAAATTCTGAACTGAAGGTTGAAAACAAGTTTCAACCATTGGAAGAAAATTGTGGAAGATGTGAGCAGCAAGGTCACTTTGTTGAAGATTATCTCACTATTCTAACGGCCCAACTGAGTATAAATCATAATACTCAAAAGCCTCAAAAGAAGAAAAAGAAATGAGAAGGCGCCTATGGTTGAAGTGGCACTCAAAGCATCTCGAAAGGAACGTCCGTGGATCTTAGATAATGGATGTTCTTCATATATGACCGGAGATTTGAAACTCTTGAAAGATGTTAAGAAGTGCAAGGGATCAATGACCATTGGCGATAATGGGTCACTCAAGATAAGAGGAGTCGGTTTAGCAGTCATTGGAGAAGACAAGCTAAAGTCAAAGAAGTTAGAACACAACTTATTGTCTCAACTTTGTGACGAAGGCAACGGTTTTTCAGAAGGATGAATGTTTTGTGAAGAGCGTGAGAGATGGATGTGTATTGAAAAGAGGACAGCGGACATGGGACAACTTTGTTCAAGTTGATGATGCTGCAAATTCATGCTACTTGAGCTTGAAGGAAGAAAATCAATTGTGGTATCGAAGACTTGACCACATTAGACAAAAGAATTTGAGTAACCTTACCAAAGGAAAGAATGCTCGTGATGTGCCGATGCAGAAAGTGGAGATTCAAACATCTTACCCATTTGAGCTCATTCATTCAGATGTTTGTGGATCCATAAGGAAGAAATTAATTGAGTTAAGTATTTCTTTCATTGATGACTATAATCATATTGCATGCGATATGCTCATGAAACATAAGTCGGAGGCCTAGAAGATGTTTAAGAGTTTTAAAAGTGTGGTTTCCCCTTGGAGAAGTTGCGGACAGACAACAGTGTTGAATACATAAGTGGAAAATTTGAAGCATATCTTGAAAAGCATGGTTTTAATCATGAATTCAGTACACCATCTACTCCACAAAAAAATGGTGTTACTGAAATGAAGAACAAGAGCTTAGTGGAAATGGCTCACACCATGTTGGCGGAGCATGATACTTTTCGATTTTTCTGGAGGCAAGCTATTAGTACACTGGTTCAGATTCAAAACCGTTGTTTATGCCTTCAGATTCAAAACCGTTGTTTATGCCGACCCAATTCAGATATAACACCATACGAGATGTATTACAAGAAGACCCCAAGCTTGAAATGTTTTTAGGGTATTTGACAGCCCTTGTATTATCAAAGTGAAAGGTGAAAACTCGGGCAAGTTTGAGCAAAGAAGAGTTGAAGGTATCTTCCTTGGTTATCCTCCAAATGCAAGAGGATATCGTTGTTATAACAAAGAAATGGGAAAGATTGTGGATAGTGCTGATGTGAAAGTGTTCGAACACTCAAAGAATGAAGTCACGCATCAAGAAGCAAGTTCCATGAGTGAAGATGACGAAGCAGAATTAGTTGGGAAACAGGATGATGTTGGATTTGTGTAGCCCGATCCGGTTGGGCCGAATGCTTGTGGTCCGCAACTGTCGCGGGTCGAGCTCCGCGGTGAGCTCGTTGGGAGTTGTGGGTTGAATTTGTGGACTGGTGAAAACTCACTTGTTGTTAAATTTCATATTCTATATCTTTGTTTGTTCGAGAGCACATTACACAAGTCGGGATACGCATCGTGTATCACAAATTCAAGGATAATTCCTCCTCATTTGTAATCCACATGATGATTCTAGTGGAATGTATGATCGCGGGTTTTACCAGATCATACCAAGGATGTGTTGCTCGTTTTGAGTGGTAAACCTTATAAAGATCTGTTATTTCAAGGATGTGTTGCTCGTTTTGAGTGGTGAATCTTATAAAAATTTATTGTGTCAGCAGTGTTTGTGTCTAAGTGTGTGGTTCGTGTACAGAGATTTTGTCGTGCACTTTAATTGGTGTCGAAGGTTGTTTGAAGGAGAAACGTAAACGGAAGTGAATTGACTAATTCACCCCCCCCCCCCACCGTCGTGGGTGAATTCTCATCGTTCACGAAGACCCTTTTCATATAATACAAAATTAAGTTGCACTTACCTGCAAGGTGACTCATAAGTAACATTGCATATGCATCCAAGCTCACCTGACATGCATCAATGGTGATTAAAAACGAGATCAGTTGTAAGTTAATAAATAAAAAAACACCAAAAAACAAGATCTAATGAAATAAAAAAGAAAGCTAGTGACCAAAAAAAAACAGAAACCTATAGTGATATCAGATGACCCGCGTATGGACTAAATTCGTTTTTTAAGATAAAGTGCAAAATATGTTATATGGAGTGAAATGATAAAACAAGGAGGATAAGAATCTCTTAAGAAAAATAAAAATAATAACAAGCAGGAAAAAAAAAAGACAACTACCAGACCTCAAAAAAGACTGGAAACAAATTCTTATGCAAGTCAATAGAAAACACCAAGTGGTGTCTCCTTAAACAACAAGCCAGGCAGGAGCTAAGAAAATTATCATAATACCCTAGACTAGCTTTATTTTCGTTGATTTGTTACAAAAAAACAGCTGTTCATTTTAACCTATAAAACCCACAAAGAAATATCAAAAAGCAGTTATCCACAATCATAGCACTTCAATGGTATCTCAAATTTGCAAAAAATTATCATTACTGGTATTAAAAAAATGTTATAGTGAGTATTAAAATATTGAGGATATGAGTCTATCTAGATTCAAAGGCCCGTGTGTAGGTTCCGGGCGCAGCGGAAGCGCGGTTGAGTAAGCGCACAATTTTAATTTTTACCGTATTCAATGATTATTCCGGGATCAATACGACGATGAACGCCAGTTTTTATGCAATAAAATCAAAGATCTAGATAAAGAGAACTCGGAACCCAGAAAGAGGATCGACATATTTCTTTTATAATTAATTTAATTAAATTAAAGAAATACTTCCAAGGTTTTTCTTTCTTCGTCGATGTGTCTGACCGCAGATGAGCGATGCGCCTTTGTTGCGATGTAGAGACCGAAGATAGATCTTCTTTAGCGGTGATCCACACGTGCTCCGTGAATCTCTGGACGTCGCCGAAGGAATCTCCGGGTGCTAGCGCGGAGGATCCTTGTGCTTGCATCGTCCGCCTTTGATCGCTTTGAGAGCCGCTTCCAAAGCACTCTGATCTGGTGAAGGATGACCGCTCTCGTTCTTGAGAGCGTTCTTGGAGAAAAGAGAGCTCTCGAGGCTTGAGAGATTTTTCTCCAAATGTTGTGCACAACTGATTGGCTAGCTCTCACTTGCCCTGAGCTTTATAAGAAAATAATAGCATAACCGACAATTTAATTCACTAGGTAATAATAAATAATTCGCACAACTGCCATTACTTATTGGTAGAGGCCAGCATGGATGCTTGACTCAGGTGCGTCCGACCACCTCACCGGGGATGCAGGTATACTCTCCCACTATCGTCCCTATAGTGGATCCTCAACCATCACTGTTGTTGATGGGTCCACTCTCCCCATAGCCGGCTTTGGCACCTGTTCCCTCACCTCCTCCCTTCAGTTATCCTCGGTGGCTCATGTTCCCCGAAGTCCATTTAACCTACTTTCTATCAGCAAGCTGACCAGGGATCTTAATTGTAATGCTATCTTTACCTCGTCTTCTGTTTTGTTTCAGGAGCGGACGACGAACCGGGAACTTGGTAGAGGCCAGCTTCGGGATGAGGTGTACATGTTCGATGGCCCGTCTTCCATCACCTGCGCATCTGTCCCTGCTCGTGCCGTAAACCTCCATTCTCGGTTGGGCCACCCCTCCGCCTCAGCACTTCATCAGCTCTATCCCGATATTAGTCCCCGTTTATCTTTTCCTTGTGAGTCGTGTCGTTTTGCGAAACACCATCGCACATCATATTCTCCTCGAGTTGACACACGGGTCGCCAAACCCTTTGATTTGGTTCATTCCGATGTATGGGGTCCATGTGCCACCTCGGGTCAATCTGGGTATAAATATTACATTTCTTTCATTGATGATTATTCCCGTATGACATGGCTTTACCTTCTTCGAGATCGGACAGAGGTTCTCTCCACCTTTCAGACCTTTTTCCATGAAATACAGACACAGTTTTCTATCCCTGTGAAATGTCTCCGATCTGACAATGGGCGGGAATACTTATCCACTCATTTTCAGCAGTTTCTGCGGGCCCACGACATCATCCACCAGACCTCATGTCCTGATACCCCTCAGCAAAAAGGGGTGGCCAAGCGGAAACACCGGCATATCTTGGAAACCGCTCGTGCCCTCCTCTTCCACCACCAGGTACCTCTTCTCTTCTGGGGGGATGCCATCCTCACTGCTACCTATCTTCTCAATCGTCTTTCCTCCTCCATCCTTCAGGGGGAAACTCCTTTTCATACCCTGTTCCCCTCTATTCCCTCCTCACTCCCTTCCACTCCGCGTCTTCGGATGTCTCTGTTATGTCCGGGACACTCGCCCCAATCTCTCCAAACTTTCTCCCAAATCTCTTCGATGTATTTTTCTCGGGTATTCCCGCACTCAGCGCGGGTACCGATGCTTCTCTCCAGACCTCCGCCGGTATATCACCTCTGTCGACGTCTCGTTTGTCGAGAGCTCTCCTTTCACTGTCCCCTCTCCTTATCCCGACACTACCATCGATGACTGTCTTCCGCTCATGGTTCACCCACCTCTGGTGTCTCCTCTGACCGGTCATCTCTTTGGACAAACCTACTCTCGTCGTCCTTCCGCTGTACCTCCCATCTAGGCCGAGGAAACCATTGTTCCCGCTTCGTCCGATGCTCCTGTCACAGCTCCCGAGGACGTGTCGATTGCACTCCGGAAAGGTACTCGCTCGTGTCAGACTACTCCTCTCTTTGTATCTTCATACAGGGGTCTATCAGCTCTAGAGACCGTGTCGATTCCTCGAACAGTAGGTGAAGCCAAATCTCACCCCGGGTGGCTAGCCGCGATGAGGGAAGAATTGCAAGCTCTGGATGACAATCATACATGGGATCTTGTTCCGCTTCCGGCGGGCAAACAGACGGTCGGTTGTAAATGGATTTTCAAAATCCGTCTCAATCCCGATGGCTCCCTTTGCCGCCTCAAAGCCCGGCTTGTCGCAAAGGGATTTGCTCAGACTTATGGCATCGACTACTTTGAGACCTTCTCTCCAATTGCAAAGATGACCTTTGTCCGCCTATTCATCTCTCTGGCTGCTCATCATCACTGGCCGCTTCATCAACTGGATGTTAAGAATGCTTTTCTCCATGGCTTTCTTGACGAAGAAGTCTACCTGCAGCAGCCCCCTGGTTTTTCTGCCTCTGGTGCCGACTCCCATGTATGTCGTCTCCGTCGCTCCCTCTACGGCCTCAAACAGTCTCCTCGAGCATGGTTTGGCCGCTTCAGCACTGTCGTCACAGCCTTGGGCCTCTCTCGGAGTATGAAAGATCACAGTCTTCTTCCGTACGACGACGCACGGCTGTATCTTGCTTGTGGTTTATGTTGATGACATCATCATCACAGGGAGCGACTCCAGGCATCGCCAGCCTCAAAACGCATCTTCACCAGCACTTTCACACCAAAGATCTTGGTCCCCTCACCTACTTCCTTGGCATCGAGATCTCCCGGACTGCGGACACTATCTCTCTCTGCCAGCGCAAGTACGCTCTTGATATCTTGCAGGATGCCGGGTTGAGCACAGCCACCGCAGTGGACATTCCACTTGAGCCTAGGGAACGCTCCCTTCATTCCGACTCGGAACCATTTCCTCATCCTGAGAGCTATCGACGCTTGGTCGGTAAACTCAACTACCTCACCATGACGCGTCCCGACATTGCCTGTGCCGTTGGCAAAGTCAGCCAGTTCATGGAGCATCCCACCAGATCTCAGTGGGATGATGTCCTCCGCATCGCCAAATACATCAAGAAAAACCATGCACGTGGCCTTCAGTACTCACATCATGCTCACATGAATGTTGAGGCCTTCTGTGATGCGGACTATGTCAGTTGCCTCGCTACCCGCAAGTCTACCTCGGGTTTCGCCGTGTTCTTCGCCGGTAATCTCATCTCTTGGCGCAGCAAGAAGCAGACTGTCGTCTCCCGATCGAGTGCCGAGGCAGAGTATCGATCCATGGCCACAGTCACTACTGAGATCCTCTGGCTTCGTCATCTTCTCCATGAGCTCGGTTTCCCAACATCGAGCTCATGGAGATAACAGTTCAACTTATCGACAAACTTGTCGAGAGACAACATTGTTGACATTCTTGCATTACGAGTCATGGATATATCATGCTCGTTGTATTCAAAGTGGTGATTCTAGAGGATTGTATGGTCTCGAGATTTTTCGGATTATGCTGAGTAGCTGCTTATTTTGAGTAGTGAATCTTTTACATCGGGTGTTCTTTGTTTGTTTGCTTTCCTTAGTGTGTGAAAATTCAGCGGTGAGATCGTTTACTCTAATAAGTGAAGGAGGTTGATTTCGCAAGAACTCATAAAAGGGGAAATGGGATGTCGTCCACTAATTCCCTCCCCCCACCCCCTCGGTGAACTAGCACCATGCTTAGGCACTCTTTGTCGAACTTCTCTGTCGCACGCCCTCTGTTGTCGTCACTGCCCATGCACCCTATGTCGGGTCTCTTTGCGCTTTCCAAGTCTATCTGTCAGTGTTGGTGTTGACTATTTGACCCGACCCTGATGCACCACCATTTCAGGCAACCTCCAACATAGTGATTTAGTCTTAATTTGTGTGGGGTTTAGCCTATAAATAGGTTGTCTGTTGTCGATTGTAAATAAATTTTGTCATATTATTGAATTCATAGAGAGTTCTCTTCTTTGTGGGTGTTATCCTCATGCTACTCCCGAGTTCCTCGCGTAAGGACCCGGTTTCTTCTCCGTTGCACTGCATCAGTTGTTATCAGAGCGAGGTCGTTCCTTGTTACCATCAGATTGTCTTGTTTCTTTCCTATGATTCCCGCCTTTTGGATCCAGCAACATGCTTCCACCAACCTTGTTCTGCTACTCGCCCCACCAATCCAAAAGCCATGCAACCACCTTTGAACGTGCCTCCACCAGTCACATTGCACTACCCTACTACGTCTAGCTCGCTATCATCCCTTTAGGTCGGTCGGAGCACCAATACCTTCATCCTCTATATTTTTTTTAAAAAAAAAGTGCACGACGTTTGTTGGAAAAAAAATAGAGAAGTTGAAATCTTGGCAGCCTCACATGGGTCGCTCAATTTGCGACTGATCCAGGTAAAATCCTGTTATCAATCACAATCCCTACCACGGGTTCCGCCTAATGATCGGTGTCGGTAGTCTTTGCCCTCCAGACTTTCGTGACACCATGTCGGCTATTGCGATTCGCGGCGCTAGACGCATGACGGGCATAACTCTTGCTCGTCGTACACTCCACCAGAACGATCCAAGCCCTGTTACACGCACGCACTCAACATCCTATACAGTTGACTGGGTTAGATTGGTGGGAGACATCAGGGTGACTGAGCAATGCGATGTTTCCTTCTACATCAGCCGATACTAAGATGTGTGATGTGCGACGCGCGACCTGCGACCGAGTAGACACAAGTGCATGCCGGATTTTGCTAGGACACTCCTCGAGGTTTGACACCAATGCTTCTCACAATTGATGAGCCACACAATCATATTCACCAAAGGTCAGGTTAAATTCATTTTGTGGTCGCTTAGAAAGAAGCAAGTGATCGACAACGACAAGTCCTCAATCGTAACGATGTCGTCGTGCCAACCGCCACCACCACCAGCCATAGGCCTCTCTCCCTACGGCCGAACCTATTAGCGTTGGCGCTAATCTCCACCCTCCATCTGACAGCACTGCAACCCATGCATCATTGGAAGAACTTCACCCCCTCGGTAGATTTGACAACACAGACAGAACCCGACATGAGTGATGATGAAGGCATAAAAGTGGGGGTAAACGCGAAGTCGATGCATCCAGACCAATTTGTTGTTCATGGCTCCCTTCGTGAAGCAGCTTTTCATGCTCCAACAACTAGAGGCACTTACTGCTTGTCACCAACAGAAGGTTTTGCTCGCACTCCCACCATACAGATTATTGGAAACGCGAAGTCGATGCATCCAGACCAATTTGTTGTTCATGGCTCCCTTCGTGAAGCAGCTTTTCATGCTCCAACAACTAGAGGCACTTACTGCTTGTCACCAACAGAAGGTTTTGCTCGCAATCCCACCATACAGATTATTGGTTATAGATTCCCCAAAACGTATCAAAGAGAGAGAGTTCTCTCCTTTGTGGGTGTTATCCTTGTGCTTCTCCGGATTCCCTCGCATAAGAACCTGATTTCGTCTCTGCCACGCTGCATTAGACCTGAAAAAGGTTGTGGTGAGACTTATGAAATTCTATGGGGGTCGATGATGGAAGTGGAGAAGTTGGACCAAAGGCCTGAGACTACAACCCATCAGTGATCCCAATTGGGGGTGCGGAGGCTCCACCCCGGTAGTATGGAGCAGTTCGATTGGGCTAGGGTTATTTTTTTCTCCATATATATATGTTATGTTATAGCCCTGTGAGGCATCTTGCAACTCCAGTCTCAGTGATTTTGGCTCTCCTCTGCCCGTGATTTTCTCCTGAACTTGGGGTTTCTTCCACATAAATTCTCAGTGTTGTTGTTTTTCAATTTTCTGTTTTTTGTGGTTGTCCAGCAGATCGTTTCGTAATGATATCAGAGCCTTGTTCGATCAACCCTAGATCCGATCAGGTTTCGTGATTTGAAGGACTTCGAAGATTTGACCTACTTTCGCAATCTTATTTCTCCTTGTGATGGCAACTATAATGTTTGATATTACAACTTTGGACCAGAACAGCAAGTTAAGATGTGAGTTATTCTCACAAAGATGGATCTCGACGATGCATTGTTGGGACTCAAAAAGATGCCCAGTTCGTTGACCATGGATGAAAAGCAACATAAGGATCATAAGGCTCTTTCTCAAATTCACCTACACCTATCAAATCAAATTTTGTAGGATGTTTTGAAGGAGAAAACCATTGTTGCCTTGTGACTAAAATTAGAACTGTTACGTATGACGACGAACCTTACCAGTAAGTTGCATCTAAAGCAAAGACTACCCTCATCACACGGCAAAAGGCGCATCTATTGCGGATCAATTAAAAGTATTTAAAGGAATTGTTTCAAATTTTGAAGATATGACTCTAATTTTGTTATTACTACAACCAGAGACACCGTGAGAGAGGGTGAATCAGGGGGTTGCTCACTTTAAATTATTCTTTTAGGATCCTGTTCTCATGTTAGCAGGAATTGTGTTCAACTTGTCTCTCTTGATGGCGCTCTCACCAAAACATATACAAATATGCAGAAAAGTAAAGCACGCATGTGACATGAAGATTTTATTTGGTCACCGCAAAAGGCTACATTCAAGGAGCACACACCGACGATATGTCGATGTGTCAAATCCACTACTGCACTAGTTAAATTCAGTCGTGATCAATTCATGCCAAGGATCACTTCTTTTACAATGTTTTGGGTTCAATCACTTCTCACTCAAAGTGCACTACCCTTGCTTGATTCTGTAAAGTCGCACTGACGATGCAAGGGGCACTCTCTTCTTTTCCTTCACACACTGCTTCAGGGAAGGTCTTCAATAGTTTATAGACGTGCGGGTCTCTCCATAATCATAAATGAAAACATGATGTTGTGCATCCCTAAGGAATTAGCATCAAGAAACTCTCCATTTTTATTTCTCCATAATCTCTTCGATTTCCTTCAAACATCGTGGTCCTCATTATTCCAAAAAATCCGTATGTTTCCTTATTCTCACCTGATTGAATTATAAATCGTATATTACAATTGATAATGCATCTATGGATGCAGACACTACAGAACACGACGCGAACACAACTCGCGTCGTGACCTCAATTACCAGATCCACTAAAACCACCCAACTCCTACATTTAAATCACCAAAAATATTGCCACATATTCCTCCTTAATCTTGGCATGATCTCCTCCATTATACCACGAACATTGCAACTGTGATCTGCAATTGGCAAAATTCACGGAATGACTCTTACGACTGCCTCCAAGCCGTATCTTCACCTGCCCCCAAGCCGTATCTTCACCACAAATGATAAAGGGTGTGACCCTTGCGTTTCACTAAGTGAAATGACTCTTATGCATGGTGTTGATGATCCTTATGTTTGCTCCTTGTACCATTGAGATCACCCATATGGTTTCTGGGTCTATTCTTTCTACATGATATCAGATCCCGGGAAATCCTAGGAGAGCCACTTCCCTATTTATCCATTATCTCTCTCTCATGTTCTCACTCTCATATTTTCTCTGCTACCTGGTTCCAGCCAGCAGTTTTCCCAGGGCCCCACTGTCGACCTCTGTCCTACCGCACCCTGGCCTCCACTGCCAAGGCGTTGTGCATCACTCGAGTGCTCCACCAGTTGCAGCACATGCCTCTCCAGGCATGACACGCTCTTGCTGGCAGTGTGTCCTCCAGGGATTCTGCCAACATCACTCTGGGCTACGCCTCCAAGGTGCAGTACCTCAGGCAACCCTCCTTGTTGAGACCAAAGGAAGATGTTTAAATCTAGAGTTGTTGTAACCTTGGGGAGTTTGTTGAGACCCAGGGAGAATCCCGTAGATTATGATTGATTGTCAAAGGGAAGAAGACTTGTGAAGAGAGGAAGTGGATATGGTTTTTGTGTTGGCTTTTGTTGTCAATATCATGTTCAAACTCACATAAATTAAAGTTTATCATGTGAGGTAAAGGCTGTTTGGAAGTCTGAAGGTGTTTGAAAGAAGTTTGGAGTTGTTTAGAAGAAGTCTGAAAAATGTTTATTGGGTCAGAATAATTGGTAGACCTCAATACGTAAGGGTCGTTCTGCGATATGTAAGGGTCACTCCATGATATGTAAAAGTTATCAAAAGTGGTGTTCCTCGATACAGAAGAGCCACTCTGCGATATGTAAAGGTCACTCTATGATATGTAAGGATTATCAGAATTGGTAAAGCCCTCAATACTTACGAGTCACCATGATATATGTAAGGGTCGATCTATGATATGTAAGGAACACTCTGCAATATATAGTGATACGTACGGGTTACTCGAAAAGTAAGAGTAAATCCAAACTTTGCCAAAAATTGAGTGTGATGGACTGGAGAAGCAGTTGAAAAGTAACTAGCTGGAAACTGTCGCATTGCGATTTGGACGACTCAGAGGGATCAAAACTCATCCAAAAAGTTTCTTAAATAAATCAAAGGTGACTAAAAAGGTTGGGATGATCTGAGGGCATAAATTTCAATAAGAAGAAGTTGAGACGCAGTTGAAAATAGTTACTTGTTTGAATTTCAAATTTGAAATTCAAATTTGAAGAGGGAAAAAGTGTTACCGTTGTGTAAGACAAGGAACACGGTGTTGGAGTTGGTGCCCTAGAACCAACTTCTTTGTACTTTATGATAAACTTATATTCATGGTTTTGAATATTAAAAAATTTCTTATCACATCATGATTGTTCTTCTGCGTGACATAGCATGTGATAATGTCTCAAGAATAGTTGTCACACTAAAAGGTCATAGCAGTTTTCTGCTATGATGAGAAACCGGAAGTGCCATGACGCTATTCTTGAATAAACGTTCTATGGCCGGATGATATCATTTGAAGGGACCCAAATGATACAGGCTATCAAAGGTGGAGACTCATAGAACTTTGAGCCACCTTCTCATGGTGTACGCCCCTAATAATATCCAGTAGGATATTATGAGAACGAGACCTGACAGTAGGAAATTCATATTACAAGTGTCATTGGATATTTCTATCTGCGGACGTGTGAAATGATCCTAAGACTTTAAGATTATTATTGATGGATATTATTTGTCGTGTACTTTGATGTATTGACAAAAACTGTGACGACATATGCTCGCAACGAAGTAGGATACGTTGGGGGCGTCACGAATAATATTGCATTAATGAATAATGCGAGAAAAGATTTATCCCTTCTGTTCATTAATGGAAGTAAATATCTCAGGCTCTTTGATGGAAATAGTATAGTCTAAATAAATCCATGGTCATGGTGTTCGCTAGGCAAGTTCTATTTTCAAAAAGTCAAAGAACGAGATATCAAGCATATAGGTAGGTTGATGACACTGGCATGCAACCTGCTCGATTGGAGATATTGTGATAAAGGAATTATATTACACGGTAAGCGTTCGTATGAGGTGGCATGTTGTTGCGGCATCAACTTCTTTCTCTATGGGTGTCTTAGCGTGTTGTTAGACGCTAACATTGGACTTTAGACAGACTCGACTAATGCCACTGAGAAAGAGGCATAGAGGGTCACACACTAAGTGTATCCGGAATCTCAGTTAAATAATTTATTATTTAACAAGTAGAATAAATATTATTCCCGGTTGTGGTTTAATAATTATTCAGGAAAGTCTGATCGCATTTTATTTATTTATCGGCGAATGATGCAGTTAAATCTATTTATATATTTAATAAATAAATGATCATTATTCAAGGCCCGGTAAATATTTCGAAGGATGGGCGGACCGAGTTTTAGATCCTCTCCCAATAGGATCTCAACCATAAATTTCAAATGTGGCAATTTAGGAAATTGAAACTACTGTCAAATCTTTAAGAGAAAGCCACATCAGCAAATTTGCTTGAAATCTCCAGAAACCCAATTTTACGGCGCAGCATACCCTTTGCGGCGTGACCAAGCAGGTTCAACTGTTCCTCAACTGCTATGAGAGTTAAGGCGTAGAACATACCTTTACGGTGAAAACTACATCAACTCACCAGGATCTCCACGGCATAAACAACCAACGAAGCGTTGCCTCCTATAGGCACTCAAAAACAGCAGTCCTGGATTTCCTTCAATCTGTTAAATCCAGACCCTCCACAGCATGATGGGATTCTGCAGAGAGCAACGCATTCAACGCATTCAGCGGCTAGCCAATGATTGCGGCGTGAACATCAATTCTCCAGCGCCACTAAATGTCTTCCTGGCCAGCATCTACGGTGTGGCCATATCCTTCACCAGGAAACATAAAAATGCTTACTCTTCTGCGGCGTGATCAGGGCCTTGCCCCGTATAAACACCCTGTGCCACCAGATTTCTCCAGAATCTCCAGTTTCCTCCAGACTCCCAGAAATACAAATCCATTACCAGAAACTTCAAAGACCTTCAACACTTCTCCAAGCACTTGTAAACATTGACAACAAATCCAATCAACAATTCTTTGGGCTTCAGTCACAACATTCTCCCCTTTCAGATTTTGTTGGCAATTCAAATCATAAGACTTTCACTCCCCCTTTGGCAATAAAATGCAAAGGGTCCAACAACTTGCCACTGCTTTAAGAACGAAACAAAAAGTCTCTAATAATTTCTTAAAGCCTGTGTGAGTCAAAGCTCAGTGTAGGAAACAAGAGAAAGAATCAAGAGCTGCAATGTAGGTAAAGAATTGTAAGACAGCCCCTTTTCCCCTTGCAAACTCCCCCCAGATAGTATATCTCCCCGTCTTTGACACCCAAATACCAGATAAAGCATTAGATATAATGGGGAGAGTGGAAAGCTCAAACCTTGTTAGTTTAAGGAAATTGGTTGAACTCCAAGGTTCAACCTATATCTTTCAAATACATGAGCCGCCGATGGTTTTGTGAAGATATCCGTCATTTGATCTTGAGTTCCAATGAATTCAAATTTACAACATTGTTCCCACTTTCTCCATTATGAAATGGTACCAGATCTCAACATGCTTCGTACGAGAATGATGAACCAGATTTTTACACAACTCTGTCAAATGATAGAAGGGATGGACCAATACCCAAGGTCTCTCTCTAAGGAAGGCCTTGAGGTTATTTTATAATGAATAATAAAGTCCACATCAGACCACAAATCCGATGTGGGACGCAGACTCCAACACTCCCCCTCAAGCTAGGTGTACTTAGCTTGAACACATAATTAAAGAAAACAAACCAAGAAAAAAACAAAGCATGCAGACACTCCCCCTCAAGCTGGACATACCCAGCTTGATTACAAAACAAGATGAAACATAAAAGAAATCAGTCGCGATCGCAGCTCCCCCTCAAAAAGTTTATGGATGAAGCCACTGAAAAAGATGTGTCGGGAAAGCCGCACAAGCGGGGAAACCGCATTTGTGGGGTCGGTCGATGAGCACCGGAAAAGACGCACCGGTGGGGCCGGTCGACGGAGCGCCGGGAAAGCCGCACGGGCGGGCCGGAGCGATCGGAGGCGGGGATTCAGCAGGAGGTACCGGTGACAGGAGGTGGGGATGTCGAGCAATCCATGTCAGATCGGCACAGGACTGCCGAGTGGAGGGCCGGCATACAGGGGAGGCAGCGCGCCAAATCTGGATGGTGCAGTGAGGAGGGGAGTCGATCGCCAGAGGAAGGGCCGTCGGGAGGGAGAATGATGGGGAGGCAGGCCTCCAGAGCTAGACGGCGCGGTGAGCAGAGGGGGGGGGGGGCGGTCGCCGGAGGCGGACGGGAGAGCAGCTGCAGAGGAGCCGTAGGTGCCGTCGCGCTCAGGGAAGGGGCAGTCGGGTGTCGTCGCACACACAGAGGGAGCAGTGGACAAAAGAGATCGCGCGGGGGGGCGACGCGTGAGGACGGTGACGGGAGGCGAGTGCGTCCGCTGGAGGAGAGGTCGACGACGAAGGCGGAGCGTCCGCGGGAGGAGGCCAATGATGGGATCCGGCCGAATCAGGCCAGATCTGGGAGAGGGGAGGCCGCCCGGTCCGTCGCGCACAGAGGAGGAGGTCGCGGCTCATGCAAGCCGGCGGAGGGAGAGGCGGACGGCCAGCGAGTGTCCTTGCGCGCAGGGAGGAAGCCGCCGGGAAAGGAGCCGCAGGAGGAGGCGGAGGGCTGTGGGCGGACGGAGGGCCGCAGAAAAGGGAAGCAACGCAGGGAGGCAAAGACGGCGTCGACGTCGCGCGCAGGCTGGAGGAGGACCGCCGGAAAATCCATCGTGCACAGGAAGGGATGGCGTCGAAAGATGGAAGACGCACGCAGGGCCTCACCGGGAACATTTGTGTAGGAGGGGAGGGCGTCAGAGAATTAGGGCCATGTGCCCGCCGCCCCCCCAATGGAGGGGGGGGAAATTGAACCCTAGAACGGGAGAGACAAACGAGGGAGGGTTTTTAGATCAAACCCCCCTTTGATACCATGTTAAATGATAAAAGGGATGGACCAATACCCAAGGTGTCTCTCTAAGGGAGGCCTTGAGGTTATTTTATAATGAATAATAAAATTCACATCGGACTTGTGTCCGATGCGGGACGCAGACTCCAACAAACTCAATAGCACTTTTGTTGTCGCATTGAATCATCATTGGACGTTGCACTTTTTCACCAATGTAATCCAGTTGTTGCTTCATCCAAATAAGTTGAGTACAAGTTTTGGTGATCGAAACAGATTAAGCCTCCGTTGTACTCAATGAAACACAATCATATTTCTTGCTAAGCCAACCAACACAATTACTCCCAATATGGAAATCACCACCACTTGTGGATTTTCAATCCACAATGTCACCGGTCCAATCAGCATCTAAGTATGCCAATAAATCCATGTTCCTTCCAGATATAAACAACAGACCATAATGCAAAGTTACTTGAACATACCTCATCATTCTCATCACCGCCATGAGATGTTCCTTCTTAGGACAACTTCAAAGCCTTGCTGTCAAGCATGTAGAATGGAAAATATCCAGCCTGGTTGCAGTAAGAAAGAGTAAGCTACCAATTATTCTTGTATATGGGGTTGAGTCTACCACCTCACTGTCATCATGTGTACCCAATTTTGTTCCAACTGCAATTGAAGTTGAAACAGGTTTGTGCTCCTTCATTCTTAGATGTTTATTAATTTTATGCGTTCTTGGTGTTTGTGGAATCACTTAGTGATGTTATACGTTATTGATTTGTGCTTGTTGTTATTATTTAAACCTCATGGAAAGCCCGGGTACTTGGATAGGCTAAGCTAAACAGGACAAGGTCCTCCACCACTAGCAATGCAAATGAAGTAATTATGTGGTGCCCCCACTGGCCATAAAAGTAATAGAAATCCGAAATCCACCGCTAGGGTGACGTAGAACTTCTAGGTAGCCCACTCCTAGTGACCTTAGGATGTTTCATTGCTCCCTTTAATTGCTTTAGTTCAGGTGCAACCATTCCCACTAGATATACTTGATGCCCTGGCACTGACTGCTAGCCTTGCCAGCCCGAGGCGATCGGGAACACGCCCCAGGTATGTTACGGGCCGGCTCGTGTGCCCAGTTCAGGGGTGACCCAGAGTTGGTTCGTGACATTGCAACGCATCAAAACCCCAACACTCTGCAAATATATTGTCACGTTATTTTGCAAACCCTTCTCCTCCCTCCCTGTTCTCTGTCGTGGCAGGTTACACATAACAGAAGTTATAGAATCCTATCTCCCTCAAGTACGTATTCCGCACTTGAGTTTAGCTTTCTAGCATAAAAATTCCCAAACAAAGAGGAGCAAACCAATGAGTTTACATTAGAAAGGGTTTACAGAAACTCAAGTAAAAGTTCACTGAATATAATTAACAATACCAGCAATAAAGTGATTCACTGCATTAAAAATATATTAAAATATGTTTGATTGTCAGCAAGACAAATCTGAAAAGATTTGCAGCAACAATTTTAAATTTTCAGAACATGCAACACACCGGAAAATGCATTTACATATTCAACGTTTCAAGAAGTAACTTCATCAGTTTCTTAAATTCCGCTCTTACTTTCAACATGGTTAAAACCATTCAAGGTCTTCAAAAAAAATTAGATTCCAATATCCAGGTGCATCTGAAGCCCCCAATGATCCAAAATCTAAATCAGTTAATGCCAGTCTTTAATGTCGTCGCACTGGCTTAGGTTCACAAGTTCAAAATGGGCCTCAGGTTCTTAAATGCTTTCATTTGATGGAACAAGGCATGCAAAACTAAAAAATGAAGAGCACACAAACCTTTGCATGAACCATTTAAGCAACTTCCACATACAATATTTACCTAAAATTGCACAAAAGTACATACACATTGTCAATTGACAGAAATTTTAAGCTCCAATTCAAACAATTTGAGCACGTGTACAAAAACCTGAGCTGTACGCCCCATCTTATCATAGCTGTGTTCACAATTCACCAAGTCACCATTGTAAAATTCCTGTCACGTATAAAATGAATCATAAGATAACATGCAATCAAGTGCAGCAATATAGAGGCTGTTAGGTACTTGGAATATGTGGGGCAGCTGGGGTGGTTGGGAGAAATATGCACGGGAATGAAAAGGAATATGTTGGGGGTCCAAGTTTTGTTAGGGAGGCTGTTATATAAAGGGGGTTGGGGAGCTAGAGTAGGACACACAGAGAGAATATTGTTAGGAGTTGGCCGTGAGGCTTGGAATCAGCTTTCAGCTTGGGCGGGGGTGCTACAATGCCTCTCGAGTGTCTGTTTCTTCTTTCATCCTTCCTCTTCCTCCATTCATTTAATTCTGGTTCCTTCTTCTGTAATATACAAGTAGTATGTCCCTGTTTCATATCACTTGGTCAAACCTGTCGCCGGCTCACATCATTTCCACTTCGTTCTTCCTCTGTTGCATCACGTCTTGAGGAGCCGCATCCACAGCCGCCCACTTCCGCAGCACAAGACGCTCTCTTCCGACTTGTGAGGAGGCACACACCACCGGTTTTCCCTCAGACACATCGCACACTGCCGGGTTCATCTCGTAAGCAATGGCACACATTCCCAGCTCGCGAGCGTTGCCGGATCCTTCATCCGCATTGGGAGCGGCGTGCGGCGGGATAGTCGCTCACAGGAGGGGAGCGTGACTGGTTATTTCCTACAGGCGGAGCACTGCTGGAACTTCCAATCGCACAAGAGGAGGCGCTCTGGCCATTTCTTTCGCACAAGTGAAGTAGCGCACTGCCAAAAATAAATCATTAACGTGGGAGGCGAGCTGCGTCGCCGGATTTTGAACCAAAGTGTGCAGCTAGACGCGAACGGAGCAGATTGCTGCCACATTTGTCACTCTCTACACAGTTCGCTGACGCGCGACGAGAAGTGTTGTTGGAAACATTGCGTAAGTACACTTTGTTGGACCCGTGACGCTCCCGACAACGGACCAGAACCCCGCAGAGCCCACTCACTAGGGATGCACTCAATTGGGCCACTAACTGGGCCGGGTTCAAGCATTGTCCCCTTGCCAACGGGGGATTTAATATCGCCTCCGTCGAGAATCGAACCCGGGGCTGACTGGCATAATAGCCACCAGGCCTAGTGGTACCAGAGATGCTCCCCGGTGACTATTATGCCAGTCAGCCCCGAGTTCGAATCTCTGGGGAGGCAAGATTAAATCCCCCACTGGCAGGGGGACAGTGCTTGAACCCGGTCCAGTTAGTGGCCTAGTTGAGTGCATCCCCAGTGAGTGGGCTCTGCGGGGTTCTGGTCCGTTGTCGGGAGCGTCACGGGTCCAACACACTTTTTGCATGTGCGCGGAAACGGATGAAACGCTACAGAAACTCCAGCGGCTCAACGCTAAGCTGCTGCAAAACCAGCACACACGTGGGAGCAAAATTGGAATTCCCACTAGCAAGCAAAAGCGGAGTTCCGAACATGATTTTTACTCTGGCCGCATCGTCGGGAGGAGTTGCAGCCGCACAAGGTCAATCGGCCTTGATTGGCGTCCGAGCTAGTTGAGGCGTGTTTTGAGGACACTGTGTGATCCACGGTGATGAGGTCACCGTTCCGTATACCTCACTTGAGCAACCTGTGCAACTGCAAGATATTGATGGGTCGACTTCGCATGCTTTGTTGCCTGCATTGTTTGACACGCAACCTATGGCGTTTGGCGCTGGCGAAGGTGAAATGGGGGCGCAAGAGGTACAGCACAACAAACGAGCGAAGCCATCTACACTTTGTTTCCTACGGTAAAGTCATCTGATTGGGACGTTGGTCGTGTCTAGCATGAATGCGTTGTTGGCAGAAAATACGAGTGAAGATAAGAACAAAGGGCCTTCTACACTCCGTCCCCTCCATTGCATGGGTCGGCTGCAAACAGCAGCGCCAACAGTGGCATTTAGTGATGTGGCAAAAAGGAGTGCGACGTGGACGTGGTCGCACCTTCCTTAGGCCACGCACCAGGCTCCCCGGAGAGGCTGACAGTCCTTCCACAACCAGTCCTTGTGTCGTGATATTTGGTCGTTGGGGTATATTTGGCGATAGCGAACCGCTTTGATAGTTTGGGTTGGGCAAAAGTAATTATGCAGTTTCCCACTGGGAACCATAGAAAGAACATGGTGGATCACTGAAACGCACGGCCGATTGTCACCTATCAACCGGTCAAAGTTCCGGTGCTCTGCTAATGTGTATAGCAGTACTCGGGTCGAATCCTCGGCGATGATACTTTGTAATAGTCGTTTGTTTTTAGTTGATTGTATTTTGATTAGGGGGATTTGTTTGCAGAGCTTAATTGAAATGACTAATTGATTATGATTGATTTAACAAATTGATAATAATTGGGGTGAGTTCATTATTAGGGAGTTAAGCTTGTGATATCCTTGAGTTTTGCTTTATATTGCATTTAAATTAACACCCACTTCACAAGTTGCCGTCGATTAGAATTCTTAAGTGTTAAAGCTTTAATCCAAGTCTTAACTTAACTAGGATTCTAAACTCAATCAGTACTTGTTTATGGTAGTGTATTTATGGTTCCAATAATCCATGGAAACCACTTGCTAAACAAAATATGTCATTAATTCATGACATATTAAGTCCAACATACACAATGTTAAATTAACGAATACTCATCGAGCAAATACTCTCAATCACTTAACATCCCTAAATTATTACTCACCCCAATGAGATATTTACTCAGCCATTTGGGTGTTTAATATTCTGGATATAATAATTATGATGATAAATTAAGAATAGAAGAAAAAGAAAGAGATTAGAAAAGAGTGGTACGTCGACACACACACGAACGATGATGATAATTAAAAACGGATTTTCGATTGAATGAGGAAGCAAAAGAATGGAAGGGGATTCAACTGAATTTAAACTATTTAAAGAACATAAATATTAAACTACAGAAGGTGGATGAGAATAAGAGATATTGAAGAAGAAACTTGCATTAAAACAGAATTACAAAAGAAAGGACTTACAAAATTACAAAAATGAAGAACATGAAAGTAAGTGAAAACAAAGAGAGGAGGAAAGGTCTCTCAAGTGAAAACTTGAGTATGGAAGATCCTCCCAAGCCTTTGGCAAGGCTTTGGTCGTGCCAATATGATCTCCTCTCTTCTGAAATGCCAACCCCTCTCAAGGAGAGAAGGGGAGAGTATTTATAGCCCAAGGAGTGGACTGTTTGCATTCTCAATCTGTCCCTCCACTTGCATCGCCGATTTGGCTATTCAGACAGCCGAATCTTCTAATATCTCCTTCAAAGTTGTAGACAATAATGTTGGCCGACTACTCTCAAAATTTGGAGTCATTTGGACTTACGGATCAAAAGTTATGGCCGGTTGATTAAACAAAGTTAAACTGTCCATTTCAATCCAGTCTTTTTGAAGTCCATAATGTGAAAGGGTTTTTGAATATGAAGATGCCTTCAAATCTGAATGGTTTCTTCAACAAAGTCGGCCGCCTATATCTCCTCTTTTACACTGCAAAATCTCAGCTCGATTTGATGCTTACATCATGAGATATGTCATGCATACTATACTGATTTTAATTCTCGGCCAGAATGGTGGGCTGGACTTCAAAGCTTTATTTGGGCCCCTTGTACTTGGATTTGGGCCTTGAAATTTTTATCCAAGATGACATGTAGTGTCCCCCGAATTATGGTGGAGAGTTAATGTTTTTGGACTTCTGGATTGAGCCCAGTAAATCAATCTTCAAGGCTGGTCCAGTTTGTTCACAGA
Source organism: Viscum album (assembly GCA_963277665.1). Classification (NCBI taxonomy): domain Eukaryota; kingdom Viridiplantae; phylum Streptophyta; class Magnoliopsida; order Santalales; family Viscaceae; genus Viscum; species Viscum album. Next base: position 56,871,303 of record OY728145.1, on the reverse strand, counting down.
TTCTTTGGTCTTGTTTGTGAGGACCATATGACCCTTCAAATGGCAGAATTGGCTCATGGTACCTTCTAATGAAATGTTGTATATTGAAAGGAGAATCCTACAAAACAAGAACCACACAATTTGGATCAGTATAGTGACAGTTATTATTAAAACATTAAACTGACTCAATTGGACTACTTCTAAAAATGCTCAAAAATTATATTTAATATTAAAACATTAATATTTCACACAAATTATGCACATTTCATATAAAATCAGTAAAGAGAGTATATAATAAGTCATGAAAATATTAATAACATCAATCACGAACCTATGCACCGAAAAGAGCAGCATTATAAACCAGGGATTCGCCAAGCACATTTACAAATCCGCAAGCAAGCTCAGTCTAATCCATTGGCAGGCCATCTGCGGGGTGATCATCAACCAGAGCAGCATATCTGGATGATTGCATAGAATTTGTGTGCAGAAGGAGGGCATGTCCTAGCCAACCACCGCAACCAGTGAAGTGGACACGAGCCAAGGAGCGTTGCGAAAAGCGAGCGGTCAACCCAACGCGCAACCAGGAGAACGAAGCATGGGACTGACAACTGCATCTAGTACACCAAAACTTCACCCTGTATCTCACCTTGAGGACAAGATGATTTTCAATAGTGCAGCAATGTTAGGTACTTGGAATATATGGGTCAACTAGGGTGGTTAAGAGGAATATGACGGGGACCCACGTTTTGTTAGGGAGGTTATATAAAGGGGTTGGGGAGCTAGAGTAGGACACATAGAGAGAACATTGTTAAGAATCAGCTATGAGACTTGGAGTCGGCTTTCAACTTGGGTGAGGGTGCTACAGCACCTCTCGAGTGTCAACTGGTCTGACCTGTCGTCCTTACTCCGCTCCTACAGATGCATGGGGTGTAATATACAAAAATATAGAAGAATTATGTTTGGGTATAAAGCATATAACTCAACAAAAGGCATTTCAAATAACAAAAACCCATAAAAAGTATTATCTTTCAAATAAAAAGCCTTGATAGATAGAACATGTGATGTATTTTTAAATCACATTAATTTCATGATAATCTGGATGAAGGATATCTTTTGATAGTATATACGACAAAAAATAAAATAAGTGGTTTTTTCAAGGCATATGTTAATGAAGCGAAATTAAGATTACGGAAACCTTATCTTTTGTGTGTTTATTAGTTAGTTATATATTATTTTCATTATAAGATGATAACAATTCTGATTGTTTTCTTATTTCTTGAAAATATCGATGTTTGTACTTATTCATTGATATAAACTTAATCATTCATATACTATCCATGGCACTATAATAGATTATTTATATTTATTGATAATTTTCCAATTTCATTACATGATTGTTCAAGTTATGATATGTGAAAAAGAGTGATTAGCCACTGAAAGAGGCTAATATTCATTGTTTATATTATAATATTCATGTGCTTTATTAATCATAAACACCATTTTTAGTGCATTTTACACTTTAAACATTATTTCATATTATAATTGTAATTCCTTCTTAAAATGCACTATTACATAGTACATTTTTTATGGTTCATTTAAAGTACCCAATGATCTTGATTTTATTTTCATATTTAATTTTCAGGTTTCTCATTACATTGGGAACAATTCATACTTTTGGAGTACTTGAAAATTCATATTGAAAGACCACCAAAGTTGGCCTTGAACAAACAACATTCTAGGTGAAGTGAATTGGACAACAGCCCAATAAAACTACTGTAGCGGTCAATATCGGTCAATATCCAAGCTCAATAATTCTGAAAATTGAACTGAAGATAGAGGACATCATGGTGAACATTTCTTCCAACAACAGTGACAAGAGCTAATTCTGAGTGTTAAATGGAGTTTCATGCGGCCCAAGTTGGAGATAAAATTTTGGGTCAGATTCTGTGGCCCAGAAAAACAGTCCACCAATTTAATCATATCTCGACAACCACAAATTCATTTGGGCTGAAATTTTACAGAGAGGTAGGAGACATCCGGAGCTTCATTTTTGTCTTCTATGGCCCACTCCAATTCGGCCATCTAGAAGGTCATCTAGGCGCCTCTGTTCGGTGGATGCAAGTTGGCTGCAACTTCGGGTCAAGGGTGGAAAAGTCTCACCTCCCTTACTTTCCACCACCCTAAGCCTACCATACTCAAGTGGGATCCTTTGTATTGTTGGGAGCTCGACCCAAGCCTCTTGAAATGCCTATTTAATGCAGTGGTGGTGATGGAGTTTTTCATCTTTGGTGCTTTCTTTCATTGTAATGTTATGCTGCATTTTTGTTGTCTCAAGTTTGTCTTTCACGTGTAAGTTGTTCTAATTCATCTTAGTTTCTTGATAAAAATTCTCCATCTTCTCTTATTTTGTTCTTCTTATTATCACATTGATACTGTTGCTTCATGGTGTGAATTTATTCACACCAAACCTTGTGAAATTATTCACACAACAGTGGAGTGATTGTTTTCTTTTTATTGTTTTTTTTTTTTACTTCTTCAATTCCCCCCTCATGAGTCTACTTCCCGCTTCCATTGAAACCATAGCATCAATGGAGGGCTAACCCTCTTATGGGTTGATCCAAGGGAGTAGCAAGGGGCTGGATTGGATGTTATTTCTCACTATTAATTTCTAATCAATTCTTTTCATTAAGAATTTCATTTGACGATTTTAAAACTTCTTCGTCCTTTTTGAATTTTCAGGTCGCACACTTCAAATGCTAATACGAACATTTACCTTGGAATGCTCAAAACATTGATCCTCCAAGTGTAAAGTGATTAATATTAGCGGAACTGACCGACCGACACCGACAGACACTGTAGTGGTGCGGACTTCGGGGTCAACTTCACTGTAGCGCTTTTGACTTCCAGTCGGCAGACACTGTAGCGCTTTTGACAAAGTTAGTTGCCGATCATTGTTGCAATGCGGACTTACTATTTCGGAACAGTGGACTGTCTTCTTCATTTGTAGCCCATTTCGGGCTAGGGTTTACTACTGAAAAAAACCCTCTGTAATTTGTGCTCCCGAATAGTGAAATATTTTTGTCTCTCCCATGGACGTAGGGATTATTCCCGAACCACGTAAATCGTTGTGTCCTCTGCTTTCTTTCTTTCGTTTTTTTTTCCCGTTTCTGTCGTTGTGTCTCCCGGCGATTCCGCAACAATTAAACCAGAAAGTGGTGATGTTGTTTAATCTTATTAAATGAACTCATCTCAAATATAAGAAATTGAAATAGTTGAAAAATGAATGCATCCAATCCACCTCAAGTAATAACCTAGGATCAACTCATCCTTTTAAATTGAATTCACTTAAGTCTTTTAGTGTTAACTTAAACCTATCTAAAATCAACCCAAAGTTGGCCACTTAATAGTTAAAAACAGTCCACAGAATATACGTGTCTATAGGTTTCTTCTTAAGTCTCTGAGGATTCGACAACACAAGCTAAACTACAAGCGACCGCTTAAACCTAAAATCTTGGGTAAATTTGGGCGAGACCAAAGAGGCAAGCAACTTGCACATCGGATGCTTCTACCTTGACCGCATCTTTTTCAGCAATGATGATTGGAGGCGCGCAACAAGAACCGTCCACACTGTGTTTGGGCACGCGAACTCGAAGTAGCTTGGCTTCCTCTTCCGTTCGAGCAGCCTGCGACACAACCAGTTGCATCTGGCGAGACAACAAAGCAGGGGCACAACGTGGGGGACTCACAGGCAACGCTCGATCACGTTGGAGCGGTGCGAGACACGTTTTACCAGTCACGTGACGGTTGGCACTATGCGCGCTCACATACCAGTCACTCGCTTACCTGTGCTCGTCGCACGGGACTCAAGAAGTTGGAACAACCGGGCAAACTTATATTTCCACGAGCAAAAACAGTATACCACACTAGCCAAACTTTTATGGAGCCACGACGCAGGGAGGACCGTTTGGGTGATAGCTTGAAGAGTTTATGATAAGATGCTAACTCAGTTTCTATGGGACCATATATCTGGGAGTACCATTTAGAAGATTGCTTGGAAATTATGTGCTAAAAGGGGGCGGGACCAAGTCGTTCACTATGGCAACGCACACCCCAACATATAAACATGGGATTGGGGGTTGCACCAGAAATTCATCATGTCTCTCACCTTGACGACAAGGTGAATTTGAAGGGGGTGGCGATGATAGATATCACCTATACCACCTGGAAAAAAGAAGGGTCTGAGGGTAATTGCAAGAGATGGAAGAGGTTAGAAGAGAGAGAGGGTATAGAGGGGATATATGGGGAATATGTTGTGGGCCAAGGGAAATATCCTAGGGATATGTTGTAATCCCTTTAGTCTATAAAAAGGGAATAAGAGAATTGCACGGGGAAGGATTAATTTTGTTGAAGAGTCGACCCTTTGGCTTGGAACTTCGGACGAAGGCTTGGGCGGGAGAGCGGGGACGCCTCTCGAGCATTCTACTTTCTCCTTTCATCCATCTCCTTCTCCTCCTCCTATAATGCTATTTCTGCTTGTAATTATGTTCTTATACTCCTTTATATACCAAAGAAGTCAGTTCGTTGGGGGTTGGGTCCTATCAGGGGCAAAAGGAAATGGCATGTATAAAGTATTTGGTTTGCAAGGAAGCCAACCTCAACCTCTGAATAATCATCTGAATAATCATGCGCAGTGTTGTCACAATAAGGCGCAAAGTCCGTTTGGGGATGCGGCGTGAGGCGCGGCGCGAGGCGCAACTAAGGCGCAAGCGCACATAATTAAATATATACAATTTTCAACAATATTTTAAATTAAAAAAAAACTTAAATTCAATCAAAACAATACAAATTAAAATACATGCTGATAATTTTTAACCAAATCATAATCAAATAATCAATCATTAAGAACCTAAACATTAAAATAATCGTGTTATGTTATATGTCTTCTACAATGTTAAATGTGTTTCTGTTATTCCCTACTATGTTAAATTAATTTGAGAACCTAAACATCAAAATCATCGTGTTATGTTATATGTCTTCTGCAATGTTAAATGTGTTTCTGCTATTCCCTGATATGTTAAATGAATTTGAGAACCTAAACATCAAAATCATCGTGTTATGTTAAATGTGTTTGTTGTTATTCCTTGCTTGTTTTTGGTCGAGAGATGGTTCTATTTTTATAGAGTTTGATTTAGTTCTTCTTTTATTAATATATTAAATGCCATGTTATATTTAGGGATGTACAGCTCACTTTTCAGAAAATATCCCCAATTTCCATCAACCCTCTAAGAATGATCTCCATCGCACGCACCCACGATTTCCACCAGCTCCCGCATGATTTTCCCCGATTTCCCCGATTTCCTCATATTCATGATTTTCATCGCACCCTTGATTTCCGTCGGCACTCCCGATTTCCATCGGGCTCTCGATTTCCGCCGCCCCTCTAAGCACGATCTCCGCTACCTTATCCCCCCGATTTCAGGGGCTAGTGGTGCGCCTTTTCCGCGCCTCGCGCCATAGCGCCTCTCGGGTAAGCGCACGAGGCGCACGCCTTTGGCGCGGCTCGGTGAGGTCGCCTTGCCTCACCGATGGTGAGGCGCATTGGGTGTGCCTCGTCGCGCCTCGCGCCAAGGCGCGCTGAGGCGCGCGCCTTTGACAACAATGATCATGCGTTCATTATTTTTATACTATGACCAAAAATAAGGTGACCCTAATCATCACATGCATCAAATAAAAAGTCATAAAACCTGTTTTGACAAGAAGCCAAAGGTGCACCGGTCATTTCAGAGGAAATATTAAAACAAATACTAGCAGTCAAAGAATTATGATAGCATTGCCCAGCTTGCGAAATAAGGAATATTATGTAACGGTCTTATTAATTAATTTTTGTCACCGAACTCGGTATTGATATGTTCGAACTTCTCTAGCATTTATTGACCCGAATAAATATTTTATTCACAATCTAGCGAATAAATATTTTATTCACAATCTAGTGAATAAATATTTATTAAAATATTCAATAAATAAAATAAATATTTTATTCACAAGGTGGCGAATAAATATTTATTTAATTTATGCGATCAAAATAACTTCAATAAAATTATTTCTCGAACTTGAGAATAATATTTATTCCATTAATTAAATTCAAATAGAATTTAATCGAGATCGGCGGAAACACTTAGTGTGTGACCCTCTAAGATTCTTTCTAGTTGGCATTAGACTGGTTTGTCTAAAGTCCAAGATTACTATCTAGCAACGAATCAAGGCACTCAAAAGAAAAAACTTAATGTCGCAACATCGACAACCATATACGAACGTTCACCGTATAATATAATCTCTTTGTCACAATATCTCATCAACCAGATTGCACATCCATGTCACCGACCTATATGTTCGATATGTCTTTCTTTGACTATCTAAAATAAACACGTCATTACACTATGGTCATGGAATTTAACGCGACGGTTCTATTCTAATCAAAGGACAAAGATATCAGCTTCCGTAAATATGGAAGGGACAAATCATTCGTCGACTTATTTATTAATGACATTTCACTCATGACGCACCCAACGTATCAAACTTCGCCATTAACTGTTATCGCCATGGTTTACGAAATACATCTAAGTACGCAAGTTGTAACATTCATTAATAATAATCTTAAAGTGTAAGGACAATCACACATACTCGTAGATAGAAATATCTGATGACATCAAAACATGCGGAATTCTTATTAGCAGGTATGTTCTCATAATCTGATGTCTTGAAGATTACCAAATGCGAACTTCATGAGAAGAAACTTCATCTGCTTACGAATACTCGCACCTGACCGTCTATGTACTATGTGTCTAATCATAGTACGTTATCCAACCGCGAAACATTATTTGAGAATATCGTCATAACACATCAAGGTTCTCATCATAACGGAGAACTGTTATGACCTTATCAATGCGACGTATACTCTAGGACATTATTAAATTAGAGTCATGCAGAACAACAAACAATATATAATAAGAAGTTTTATTAATATTCAATACATCGAATATACATGTAATCAAAGTACAAACAGTTGGTAGTAGGACACCAACTCCAACACATTGCACATCAATTTCACAATTCAAACCAATCAAATCAATCAATTTGAAATCAAGCCTTCAAGTTCTAAGAGGAGTCGAGAGTGAAACCACCCACCTCTCAAACGTTAGCGAAAACTAAGAACGGCACAAATTCTTCAACAAACCGGCTTGAAACTCCTTACAACATCCTTAGATCTTGTTCCCCTTAAACAAAACAACCATATCTCATCATGATAGGCATCACACACCATGAATCTATCCCCAACAGATTAGGTCCATTAGTCCAAGAGGGGGAAGAAGATGAAAACTAAGGAAAACCATCAATAACGGGCACTAACCAAGGAATTCGACCTCCAATGCATCAAGATTCGTTAACGGATCACTCCTGAATCAAGAGGAAGGGTCGCCACAGCCTTGGGAGGGAGAGGAATTTGAGTTAGGGTCGGATTAAGGGAAAAGGGAGTGGCTTGGGGTGTAAATCTGATTAGATCCAAAAAATCCAGATCTAATTTTTAACGTTGCACGGTTAAAGCGCACGGTTAGGCAAACTGTGCGTTAACCGTGCGCTAGTCACGGCCTCTAAACACCCCTCGCACAGTTGGCTCGCATTGTTAGACAAACCATGTGTCAATCGTGCTAAAGCCCTTTGTCCACACTTGCAAGGTTTCTCCTGGGTGGCCGCACGATTTGGTCAAACCGTGCGCCTACCCAGTGCCCAATGTTTCAGTTGCACGGTTTCCTGGATGTGTTACACGGTTTCTGTAAGGGTTGGTGTCCTGAGAACCAACTGTTTTGTACTTTGATTACATGAATGTACTCTTATTATATATGTTGTTCATTGTTCTGCATGACTATAATATAATAATGTCCTGGAATATTTGTTGCATTAATAAGGTCATGGCAGATCCCCGCTATGATGAGAACCTTGAAATGCTATAACAATATTCTTAAATAAAGTTCTATGGTTGGATGACATACTATGATAGGACACATAGTATACAGACCGTCATGTGCGAGTACTAGTAAGAAGACGATTCTCTCTCATGGAGTTCGCACTTGGTAATTCCACATGTCTTAGTGTCATCGGATATTACTATCTGCGAGCATGTGTAATGGTCCTTAGATTGGAAGATTATCATTAACTCATATCATGACTCACGCACTTAGATTTGCTGACGAAAACCGTCACGTAGACAGTTAGCGGGAAGTAGGGTACGTTGGGTGCGTCACGAATGACATATTGTTAATGGATAAGTCGAGGAAGGATTTGTCCCTTCCATTTATGGAAGTTGATATCTCAGCCCTTTGATTGAAATAGAACTATCGCATTAAATTTCATGGTCATGGTGTAAATGACAAGTTTATTTCAGGTAGTCAAAGAACGACGGATCAAGCATATAGGTTTATGACACTGCCATGAAACCTGCTTGATTAGATATTGAGACAAAGGGATTAAATTACACAGTAAGCGTTCTTATGAGGTGATACGTCAATGCGGCGTCAACTTCTTTCTCTTGGGTGTCTTGACCCGCTGCTAGACAGTAATCTTGGACTTTATGCAATCTCGCCTAATGTCAACGAGAAAGAGGCCTAGAGGGCCACACACTAAGTGTATTCAAGTATCTCAAGTAGAATAAAGATTATTCTCGTACGTGGTTTAATAATTATTCAAGGAAGCCTAAATCGTTTTAATGTTGGAGGAAGAATAAAATAAAACAAGTACACGCCGTGTATCAATGATTACACGCCGTGTAGTTTTATTTTGAAAACAAGTACACACCGTGTATTATTAAATGTACACGCCGTGTAGTTTTCATTTTGAAAAGGAAATGAATAAATGAAGACAAGATACACACGCCGTGTACATTGAATGTACACGCCGTGTAGTTTTCAATGAAAAACAAGTACACGTCGTGTATTTATTAATACACGCCGTGTAGTTTTTCCAGTCGGGATTTTGAGGAAATATCGTTTTATTAAATGATATTTATTATAATCAGTGTGGGCGCATGTCAAGGAATTAATGACTCGACATGGGGTTTTCAAAAGGGAGTTAATGAAATAAATAAAACGCGTAACGCGTTTATTTATTGTCATAACTCTACAAGCTCAAACCCGATTATAAATATTCTCACAACCTCAACTTTTTTCCTTACACAAGAGAATCGTTGTGCACAATAATTCTGGAGAATTCTTTCAAGGCCGAAAGAACTTCTTCCTCCAAGAACGCTCTCAAGACCGAGAGATATCCTCTTCCATTGGATCAAAACGATCTAAGGCGGACAACGCAAGCAAAGGTTTCTCCACGCTAGCACCCGGAGACTCCTTTGGCGACGTCAAGAGATACGAGGTGCACGTGTGGATCACCGCTAGAGGAAGTCTACCCTTGGCTTCTGCGACGCAAAGACGCATTACATCGGAACGTGATCAGAAATATCAACGAAGAAAGAACGCCAAAAAAGTACTTCTTTTCAATTGATTAAATTAATTATAATCAACCTGTAACGATCCTACTTTGTGGCTCCGGGACTTTCCTTTTCTTTGTCTATTTCTGTGATTCAATCCGTGGAGACTGACGTTTATCGACGTATTGATCCCGGATTGATCATTGTTAATGATTAAAGTCAAGTGGGCACATCCACCCACGCGCTTCCGCTGCGCCCGAAACCCTCAGTTTCTATTAACCATGCTCAAATCGTGCACCTTCAAAAAAGTCCCAAAAACTTGCAAAAACTCCTCAGAACCTCCCAAAACTTAACCCAATTACTTTATATACTTAAAATACATAAATAAAGGGTTAATTACCTGAAACCAGGGGTGCTACACGAGTGGTTCAAGGTGGCAGGGCTGTAAGATCCCGAGTTTTTCTATGAGTTGCGGATCTTTTGAATTTCAGTTTAATTCCTTAGTTTTGGCCAAATGTAAGCGCCTGATGAGGCCACGGGAGTTGCGGGGTTGTTTTTGGCTTGTTCAGAACCCGGAGGCTCGATTTTCAAAAGAAGCAGTTGAGTTGCACGGTTAGTAGTAACCGTGCAGCCGTGTGAGGTGTTTTCGGGGAGCAAAAGTGGGCCGCATGGTTTAATGAAACCGTGCGGCCCAGGCCGCACGCCCGTGCGGAGGGTCTGCAGTTTTTAACAGAGCCAAAAAGCATGGTTTGTGCACGGTTTCTCAAACCGTGCGCATGAACCGTGCGAGGTCCCTCCTTGGACATTGAAGGGCACACGGTTTGGCCAACTTGGTGACCCAAATTTTTTAAGAGAAAATGACTATTTTGCCCTTATTACATTAAATCCCTCACCCTCTTTTCCTATTTTTCTCTAATGGTGGCCACTTTCTTCTCCCGTTTAGTTCCTTGAGCCTTCAACCTAGGCTTTGATGTGGTTCCTTCATCCGACCTCTGATTCGAGATATGATCGTCTCGTTGGTTTATTCTTGGTAAGTGTTTCGATACTTAGGCCCGTTTTGTCGTTCTTCTTTCTATCGACGGCGCTATTTGTAATGCAAGCTAATATGCCATATTTTCGGGGTATTTGTTCATTCTTCCGTTGTCTTCCAATTCGGGTCAAGTTAAGAGTCGATACTGGACGAGTGTTCTACCACGGGCATAAGGTGGGTGATTTATACCTTTTCCCTCAAAGTCTAGTTGTGTGCCACACACCGTACTTTTCGGGCATTGCTCCTAAATTAATTGAATGCCTTGATTAAATTAATGGAATCTTGTAGGTTTGCCCACTTAGCACCATTTGATGGTTGGAGGTTGCCAACCTCAACCCGAACCACCTTTGAGGTGTGTTCATGTATCTGCCCATGATATACCACCCCGTTGGGTTGTATGAGCTCGGCATTTGTAAAGGGAGCCTTAATGAACTAAATGAGATATTAGGGGAGGGGTTATGTCTCTCTTCCATGTGATTACAAATTATTAAAATTGTTAAATGGTTTAAATGGAAAATGTGGAGTGAGTTGGGTGAAATCATGGGTTGTGTACAATTAAGAAATGGGTTGAATGATAAAGGTCCTAGCTAATGAATGACCCTTGTTTTCCTTATGTGATCATGTTAATGATGGACGGCTCGGTATGGCATCCGGGATTACTTTGGATGCATTGGACATTTCTACTCAATGGATCCAGGTTATATTGGATGCATTGGACATTTCTACTCCTTGGATTCGGCCATGAGATTCTGACACTTGATTACTCGGCATAGTTGCGGATGGCGTTTTTACCATGCTTTATAGTTAGTCGTGTTTACGGTTTCTTGTTTACAGTGAGCCATGGTAAGCTGTACGGTGTCACATTTACTTTAATCCTATTATATCTTGCACACTGTTTCAGCTTATATACACATACTGAACTTATAATAGACACCATTAGTGGTGGTCTGCTGAGTATTATCTCACACCTTGTTCGAGTCGTCGTTTAGTACCCGGACGGACTTCATGAATGCAGATAGGGATCAGGGAAGGCACCCGCTTTACGATGCTTGATTGATTGTGCATAGGAGGAGGGAAGCACAGGACCGAGCTATGGCTCGTGATGCTATTTGGAGATAGTCATTTGGGTATTTTAGTACTTTTGATACATGTATTGTATTAAATGTTTATCGCCATAAATTGTCTACCTTTTTGTATAAACTCGTGACATATTCATCATGTGATATTTGATATTGTCTTCGGCTTCGCTTATCTGTACTGTTTGGATGATTTACCACCATTGTGCATTGTTATTATATTTGGCGTACGGGGAAGCGCGCTCGAGGCCATGTGACCCACTGGCCCAGGACACCATTTAGTGGCTCCCGGGTCGGGACATTACAGGGGCATTGCAAACCTGAGGGCAACAAAGAAGCTCTAGTGTGCCTGGATGTTGGACTCATGCAAGCGCATGCGCACGGAGGGGGCACAACCTGACCGGATGTTGGACTCATGCGGGCGCATGCACACAGAGGGGGCACAACCTGACCGGAGGGCAACACACTGATGAAGCAGCGTCCGACTAGGCTCAGTGCCTCAATCAAGACGCATAGCAAAAGGAGAGCGCGGTGCCTCATTGAGCATAGAAGTTGTCTCAACAGCAAAACAGGAAGAAGCGATGCCACCTGTGGGAAAGGCGCAATGGATTGGGTCGTCGCACATGCGGGTCTATAGGGAGACTCGTACTTCGTCGGGCCAAGCGCTCCCAGAACCTGGACTACGGTGACCGGTGGTGGTCTAGATGATGAATATGCTACATAATTTTTAAGGAAAATGGTAATCTTTCCGATGAAAAGAACCAAGTCATGAGAGAAGAATAAAGAGAAAGAGGGCAATAAAAATGAATTTAGAAAATAAAAAGGGCTCGCCTGGACAAAGTTCACATGACCAGACCCAGCAACAAAGTAGTTGAGATTATCAAATCGGCCAAAATCAGTATATCCCTGCAAATCTACAAAAAATTAGCACATTCATGTCCACCCACGCCCACAACCACACATAAATTAGTACCTATTTATTGATTCCCAATGAGATGAAAAGGAATACCTTTTGGGCTCTACTCTCTACATCTTTACAAAATCTAACAGCCAAGTCAGAATTCTGCATGTAGAAGAGGCCCCAATAGACTATTTCAGAACAATAACTTGGAGCAACTCTATAAATATTGCGTTATAAAATTCAAATGCAATGATTGTTACCTTCCCCTCAAAGACAGTAGTATGTCCAATCCAGCTACTCTGAGAAATAGGTTAAAAACAAACATGATAATTCTACAATGAATCCAAAGTCTTAATAGATCAAATAACACGCCAAGCAAAGTGAGAGATGGATCCAAGCCACGTTAATGACATCAAACGCGAAGCCGCTAAATATAACCCTCAATTTGAGTTTCATTCAAGAATACCATCGCCGCCCACATGAAAAGATCCGGCGGAATCCGCGCATATCATATAATATCAGATTTAACAAAATATCCACCTTAAGATGCATTGAAAATGCTAGCCTTCTTCGAGATAGGTTATTGTAGGATACGAAATCATATAAATGACTGGAATTGTCAAATGCATAGCAATTGGAACTTGGCACCACCGCTGAAGAAGCCCTGAGCGCTTGCAGAGCAATAGCTGACACGCAGGGGAAAGGGAGGCCGTCGATGATCGAAAGAAATGGTATTCCATGGGACAGAAAACAAGGAAACCATTAGCATCCTTACCCACGACTACGCGGAAGAAGAAAACATAGCATGGAGACTGTCCGTCCAAAGAGTCTGGTACAACTCCCATTTGTTGTGACCTGAGGGAACGTCCAGACGTCGAGGCGACATCAACTTAGGTCGCCATGAGAGCACGGAGTTAAGGATCCGATCACACTGGATTTGCCTGAAGAATCCGACCCCACTTCTCTTATATTCAATTTCTCTATGTTTTTGTTTTTTCTTTTTATCATCACACGCAATCAAAAAGAGATAAAGATATATTTTTGTTTTAAAACTTATTTTTCATCATCTCATTTCACTATTCTAATTATTTATTGAATATTATTTATTTACCATATTGCACAGTTTATGTAATTTATTTAATTATCATCATAAAGGTCGGATGACACTTGTTTAGACGGTTTTAATTTATTCATTTTACACCATTTGATTGGATGGTCTAATCAATAAATCAGTACTCACGAAAAAACCTTAAACGAGTAATGTGATGTATTGATTTGTTTATTTTAAACCCTCCGGTGAAAGATTTATTAACCGATTAAGATGGGATATATATAAAAAAATATTGAGAGATAATATTAGTCTGATTTTGATGTTTTGATGTCGTTTTTATTTATTACATTTGTTTTAAGTCAAATGTAAATTATCATTATATTCTTATTTTGATTAATAATGAAGTTTTTTTCCCTCTCTTAGTTATCATCTTGTCAAATCTTATGAAACTCGAATCTATCGCTCTCGATATTGTTGAAATAGTGGGTGCCCTAAACCCAACTATTTAGTGTTTTTGATTACCATATCGTGTATACAGTAAGCAATGCATGATGTCATCTTACCATTATAGTGTAGACTTTTCTGCATCCACTATTTAAATGGTAATGTCCAAAGGTTAATTGTCGTATCGAAAGGTTATAGCAGTTCCCAGGCTATAATGAGAACCTCTAGATACTATGACATTAATCTTAAATACATGTTCTATGGTCTAGATACATCTTACTAATTGGACATAGTAGATGTCTGACCATCAGGTGTTGGGGGCTCATAAGCATTGAGACTTCTTCTCATGAAGTTCGCACTTGGTGATCTCTAGTAGTGAGATCATGAGGACTGACTCACCAATAGGAACACCACATGTTTTGGGTGTCATTGGATGTTCCTATCTACGATCACGTATAACGGTCTCCTGACTTGAGATCATTACCAATGTATGTCATTTGATTGCGTACTTTGATGCAACACGAAAACCATGACAATGAAGTCGTGGCGAGGTAGTTTGTGTCGGGTGCGTCATTGGTGACATGTCATTTGTTGAATGGTCAAGAAAGGATTTGTCGCTTCCGGATTATGGAAATAATATATCTCAGGCCACGTTGAGGGTAAATCCGTCCAGTTACATCAACAAACAATAAAGCAAGAAAAAGGCGATGACACGTGAGTACGTCCTGCTTTATGAGATATTACAGACAAAGAGATTATATTACACAGTGTGTGTTCGTAGGTTGGTTGTCGCTGCTGTGACAATCCTTATTTCTTTAGGGGCCATGATGAGTTGCTAGATCTCACTCTTAGTCTGTGAATACTATTCACTACTGTCGAAATAAGGGCCTAGAGGGTCACACATAATAGCATATTCAAGAATCTGCCCTATTCAGTTGAATAGGAGTTTTGGACATGGTGGGTCCCGCCACTGGGGTCCAGGATTTGTCCAAAGTTAAACGATCACTAATGCAATAAATAAATTCATGTTATTCAAGTTTAGTATAATGAGTATTGAATTTATTTATTAAATGTATTTAAGAGTTTTAAGTAAATACATGAAAAAATATTAATTGACGAATATTAAATTATTCAAGATTCAATTAATATTTATGGGAGCGAAGATTCTGGTTAATGACTTAATTATTATCATGTAATATATTTTAATATATTATAAGTAAATGATAATAATATTTATGACTCAGTTTAGTAGTCATAAATGTCATTGATAGTGCGTTAAGTATTCGGGGTCGGCGAGACGATACCGGGTATTTTAATTGTGCACTATAAATAGAAGAGAAGGGGCATTTGCCAAACACTATTCATGGAGCTTATCTCTCATCTCCTCTATCCCACATTATAGAGAGAGATGCTCTCGATCCAAGGAGCTCGGATGAAGCTCTCTCCCGGGCATCGCTAGCGATGTGATGCGGTGGTTGTTGGAGCGTCAAATGCATCGTCGCAAATCCGCGCTAGCACCCGGATTACGACGAACGACACTCCCGCAGATTTCTTAAAGCGCGTGTGGATGATCTAGAGGAATTCGACTTCGGATTCTTCGAGCAGTGATCGCCAGCGACGAGCAGACGTCATGCGTGGCTTCAGATTTAATCCAGGTATTTTACGGTTTAATTTTTGTGCTTAAAATCCTCCACGCGTGGTCCTCGGCTTTGACCGGGCTGCTTTGCACTGACGTCGGCAAGTTCACGTCGAACGGCGGTGGAAATTTTTTAAAAAACCCACCTGTTTGGGGCTTCCGCTGCATGCCTGGTTCCAACAGATATTAACATAAGTAATTACATATCATGGACAACAAATATTGAAATGCATCTCGAGTCGATGGATCTCACGAAAACAATTAAAGAAAATATTTCACAAATCCTCTAAAATAAAACGAAGACAATGATCTTCTTTAGAAGACATCTCGATGAGGGATTGAAACATGAATACGTCATAGAAAGAGATCTATGTAAGCTCTAGAATAGTTTGAAATAGATGTATGGTCGTCAAAAGGAGGTTGTTCTTTATGAGACTTATGATGAATGAAATGTTTTGCACTTCCAAAACTATAAAAGGGTTAGTGATTACAATTATGCAACGTATATAATTGTATCACAATTAACGTATTGTGGTATCAAGATTATGGATGCTCATATGTTTGAAAAGACATCTACGACATTTTATGTTTCTCACATCACCCTACAACAATAATATCGCTTGTGAGTGTATACAAAATATTATAATATCATATCATCATCACTTGCAATAGAGAAGAACAATGAACTTTTGATTGAAAATAACTAGTCTTGTCCTACTGGTTCAGCAGTAACATTTTCTAAAGCAAATGCTATATTTCATGAAAATAATTACGAAAAGCATGATTCTCATGGTAGACGTGGTCTTTGGCGGCAAGTGCAACCAAGAACGTGGTTATTGTAACTGTTTGTGCCCTCTCAGTCCGTTACTTTGTCGGTTTTGGTTGTTGGAGGTGTTCGGGGGAGGTTTTAGAAGTTTTTGTGGGAGTTGGAGGTGCAACAAAGATGCTGCAGGAAATAAACATCGTGTAAGTGTATTACACGACGTGAAAGTTGGTTTCACAGCTTGTCCAGGGTTGGTTCACGATGTGTAGATTTTCGAGGTTAAATAATAAAAGGGCAATGCGTTTTTTAGCGAAACCAAACCCTGAGGATCACATGATGTGAAAAGGGGATTACACATCGTGTAAACCCCCAATGTAGTGTTGTTTAAACGCTGCAAGGTGCTCAGGTTTTCCTCAAACTGCAACGATTTGTGCCCTCCCGATATGTTACTTTGCCAATTTTGGTTGTTGGAGGTGTTCGAGGGATGTTTCATGAGTTTTTGGTGGAAGCTGGAGATGCAGCAAAACTGCTACAGGAAATACACATCATGTAAGTGCATTACACAACGTGAAAGTTGGTTTCACGACTTTTCCAGGGCTGGTTCACGATGTGCAATCAATCGGGGTTAAATAAAAAAAAGGTGATGTATTTTTTAGCGGAACCTGGAATCTAGGGATTACATGACCTGAAAGTGGATTACATGTCACGTAAATCCCCGATGCAATGTTGTTTAAACGCTGCAGGGTGCTCGGGTTTTCCCTAAACCCTACGCTCTCTCTTGTTCTAGGCGGCCAGTGGCTCTCCCCTGAGGCGTTTGGAGATTCCTTTCGATGGGGATCGATCCTTGGGCTTTCGTCGTCGATCTGTGGTGAGTTCTCCTCTCGTTCTCATCTATTTCCTTCCGTTATTCTTTAGGGTTTCGTTACGACTATGTTTCTTTGGTTTGGGATGTGTTTGGGTTGAGTTTTTTACCACCCTTTGGTGCAGTGTAGGTTGATCTACAAGTTTCTTGTGCAACGGTGGTTTTCAAAAAAAAAATCGTCTTGCGGTGCACAATGAGTTGAAAAGCTTATTTGAGGTAGGGAATCTCTCATTTCTCTTATTTGTATATCATGCGGGAGGTGTTTGCTTTTTTTACCAATGGGTTATGGTTGTGGTGACTTAATCAAATATAAAGAATTGGTTAAATTGAAATCGAAGGGTAAAAGGGTTTGTTTCGCATACTTTTACAACTTGAAATTATTGTGATATTGTGGATTGTACGGGCCTGATGCCCCGCTGAAAATTGTGGTCGTTGGGAGATTTGTTTGTACTGGATATATGTGTTGTGATTGTTGTTTTGGTTGTGATTGTTGTGATATCACCATAAATGGAAATTATTTAATTACTTATACTTGGCTAATGAAATGGTTGCCCTAGGATTTTGGTTTGTGTGATAACATCCTTAAAGTAAAGCAGAATGTGATAAAAGCCCCTTTTTAAATATGTAAAAGAGTTTTGATGTGATGTGATGTGTGGTCGTGCTTTTGGAGTGGTGAAGAGGTGGCTTGTTTGGATGTGCTTTTGGGGCGACGAGGAGGTGGTTTGTTTGGCCGTGATTTTGGGGTGGCGAGGTGAGATTATTAGGGATGATAGGTTGCTTGTGATATATGGTTGCTTTCTATGAGATGCTCGAGTAGTGATGGAATGAATGACTGTTTAATAATGTTTGAAATGGCATGGGTTGGTTTGGTTAATGAGATGGAAATTTGTTAATGGAAAATTAAATGATGGGTTGTGTGATTAAATGTGGTTAATGCCAAATAATGAAAATAATGGGATGCTTAAATGAATTTTGGTTGGAAACGTGAAATGGGGTTGTGCCTTGTTATTGAAGGTTCTGGGTGCAGCGGAAGTGTGGTTGGGGCGGGAACCAACTTTGATTTTTACCATGATCAATGATTATTCTGGGATCAATACGACGATGAACGTCAGTCTCCACGAAATATAATCAAAGATTTAGATAAAGAAGAAAGAAGGCCGAAACATTAGAGATGATCTTGCACATCATGTTTGTAATTAATTTAATTAATTTCATAAAGAAACATAATACCTATATCATTGGTATTTTTCTTCGTTAATGATGTTGATCATCCAGAATGACCCTTCCGGATTATCTCGTTGCGCTTGTAAGGATCCAAATTAGAATCCCTCTAGCGGTGATCCACACGTGCTCCGATGGCCTCCGATTGACATCACTCGTTCTCCTGGTGCTAGCATGGAAAAGTTAGTGTCTTGTATCAGTTGTTCTTGATCACTTGTTCTTTGTCCTTGAAGAGCATCTGTCGTTCTTGAGAGGAGAGAGAAGAGGATTCGAGAGAGAAATTGTTTGGCTCAACAATTCTCAATTCACCAGGCGTGTGGTGTGGTATCTGGCAGAATAGGCGTACTTGCCTATTTATATACATGGAATTTCAGTTACAATATTTAATTGCACAACAACAATTAAATACATTCATGAACTTAGAGAAAACTCATGCATTTAATAATAATACCGTGTCATTATTTATGGTGTGCCAACTTGCGTAAAACAGAATTATAAATAAAATTTCACGTCATAAAATAATAGCAGCGTTATTTTAATTTGTGCCAACTAGTTAAATAATTATTTACCATCTTGTAAATAATTATTTTACTACCGGACCGACCATGGTTCGCTTGAACTCCACTTACATTTATTGAACACCTGAATAAATAAATAAATAATTCATTTTCTTAAATAAATATTTTATTTACAAACTAGTAAATAAATATTTATTAAATGTTCTGTAAAATAAATAAATATATTTTATTTAATTTATGCGATCATTGTAACTTGAATAACATCATTCCACGGTCTTGAGAATAATATTTATTTCATTAATTAAATTCAAATAGAATTTAACCGAGACTACCAAAAACACTTAGTGTGTGACCCTCTAGGATTCTTTCTCATTGGCATTAGGTGGACTTGCCTAAAGTCCAAGAGTACTGTCTAGAAACGGGTCAAGGAACCCAAGAGAAAGAATGTAAAGTTGCAAAAACGACATCTACATACGAACATTCACTGTGTAATATAATCTCTTTATCACAATATCCCATCAAGCAGGTTTCATGATTGTGTCATCAACTTTTATGATTGATACGTCGTTCTTTGACTACCTGAAATAAACTCATAATTACACCATGACCATGAAATTTTGCGCAATGGTTCTATTTCAATCAAAGGGCTGAGATATCAACTTTCATAAATGGAAGGGATAAATCCTTCCTCGACTTATCCATTAATAACATGCCACTTGTGACGCACCCAACGTACCCTACTTCCCACCAACTGTCTACGTGACAGTTTTCGTCAGTAAATCAAAGTACGTAAGTCATGACACGTATTAATGATAATCTTAAAGTCTAAGGATCATTACACATGCTCGCATATAGAAATATCTGATGACACCAAAACATGCAGAATTCCTACTAGGGGGTCAGTTCTCATAATCTCCTATCTTGGAGATTACCAAGTGCGAACTTCATGAGAGGAAGTCTCATCTGCTTACGAGTACTCACACCTGACGGTCTGCATGCTATGTGTCCATCATAGCATGTTATCCAACTACAGAACTATATTTAAGAATATTGTTATAGCATTTCAAGGTTCTCATCATAGTGGGGAACTGCCATGACCTTATCAATGCAACAAATACTCTAGGAAATTATTACATCATAGTCATGCAGAATAATGAACAATATGTAATAATACATTAAATATCCATGTAATCAAAGTAAAACCAGTGGGTTTTAGAACACCAACTCTTACAAACTCCCACTTAGACTAGAGCCAACTGCCTACGACTTTTAGTCCGCTAGACCTCACATGATGATCATGTTTTTGCCGAGTCAAGGCTTTAGTTAAGGGGTCTGCCACGTTGTCTTCTATGGAAATACTGTTCACTGCAACTTCACCTCTCTGAGAAAAATCCCTGAAGAGATGATACTTTTGAAGTATATGTTTCGTCTGCTGATGTGACTTTGGCTCTTTTGCGAGAGCCAGCACTGCCGTATTGTCACAGTACAATGTGATGAGATCTTTACTGCTAGGGATCACATCTAGCACCTGAACGAAGCTTCGCATCCAAACTGCTTCTTTAGTTGCCTCAAAAGCTGCGATATACTCAGACTCTATTGTACACTACGGGAAAAAGTGGTATTAGCGACGGGTTATTTGCGACGGGATATTCTCACCCGTCGCAAATGATTTGGCGTGAATGCGCGCCAAATCACGCGAAAGATATTTGCGACGGGATCCCTTTCTCGTCGCTAATAACATGGCGGCAGGGCTTATTTGCGACGGGCCCCGTCGCAAATAATCCCTTTTATTGCCGCCCATAATAAATGTGGTCGGGGTTATTTGCGACGGGACCGTCGCAAATAATACCAATTGCGACGGGCATACCGTCGCAATAAACCCCGTCGCAAATAATTTAACCTATAAATACAGCCAGCCTTGACAAGCTTTCTGAATCTGAACTACTTTTTTACTAGTTTATATGTGTTGAGTGAATTTTGTTTTGCAAGTCGATTTCAAGGAGGTTGTAGGGATCATCCTACAAGTACAACAAATCAAAAGCTCGAAAACTAGTTTAAGGTTTTTTTTCTGAATTTTAATTTAATGTTTATTTAATGTTTTTGTTTTATATTTTTACATTAGTTTTTATTATTTCTTATTAGATATAATTATGTTGTATTAAGGTATTAAATTTGATTTGTTAGATTTAATTATTAGTAATTAACAATATTTAATAATTAAGTGACTGTAATTAGTAATTAATAACTTTAATTTTAATTAAAGATAATAATTAGTAATTAATGAATGTAACTAGTAGCTAATGAATGTAATTAGTAGTTAATGAATGTAATTAGTAGTTAATGAATGTAATTTGTAGTTAATGAATATAATTTGTAATAATTGGAATAATTAAAAAAAAGTAATAATTAGAAAAAATTAACAATAATTAGTAATAAGTAACATTAATTAGTAATAATTAGTAATAATTAATAACAATTAACAATAATTACCAATAATTACCAATAATTAGTAATAATTAACAATAATTACCAATAATTAGTAATAATTAGTAATAATTAGTAATAATTATCAATAATTACCAATATTTACCAATATTTACCAATAATTGCCAATAATTGTCAATATTTTCCAATATTTACCAATAATTGCCAATAATTGTCAATATTTACCAATAATTAGGAATAATTACCAATAATTAGGAATAATTACCAATAATTAGGAATAATTACCAATAATTAGGAATAATTACCAATAATTAGGAATAATTACCAATAATTAGGAATAATTACCAATAATTAGGAATAATTACCAATAATTAGGAATAATTACCAATAATTAGGAATAATTACCAATAATTAATAACAATTACCAATAATTACCAATAATTACCAATAATTAGGAATAATTACCAATAATTACCAATAATTACCAATAATTACCAATAATTACCAATAATTAGGAATAATTACCAATAATTAGGAATAATTACCAATAGTTAGGAATAATTACCAATAATTAGGAATAATTAGTAATAATTAGTAATAATTACCAATAATTACCAATAATTAGGAATAATTACCAATAATTAGGAATAATTAGTAATAATTACCAATAATTACCAATAATTACCAATAATTAGTAATAATTACCAATAATTACCAATAATTAGGAATAATTATCAATAATTAGGAATAATTACCAATAATTAGGAATAATTACCAATAATTACCAATAATTAGTAATAATTACCAATAATTACCAATAATTAGTAATAATTAACAATAATTACCAATAATTAGGAATAATTACCAATAATTACAAATAATTACCAATATTTATGTAACGTCCCGGACCCGGGTGCCACGCAACGGGTGCCCCGAGCCCGGTTTGCCACAAGACCTCAAGCGCATTTCCCCAAACGCCAGAGGCTGCCGACTAGCAGCGAGGGCCCAGGTTTGATAGTGGGGGAAACTATGCCCTCATTTGTCAAAGTGTAGTGCAACAGAATACAAAATAAACATACAATGACAGCGAAAGCAGTAAACATACACAACTGAAATAACTACAATAGTGGATATAACTAACAATATATAAGTGATGATGCTACATGTTTCAAGTTCTAAGAAACATCCAGAACATGTTATACATCAATACAGTACAACAAAATACAGAGTACACCAAAAAAATCAAAACAGATGGCAGCGACATCGCGAGCCTAGGCTCGGTCCCATGCCCTCCTATTCCACAACAACAGTCAAGTACCTGTATAGGGACTCTTGCCCTTATATACACCTACAACAACGTAATCTGTTTGGGCCGAAAAACGTGACCCAAACAGGGTGTGAGAAATATATCTCAGTAGGCACCCACCAAAGGCCCGTGCCCAACTGCGTGTAAGCATGAAACAACAGTATGCAATAGTAAAATGTAATAAAGTAAGTAGTACTAAAAAGTAACTAACTTAACAATTAATTTGACATTTTATTATTCATTTAATCCCTTAAATTTAGTATCGTTCTATGCTCAACAACACCACGCCCTCAGGCCAACCAATATCTCGCCCTCAGGCTAATATAGTGAACCACGCCCTTAGGCTATACAGAATCTCACCCTCAGGCTATACAGAATCTTTCCCTCATGCTATACAGAATCTTTCCCTCAGGCATTGTAACAGAATTCTCGCCCTCAGGCATACGAAAGGTTGCCCTCAGGTGGAATAACGACAGCCCTCGGGCTAATACAGTCACGCCCTCAGGCTAATATAGTCACGCCCTCAGGCTAATATAGGTAACTAAGCCATGCCCAACAGGTAAACAAGCAGTAACAAGCAATTCCTCTCAAGGAAATTCTACAATTACTACTTTAAAGGCATACCCTCGGGTATCCTGGCCAAACGGCTAAACAATGAAACACACCCCGGGGGTGGTTCCGGATCCAAACAACGATCCCAACCAGCATTTTATTATCAAAATTAAATACCTAATCAATTCCAGGTATTAAATATAGAAACTACCTCAGCCACACGACACCCCAACATGGGTTCGTGGCACAAAAATGCACAAAACACACAGTAGTTGGAAAACTAAACACCAAGCCACTTACCTTATACGTCAACGAGCGTTATACCTAAACACCGACTCCAGAAACGCCCAAGAATGACGTAGATCTGACGAAGAACAAAATACAAACAAATGTAAATAACTTACGTTAGGAGAAGAATTGGCAAGAACAGTACCAGGAGAGGAGAGGGCTTACCCGTGCGGTTCCAACGAGATCATCCGAAGCCGATTCGGATTCCAGACGAACGCACGGTGGATCTTCAAAGATCATGCCTCATCCTTTGGCTCCAAAATGGCTCAAGTTCCTCCTCTTCCAAATGAGGAGGCTACTTCCTGTTTTAAGCCGAAAAAACAAAGTACACGACATGTACTTCTGAGTACACGGTGTGTACTTCTTTCATTTAACTGTTCATTTGGCGGCACCGCCACACTGTTCACCCATAGACCTGAGTACACGGCATGTACTTCTGAGTACACGACATGTACTGTCGCCCAGCTGTCGGCTGCTCCACCGCCTTACTGTTTAATCATGTCGACTGACTACACGGCGTGTACGGTACCACTACATGGTGTGTAGTCGGTTCCTACACCCCTTGTCGCCGACATGGACACACACCCTGTGTACTCATCCCAACACGGCCAAAAGTACACGACGTGTGGATAAAGTACACGGCGTGTAGTTTCGAAATTTATGATTTTTCCCCATTTTCCATATTTTCTCAAAAACACTTAAGGAAAAGGAAAAGAAGAAGCCCATACCTCTAAAATAAGAACCGGGTTCTTACAAACTTCCCCCCTTATAGCAATTCGTCCCCGAATTTCCCTTCCAAGGGTGGAAAAGATAAAGCTCAGAACAGCTCTGGCCACTGAGCACGTACGTCGGCCTCCCGCTCCCAGGTCCCGTCCTGCACTCGGACATGCTGCCATAACACCCGTACGAGAGGAACTAACTGGCCTCAGAGAACCTTCGTGCTCCTGTCAATGATACAGATCAGATGCTCCTCAAAGGACGCATCATGCTGAAGCTCAACCTCCTCTGGCTGAAAGGTGTGAGATGTGTCTGAGTTGTAGCGACGCAACTGAGACACGTGGAAGACGTCGTGCATGGCTCGGTACCGCTGTGGTAACTGCAACCGATAGGCAACCAACCCGACTCTCTCCAGAATCTTGAATGGCCCCACATACCTCGGTGAAAGCTTACCCTGTCTCCTGATTCGCTTGTGTCCCAGCCTCAGTGAAACACGTAAGAAAACCTGATCCCCAACCACGAACTACAAAGGTCGTCTGCGGTGATCAGCATAAGACTTCTGAAGAGACTGCGCGGTAGCCATCCGCTTCCGAATCAACTAGACCTGCTCAGATGTCTCCTGTACGAGCTGTGGCCCCAGTAAAGCTACCTCACTTGCCTATAACCAGCACAAAGGTGATCGACATGACCTACCATATAAAGCCTCGTATGGTTCCATCTCAATAATCGCCTGAAAACTATTGTTATAGGCAAACTAGACTAAGGGTATATGCTTCTCCCAAGAGCCCCCAAAGTCTAGGATGCATGCACGCAGCATGTCCTCTAGCACCTATATCGTCCGCTCTGACTGACCATCTGTCTGAGGGTGGTATGCTGTGCTCAGAAGCACCTGTGTACCCAGCGCCTTCTGAAAACTCTGCCAGAAACGAGATGTAAAGCGGGCGTCCCTATCTGAAACGATAGAACGAGGGACCCCATGAAGACGTACGATCTCTCGGATATACAACCTTCCGAGTTCGTCCACACCGAAGGTCTCCTTGATCGGCAAGAAGTGAGCCACCTTCGTGAGTCTGTCCACAATAACCCACACGGTGTCATTGCCTCGAGGTGACCTCGACAATCCCGTCACGAAATCCATCGCGACATCATCCCATTTCCACTCTGTAATGGGTAGCTGCTGTAACAGTCTAGCTGGTCTTTGATGCTCTGCCTTCACCTGATGACAGGTGGAACATCTTGTAACAAAACCATCTATCTCTCTCTTCATACCCAGCCACCAGTACTGACACCTCAAGTCACGGTACATCTTGGTAACCCCAGGATGAACTGCCCAAGCTGAAGCATGAAACTCCCGCATAATCTCCTCGCGTATATCCCTTATAACCCATACTCGTCCATAGAAACACAAAACTTCATCATCGCCTATCATCCAACTGGGAGGATGGTCCTCACTTGCCACCGACTCCCGTAGAACTAGGCCTTCTGAATCCGATAGCTGCCTCACCCTCACTCTGTCTAGGAGGGTAGAAGTCACAGCTAACGAGGAAAGATAAGTCTGCCCCTGACTGTCATGCACCTCCATATGCATCTCAGAGAACAAGGCCATGAGCTACCACTCACCACTGGCCTCCTGCACTGCCTGTATCCAAGTCTTCCTGCTCAGTGCATCAGCTACTGCATTACCTTTACCAGGTGTATAGGCAAGCTCAAAATCGAAGGATTGTAGGTACTCAACCCACCTCCTCTGCCTCAAATTCAGGTCACGCTGAGTAAAGATATACTTGAGTCTTTTGTGGTCAGTGAAAACCACAAAATGCTCTCCCAACAGATAATGTCTCCAACAGCGCAACGCATGAACAACTGCAGCCAACTCGAGATCATGCGTTGGGTAATTCCTCTCATGTGGTCTCAACTGTCGAGACCCGTACGCAACGACTCGATTGCCCTGCATCAAAACTGCTCCCAGCCCAATCCCTGATGCATCACAGTAAACTATATAGCTCTTCCCCTGCTCTGGGAGTATTAGGATTGGTGCTGATGTAAACCTTCCCTTCAGGTCCTGAAAAGCTGTCTCGCAAGCTTCTGACCAACCGAACTTCACACCCTTCTTAGTCAGACCCATCAATGGTGCTGCTAAGCAGGATAAGTCCTGTATGAAGCGCCTGTAGTAACCAGCCATCCCTAAGAAACTTCGTATCTCAAAAACGTTCTTAGGCTGCTCCCAGGAAACTACTGCTCTCACCTTCTCTGGGTCTACTGCAACTCCTGCCTCTGAGATGATATGACCCAGGAAGTGAATCTGGTCCATCCAAAAGTGGCACTTCGAGAGCTTAACATATAGTCGATGCTCTCTCAGTGTACTCAATACGATCTCAAGATGGGTGGCATGGTCGTGTTGAGTGTGAGAGTACACCAAGATGTCGTCCACGAATACTACCACAAATGAATCAAGATACGAATGGAACACACGATTCATCAGAGCCATGAAAACTGCTGGCGCGTTCGTCAGTCCGAACGACATAACCAAGTACTCATATAGACCATACCTACTCCTGAAAGTTGTGAGAGGTATATCAGATGGTCTAACGTGCAGCTGATGATATCCCGATCGCAAGTCAATCTTCGAGAACACCCGTTCTCCACGAATCTGATCAAATAGATCATCTATCCTCGGCAAGGGATATCAGTTCTTAACCATCAATTGGTTCAGCTTCCTATAATCCACACAAAGTCTGAGGGTACCGTCTGACTTCTTCGCAAAAAGGACCGGAGAACCCCAAGGAGAAGTATTGGGTCAGATAAAGCCCTTTGCCTGCAACTCCTCTAACTGCCTCTTGAGATCCTGCAACTCAGGCGTGGCCATCCTATAAGAAGGAATGCACACCGGTGCCGCTCCTGGAACTAGATCAATAGAGAAATCCACCTCACGCATTGGAGGTAGACCTGAAAAGTTGTCCATGAAGACATCCCTGAAACGATCAACAACTGGAGGGAAATCCATCTGACAAGTCCCCTGGTCATCCAGATATAAACTCACAATCTGGGCTGTGACTCCACCTCGCCCATGATGCTCTGGTCCAGCTCGACTCACCTGAACATCTTATTCGCCCTTGTATAGAAACTCTCCGCCCTCTAGTGACGTGAAACGCACCCTGCGACGATAGCAGTCTACAAAGGCTCGAAAGGGAACCAACCAGTCCATCCCGAGAATGATGTCATAACTTGTCATATTCAAGACATAGAGGTCCCAAAGGAAATGACACCCACCAACCTCAAGGGGGCACTCCTTGCACTGACACACACCAACCGTCCTAGTCCCCAACGGAGTGTCTAGCGTCAAGATATCGGAAGAAGTAGACACACTGAGCCCAAGGCTCTCCACAACGGGTATAGATATGAAACTATGTGTAACACTCGTATCAAAAAGTACCGAAGATAAAACAAAAGCTACTAGAATAGTACCTCTGACTGTAGAAGGTCCAGGATCCTGCTCCTGCTGGGTCTGTTGCACTGCATACACCTGCCCAGTGCCGCGACCCTGCCACACAACCTGACTACCCTGAGTTGTCCCACCCTGCTGCCTCTGAGATCCTGGTGTCTGGCTACCACGACCATGACCACCATCTCTGCCTGCACGCCCTGACATATTCCAGTTCCCAGACTGGTAAGAAGCCACTGGTCCTTCTCCCGCACGCGGAGTCTGCACAGAACCCCTCTCACTAGCCACTAGTAGCACCGCCCTACAAAAGTGCTGCAGATGACCCATCTTGCTGCAAGCTCGGCACTCCACTGGGTCTCGTGGACACTACGGTCTCTTGTGACCCTCTCTGCCACACTGGTAGCACCTGATCGGGCCACCTGAAGAAGCTGTCTGGCTGGTACTGCCACCCTGAGAGAAGTCCATCTGTCTCTTCCTCTTGCCAACATAAATAGTACCAGTAACTGGTGCTGAACCGCTCTGGCCCATACCACTAGCTTCCCGCAGGTTCCTCTCTGTAATCAGCGCCTGGTTCACAATCGCGTGTACAGTAGGCAACCTGAAAACATTCACCAGCGCTCGGATGTCATACCTAAGACCATCCTCAAAATGTCTGGCTCTCAACATCTCATCACCCACCAGCACGGGTGCAAAGCGCTGAAGCTCTGTAAAATGAGCAGAATAGTCCATCACTGACATAGCGCCCTACTGCAGATTCATGAACTCTCGAGCTCTATCTGCCCTCAGCGTCTCAGGAAATAAGAAGTCATATAAGATTGCTTGAAAATCTTCCCACGCCATGTCCCTGTGATGCTCTGACTGGGTGGTAACATCCCACCACCTCTTGGCGGAATCACGCAGCATGTAAGTCGCGAGCTTGACCCTCCGCCCTGGAGGCATCTCAAGATGCTCGAAAATAGTCTGCATCGAACCCAACCAAGACTCCGCAGCCTGTGGTCCGCCATCCCCTGAAAACGTAGGCGGATGCTGCTGCTGAAAGATACGTGTCAACTCGACCATAGATGTGGCAGCCTGTGGTGCTCCCTAAAAGGTCTGCATGAACCGCATAAAGCCTTCACGGAACTGCGCCTCCATGCCTGTGTCCGGTATAACAGCTGGCACCGCATCTGGCTCTGCTGGCGGATCAACTGGTAGCCCATGGCCCACCATCTCCGGAGTATAATCGTCGTCGCTCTCCTGGCGAACAACTCACGGTCGTCTAGGTGGCATGACACTACAAGGTCAAAAGCATGCCTCAGATTCAAGATTATTAAGACTGAAAGCGAAGGAACCACAAAGTAACAAGAGGAAGAAAGCATTTCAAAATTTGCAAGACAAGACTACACATCGTGTACAATGACTACACGGCGTGTACTTGACTTCCCTTCCCCTGCCCGGGTCCTTCTACACGGCTAAGCCACAAGAATTCCATTCAACAAAACTATACGACATGTATAATATCTACACGGCGTGTACAGTGTTATTTTCCAACTGCCCGTGTCGTATGTGACACGACCGACTACTCGGCTTAACACTACACGGTGTGTTACACCCGCACACAGCGTGTACACCACCCCGTTTCCCAGCCACACGGCTAACGCCACACGGTCTGTCCTCGGACCAGACTACACAGCGTGTCCCACAGGTACACGGCGTGTTTAGGGAGAGGTGACACCAGCCCGTGTTGTTAGTTAGACGACTGAGTCCCCAGGTCACACTACACATCGTGTTCATCATTGACACGACGTGTTGTACAGGAGTTCACCGACCCGTGTTGTTAGTTACACGACCGGACTCCAGGTAACACTACACTACGTGCACAAAACTACACGACGTGTTTTACCCAAGCTCTTCCCTACCCCGTGTCGCCGCCCACACGGTTTGTGACACGAAGAGAGACTACACGGCGTGTACTCGGGGTACACGGTGTGTACTCAAAAAGTTCATTTTTCTTCCCGAACAGAAGAACACACACGACATGTATGAGGTCCTACACGGCGTGTATTCTGGGTTTTCCAGACAGTATGCCTCAAAAACTTCCCCGGAACCCAGAAAATACTAAAAACCAACACCTAAGTGTCAAATTCCGACCCGTGAGGGCCCATACTCCCCACGAATCAAAGTTTGACATCTTATCTGCGTTATAACCAATAAACCGTCAATGATCCACCAAATTCCGGTCAATAGGGGCCCATACTCCCCAAAAACCAAAGTTTGACGTACATTCTATAAACAAGCTCAAACAAACATACCATATCACAAGGCAGGTATTTATCAAGCAGCTATCACAACAACATGCTTTATTAACACAACAACTATCACAACAACATGCAAATTCTAATGCACCTAGATGGCATGAAAACTATGCATGGCATGTGATATCTAGCATGTGCCTATATGATGCATGAGACGACATAACATCATCTCATCGGGTTGCAACTAAATAGAACCCACAGATAAAATATAAATAGCACAATCTCAAAGTGTGTCACCCAACGGTGAAAACATATCAATCGTAAAATTGAAAAATCAAAAGAATGCAAAATACGAGGTAGACTGGCTTTTCCCTGTACACGGGTTAGCTACGCCCGGGCACAGCTTATTACCAACTATCGTTCTGTCCTATCCCTGACTACGACTCCAAATAGTAAGTCAAAGAAAAGAAACTCCTCTGATACCACTTGTAACGTCCCGAACCCGGGTGCCACGCAACGGGTGCCCCGAGCCTGGTTCGCCACAAGACCTCAAGCGCATTTCCCCAAAAGCCAGAGGCTGCCAACTAGCAGCGAGGGCCCAGGTCTAATAGTGGGGGAAACTATACCCTCATTTTTCAAAGTGTAGCGCAGCGGAATACAGAATAAACATACAACGACAGCGGAAGCAGTAAACATACACAACTGAAATAACTACAGCAGTGGATATAACCAACATTATATAAGTGATGATGCTACATGTTTCAAGTTCTAAGAAACAACCAGAACATGTTATACATCAATACAGTACAACAAAATACAAAGTACAACAAAACAAGAAAAACAGCTGGAGCGGCATCGCGAGCCTAGGCTCGGTCTCATGCCCTCCTACTCCACAGCAACAGTCAAGTACCTGTATAGGGACTCTTGCCCCTATCTACACCTACAACAACATAATCTGTTTGGGCCGAAAAGCGTGACCCAAACAGGGTGTGAGAAATATATCTCATTAGGCACCCACCAAAGGCCCGTGCCCAACTGCGTGTAAGCATGCAACAACAGTGTGCAATAGTAAAATGTAATAAAGTAAGCAGTACTAAAAAGTAACTAACTTAACAATTAAATTGCCATTTTATTATTCATTTAATCCCTTAAATTTAGTATCGTTCTGTGCTCAACAACACCACACCCTCAGGCCAACCAGTATCTCTCCCTCAGGATAATATAGTGAACCACGCCCTCAGGCTATACAGAATCTCGCCCTCAGGCTATACAGAATCTCGCCCTAAGGCTATACAGAATCTCGCCCTCAGGCATTGTAACAGAATTCTCGCCCTCAGGCATACGAAAGGTTGCCCTCAGGCGGAATAACGACAGCCCTCGGGCTAATACAGTCACGCCCTCAGGCTAATATAGGTAATCGAGCCATGCCCAATAGGTAAACAAACAGTAACAAGCAATTCCTCTCAAGACAATTCTACAATTACTACTTTAAAGGCATACCCTCAGGTATCCTGGTCAAACGGCTAAACAGTGAAACACACCCCAGGGGTGGTTCCGGATCCAAACAACAATCCCAACCAGCATTTTATTATCAAAATTAAATACTTAATCAATTCCAGGTATTAAATATAGCAACGACCTCAGCCACACGACACCCCAACATGGGTCCGTGGCACAAAAACGCACAAAACACACAGCAGTTGGAAAACTAAACACCAAGCCACCTACCTTATACGTCAACGAGCATTATACCCGAACGCCGACTCCAGAAACGCCCAAGAACAGTGTAGATCTGACGAAGAACAAAATCCAAAAAAACATAAATAACTTACGTTAGGAGAAGAATTGGCAAGAATGGTACCAGGAGAGGAGATGGCTTACCCGTGAGGTTCCAACGAGATCGTCCGAAGCCGATTCGGATTCCAAACGAACGCCTGGTGGATCTTCAAAGATCATGCCTCCTCCTTTGGCTCCAAAATGGCTCAAGTGCCTCCTCTGCCAAATGAGGAGGCTACTGCCTGTTTTAAGCCGAAAAAACAAAGTACACGGCGTGTACTTCTGAGTACACGACGTGTACTTCTTTCATTTAACTGTTCATTTGGCGGCACCGCCACACTGTTCACCCGTCGACCTGAGTACACGACATGTACTCCTGAGTACACGGCGTGTACTATCGCCCAGCTGTCGGCTGCTCCACTACCTTACTGTTTAAGCTTGCCGACTGACTACACGGCGTGTACGGTACCACTACACGGCGTGTAGTCGGTTCCTACACCCCTCTTCGTCGGCATGGCCACACGCCCCGTGTACTCATCCCAACACGGCCAAAAGTACACGGCGCGTAGTTTCAAAATTTAGGATTTTTCCCCATTTTCCATATTTTCTCAAAAACACTTAAGGAAAAGGAAAAGAAGAAGCTCGTACCTCTAAAATAAGAACCGGGTTCTTACAATTTACCAATAATTACCAATAATTGTCAATATTTACCAATAATTAGGAATAATTACCAATAATTAGGAATAATTAGTAATAATTAGGAATAATTACTAATAATTAGGAATAATTACCAATAATTAGGAATAATTACCAATAATTAGGAATAATTACCAATAATTAGGAATAATTACCAATAATTAGAAATAATTAGGAATAATTAAAAATAATTACCAATAATTACCAATAATTACCAATAATTAGTAATAATTAACAATAATTACCAATAATTAGTAATAATTACCAATAATTACCAATATTTACCAATATTTACCAATAATTACCAATAATTGTCAATATTTACCAATAATTAGGAATAATTACCAATAATTAGGAATAATTAGTAATAATTAGGAATAATTACCAATAATTAGGAATAATTACCAATAATTAGGAATAATTACAAATAATTAGGAATAATTACCAATAATTAGGAATAATTACCAATAATTAGGAATAATTAGGAATAATTAAAAATAATTACCAATAATTACCAATAATTAGGAATAATTACCAATAATTAGGAATAATTAGTAATAATTAATAATAATTACCAATAATTACAAATAATTAGTAATAATTACCAATAATTATCAATAATTAGGAATAATTAACAATAATTAGGAATAATTACCAATAATTACCAATAATTAGTAATAATTACCAATAATTACCAATAATTAGTAATAATTAACAATAATTACCAATAATTAGTAATAATTACCAATAATTACCAATAATTACCAATAATTACCAATAATTGTCAATATTTACCAATGATTAAGAATAATTACCAATAATTAGGAATAATTAGTAATAATTAGGAATAATTACCAATAATTAGGAATAATTACCAATAATTAGGAATAATTATCAATAATTAGGAATAATTACCAATAATTAGGAATAATTACCAATAATTAGGAATAATTACCAATAATTAGGAATAATTACCAATAATTAGGAATAATTACCAATAATTAGTAATAATTACCAATAATTAGTAATAATTACCACTAATTACCACTAATTACCAATAATTAGTAATAATTAACAATAATTACCAATAATTAGTAATAATTAACAATAATTAGTAATAATTAGTAATAATTACCAATATTTACCAATATTTACCAATAATTGCCAATAGTTTCCAATATTTACTAATAATTGCCAATAATTATCAATATTTACCAATAATTAGGAATAATTACCAATAATTAGGAATAATTACCAATAATTAGGAATAATTACCAATAATTAGGAATAATTACCAATAATTAGGAATAATTACCTATAATTAGGAATAATTACCAATAATTAGTAATAATTACCAATAATTAGTAATAATTATTAATAATTAAGAATAATTACCAATAATTAGGAATAATTAGTAATAATTAGCTAATTGGAAAAAACTAGCGTGATCATTATCTTTCTCAATTATCTTTTCATCTCTGTATTGGTTTTAAGAAAACTTCTGTCTCCACATGTAATATTTGCATTCTTTTTCAAAATTATCAACCTACTCACCAATAGAGAGGTGAAAGTGAATGCAAATATTACATGTGGAGATAGAATGTTAAACACACAGATGAAAGGAGAATTGTAACATAATATAGAAAATTATATTATTTTAATATTAATAATAAAAAATACTAATAATGTAATAATAATATTATTATATAATTAATATTTATAAAAAATAATATTAGTTTTATTAAAATAATAAAAAAATTATAAAATAAAAAAATTATCAATATTTGTAACAGGTTCTGCCGAGGATGCGTTATATCCTAGTTGCAAGATAAGCAAATTAGAAGTAGTTGCAAAATTTATGGCTATCAAATCAGATAATGGAATGTCAAACACGTGTTTTGATCAAATATTTTCTTTGGTTAAAACACTGTTACCCAAAAGAAATGTTTTGCCTGTAAATTACTATGAGAGTAAGAGGCTGGTTCGGAATTTAGGACTTAGTTTTCAGAAGATTCATGCATGTTCAAATGATTGCATTTTATATTCTGGGGAAAACGAGTCGTTGGATAGTTGTCCCACTTGTGGGCAATCGAGGTATAAAGAAGCTCAACATGGGAAGTATGACTTGATTCCTGTAAAACAGTTGAGATATTTTCCTCTTACATCCAGACTTCAGCATTTATTCATGTCTAAAAATACAGCGACAATGATGTCATGGCACAAAATGAATATTTCAACCGGTAAAAGCTTGAATCATCCGGCCGATGGTGATTCATGCAAACATTTTGATAGAGTGCATCCATCCTTTGCTTTAGAAGCCTGAAATGTGCGACTGGGTCTTTCCACTGATGGTTTCTATCCATTCGGATCTTATGGTATTCAGTATTCATGTTGGCCTGTCTTTTTAACTCCGTAAAATTTACCTCCATGGATGTTGATGATGAAACCCTATATCTTTTTGACCTTACTAATCCCAGGACATCCAAAGAAGAATATTGATGTTTATTTGAAACCATTGATTGATGAATTAAATATACTGTGGAGTACTGGTGTCAGTACTTATGATGTTACTGTGAAACATAATTTCATACTAAGAGCAGCATTGATGTGGACAATCAGT
This sequence comes from Viscum album, assembly GCA_963277665.1. NCBI lineage: Eukaryota > Viridiplantae > Streptophyta > Magnoliopsida > Santalales > Viscaceae > Viscum > Viscum album. The sequence goes on along the minus strand of OY728145.1, from coordinate 56,836,274 downwards.
GACTTCCCAGCTTATGGCATGTTATCTGGTTGGAGTACACATAGGTCGAAATCATGTCCTTAATATATGGGAGAGAACAGGGCATTTATGCTCGTCCATGGAAAAAGACCTTTCTATTTTGACTATCATCGCAGATTTTTTCCAGCTGATCATCCTTTTCGCAGAAACAGATCTCATTTTAGAAAAGGCACAGTTGAAAGAGATGGACCTCCAAAAATGCTATCAGGTACGGAGTTAAAATCAGTTGTATATTCATTACCTCCCATCACATTTGGACCTACAATAAACCAACAAAAAATTTCTGGTTTTGGGAAAGAACACAATTGGCTAAAACGTATCATATTTTGGGATTTGCCATATTGGTCTGATTTGCTGGTCCACCACATGTTGGATGTCATGCATATTGAGAAGAACTGTTTTGATAATTTGTTTCATACAGTTTTGGATACACCAGGAAAGAGCAAAGATAATGTAAATGCATGATTAGATCTTGCTCAAATTTGCAGGCGTCCAAAACTCGAACTATTTGAGAATGTCAGAACAGAAAGGTTAATGAAACTAAAATAAGCTTATACATTGTCCAAAGAAATCCACTTATTATTTTGTCAATGGATTGCAGATTTGAGACTTCCAGATGGATGTGCTTCCAATTTGGGTAGATGTGTAAATAATGGTCATATTACCGGATTAAAAAGTCATGATTGTCATGTTATAATGGAAAACTTCTACCCATTAGATTAAGAGTTCTGTTGAATTCTGTGATATGGGATTCCATAACAAACGTATCATATTTTTTTCGGGACATTTGTGCAGCGAAAACAGATTACGATGCTCTATGCAAACTTGAAGAAGATGTTGTTGTAATTATATGTAAACTGGAAAAAATATTCCCGCCGTCTTTCTTCAACTCAATGGAAAATTTGATATTACATTTTCCATATGAAGCAAAATGTGGAGGTCCGATACAGTTTCGATGGATGTACCCATTCGAAATATGCATGCATAAATTGAAAAAAAAGTACGTAACAAAGCATATGTTGAAGGATATATTGCTGAAGCTTATTTGCAGGAGGAGATATCTTTTTTCTGCTCCCACTATTTTGAATCTGAGTATCCTTCAAAACACAACCGTATGAGACGGAACAAGGGGAATATTGATGAAATCGACAATCAATTATATGTTTTTAACCAGTCAGAGCTTGGTTTTGGTGGAGTTCATGAACGATGGCTTTCAGATGATGAACATCACAGAGCTCATACGTATGTTCTGCTCAACTGTGAAGAGATGACATCATTTGTACTGTAAGTGATTCTATTACTTATTCTAATATTTATGTTACAATAAATAACTTTATTTTTTATAGATTGTATGATAATCATATCAAGAAACAACTTCCACAAATTACAGTAGCTACTCTCGAAGAACGCAGACAAAAAAAATTTTCTCAGTGGTTTCAAATACTGGTAACATAAATTTTTCATACTTTAACATCTCCTTTAATTTATAGTTTACTATATTGATAATTATTTCAAAAAAATTCAGGTGTCTCGACATGCTGATAAAATTGACAAACGACTTTGTATATTGAGTAACCCACCATCCAAAATGGTGAAATCTTATAATGCATATGTGGTGAATGGTTTTCGATTTCATACACATGCATATGGGGAATCAAAAAAAAAACAATGAACAATGGAGTTTTCTTGAGAGGATCTCATCATAGAGAAAATGAAGTTGACTTTTATGGCATACTTGATGAAATCATTGAATTATGTTATCTAGGACACTATTACATAACAATGTTCAAATGTCGGTGGTTGGATACTGAGAGAGGTGTGCGTGTTCATCCGACTCATGGAATCATCAATATTAAATGTAAAAGTGTTCTTGCAGTAAATGAACCATTCTTACTGGCTCAATAGGCACATCAAGTTTATTATGCAAAGTACTGTGTTACGTCAAGAGACTTGACTGATTGGTGGAGCATAATAAAAATGAAAATTCGAGACAATCAGTTTAGTCAAAGTGAATGTGCTTTCACTGAAGTGCAAGGAATTGAAGTTTTTCAAGAGAGTACTCAAAATCAATCTTTGTTACAAAGAGACACGAGTATCGATGATGATACCCCTCAATTAAGAGTCAGTTATGATGATGATGATGGTAATGACGTCACAAATGAATTTGAAATGGTAAGAGATGAAGCAACTGGAACTCAAATGGATATCGATGATATTGAGGAGGAATATGAAGATGACATTGACATATATGAAGATGATGATGAAGCTGAACATTGATACAATTCAATGGTAGTTATATATAATCATAACTAATATATATGTATATATAATAATAATTATCAATTATTTGCTAACAACATTCATTTTCTATTTCAGATGGACGAGGACACATTTCGTGAGTTGGCGGATGCTGACCTATCTTTCGATGCAGACGAGTTGCTGGCACCTGACCCTCAGCCTGAAGGCGCTTCAGGGAGTACGTGGAGGGGGCGCGGTCTTGCACGACTGATGATTCCTAACCCCATCCCCGAGCGACTTCCACGTCTTGGGTTCGATCCACGCACCCGAAGGCGTGATAACCTGTGCATTTTACTAAGATTTCATTAATCTATTTACATAATAAATGTTTGATTATTGTTTTTACAGTTTTCCGCATATAGCAGCCGGACAGGGCAGTGCTATTTTGCGCAACTATTTTTCTCAGCCATGGACGACATGGGAGCATATTCCTATTGATGTGCAGCAGACCATGTTTGGTCATTGGTTGGTACGTACGTAAATAAATAATTTTTATTTTGAAATTTATTTCATTTATAACTTGATATTTTGAATTATTTGTAGGGTTTATGGTATCCGATCGAGGATACCATGCATGACGCCATCCACGAGGCATGGGAGGTGGCCATGCGTGATCGCTTTCGTCAGTTTTTGCACAATTTAAGAAGATCTTCCATGAAGAAAGCAGGAGTGTCAGATTTTGATGAGTCATGTATAGTACACCGACCATAGTACATTTCATCTCACGTATGGGATGGATTATGTGCACACTGGTTGAGTGGTGGATTTCAGAGGAGATCATTGGTGGGGAGGAAGAATCGGGGGAGACAGGAGGTGACTCATCGAGCTGGGAGTCGTACTTTCAGTACTCATAGACAGCATTTGGTACGTGCATTTTTTATAAATATTTTATATAACTTTAAATATTAACAATTTATTTTATATTCTTATAGGCTGTCGAGCACCCCGATATTACGGAGTACGAAGTATATCGGAGGATGTACAGTGATCCAGCTACTGGGGAGCTCAGAGGTGATCGCCAACATCACACCGTGGTCAGTATTATTTCTTTTCAAGTTTAAAAATTAACTACATATAATATATTCACAATTTTAATTTTAAATTGCAACTACAGGAGTCATATGAGACCGCAGCATCACAGACTCGGCCTGAGGGTCAGGCTTAGGCATCAGATCAGACCAGTGGCCATCAGTTTGATGAGGCGGCATAGATGCAGGCGACCCAATATGCCTTCGAGAAGGGCCGGGTAGTTGGTATCGGCTCTCGACTGACTCCCGAAGATTATTATGGCAGTGCTGCGATGTCGGCGTCCAGCTCTAGAGGAGCTCGTGCATCTTCTTCCGCTACACAGTATGAGGATCGGTTGCGATCTCAGACTGAGTTGATAGAGATTCTCCAAAAGGAGCAGGAGGAGATGCGTCAGTAGCAACAACAACATGAGGAGGAGCGCCGGCGACAACAGTAGGTGTACGAGGAGCAGATGAGTCGGTGGCAGCAGCAGCAGCAGGAGCAGATGAAGTACATGTGCCGACTCACTCATGCCTTAGGGATGAAGTTTCCTCCACCAGCAGATCCCCCCCTCCCCCTCCTCCTCCAGATTAGTTATTGTTTAGATGTTATAAAGTTTGTAAATTTAAAATATGACATTTTTTCTATTCATAGTTTCTGTCTCTCTTATACTGGTGTCAATATTGTATTATTTAATTTCTATTTATTTTTAATACTTTATTATTTATTATTGGTATTTATTTTAATGTTTGTTTATTTTATTAATAATAATATTACTCTTAGTATTTTATTATTTGTTTATATTTCTTTTTTTCAAATGTTGATAATTTTCATATTTTTATTTTCTAATTATTTTAATAATATTATATTTAGTATTTTTAATACATAAAAAGTTTCAAAATTTTTAATTAAAATTGTAATTTTTTAATTATTTATAATAATATGAATTCGGTATATTATTATTTTTATATAATATAATATTATTTATATTACAATATTAATATGATTAATAATATTATTCATATTTTATAATATTAATTTTTTTTATATATATTTAAATTTTTTAATATTTTAATTTAATTATAATTTTTTAAATATTTGAATGATTTTTTGTTATAATATTTGAATGAATTATAATTGTATTATTACTATTATAATATTAATTAAAATTTTTTCTTAATAATTTATTATTTATTATTTTTTTATACATATTTGCGACGGGATAATCATCCCGTCGCAATAGGTAATTGCGACAGGACGGTATCCCGTCGCAATTAATTTTTTTTAATTTTTTTTTTAAATTTCCTATTGCGACGGGCAAATATTCCCGTCGTAATTACTTATTTCTTTTTTTTTGAAATTTTTTTTTAACTCTTTCGCGACGGTATTCGTGGCCCGTCGCAAATAACATTTGCGACAGGCCCATCACAAAAGTGTTATTTAAAGTTTTTAATATATATATCGATTAGTATTTGTGACGAGACATATTACCGTCACAAATAATATTTTTAACGAGGGACCCGTCACAAATAATATTTTTAGCGACGGACCCGTCGCAAATAATATTTTTAGCGACGGACCCGTCGCAAATAATATTTTTAGCGACGGACCCGTCGCAAATAATATTTTTAGCGACGGACCCGTCACAAATAGTGTTAGTTGCGACGCCATTTACCGCAATGGGTCATTTGCGACGGGATCCCGTCGCAACTGACCCGTCACAAATGGGCTTATTTTCAGTAGTGGTAGAATCTGCAACCACACTCTTCTTTGAGCTCTTCCAGCTCACTGCACCTTCATTCAAAGTGAAGATTTATCCCGTTTGCGACTTCATGTCATCTTGATCAGTCTAGAAACTAGCATCTACATATCCTCTGATGACTAGTTCCTCATCTCCTCCATAAACTAGGAACATATCCTCAGTACGCCTCAAATACTTTAGGATAGTCTTGACTGACATCCAATGGCGGTCACCTGAGTCATCTTGATATCTGCCTACCGCACTTAATGCATAGGTGATATCCAGCCTAGTACATAGCATGACATACATGACTGACCCAATTGTTGATGTATATGGAGTCCTTTCCATCATCTTTCTTTCCTCATGTGTCTGAGGACACATTTTCTTGGAAAGATGAATGTCATGCGACACTAGCAACAATCCCCTCTTGGATTGTTCTATACTGAATCTCTTCAATATATTATCAATGTATGTACTTTGACTTAGTCCCAGCAATCTCTTGGATCTATCACGATGTATCTTGATCCCAAGAATATACGCTGCCTTACCCAAGTCTTTCACGGAGAAACATTGATTCAACCATGCCTTAACAGACTGTAAGACTGGTATCTCATTTCCAATAAGTAATATGTCATCAATATATACTATTAGGAAAATGACTACACTCCCACCAAACTGTTTATAGACACAAGTCTCACATTCATTATTGATAAAAACAAATTCTTTTATGGCTTCATCAAAATGAATTTTCCATGACCTAGATGCTTGCTTTAATCTATAAATGTATTTCTACAACTTGCATACCTTATTGGGATCCTTTGGAGTCACAAACCCTTCAAGTTGTGTCATGTAGACATCTTCCTGAAGGTTCCCATTAAGGAATGCTATTTTGACATCCATTTTCCAAATCTCATAGTCACGGTAAGCCATAATGTAAAGTAGAATTATGATGGATTTTATCATTGCAACTGGTGAGAATGTTTCATCATAGTCAATTCCTTGACACTGTTTAAAACCTTTTGCAACCAATCGTGCCTTATAGGCACTGAATTTTCCTTCCATGTCTAGTTTCTTCTTGAATACCCATTTGAAACCTACAGGCTTTACATCAAATAGAGTATCTACTAGAATCCAGACTTGGTTTTGGTATATGGAATCCATTTCCGAATTCATAGCTTCTTGCCACTTGGCAACATCTATGCCACTTACTGCTTCTTTGTAGTTTAGAGGATAATTATTATCAACTAATAAGGATTTTCCATCCTCGGTAACTAGAAAACTGTACCATTTCAGTTCTTTAACCTCTCTTGTACTCTTACGCAGTACTTGTGTCTCTAGAACATATTCTTCTTCCACGGGGTTTTGTGGAATCTATTCCCATACCAACTCTTGTGTACCTTGACCCTCAACTTCATCGAAGTCTATCTCGCACCCACTATCACTTTTAGAGATGTGCTCCCTCTCAAGGAATATGGAATTTCTGGCCACTATAACCTTTTTGTCTAAGGGGTTGTATAGGTAATATCCCCTCGTTTCCTTGGGGTATCCTATAAAGGTACACTTTGTGCCTCGGGGTGCAAGTTTGTTACCTGAAGAGGCCTTAACAAACGCTTCGTTACCCCAAACATGTAAATTCGATAACATAGCTTTTCTTCCACTTCAGAACTCATATAGAATACCATTTATCTATTTAGTTGGTACTTGGTTTAGTATGTGTGCCACTGTTTTTAACGCATATCCCCAAAAGGATAATGGAAGAATCGCATGACTCATCATTGATCTCACCATGTTCAACAGGGTGCGGTTTCTCCTTTCACTCAAACCATTCCACTGGGGCGTATTTAGAGGAGTGAGTTGGGATAGGATCCCAAACTCCCATAAGTAATTAATGAAGTCTTGATTAAGATATTCTTCACCTTGGTCTGAGCGAAGTTTCTTAATCTTCTTACCAAGATGGTTCTCAACTTCATTCTTGTATTATTTGAACTTATCAAAAGAATTTAACTTATACCTCATTAAGTAGATATATCCATATCTACTAAAATAATCAGTAAAAGTTATAAAGTATGAGTACCCTCCCCTTGCTTCAACTGGAAATAGTCCACACACATCGTTATGAACTAATTCAATAAGTTCTTTATCCCTTTCACCTTTCCCACTAAATAGGGATTTGGTCATTTTTTCTTGTAATAATTCATGACATATGCCAAGTGGTTTTAGTTCGAAAGAATCTAAATATCTATCTTGATGTAACTTTGTCAAGCGTTTCTCATTTACATGACCTAGTCGGTGATGCCAAAGTTTGGTTTGGTATGATTCATGTGAAGTATCTTTGTTATTGATTTCCATTAGTTGGTTTGTGTAATCTAACGCGTAAAGTACATTGTATAAATGTGTCCTACCATAAAAAATTCTATCTTTATAAAAGAATCAAAATTCATTTCCAAACTTGAAAAAAAATCCATCTGTATCTAATCTGGATACAGAAATAATGTTTTTAGTAACAGAAGGAACATAATAACAACCCTTTAACACCAAGATCATCCCAGTTGTCAACGTGAGGTGGTAGTACCCAATAGCTACAGAAGCAAGTCTGGCTCTGTTGGCTGCTTGTAGATCTACCTCCCCTCGATCAATCTTCCTAAATCTACTTGGTTCCTATATTTGGATACATACGTGAGAACCACAAGCTGTATCTAATACCCAATTTGTAGAAACAGATAGATTGAATTCGATAACAAACACACCTGAAGCTTCCCCTTGCTTCTTAGGTTGGGTGTAGTTCTTCTTCCAGTGGCCCTTCTTTCTACATGCGAAACAAACAGCCCCCTATTACCTTGCCTCCCTTTTGATCTTCCTTTTCTTGGAAGGCCATGAAGAAGCTTTGGGCTTAAATCTCTTCGCCTTCCCTTTCACCATAAGGATAGAAGGATTTTCGAGCTTTATATCTTTGTACACTTGGTGAATGAGGATAAGAAGATCAGATAGAGACTTCTCAATGTTGTTCATATTGAAATTAACAACAAAGTTAGAGAATCTCTAAGGGAGTGATGTGAGAATGAGATCAGTGCCCAGTTCTTCAGGGAGTTTAAACCCTAGAAACTCCAGAAGATCAATGTAGCCAATGAGCTTGACCACATGAGGCCCAGCTGGGGAGCCTTCTCTAAGCTTAATCTGAAAGAGCATCTTAGAGATCTTAAACCTTTCCTGTCTTTCTCTCTCCTGGTAAATACCACGGAGGTGCTCGAGCATACTATAAGCATCCATATTTTCATGAGACTTCATGAGCTCACTAGACATTGATGATAGCATCAAACATTTAACATCGACCGCATCGTTCATATGTTTCTCATAGACCAGGAAATCCTCATCACTCGCCTCTTTGGAAGACAGATCGGGTAATACTGACTCCAACATGTAAGACTTCCGTTCATGGCGTAGGATAACCCGAAGGCGTCTAAACCTTTCCTAGAAGTTACTGTCAGTGAGGATGTTGTCTTTATCCATAATTGATCATAGGGATAGTGTGGTTGATGAGTTTTTCATTTTTATTCTACAATTAAAAGAGCAGATCATTAGTACTTTCTTGATTACATTTTATAAGAAATAATAAATTTTATTAAGTATCCCACTATTTTATCAAGTCCCAATAGCCCTCACCATTGAACTCAGAATGTACAGTTGTCATGAAATTCTAGTGTAAAGGATCCATATTCTTCTTCACATAACCCCAATAAGGGTTGGTTAAGCTATTAGAAGGTATTTAGTTAGGCAGGTCTTTGCCAACTACGGGCTTGCAGCTCCTTGATCTGTTGAGTGGACTCCCCAGTCCTAAAATCATGACTTTGGATTTCCTCAACTCTTGCCTCCAATATTACACCAAGTCTAGCAAGGGATACTTCTCTTGATGTAATATGGTTAAGTCAACCTGAAACCTTTCATTAGGGCTTCCTGTATAAAAGTAAGCGTCCCAACAAGGGTTGGTCAAACACATAGTTTTATTGAGTTTTTCCCTTAATCAAGTAACAAAAAGCTTGTTCTGACTTAATATTTTATTTGATATATTTTTTATCTCTTATGCGTGAATTGATTATTATCATTATCACACGCTTGTTAATATTAAGTGAAACTTACTTAAGTGATTAACCATGTCTTGATAATATTTACGCATAAGTCTAGTTTATTTTAGTTCAATCTTACATGCTTGTTTAATTCATTAATTATGTGATCATGACAACACATCCATAATGATAAACCATGCGACTGACATAAATAAAATAAAGTAAATGGCATGATCATGAGATTTTATAATGGTTAGTTTATCCAGTGGTTGATAAACTAACCCTAACCTAGGGGAGAAACACCTTGAACCTTTTGGGTTCATGTTTACAGCTTCCACATGTCCACCTCTGTATCTCCTGAGATTGGTTTCGTCTCAGCTCTAGATTGAACTGCCTCTACTATCTTGGGAGTTCCATCCATTACATATGCCTTTTTTTAACTCACATGTAGGTGAGGGGTAAAAAGGGGTTTTATATAAAAGAAACCTTGGGCATGCATGCCCTACATATTAATGAGGAGAAGGATTACATGCCAAAAAATTTAATTAAAATAAATAAATTAAAAGAAACCATCCACATACAAAGGTCTTGGTCTAGCTCATGATCATCCATACATGCAAATATATTTACGCATAAATAAAACTAGCAATCAATTATTTAATCGTTCTTGTTTAAGATAAATCACACTCGAATCAATTAATTATCATCTTTAATTAATCAATCCTTTTATTTTAAACCCTTTTATGAATTTCCTTGAGATTGTCATCCATCATAATTTTAAACAAATAAATTCATTTAAAATTATCTTTATACGTAACTTGTACCTTGGAGGCAACCCGGTGAATTCCTATTCATAACTACCCAATGATTAGAAATGAACATTAATAAGATGTTAAAATAAACACATATATATAAAACACCTATCACATGTTGAGCCTCAGCTTTATACCCGCATGATGGTACAAGTCTCAAGGGTTTGTATAATATAATAATAAATTTTAATAAATCTGCGTAATTTGGATGAGTACACGACGTGTAGTTCCAACTACACAGCGTGTACTATTTTCCACCGTCTATCCGAAGTACACGCCTGGGGAAAAGACATGTGAGTATACTTAGAAAGTCTTCAGAGTACATGACATGTCCAGTGGTCCACACACCGTGTAGTTCCTCGTTACACGATATCTAGTCAGGTAAGCTATGTACAGGGTACACGGTCCAACCCTAACCCGAAGGGACTACACGCCGTGTCCATTGGGCCACACAGTGTGTAATCCGAAAACCACATGCCACCTGTTCCTAGTCAACACACTGAGTCATTTAAGACTTAGAAAGACTCTAAAACATGTCTTGGTTTAGCAGACTGATATGATGCATTGAATCTTGACTACACGACGTGTACTACCGAATACACGCCGTGTGTTCTGGTGTTGTACGACCAGGAAGCTTTGGCAGCTCCATATGAGATCCTCTATTTTATTTTAATCAAAATTAAAAGAAAATATCATTTCTATATGGTGAACGAGAAACGAAAGAGGAGGAATAAATCTCGAGATTCATAATTACAGATCGATTAACTTGAATTGAAACAACAAAATTATTAAATGTGCAATTCATCAAAGAAATATTTAAATAATTATAAACTATGATGTAACCCCTTTGATACCACTTGAAGGTTCTGGGTGCAGCAGAAGCGTAGTTGGGGCAGGACCCAACTTTGATTTTTACCATGATCAATGATTATCCCGGGATCAATACAACGATGAACGCTGGTCTCCACGAAATATAATCAAAGATTTACATAAATAAGAAAGAGGCACGAAACCTTAGAGAGGATCTTTCAAATCGTGTTTATAATTAATTTAATTAATTTCATAAAGAAAAATAAGACTTGTATCTTTAGTATTTTTCTTTGTTGATGATGTTGATCATTCAGAATGAACCTTCCAGATTATCTTGTTGTGCTTGTAAGGATCCAAACTAGAATCCCTCTAGTGGTGATCCACACGTGCTTCTATAGCCTTTGATCGACACCACTCGTTCTCTGGGTGCTAACACGGTGAAGTAAGTGTCTTGTGTTGGTAATTATTGATTGATTGTTCTTCATCCTTGAAGAACGTCTCTCATTCTTGAGAGGGGAGAGAAGAGGATTTGAGAGAAATTTTTTTTGACTCAACAATTCTCAATTCACCAGGCGTGTGGTGTGGTATCTGGCACAATAGGCATACTTGCCTATTTATATACATGGAATTTCAGTTATAATATTTAATTTCATAGCAACAATTAAATACATTCATGAACTTAGAGAAAACCCATGCATTTAATAATAATACCGCGTTATTATTTATGGTGTGCTAACTTGCATAAAACAGAATTATAAATAAAATTCCACGTCATAAAATACTAACAACATTATTTTAATTTGTGCCAACTAGTTAAATAATTATTTACCGTCTTGAAAATAATTATTTTACTATCGGACCAACCTTGGTCCGCTTGAACTCCACTTCCATTTATTGAACACCCAAATAAATAAATAAATAATTCATTCTCTTAAATAAATATTTTATTTACAAACTAGTAAATAAATATTTATTAAATGTTCAATAAAATAAATAAATATATTTTATTTAATTTATGCGATCATTGTAACTTGAATCACATTATTACATGATCTTGAGAATAATATTTATTTCATTAATTAAATTTAAATAGAATTTAACCGAGACCACCAAAAACACTTAGTGTGTGACCCTCTAGGATTCTTTCTCATTGGCATTAGGCGGGCTTGACTAAAGTACAAGAGTACTATCTAACAAAGGGTCAAGGCACCCAAGAGAAAGAATGTAAAGTCGCAACAATGACATCCACATACGAATGCTCACTGTGTACTATAATCCCTTTATCACAATATCTCATCAAGCAGGTTTCATGATTGTGTCATCAAATTTTATGCTTGATATTCCGTTCTTTGACTACCTGAAATAAACTCATCGTTACACCATGGCCATGGAATTTCGGACGACGGTTTTATTTCAATAAAATGTCCGAGATATCAACTTCCATAAATGGAATGGACAAATCCTTCCTCGAATTATCCATTAATAACATGCCACTCGTGACGCACCCAATGTACCCTACTTCCTGCCAACTGTCTGCATGACAATTTTCATCAGTAAATCAAAGTGCATAAGTCATGACACGTTTTAATCATAATCTTAAAGTCTAAAGATCATTACACACACTCATAGATAGTAATATCCGATGACACCAAAACATGCAGAATTCCTACTAGCAGGTCTGTTCTCATAATCTCCAATATTAGAGATTACCAAATGAAAACTTCATGAGAGGAAGTCTCATCTGCTTACGAGTACTCACACCTGACGGTCTTCATGCTATGTGTCCCATCATAGAATTTCATCCAACCTCAGAACTATATTTAAGAATATTGTTATAACATTTCAAGGTTCTCATCATAGCGGGGAATTACAATGACCTTATCAATGCAACAAATACTCTATGACAATATTACATCATAGTCATGAAAAAAATGAACAATATGTAATAATACATTAAATATCCATGTAATCAAAGTAAAACCAGTTGGTTCTAGGACACCAACTCTTACAGTTATGTGATATAAATTCATTTAGAGGTAACAACAAAGGTGGAGATGTTGTGAGTTGGTTAGTTTGTTTGAGAAATCATAGGTTGGGATTGAGTGTTTTATACTATATATATATATATATATACATAATTATATTTTTCTTGTTATTTCTATAGGAACCCCACCCACATTGAGCACTATGTGTCGAACACCCGCATAGTCATGCGGGGGGTCTTTCCCAACATCCCGGTGGGAGGATGGATGGCTGGCCACCTGCTCTTCCATACTCCCTCTTCCAGGTGATGATGGCCCAAGATTCTTCAGGTGAGTTGTGACATGGTGTCCCAAGTGTCTTTGGGATGAGTTGTGATGTAGTGTCCTAGGTGTCTTCAGGATGAGTTGTGATGTGGTGTCCCAGGTGTCTTCAGGATGAGTTGTGATGTGCTTTCTCAAGTGTCTTCGGGATGAGATGTGATGTGATGTGTTGTGATGTGATGTGTTGTGGTGTGTAGCCTAAGTGTGTGTGGGCAGGATGTGATGTGGTATATTTAGAAGAGGTTGGAGCATCGGGACGTTTGTCGTTGGGGTGTGAGAGCGACTAATCAGTGGGAAAGTGGTGTGGGGTACCCTATCATCGATGTGATTTACTTTATATTATATTACTTGGTTTGCGTTATTTGGTGAGTGTTCCTTGGTGAGGTTGGGATGGTTAGTATACCTTTATAGGTATTGTTTGGTTCTACTATTTTCTCATAGGTGCATTAGTATGCTTCTTTCACATGTGCACGATAGACTTTGGTTTTCCTACTGAGTATATTTGTATACTCACCCTACGTCTATAAAATTGTTTTCAGGTTTCCAAAAGGATTACGGGGACCGTGATGAGCGTTACTAGCTTAGACCTCGGGATAGTTGTTGTTTCGCTGCTTAGTTTTATTTTGGGTGTTTACTCTTGTAAACCTTTATCTGTAACTGTTCTTTTTACACATGCATTGTGGGATGGTTTTTGGTTTTTCTTATATTCACATCATAAAGTTATTTTTGAATGATTCATCTTATCTCCTAATATTGTTTACTAATAGAGGTTAATGTCTTCTATATTGTGAGATTCTTATACCTTCGGTGCTAGTCACCGACCCAGGGCCTACTGGAGGTTGGACTCAAGGGTCATTATCTCCCTTTCTTCACTACCAACCCAAGAGGGGTATATCTGGAGGGAGGGGATCATGACATGAACCATATGCTCTCTCTCATTCTAGGTGGCCAGTGGTTCCCCCTTGAGGAATTTTGAGATTCCTTTCGACGATGATTGATTCTCAGCTTCCCATCTTCGATCTATGGTGGATTCTTATCTCATTCTCATTTGTTACCTTCCGTTCTTCTCCCCGGGATTCGTCGTGATAATGTTTTTTTGGTTTGGGGGTGTGTGTTGGGTTGTGTTTTGATGGTCTTTGAGTGCGGTGTAGGTTGATTTGTGGTTTCTCATGGTGCAATTGTGGTTTGTGGGCTTTCTTCTTCACCCTACAATGCACAATGAGTCGACAAAGTTTCTTTAAGGTAGGGTTTCCCTTGTTTATCTTTATTGTGTATCATGCGGAAGGTGTTTACTTTTTTTACCCATGGGTTTTGGTTGTGTTGACTTAATTAAAGATAAAGAATTGGTTAAATTGAAATTGAAGGGTGAAGGGGTTTGTTATTCTTTTATATCTTTGATATTATTATGATGTTGTGGATTGTACAGGTCTGATGTCCCGCTAAAAATTATGACTGTCAGGGGCTTTGTTTGTACTGGATATATGTGTTATTGTTGCTTCTTTTGTTGTGATTGTTGTGATATCACCCTAAAAATGGAAATTGGATAACCACTTATATTTGTTTAATAAATTGGTTTCCCCAAGATTTTGATTTGTGTAATAACATCCCTAAAATATAGTGAAATGTGATAGAGTACCTTTTATAAATATGTAAAAGAATTTCGATGTGTTGTGATATGTGGTCATGCTTGTGGGATGACAATGTGTGATTGTGATGGGGTGTGGGGTGAAATGTGGTTGTTTGGCCGTGCTTTTGGGGTGGTGAGGTGAGATTGTTGGGGATGACAAGTTGCTTGTGATATATGGTTTCTTTCTACTAGATTCCCAAGTAGTGATTAAATAAATAAATGTTTAATAATGTTTGAAATGAAATGGGTTAGTTTGGTTAATGGGATGTAAATTTGTTAATAGAAAATTTAAAAGATTGATTGTGTGATTAAATGTGGTTGATTCTAAATAATAAAATGAATGGGTATTAAATGCGGAGGAAACGTAAAGATGAATTAGATTATCAGGGCTCTTCACCTTCTAAAATGACTGTTGCAGATACTAATAAATGCATTTAGAGGTAGCAGTAAAGGTGAAAATGTTGTGAGTTTGTTAGCTTGTTTGATAAACCATAGGTTGGGTTTGAGTGTTTGATATTATATATATATATATATACACACACACTTGTATTTTCCTTGTGATCTCTACGCACCCCACCCATGTTGAGCACTATATGTTTAACACCCACATAGTCACGCAAGGGTTGTATTTCCCAATATCTCGATGGGAGAATGGATGGTTGGCCACCCGCTCTTCCCTACTCCCTCTTCTAGGTGATGATGGCCCAATATTATTTGGGAGAGTTGTGATGTGGTGCCCTGAGTGTCTTCGGGATGAGTTGTGATGTGGTGTCCCAGGTGTCTTCAGGATGAGTTGTGATGTGCTTTCCCATATATCTTTAGGATGATATGTGACTTGTTGTGATGTGATGTGCTACGGTGTGTGGCTCAGGTGTGTGCAGGCGGGATGTGTTTTGGTGTGTGGCTCAGGTGTGTGCGGGCATGATGTATTGTGGTGTGTGGCTTAGGTGTGTGCGGGTGGGATGTGATGTGGTATATTCAGAAGAGGTGGGAGCGCCAGGACATATGCCATTGGGGTGTGAGAGCAGCTAATTAGTGGGAAAGTGGTGTGGGACACCCTATCATCAATGTGTTTTACCTTATATTTTATTACTTGGCTTATATTATTTGGTAAGCATGCCTTGGTGAGGTTGGTATGGTTAGTATACCTTTATAAGTTATAGTTGGTTCTGTTGTTTTCTTACAGGTGCATTAGTGTGCTTCCTTCACATGTGCACAAGAGACTTCGGTTTTCCCACTGAGTATATTTGTATACTCACCCTACATCTATAAAACTATTTTTAGGTTTCTAGGAGGATTATGAGGACCATGCTGGGCATTACTAGCTCAAACCTTGGGATAATTACTGTTTCTCTGCTTACTTTTATTTTGGGTATTTACTTTTGTAAAATTTTATCTATAACAGTTCTTTTTACACATTCATTGTGGGATGGTTTTTGATTTTCTTATATTCATGTCCTGGAGTTGTTTGTGAATGATTCATCTTATCCCTCAATCTTATTTCCTTATAAAAGGTAATGCCTCCCATATTATGATATTTGTACACCCTTGGTATTTGTCACCAACCTGGGCCTATTGGAGGCAGGACTCAGAGTTCATTATCTCTCTCCCCTCATTATGGTATCTTTGGAGGGAGGAGGTCATGACATTTATAACCATGAGTATTCTCAATATGAATATCAAAATCAAAGAAACATCAGCTCAGGCACTCTGAGGAATCTTGAAGATTCATGTTGCAAGTGTGGTACTAAGGGACATTGTTCCCAAGTTTCCCTAAAGCATCTTTGTAAGCTCTATAAAGCATCTCTTGAAGCAAATAAGAATAAAATGTACTTTTATGAGACATCCTATAAATGGGAAGAAAAAGAGGTGAATTTTTCCGAGAATTGTGATTCATTAAATGATGATTTCACTCACCCCAAAGTGAGTAATTTTACTTGTGAATTTGATGAGATAATAGCTGGAAACCATGAGAAAAAATTACAATAGTTATGATATGTGATATGATGTTTTGTTATGTATGATTTATATCTTTGATGTTGTATTATTCAAATATCATAAAGTGTTTTTATAGTATTATTATATTTTCTTTGAAGCATT
Organism: Viscum album; assembly: GCA_963277665.1. Classification (NCBI taxonomy): domain Eukaryota; kingdom Viridiplantae; phylum Streptophyta; class Magnoliopsida; order Santalales; family Viscaceae; genus Viscum; species Viscum album. Next base: position 56,819,496 of record OY728145.1, on the reverse strand, counting down.
AAAATGGATTGTGTAAATGAGACAAATATTTGCATATCAGATAGTGAAAAAACGCACACAATTCTTCAAAAAAAATTCTGATATTAAACCAATAAGAATAAATGTAAATACTATATCAGGTCCTACAGATCTGATAGAAGGGTCTGATAAAGTGAGTTTTTCTTTACTTAATGGGATGAAGTTCTTTATAAGATATGCGTTGTTTTCCCCAAAGTCTAAAAGAAACTTGTTAAGTTTTAATGATATATACCAGTATATGTATAATACCAAAATATATCTGATAGAAATGAAAATCACATGTTCATTACCGTTAATAAATTCAATAAGAGTCATGTACTAGAAAAACTACCAAAATTATCATATAGATTGCACTATACATATATATAAGTGCAATCAAAACACATATGACAGTAAATAATGGACCACAGACTGTTAATTTGTGGCATGACCAATTAGGTCATCCTGGCTCAGGAATGATGTAAAAAATAATTGAAATCTCTCATGGACATTCAATAAAGGTCTCGAAGATCTCTCTACTAAGAAAAATTCCATGTGAGACTTATTCTCTTAGAAAATTGATTGTGAGACCATATCTAGATAAAATTAAGGCCGAAATGCCAGCATTTCTTGACTGAATTCAAGGGGATATATATTGACCAATCCATCCATCGTGTGGCCCATTTAAATATTTTATGGTATTAATTGATACATCTAGAATGTGATCACATGTATGTATACTCTCAACACGTAATGTAGAATTTTCATGATTTCTTGCTTAAATAATTAAATTGAGAGCACAATTCCCTTATTATTTCATCGAGAAAGAAAGGCTTGATAATGCTGTAGAATTTACCTCTCAAGCTTTTAATGATTATTGAATAACAATGGGGATTACTATGGATCATCTAGTCATCCATATTCATACAGAAAATGGTTTAACCAAATCACTGATAAAATGCCTCCAACTTATCACTAGACAATTAATAATAAGAATAACACTGTTAAGCTTCATATGGGGTCATGCAATATTTCATGTCTCGATATTAATTTACATCAGACCAAGGGCATATCATAATCACTCTCCACTCCAATTGGCATTTGGAAAAGAGCCTAACATCTCCCAATTAATATTTTTTGGTTATATAGTATATGTACTAATTACTCCCCCACAACATACAAAAATGGGATGTCAAAGGATCTTGGGAATATATATAGGATATGAATCCCCATCTATAATCATATATCTTGAAACACAAACTGGTGATGTATTTACAACACATTTTGTTGATTTTCACTTCAATTAAGAAGTATTCCTAACATTAGGGGGAGAAAATAAAAAAGGGAGGAGATTTCTTAGAATGTGAAAACATTATCTTTTCTCGATCCTCTCAACTAGAAGTGTGAGATGGAAATGAAAGAGATTTTACATTTTCAAGAACTAGAAAATTAGTTGCCTGATGAATTTACTGATACAGAGGGTGTGACTAAATCACATGTACTAAATGAAAATAAACCAACTAGAATTGATTTCCCGAATAAATAATTACATAATGATATTAAAAAAACATCAAAAACATGCCTGAAGCATGAAAGACCAATTGGTTATAAGAATATGAATCCTAGAAAGAGAAAAGGAATGAGTATAATTGAAAACCCCATTATGGAGGTGTGTGTTACAGAAGAGACACACAACTTAAATGTTCTTAAAGAAACATGTGATGTGAATCATAAATAGAATTCACAGGATACAGAAAACCTTGAAGGTTTTGAAAATAATGAAACCTCTCTTAATTATTCCACTATAGGTGATATGTGGAATCAATTAATGTGGAAAATATTGATGAAATATTTTCATACTCGATGTCACATGATATAGAAAATGAAGATCCTGAACCAAGTTATATTATGGAATGTTAAAAAGGTATTGATTGGAATAAATGGAAAGATGCAATGCAAGTTGAATTAAATTCACTTAATAGGTGAAAGGTATTTGGAAATATCATGCTCACACAAGAAGTTGTGAATCCTGTTGGATATAAATGGGTTTTTGTGTGGAAACATAATGAGAAAAATGATATTGTAAGTGTCACAACCTGACCCAAGTTGGGGATCGAGCCATAACTATCCCAATCCCGCCTTTATAGTCCAGGGGTAGCAAGAAGCACCAAAAGGAATACCCTAAATGAGAGGCCTTTTTATAAGTACCTATACACACACACACCCAACCATCTCAATGAATAAGTAAAAATGAATAATAATAAAAATATGAAACAACTAAAAAGTAAACCAATCATGAAAAACCTATAGGGTGTACAAGAGAACGGTAGTGAAAACTGAAAAGTAAATGTAAACATACATGGCTAATCAGAAAGATGTCCTAACCTGACAAAATTGAAAAAGTAAACTATTGAGAGAGACTAGCTCCTGGTCTTCAATCTACGACCACTGTACGTGGTCCAAAGCACTAAATATCTCTAAGATCCTCTGAAGTATCCATTGAACTGTCCACCATATACATAAGACACAAAACGTGTGAGAAATCTCATGAAGGGGTGAGTATATACATACCCAATAGGACACCTCGAAAGCCAAAAGGGGGAGTAGTAAAAGATACAACATGGAAGTAGAAAGATAGTAGAATAGTACACAAGATGAAGCTCAACCCAAAGAAAGATAAAGAGTAACCTATTCCAAGAAAAGGGGGCTCGATATGGTGAGTAGATGAACTACATGTTGAGTCTTCACAACCCATAGTAGGAGAGTAGACTCATCCAACTACGAGAAGCTAAACACAGAAATCACGTGACATATCCCCTACGTCTTCACATCTCATGAAAGGAGAGTAACCAAATACAAAGGTATGGATACAAGTGAATATATATATATATATATATATATATATATATATTATCAGTAAAAAACCCAAAATGCGAGAGAAATGATATCTCCATCTCACAACTCATCACATGAAGAAGAGTCTCCAACAGTTCCAAAAGTCCATCAATGATGCCCAGCATCTCATGCATCTACACATAAGTAACCATCCAAGTCAAGCCATGACTCATCACTATGACACACAGTTGAGGGGTCATAATATCTAGGTCGAGGACCCATGCCTTGGTATAATAAGAGGGTTACACTCTGATAGTCGACGAAGGACCCACTGCCCAGCTCAGCTGGAGGGTACCACTCAAAAAGTCATCGAGGACCCACTGCCCAACTCTACTGGAGGGTACCACTCAGTAAGTCATTAATGACCCACTACCCAAATCTAATGGAGGTTACCACTTAGTATTCATTTAGGACCCACTATACCACTCAATAGTCATTGAGGACCCACTACCTAACTCTACTAGAGGGTATCACTTAGTAGTTTTCGAGCATCACCTAATTAATCATCATGCCTAAAACCTTAAACATCTTATGTTGAAATGAACAATAGAGGGAACCAACACATTCTATGTGGAAAAACACTTAGGATAGGCTAATCATATACCAACATCCGAGTCCAAAGGAAGATGATACAGAAGGTCAAAGTTTCCTCAAAAGGAACCAAGTAGTACACGACGTGTAAGGGGAATCACATGGCATGTGGTCCTACTCCATCACCTAGTCACGTCCCTGTAAAACAAATAGATTCCAAACCATGTAGAATTACACTTAGTTCAGGTAGACTACATGGTGTGATTGAGATATCTAGGACTAGGCTGTGTCTTTCTGGTCGTGTTTGTGTACTTACGTCATGTACATGTACCCTGGTACATGGCTATATACCTGGACATGTACTTACATATGGGATTTTTCCCATGTAATCCACCACATGACTTTCCCATTTGTAGATGAGGTATATGACGTGTAGGAGGGCTACACGTTGTGCCATCCTTATGATTTTCTAAAACCCTAGTCGTTGTAGCCAGGGGGTTACATGTCGTGTGTTCATCATGATACATGGTGTGTAGTAGAGTTTTTCATAGAGTCTTAGATCTAATTTATGCATGGTAGATCTATCATACCACCTTCATATTTTCCTTTTTTCACCCAAAATCAATAGATCTGGTCATCGTTCGTCATTTTCGACCATCTGATGGCCTAAAATCTGATCTCTTTGACCCACGGGAGTTTCGTACAAATCAGTTTCAACCAGTGTTGATGATTTGGTCTCTAATCATCACAAAATTCATCCATAACTTGCAAAAATCCTAGATCTATGTCTAAATCATTGATCCGCTCCTCACACGTGATTCTGTCGCAAATCTGGGGGTTCAACCGGGCTTGGTACCACCCGACAATGTCGAACTGGGACTGCGGGGTCCTACTAGTTAAAAACACAAAGAAATTGAGGGGGAAGAGACATAACAGAAATTTCTTAACCATAATTGTCCAAGTTTTCTTGGCCAACAATCAAGAATGATAATTCAAGGTTGGAAAACAATTAAATTCGATACTTGGGAGTATGCCAAGGATCCGCAATTGGTGCATACCAATATAAGGGATTGATATGAACAATTTATTTAATAAAAAAGGGAATAAAACATGAATTGAAGAGTTCTTACTAGATATCAGATCATTTATCATCAAATAATGTGCTTGATAACGATTGAAGAAATTCGTTGCATTCACTGCGCCCCGATCTGCTCTGATTCGGAGTTTCATCATCATCCAATGTGATCCGCCAATGGAAAGAGTTGAATAGAATCATTGGTGATTCCAAGATTATGAGGCTAACCCTAGAAAATTTTCCATGATGATGTATTTGTAGTAAAAATGATTTAGGTCAAAATTAATGAATGAATGAATTTAATAATTAATTAATCCACTGAACGTACTACCAATGGGAAATATGTATGAACACCCCACAACAACCTATTTTAGTTCACACCTAGGGTAAAAAACATGTTCCAAACTCAATTGTGATATCATATTTCTAATATGAGATTTCTTTTAAGATTTATCTCATTTTCTTTAAGAACCTGTGCGTGCACAATATAAAATATATTTAATATTTTTATAAAATTAATTTCAGTCACACCGGGCTTCATAATCGCATGCCATCTTAGAACCTAACTCTGGAAATATATATAAAAATATTTCAAAGTTTTACAAATTAAAAACCAAGTCTCAACATAATCACCTCCTTTAATCTTTTCATCCCTAAAAAAAACTAAACAAACAACTTGGGATATTGAGCCCACACTTGGCTCTCCCACTTTTAAAAACTCTCTTGCATGTTCCCATGCTATCACAACATGTGAACCAAGGGCATGGAATATCCATTAAAGGTCCTATCATGTATGTTATCTATCTCCACTGGGTTCTTTGCAAAGGTGGCTCCATCCTTGATATCTAGCTCACCCTAGTTAATGGCATGTATGGGGTCATGCACGTATCTCCTCAGCTGTGACACGTGGAAGACGCTGTGCACCCGCTCCAACTATGGGGGGGGGGTAGGGCAAGGTGGTAATCAACCTCATAAACCCTCTGTATGATCTTGAATGACCTTATGAATCTCAAGGATAACATTCCTACCCATCCAAACCTCTACAATTCTCATCGTGGGGGGAAAATGTGGTCTCCCTGATCGAACTCCAAGAACCCAAAATGATGATTTTCATAAGATTTTTTTTCTTCTATATGTTGTCTTAATCCGCTATCAAATGACCTAGATCTTCTCCACCATCACCTGCACCATCTCTGGTCCCAAAAGAGATGTCTTACCAATATCTATCTAGTACAAGGGTGACTTTCAAGGTCACCCGTAAAGGGGATCAAAATGTGTCATGCCTATAATAAAGTGATAAATATTATTGTACGCAAACTTTACCAAGGTAAATTGATGCTTCTATCTCTTAATAAATTCTAACATGCAATCCCTCAACATATTCAACACCTAGATAATGTGATTGGTCTACCCATCGGTCTGAGGGTGAAAGTCTATAATCATCCTCATTTGGGTCATGAATTCCTTATACAGGCCTCTCCACAATTGTGACATAAACCATGAGTCACTATCAGAAACAATCATTGAGGGTAACCTATGAAGAAGAATGATCTATTGTATATACAACTACTCCAAACAATCCACTGAACTCTACTCCATGATAGCAAGGAAGTGTGACAACTTCATGATTAGATCAACTATCACCCAGATGAAATCATGATCTTTATATGTGTGTTGAATCACTATCACAAAGTCCATGGATATGTCATCTCACTTCCACTCCGGGATCTCAAGGGGTTGCAACAAACCTATTGGAACTTGGTGATCAACCTTCACCTATTGATAGGTGAGTCACTGAGAGATGAACTCAGCTACACTCTATCTCATTCCAAACCACACAAAATGCTACTAAAGGTCTTTGTACATCTTCCATACACTGGGATGTACAATTAGGGGAGAATTTTTGAACTCTCACATCACCTCCTCCCACATCATGATTGGAACCACCATTCATCCCTAGAAAAAAGATGAGATGATTCCCTCATTTAGAATATCCATCTAGTGAATCCCTCATGGATATCTAGTCACATAATACATTAAAGTCAATGTCTCCCAGCTGGGACTCTCTCACACACTCAAGGAGCGGAGGAGTCAACACCATTAACTGCAGAAAAGTTGTACCCTCTTGCTCCACCCGGGTCAGTTGTAGAGAAGCCAACTACTCCAAATCCTCCTACACCAAGTGAGTATGATACTTCCTGCTAAGGGAATCTGCTACTACATTACCCTTCTTTAGAGAATATACTATCTCAAAGTCATAGTCCTATAGGAACTCCAACTAGTGCTGCCATCTCAGGTTCAAGTCTATTCGTGTGAAGACGTACCTGATACTTTGATGGTCTAAGTAAACAAAAAAGTGCTCCCCCAGAAGATAGTGCCGCCACATACTCAGGCTAAAAACTACTACTTATAACTCTAGGTAATGATCCATATAGTTTACTCATGGGGTCTCAACTACCTCGACCCATATATGATAACTTCCTGCTGCTGCAACAACACGCAGTCGGGTCCAGTTCTTGAGGCATCACAATACACTACATACTCCACACCCTCCTCTGATAGTCTCAACACAGGATCATTCACCAGACTTAACCTCAACTCCTCGAAGGCCCTCTGGCACCACTCAAACCAGGTAAATGATTGCTCTTTTTGCATTAAGGTGGTCAAAGGGGTTGTGATCCTAGATAATTCTACCACAAACCTCCTATAGTATCTTGCCAAACCAAGACATAGTTTCACCTTAGATGCATTCTTGGGTGGATCTCAATCAAGAACTGTATTGATCTTTGCTGGGTCCATGACTAAAACATGCTCAGAAATGACATGCCCTAGAAAGTGAATCTCATGAATCCATAATTAACACTTTTAGAGCTTCCCATAAAGTTGGTGCTCTTGAAGAAAATCTTGAACCATCCCCAAGTGCTCTTCATGCTCCTCCTATGATGTAGAGTAGATGAGTATGTCATTGATAAAGACAACCAAAAACTGGTCCAAGTACATCTATAAGATCCATTTCATCAGGTCCATAAACATGGTGAGGGCATTCATCACACCAAAGAGAATTACTAGGAACTCATAATGTCTACAGCGACATCAAAATGCCAACTTTGGAATATCAGCCTCTTAAACCTTCAACTGGTGGTATCTGAACCAAAGATCGATCTTAGAGAACCATATTACACCTCATAACTATTCAAAGAGGTCATCAATCCTTGGAAATGGGTACTTGTTCTTTATCATGGTCTGATTTAGGTGATGATAATCTATGTAAAGGCGCAATCTCATGTCCAATTTTTTCAAACAACACCAGTGATACCCAAGGGGACACATCGAGCCTGATGAAACCCTTCTCTCAAAGGTCCTCTAATTGAAACTGCAACTCTTGGAGCTCGGTAGGGTCCATTCGATATTTCGCAGAAGATATCAGAGTGATGTAGGGATGCAAGTCAATGAAAAACTCCATCTCCCATATCGAAGGTAGTCCCAAAATGTCCTCGAGGAAGAAATTAATGCAATCCTACACAACTGAAGGAATCCAGATTTCTAAAGAGCTTATTACACTAAGGGATGAACTCACTAACTGATGGGTTATAGGCTACAGTCCCCTACTCGCAGAACCCACTCGTCCTATTAGTGTATAGGAATCTAAATTTTATGTGGTGATAGTTAATCTGGGATCGAACCATGAAAAACTTATCCACACAAAAGATGATGTCATAGGGTTCCACATTGACAACCAAAAGGTCCCACATGAACCCTTATCCACCAAGTGATAGCTCACACTACCGATATATATAAGATATAGAAGAAGAATTCCTTGTAGGAACCTCAATATGAAGTTGCTGGGCTAGCGCCTCAACTGAGATCTCTAGCTCTCAAACCAAGATTAGATAGATGAAATAATGACTAACACATGTTTCTACAATTACTAAAGCAAGAGTATAATAAACACAGATCATAAATCTAATCATTTCATGCGTTGTGGGGTAATAAGCCTCCAAATCCTTTAGTTGTCTGCAGCCCCAACCGCCAACTCCCTGAGCCCGATGTGGGCCGCCTAGTGGCGGTGGTGGAAAGATCCCATAGCATCATCCAATACCCATAACTCCTCCTACTCCTATACTAGCTTCACCTCCCTAGGTACCATCCTTTCATAAACTAGGAGATCCTTGATCATAGTACTGCCTCTACCGTGGTGGTTCATCAGCTATTTGCCTGCGGTCCTCAACATGTTTGGTCGGGCAGTCACATGCTATGTGACCTCACCCGTCACAAGAATAGAACCAACCCTCTCGGGCCTTCCCTGGTGCTCTTTGATTTCCATACACCATACAACCATGTGCCTGAGCCTACTCGTGAAAGGGTCCCATATGCCAAGATCCCACTGATTGGTGCCTGATAGCTACTACAAACAAATCAACTTTGTGTTGCCCACTTCCAGCTCAAGTTTTCTGGCATCCCTCTGACAGAAATATCTCTTTCACTAGTGCCCTCCCCAGCACCCTGACATAGGTGGAGATGTACAGGGGAATCACATTGACACATATATCTATGAGGAGTCCTTACTCAAACTTTTGTGCTTAGAATTAGTTGTTGCATATCGTGTTGATAAAGTATCGAGTAAGGTCTGTGAACCTCGCTGCATACTTAAACATTGTCACCTCTCCCTTTTGTAGCACCAGAATCTCCTGAATCCAAGCTGAGCACAGGTAGGAGAGGTAGTACTCCTCATAGAAAAAATGTTGAAAGTCAGGCTATGAGAGTGCCGAATCATAGTTCATATTTGTAAAAAGGATTCACCAGTGCTCAGCTACTCCATGGAAAAGGCTAGCTGCCAGTGAGACCACCTGATCTGTTGGGGTCTGAATGAGGCTGAAGATACGAACCACCGACTCTGTTGGAGTTGGTGGCCTATAACCAACTACTTTGAACTTTATTCATTAAATAAACATCTTATCACATCTTGATTGTTCTTCTGCGTGACAATGCATGTGATAATGTCCCAATGATAGTTGTTGCATTAAAGGGTCATAGTGGATCCCTGTTATAATGAGAACCCGGAAGTGCCATAACACTGTTCTTGAATATATGTTCTATTGCTGGATGATGTTATTTGAGGGACACAAATAATATAGGCCATTAGGGGTGAGGACCCATAAAACTTTGCGGCACCTTCTCATGGTGTGTGCCATTGGTAATATCCAGGAGGATATTATGAGAACGAGACCCGACAGTAGGAAATCCAAATTTCATAGTGTCATTGAATGTTCCTATCTACAGACGTGTGTATCAGTCCTTAGACTTTAAGATTATTATTAATGGGTATTAAAACTCGCGCACTTAGATGTATTGATGAAAACTGTGATGACACACTATTCACAGTGAGGTAGGATATGTTGGGTGCGTCACGAGTAATACTGCATTAATAGATAATGTGAGAAAGGATTTGTCCCTTCTGTTCCATAATGGAAGTAGATATCTCAGGCCCTTTGATGGAATTGATATATCCTAAGTAAATCCATGGCCATGGTAAGGAATGGGCAAGTTCAATTCCAGAAAGTCAAAGAAAGAATAATCAAGCACATGGGTTGATGGCACTAGCATGCAACTCGCTTGATTAGAGATATCAAGACAAAGGGATTATATTACACGGTAAGCGTTCATATGAGGTGACACATCATTGCGACGTTAAATTATTTATCTATGGGTGCCTTGGTGTGTTGCTAGACGCTAACCTTGGACTTTAGGCAGGCTCCACCTAATTCCACTGAGAAAGAGGCTTAGAGGGTTACACACTAAGTGTGTCCATGTATCTCAGTTAAATATTAATTTAACAAGTTAAATAAAGATTATTCCCAACTATGGTTTAATAATTATTTAAGGATGCCTGATCAAATTTATTTCGATACTAGTTATTCGAGAGAATATATTGTGGACGGAATAATATATATTTATTAGCGAGTAATGCAGTTACATTTATTTAAGAAATAAATATCCATTACTCAAGGACTAATAAATGTGGTGGAGGAAATAAAGAAAAATGGAAAATAAAAGTACACACTGTGTAGTTTTATGGAAAATGAGTACATGCCGTGTATTAATGATTACACGGCGTGTAGTTTTTCCAGTCGGGATTTTGAGAATATAATATTGTTTTATTAAATTATATTTATTATAATCAGCGTGGGCGCATGTCAAGGAATTAATAATTTTACATGGGTGTTTTCAATAAGAGTTAATGAAATAAATAAAACAGGTAACACATTTATTTATTTTCATAACTCTATAACCTCAATCCTGATTATAAATATCCTCACAACCCCAACACTTTTCCACAGAGAATCATTATGCACAACAATTCTAGAGAGTTCTCTTAAGGATGAAAGAACTTCTTCCTCTAAGAACACTCTCAAGACCGAGAGAGATCCACCACCACTGGATCAAGGCGATCGAAGGCGGACATCGCAAGTTAAGGTTCTTTCGTGCTGGCACTCAGAGATCCCTTCGGCGACCTCTAGAGATACGCGGGGCACGTGTGGATCACCGCTAGAGGAATCCTACACTTGTATTCTACGACACAACGACGGATCACACCGGTTCGTGACCAAAGACATCAACGAAGAAAGAATACCACCAAGGTAATTATTGTGAATTAATTAAATTAATTATAACCAACATATGATGATCCTATCTCTATGGTTCCTGGACTCCCTCTTTTGTTTTTTGTTCTTCGTTCTATTTCGAAGATCCGACGTTTTATATCGCGACGAATCTCGGTTTGAACGTTGTTTAATGCTAAAATCAAAGTTGGGAAAACCCACCAACGCACTTCCGCTGCGCTTGGAACCTAAAAGTGGTATAAAAGGGGTCATATCATTGATTATAATTATTTATTTTTTGTTGGTGATTTACGCATTTAATAATTTAGTTGTTTCAATTCAAGTTAATCATTCTTTAAATCTGAATCTCGAGATCTGTTCCTCCTATATCGTTTCTCGTTCACCATACAGAAATGAATATTTCTTTTAATTTTTGATTAAAATAAAATAGAGGATCTCATATGGAGGATCCAAACGTTCCTGGCTGTACAACACGAGAATACATGGTATGTATTTGGAAGTACACGTCGTGTAGTCTAGGTTCATGCATCAGACTGGTTCGCCAAATCAGGCCGTGTATTGATCTTATCTAATTCATTTATGACACTGTGTGTTGACCAAGAATAGGTGGCACATGGTTTCCGGATTACACACCGTGTGATCCAATGAACATGTCATGTAGTCCCTTTGGGCTAGGGTTGGACCATGTACCCCGTACATGGTTTGCCCGACTAGAAACCATGTAACATAGAAACTACACGGCATGTGTCCCACTGAACACGTCGTGTACTTTGAAAATTTCTGAAGTACATTAACACGCCATGTCCCCGGGTGTGTACTTCAGATGGACAGTGAAGAAAATTACATGCCATGTAGTCGGAACTACACGTCGTGTACTCACCCAAATTACGTAGATTTATTAAAATTTATTATTATATTATACAAACCCTTAAGACGTGTACCATAGTGCAGGCATAAAGCTGAGGCACAACATGTGATAATTATTATATATATATGTGTTTAATTTAACATCTACGTAATGAATGAGAATTCACCGAGTTGCCTCCAAGGTAGAAGTTACATACAAAGATAATTTTAAATGAATTTATTTGTTTAAAATTATGATGGATGAGAATCTCAAAAAAATTCAGAAAAGGGTTTAAGATAAAAGGATTGATTAATTAATTCAAGCGTGATTTATCTTAAACAAGAACGATTAAAGAATTTAATGCTAGTTTTATTTATGTGTAAATATCATTGCATATATGGATAATCATGAGATAGACCAATACCTTTGTATGTGAATGGTTTCTTTAATTTATTTATTTAAATTAAATTTGTTGGCCTATGAGCCATATCCTCATTAATATGTAGGGCATGCGCGCCTAAGGATTCTTTTATGTAAAAACCCCTTTTACCCCTCACCTGCATGTGAGATAAATGCATATGTAATGGATGGAGCTCCCAAGCTAGTGGAGACGGCTCAAGTTAGGATCCAAGGTGAAACCAATCCAAGGAGATACAAAGGTGGACAAGTGGAAATCTGTAAACACGAACCTAAAAGGTTCAAGGTGTTTCTCCCCTAGGTCTTGGGTTAGTTTATCAACCGCTAGATAAACTAACCAATAGAATAAGCTCATGATCATACCATTTATTTTATTTCTTTCAGTTGCATGGTTTATTATGGGCGTGTTGTCACAATCACATAATTAATGAATTAAACAAGAATGCAAGATGGAACTAAAATAAAGACCGGATTATGCGTAAATATTATCTTAGACATGGTTAATCACTTAAGTATATCCCACTTAATATTAATAAGCATGTAATCAAAGATAATAAAATGGAAATTTACGTATAAGGATAAAATCCCTCAAAGAAATATTAAGTCGGTATAGCCTTCCATAATCTTGGTTAGAATTGAAACATAGTTCAAAGTGCTTGACCAACCCTAGTTGGGGTGCTTTAAATTATCGGGGAATTCTAATTCAAGGTTTTGGGTTGACTTGACTTAGTTCGTATCAAGGGTTGACTGACACAATAGGACTTGGTATGACCAAGAGGTAAAGGTTGAGGAAATCCAAAATAAAAGGATTTCAGGATTGGGGAGTCCACTCAGTGAATCAAGGAGTTGCAAGTTAATGCAGTTGGCATTTGGAATGACTACCTAAAACCCTTCAAGTTGCTTGAACAACCCTATATGGGGTAATGTGAAGGGAAATATGGATCCTTGCCACTAGAATATTCAAGAAACATAATATTCTGAAGTCAATAGTGAGGGATATTGGATTTTGATAAAATAGTGGGAGACTAATAAGTATGAATTTATTTATTTGTATCAATTTTATAATAAAGTACTAAACCTTTGATCATCTCAATTTTTAGAAACGACAAGAAAATGACTTCAAACATATCATTGCGAACCATACTCAAGAAGGAAAACCTTCTCACCGACACCAATTTCCAAGAGTGGCAGAGACATTTATGCGTCATCCTTCGCCATGAAAGGAAATTGTATGTGCTGGAAGAGCCTATTCCAGTTGCGCCTGGAAAATAGGCTAGTGATGAGGAACTATCTCTCTACATGAAACACATGGATGATGCCACATATGTCTAATGTTTCATGCTATCAGCCATGTCTAATGAGCTCTTGAAGCAATATGAAAACACGGAAACATATAACATGATGTCTTACCTTAAGGATCTCTACCAAGAGAAGGTGAGACAAAAGAGATATGAGATCTCCAACAATTTATTTACAACTAAGCTTGGAGAGTCTGCACCAGCTAGGCCTCATGTATTCAAGATTATTGGCTACATTGAACACCTAAACATCTTAGGGATTAAGTTCTCGGATGATTTGCATACAGATCTCATCCTATCATCACTACCCAATACCTTCTCTAACTTTATTGTCAACTACAACATGAGCAACAATGAGAAGAGTCTATCGGAACTTCTGACCTTGATTCGCCAGGTAGATAAGGACATGAGGGGTGACAAACCCGCAGTCCTTATGGTGAATAAGAAAAGGAAGGACAAGGAAAAGGGGCCAAAGACTTATAAATGGTCTAAAGCCTCCAAACACCATCCTTCCAAGAAGGGGAAGATCCAGAGGTAGGGCAAGGAATGGGAGGCAGTATGTTTTTCATGTGGCAAGCAAGGCCACTGGAAGAGGAACTGCACCCAGAATCGTGGGGATGCTAAAGGTGCATTATTTATCGAGTTCAATCTTTCTATTTCTACACATTGGGTATTAGATACAACTTGTGGGGCTCACATATGTATTCAAATGCAGGAACCAAGTAGATTTAGAAAGATTTCCAGAGGTGAGGTGGATCTTCGAGCTGCCAATGGCGCAAGGCTGACTGCATTAGCTATTGGCAATTACCACCTCTCATTTCCAACTGGGATGATTTTTGTTTTGCATAACTGTTATTATGTGCCTAGTGTTACCAAGAACATAATTTCTATATCTTTTTTGGATATGGATGGATTTATTTTCAAATTTGGAAATAAGGGTTGTCACTTTTATAAGAATAACGTATATTATGGTATGGAACATTTAAATAATGGTTTGTATGTATTAAATTATAAAAACCAAGTTTTGGAAATCGATAACGAAACAAACTCACATGACTCATACATCACCCAATTGTGGCATCACTGTCTTGGTCATGTAAACGAGAAGTGATTGAAAAAGATCTGCCAAGATGGTTATTTAGAATATACTGAGATAAAACCACTTGATATATGTCACACTTGTTTACAAGGTAAAATGACCAAGCCGCCTTTCGATGGACATGGTGAAAGGGCTACAGAGATTCTAGGATTAGTGCACACAGATGTATGTGGACCATTTCTAGTAGAATCTAGAGGTGGATATTATTACTCCATTACTTTTACTAATGATTTGAGTAGATATGGATATGTATACTTAATGAGGTATAAGTCATAATCCTTAGAGAAATTTAAGGAATTCAAGAATGAAGTATAGAATCAGCTTGGTAAGAAGATAAAGAAACTTCGATCGGATCGAGGTGGAGAATATCCAAACCAAGAGTTCATCGATCTTCTACGGGAGTATGTGATTCTATATTAGCTCACTCCTCCTTATACACAATAGTGGAATGGTGTTAGTGAAAGGAGGAACCACACCTTGTTGGACATGGTGAGGTCGATGATGAGTCATGCAGATCTTCCATTATCCTTTTGGGGATATTTATTACAAAATGAAACATACACATTAAACCGAGTACCAACTAAGGCAGAAAATGGAATTCCATCTGAGTTATGGAATAAAAAGAAACCCATTTTGTCGCACACACATGTATGGGGATGCGAGGCATTTGTTAAGGCCTTCTCAGGCAATAAACTAGCACCCCGGGGCACAAAGTGTATCTTTATAGGACATCCCAAGGAGACGAAAGGATATTACCTATATAACCCTTCATATAAGAAAGTGACTGTCGCTAGACAAGCCGTATTTCTTGAGAGGGAGCACATCCTCAAGAAGGATAGTGGGAGAAAGATTGACGACGAAGTTGATGCTCAAGATACACAAGAGCTGGTACAGGAACAAGTTCCACAAGTCCCTGTGGAAGAGGTTCTAGAAACACAAGTATTGCGTAGGAGCTCAAGAGAGGTAAGAGAACCATAGATATTTGGTTTCCTAGTCACCGAGGATGGTGAATCATTATTATTGGACAATGATGAACCTCTATCCTACAAGGAAGAAGTAGAAAACTCAGAAGCTGCAAGATGGCTAGAAGCTATGAATTCTGAGATGGATTCCATGTATCAGAACCAAGTCTGGGTTCTGGTCGATGAGCTAGTTAATGTAAAGCCTGTTGGATGCAAATGGGTATTCAAGAGAAAACTGGACATGGAAGGTCAAGTTAGCACCTATAAAGCAAGGCTAGTGGCTAAAGGATTCAGACAACGTCAAGGAATTGACAATGGTGAAACCTTCTCGCCAGTTGCCATGTTTAAATCCATAAGAATCATACTTTCCATAGAAGCTTACCATGACAACGAGATTTGGAAAATGGATGTCAAAACAACATTCCTTAATGGGAACCTTCAGGAAGATGTCTATATGATACAAATAGAAGGTTTTGTGATACCAGGTGAAGCCAAATGGGTTTGCAAGTTGTAGAAATCCATTTATAGATTAAAGCAAGCATCCAAGTCATGGAACATTCAATTTGATGAAGCCATAAAGGAATTTGGGTTCATTAAGAATGGATGTGATCCATGTGTTTATAAGCAGTTTAATGGGAATGCGATCATTATCCTAGTAGTATATGTTGATGACATATTACTTATTGGAAATGATGTACCAGTCTTACAGTCAGCTAAGGACTGGTTGAACAATTGTTTCTACATGAAGGACTTGGGTGAAGCAGCCTACATTCTAGGGATCAAGATCATTCGTGATAGATCCAAGAGGATGCTTAGACTAAGTCAGGGTACATACATTGACCAAATACTAAAGAGATTTAGTATGGAACAATCCAAGAGGGGATTAGTTCCAGTGTCACATGGCCTACATCTTTCTAAAAAAATGTGTCCACATACACAACAAGAGAAATATAGAATGAGTAAGATCCCATACGCTTAAACTATAGGATCCATCATGTATGCCATGTTATGTACCAGGCTTGATGTTGCCTATTCACTGATCATGCTAGGCAGATATCAAGCAGATCCAGGAGAACAACATTGGACTACTGTTAAGACTATCCTTAAGTATCTGAGAAGAACTAAGGATATGTTTCTGGTGTATGGAAGAGACGAGGAGATTGGCATCAGAGGGTATGCTGATGCTGGTTTTCAGACAGATCAGAATGATCTGAAGTTGAAATTTGGATATGTTTTCTGTCTCAATGGAGGAGCTGTGAGCTGGAAGATTTCAAAGTAGCCAATTGTTGCCGATTCTACAGCGGAGTCCGAATATATAGCAGCTTCTGATGCAACCAAGGAAGCCATCTGGATTCAGAACTTTGTCCAGGATCTTGATGTGGTGCCTAGCAGTAAAGACCTTGTCACATTGTATTGTGATAATACTGCAGCGGTGGCTCTTGCAAAAGAACCAAGGTTACATCAACGGACAAAGAAAATACTATATAAGCATCACCTCTTTAGGGATTTCTATCAGAGGGGTGAAGTTGTAGTGAGTAGAGTGTCCACGGAAGAGAACGTGGAAAACCCCATGACTAAAGGCCTATCTCAGTAGAATCATGAATATCATGTGAGAGCTAGCAGGTTAAGAGTTGTTAGCAGTTGGCTCTAGTCCAAGTGGGAGTTTGTTGGAGTTGGTGGCCTAGAACCAACTACTTTGTACTTTATTCATTAAATAAACATCTTATCACATCTTGATTGTTCTTCTGCGTGACAATGCATGTGATAATGTCCTAAGGATAGTTTTTGCATTAAAGGGTCATAGCGGATCCCTGTTATGATGAGAACCTGGAAGTGCCATAACACTGTTCTTGAATATATGTTCTATGGACGGATGATGTTATTTGAGGAACACAAATAATACAGGCCATTAGTGGTGAGGACTCATAAAACTTTGAGGCACCTTCTCATGGTGTGTGCCCTTGGTAATATCTAGGAGGATATTATGAGAACGAGACCCGCCGGTAGAAAAATCCACATTTCATAGTATCATTGGATGTTCCTATCTGTGGACGTGTGTATTGGTACTTAGACTTTAAGATTATTATTAATGGGTATTACAACTCACTCACTTAGATGTATTGAAGAAAACTGTGATGACACACTATTTGAAATGAGGTAGGATACGTTGGGTGCGTCATGAGTAATACTGCATTAATAGATAATGCAAGAAAGGATTTGTCCCTTCTATTCCATAATGTAAGTAGATATCTTAGGCCCTTCGATGAAATTGATATAGCCTAAGTAAATCCATGTCCATGGTAAGGAATGGGAAAGTTCAATTCCATAAAGTCAAAGAAAGAATAATCGATCACATGGGTTGATGGCACTAGCATGCAACCCGCTTGATTAGAGATATCGAGACAAAAGGATTATATTACAAGGTAAGCGTTCGTATGAGGTGAAACGTCATTGTGGTGTTAACTTCTTTCTCTATGGGTGCCTTGGCGTGTTGCTAGATGCTAACCTTGGACTTTAGGCAGGCTCCGCCTAATGCCAATGAGAAAGAGGCCTAGAGGGTCACAGACTAAGTGTGTCCATGTATCTCAGTTAAATATTAATTTAACAAGTTAAATAAAGATTATTTCCGACTGTGGTTTAATAATTATTTAAGGATGCCTGATCGCATTTATTTTGACACTAGTTATTCAAGATAATATATTGTGGATGAAATAATATATATTTATTAGCGAGTAATGCAGTTACATTTATTTAAGAAATAAATAGACATTACTCAAGGACTAATAAATGTGGTGGAGGAAATAAAGAAAAATGGAAAATAAAAGTACACACCATGTATATTAAATATACACACCATGTAGTTTTATGGAAAACGAGTACACACTATGTATTAATGATTACACGGTGTGTAGTTTTTCTAGTCGGGATTTTGAGGATATAATATTGCTTTATTAAATGATATTTATTATAATCAGCATGGGTGCATGTCAAGGAATTAATAATTTGACATGGGGGTTTTAAATAAGAGTTAATGAAATAAATAAAATGCATAACACGTTTATTTATTGTCATTACTCTATAACCTCAAACCCAATTATAAATATCCTTAAAACCCCAACAATTTTACACAGAGAATCATTGTGCACAAAAATTCTGGATAGTTCTCTCAAGGCTGAAAGAACTTCTTCCTCCAAGAATGCTCTCAAGATCGAGAGAGATCCACCACCACCGGATCAAGGCGATCGAAGGCGGACATTGCAAGCGAAGTTTATTCCGTGCTAGCACCCGGAGATCCCTTCGGCGACATCCAGAGATACGTAGGGCACGTGTGGATCACCACTAGAGGAATCCTACACTTGGATTCTATGCTGCAATGATGGATCACACCGGTTCGTGACCAAAGACATCAATGAAGAAAGAATTCCACCAAGGTAATTCTTGTGAATTAATTAAATTAATTATAACCAACATATGTTGACCCTATCTCTATGGTTCTGGGAATCCCTCTTTTATTTTTCATTCTTCATTCTATTTCTAAGATCCGTCGTTTTATATCATGATAGATCTTAGTTTAAACGTTGTTTAATGCTAAAATCAAAGTTGGGAAAACCCACCAACGTGCTTCTGCTGCGCCCGGAACCTATAGACTCTAACTAATACTTTACTTCCTAAGGATCTGGCTCGCCATGGAACCTCAGTGGCCTCTGGTACAGGAACTCATAGAGTACAATAAGCCTATTCACATCCTTATCCTGCTCTTCTAGAACGATTTTCTACTCAATAAGGGGGATATGTTGTTACCTACCCACCTGGAGGAAGAAGCTCACGAGATGGACCCTGAACCAAGGCCTCATCGCTCATCGGATCATCATCATGACCTGAAACTAGTATCCTGGCTGACAGTCATCGCAGAGGCATCCAAAGATTTATCAAGATGCACCACAGTAAGATGAGCATATATATATATATATATATAATAATGGATATTTGAATCAAGAAGGACAATCAAAGACTCAATCCTATATGATGCATATACCATTGATCCCTGCAACCAATGTATCGGTAAGCTGAGTCGAAAATCATATAGTCAAGGTCCTGATGAATGGATAAGTTGGTTTCCCACACCATCATTGGACTCCCTAGCCTAAGAGCTTCACTCGAGACATTCTAACACTGTTACCCTAATCCCAACCAAAAATCCTCATAAGGAAAATACTCCAAACAATGTCTCAAGGAATGAACTACTCCAATACCAATCTGTCATGACCTGACCCAAGCTGGGGCTCGAGCCACAACCACCCCAACCAACCATATCCATGTAGAAGTGAAATGAAATAATAATAAAAAGATTAAACTTCTAGAAACTAAACCAAGCATGAAAAACCTCTAGGGTGTATAAGAGTAAAACAATAAAAACTAGAAAATAAAGGGGTAAAATACATGCCCAACTAGAAAGATGTCCCAACTTGACAATACTGAAAAAGTAAACTACTAAGAGATCCCAACTCTTGATTTCTAAGTTACAACCACCGTATGCAGTGCAGAGCACCTAATATCCCTAATCTCTTCTAAAGTCATCATTGACCTATCCGTTATCTGCATAATACATGACATGTGCGGGAAAATCCCATGCTGGGGTGAGTATACACATACCCAGCAGGACACCCCAAAAGCTGAAAGGGAAGTAGTAAGAGATAAAACAGGGAAGTATAATGATGGTAGAATAATACACAAGATGAAAATAAACCCAAATAAAGAGAAATAGTAACCTCATCCAAGCACAAGAGGATCGACATAGTGAGATGAACTACATATCGAGTCTTCACCACCCATAGTGGGAGAGTAGACTCATCCAACCATGAGAAGCTAAACATGGAAAGCACGTGGCATAACTCACGCATATTCATATATCATGGAAGGAGAGTAACCAAATACAAAGGTATGGATATAAGTGAATATATATATATATTCTCAATATCTCACAACTCAGCCCGGGAAGAAGAGTCGCTAACAGTTCCAAAAGTCCATAAACAACCATCATCTCATTTGTCTGCCTAGAAGTAACCATCTAAGTCAAGTCACATATCATCACTATTCCTCACATTTGAGGGATCATAATCTCTTGGTATAGGACCCATGTCCTGGTATAATAGGAGGGTTCCACTCTAATAGTCAATGCAGGACCCACTGCTGAGCTCAGCTAGAGGGAACCACTCTGAAATTCGTCGAGGACCCACTGCCCAACTCTACTGGAAGGTATCACTTGCTAAGTAATCAAGGACCCACTGCCCTAGCTCTATTGGAGGGTAACACTCAACAATTATCGAGGACCCACTACCTAGATTTATTGGAGGGTACCACTCAGTAGTCGTTGACAACCCACTGCCCATCTTTACTAGAGGGTACCACTCGGTAGTCGTCAAGTGTCACCTAATAAAGCACCATGCCTGGATCATTCTACATTATATCTCTAAATACACAATAGAGGGAACCATCTCATTTTATATGGAAAATTACTTAAGATATTCTACACATGGGCCAAAATCCGAGTCCAAATGAAGGAGATACAAAAGGTTGAAGTTTCCTCAAAAGGAACCAAGTAGTACATGACGTGTGAGGGGACCCACATGATGTATAGTCTCACTCCACCACATGTCTATGTCCCTATATAGCACAAGGATTCAAAACCATATAGAATAACATACCATGAAGGTGGACTACATGGAGTTTCTAAGTCATTCGAGACCAGGTCGTGTCCTTCTGACTGTTTTCATGTACTTACCTCATGTTTGTGTACTCCGATACACGGTTGTGTACCTATCCATGTACTTAAACATGGGATCCCACTCGTGTGATCCACCATATGGGTTTCCCATATGAGGATGAGGTACATGAAATGTATGGGGTCTACACGCCATGCCATCCTTATGATTTTTCAAAACCCTAGCCACCATAGCTAGAGGGATACACGCCGTGTGTTCAACACAGTACACGACGTGTAGTTGGGTTTTTCATAGAATCTCAGATCTTCTCCCTGCATAGTATATCTATCATCCTTCCTTCATATTTATCTTCATTTTATCCCAAAATCAATGGATCTAGTAACTGTTTTTCATTTTCAGCCATCCGGTGGCTGGAAATCTGATCATGTTGACCCATGGGAGTTCCGTTGTGAGTTCTGCATGCCTCATTTTCAATCGGTGTTGATGTTTTAGTCTATGATCATCAAAAATTCATCCACAACCCACAAAGATCCCATATATGTCTCTAAATTTCTAATCCACTCCTCGCACATGATTCTGTCATGAATATGGGGTTCTGATTGAGCTCAGTACCACCAAACAATGTCAAATTAGGACCGCGGGGTCCTACCGGTGACGAATGTGAAGAAATTGAGGGGGAAGAGGCATAATAATTTTTTTAACAATTGTTGGCCAAAAGTTTTTGTCCAATGATCAATAATGAGAATTTGGGGTTAGAAAACAATTGAAAAATAATTAAATCCATCACGTGAGAGCATACCAAGGATCCACAATTGGCATAGATCAATAGAAGGGATTA
Organism: Viscum album; assembly: GCA_963277665.1. Taxonomy (NCBI): domain Eukaryota; kingdom Viridiplantae; phylum Streptophyta; class Magnoliopsida; order Santalales; family Viscaceae; genus Viscum; species Viscum album. The sequence goes on along the minus strand of OY728145.1, from coordinate 56,797,194 downwards.
ATCTGATCAATTTATTTAATCAAAAAGGGCATAAACCACAAATTGAAGAGTCCTACCTAGATATTGGATTATTCATCATCAAAGAATGTGCTTTAAAATGATTTAAGGAAGTCATTGCATTCATTGCATCCTGATCTGCTCTAATTTGGAGTTTCATCGTCATTCGATGTGATCCGACAACAAAAATAGAGGAAGAGCATAATTGATGATTATAGGATTATGAGGCTAAACCTAAACAATTGACCATGACAATGTATTTTTAATAAAATGTTTTAGGTCAAAATGAATGAGTAAATTAATTTAATAATTAATTAATCCAATGAACGCATCGCCAATGAGAGAGATGTCCAAATTCCCCACGCCGACCTATTTTAGGTCACACCTAGGGTAAAACACACACATTCCAGACTCAATCGTGGTCTTGGATTTTTGACATGAGCTTTTGTTTAAGAGTTATCCCATTTCCTTTAAGAAACTATTCAAACATAATATAAATTACATTTAATATTTTTATAAAATTAATTCTGGGCACACCAGACCTTAGAATTGTATGTTGTCTCAGCGCCTATCTCTGGAAATATATATAGAAATATTTTAAAGTATTACAAGGCAAAAACCAATTATCTATATTAAGATACAAATCTCATCTTTCTGCATAAGGTTTTTCTTAGAGACCTAGAATTGATTATGAGGAGACATATTCTCCCATTATGGATACTATTACTTTTTCAATATCTAATCAGCCTTGAAGCAGCTGAAACGGATAATATGCATTTTATGGATGTTGTTGCAACTTATTTTTATGGGTCACTTGATACCTGAAGTATTGAAATCAAAACCCATAGACCCATGTTCAATTAAATAGTAGAAATACTTGTATGGATTAAAGAAATATATGCGTATGTGATATAATCATTTGAGCAAATATTTTTTAAATAAAGGGTATGTTAATGAAATCATATTCCCATGAGTTTTTATTAAGAAAACAACATTTAGATATGACATCATTGATATTTATGTCTATGATTTAAATATCATCGAAACTCTAGAAGATATTAATGAAGAAATGAGAAACTTAAATGATGAATTTGAAATGAATGACCTCATAGAAATCAAATATTATCTTGGATTAAAAATCGAGCATATGTCAAGTGGTATATTTTTAAATCAGTCAAATTACATTGAAAAGGTCTTGAAACATTTTAATATGGATAAAGTAAATTCTTTAAGTACTCTAATGGTTGTTCATTATTTAAATATAAAGAAAGATCAATTTCAACCTTGTGAAGAAAATGAAGAGTTGGTTGGTCTAGAAGTACCATACCTCAGTGCCATCGAAGAACTTATGTATCTTTCTAATTTCACTTATAATGTCTCAGGTTTTCCATGTATTATTTTTGGATATTACATGGATTATTTCTAAGACTATATGTTGAGACGACATGCGATTCTGAGGTTCTGTGTGCCCAGAATAAATGTTTGAAATATATTAAATATATTAAATAGCACATGTGCATAGTTTTCATAAAAAAGTGGAATAAATCCCAAATGAGGGCCCAAACCAGAAATCTGATGGCACCGTTGAGTTTAGAACATAGGTTTTACCCTAGATGCAACATAACCTCTGTCAACACATGCTGTTTGTGAAAAATTCATCACAGACATAAATTAATGAAATAAATTAAATAATTAATTTATTTTAATTATTTTGATGCAATGAATATTTTATCCTTTAAGTATACAGTTATAGGATTTCCTTAATGTTTTCCACTCAAATCCTAGAGATTCAAACAACCATTGGAGAGATTTCTTGGTGAACAATGATATATCATGATCAGACCATAGATTGTTATGCCAATGGAGTTCGTGGATCTCATCAACAATGACAACACATAACCATTCTTCATCAACGACCGATGCAAACTCTAGTTAGGATTTTTTTTATTTGTGATTTACATCCCTTTTCTTAATCCTAGATGAAAACAGATCTATTCCATGAATAGAATTTATATGCACATCATCAGTTGAATAAATTTTATGGAATTATTTTTTTCATTTTGTTTTTATCCTCTTAATTCGTCCTCTTCTACAACAACAAATCGAGGCCAAGAAAACAATATCTAAGGTTCATTACTCACATCTTATGATTTATGGATTTCTCTAAAATTTATTCTTTCAATCATCATTGGAATTTATTTTGGACAATGGTGTGACCAATACCTAGTTCTCTATCGTTACACGACCATTCTTCGACACAATGGATTAAAACCATGGGTACAACACATGATGGTAGTTGTGGTTTGAGAATTGATGATGGAGGTGGATGGATCGAGTGAAAATAAGATCATATTGAGGGTTCTTAATCTTATTGAGTGGTGCATGATAAATCAGAAGTCGGGCTTATGTTTCTGATTTGATTCGAGGAACGGAATCCGGTAAGCAAGAGACAAAATGGATCGGTTGACCTAGATCCAGGATGCATGGATAGATTTCTGGTTTAAATTGAGGCATAAGTGGCTCATGAGGAAGAATATAGGAGAAACCTTAGGATCTAGAAAATCCCAAGAAACACGGTGTGTAAATCAGGATTACATTCCATGTGGGTCCCATTCACCACTGGCTAGGGTTTGAGGGTGAAGATAAGGATCATATGACATGTAAACCCTGCCACACGAAATGTGTCCCTTCCCAGTTGGCTTGGAATATAATTTAGGAAGTACATGGACATGAGCACAAGTACTCTGCTAGAGGGTGATCATACCATGATTCACTATTCATTTTCACCCTTTACACCACTAAATTAAACTGATTTTGTATTATAAATTACAATTATTATAAGAAAATTAATTCCATGTTTGAATAAATTATTTTGTGTTAATCACTATTAAAAAGGGTAATTTCACTTTTTTGTATAATTTTATTGTAGGTGTAGGTGATTTGAAGGACCCAAGATAAATTGAAAGAAAAAATGGTCCAAAATTGCATGAGATCCATGCCCAATTCATCCATTAACTGTCCCAAATGACATGATCTATCCAGCACACCGAATCTGCATGAAGTCAAAAGTGGTGTGTTGTGTTCTGTCTATATCTCGAGATATAGGTTTCTAAATGAATAAAAACTTTCAGTAGAGATATTAAAGACACAAGGATACAACTTTTTAGTTTTCCTCAAAGAAATATAAGGTTTTATACCCACTAAAAATAATGGTCCCAGTGGTTTTACATAATCTGTGTTCCCAAAACCACCTTCCACATTTCCTATAAATTGGTAGATTGGGATCACCATTTTCAAGTTAGACCAGGAGGAAAATATTTGGTATTTTAGAGACCCAAAGGAGTCCTATAATAATATAATAATTTCTATAGTCCCCTATCCTCACAGGGGATCAAGGATGAAGGTGAAGTTCCACACAAGCCTCCTCCTCCTCTCGATGGCGAGCTAAATGATGAACATTCATTTCAAGGGAGCTACACATACTTGGGAGGGAGTTCCAGATATTTATAGTCTAATGGTTTTGTGTAATTTTTGTGTGGATTATTTAACTTATGTTTTATCTAAACATGATTCTCCTCTGAATTCATTTCTTGGGATTAATTAAGTGAGCCACTTTTCATTTCAATGCCGATTGGGTTGAAATATCAAGTGGGAATCTTGGGTTGTTCTGATTGGGAAAAACAAGAATCCTATTCCTCTCACACATACATAATATATTAGTATGGTTTGGTAGCCTTAAATATATTCTTGAGGTCCAATCCTTTACAACACAATTGTTGTGTCAAGGGTTGGTACTTTGTGCAATGTTTTAAGAGGCAAGAGGGGAATCAAGATCTTGACAACACTCAACCAAAGAATTAAACAAAACAATATTAATTTTTCAGAACAATTAACTATCCAAGATGTGTATTGAACTTTAAATGAACTCCTTATCTCATAATTATAAAACACCACCTTTCTTTTTCAACTATTAAACTCTTTAATTAAGTCATTTTATTTTAAAACTATTTTCAAAACCACCCCCTATTTCAGTACTTTTTATTAAAAATACAAACTCTAAACCTAACAACGATACTTGAGAGAAAACCTAGGGTTTTTCCTAGACTCTAAAATCATCTTAAAGTCACAATCAATTTGATGTTTCATGATAGTGTGGTCAAATTTTGGCATCGTTTTCGGGGAGTGCTTTGGTTTTTAGTGCATGTTTTTGATAATATTTTTGTAAATTTTGTGAATATTTATTTGTTTAATATTATACCTTCACCCCTATTTTTGTATTTTGATTTAATTATTTTGTAGGTTTTGTGCATAAAGTGTTCTATTCTGGGAGACTTACCACCTTTTGAACCTTAACTGGAGAGGATCCTAGGTTAGCGACACCGAGACACACATGAGAACCATTTGAAAGAGGACACACAAAACACTGAAACTCTTCTTGATCCTTCTTCTTCTTCTTCTGGAGACCACATTAAAACTGAGCATAACTTGTATAAAATAGCTAAAAATAATAGAACACTAAAGTAACTAACCTCACCTTATGTTGATATCCAACCCACATATATTCAAACACAAGGTGAGGCATAAAACTTTGAATTAAAATCTGGTTTAATTCACTTATTACCAAGATTCCATGGACTTCTTGGCAAGGACCCACATGATGATTTAAAATAACTTCATACTATGTGTTCTAAATTAAAACCTACTAATGGTGATGAAGAACAAGTAAAGCTTAGAGCATTCTCTTTTTCTTTATAAGATTCTACAAAAGATTGGTTATGCTATGTTAATTTACCAATTAGAGGTTGGGTGGACATGAAATGACTTTTTCTTGAAAAATATTTCCCAGCTTCTCAAACTACAACAATAAGAAAAGAAATATGTGGTATAAGAAAATCATAAGGGGAAACACTTCATGAATACTGGGAAAGATTTAAAAGGTTATGTTCAAGTTTCCCACACCACCAAATAAGTGAAAACTTTTAATTCAATATTTTTATGAATGTTTAATTATTATTGATTGAAATATGATTGCTGATTCTATAGGTGGTGTTCTAGTAGATAAGACCCCAAATACTGAAGGACCCTCATTGAGAACATGGCACATAACACTAAACAATTTGGTTCAAGGTCTAGTGTACCAATTCAAGGAGTCCACGAGGTTCAAAGTACTGAGTTCGAAAAGATGGTGGACACAAAGTTTGAAGAGGTAAGTACCCTTCTTCAACAACTTTCCCTTTCTCAAGGAAAATATAAATCTCCTCCCATCCATTGTGGTATCTATTCTTCCAACATCCACTATTCTGACCAATGCCCTCCATTGAGAGAAACTTCTGAGAGTTCTGAGGCTATCTTTACAGGACGCCCCTATAACCAACCCTTTAGGAAAGAACATTACTATCCATATAACCATGGGTGGAAAGAAAACCAAACTTATAGAAAAATGTGGTATTCAAACCAACCTCAACAACCATGGAACCAACCGGGACATTGTAGTCATCCACCACCACTGAGAAATCCTCAAACACCAAAAAGGAATTTCCAATAACCCCCTACAAAACCTAATCCTAGCTTAGAATATATGATGAAAAAAATAGATTCCAATAATATCCAATTCAAAAAAACCTCCCAAGCATCCACACAAGACTTGAAAACCCAATTAGGAAAACTTTCAAACTCAGTGTGGGAAATTCAAATTCATGGGTCATGTAATATACCCTCTCAACCATTAGTCAACCCTAGAGATAAGGGAAATGTTAGTGCCATCACCCTTAGGAGTGGAAAAAAACTTAATATCAAAATGAACCCTCTATTAGAGTAATCCCCTCCTAAGGGAACCACCATTACAACCACTAAAAAAGGTCCAAGTGAGAAAAAACCTTGTATCAATGAGCCACCTAGACCAAACATTTATCTTCTATTTCCCCAAAGGGATACCCAACCTAGAAAAAAATAATGAAACTGAACTCGATAAGGAAATTTTGGATACTTTCAAAAAAGTGTAGGTGAACATCCCCTTGATTGATGTTGTGAAGAAAATTATAAGATACACCAAGTATTTGAAAGAGATGTGTACACACCGAAAGTGAATTAATGGTGATGAGAAGGTAATATTGGGGAGGAATGTCTCAGCATTTATAGAGCCATCACTTCCTACCAAATTAAATGATCCTAGAACATTCTCGATTCTATGCACCATAGAGGAGTTTTTATTTTCCAATGCTATGATTGATTTGGGTACTTCTATAAATATGATGCCTCACTCCATTTACTCTTAATTAAAGGCCAGTGAAATGAATTACAATGGAATATTCATTCATATTTCAAATCAAAGGACAACACACCCTGTTGGTTTATTATAGGATGTTCTTATGAGGGTGAAAAATTTAATTTTTCTTGTTGATTTTTATGTGCTAAAAATGTAAGATGATAGTATGAATGGATATACTCTGATTATATAGGGGATAAATTTCCTTAAAACTTCAAAAACCACAATTAATGTCCAAAATGGAAAATTATATATGGATTTTGGTGGTGACATTGTCCATTTTAACATCCTTGATTATATGAATCACCTCTCATAAGAAAATTCCTCTCTCTCTATTAATTCTATTAATATACTCACTTCCCTTGAAAACACTTCTTTTCTTTCCCCAATCCCCTTTTAGAGTTTTCATACTTGATAGAAATTCTAGGTAATGATTCATGCATTGAATGTTGTAGTGGTGTAGAAAAATGTCATGCATTTTTATTAATTGATGATTTATTGAACACTAAGGATCACATGACCATCGATGATACTGCTAGTCCTATAAAAGCTCATTCCTCATATGATGATATTACCATTGAGCAGTTAGATGAGATTAGTGACCTATCACTTTCACACACACTCCCATAAATCCAAAATCCCCCATAATTAGAACTCAAACAACTTCACCAAGATTTAAAATATTCCTATCTTGAGAATGGAAACAAGTTGACGGTCATCATTGATAGTTCACTCCCTCTTGAGCATGAATTATGACTGCTTGAACTTTTGAGAGAGTATAAATAAGCTTTGGGATGGACACTTGATGACATTCCTAGTATTATCCCATCGATTTTCACACATCATATATTATTAAATGATGAGGCTAAACTAGTGAGGAAGACACAACGTCGAGTGGACCCAAACCTCCTAGATGTTATTAAAAAGGAGGTAACAAAATTATTGGCTATTGGAATCATTTACCCTATCTATGACAACCAATAGGTCATTCCAATTCAAGTGGTTTATAAAAAAATTGGTCTTATGGTAATTAAAATTGAAAATAACGAATTGGTTCCAACTCATATGTAGAATATTTGGCATGTCTGTATAGACTATTGATGACTAAACCAATATACTAGGAAGAACCATTTCCCTTTTCCATTCATTGAACAAATGTTATAGAGGCTATAAGGGAAGTCCCATTATTATTTTATTGATGGTTATTATGGATAATTTCAGATCCATATTGCCCCAAAGGATTAGGAAAATACAACCTTCACTTTCTCCTTTGTCACATTTGCATATAGGAGGATGCCATTTGGTCTGTACAATGCTCCCAGTACTTTCCAGAAATGCATGGTTAGTATTTTTTCATATTAAATGAAGAATTTCATGGAAGTATTCATGGATGATTTCACTGTGTTTATATCCTCCTTTGATGAATGTTTGAGTAGTTTAGGTTATGTCCTATATCATTGTATTGAAAATAATCTTGTATTAAATTGAGATAAATTCCATTTCATGGTGTGATAAGGTATAGTATTGGGACATGTCATTTCTAGGGATCGTATCCAAGTAGATAAATCAAAAGTGTATGTCATTTATTCCCTAACATTCCACAAAACTATACAAGATGTGTGTTCTTTCCTAGGTCATGCTGGATTTTATCATTGTTTCATTCACGACTTTAGTAAAATTGCACCCCCTCTCCCGATTACTTCAAAAGGAAAAGGATTTTATTTTTCATAAATAATGAAAAAAAGATTTTAATAAGTTAAAATAGAGTCTCATATCACCCCTAGTAATACAACCACATCATTGGGATTTACCATTTTAGATCATGTGTGACGCCTCCAACTATGCAATTGGGGAAGTCTTGTCACAAAGGGTCAACCGAGCTCCACATTTCATAGCTTATGCCTCACACACACTAGACCTTACCCAAGAAAACTACACTAAAATAGAAAAATAATTTCTTTCCATTGTGTTTTCCTTAGATAAATTCAGATCATACCTTTTAAGGTCCAAAGTCATTATGTTCTCAAACCATGCATCCCTCTAGCATCTCCTTAAGAAATAGAAAGTCAAACCATGTCTCATTCGCTGGATGATCCACCTTTAGGAATTTAATTTATAAATTAGAGATAAAAAAGGAGCAGAGAATGTGGTGGCTGACCATATCAGTAGTATCCTACCATCCTCAAACATCGACTCATCCCCCTGTATTCCCATAAATGACATGTTTCCTAATGAGAAATTATACCGAGTGCAAGATGATTTTCCTTGAAATATAGAAATTGTAAATTATTTAGTAGCATCTTGAATTCCTACCAATTTCAACAAAAACCAAGCCAAACATATAAAACACGAGTCTCGTTGGTACATTTGGGATGACCCCTACCTTTGGAACACATGTAGTGATCAAGTCCTTAGGCGTTGTGTCCCCGATAGTGAGTTTCAGTCTATCCTTAAGTTATGCCACACACTTGCTTGTGGGGGCCACTTTTTTCCCCAACAGAGTCCATGCAAGGTCCTTGATTCTGGTCTCTTTTGTCTAACACTTTTTCAGGATGCCCATGATTTCTGTAAAGATTTTCCTCATTTTCAAAGAATGGGGAATGTCTCTAAAAGGAATGAAATTCCACAACAATCCTTTATCTTCCATGACATTTATGATGTTTGGGGCATTGAATTTATGGGTCCATCTACCAATTTCTTTAGAAAAATATTAATTATACTAGAAGTTTATTATGTGTCTAAATGGGTAGATACATGATCCACAAGGAATGATGATTCCAAGGTAGTTGTGGAATTTTTGAGAACCCTAATATTTTGTAGGTTAGGATTACCTAGGTTAATCATTAGTGACCAGGGTTCTCATTTATACAACTGAACAATGCATTCAATTTTTCTTCGGTATGGGGTTGGGCATCAAGTGTATACTACTTATCACCCATAAACTAATGGTCAAGCCAAGGCGCCAAATAGAGAGGTAAAACAAAATCTTGAAAAAATGGTTCAACCCAACAGAAAAGATTGGAGTCTTAGACTTGATGATTAATTATAGTCTTACTGTACTGATTTTAAAATTCCCATTGGAATGTCACCTTATAGGATTTTTTTTGGAAAGATTTTTCATCTCCCGATTGAGATAGAGCACCAGGACTACTGGGCCATTAAACAATGAAATTCTAATCCTTCAGTGTAGGTGCTCAAAGAAAGCTTCAAATTCAAGAGTTTTAGAAAATTATTAGAGATTCATATGATAACTCTTGGATTTATAAGGAGTTAACCAAGGTTTCCCATGATCTTATTATCCTTTATCATTAGTTTCACATTGGGAGGAAGGTCCTCCTCTACAATGAAAGGCTGAAGTTGCATCTAGGTAAGCTTTGTTCCTGCTGGTTTTGACCATACATTGTTACTAATGTCTATCCATTTGGTGTTATTCAGGTTCAAAATAAAGAAAATAAGAAAACCTTCAATATCAATTGGAAGCGACTAAATCACTTCTATGTAGCCATTACAGAGTCCCTGATGGAGGAACTCCAAGTTTAAGAAGCAATATATGAATGACACCCACCAGGTTTAATCCTTCCTTCCCACATTCTCTTTTATTATAGTGAGGACACTACACACTCTAGGTGTGGGGGATGAATACATTCTTGGGTTTGTTAGTAATTTCCATCATCTTTTCTTATTTTTATATTTTTTTCTTATCGTATAGTATTTTTACTTTTCCCAACCTTTCTGATTTCATTAGGATCTTCATCATATTTATTTTTTCTTCTCCTTTTCACTTTCTTTATGGTATTATAACTCCCCCCATTTCCTAACCCCTCACTTTTGCACCAAAATGTCAATTTTTGATTCCCACATTATCATGGAAAATAATGCCCACTAATCATGAAACTAAGCAAGCAATTGAAAATGCATGATGAATTTCCCTTTTTCATATTATTTTGATGTTTCAAAAAAAAAACTTATTTCAATGATGTAATGCATGTTTTAGTATGAATTAAACATTAAGGTGTGTCTTTTTATATAAAATTGGTAGTTTTTCAATGATATAAATGGTTGTATCATTTTTAAACCTTTTCAAAAAATGGTACCCTTTGTGTGAGTAATTTATGGGAAAATTATGTCACTTAATTTATCCACACATCTTTGCACCCAACCATGAAGTGTGAATTTTTCTCACTTAATAAAAGGTAAATATAAGTTAGGTTAATGTTTATCAGCTTTATATAATGATTTTTCCATATGTTCGTTGCTTATCTGATCTTTTCATTACTGTACCAGATTGACCTATGCATGTGTACATGTTATCTGACTGTTGTACGCCCTAAAAAAACATAAAAATAAAAAAACACAAAAACATGGTTGTATCTTGGGCAGGTCAAAAACCAAAATTCCTTGACTTTTGATCTTGTTATAACTATTACAATTAGTGTCGTGAGGAGATCAAATAAGGTTTGAGAGAAGAGTGTGAGATTTGTTCCAAGTGAAAATTTTGAAAAAAAACAATAATAATAATAATAAATAAGGGGAGTGATGAAATGTAAAACATATGGGGATATCTAGGTCAGGATATTATGGTTTGACTTCTGGGAATGAATAATTAAATGGGTCTTGAAATTTGATTGCAAAGGATGTAGGGAAGGTTCAGTGGACAACATCATTTAAGTATTTTTTTTAAATAACCTATATCTACTGGATAGAAAGTGAAATGAATTTCATGGAATGGTTTTCACACACACACATGGAGATTTATTGACATTTTTTACATTTAAATTACTTTCTCAAATTTTTATCATTCATCTCCTTGAATTTCATTCTGATACAATTTATGAGACCTATTTTTCCATAATCAATAAGAATAACTCCTTGGTGTGATTTTTTCTTTGATCACATTTCTATAATGAATTGAATTTTGAATGTTAAATCTTCATAAAGTTGGGAATATCTACATGAATAATTTTTGAAATTTGAATTTCCCCAAGAGTGTGAATGTTTAGGTGTGTGGGTGTGATCACACCACGATTCACTATTCATTTTCACCCATTACTAGAAATTTAAGCTATAGCCACAGACCTATAGCCACAGTTTTATAGGTTCATGGATATATCTTATTTATAGCCACAGTTTAATTTTGATCTGTGGCTACACATTTAAATCCCCTTTTTTTTCAATTCCTGTCAGGCTCCTCCTCCTTCCCCAATACGCAACCCTCTCACCACGACACCCTCCTCCCCTGACGACCTCTCCTCCTCCCTGATGAACTCTCTCACCACACCCTCCTCTCTTCCCTTACATATTTCCTCTCTCACCCTCACTGCTATCCTATCTCGTTCGTCCTCACCATCTTCAGTTCCTCCATCCCTCGCCGCGGTTCCTTCATTCACGGCATGGATTCTCCAATCGTGTCTTAGCTTCTCAATTTGGGGTTTCTCCATCCCTCGTGTGGTACTCTCCTCCTCCATACCCTTCTTTGGGCGTTCCTCCTCCATTCGGTGCATTGGCCAAAGGGTTCCTCCCTCCATACCCTTCTTTGGGCCTTTCAACTCTATACAGCACATTGGAAAAACTAATTTTGTTATGTATTAGATGATGAATCCTTGTGTTTTCTAGTGAGTTAATACTAGTTTTGGTGCATCAATAACCTTCTTGAGGGTTGGTGGTATTCTCTTGGTGACTTCTCCTCTTATTTCCATCCAAGAGAGACGATTCCTTTTTTCCTTCAACCAAACTTAAATATTACCATCGATGGTAATTGAACATTGGGTAACTTTTTATTATAACCTTGTATTTTTCTTCTTCACTTCTATACTCAAGAACCCTTATCATGTTGGATTGGAACCAGTTATCTATTATGTGATATGTTTGTTTCCATATTTTTTTGATATATCTATGTTGGAATTAGTTAGTTGAACTTGAGTATTCCATTATATTTTGTATATATATGTGACTATGATTAATGTGTAGGATAGAGGACCATGGTTAGTACTAATAGGAATGTACCTTGGGTTATGGGTAGCATCCTAGGTGAAAATTTGTGTGATTCCATATACTGATTAGGATTTATCCTAAAGACTAGGTTTTCCAAAATTTTTTCTTCACTTATCAAAAAAGTAGCCTTGTATATGCTTAAATAGATCGTATGGTTGAGTAGACCAGAAAAATCCCATGAGGGAGGAGGTTTAGGTCCCACCACCAGTTGTGCAACAAAATGCTTCCACACCCGCCCTAGCGGTTCAGGTGAAAGGACCACTATAGCCAGTATTTTTCTGCTTAGTGCCTTCCCAAAGTAGGGGAGTCACCAAGACTATGGTCAACAATGAATGAGACATCCAACTCAATTATCCTCTATATTTCCAAGGCACTAGAGTACCTATGGATGTAGAGGACTAGATATAGATCATCAAGATAATATTTGACATGGTAGAGACCTCGGAGGATCAGAAGATTAAGCTTGAAACCTTTGTGTATTTGAGCATTGTTGGACATTGGTTGAATGTTATGCTTTAGAATGTAAGGTGTGAGGGTCTCATGTGGGTGAAATTCAAATAATTTTTCATTAAGGAGTTCTTATCAGGTAAACTAAAGTAATACTGGGCATAGTATTTCATGGAGATTCATCAGGGGATGATGATAATGTCTGATTATTCAGTATTTTTCACAGAATTGTTAATCTCTTTGTTGGGGATGAATCATAAAAATCCAGGAAGTTTGAGATTAATATTTTTTACAAAGTTGAGATTCCAAGTCAGTAACTTTGACCTGATGAGTTATACTCAGGTTCTTCACAAGTCCTTGATGATCAAAAAGGGTCTAGGTGATGATAGATCTGTTGGTAATATTTTATATTTCAATAGAAAACCTAGTGATACCCCCACTGGTAGGAAGATGAATATAGAAGATTTGTGTTAGAGAATTTTTAGGCATCCAAAGATGATAAAAGGCCCTTTATCACCTTTAGTAAGGGAATTAGGTCCTTAACATTTCAATTATGAAAAGTAGGGGAATTATCATAGTTCATACTCAAAACCTCAGATCAAGTGTTGTTGGTGTAGCAAGATGGGGAATCTATAACATTTCTGATCAAATACATAATGAACTAAGCCTCATGGGGGTTCGATTCAGATGCAGGTATCGAGCCATGGGACAATTCAGGGACCTTGATATCAGGTTTAATCCCCTCATATGATGATGAATCAGGTGAGTTATACATATTAGGGATAAGGTTGTGAAGATGAGGTGGGATGAGTTTATGCAGTTGACCAGACCCCAAAAATGATGGAGAGGGACCGTCTATTGTATGAGGTGTGGTCTTGATCACTTATACATCGTATACTACCTTGTTTTATACCAGTGTTTATTATTCCTTCATATCTGCACAAATTTTTTGGACTTGACATACTGTTTAATTTTTCTTCTAATTTACTTAATTCTGTTATGTGGCTGTTGTTTGTAGTTTTGTTAACCTATTTTGTGGCACCCTTATGTTTTCAGGAGGATTTTTCAGTATTCATTCTGTTTTCATTTTCAGGAGTTTGTGTTTTGTGGATCCTAGTTTGTAGTATTAATTATGTTTGTGTTTCGATGCATTTTCTATTTTGTGGCTCCTATTTTGTGGATTATTTGAATATTGTTTGTAGTATTCATTCTGTTTCAGGAGTTTACAGTTTGTAGGAGTATTTTAAGGAGGGGTTTGTTTTTATTGTCAACTGTTTTGTGGCTTCTGTGTGTTGACTGGTATTCTTTCAACTGTTGTTCACTGGTATTTCATGGTTTATATTTCATTCTAATTCTCATAATTAATCTGGTATTCTGGTATCCATGGTTTAATCTATTTAGTATTCTGTCATCTATTTACTATTATGGAATTATCATGTTTATATTTACTATTATGGAATTATTATGTTTCTATTTACTATTCTGGAATTATTAATCTGTTTCTAAGTGTTTTTTGTAATAGACTTTGTATTTCTAAAATTTACAGAATTCAAAAGTTGGATATTTTAGTCATAAATTCCAAAAGTTAGGATTTTCACTCTGTAAAGAACCTTACTTATCCAATTGTTACCTTTTTATATCAACCATGTTCATATAAGACCCTTTTATATGATTATGATCATGCTATAAAGGGTATGTTTATATTTTTACTTTTTATTATATATTGTTAAGCATGTTTTCTATCCATTTTTGTACAAGTAAATTACATGGGATATGTTTTTGAGTTATAAATGAGTATACCCCTTTAATTATTCCATGGGATGGGATGAGGCCTCCACTTTGTATAATCCTTACCCATTCCATGGGATGGGCTTAAGTCCTGACTCCAGAAGTGCACCTGGGTGGGATGGTCTATAAGATTTCCCTACCCCTAACCTAGACAAGATGTCTTACAATATTTCCATATATCTAGATTGACATCGATAATGATCCCCATTGAAGAATATAAGCTTAGGTACATTCCAATATGAATTTTCCTAGATGTAATATATACATTGTTTACTCACCTCTAACATTTCTTATAGTCACATGATCCTAGGTGTCGTGGTGAGAGTTGAGTGATTTAGTGGCAATGTAGTAGTTGGATCGATTAAGTGAGAATTTTAATTGACCTAAAAATCCTAATGGTTTTGGTTTTAAACTTATGTATTGGTTTGTGATAATCAAAACTGTTTTTCTAATTTTTAAAGTGAGTGATGTTTTAATTAAAAACCACATTTTGTTATTGAATCCTTTTGAAAACATTTTTCTGGTAAACTCATTTCTTCCTTTAGATGTTTTATCAAAATGTGTTTGTCAAAGAACTCACCCCTTTTCCTTTTTTATCTTTTATTTTTTATCTTATAAACCAATGTTTTCTAAAATATGAGTTGTAACACTATTAAAATAGTGATTAAGGAAGTTGGTTTCCAAAAATTCTTTTAAGTCATGAACACTTATAACTTAAAAAATAATTTACTTATGTGTTCTATAGGAGATATGTTTTTCCTTAAAAGGTGAAGTCTTAAATTAATCAAGCGGTGATTTAAAATATATTAGTCTAGATTAACATTTACGAATGACCTTTGACGAACCCATTTCTGATAAATAATACCTTATAACCTTGTAATTTTGATAATCATTCAATATATCACTTTTATACTGACACGTTACTCCTTGAGTTTTATTTAGGTTGATAATGAATTTATTGAATCTATTAAAGATTTTTTAAAGGGGTAATTGATATGATTTACACAATTTATTTTCTTACATGCTTTTCTTTAACATTATTTGCTTAATCCATCATGTATAAAATGAGAATTGATTATTTCTTTGTGATGATATTAAAAACATTAACTGATGAGGATTACAAGAAGAATTTAAACATAACATCCATATTCCTAATATGAAAAATATATAATTATTTTGTCTTTTCAAATATAAGATTTTATGTCACTGTTATGTTATCCTTTTTATTAGATCAACTTTGTGCTATTAATATGAGAGTTTTATATTACTATAACAACATTTTTAATTTAATATATAGAATAATGAATGCATGATTAACTTCTCACAAAAATTATTGTTAATAAAAATCTTCTATTACACTTACATATCAATCTAAATATTCTTTGTTCATTATTGGTTATGGAGTCATGTATCATTTATCATGTACAATTGACACAATGATCACATATATATAAGAAGTCGTTATATATCACTTCTTTTCCCATTATTTACTTATAGGTGGTTTCTTATGATGAGGTTGGTTCTATCCACCGCCGTCGAAGGCAGTGAGTTTGACATCATATTCAGGTAAGGTTTATTCTGTTTTCTAATGATACTGCATGTTGATGTTGCCATCATCATCACATATCCTTTTATTTCCTTTCTCACTAATCACGTTCCTCCCAATTTTATTTTTAGGTTCCATTAATGATGATTAATCAGATCACTGGCATTTTTTTGAAGTCTCCTGGGACACATTCACGTGTTTTGCGACAACCAGAGTCAAAGGCGACTCACCGCGTATGCATAGGTAAGCATATATATAATAATTTCTCCCATTATATGTATATCCTTCCATGGAAGCGCGATTACATATAAGGGGCTAGGTGTGATTATGTATATATATGGAAAATACATACATGTGTGGGTGATAACAGGCTTATGCATGTGAGCATATATATAAAGATCCTCTTGTGTGTGTTCAAGGCCATGCAGACATGTACATAGGGGTTGGGGCATCCTTATGTATATGAAAAGGTGCATATGTCTGGAGGATGGATGGAGCATCTTAGAGATGTCACTGATAAAAGTGTTAAGCGCCGAGTGTGGCTTGGCTCCTTTGAGGTACGATCCCTCTCTTAGCCTCTTTAATTCAAGAATGTTTTAAATTTCATTTACGCACCTTCTTAATTCTACTTGTCTATCCACCACCATCGAAGACAGTGAGTTCAACATTGGATTTGAGTAAGGTTTATTCTGTTTTTATTCTTTGGCCCAATTTTAATTAGTTTTTTTTTGATTTTTGGGTTCCTTATATTTTTGTAGTGCGTTTTGGATTTTGTTGAGGTGGATTCGAGTTGACGTTGACAAAGGCTTACATGTGTATGTATAGGTAGGCATATACATATATAAGTTCCCCCTTTATATATATTCACTCATGGCAGTATGAATATATATATTGGGGCTAGGTGTTCTTATATATAGACATGAAAAATGCATACATGTGTAAGTGTAAAGGGGTATATGAAAGTATAAACATATATCCAAGGACCCCCTTGTTCATATTTAGCCATGAAAATATATACATAGGGGCTAGGTGTCCTTATATATATGTGAAGTTTCATATGTGTGAAAGCGAAAAAAAGGAAAATTTGAGTTGTTGTCGTCAAAATCAATGCACACGTCTTGAGGTTGAGGTAGGTTCCCTCTACCTAAACCTTTAATTTGAATTATATAATTGCCTAATTGTTTTAAAAATTTGTTTCCATAATTGCTTTATTTAAAAAAATGAGCTTTGTCAAGGAAGAATATGAATATAGCCCTTGAAGTTATTTATAGACCTTGTTCAAAGAGGTTAAAAAATTATAGTAGTTTCTTGATACTAGAAAAAGAGATATAAAAACCATACATTGATCATCCTTAGAGACATTCACGATCTCATTCAAATTCCCATTAAATTCATTATAAAATACCACTACTTAATTTAAGGATCTATTAGTTCCAATACCAAGCTTCCTTACATCTTCTCTGGTATCATGGAACTCTCCCATAATATTCCTCTTGAAATCTTGCATATTAATGGTGTGAACATATCACACTATAGGTACTAAATCTGTAAGGATACATAATTCAATTTTGAGACACTTCTTCCCAACTAACTAGCTTCAAGTAATTTGAGTTGGTATCCTAGAAGTACCCAATGGTCTTCAAAAGAATTGTAGATAGGGTATTACTCTTATGAAATCTTACTACCTCTCCCTCATTCAAATCAACTTCCATCTTCATTAAAACAAGTGATACCAGCCTACCATAAGGGGTCACCAAGAAATTCCAATCCCAAATTAGACTATGGTTAGTATAGTAGATGGGGTGGGTGTTTCATCTATGATGTAGATCCTAAATTCCACCTTGCTATATTATTTTTCATGCTGGAAAGAATATATATAATACCCATTCATGAATCATATATTGATGTGAGGTAAACAAAATTTGTGATGGTTACATTATTGGAGGAGTTAAAAACAATCTAAGGGTGTTAATACATCCCAATATATATTGGTTTATAAAGCACATATACAAGAAAAATTACACTTCCATATCTTTGAGCTATTATAGGTGTTATAGGGATGGGTATCATGCATTTTAATACATAAAAATTGCAAAAATACTTTCATGATTACTCTATGTAGGCTTATATTGTATATTTAATTTATTTTTCCGGGATCCAAAATCTTCCAAAGAAATAAGTACAAATGATCAAGGCTATAGGTATATATTCATAGTTTAATTTATTTCCATATGAAGAGGTCCTAAACAGAATGCATATCGATGAATACTCCATAAATTAAAAGGTTATTTCATATATTATAGATTTAGGAGATTTCATCCTCCAAGAGACCAATTTTCATGAGGGTTTATGGACCATTGGACCCATATATACCTAATTTTAGACTACTCATTGACTAGAATTATTGTATCCCACATTTTATTCCTTTGTATTAAATAATGTAAATACAACTCAATATACATGCCCCACATGTATCCTTACAGTTTACATGAATGTTCTTGGCATCCTTTTTGGTGTAAGAAGAAACCATGTACTCATTGAGTGTTATATACCTTATCCAATCGATGATCCATACCTCCAAGTGGGCATTATACTAGGTGTACACCCCACAATCTTCCTACACCTGAGCCACATACCATCTTGAACCAGACTTGGAAACACTAATGTGTAGCCCTAATACATCAAATATTTTCACTTATTTCACAACAAAAGAATCTTTAATGCAGGATGTTAAACAATGTCGATGATCCTATCATATAAACATAAATTATGTAAATCAGACTATGAGGGTTTTGATTCCTGTTCAAATAGGATACATAGTACAACTCTTCAAGGTTCATTCACAACATCCCAATATCATCACCATCACATCAACCACTTTTGAGGCAATATATCTAATTCCTGACCATCTTCTAAAAGTATTATAAACCTCATAGTAGTCACCACTAGTCATTAAACCATTACTTATCTTATGTGAGTAGTATAAGAGGATTATTCCCCACTGGAATTTAAATCGTGACCAGACTTATGAGATGAGCATAAGGGGAATAGTCCCCACTAGACCTAAAATCATGACTAAAATTCTATGATGAGCATAAGAGGATCCTACCTTTCCATATATGAAAATTATAAGATTTATTATGTGATAATAATAGGATGATTCACCTTTCCTAATGAATCATAATCCCATCCTTCCTCATGCGATGAGCATGGAATTCCTTAGGTAATGAGCCTAGAGTTCATTAGGTGATGAGCCTAAAATACCATAGGTGACTAGCCTATGATGACTTTGGAGATGAAGCTAGGATTATATAGGTGATGGGAATAGTATTCCTTAGAGTATTAGCCTAATATGTCTATATAGACTGACAAAAGAAGATATAACAACCTTCCTGCCCAGATCATAACTGAAGATCCATCCTTTACTTATATGTGGCTAGAATAAGATTCCCTCACTTCCAGTAATGAGAAATATATTTATGGGATTTTATAAATATACAATGTAATTGAAATTATATTCAACTTTGATCATCAGGTTGTCACATTGATATGGAAGAAAGTGACATTATTAACTGATGTCCACATGGAGATGGAATCAAGAACAAGATTCATGGGCATGTGTTAATTATATAATAGAAATATGGAATGGGCAATGAAAACCATAAAGATATTTTTTAAACTCACATCCTCCAATTTCAATGAAAGGTTCCATCATCATCACTCTTGTGGTGACATGCTGATTGCCTTAAAAAATTAAGCATGTGAGACAAGGATCATAACCATCCTAGTGTAGTCTAACACAATGGCCTTGAAGTAAAGTTTTAGAAAAAAATTGATGAAACGAATATGAATTCATTATCCTTCAACACATAGAGGATGAGTATCATTGGGCATCAAATTTAGGGATTGGTGAACTCGTTAAGAATCCCGTATCCTTAAAAAATGATATAACAAGTAACATATGGCATATTAGTCATTATAATCATAAAAAATACTCAAATTTTGTTTCAAATTATCTTATGGAATTCCAAGCAATAGATTTGATAGGAGAGGTTACCCAACCATTACTAATAGGTGTGGGGGTAGAATAAGTTCCCATGATTCTACTAAAACCCATGATCACCCAAACATGGAAATTTCATACCCCCATTCTGATGAAATGTCTTATATTACCCTCACCCGCTTTCCCTTAAGGAGATCATACAGTAGAGAGTTATCAATACACTGGTCAACTACTATGAGTAGAAAAAAATCATACCCACCAGGAAAATGAATAGGGATGATCTAGAATCCATGGTTCTACATTTAAAAAAACAATAGAAAAGACCCTACATGGGGGGGGGGACTGGCAGGGGGGAGGGGGGGGGGGGTTTCTAGAAGGGGGACTGGTAGGAGGAGGGGGTGTCCATAAGGGTCTGTAGGGGGGATTAAAGGGAGTGGGGGGGGGGGCTATAAGGGGTGGTGGTGGTGGTGGTGGGGGGGGGGTGGTGGCAGTGGGGACTAGAATGTGGGGGTGGGGACTGGAAGGGGGGAGGGAGGTGTCCAAGAGGGTTTGCAGGGGGTGGTGTTAGTGGGGTGCTAGCAGGGGGGACTGGTAGGGGGAGGGGGTTTCCAGGAGGGTTTGAAGGGGGTGATGGTGGTGGTGGGGGTGGGGGTGGGGGTGCTGGTAGGGGGGACTAGCAGGTGGGGGGGGGGGGGGGGGGGTCTAGGAGGGTCTACAGGGGTGGTGGTGGTAGTGGAGGGGGGGGGGGCTGGCAGGGGGGACTCACAGGTGGGGTGGGGGCTGGCAGGTGGGGGGGGGGGGGGGGTGTCCAGGAGGGTCTATAGGGGGTGGTGGTGGTGGTGGTGGTGGGGGGGGGGGGGGTACCGGCAGGGGGTACTAGTAGGGGGGTCCAGGAGGGTCTACAGGGGGGGGGGGGTTGGCAGAGGGTGGTGGTGGTGGGGGTGCTGGAAGGGGGGACTGACAGGTGGGGGGGACTGGTAGGGGGGAGGGGGGGGTGTCCAGGAGGGTCTGCAGGGGGGGAATGGCAGGGGAAGGGGGGGTGTCAAGGAGGGTCATGTTTATATCCATTTTGATTTATGATGAACTTCCAGAACCACAACCCATGATGAAGGTTCCTATTTTTTTACCTTCATTAATGACTATTAATTAATGACACCATAAAGCTATGTCCTCCCCAAGAGATTAATTTTATATGGATAACTCCTCATTTATAGGTTTTAACTCTTTTTTAGTGAAACCATAGCTCACTATACCGATATCCACTTCCTGTGAGATCATTACCATCCTTTCTTCCTCCTTTTCTACTCCTATTACACTATTAATTGTGAAGTGTTGATGATATACCTTCATAAATAATAAGTCTGGTTGTCTGTTTGATACATAAAGTCCCAAAGAACTATGAACCATCATATCCAGAGGTGTTTCTACATTATAAAGGGATCAAAACTATTTGAGAGTAACCCTATTTGTATCATAAGAACTCTGTTTCTTCTTTTTTAGTTATTGAAAATAGAATATTTTTATCATTTCTATTTTCTTATTATTCATACTGCTGGTTTGTTACTTGTAACATTTTGTTTGAGCATAATAAAATAGGTTCCTTTATGGGCTAGTTTTTTGAACCAGTTGCAGGGGGAGGGTGGAGGGGGGTAGGGGGGAGGTCTATAGGGGAGGGGGGAGGGGGGATGGGGGTGGGTGGAGGGGGAAGGGGGCAGGGGGGAGGTCTGTAGTCTAGGGGTAGGAGGGAGTTCTACATGCCAGGGGCAGGAGGGAGGTCTGCAAGGCAGGGGGAGGGGGGAGGGGGAGGTCTGTAGGGGGGGGGGGTAGTCTGTAGGGTAGGGGGGAGGGGGAGGGTGTAGGTGGGATGCAAGGGGTAGAGGGTGGTGGTCTGCAGGAAGTCTGTAGGGCAGGGGGTGCAAGGGGTTGGGGTAGGGCGTGCAAGGGGGGTCTGTCCAGGGTGCAAGGGGGGGGGGGGTGTAAGGGGGGTCTTTCTAGGGGTGAAAGGGGGGTTTTTAGGGGAGAAAGGGGGGGGGGGGGGTCTGTCCAGGGTGCAAGGGAGGTATGCAGGCCAGGGGGCAGGGGGAGGTATGCAGGCCAGGGGGTGGGTGGGTTGAGGGGGTAGGGGGTAAGGGGAGTGGGGAGGTATGTAAGGCAGGGGGTGGTCTGCAGGGGGTTTGCAGGGCAGGGGGAGGGTGCAGGTGGGATGTAAGGGGGGAGATGGTGGTGGTCTGTAGGGGGGGTGCAAGGGGGTGGGGAAATGGGGCAGGGGGTGCAAGGGGGGGGAGTGGGGGGGGGGGGGTAGGGGGAGGGTGTAGGGGGAGGGGTGTAGGGGGGGGGGGGGTCTGTAGGGTAGTGGGGAGGGGGAAATGGGGGGGGGGTCTACAAGGGTAGGGGTGCAAGGGGGGTCTATCCAGGGGTGCAAGGGGGAGGGGTCTATTCAGGGTGCAAGGGGGGTTTGTCTAGGGGTTCAGGGGGGTCTGTCCCGGGTGAAGGGGGTGTGCTGGGAGGAAGGGGCAAGGGGGTTTTTTCGGGGGGGGGGGGGGGGGGGTCAGTAGTGCAGTGTGTAGGGGGGGGGGTCTTCAGGGGTGCAAGGGGGTCTTTCCAGGGGTGCAAGGGGGTCTGTTCAAGGGTACATGGGGGGGGGGGGGGGGGTCTGTAGGGGTGCAAGGGGGGTCTGTCCAAGGGTGCAAGGGGGGGGGGGGGGTATGTCCAGGGGTGCAGGGGGGGGGGGGGGGTCTGTCCCGGGTGTAGGGGGGGTCTGTCCAAGGGAGGGGGTCTGTAGGGAAATGGGGAGGGGGAAATAGGGGGGGGGGGTCTATAGGGGTGCAAGGGGGGTCTATACAGGGGTGGTGGGGGGGGGGGGGGTTGTTCAGGGTGCAAGGGGGTCTGTCTAGGGGTGTAGGGGGGTCTATCCCGAGTGAAGGGGGTGTTCTGGGAGGGAGGGGTAGGGGGTTTGTTCGGTGGGGGGGTCTTCAGGGGTGCAAGGGGGTCTGTCCAGGGGTGCAGGGGTGGTCTGTACAGGGGTGCAAGGGGGGTATGTTCAGGGTGCAAGGGGGGTCTATCCAGGGGTGCAAGGGGGGTCTGTCCAAGGGTGCAGGGTGGGGTCTGTAGGGGTGCAAGGGGGTCTGTCCAAGGGTGTAAGGGGGTATGTCTAGGGGTTCGGGGGGGGGGGGGGGGTCTATCCCGGGTGAAGGGGGTGTGTGGGGGGGAGGGGGGTTTATCCAGGGAGGGGAGGGTCTGTCCAGGGGTGAACGGGGGTCTGTAGGGGGGAGGGGGTCTGTAGGGGGAGGGGGGTCTATCCAAGAGGGGGGGGGGGTCTGTCTAGGGGGGTATTTTTTTATGAAATGGGAAGGGATATAGCCATGGTTCATTGAACCGTGGTTGGTATTGGAATGGCTATAACCTATATCCATAGTTTTTGGGCTTATAACAACAGTTCCAAACCGTGGCTATAACATAAATTTCTAGTAGTGACCCTTTACACAACTAAATTAAACTGATTTTGTATTGTAAATTAAAATTATTATAACAAAATTAATTCCATGTTTGAGTCAATTATTTTGTGTTAATAACTTTTAAAAAGGTAAATTTTACTTGTTTGTATAATTTTATTGTAGGTGGAGGTGATTTGGAGGGCCCCAGATGAAGTGAAAGAAAAATGATCCAAAATTGCATGGGATCTATGAACACCTGTCCACTGTTGTGTATGTTATAAAATATTAGTGCCTACAAATAGGATGAATATTTTTGGTATAGTCCTAAATTAAATGTTATACAACTCTTATTAAGACACACAATCCCAATTTGGCCATTAAGTGGCCCAACCGACCTGATCTGTCCAACACACCAAATCTGCACAAAGTCAAAAGTGATGTGATTTGTTATGTCCATATCTCGAGTTGTATGTGTCCAAATGAATCCAAACTTTCTATGGAGCTAGTAAATATGTTGGGATACAAATTTTTAGTTTTTCTTAAATCAAGATAAGTATTTATAACCACCAAAAACAATGGTTGAAGTGGGTTTACACAGACTATGTGCCCAAAACCACCTTCCACATTTCCTATAAATTGGAACCTTGGGCCCACCATTTTCAAGTTAAACCAGGAGAAAAATCTCTGGTATTTTGGAGACCCAAAGGATTCCTCTCATCATCCAAGAAGTTCTGGATGCCCCTATCCTCATAGGGGGATCAAGGATGAAGGTGATGTTCCATACAAGCCTCCTCATCCTCTCGATGACGAGCTAAACGGTGGATGTTCATTTCAAGGGAGCTACACATACTTGGGAGGGAGTTCCATATATTGATACTCTATTGTTTTTGTGTAATTTTTGTGTGGATTATTTCAATTATTATTTATCTAAACATTCTTCTCCTCTGAATTCATTTCTTGTGTTTGATTAAGTGAACCAATTTTCATTTCAACACTGATCGGGTTGAAATTTCAAGTGGGAATCTTGGGTTTTTATGATTAGGAAACACAAGAATCATATTAATCTCACACATACATAATATATTAGTATGATTTGGTAGCCATAAATATATTCTTGAGGTCCAATCCTTGACAACATGATTGTTGTGTCAAGGGTTGGTACTTTGTGAAATGTTTTAAGAGGCAAGAGGGGAATCGAGATCTTGAAAACCCTCAACCAAAGAATTAAAAAAAACCATATAAATTTTTCAGAACAATGAACTATCCAAGATTTTTAGTGAACTTGAAATTGAATCCTTCACTCATAATTATAAAACACCACCTTTCTTTGTCAACTATTAAACTCTTTAATTAAGTCATTTTATTTTAAAACTGTCTTCAAAACCACCCCTCTTTTAGTACCTTTTATTAAAAATACACACTCTAAACCTAACAACGCTCCTTGAGAGATTCCCTATGGTATTCCTTATAATATAAAATTATTTTAAAATCACAATCAATTTGACATGTCACGTCAGCGTGTTCAGAGGGTATGCTGTGTACTTGGACACAAACATAGCCAAGTGTACACGAGCCGATACACAGACATGGACACCATACACATACATGACTAGGTTACATAGGAGGGATATAATGTGTCTCTACATTCCATTAACTTCTTCTACATGTCGTGTATATGGATACTTAAATTTTGTGTGAAGCTTTACCACACAGGCAAGTACAAGAATAATTGGACACGCCGTGTACTGGCTAAGCTGTTGTGACACATCAAATTGTTTATGTTTTTAAGGTTGATTTATAGTCTAGGGAAGACCCTAGGTCATCTCTCAAGTAGAATTGTTAGGTTTAGAGTTTTTATTTTTAATAAAAAGTACTAAAATAGGGGGGTGGTTTTGAAAATGGTTTTAAAATAAAATGACTTAATAAAAGAGTTTAATAGTTGACAAAGAAAGGTGGTGTTTTATAATTATGAGAGAATGTGTTAATTTCAAGTTCACTAAAAATCATGGATAGTTCATTTTTATGAAAAATTTATATGGTTTTGTTTATTTTTTTAGGATTTTCATGATCTTTATTCCCCTCTTACCTCTTAAAACATTGCACAAAGTACCAACCCTTGACACAACAATCGTGTTGTCAAGGATTGGACCTCAAGCATATATTTAAGGCTACCAAATAATACTAATATCTTATGTATGTGTGATAGGAAGAGTATTATTGTGTTTACCAATCAAAACAACCCAAGATTCCCACTTGAAATTTCAACCCAATTGGTGTTGAAATGAAAAGTGGTTCACTTAATTAAACCCAACCAATGAATTCATAGAAGAATCATGTTTAGTTAAAACATAAGTGAAATAATACACACACAAATTACACAAAACCAGCAGAGTATCAAGATCTGTAACTCCCTCCCAAGTATTTGTATCTCCCTTGAAATGAATGTACACTATTTAGCTCACCATCGAGAGGAGGAGGAGGCTTGTGCAGAACTTTGACTTCATCCTTGATCCCCCTATGAGGATTGGGGCCTCCAGAAATTCTTGTATGAATAAAGTACTCCTTTGGGTATCCAAATTACCAGATCTTTTCCTCATGGTAGAACTTTCAAATGGTGAGCCAAAGGTTCCAATTTATGGGAAATGTGGAAGGTGGTTTTGGGCTCACAGATTGTGTAAAACCACTTGGACCATTGTTTTAGGTGGGTAGACATCCTTATCTTGATTTGAGGAAAACTAAAAAGTTGTATCCCAACATATTTAATATACATAACAAAAGTTTGTCTTCATTTGGACACCTACATATCTAGATATGGATAGAACACAACACACCACTTTTGACTTCGTGCATATTCAGTGTGATAAATAGATTAGGTTGGTTGGGACACTTAATGGACGAATTGGGATTGTGTGTCTTAATAAGAGTTGTATCCCATTTAATTTAGGACCATTACAAAAAATAAAATCCCATTTGGAGGCACGAATATAATATTGGATAGGTGTTCATGGATCTCATGCAATTTTGGCCCATTTTATTCCACTCTTCATTATGGGCCCTCCAAATCACCTCCACCTACAATAAAATTATAAAAACAAGTGAAATTACCATTTTTAATAGTAATTAACAAAAAATAATTGATTCAAAAATTGAATTCATTTTGTTATAATAGTTGAAATTTACAATACAAAATCATTTTAATTCAGTGGTGTAATGGGTGAAAATGAATAGTGATTCATGATGTGATCACACCCCCACACCTAAACGTTTGCACTCCTGGGCAAATTAAAATTTCCAAAATGATGAATGTAGATATTATCAACTTCATGAATATTTAACATTCAAAATTCCATTTATGATAGCAATGTGATCAAATAAAAAATCACACTATGGAGTTATTCTCAGTGATCATGGAAAAATATGTCTCATAAATTGCATCATAATGAAATTCAAGGAGATGAATGATAACAATTTTATAAAGTAATTTAAATGTAAAAAATGTCACTAAATCTATACGTGTGTGTGAAAACCATTCCATGCAATTATTTCCACTTTATATCCTTTAAATATAGGTTATTTAAAAAAATCTACTTTAATTATTATGTCCACCAAACCTTCCCTACATCCTTTGCAATAAAATTTCACGAACCACTCAATTAAGCATTCCCGTAAGTCAAACCATAATCTCCTAACCTTGATATACCCATATGTTGTACATTTCATCACTTCCCTCATTTATTATTTTTACTATTTTGTTTCAAAAGCTACACTTGGAACAAATCTCACAATCTTCTCTCAACCATTGTTTGATCTCCTCATGACAATAATTGTAATAGTTATAACAAGATCAAAATTCAAGAAGGTTGGTTTTTGACCCTCCCAATATACAACCATGTTTTTGTGTTTTTTTATGTTTTTTAGGGCGTAAAATAGTCAGATAATAGGTACACATGCATAAGTCATTCCAGTACAGTAATGAAAAAAAATCAGATAAGGAATGAACATATGAAAAAATCATTATGGAAAGCTAATAAATATTAAACCAACTTATATTTACCTTTTATTAAGTGATAAAAATCTACACTTCATGGTTGGGTGCAAAGATGTGTGGGGAAATTAAGTGACACAATTTTCCCATAAATTACTCACACAAAGGGTACCATTTTTCACAAAGGTTTCAAAATGTTACAACCATTTATATCATCTAAAAACAACCAATTTTCTACAAAAATTCACACCTTAATGTTTAATTGATGATAATACACACATTAAATCATTGAAACAAGTTTTTTTTGAAAATTTTAAAATAATATGAAAAAGGGAAATTCATCATGCATTTTCAATTGCTTGCTTAGTTTCATGATTAGTGGGCATCATTTTCCATGATAATATGGGAATCAAAAATTAACATTCCAGAGAAAAAGTTAGGGGGTAGGAAATGGGGGGGGGGGTGACAATACCATACAATAAGAGAAAAAGAGAAGAAGGAAGAAAGACAATGAAAATTCTAATGAACTCAGAAAGGTAGAAAAAAAGTAAAAATACTATGCAATAAGAAAAAAATAGATAAATAATAAAAGATGATGAAAATTCCTAACTAACCTAGG
Source organism: Viscum album (assembly GCA_963277665.1). Classification (NCBI taxonomy): domain Eukaryota; kingdom Viridiplantae; phylum Streptophyta; class Magnoliopsida; order Santalales; family Viscaceae; genus Viscum; species Viscum album. The sequence goes on along the minus strand of OY728145.1, from coordinate 56,769,119 downwards.
AATGTACCCATCCCATAACACCTAGAGTGTTCAATGTCCTCACTGTAGTAAAAGAGAATGTGGTAAGGAAGAATAAAACATGGTGGGTTTCATTCATAGATTGATTCTTGAACTTGGAGTTCCTCTATTGAGGACTCTAGAATGGCTTCATGGAAGTGATTTAGTTGATACCCATTGACAATGATGGTTTTCTTGGTTTCTTTATTTTTAACCTGAATAACATTAAATGGATATATATTGGTAACAATGTATGGTCAAAACCAGTTGTAATGAAGCTTAACTGGATGCAACTTTATCCTTTCATTGTAGAGGAGGACCTTCTTCCCGATGTGAAATGGACAATGAAGGATAAGGGGGTCATGGGCAGCCTTGGTTCACTCCTTATAAATCCCAGAGTTATTATCTAAATCTCTATGCATTTCCTCCAACTCCTGAACTTACATCTTTATTTGAGAACCTACACCAGAATGATTAGGATTACATTTTTTAATGGCCCAGTAGGCCCAGTGCTCTATCTCAACTAGGAGATGACCACTCTTTCCAAAAACAAGCCTATAAGGTGACATTCCAATTATATTTTTAAAATCAGTATGGTAAGCCCCTAATGAATCACTGATTCTAAGACTCCAATATTTTCTGTTGGGTCGAACTATTTTTTCAAGAATTTTTTTTACCTATATTTGACATCTTTTCTTGACCATTGGTTCGTGGGTGATAATCAGTATACACTTGATGACCAACACCATACCGATGCAAAAGTGAATGAATTGTTTGGTTGCAAAAATGAGAACCCTGGTCACTAATGATGAACCTCGATAATCCAAACCTACAAAAGATATGGGTTCTAAAAAATTATACAACTTTCTTGGAATCATCAGTCCTTGTGGCTCGTGCCTCTATCCATTTATACAATAATCAACTGCTAGGAGAATGTACATGTTGCTAAAAGAACTGGGAAATGGCTCCATAAAGTCAATGCCCCAAAAATAAAAAATGTCATGGAAGAGCAAGGGTTGTTATGGCATTTCATTTCTTTTAGATACATTCCCCATTCTTTGGCAATGAGGACAAGATTTACAGAAATCATGGACATCCTGAAAAAGTGTTGGCCAAAAGAGACTAGAATCAAGGACCTTGCGAGCAATCTGTTGGAGAACAAAGTGGCCCCCACAAGCTAGAGTGTGGAAAAACCTAAGGACAGACTAAAACTCACTATCGGAGACACAATTCCTGAGGACTTGATCACTACATGTGCACCAAAGGTAGGGTTCATCCCAAATGTACCAAAAATACTCATTTTTAGATGATTGGCTTGTTTTTTATTGAAATCAGTAGGAATGAAATATGCTACCAAATAATTTACAATTTCCGCATACCACAGAATAATATCTTGCAATCAGTATAATTTCTCATCGAGAAACATGTCATTTATGGGAATACATGGGGATTAGTCAATGTATTAATATGAGAGGATCCTACTGATATGGTCATCCACCACATTCTCTTCTCATTTTTTATCTCTAATTTCTAAATTAAATTTCTAAATGAGGAGCATCCAAATAATGAGATGTGGTTTGGATTTCGGTTTCTTAAGGAGATACCTGAGGGCTTCATGGTTTGAGAACACAATGAATTTGAACCCTAAAAGGTATGAGCTAAATTTATATAAGGAAAACACAACAGAAATGAATTATTTTTTTATTGTGGTGTAGTTTTCTTGGGCAGGTTCCATTATGTGTGAGGCATAATCTATGACATGTGGAGCTCGGTTAACCCTTTGTGACAAGACTGCCCCAACTACATAGTTGGATATGCCACACATGATCTCAAATGGTAAATCCCACCGAGGTGGTTGGATTACCAGGGGTGATGTGAGACTCCATTTTAACTTATTAAAATATTCTTTTCATTCTTTATCAAAAACAAATTCTTTTTCTTTTTTGAGTAATCGAGAGAGGGGGAGTGAAATTTTACTAAATTCATGAATGAAACGACAATAAAATTCAGCATGACTTAGGAAATACCACACATCTCATACATTTTTGGGGGAATGTTAGGGAATAAATGATATTCACTTTTGATTTATCTACTTGGATACCATCACGATAAATGACATGTCCCAAAAATATACATTATTTCAACATTAAATAGAATTTCTCACAATTTAATACAAGATTCTTTTCAATAAAAGAGGGTAAGACATAACCTTGACTACTCAAACATTCATTAAAGGAGGAACCATGCACAGTGAAATCATCCATGAAAACTTCCATACAATTCTCCAGTTAATCCAAAAAAATACTAACCATGCATCGTTGGAAATTAACACGAGCACTGCATAGACTAAATGGCATTCTCCTATATGAAAATGTGCTAAAGGGCCAAGTGAAGGTCATCTTTTCTGGATCTTCAGGGGAAATATGGATATGAAAGTATATAGAATACCCATCAAGAAAATAGTAATGGAAATTCCCTACTTGCCTCTCTAGCATTTGGTCAATGAATGATAAATTGAAATGGTCCTTCCTAGTGTATTGGTTTAGTTAGCAATAATCTATGCAGACATGCCAACTATTCTGCACATGATTTGGAACCAATTCATTGTTTTCATTTTTAATTACTGTAAGGCCAATTTTTTTTGGAACCACTTGAACAGGATTGAAATATTGGATATGAGATATGGGGTAAATGATTCCAGCATCCAATAATTTTATTAAATGCTTTTTCACAACATCTAGGAGGTTTGGGTTCAGTCTATATTGTGCTTACCTCACTGGTTTAGCCTCATCATTTAATAATATATTATGTGTGAAAATTGATGGGATAATACCAAGAATACCATAAGGTTTCCATCACAAAGCTTGTTTATGCTCCCTCAAAAGTTCAAGTAGTCACAATTCATGATCAGGAGGGAGTGAACTAGAAATGATGAGAGGTATCTTGTTTCCATTCTCAAGATAGAAATATTTTAAATCTTGAGGTAGTTGTTTCAGTTCCAATTTAGGTGGATTTTGAATTGATGGGTGTGTGTGTGAAAGTGAGAGGTCACTAATCTCATCTAACTGCTTAATGGTAACATCCTCATATGAGGAATCAACTTTTAAAAGCTGATCATTATCATCGATGGTCATGTGATCCTCAGTGTTCAAGAAATCATCAATTAATAAACATGCATGAAATTTTTCAAAACCGCTACAAAAATCAATGCATGACTCGTTACCTATAATTTATATTAGGGATGAAAACTTTGAAAGCGTATTATGGGAAAGAAAAGAAGTGTTTTCAAGGGAAGGGAGTACATCGATTGAATTAATAAAGAGAGAGAAATTTTCTTCTGATGGGTGCTTCATGGAATCAAGGATGTTGAAATGGAAAATTTCACCACTAAAATCCATAGATAATGTTCCATTGTGGACATTAATTATGGTTTTGGTAGTTTTAAGGAAAGGTCTCCCCAATATAATTGGGGAATGTCCATTTATCCTATCATATTCTATTTTTAGCACATAAAAATCAGTAGGAAAAATTAAAATTTTCACCCTCATAAGAACATCCACTAACAAACTAAAAGGATGTGCTGTAGTTTGATTTTCAAGATCAATGACTATTACAGTGGGCTTCAATTCCCTAACCTAGAAGGAAGAGTAAATGGAGCGAGGCATCACATTTATAGAAGCACCCAAATCAAGCATAACATTGAAAAATGAATACTCCCATATGGTGTATGGAATCGATAATGTTTCAGGATCATTGCATTTAGTTGGAAGTGATGGATCTATCAATTCTAATACATTCCACCCCAATATTACCTTCTCATCACCATGAATTCACCTTTGGTGTGTACACATCTCCTTCAAAAACTTGGCGTATCTTGTAATTTTCTTCACATCATAAATCAAGGGGATGTTCACCTACAATTTTTTGAAAGTCTCCAAAATTTCCTTATCGATTTCAGTTTCCTCTTTTTTCTTGGTTGATTGGCCCTTTAGGGAAATGGAAGAGGAATGTTTGGGCTAGGCGGCTCATCGACAGACACACTCTTCCCTTTGGAAGATATTCAATTAGGAAAAGGTTTTTCCTCACTTGGAACTTTTTTAATGGTTGGGATGGTGGTTCCTTGAGGAGGGTATGACTCTAATGGATGGGTCATTTGGCTCTTAAGTTTTTTCCACTCCTAAGGGTGATTACACTAATATTTCCCTTATCTCTAGTATTGACTAATGGTTGAGAGGGTAGCTTACCCGACCAATGACTTTGAATTTCCCCCACCGAGTTGGAAAGTTTTCCAAATTGGGTTTTAAGGTCTTTTATGGATACTTGGGTGGTTTGTTGGAATTAGATATTATTGGCAGCCATTTGTTTCATCATATCTTCTAGGTTAGGCTCAGGTTTTGGAGGGGGTTATTGGAAAGGAATTTGGGGTGGTTGAGGATTTCTGGGTAGCGGTGGATGACTACTCCACCCCAGTTGGTTCCATGGTTATTGAGGTTGGTTTGAATACCCCCTTTCCTATAAGGTTGGTTTTATTTCTACCTAGGGTTTGATGGATAGTAAGGTTCTTTCCTAAAGGGTTGGTTATAAGGGCATCCTAGAAATATGGCCTTACAACTCTCAAAATATTATCTTAATTGAGGGAATTAGTCAGAATAATGAGTGTCAGAAGAGAATATTATACAATGGATGGGAGGAGGAGATTGAGATTTCCCTTGGAAAATAGAAATTTGTCATAGAAAGGTACTCACCTCTTCAAACTTTATATCCACCTTCTTCTCAAACTCAGAATTTTTCACCTAATGGACACCTCGAGTTTGTACACCATACCTTGAACCAAATTTTGTGTGTTCTATTCCATGTTCTCAATCAAGGTTCTTGTAGAAATTGGGGTCTTATCCACTATCTCACCACCTACAACAACATCAATCATATTTTTATCAATAGGAATTAAACCCTCATAAAAGTATTGTATTAAAATTTTATCACTTATTTGGTGGTGTGGACAACTTGAACAAATCCTTTTAAAGAATTACCAATATTCATGTAATGTTTCCCCTTGAGATTGACTTACACCACATATTTATTTCCATATAGTTGTAGTTAAAGATGCTGGGAAATATTTTTCAATAAAATGTCATTTCATATATTCCCATCCTTTAATTGGTGAATTAATATAGTATAACCAATATTTTGAAGAATATTCTAAAGAAAAAGGGAATTCACTAAGCTTGAATTGTTCTTCATCCACATTAGTATGTTTTAATGTAGAATACACAATATGAAATTCTTTTAAATACTTATGTGGATCCTCTTTAGGAAGTCCATGGAATATTTGTAATAAGTGAATTAAACCTAATTTTAATTTAAAGTTGGGTACCCCACATTATATTTGAATATATGTGGGTTGGATATCAACATCAGGTGAGGTTAGTTCTTTTAGTGTTATATTATTTTAAGCAATGTTATCCAATTTTATTTCAGTTTTAATGTGGGTTCCAGAAGAAGAAGAAGAAGGGTCAAGAATAGTTTCAATGTTTTGTGTGTCCTCCTTTAATGGGTTATCTAGTGTGTCTCGGTGTTGCTGACATTGGATCCCCTCCAGTTTGGGTTCTAAAGGTGGTAAATCTCTCAGATTAGAATGCATCATGCACTAAACCTAGAAAATAAATAAACCAAAACACAAAAAGACAGGTAAAGAAATAATATAAAACAAATAAATATTTACAAAATTTACAACAAACTTATAAAAAACACGCACTAAATACCAAAACCCTCCCCAGAAATGGCACCAAAATTTGATCGTGATATTGTGACATGTCAAATTGATCATGTTTTTAAGGTTGATTTATAGTATAGGGAAAACCCTAGATCACCTCTCAAGGAGTGTTGGTAGGTTTAGAGTGTGTATTTTTAATAAAAAGTACTAAAAGAGGGGGGTGGTTTTGAAAATAGTTTTACAATAAAATGAATTAATTAAAGAGTTTAATAGTTGACAAAGAAAGGTGGTATTTTATAATTATGAGAGAAGGAGTTCATTTCAATTTCACTACACATCTTTGATAGTTCATTATTATGAAAAATTCATATTTTTTTTGTTTAATTCTTTGGTTGAGGGTTGTCAAGATCTTTATTCCCCTATTTCCTCCTAAAACATTGCTCAATGTACCAACCCTTGACACAAAAAACGTGTTGTCAAGGATTGTACCTCAAGAATATACTGAAGGTTACCAAATAATACTAATATCTTATGTATGTGTGAGAGGAATAATATTGTTGTGTTACCCAATTGAAACATCCCAAGATTCCCACTTGAAATTTCAACCCAATCAGTGATGAAATGAAAAGTGGTTAACTTAATTAAACCCAAGCAATGAATTCAGAGGATAATCATGTTTAGATAAAACGTAATTGAAATAATCCACACAAAAATTACACAAAACCAGTAGATTATCAAGATCTGTAACTCCCCCCAAGTATGTGTAGCTCCCTTGAAATGAACGTCCATCATTTAGCTCACCATCGAGAGGAGGAGGAGGCTCGTGTGGAACTTCGACTTTATCCTTGATCCCCCTATGAGGATATGGGACTCCAAAAATTCTTGAATGAGGATAAAAATCCTTTAGTTATCCAAAATACTAGTGCTTTTCCTCCTGGTCAAACTTTCAAATGTCGATCCCAAGGTGTGATTTTATAGGAAACATGGAAGGTGGTTTTGGGCACACAGATTGTGTAAAACCACTTGGCACATTGTTTTCGGTGGGTAGAAAACATTATACTTCTTTGAAGAAAACTAAATGTCTTGAATATATCCATAAAAATTTTGGATTCATTTGGACACCTAAATATTGAGATATAGACAACACACAACACACCACTTTTGACTTCATGCAGATTCAGTGTGCTGGATAGATCAGCTCGGTTAGGCCACTTAATGGAAAAATTGGGCTTGGGTGTCTTAATAAGAGTTTCAACCCATTTAATTTAGTACCATCCCAAAAAATATCATCCCATTTGGAGGCACATATTTTTTGTAACATGCACAACAGTGGATAGGTGTTCATGGATCCCATGCAATTTTGGCCCATTTTTCTTCCACTTCATCCCGATCCCTCCAAATCAACTCCACCTATAATAAAATTATAGAAACAATTGAAATTAACCTTTTTAATAGTTATTATAATAAAATAATTGATTCAAACATGGAATGAATTTTGTTATGATAATTGAAATTTACAATACAAAATCAGTTTAATTCAGTGGTGTAAAGGGTGAAAATGAATAGTGAATTGTGATGCGATCATGTACCCCCGGTACATGTTGTGTACCCCCTTTGATATTGTTTTTAGCTCTTCATTTCCTTAGTTTTGACCAATCTAGTTTGATCATGTTCACTTGGTCCATTCCCTTGAGGGTAAAGTGAAACATTACATCCACATCACATGATTTTGATCCCCTCTAGAGGTTGAGTCTCAGATAGAGTTGTGGTGTTCCTCTGTGAGACTAGAGTGTGATCCTATATTATATTTTATTCTCTATGTGGGGTTAGTGGAATGAGTATGACCTCCCTAAGTAGGGTGTTGATCATATATATAGAAGTTCTTATTAGTGGGGTTTATGGTATTGTTGATATACGATCCCCTACATAGCTGGTTGATCCTGATTGGGTTCATGGTGTCCCCTAGCGGTTCTAGGCGTGATACCATATATGTGTATTAATCTCTTATTAGACCAGTTATCTTTCTTGGAAAAATCTTAATGACCTATACCTCTTCATCGAGCATCTTTGATGATATCATGGCTCATGGAGTGGATTCTACAAGAATGAGCATTGCTTTGAGCAGAGTCCTCTGGCTAGCAGTTGGCTATAACCGCCTGGAAGCGTGGTGTCTTTCCCAATTATATCTGGGTGTTTTTTTATAAATTTATTATTATATCTTATATTGAGCTGGATATACTTGGTGCTTTATGTTTAGTGTTTTGAGGGGGGGGGGTCCTGTTGGGTATTATTATACTCACCCATGCATGAGATTTTCCCACATGTGTCATGTCTTATACAGACAACGACCCTTTTGATAGTGTCCTAGGAGTATATAGAGTGGGTGGAGAATATTTGGATCTTGTCATACTGAGGTGTTTACTAGGATATTTCATTTGAATTTAGTCCTTTCCCTTGGAGAAGGTTGTACTATTTACAGTTTTTGGTTGGGGTTCTATTTAATCCCTTTTTCTACTTTCAATACTTTTCTGATGTATTCTATTATGGGATCTTAAATGTATGCATGCATTATTTCAATTGTTTTTACATTTTATCATTGTGTGGAATTGGAGATATGTGTGTGTGTACATGTACTTTGAGATAATGCCCCCCATTTGTGAGATATGTCTACTCGGCATTGGTTGCCAGCCCTTGGCCTTTTGAAGGTGGGATTAGGGTAGTCACGAGTTGGACCTCAGTAGGTCGGGTCATGAAAGAGTGTTATTAGAGAGAATTTAGTTCTACCTTAGGATTAGAGTCGATGATATTGGTCTGAGGAAACAATGTTTAGTGTTTTGAGTTCGACTTTCTGGAAAGAGACTCTAGTGTTCGTGCGATGACTAATGTATCCATACACCAAGACTCTGATCACCTACCTTATGACTCAATATATGCAAACATTGGTTATAGAGAAATTTTTTGGTACATACATCATATAATAATGGTTGTTTTTTCTATTTACTTCTTTATAAAACTCCCTAATATACTTTTTTGTCTATGGAACACCTTATTTTATTTTAGGATGCCTCCATACAGAAAACCATTCAGGATTCCACTGTGTAATCATGAGGATGATCCACATAGTGATGAGGCATTAGTATAGGGTACAATACCAAAGATAGCACCTCCAGGTAGTTTAACAGCTATACCACCACCCTTTGAGAAGAAACTAGCACTAGAAATACTAGATGAGGATGCATGCGGGTTGAGTGTGTTGCATGAGTTTTAGAGATTGCGACCTCCTAGGTTTTAGGCTGAGCCAAACTCCTAGGTGGATAAGGATTGGCTAGAGGTAGTCACTCGCATTTTCTGTCTTATGAGGATTCCTTCAGATACGATCATGGTCCTTGTGGAAAGTCTTATTTAGGTATATGATGGGTGATGGTGGAGATTAGTGTCTCATTCACATGATGTGATAGCTCTATTCTGGTCATACTTTGAGAATCTCTTCAGGGAGGAGTTCTATTTGGACACGTTGTGATCGGTATGAATACAAGAGATGTTTCATCTATAGAAGGGAATTTTGACCATGGATGAGTACTCAGTGAGGTTTACTAATCTCTTATGTTGCTCCTTGAATATGGTACAAGATTGGTTTTTCAGAGCTCATACCTTTGAGTAGGGATTGCACCAGGACATCAGGGATTTAGTGATATCCCTTTGCATTACCAACTATATTGGGGTGCTTGATATAGCCTTGGTAGTGGAGATATTTCTAGAAAAGCAGACACAGGTAGTGGGAGCTAATAGTGGGAACCTAGTAGCAAAGACCTCGGCAGGAGGTAGTCAATGACAGTCAGAGGGATCCAAGAATAGAAAATGATTTAGGAGGTGGTCATAGGACATAAGGTCAGTGGTATAGGGATCTCAAGGTGGCTCAAATTAGCCAAGGGAGAGGTGGTGTTTCTCCTACAATGGTTGGGGACATCTGGATCAGGATTGTCTGAACCATCATATAGATGATCGTGAGACGGTCAAGGGATTGCTGAGGAAGAGATAGAGATAGGATCAGGGTGGTCCATAGTGTGATGGATGTGGAAGAGGGGATGATAGGGCAACAAGAGGTGATCATAGGTTCAACCTATTACCATCAACACCCTCAAGTAGTCCACGCCAGGCTCAGGGAGCTGGTGGTCAGGGACAAGGCCAACTATAGGTTATGGAGGCCTATGACCCTAAGGATCTAGGGACAATACAAGGTAGAATTTGTGTATTTTATAATTTATCTACAGTATTGATAAACATAGGCACAATTCATTCTTTCCTTTCCACTTCTTTGGTTCAAGATTTAGAGATTTTAGTTGAGCCTTTGGCTTAACCCTTGCAGTTGGAGACTTCGACAGGTGGTGACTCAATGATTATGCACTTGTTCCAAAAGTGTGATATGATTCTTGGTGGTGAGAGTTTCATGTGGGATCTCTTTATAGAATCAATGAGGCCATATGACGCCATATTAGGCATGGACTATCTATCCATATTTCATTCCCATATTGACTATTTTTGGTGGACGATGCGATGTGTCTGTAGTGACAGAATGAGGTTTTCCTTTGTGGGTAAAAAGGAAACCTTAGAAGATCAGGATGATCTTAGGAATAGGAGAGTGAAACTAATTACTCACCAGTTAGATAGAACAACTCTTGTAGTAGTGGATGATTTTTTCTATCAGTTTCCCACAGTGGTGGTGGAGTAAGAGGACGTCTTTCCTAAGGATATACTAGGTTTAACTCCCCGCTGAGAGTTATACTTCTACATTGACTTGCATCCTCGGATGACATTGAAATTTTCACCATCATATCAGATGGATCTCATAGATCTTTTAGAGATAATGGTGCAGTTTAAAAACTTTCATAAGAAGGGATTTTTTAGACCCAACATTTTCCCCTGGGTAGCCCCAGTGCTGTTCATAAATAAGGAAGACATGATCTTGAGGTTATGTTTGGATTACCGGTGCTTGAATCAAGTTACCATGAAGAATAGTTAGCCACTACCGAGGATCGAAGACTTATTTGATCAGATAATAGGGGCATAATAGTTCTCAAAGATTGAACTCATATCATGTTATCACCGACTATGAGTACATGATGAGGATATATCAAAGATGACATTCATATATTTCTATGTTTACTATGAGTACTTGGTGATGTCATTCAATGTGAATAATGCCCCAGTTGTGTTCATGGAACTCATGAACTAGATATTTCAGTCTTTATTAGATTGGTTCATGGTGGCCATTATCAATGAAATCCTAGAGTATTTAGCATTTGAGGAGGAGCACACGAGACACTTGAGGATGGTCCTGAACACACTATGAGAGACCAACTTTATGGGAAGATCTCAAAGTGTCAGTTTTGGATTTGAGAGTTCCAATTTTTGGGAAAATTCATCTTAGTGGCTGGAGTATCATTGGACCAAATGAATGTTTAGACAATTCTTGTTGGGAGCCACCCAAGAGTCTTACCAAGTTTTGGAGTTTCCTTGGGTTGGCAGGGTACTATTAGAAGTTTTTACTCGATTTATCCAGAGTAGAAGCACCCTTTACAACCTTGAATTAGAAGGGGAAACCATTCATGTGGAAAAAAGGTGCCAATAGTTCTTTCAGGAGCTGAGGTAGAGGTTTATGAGCACTTCTATCTTGAGATTTCTAGAGGAGGGTGTTGAGTACATGGTATTTTTTGATGCATCAAAGACTGGACTTAGTTGTGTTCTGATGAAGAGGCAAGCAGTTATTACCTATGGTTCACGTAAATTGAGACCATATGATAAGAAATACAAGACTTGTGATCTTTAGTTAGAAATAGTATTCTTTGCACTAAAGATATGACAACACTACCTAATTGGAGAGTGATTTATCATTTACTATAACCACAAAAGTATAAAGTATATCTTCTCATAGAAATATCTTAACTTGAGATAATGGAAATGGCTAGAGTTACTCTAGGGATATGACTTTTAGATTTTATATAATCATGGGAAGGGGAATGTGGTGGTATATTATCTTAATAGGAAATTTTGTTCTCAGTTGTTGGCCGAGGTGTTGGAGCAGTTAGCCTCATTATAGTTATCCTCTATGGACAATGATGGTGCTTCATATCTTCAGTCAATGATTGTCACCCTACCACTTTTACATTTTGTTAGGGATGGTTAGCATGGAGATACCAATAATGAGACCTTACATACTCAAATATCCATTGGACATGCTCCTGATGGATATTCTAAAGGTGGGTATCACACTATCATTTTCTGAGGGCGGATGATGCTACCTTTGACATTGCGGTAGGAGGTGTTGTGAGATTGTCATACATCTAATTTGGTGGTGTATCTAGGTGTGGAAAATATGTATCAGGACCTATGAAATTAGTTTTGGTGTCTATACATGAAGAAGGGAGTTGAAGAGTTTGTATCTAGATGCCTCACTTGTCAGCAGGTAAAGGTAGAGAACCAGGTTTCAGTGGGTTTAGCTCAACCCCTTGAGGCGTTAAAGTGTAAGTGGGATGATATTTCCATGGAATTTGTGATGGTATTACCATGTAATTATATGGGACATGATTCCATCTAAGTGATTGTAGACCAAATCACCAAGTCTTCCAATTTCATGCTATTCAAGATTAGAGTTCAGTAGAGAGATTGAGATGCCTCTATGTGTAGAAGGTAGTCCAACTCCATGGAGTTCCCTCGACATTCATCACTGATCATAATTCCCACTTCACATATCAGTTATGGAGAGGATTATAGGATTCCTTTAGGACTTAGTTATAATTGATCATAGTGTTTCACCCCCAGACTGACAGTCATACAGAGCAGACTATTTATGTCTTAGAGGACATGCTGAAAGCTTGCATGTTGGAATTTGTCCATAGTTGGTAGGATAAAAAAATCTTGGTAGAGTTTTTATACAATAACAACTACCATTACACCATTGATATGACACCATTAAAGGATTTTTACAGGTGACCCTACAGGTCACCACTTTGTTGGACTGATCTAGTCGAGTCAACACTCATGGGCCCAGAGTTGGTGCAAGCTACTACATAGAAGGTGCAGATCATCTAGAAGTGGATGAGGAATACATACCCATAATAAGTCTTATGTGTACTGATGATGGAGACCTCTGGAGTTTTATGAGAGATATCATGTGTTCTTGAGAGTCTCACCATGACGTGGATTGAGGAGATTTGGTTGTGGTGACAAGTTATCTCTGAGATTCATTAGTCCTTTTAAAATACTACATAGAGTTGGAGAGGTGGTATACTGCTTAGATCTACTGCTGTAGTTAGACTGGGTACACGATGTCTTCCTCATGTAACTTAGGAGGTAAGTGCATGAACCATAATACATTATCAAATGAGGTGAGCTGGACATCAAGGATAGAGATACCTTTGAAGAGTACTGATTGGGGATCAAGGATCAGTAGGAGGGGATACTTCATGGGTGATTGATTAATCCTGTGCATGTCCGGTGGCATCACAAGAATCTTTAGGAGAACACCTAGGAGAAGGAGACCCAAATGTGACCCTAATACCCTCATATTTTGTGAGTAGTTTTTATCTTTTCAGGATGAAAATTCCTAATGTGGGGGAAAATGTAATGTCTCAGGCTTTACATGTATTATTTTTGAATATTATATGGATTATTTCTGAGAAAAGGCATTGAGACGATGTGTGATTCTGAGGCCTGGTGTTCCCAGAATAAATGTTTGAAATATATTAAATAGAATGCATGCACAATTTTCCTAAAAAAACTGAATAACTCCCAAATGAGGTTTTGGATCAGAAATATGAGAGCACTGTTGAGTTCATAATGTGGGTTATACCCTATAAGCAATAAAACCTTTGTTGGTGTAGGCCATTTGTGAAAAAGACATTGTGAGAATAAATGAATGAAATATATTTTTTATTTTGACATAATAACTATTTTATCTTTTAAGTATACAGTTATAAGATTTCCTCAGGGTTGGATTCTCAAACCCTATAGATTCAGACAACCATTGGAGATCTTTCTTGGAAAACAATGACAGATCAGGATTGGATCGTGGATCATTGTGCCAATAGAGTTTGTGGATCTCATCAATACTGACAATGCAGAATCATTCTTCATCAATGATTGATCCAAACTATAGGTAGGATGTTTTTATTTGTGATTTACATCTCATTTATTAATATCATACAAATGAGGATCAATTCCATGAACCAAATTAATATGCACATCATTAGTTGAATTAATTTTATGGAATTGTTTTGTTTATTTTGTTTTTATCCTCTTCATTCATACTCTTCTATGAAAAAAAATCAAGGCCATATGAACAAAGTCTGAGGTTCATTCATCAAATTTTATTTTTTATGGATTTATCCCCAATTTCTTCATTCAATCATCATTGGAATTTATTTTTTCCAATGGTTTGACCAATACCTGGTTTCCGATCATTGCACGATCATTCTTCGGTGAACAGATCGATACTAAAGGTATGACACATGATAGAGGTTGAAGTTTGATAATTGATGAAGAAGGTGGATGGATTGAGTTAGAATGAGATCATATCAAGGGTTATTTATCTTCCCAGACAACATACAGAAAATCAGACATTGGGGGTATCTTTTCTATCCATTTCAAGGGACAGATTCTGAAAAAAAAGTGGAAGTAGGGCTCAATCGACCTAGATCCAGGATCTATGGAGTGATTTATGGTGGAAATCAAGGAAAAAGCGTCACATGAGGAAGAACGTAGGAGAAACCTTTGGATCTAGAAAATCCCAAGCAACGCGACATGTAAATTGAGAGTACACTCCATGTGGGTCCATTCAGCGGCGACTAGGGTTTTAGGGTAATGATAAGGATCACACAAAATTTAACCCCTGTCACATGACATTTTTTCCTTATCAATTGGATCGGTGCATACTTTGATAAGTACACAGACATTGGAATAAGTACACAGGCAGAGGGCACGCCATGTACTTGGACATAGACATAGCCAAGTGTACATGGACCAGTACACAGACACAACCATTGTACATAGACACAGTCAGGTGACATGGGAGATATTTTGTGTGTCTCTATACACCATTAACTTCTTCTACACTCCATGTATATGGATAATTACATGTCGCGTGAGGCTTTACCACCTGGGTAGGTACAAGGATAGCTGGACACACTGTATACCCCTTGGTACACATTGTGTACCCCCTTCAAGAGTGTCTGTAGATCTATGTTTCCTTAGTTTGGACCAATATAGATTAATTATGTTTCCTTAGTCCATTATCTTGAGGGTAAAATGTGACATTACATCCACATCACATGATTGCGATCCCCTATAGAGTCCAAGTCTCAGATAGACTTATGGTATCCCTCTGTGAGACTGGAGTGCAATCCTCTATCATCTTTTGTTCCCTGGGTGGGGCTAGTGAAATCAGCATGACCCCCCTGATTAGGGATTTGATCCTCCATCTATAAGGACGTATTGGTGTGGTTTGTGGTATCGTTTATATACAATCCCCTATGTAGTGGGTTGCTCTAAATTGGGTTCATGGTATCCCCCAATGGGTTTAGGTGTGACCCCCTATCTGTGTATCAAGGTATTCTTAGACCAATGAGATTTCTTGTGTAGATCCCAATGAACTATAAATCTTCATTGAGTTTCTTCTATGATAACATGGCTCATGGAATGGATTCTCCTAGAATGAGTGTTTCTTAGAGCAGAATCCTATGACTGATAGTTGGTTGGTGTGGTGTCTTTCCTCAGTATATATGTGTGTTTCAATTATACATTTATTTATATATATTGTATTGATTTGACTATACTTGGTGCTTCATGTTTAGTATTTTTGGGGTGTTCTACTAGGTATTGTTATAATCACCCCTACATGGGCTTTGTCCGCACGTGTCATGTATTATGTAGACAACGACCCTTTTGACGGTGTCATGGGAGGACAAGGAGTGGGTGGATCATATCTAGAGCTTGTCAGGCCAAGGTGTTTATTGGGATCTTGTATTTGACTTTAGTACTTTCCCTTGAATCAGGTTGAAATCCTTATAGTTTTTGTTTGGTCTTGTATTTGACCCCTTTTTCTAATTTTAGTACTTTACTATCATACTGTATTGTGGGATCTTAGATGCATTCATGCATTATTTCAATTGTTTTTACATTTTAGCAATGTGTGGGATTGAAGATGTGTGCATGTGTATATAGTTAATTTTGGATAATTCCTCCTATTTGTGGGATATGCCTACTTGGTGTTGGTTGTCATCCCTTGCCCTATTGGAGGTGGGATTGGGGTAGTCATGGGTCAAACCTCAGCGGTTCAAGTTTTGACAACACTCATCCTAATATATCTTTTGCTACTAATTTACTAGCAAGATTTAGTTCATCCCCAACACGATGACATTGGAATGAAATTAAACATATTTTTCATTATCTTTGTTGCACTATTAATCTTGGTTTATTCTATTATAATAAATTATAAAAGAAGATAATTGGTTTTATAGATGCAGGTTATTTATCATATATACATAATGTGTGATCACAAACTGGTTATGGGTTCATAGTTATAGGTACTTCCATATCTTGGAGGTCATAAAAGTATAAACTCATTACAACATCTTAAAATCATGAAAAAGTAATAACATTAGATGAATCATGTCAATAATGTGTTTGGTTACGATTTATGAATCAACACATTTGAGCAGAAAGTGGATTGCCTATGGATTGTAGCCCAACAATATTATTTAAAGATAATATTGTGTTCATCACACAATTAAAGGAAGGTTTCATAAAAAATGATTATAAAAAACGCATACCACTAAAGATTTTATCCTTCACACAAGATCTAATGAAGAACAAAGATATCAACATGCAATATGTTTGATCCCATGATAATGTTTTCGATTCATTTATAAAGGCACTACTAACCATTATCTTTAGAAAGATTTTACATGGTATAGGGAATGTGTAGATTAAAAAAAATTATTTATTTATATAGTGTAACTTCCAGGGGGAGTCTGCATGGGTGTACTCTTTTCCTTATTCTGATTTTTATCCCATTGAGTTTTTTCAAAAAAGGTTTTTAATAAGGCAACATCAAAACATTCATGACTTTGGTAGGGGTGTTCACCCCAAGGGGGAGTGTTAGGAATCCACTGAATGTGGATGATGATTTCAATAGGCGGTGGGTTTCCCACCCCCACCCACCTACCATTACACTGCCTATAAATGGGAAGTGCAACCCCCTAGTTTTAATAGTGATAAGTGAGAGATATACCATGGAAACTGTCTAATAATTTTTTTTCATCTCTCTTACATTTTCTTCTCTTTCTCTAAAACTCAATTTCTCTCTATTTTTATTATTAATTTTCATAACAATCAAGATATATTATAATATATAAACTCATATGCATTTTAGTTTAAATCTAAAACTAATTGGATGAATTTTTATTTTGTGATTGGTATGTTTTATTTTATTTATTTGTATTATCTATTCTTTTTTATTTGTGAGCATAAACTATTTTATGATCGATGATTTCATTTTATTCCATGATCGATGATTTTTTATTATTTTGTTATTATTAACCTTATTTGTTTATTTTTTGTGAATATTGTTTCTTTTAACCAATATTTATTTTTAAACCAATTTAATCCAACTATAAATGATATAAATCAATTTATGTGATTTAATTGGGTTTTGGGTTGATCATTTGTCAGTTTCAGTTTTTATATCAAGGTAATTGATTTACAATTTATCGGTTCAAATCAACTTCCCTAATTGGTTAAAATTGACCGTGCACACCCCTTATGGACATTCCTTTATTTAGTATTTAATTTAATTTTATAAATTAAAATCCAATAATTAATTAAATTATATTTAAATTTAAGAACCACTAAAAAACAAAATCGATCATTTTTTTATTCTCTTATTAATAAAATTGTATTTATATTATTTATTTTAAATATATAAAATAAATAAAATAATATATACCATGAATCAATTTAAAATAATGAAATTTAATTATAAATATTACAAATGGTTGGGGAGGGGGGATTACAAATTACAAAGAAAATCTACCAGCACCTACAATGTACTTAGAGATACTCGGCCCTGATAAATTCCATAACTTGTGACATACAATGAAAAATTAATTCCAATTATTAAATAAGAAAGACTAATGAATTTATTTTTATGTTTTTATATTATTAGAATTCCCATAACTTGTACCTTTATATGAGTTTGAGTTGTTGTTATTTATAGATGAAGAAAATAACAACACAATTTGAATCATAAAATACAATTCAAACCATTGATTCAACCCAACCTTTGACTATGGAATCATATATTAAATATCTAAATAGATTAATACTTTATTACTATCCCTCAATTTAGTATAACTTAGAATGGAAAAAATCCAACAAAAAACAAACCTAGAGAAGACACCACCTCAATGTGGTATGTATATATTGTGAAATCCAAGCTTAAAGAATATAAAGTGGATTTGTGGGCCCGATGAGCTTTTGGTAAATATTCCAGTGAGCTAATTGACAGGGGTGTTATGAGGACCTTCAAATGTGACCATATCATAATTACAAGTCTTAAAGAAAATTATTCATTACATGCATTGTCAATACCTTTTAGGTTTAGAGTTTTAGAGAATTATGACAAAACATCAACAAACAAAAATTATGTCTTTTTCAACTAATGAACATTTTTACCACTGTATAAGCAACTTATTAATATGTAACAAGATTTCATCATCTCCTAAAAATCCTCCACACAAGATACTCTTCTAGACACATCATACATATTACTTTTATTGAAAAACAAGTAAAATAGAAACATAAGAAAGGGGTGATCTCAGATGATTAGTAATAGAAAAACATTGAAACTGGAAAATATCATGGGTAAGACTTGGGGAATAACATAAGAACATGATTATAAGAACAAGAGGCATAACATGATCATAAGTACATGATGTAACAACCTGAAAATTCCTTCTATGATTAATAAAATATTTTTTTTCATAATGACTATTTTATCATGCAATGGAAAGTACATAGAAAGTCTATTACAAATATATATATATACACACATGTCATGTAATAATACTAATTACTATAGATAAGACTAGTACAGGGATATAAAAACCAAAAAATAGTGACCCCACAATGGTCTAATCCATAGGATTGAACTCTGCCAAGAAGATTACACATGCTGTGAAAATTGTTAAAAAAAAGAAATGTTAGTAATATAATAGACATTATCAAAGGAATTGCAAAAAACTTTGGGAATAAATTAGAAAATATTGATATTTCATGGAATATATATAAGATGAAATAAAAAAATTGATCGTTGGGATATGGTAATTTTTCAATATGATTATTAGTCAATATGGATATTGAGCATTGTGACTATTGGTAATAATATTACCATTATAATTAGTATTTATAAAGGGTAATGACAACTGATAGTTGATGTTGAAAGGATAAATGATCGAATCAACCAGTATATTCATGCCTTTTGAATCCCATTTTTCTGAACTCGGGAAGGCGGCAACATCACTTGGGTTCGCCCTTAACAAAGCCCAAACAGAGCTTCAACAAGTGAGGCTTGAATGGAATCTCCTACAAGAAAAGTTCAAGTTAGTGGAGATCATCATGAGGCCTATGTTAGCTAATCCACCCTATGAAACTACCACCATCACACAATTTATACTTAGGGTTTATACTGGTGTAATAAGGAGTTATGTATCTAGACCTTAACATTATAAAAGTGTAATTTCCATTTTATAAATGAAATAGTTATTCTTTTTCACAATAACCACACACCATATTTTATAATGGCTCAAAGTATGAATTATAAACCCAACTCACACTTCCAAAATATTTATTAAAATAAAGGATACAAATTTTTTACATGAGGTACAATGAGCATGTACTGACATATGATTTAATGAATAAGACATAAAATTAATGGAAACATACCTAATGAAGAACTCAAAAACATCTCGTGATGTTCTATAAAGTAGTAATTTATCAAACTAGGTAAACAATACAAATACCTTTAGCTAGAAACATTTGATCAGTTGTTAGTGGTCTTTAGGAAACTATAAATCCTTCAAAAAATATATCCACCACCATCACCTGGTCAATTATAGATCTAGGTGAAGTTTAGGATAATGGTCATGGAAGTCATAAAAAATCAACAGAGGTGGATTTATCTTTAAAAAAATGCACTTTTTTGACATTGAATCATCCACCATCCTTCTTCCCACCATTGATCTATGTATCAAGTAGTAAAATTGGATCCATAAAATAAAAAAAACCATCAACAAACCATATCATAGTCCCCCATCCAAAATTCGATTCACTCTCAGCCCTTTCATGTGATCCATAATAGACACTACAAAAAATATGCATGCTTTAATAACATCTAGAACATATCTTCATGCTAGACACACCTCCACAAAGAAGACCAAAAATATGTAGAAAAAACAACAAGTTTCAGCTTGAGCATAAAATATTTATTTTTTCCATCCCATTTTCAGTAATATTATACCTAATAAAATACACATGAATATATGATGAATTTGATAGATAGATTTTTGGACACCAATAAAACATAATTATGTTTTCAGAAAATATATACAATTTAATAATAAAATAAATTATGACAAATAAAAACTTATTTTCATGAAATATTCTTTTATAATACTATTTATTTAAATATAAATGATAATTAAATTTTATAATTTCCTATGAAATTTTTATAAGTGTCAGAAATTTTACTATATCTTAAAAAATGTCTTGTTTCAATAAATTCTAATTTATTATTTAAAAGTTAAAAATATCATATTTATAAAATTATTTTAATAAAATAAAAATTATATTTCAAATCACCAAAATGAAATTAGGTTAGGGTGAAATTTTGAGAATTTTCTATAATAATTTATTTTTCAGTGAATAGTAAAAATACAGTTGTGTGTTTTAGGTATGTTTTATGACTTCATATGTAAAAAATTATGATATAATAATTAATTAAATATAATACACAAAAAATATATGTTATTTTATTAATATCATGTATTTTTATGGATTTAAATCAATTTCCAAACCTATAAATGACTTTCCAAAGTCTAAAATAGAAACTATGATTTTAAAAATAATATTTTGTGGAAGATTTACTTTTCCATGTCCAAAGTATTATTAAAAAATGGATTTCAGTTCTAATTGATTAAAATATTATAAAACACGACTTAAATTCCCAAAAAAATGAGCAAAAATAATGGGCAAACCATTGGTGTTTTATTTTCTGCAACCTAGAATTCCAATACCTATATCTAGAAATTATTAAACAATTCCTGTTATTTTACTATAAATACCCACCATTCCTATCACTCCAAATATATTATCCATGAAGTTCTAGTAATTTTCCTCTAGAATATCCCCTTAAAGGTTTCCCTAAGGTATTAAGGTTCCATCCTCAAATTCTAATAAGTAACTCTTCAAGGTAAGAGAATTCTCCACTTTCTTTTTTTCCATTCAAGTATCTCTTTTATGGTATTTTTTCTAAGTGTTGAATTTATTTCTTTTAATAACTTTTTTATTATCCCATTACTACCAACATAGTTTTTTATCATTGGGATACCTTCCTTATCTCCCATTATAATCTTTCTTTAATCCATGTTGTATATCGTCATGCTGCTGATTTCATTTCTTGAATTTCCCTCTTTTACATGAAATATTTTCATAATATGAATACAAAAACCCCTTCCTTATCCATGGTAATTAACCTATATGTAAAAATAATTTATTTATTTAGGTTTTTACACATAAAAAACCCAAATTCCCTTCCTATGGGATATAAATGAAGTAATGTTCAAGTATTTAAGCACTTATTATGTACTCAATGCTTTTATATAAACCCAATATTTATTCTCCTTGGGTTATTGATGAAATTATTTATTATTACCAATGTGACACATGAATTAATACATACGAAGGGTGAATCCTTAAATCACTCCAATGTATTGAGTAAAGAATTAATCTCTAGTGATGACATGTTTTATGATACCTTGAAAATTATGTTTTATGAAACCTTGGTGATAAACCTTGGTTATATGATTATGAATGTCTCATTTTTATGTTTTAGTCACATTTACATGCTATTTATTAAGTTATTATGATTATTTTCTCATGTTATTCCTCTTTTTTATCTATGATGATCGTTCATGTTCCATTTCCTTTTTCAACCCTTACTGGGATTTATGCTCACCCTTTTCTATTAATATATGTCCCCAAAAAATTACTTACTGTGAGATGACCTAGGAAAGAGTAAAAAGGATAACTTTAAAATGATTAAATAATTTTTATGTATATGATTTATTTATACAATTCGTGCATTATGTACCTATATTCTAAGATATTAGACCTCAAAACATCCTTTGAAGATTTTAATGTAATATTTTTCAAGGAATTATGTTAAAATTCATGTATTAAAAATGTGGGATACTATAGCTACTTTAAAAGGTATGGTTTAGTTATTTTTGGAAATTAGTTCTATAAAAATATTATTAATAACTTTAGGGATAATTCTAGATATAGTAAAACTTCCTTAAATTTTGGTGAAGTATAAAGCATGTGGTTTCCAAGCAATAAAATCTCTATCTGGACACTACAAGTGAACATGGTTTTGGCATAGATTCATCTAGGGGTTTTAACTATAAAAAGAGTTATTCAAGTATATCTCAGTCATAATTATTTTTCATGGTGAATTTTCCCCCTAATGCACACCTATTTTAACACTCTTAGGGGACATGATTTGGGTAATCACATGATTTTTAAAAACCATTATTAAGTATATATAGATAATGATTTTTTAGATTGATGTATTTTATTCTAGAATTATGATATTATAAAAGTTTAGGATTAATATTTCCTTTAGAATTTGTATTATAATATTATCAATAATAAAAATTTATTACTTTGGTTTTCTTCATCTAGAAAAATGGAAGGAAATATAAGGACTCGTGTAAACAACTGATGAAACAAAAAATACGATGATGAACTTCCCAATATAGGGGGATATGGAGTTGAAACTTAATGATGATAATGATAAATTAGTTAACTTAAGTTATGAATAATAACCTAAACCACTTTAAGTGTCCAAATTCACCAAGAAAGAAACCACTGGCAGTTGAATCCTTCATGCGTCAATGACCACCTATTTTTAGTAGAACCACTGATCCACTGATCACCAAAAAATGGATAAATACTATAGAAAATATATATTTTTTACTTCATTATTATAACCAAGAGAAAGTTACATTGGAGGTATATTAGTTAGAGGGAGAAGGTAATTAGTGGTGGACATTGATCAAGAACATGAATCCAAGGGATGAGGTGAAATACATGGAATTAGAAGAATACAAAAAAGTATTTTTCAAAAAGTATTTCCCTTGTACCCTCTACTCTAAGACGAAGAGGGAATTCCTTGAGTTGAAACAAATAGAAAATTAATTGGTGGAGAATTATGAGATAAAATTTACAAGGTTTATATGATATAATTCAAGATTTTCATCGATTTTTATGGGAATATCGACCAATTATTTAGTATATTGAGACCCCATATATAGAAATCACTGAAAATTTGAGACTTTGGGGATTACAAAGAGATAATATGATGTGAAATCAAAGTTGAAATGGATTTTGGTGATTTCTATTGGACTCATAGAAATAATTATGAGAAGAAAAGGATATAAAAATTTCATAAATAATCTGAATGGGAAGAAAGAACAACATCCAACATGTGGAAAATGTGGGAAGAAGAATTTGGGGAATTTTCTGAAAGGAAGTAAAAAGTGATAAAAGTGCATAAGAGATGACCATATAGATTGAAACTATCATGTATATATTAATCCTCAACATCTAAATTCCAATGAAAAAGGGAAAATGGTGTAAAAACAACTTTCTGTGGAAGGATTCAAGTGTGAGGAGCATGAATATTTCACTAACCAATGCAAAAATTAGAAGATAATGCAGGGAAAATACCATCAAACTTATTATAGGTCAAGGGGTAAATGTCATGAATTCATAATCATGATGAATTAAGTAGAGGCTCTAAATGATATTATACCAAGTACTCTCATCATACACTTAAATTTGAAAAGTACATTGTTTGATTATGGTTTTATGCATTCTTTTATTTCATTAAAGTTTACAGAGAACATCAAGCTAATACATGAACTTATAGTGGTATAGTTTTCAGTTAAAACTATAAGAAACATTCAATCATTAAAGGTATATAGGGATTCACCTATTAATTTTTGCGAGTTAAATATATCTACAAACATGTTATTCCAATGGTGGAACTTGACATCATACTTAGGATAGATTTGTTTTCAAAGTATAATGAGAAGATCAACTATAGAAGTAAAGATATTTTTATTATATTAAAGGGAAAAACTGTAGTTATCTTCAAAGGATAGACATCCCATCTCGATTATTTCCAAGAACTACCTCATATTTCCTTTTTATGGAAATGATTGGTGAAGAAGGATAAAAATGAGAAAGTATAAAGATAAGTTATGTGACCATTGTTCAGAAATGCATTGATGTATTTCCTGAAGAGTTACCTGGAGACATAGATTGAGTGGTGCAGTTATCAATTGAAATCATACCTAGATCCAATACAATATCTAATAACCCATATAAAATTTATTATATGGAGTTAGAGGAATTAAAGAATCAACTTCAAGATCTTTTGGAGAATGGTTTTATTTGACCAAGTGTGTCTCCTTGGGGAGAACCCGTTCTCTTTGTAAAAAATAAATATGGATTTATGTGGCTATACATTTAATATAAAGAGATTAATGGGGCCATAATAAAGAATAAATACCCTCTCCTAAGAATTTATTATTTGTTTGACCATCTTCATGGGGTTAATTATTTTCAAAGATTAAC
This sequence comes from Viscum album, assembly GCA_963277665.1. Lineage (NCBI taxonomy): Eukaryota > Viridiplantae > Streptophyta > Magnoliopsida > Santalales > Viscaceae > Viscum > Viscum album. The sequence continues at coordinate 56,744,434 of OY728145.1, read as the reverse complement.
CTCCGATCGGGGTATCATCAGTTGAGGGTGAATAGTGAAGATATCCCAAAGAATACCTTCTGAATAATATATATACATTATGAGTTTGTTATTATTACCTTTTTCTTGACTAATTTTCTATCCATATTTATTTATTTGGTTAATAGAGTCTTCAAGGACTACCTTGATAAATTTATGGTAGTCTTTATTAATAATATTCTAATATATTTCAAAAATCATGAAGAGCATGAGGATCATCTAAGGCTCATATTACAAAATCTAAGGATGTAAAATCTATTTTATAAATTTATAAAATGTGATTTTTGGTGATAAAAATTTTCATTCTTAGGAGACATCATGACCAATGAAGGAATCTCAGTGGATCCAGCAAAGACAATGGTTGTAGAGGAGTGGCCACATCTTACAACTGTAACTGATATTCACAATTTCCTTAGTCTATAAGGATAATATAGAAGGTTTTTGAAAACAAATTCATAACTTTATATCCAATAAACAAGTTAAATCAAAATGGATTTAAGTTTATCTCAATAATTGATTGTGATTAAAATTTCCATGAACTGAAGATGAGGTTAGTTATTGCACCTATACTAACTCTACCCTCTATTAGGGAATGATTTTTTATATATAATTATGAATATATGAAAGGGATTGGATGTTTTATTATGTAAAATTACAAGGTAATTGCATATGAATCTCAATGGTTAAAGCCTTATGATCAAAATTATCATACTCATAACTTGGAGTTAGTTGCAATAATTTTTGCTTTGAGGATATGAAAAAACTATCTTTATAGAGAAAAGTGTGATATATACATAGAAAAAAAGTTTGAAGTATATGTTCACACAAAAGGAACTGAACATGATACATAGGATATGGTTGAACCTTCTTAAATACTATGATCATTCAATTTATTATCACCCTAGAAGAGTGAATAAAGTTGTGGATGCATTAAGTAGAAAAGATCCTGCTATTCTTGCAATGATGAGGATTGATGAAGATCCATTGATCAAGGACCTGGTAAGGTTAGACATTGGAATCATAAGGGAAGGGTAATCATCAATCATATCCCAAATAATTTCTCAGCCATCAATACTATATAATATCAAGAAATATGAAAGAGATGATCCTTTGATGCAAAATAAGATAGAGGTGGTGAAAAGATGGGAAGTTTCATAAATTCAATATCGATCAAGAAAGTGTAATGAAATTTAGAACAAGGATATGCATTCCATCTATTCTAGAGATACAAAATTAGCTGATGAATTAACATCATAGATCTACATTCTCTATACATCTCAAAAGCACTAATATGTATAGGGACATTCATGATCATTATTTTTGGGATAATATGAAATGGATATTTCCATTTATACTTCAAGGTGATTGGTGTGTCAAAAAGTGAAGTTAGAGTGAAAAATTACTAAAGGGGTATTACAACCACTACCCATGTTTATATATAAGTGGAATAAAATCACTATGGAATTTGTCATTTTCCCTACAAAGATATACAAGGGTAATAATTTTATATGGGTAATCATCAATAGATTGATAAAGTTTTACCACTTCATTTCTATAAGAGAGTATTTATCCTTTGAATGAATAGCTTGTCTCTATATTCAATAAGTAGTGTGACTCTATGGATTAACACTATCGATTATTTTTGACTAAGTTCTAAGATTTACTTCTAAGTTTTGAATGATACTTTAAAAGGCTATGAATACAAAAGTAAACTTGAGCACAACCTATCATACTCAAACTGATTGGTTGTCTGAGAGGACTATTCAAACATTAAAAGACATGTTATGATCTAGATAACTTGATTTTTAGGGGAGTTGGTATCAAAATCTTCCACTTATTTAATTCTCCTATAATAACAATTTCCACTTGAGCATTCAAATGGAACCTTTTGAATCTCTCTATAGAAATAGGTGTAGAACTTCGATATGTTGGGATGAATTTGGAGAAGAAAACTGTTGGGACTAGATATTGTGAAGGAGACTACAAAATAGATACAAGTGATTCATAAACACATCAAGGCCACTCAAATTCAACAAAAAATTTACACTGAAAAAATGAAGTAATGAATTAGAGTTTCATGTAAAGGATCATGTATTTCTAAATATGTCACTGTGAAAAGGGGACATAAGGTTTATAAAGAATGGGAAACTGAATCCAAGGTACTCTAGACCATTTGAGATTATAGAGCATGTTGGAGTGATTAATTATTGATTAACACTACCACTAAATATTTTATATTCATGATGTATTTCACATGTATTTATTGAGAAATTATATGTCTGACCCAACACATATACTTGATATTAATGATGTGGAATTGGAACCTGAATCATCTTATAAAGAGAAACCAATCTAGACTCTCTATAGAAGGGAACAAGTGTTGAGTAACAAGACATCATGAATTGTGAAATTTGTGTAAAGAAACCATAAGTTTTAAGAATCTACTTGATAAAATGAGGAAGAAATGAAGGAGAAATACCCCCATTTTTTGGAGGCAATAATCAAATTTTGAGGAAAAAATTTCTTAATAGGGGTAAATGTAATGACTTGAAAATTCATTCCTTGGTTAAAAAAGAACTTTTTTTTTTCATAATGAATATTTTATTTCACAATGTAAAGTAAATAGAAATTTTATTATAATATATATATATATATATATATATGTCATGTAATAATACTGATTACTGTAGATAAGACTATCACATGTATATAAAAACTAAAAAATAGTAACCAAATAATGGTGTACTCTATAGGATCAAACTTCACCAATAAGATTACACCGGACATTAAAAATTGTTAAAATAAAAAGAAATGCTAGGAATATAATAGACATTATCAAAGTAATTTTAAAAACCATTGGTGATAAAGTAGTAAATATTCATGTTTCATGGCATATATATAGGATGAAATTAGAAATATTATCATTGGGATAAGATCATTGGTTAATATGATCATTGAGAACTATGAATGTTGGTAATAATATTACCATTTTAATTAGTGTTTATAAAGGTTAATGAAAATTACTAGTTAATGAAGAAAGGAGAAATTATTATCTCAACTAGTAGAGTAATACCTTTTGAAGCCCATTTTTCAGAACTCGGGAGGGAGGTATCATCACTAGTGTTCTCCCTTAACCAATACCAAACATAAATTAAATAATTTAGACTTGAATAAAATTTCCTATGGGAGAAGTTCAAATAAGTGGAGATCACCACTAGGTATATGTTAGCTAATCCACCTCATGAAACCACCACCATCATACACCCTACCCTTAGGGAATATGTTGATGTAATGAGGGGTTATGTATCTAGTAATTAGTATCATAAAAGTGAAATTTCATTTTTATAAAATAAATAGTTATTTCATTAATCTGTGTTTATAAAGGTTAATGATAATTGATAGTTGATGCAGAAAGGAGAAACGATGACCTCAACTAGTAGAGTCATACCTTTTGAATCCCATTAGTAAATATTCATGTTTCATGGCATATATATAGGATGAAATCAGAAATGTGAACATTGGGATATGGTCATTGTTCAATATGATCATTGAGAACTATGACCATTGGTAATAATATTACCATTTTAATTAGTGTTTATAAAGGTTAGTGACAATTGATAGTTGATGCAAAAAAGGAGAAATGATGACCTCAAATAGTAGAGTCATACCTTTTGAAACCCATTTTTCAGAACTTGGGAGGGAGGTATCATCACTAGGGTTCACCCTTAACCAATACCAAACATAGATTCAATAAGTGATACTTGAATAAAATTTCCTATGGGAGAATTTCAAGTTAGTGGAGATCACCACTAGGTATATGTTAGCTAATCCACCTCATTAAACCACCACTATCACACACCCTACCCTTAGGGAATATGCTAATGTAATGAGGGGTTATGTATCTAGTCCTTAGTATCATAAAAGTAAAATTTAATTTTTATAAATGAAATATTTATTTCATCAATCCCATTTTCAGTATTATTTTGTTCAATAGAATACACATAAATATAGGATGAATTTGATAGATAGATTTTTGGATAAAAATAAAATATAATTGTATTTTCAAAAAATATATAAAATTTTATAATAAAATAAAGTGTTTTAAATAAAAATCAATTTTCATGAAATATTCTATTAAAACACTGTTTATTTAAATATAAATGATAATATAATTTTATAAGGTCTTAGGAATTTTTTATAAGTGTGAGAAAGTTGACCACGTTCTAAAAACTTTCATTTTTCAATAAATAAAGGCCTTTAATTTAATATTTAAAATTATCATATTTAGGAAATTATTTAGATAAAATAAGAATTATATTTTAAATTAGAACATTGAAATTAGGTTAGGGTGAATTTTTTAGAATTTTCTAAAATACTTTATTTTTTAGTGAATAGTAAAAATATTGTTTCATGTTTTCAGTATGTTTTATGACTTCATATGTATGTAATAATGATATAATAATTAATTAAATAATATCCATGAGAAAAAATTTTATTTTATTAATATTATTTATTCTAATAGATTTAAATCAATTTCCAAACCTATTAATGACTTTCCAAAGTTTAAAATAGAAATTATGATTTAAAAAACAATATTTTGTGGAAAATTCAATTATCCATGTACAAAGTAATATTAAAAAATGAATTTCAGTCATAATGGATTAAAATGTTATAAAAAATGACTTAAATTCTAAAAACCACGAGAAAAAACCATGGGTATTCCACTAGTTTTACATTTTCCACAACCTAGAATTCCAAGACCTATATTTAGAAATTATTAAAGAATTCCTCCTCTTTTAATATAAACAACCACCAATCCCACCATTCATATACAATCTAAATCCATTATACATGAATATGTATCAATGTTTCCCTAAGTTCTTAAGGTTCCACCTTCAAACTCTATGAAGCAACAATTTAAGGTAAGGGAATTCTCTACTTCCTCTTTTCTATTCAAGTACCTCTTTTGTGGTATGTTTTCTAATTATTGAATTTATTTCTCTTCAGACACTTTTTTTGCTATTAAATTACTATAAAAATAGTGTTATATTAATGTGAGACATTATTTTCCTCCCATTATACCATTTTCTTAATCCATGTTGTATACTGTCATGATGCCAATTTTATTTCTTGAATTTCCCTCTTTTACATGAAATATTCTTATATTATGAATACCTAAACCCCTTTATTATCCATGTATATTCACCAAGATGTAAAAAAATTATTTATTTGGGTATTTATATGTAGTAAACCAACATTCCCTTTTTTTAGGTTAAAAATGAAGTAATGTTCAAGTCTTTAAGAACTTATTATGACATCAATGGTTTTATATGAAATGAATTCTTTATTCTTATAGGGTTATTAATAAAATGATTTATTATGATAAATGTGGATCACATGAGAAAATACATATTAAGGGTGCACTCTGATGGTTCTCCAATGAATTGGGTAAGTAATTAATATCTAGAGATGACATGTTTTATGATACCTTGTTAAATAACCTTAGTAATTATGTTTTATGATACCTCAGTGATAAACCTTAATGATATACTTATGAATGTATCAATTTTATGTTACAGCCAAAATTATATCTTATTTATCAAGTACTTATGATTATTGTATCATGTTATGTCTATTGTTTTATCCATGATGATTATTCACATCCTGTTTCCTTTTTTATCCCTTACCGGGATTTATGATCACCCTTTTCTATGGATGCATGTCCCCAAAAAATTACTTTCAATGAGGTGACCTAGGAAGGATTAACAATGGAGTATTTCAAATGGATTAAATAATGTTTATTTTTATGTTTTCCTTACATAATTTATATATTATGTACCTAGTTTCCAAGACACTTGACCTCAAAAGATCCTTCAAAGTTATTAATGTAATATTTGTTAAGGAATTATGTTAAAATTAATATATTAAAAAGGTAGGATGATATACACGAGGTATACCATAGAAATGTCATAATAATATAAATATAATACATTCATAAACATATCAATAAATTTTATCACTAAGGTGTTGTAAAAACATATTGCTAAGGCCATTCATCAAGGTATTATAAAACATTACCAAGGAATGCTGTTAAGGTATTATGAACATGTCATCACTAGAGATTAATTCTTTACCCAATGCATTAGAGTGATATCCAGACACAAAATTCATATATTTATCATTATGTTTGTCATATAAATAAAACATCATAAGAATGTATCATTTGTAACCCATGAGTGGGTAATGTGGGTTTCAAACATTTAAGTACCCAATCAATAAAATAATTTTACATCTATATAGATAATCATGAATGATATTAGAGTTGGTTATTCACAACATAAGGATATGACATGGAAAATCAATGAATGATTTAGGTATCATGATGGGTATACAAAGGGATTATGGAATGGGTTTAATGAGAGGTAAGGATAGTCTCTCATCAATAGGGAATCATTTTTACAATAAAGGTCTGATTATGAACACATGTAAGCATAATCATATGGAAATAAAAAGGCTTACATCATGAAAACATGACATAAAAAATCAAGGAGTGACTTTAGAAGCATGACATGTATACAAAAGGGATTATGGAATGGAATTAATGAGAAAAAAGGGAAATATATCATAAATAGGGAATAATTATGATTGTAAAGGACTGATTATAAACACATGGAAATAAAAAAGAATCACAATATAAAAATATTACATGGAAATAAATGTGTGATTTCAGCAGCATGATGGGTATACAAAAGGGATTATGGAATAGGATTAATGAGAGAGAAAGGTAGCCTCTAATAAATCAAGAATCATTTGAATAGTAAATAATTGAGAGAATCAAATAGTGATTTCAATAACATGATGACTATACAAAAGGGATTACAAAATGGGTTTAATTAGAGAGAATGGAAGTATATAATCAATAGTGAAATAGTTGGATAATAAAGTATTTATTATGAACATATAGAACCATAATCATATGTAAATCAAAATGACTTATCACAAATGAATTACTTGAATCAAAATGAGGAGGATGAGAACACTTACACAGTTAAGTATATTCTTAAATCTTGAGAGGAATAATTAAAACCTTAGGAACTCCTAAATAGGGATTTAGGGATGGATATATAAGATAAATTCATGATAAATGCATTTGGGTTGAAGAGGGATGATATAATGGGTGGGTGTGAGATCCTTTTATATGTGAACAGAGGGATTTTTTCATAAAGACTAAAGTTAGGTAAGGGGTAATAATGATGTTACATGGGGGCTAGGTTGGTTTGGTGAGTTAGGTGAATTAGGTGGGGAAAAGGTAAGGGGTAATAATGATGTCACATGGGGGTTAGGTTGGTTTGGTGAGTTAGGTGAATTAGGTGGGGAAATTTTGGTGACAAATTTAATCATGAAATTCCAACCAAGAAAAGGTATTCTATAAGTTCTAAGTGTCAAATTGATTAAGTAAAATTAAATCCACATTAGATTACCCATTTTAACACTTATTAATCTTGATTGAATATTAATAATGACAATTATTTTATCACAAAAAATATAAGATGAACCTTATTAAAAAATTTATATGTTTTGAATCATAATTTGGGATCTATTTAACCTAATTCAATTTCTAAAAGTGATAAAAAAATTAATCTTATTATAAACGCATGTAATGCATAAAGCTCATTTTAGAAAACATGTATTTTTAAGCTTAAAATTTACGTGCAGGATAAAATCATCCATTTATTTTATGTTCATGAAATAAATTAGTTTAATATAGAATAAATAAAAGTTACATGGCTTTCAAATCAATCCAAAATCATACCAAAAATAACATTTGATTAAAATAAAAGACCAACAATAGTTTCATTTATTGGAAAATATTATTTAAGTTCACAAAATGTTAAAATAGGTTTTATAGTATTTAAAATAATATATATTTACTCCTTAAACAACTATTTAATCAATTAAAAAGGTTTTATAAACTTCTAGGTCTTACTTATATAATAAAAGTTACAGTCTTGGTAAAGAAACTATATTTTCACTATTCACCTAAAAATTGACTAATTCAGAAAAATCCTAAAAAATCATAATAAGATAATTTTGGAATTATAAATTAAAAAATTATTTTAATTTTATCTAATTCAAATTATAAAATTATAAAATTTATTTTTTAATTGAAAGTAAAAAATATAAAGAAAAACTACTTTTATTGAAAAATGTCCATTTTGAACATTAAGTGTTTTTAATATTATTTGATATCAATTTACAATTTAAATAATTTTAATATAATATTTAAAAATTGGGAAATTTAATTTATTAGGATAAAATATACAATTCTTAAAGAAAATAATTTCATTAAAAAAATATTACTTTTATATTAAAAAACCTATACTATTGAAATTAATTGTTTATATTCTAGAAATTTAATTTTAATGATACATTGATATCAATTTCTCTCTATGAATTTTACAAATACATAGTATCATATATTAATAATTATAATATTATTAATAATAATAAATTCTTAAATATATATAGAAATATTTTAATATTCTACTTTTATTCCATTATTTATTATTCATGAATTATATTATTTTAAATTTACTAATGAAAATACACAACTTCAATATATCCATTAGATACATATATATCCAATGACCATATTTTAAACAACCTTATTTATAATTGTCCATATTTCACTCCTATATATAGCCTTACTAAGATCTTTCATTTCATTCACAATTCTTATGTCACACTTCTCATTTCCATAGTTTTCATTTTAGATCTCACAATATGCTTTCACCTTTCCTGATATTTTTCCTCATTATGGGATTTATTTGGCTACTGGTGATACTCACAGGTGAATATAATCTTGAATATCTCTTAGTGTTGAAGATTTTATTCTTTTATATTTATTTTACCCTTTTAATTTATACACATTTAAAGGATGTAATAATCCATGGTGAGTAATAATACATGGAGTGAATACTTAATTTCATATGATTTTATTGTAATGTTTTACTATGAATGAATAAAGTTTTGTTAGTTCACTTACTATATTTTATGGATTATTTCCTAATCTATTTCAATTCCTTTGAACAAATGTAAATAAAATAAAGAAATATTTGAATTATAAACATATAGTTTATAGAAATAACATGATTCTTAAAAACCTAGGGTGTTAAATTCCCCCCTTAAATAAATTGTATCCTTAAAATTTTAATTATTACTCAGTAAAAAAATTTAATTAAGGGTATCTAAAAGTTAATCAAAACTTTGGATATATTTTTAAATGAGGCATTTAACTTAATATCTTAGGTGCGACTAGGAAAAATATCTTTTCCATTCATCATTTTAACAAATTGATCTATTTTACCTAAAAAAATATATGTTCAATACCCTCCTCTTCCACACATAAAACATCTCCTAGTTCCTTTAATACATTCTCCTTGGCGATTGTTACCACATTTCTAACATGAATTAAATTTAACATTCTTTTCTTTCATATTCATCACCTAAACTTCCATGATACTCCACCTTTATCTTATTTGGTTTGTTTGGGAATCCAAATTTGTTCCCATTATTAATCATAATTATTGATAGATAGTTTGGAATAATCATAATATTTCTCACTTCAATTATCATCTCATTAGGTTTCTCATTGGAATAATCTCTGTATTGTCCATGAAATCTATTTTTAACTTGGTCCCTTCTGGATTTAGACATTACTAAAACCAAAAGGAGTTAATTGAGAGTGAAAAAAAAACTATAAGATAATTATTTCATGATGAAAAATTCAACCACAAAAAGACACTCTCTTTGAAATTATTACATTATCTTCCATTTCAACCTAAATCACTCTCGGTTCAATCTAGGTTTCTTTAGATTGGGTTTTATCATATTCCTTAACATAATTCATTAACATAATAAATCTTTTATAATGACTTATAAATAGAATGTTATAAACCAAATCATATCCCCTAATAGTGTTTAACTAGGTGTGCAGTCTTAGGCCCACTCATCATACACCATAGTAAATATTGAGTTGATACTCAACCAACCGTTTTTAGGGTGACTACCTCTAGGCGTATCTATGACACTGGCATCCACTTTACAATATCTAGATAGAGATTTAATTAATAGGATAACCACATAATCTCTAATATATAAAAACTTAAATATGTTATACTATATTTATACTTATCCCTTAAACTCATCCCTAGGGTTTTCACTAAAGATTTCTTAACATAATCCCTAAAATTTTCAATATTACCTCAACTAACCTAAAGGGTTTTCTATAACTTTAAAATTATGATATACCTTAACTTATAAACACTAAAATTATCCTCAACTAACATCATAACCTCTAAAGTCATCTAAAACCTTCTCGAATACCATCTATGACACCCCACATATGTGACTGCCTCATAACTACATGACTTAAAGAAAATTTTTCATTACATACATTCCCAAGACCTTTTTGATTTATAGTTTTAGAGAATTAGGATAAAATATTAACAAATAAATCTCATGTATTTTTTAACTAATGAACATTTTTTACACTGTATAAGAAACTTTTTAATCCACAATAATCTTTCAAAATTTCCCATAAATCCTCCACACAGTATTCTCTTCTAGACATATCATACATATTACTTTTCTTTAGAACCTGAGGAAATGGAAACATAAGAAAAGGGTGTTCTCAGATGATTAGTAAGGGATAAAAAATGAAATCAGAACATACCATGGGTAAGACTTGGTTCATAACATAAGAACATGAAAATAAGAACAAAATATATAACATGATCATAAGTACATGAGGCATAACATGGAAATGTGTCCACAAAATAAACATGAGCCTTTCATAAACATATCACTTAGGTGTCGTAAAATTATATTACCAAGTTTATTCAAAAAGTTATCATAAAACATCACCAATGAATGTTACCAAGGTATCATGAACATGTAATATCTATATATTAATTCTTTTCCCAATTTACTGTAGCACCATCAGGGCACAACCTTCACATGTCTATCATTATGTGTGCCATATCAATAAAAGATCATAAGAATAAATAATTTTAACCCATGAGTAGGGAATGTGGGTTTCAAAAATCAAATCCCCCAGTAAATTAAATAGTTTTATTTCTATATGGATACCCTTGAATGGTATTAAGTGAGGGTATTCACAACACGAAGACATGACATGCAAAATCAAGTAATGATTTTAGTAGCTTGACAAGTATACAAAATGGATTATGGAATGGTTTTAATGAAATATAAGGAAATTATATCATCAATAATTAATAATTTATACATTAAAGGTTTGATTATGAACACATGGAAGCATAAATAGATGTAAATTAAAAGGATTACAACATGAAAGTATGACATGGAAAATCAAGGAGTGACTTTGGGAGTATAATGAGTATACAAAAGGGATTATGGAATGGTTTTAATGAGAGATAATGGAAGTATCTCATAAATAGGGAATAATTTTAACATTAAAGTATTGATTAAAAACACATGTAACTATAATAATATGGAAATAAAAATTTCTTACGACATGAAAATATGACATGGAAAATAAATAAGTGATTTTAGAAGCATGATGAGTATATAAAAAGGATTATGGAATGGGATTAATGAGAGAAAAATGTAATATTTAATAAATAGGGAATAATTTAGATAGTAAAGGATTTATTATTAAAATATATAATCATAATAAAATTTAAATAAAAAGGATTATAACAATGGAAGTACTTGAATTGAAAAGAGGAGGGAGAGAATCAAGGAGTGATTTTGGTAGCATAACTAATATAAAAAAGAGATTATTAAATGTGTTTAATGAGAGATAAGGGTAGTAAATAATAAATAGTGCATCATTTGGGAAATAAAGGATTTATTCTAAACAATGAAATAATAATCATATGAAAATATAAATGTTTTATCATAAAAGAAGCACTGAATGAAAAAAAGAGGAGGAGAACCCTTACCCTTCTAAGTAGCTTCTTAAAAAAGGGAGGACTAATTAGAACCTTAGGAACTCCTATTGAGGTATTTAGATAGGTATAGGGAAGGGAAATTAATGATAAATTAATTTAGGGTGGAGAGGGATTAGAGAATTAGTGGAAGTGATATCCTTTTATTGGTAAAAAATATGGTCTTTTTCATGGAAACTAAAGTTAGGTAAGGGGTAAGAATGGTATTAAATGGAGGTTGGATGGGTTTGGGGAGTTAGGTAAATTAGGTAGGGTAAATGTTAGTGAGGTATATAGGTATGAATTTCTGACCAAATAAAGGTATTCTAGAAGGTTTAAGTGTCAAATTTATTTATTAAAATTCAAGCTACATTAGATTACCCATTTTAACACTTAATAATCATGATTAAATATTAATCATGGTAATTATTTTATCATAAAAATATAAAATGACACTTATTACAAAATTTAAATGTGATTAATATGAATATTGGATCCATTTAACCTAATTTAATTTATAAAAGTGATAAAAAATAAATTTTATTATTAGCACATGTAACATGAAAAAAGTGGTTTTTAGAAAAAGTGTATTTTAGGAATAAATTTTTTGTGTAGGATAAAATTATTCATGTATTTTATTTTTATACTATAAATTAGTTTATTATAAAAAATAAAATCTATTTGGATTTCAAATCATTCTAAAACCAATTTTTTCAAAAATAACATTTAATTGAAAGAAAAGACCAAAAACAATTTCATTTATTAGAAAATATTATTAAGTTTATAAAATTTTAAAATATGTTTTATAGTATTTAAAAATGTGTTGTTTTAATCCTTAAATTCATATTTAATCAATTAATTTTTTTATAAACTTATTTATCTTTATTATATAATAAAAGTTACAGTTTTAGTAAAAAACTATATTTTCACTATTCATCTAAAAACCGAATGTTTTAGAAAAATCCCAAAAATTCATACTAAAATAATTCTGAAATTATAAATTCAAAAATTATTTTAATTTTATCTAATTCAAATTATAAAATTTATAAATTTATTTTTTAACTAAAAATACACAATATAAATGAAAACTACTTTTATTGAAAAAATGCCCATTTTGAACATTAAGATTTTTTAATATTATTTTATATCAGTTTATAATTTAAAGAATGTTAATATAATATTTCAAAAGTGGTCCATTTAAAATTTTAAGATAAAATATAAAACACTTAAATAAAAATAGTGTAACGACTCCGGTTTTGTGGATTTTTCCCTTTATATATATATATGGATTTATCCTGAGAGTCAGTGAAATGTTTGGGTGTCTTGGGACCCTGGAATTAATATATTAATAATATTAATATATTTTAATGCACTCGCATGCATTGTTTTGATAAAAAATGGTTTTAATATTATTTGGTACCTCAGATGGGAAATCCTAGACCACGATTGATTATAGAACACGAGGTTTACTGTAGGGTAGCCTAAGGTTGGTCAACATCAGATGTTCTATGGCAGGTGACTATTGGTGGGTGAGTTTAGTAAAATAAATATTTTATTTTATTTATTTTAATTAAATAAACTAACCTAATCCTTTGTCTATAAATACCCTATTTTGGAAAATCACTAGGGTTAGCCGAATAACCCTGGGAGGATTTGAGAGGAGGAGTGTTCTTTGTTGGCATTGAAAAAACTGAAGACACATCTTGATGATTGGATCGAGGTGAATTGAGAAGAAGATGGTGAATGCAACGGATATTCGTTATCATTGGAAAATATGTTATTCACCAGTGATCGATCCTTAATTGAGGTAGGGCTCATTATTTGCAGTTTCCACCTCTTTGATTAAATTGTTAAAGAATGGATTTTATTTTCTTTGTTCGATTTATGTTCTTCACGTGAGCTAGATTGAAAATTGAATTATTGAACCAGTTTATTTTTTATATTCCATGTTTTCATCCCTACTTTCTCCATTTTATGATCTTTGGACATGATCATATCATACAATGATGGATTCACCTCGTTATTATGACTTTCAACCACCATTATTCATGTTATTCAACATTGGACCATGGGGTCTTAGTTCAAAAATTATCAGGGTGGTTTTGAGTGTTATTAAACCCTTGAATTCATGGAAATTACGTGAACTATGTACTTATCGATGAGTTGGGAACAAATTGACGTTATATATGATATACGAGTGATACTTTGTAGAATTGAGATCTGGAGCTGTAGTGGGTGTGTGAAGAGTTCCCTCATGTGTAATCGAACTCCTGATTTACGTCTATCAAAGGTTAGGAATTGATATCCATCAGTGGTTCTTATGATTTCAATAGATTCGAGAGGTCAACCAGGTGAGAAACATGGCAGAAATGACAGATTTGGGATCCACATGGATAAATGAGATTTCTATAAAAAAAACTAGATACACAATGTGAAATCTGGAAGGACACATGCTGTGTAGTCCGTTGGCTATGATGGTTAGGGTTTTGGGTGGAGATAAATATCACATTCCATGTGTACCCCACCACATGCTATGTGACCTGATGCTGGTTTCTTAGTGTGTTCTCTAAGAGTACACATGCATGGACATATCCAGGGACATAAACATGAACAAAGTACATGGAAATGACCATTTAATCATACATAGTTAGGATACCTAGACATGACCATGGGCCAACATACACGGTTACGAGCCGAAAGGGCACGAGCAGGGCCCAGGTGGCCAAGACACACCATGTACCACTTGTACATGCCATGTAGTATGACATGGATTCCCTATCAATGTCTAGGTGAGAATATAACCATGTGATGAGGTGAGGTCACACACTGTGTTCCCCCACGTACACGCTGTGTACTTCTCCTAGGGACTTAAACCTTCCATATATCCTTCTCCAGGACTCCGATTTTATCATGTGAGTAGCTTATCTTGAGTAGTTTTCCACATAGAACATGATTTTATCCTTTATAATGGATTTCTAGATATGATGTGATGTGTTTCAAGAATGGAACTTCTTCAGGCGATGCTTAACCAATAATAATGATTGGAAAAAATCATCAGAGAAATGATGGGGTTGGCAACCCCTATCACATCAAGGCACGACCCCCATGCTCCCTATATAGGATTGAGTGGCACCCCCTATCATGATAGGGTATGGGTCCTCTAGCTATTGAGTATAACCCCCCTACCGCACCAGGGCGTGGGTCCTCTTTCTACTGAGTAACACCCTTGTCGCACTAAGGAGCAGGTCCTCTGTCTACTAAGCAGCACTGCCCTATCACACTAGGGTATAGGTCATCTATCTACCGAGTGGAACCCCCTATCATACTAGGTCATAGGTCCTCTATCTACTGAGTGGAACCCCTATCATACTAGGGTGTAAGTCATCTATTAGAGATTGTGCCTCCTCAAATGTGCAACCAAATGGTAAAATGTGGGTCCTATACATAGTTTCTTGAATAGACACACGAGATGTTGGGCATAAAAGATGGACCTTTAGAGCTAAAGAATGACTCATCATCTTGGGCCAGTCTGTGGATATGGATATCACCTTTCTCTCTCGTTTGTTTTTTTATGAGCATATATATGTTTGGTTATCATTTCCCACTTTCTATGGATTGATCTAACCCACTATTATGCCTTTCTATTTCCCCCTTTATGGTTTTTGGGGTGTCCTACTGGGTATGTATATACTCACCCCTACATTATTTTTACCACATGTGTCATGACTTATATAGAAGATAAGTATATTGACGGTGACTTTATTGGATAATAGAGGTACTTGGGTGCATTGACTATATACGGTGGTCAGACTTAAATATCAGGAGCCAGACTCTCTTCAATTTTCATTTATTCCATTTGTTGTCAGGTTGAGACTTCATTTTTGGTTGGGCATATATTTTTCCCCTTTTTTATTTATATTTATTTATTGTACTCTGATGTATTACCTAGAGTTTATTACATGCATGGTTATACTCTAGATATTACATTTTTATTCTATTCATCTGCACTCTTTCAAGGAGATGGTTGGGTGTATGTGTATAGGTACTTAGGCTAAGGCTTCTCATTTCATTTATGTCTTCTAGGTGCATATAGAAAATCCCTATCCTATCAGAGGTGGTATTGAGGTTGTCACACTCAGCCTTCCACCTACTAGGCATGCCTCAGCGGGTCGAGTCATGATGAAGTGGTATCATAGGAGTTTTTCCTTAGGTTATTATTAGAGTAGGAACCATGGTGAGGAATGGTTAAGAACTTAGGGAAATAACATCAGAGTGTATTGAGAGTGGATTTTAGGCTAGAGAATCTAATGTTGGTGCGACGATCGATGTATCCATTCAACAAAACTATGACTATTTGCTTATCGACATGGCATATTGAGACATTGATTTTAGGAAACCATTGGCACATGCTTCATATAGGATTGAGTCCTTTGACTATACTTCTTGAGTTATTTCCCCATATATATGATCATATGACCATGTTATATCTTGATCACTTTCATGATGCCTTTGCGAGGAATACCATCTAGGTTACTAATACAGGATCATAATGACGATCTACTGAGTGATGAGACCTCAGTTCATGGGACAACTCATGAGGTGTTTCCTCCATCTAGGTAGGGAGAAGTTCCCCTACTTGTCAAGCAACAAATAGTGCCAACAGGATAGGATGATAATGCACACATGCTTTGAATTCTACGTGAGTTCCAGTGTCAGATGCTACTAAGGTTCCATGGTGATCTATATCCTCAAGCAGCAGAGGATTGGATTGAGTCTGTTATTCAAGTATTCATACGTTTTTGGACCCTGAATGATCAGATGGTTTCATTGGAAATTGGTCTTTTCCATGGAACAATAGGGCGTTGG
Source organism: Viscum album (assembly GCA_963277665.1). Classification (NCBI taxonomy): domain Eukaryota; kingdom Viridiplantae; phylum Streptophyta; class Magnoliopsida; order Santalales; family Viscaceae; genus Viscum; species Viscum album. The sequence goes on along the minus strand of OY728145.1, from coordinate 56,727,578 downwards.
TGGAGTTTGATTATATAGACCCATAACGAGATGATGATCTCATGGTCAGAATTCCAGTAGCTATTTTGTGATAAGTACTACCCTTTATTCTTGTGATCCGTATAGATTTAGAAGTTTATTGAGATGCAACATGGTGGTATGACAATTGATGAGTACGCTGCGAGTTTCACCGACCTCACTCGTTACCATCTTGATATGATATGAGATGGATTCTTCTAGTTATGGATGTTTGAGAATGGCCACCATAGAGACATCGATGCCAGTTTTGTCTCATTGTGCATACCTATTTATGTTGGAGTTATAGAGTGGGATTTGGTTACAGAGACATTTCTAGTATAGGGATACCAAGTGGCTAGAGACAGTAGTGGTCATCATGGAGTTGAGTCGACTGTAATAGCCAATATGATCTAGTCATCAGGGTATCGGTGTAAGTGACCACCCCAAGGAATGACTCAGGAACATGGATCTATGGAACAAGGTCCATGTAGAGGATTATATCATCTAGGATAGGGGAATCACTATGTTTGTGACATGATAGGTCACATGGCATGTGATTTCCTAGATCAACATGCCGAGTGGGGCTAACAGGCAGTAGATAGACTACCACAATAGAGGCAATGCCATGATAAGGGATCTCCCATGCGTGTGTAGGGTGGCCCATAGAGAGGCGGTGATAGAAGAGGAGTAGGTAGATCTATGAAGGGAGGATATTCTACTGTAGGGAAACACTATAAGCTACTTCTACCACCACCACTAGGCGGACCATGCTTGGCCCAAGGAGCTGGCTGTCAGGGCCACAGGTAGCTGCATACTTTGGAGGGATATGATAAGGATGCACACAAGATGATTCAGGGTATAATCTGTGTCTTTTATACTCTTTCCCCAATAACAGTATACATAGGTTCAAGTATTTCCTTTATAACCTAATACCTTATGCAATAGTTAGAGATTCCAGTTGATAATTTACCCTAGTAACTACAACTTTAGGTTTCTACATGGAGTAATTATTTGATATCACATATCTGCTGATATTGTCAGCCGACACTCATAGGAGAGTGTTTCTCATGAGATCTATTAATCATCACGATGAAACCTTATGATGTAATATTGGGTATTAAATAATTACCCCAAATTTAGTCCCAAATTTACTATCATCATAGGTGACTAAAAATTCCTTTGAATGTATGGGACATGATTCTCCTTTGTGGGTGAGAGAGATCTCATTACTAAGAGAATGGGTTTTGTGATCTGGAAGCTGCGACCCATCACTTATTAGTTGGAGAGTTTATCCCTTAGTGTAGTGGGATCTTTAGGCTCTGGATTCCTTTAGTAGTGGAGGACTATATGGATGTCTTCCACAAGGATTTTCTAGGATTACCTTTGTGATGAGAGATAAACTTCTATATTTACTTACACCCTGGGACTACATATATATCTTTTACAGCATATCATAAAGACCCTACCAAGCTATGAGAGTTGAGGGTGCAGTTGGAGGACCTTCAAGAGAAGGGTTTCATCAAAACCTGTGTGTCCTTATGGGAATCCCCAGTCCTATTTGTGAAAAATTTGGATGGGATCTTGAGGCTTTGCACTGATTATCATCATCTGAATTAGGTAATGATAAAGAAAAATTACCAATTTTCGAGGATAAATAACCTATTTGACAAGTTTAGAGGCGTGATTTGGTTCTTGAAGATCAATCTTAGGTTTTTCCAATACTATTTGAGGGTTTTTGAGAATGATATTATAAAGATGACATTCTGATGTCGCTACGAACACTATGAGTTCCTTGTGATGCCTTTCAGTGTGACAAATCACCCTTTATGTTTATAAATCTCATGGATTGGATTTTTTATCCATAATTCAAATTATTTTTGGTTGTATTCATTGATGACTCACTCATTTACTCTGTTTAATATGAGGATCATGCAAATCACTTTAGGATGGTCCTAGAAATACTCCAGAAGAACCTTCTTTATGATAATCTCTCATAGTGTCAGTTTTGGATCTATGAGGTTCAATTTTTTGGGTCTTGTCATCTATAATCATGGTATATCTATAGAACCAATGAATATTTATGTGGTGATTTCTTAGGATCAAACTAATATCATTTTAGAGTTGTGGAGTTTTTATAGCTTAGTGGGGTACTACATAAGGTTTGTGGAAGACTTATCTAGGATTGTAGCCCCTTTGATTGCCCTGATGCGGAAAGAGAATTATTTTACCTAGACTAATAAGTGTTGGAGATACTTTGAGGAGTTGAGGATAAGTTTAACTAGTGATATAGTATTGATACCACCAGAGAATGGAATTGAGTATGCAGTGTTTTTTATGCCTTTGGAGATAGGATTAGTTGTGTTTTTATGTAGTGGTAGGTGGTGATCAAATATGGGTCAAGGAAATTAAGACCTGATGAGTATAACTATATGACTCCTGACCTATAGTTAGCAGTGGCAGTCTTCTCTTTAAATATGTGGAGGCACTATCTTCTAGGAAATCATTTTTTTGTTTACTTAGAACACTAGAGTCTTAGGTACATCTTCAATCAGAGAGAACTAAACCTGAGACAAAGACATTGTTTGGAGTTAACATTGGACTATGATTTTGAGATAATATATAATCTTAGGAAGGGAAATGTAGTTATATATTCACTTATCAAGAATTATCATTATCATTTGGTATAAGAGGTGTCTGAGTAGTTAGCTTTGTTGTATCCAACTCTATTGGTGTAAAGGTTATAATTTTTCTTTAGTTGACAGTAGTGACTCCTATGCTTCTTCAACAAGTGAAATAAGCTCAGTTGGGAGACACCAACTATGTGGTTCTACATGACCAGGTATCCTTAGGGTATGCACCATATAGATTTTCTGAAGGAGGGTAGAACCTCATACTTTTTTAGGGATGGATGGTGTTTCTAGTAATGTTGCATTAGGAGGTGATGAGGGAGTTTCACACTACCCCTTGTATCTACATCCATGTATGGATAATATGTACAAGGACCTTTAGAATAATTTTTGGTTGGGATGGAATGTGTTAGAGTACCACAAAGTTCATTTCTTGGTGTCTCATATGTCAACATGTGAAGGATGAACACCAGGTTCTGACAAGTTTGACATAAACTCTCAAGACCCCAGAGTGGAAGTGGGATGACATATCTATAGATTTTGTAAAGGGGATTCCACAAACAATGAGATACCACAATGTTATTTGTGTGATTTTTGACTAACTTACCAAGTCTAAACAATTTCTTTACATATAATAGTAGAGATCGATTGAGAGTCTTGGGTAGTTATATGTACAAAAGATCATCCATCTTCATGGGGTACCCACAATGATCATCTCCAACCATGATGCTCAGTTTACATCACAATTGTGGAGGGGCCTGTAGGAGGCTTTTGGGACTCAGTTGTAGATGAGAATAATGTTTCACCAAAATATTGATGGGAAGACTAAGTATACTATCTAGGTTTTGGAGGATATACTGAGATCTTATGTGTTAGACTTTGACTAGATCTGAGGGGGATCACTTTACATTGGTATAGTTTGGTTATAATAAGAGATATCTCTCTACTATTGTCATAAAAAGATATCTCTCTGTATGGAAGACCTTCTAAGTTGTCCCTAAGATTTATCAAGCCATTCAAGATCCTACAGAGGGTTGAAGAGGTTACTTACCACCATGCATCGCCCCCGTAGTTAGACCGAGTGCTTGGTGTATTTCATGTTTTGAAGCTAAGGATATATGTGCATGACCCTATGAACATGATTGATTAGGGTGAGTATGAAATCGATGATAGATCCACCTTCACAGGGTACCCAGTGGAGATCATGAATCGATAGGACAAGATCCTACATGAATGGACCATTCCCTTGGTTTGTGTTCATTGGAAACATGGGAGAATGTATGAGAGTTACTAGGAGAATGAGAGCCATATGCGGGCTCAGTACCCCCACCTTTTTTATAGATTGATATTTTTTTTGTGAAAATACTTGAAGGAGGAGAGAATGTAGAAACTCTATTTTTGTATATTTAGTCCTTTGAATATTTATATGTATATATTTTTATTTATACCTAGAGTTGGAACAATGTTTGGGTGTCTCAGGACCTCAAAATTAATATATTTTAATTTATGCACACACATTGTTTCAATAAAAAATGGGTTTCATATTATTTGGGACATCATAAGGGAAATCAGAGTCCATGATTGATTCTAGAATATGGGGTTTACCTTATAAGTGACCTAATATTGGTCAGTGTTAGACGTTCTATATAAGGTGACCATTGGTGGGTGTGTTTAATAAAATAAATAAATAATTTTATTTATTTTAATTAAATGACCTGCCATAACCCCCTCTATAAATACCCATTTTTGGAAAAATATCCATGGTTATTGAAAGACCAAAATCAAGTGAAAATTTTTATTCAAATTATGATGATTTATTCATAATTTTCAATGATAAAATTTCTATATTTTAATGACTTATTAAAATAATAGTTAATATTAATTATAGAATGAGAATGGGATAAAATATGAAATTTGCATAAGTTCAGAATTTTGAATTTTTTTTAATCAATTTGGTATTTTGATCATAATTATTAAATTATCAATCCAATTAATATGTTTATTTTTTTATGATTCGCTAACTTTTTAGAAATAATTTTTCCTTCTGGACCCAAATCTAAATCCACCATTTGGAAGCCCAAAACAAACTCACAAGTTAGGCCTTGAAAACTATATATAGATCTAAATTTTTTTGACGTTGGGACCATATATCATGATTTGATAGACCAAATATGATAAAATTGGGTGGGGGGGGGGGAGAGAAGAAAAATACATTTATAAACAACTTTCATGAAGTCTTACATGCATGAAATGATTGATTTCAACGCCATTAATGCATGCAAAACCATATATATTGAATATGGAGAGTTTTCCTGGGAAGAATAACATCTTGAAGTAAAATGGACATAAATCTACCTAAACATGAAAAAATACACTGAAATTTGGATGGGAGACATGACAGATATTTATGAATAACTTTCATGAAGGAGTTCACATGTGAATCTTCCATTTAATGGGGCTAACACACAAAAACCTTTCAATGGAAATTCTGGCCTATAAAAGGAGGAGAGCTTGCAACGACCCAAACTTTCATTAATGAAAATTCATCTTGATCTGATTAAATGTATCATTATGTAAAATGTTTATATAAATATAAACTTCATTGGTTTTATAATTTTTATTTTAAAGTACTGTTAATAATTGTGACCGTTGCTAATATAGCTATTGAATAGTGATCACATGATTAGTATAAATATAGGACTTTAACAAATCCAATTTACTCAGACAAAGGACGAGATGACCTCATCTAGTAGACTTGCCCTATACGAAACCCATTTTTTGGAGCTTGGAAAGAAGGTGGCATCATTAGGATTCTCTATTAACCAAGCTCAAGCGGATCTTGAATACGTTAATCTTAAACTGAATCGACTACGGGAGAAGTGGAAGTTAATAGAGATTACCACCTGAGCGATGTTATCCGAGCCACCCCAAGAGTCTATCACCATAGCACACCTTACCCTTAGGTATTATGTGGGTGTTATAAGGGGTTATGTAATAAGACACTAGCACTATGACTATGTACATTATTTTTTTATAAAGAATGTGCATTCATTTTATTATTGTTACTTTGTAAATAGTTTTTAAAGCGCAAATAGTTTTTTTAGTTAATATTTAACCAAGAAATATATTTTGATGAATTAATGTATTTTTGAATTAAATAATATTTTCATAAATTATTATTATTATTATTAAATTACTTTTTATTAAATATAGGTTATCGTATAATTTTATGAATGCAATTGTAATTTTTATTAAGGTTTGAAAGCTGTTTTTGTCAAAACCCATGATTTTTCAATAAATGTCATTTTTTATTTTAAAAGTAAAAATTTACATATTTTGAAAATTATTTTGATAAAATGAATATTATTTTTGTAATTAGGATTTAGAAATTATCCAACGGTGAATTTTTCATAATTTTCTGAGATAGTCGAATTTTTGGGCAAAAATTAAATACCGTTTAAATATATAATGTGTTTTATGACATCATAATGACCCAATAGTGATGTAATAAAATAATATAAACATTATTATTGGACAATATATGTTTTAAAATTAAAATAATGTGATTTTGGGTTTTTTTGATTTATTTTAAAAAGCTTTAGTGGACCCTTCAAGGATTGTAAAACATTTTGTCCTTTTAAATTGTTTTCCTTGAGAGTGTGACTCAACTCCACATAATAAACCCTATTATTTTAATAATTTAGGCCATTTTACTCATAAAATATTTTTTTCAACTCCCGTTTGGGAAAAACCATGGGCAAAAACCATGGGATGGTTTGTGGTATTGATTAGTTTAATGTGTGGTGACCCAAACCTAAATAATAAAGAATTTTCTCTCCTTTCCTATATAAACCCACCCAATATCCAACTTAATCTTCACTAAAAGCCTTTGGAGTTATACCAAACCCTTCCCTCCACTCTATATAATCCTCCCAAGGTGCCCCAATCTCTCAAGAAGCCTCTCTCCAACCTCTCCCAAGCTTTTGGGATCTCACTTCCAAGTAAGGGATTCCTATATTCCTCTTTTTATACAAGTTTCTTAATATTGTTATGCCCTTTTATTTTCAATTAAAAATATTGGGTTATGATTTTGAACCTTCTCCATAATATCCTCTTTATTTTGGGATAATTAGAGACCCCTTTATCTCTCATTAATTCCTCCCATGTACACTCGTTACCATGCTGAAATTCTGTGAGGGATTTCTCTCTCCTCTTTTACATCCAAGTAATTATTTTATATTATGTATATAAATTCCATTAAATTTGTTGGGAAATGTATCTATATGACCCCATTACTTCCCATTTCATGTACATATGATGATAAACCCATTTCTCTCTCACCAACCATTTTCATGAATCCTTATGTCACGCCGTTATGCTGCCGAAATTGCACCGCATTTTTCCAAGCCAAGATCATTGTGTAGTGAATACCATACCCATGTCTCTATAAAGGGTATTCACTTTTATGCACATATACACATTGAATGGAAATTTCATGTATTTATTCCACATTACTTAATCATGGAATAACTTATGATGTTGATTGATTCCATGTTATATGATCCATGTGGCACACTTATCCATGAAATGAAATGTTTAAGAAGGGTGAGCCCTGAGAGCGCTCCAATGCATTGGGTAAAGTATAGTATCATGATAAGTCATGTGCAATGGGTTTTTACTCATAATAATTCAGCTGAAATGGGGTTTTACTCATGCTTCATGTTCAGTGAGGGTTTACTCATGCTCCATGTGCAATGAGCCTTGGCTCATGCTAATTCCATGTTAAGTGTTGTTGCCACATTTCCATGTTATGATTATCATGCTTTATCATGACTTTATGTTCATGTTTCTATTGTTCTCTATTTATATGCCTATTTCCTAACATGTATTGTAATCTTCATGTTATTCCTTGTTTACTCCCTTACTGGGCTTTATAGCTCACCTTTTTCTTATGCATGTCCTCAGGTTATCCCATGCAATGCTAAGCACGAGGGAATGTAGTGGTCATGTAAAGTAATTTTTCAATAAGAAGTTGTGTTCTATGTATTAAGTTGTTATGTAGTGTTCCTAATCCCTAAATACACTATACCTCTCAATCTTCTATGTTGTATCAAGTGAAGAGTTTATGTAATAAATCATGTTTATGTGTGTAATAAAGAGTAGGGTTGTTATAGTTGGTATCAGAGGATAGGTTTAGTTATTTTTGGGATTAGGATTAGAAAACCCTAGTGAAAACCTAGATACAAGAATAAGTATAATAAAAAAATCCCTAAGTATTGGTGAGTATTGAGTAAGTGGTTTATCAAGAAAATACATCCCTGTCTGGATACGAGCAGGTAGAGGAGGCTCTGGCATAGATGTATCTTAGGGGTAAAACCCAAAAACACTGCTTTGAGCTAGACTCAAACGGGGACTGGTGCACGACAGCGAGCCTTGGTGCACTCTTGGTTACGACACTCCTAAGGGATATTCTTTGGTAAATTTATAATCTTAGTATGAACCCTTATTAAGGAAATTAAAAAAAATGCCCCTAGGAATATATGTTAGAAAATAGATCATGAATAGCATAGATTGAAGCCTATGGATTCATAAGTTAAGGAAATAAAATTTATTTATAAGTAATCAGTTTTTTCCTTGTATTAAATTTTATGTGTTACCCCTAATTTTTCTTTTATTCCATCCAATGGCCGGTAATAGGAGGGATCAGGCTAACAACCGATGTGAAGATCAATGTGATGACTGTGCTAAGGAGATTCCCAATCCAATGGGAGTAGGAATCGTGAACTTTGTCACACTTATCTCTCAGTTAACTCAAGATTTGAATAGAAATATGGGTCAAGAGGAACGTTCAACCCCCCCTAAGGAAGAACAAGTCGCTATTGAGAGATCCATGAGACAAAGGCCTCTTAATTTTAATGGATCATATGATCCCTTAATCGCCAAAAAATGGATCAACTCAATTTAAAAGATCTTCTCCATCCTTCAATGTTCTGAACAAGAGAATTTTCTCCTGGCTACTTATCATATGGAGGGTGAAGCTAATAAATGGTGGAAATTGATCAAAAATACAAATCCTGGGGAGGAGATCGAGGCGTTGGAATGGAAGGATTTCTAGAATATGTTTTTTGATAAATATTTTCTGCGCACCCTCTGACTTAAGATAGAAAGGGACTTCCTTGACCTCAAACAAAAAGATGATTAATTTGTCGGAGCGTATGAGGAAAACTTCACAAGGCTTTCACGATATGCCTCTATCTTTGTCGTTACCCCCAAATGCAAGGTTGACCACTTCTTTGGTGGGCTGAAACCTAGCCTACGGAAAGCGCTGTCGATCCGTGAATTTGATAGCTATGAGGAAATTGTCTGATGTGACCTCAAGGTCAAAATAGAGATTAGAGAATCTCAGGGGTATCATGGGGATAAGAAGCATAAAGTGGAATTTAATGATGGCGGTCTGATGGATAAATACGACAGTGCTAAGAAGATCCAACACCCCACTTTCCAAAGGTGCAGAAAAAATCACCCCAGAAATTATCTGAAGGGGATGAGGAAATGCTTTTGGTGTGGAAGAGAAGGGCACCTAGATGTTAAATTCCGACAAGAAAAACCCACGGTTGAAATAGAGGAGAGGAACGCTCCGTTTAAACCTCAACGCGTTGTTCATTGCTACAACTGCAAAGAACCAGGGCACCTTGAAAATCAGTGCCCAAAGCTGAGGGTTTTCGGAGGCAACCAATAACCTCCAAGGCAGAAAGGGTGAGATTTTTCCATCACTACTACCAAAGTGAACCACGACAATGAAGTGGTGACAGGTACACTAGTTATCCATTCAAGAATAGAGAACGTACTTTTCGATTTAGGTTCTACACATTATTTTATATCCCAAAAGTTTATTAGAACAATCCCTACACCAACAAAAATCATGGAAGTAAAGATGTTGGTGAGTACGGAAAATGGGGAAATCATTGCATACCATGAATATAACCCACCTGTCTTAATCAGTGGATTGAACTTCCTGAAGAACCTCATAATACTCACTCTCCATATGGAGAATCGACCCCTGATTCTATACAAGTGAAAGGAGGAAGATGAATCTTCTTTAGCTCTATCATCTCAAGAGTGGATATTACTACCCTATGAGCACGTGTATCTGGATCAGATGATTGAGTCTAAGGAGGAAACCATCCTTAGAGACATTCCTATTGTGAGGAAATTTTCTAAAGTGTTTCCCAAGGAATTTACTGGTCTTCCTCCTAGAAGAGATGTTGAATTCTCAATTGATCTTATTCCTGGGGCATTTCCAATATCCAAGAATTCGTATGGAATGGATTTTGTGGAGCTTGAGGATCTGAAGAAACAACTACAAGAGAATATGGATAAAGGGTTTATACGCCCAAGTGCTTAACCATGGGGTGTACCAGTCCTCTTCATCAAGAAAAAGGATGGATCAATGTGCCTTTGCATCAATTATCACGAGCTTAACAAAATCATGATAAAGAACAAGTATCCTATCCCATGAATTGATGAATTGTTCAATATACTACGTGGAGAACAATACTTCTCCAAGGTAGATTTTTGGTTGGGATATTATCAATTAAGGGTGAAGAAGGAAGATATCCCCAAGAATACTTTTCGTACAAGATACAGGCATGATGAATTCATAGTAATGCCTTTCGGACTCACTAATGCTCCAGAAATATTCATGGTCTTGATGAATAGATTCTTTAGAGATTATCTCGACAAATTTGTGGTAATCTTTATAGATGATATTATGATATACTAAAAAACCTAGGAGGATCATGAGGAGCATCTAAAACTATACTAGAGACCTTGTAGAAGGAGCAGCTCTATGAAAAGTACAACAAGTGTGATTTCTGGTTAAAGGAGGTCTCATTATTGGGCCATACCATCATAAGCATTGGAATATCTGTGGATACCTCAAAAACAGATGCAATTGAGGGGTGACCATGGTCAACATCAGTAACAAATATCTTTAGATTATTGGGGTTAGCTGGATATTATCGATGATTTGTGAGAAATTTATAATTATTGTCTAACCCTCTTACCAAGCTAACTCAGAAGGGATTAAAGTTTTCTTAGAGTGATGAATGAAAAGAAATCTTCAAGGATTTAAAAAGGAGGCTTATCACTATGCCTATGATCACTTTACCCAGAAGTGGAGAAATTTTTGTGGTATTCAGTGATTCTTCGAAGAAGGGCCTGAGATGTGTGTTGATGAAAAATGACAAAGTCATTGCCTATGCTTCAAGGCAATTGAAATTTCATGAGAAGAGTTATACAACACATGATTTGGAGTTGGCTATAGTGATCTTCGATTTAAAAATTTGGCGGTATTATCTCTTTGGGGAGAAGTGTGAAATATATATGGACCAGAAAAGGTTAAAGGATGCTCAAAAGGATGATGTGGGAATTTAGAAGAAAGTGGAAGCTATCAAAAAAGGGAAATCCTTAGAGTTCAATGCTAATGAAGAAATAATTTTGAGGTTTGGGAAAAGACTATGTGTTCCATCAAGTCCAGAGCTGAAGAAGGAACTTTTGGATGATGTACATAGTTCAAATTTCTCTATTCACCCAGGAAGCACAAAGATGTATCGAGATCTCTGAGAGCATTATTTGTGGGATAATATGAAGAAGGAGATCGCTGAGTATACATCAAAGTCCCTAGTGTGTTAGCAAGTGAAGGCAGAGAGACATAATTCTAAGGGGATGATACAACCATTGCCCATACCAGCATGGAAATGGGAGAAAATCACCATGGACTTTGTCACCAGACTTTCAAAGACATCCAAAGGAAACAACGCAATCTGAGTTGTTGTGGATCTTCTTACAAAGTCTGAACACTTTATTGTAATTCAGGAGGATTTCTCATTGGATCAACTAGCACTGATATATATCAGGGAAGTGGTAAGGCTTCATGGAGTACCAATATCTATTGTATCCGATCGAGATCCAAGATTCACCTCTAAGTTTTGGAAGAGTCTTCAACATGCTCTGGATACTAAGCTAAACTTCAGTACAACTTATCATCCTCAAAATGATGGCCAATCTGAGAGGACTGTCCAAACACTTGAGGATATGTTGAGAGCATGATCAATGGACTTTAAAGAAGGATGGGATCAACATCTTCCTCTAGTTGAATTCTCCTATAATAACAGTTTCCACTCGAGAATCTGAATGGAACCATATGAAGCCCTTTATGGGAAAGGGTACAGAATACTGGCGTGTTGGGATGAAGTCAGTGAGCATAAGATGCTAGGACTAGAAATGGTAGAAGAAATGGTAGAGAAGGTGAAAACCATTCAGTGGCATCTCAAGGAAGCCCAAAGTCAACAAAAGAGTTATGCTAATAACCATCGATGAGACCTTGAGTTTAAATTTGGAGACATGATATTTCTACACATATCTCCATGGAAGAAGGTCATGATGTTTGGAAAGAAAGGTAAGTTAAGTCCTAGGTACATCAACCCCTTTGAGATTCTTGATCGTGTCAGGGATGTGGCCTATCGACTAGCACTTACACCTACCATGGTCAAAGTATATGATTTCTTTCATGTCTCCCTCTTAAGGAAGTACATACCATACCCTTCACATGTACTCTCTTCAGATGTAGTACAACTAAAGGATGATCTTTCTTACAAGGAGCAACCCGTGAAGATCTTAGATCATAGAGAAAAAGTTCTACAAAATAAGACAATGACCCTCGTCAAGGTGTTGTGGTAAAACCACAAGTTTGAAGAAGAGACGTGGGAATCAAAATAAGTGATGAAGCAAAGTTACCCACATCTATTTTAGTGTGGGAAAATTAAATTTTAAGGGAGAAATTTCTTAAGGGGGGAAGATTGTAACGACCCAAACTTTTATTAATGAAAATTCCTCTTGATCTGATTAAATGTCTCATTATGTAAAATGTTTATATAAATTTAAAATTAATTGGTTTTATGTTTTTTTATTTTAAAATACCATTAAGAATTGTGATCATTTCTAATATAACCATTGAACAGTGATCACATGATTAGTATAAATATAGGGGTTTAACAAATCTAATTTACTCAGAAAAAGGAAGAGATGACCTCATCCAGTAGACTTAACCAATAAGAAGCCCATTTTTCAGAGATCATAAAGGAGGTGGCATCATTGGGATTTTCTCTTGACCAAGCCCAAGCCGAGCTTGAATACATTAATCTTGAGCAGAACCGACTACAGGAGATGTGGAAGTTAATAGAGATTACCACTCGAGCGATGTTATCCGAGCCACCCCAAGAGTCTGTCACCATCACACACCTTACCCTTCGGTCTTATGCAGGTGTTATAAGGGGTTATGTAACAAGACCTTAGAACTATGACTATGTAAATTATTTTTTTATAAAGAATGTGCATTCATTTTATTATTGTTACTTTGTAAATAGTTTTTAAAGCGGAAATAGTATTTTTAGTTAATATTTAACCAAGAAATATATTTTGATGAATTAATAGATTTTTAAATTAATTTTTTTACTAAAATATTATTATTATAATTAAATTAATTTTTATTAAATATAAATTATCATATAATTTTATGAATGCAATTGTAATTTTTATTAAGGTTTGAAAGCTGTTTTTGTCAAAACCCATGAATTTTCGATAAATGTCAGTTTTTATTTTAAAAGTAAAAATTCACATATTTAAAAAATTATTTATATAAAATGAATATTATTTTTGGAATCAGGATGTCGAAATTATCCAATGGTGATTTTTTCATAATTTTCTGAGATAGTCAAATTTTTGGGTAAAAATTAAATACAGTTTAAATATATAATGTGTTTTATGACATTATAATGACCCAATAGTGATGTAATAAAATACTATAAACATTATGTTCGGCCAATATATGTTTTACAATTAAAATAATGTGATTTTGGGTTTGTTTTATTTATTTTAAAAAACTTTAGTGGACCCTACAAGGCTTATAAAACATTTTGTCTTTTTAAATTATTTTCCTTGAGAGTGTGACTCACCTTCACATAAGAAACCCTTTTATTTTAAGAAGTTCAGACATTTTCCTCATAAAATATTATTTTCCACTACCCTTTGGAAAAAACCATGGGCAAAAACCATGGTCTGGTTTGTGGTATTGATTAGTTTAATGTGTGGTGACCCAAACCTAAATAATAAAGAATTCTCTCTCCTTTCCTATATAAACCCATCCAAGATCCCACTTACTCTTCACTCAAAGCCTTTGGAGTTCGACCAAAAACTTACCTCCTCTCTCTATAATCCTCCCAAGGTTCCCCAAGCTCTCAATAAGCCTCTCTCAATCCTCTCCCAATCTTTTGGGATCGCACTTCCAAGTAAGGGATTCCTATCTTCCTCTTTTTATCCAAGTTTCTTAATATTGTTATTACCTTTTATTTTCAATTATAAATGTTGGGGTATGATTTAAAACCTTTCCCATACTACCCTCTTTATTTTTAGATAATGGTAGACCCCTTTATCTCTCATTAATTCCTCCCATTTACACCTGTTACCATGCTGAAATTCTGTGAGGGATTTATCTCTCCTCTTTTACATCCAAGTAATTATTTTTTATTATGCATCTAAATTTCATTATGTTTATTGGTACATGTATCTATATGACCTCCTTACTTCAAATTTCATGTACATATGATGAGACACCCATTTCTCTCTCATTAACCATTTTCATGAATCCTTTTGTCACGCTGTTATGCTGCCAAAATTGCACTGCATTTTTCCAAGCCAAGATCATTGTGCAGTGAATACCATACCCATGTATCTATCAAGGGTATTCACCTTTATGAACATATACATATTGAATGGTACTTTCATGTATTTATTCCACATTACTTAATCGTGTAATAACTTATGATGTTGATTGATTCCACGTTATATGATCCATGTGGCACACTTATGCATGAAATGAAATGTTTAAGAAGGGTGCGCCCTAATAGCGCTCCAATGCATTGGGTAAAGTATAGTATCATGATACGTCATGTGTAATGGGAATTGAATCATGATAATTCAAGTGAAATGAGGTTTTAATCATGATTCATGTGCAATGAGGGTTTACTCATGCTCCATGTGCAATGATCCTTGGCTCATGTTAATTCCATGTTAAGTGTTGTTGCCACATTTCCATGTTATGATTATCAAGATTTATCATGCCTTTATGTTCATGTTTCTCTTGTGCTCCATTGATATTCCTATTGACTAACATGTATTTTGATCTTCATGTTATTCCTTGTTTACTCCATTATTGGGCTTTATAGCTCACCCTTTTCTTATGCATGTCCTCAGGTTATCCCAAGCAATGCTAAGTACGAGGGAATGTAGTGGTCATGTAAAGGAAGTTTTTAATAAAAAGTTGTGTTATATGTTTTAAGTTGTTATGTAATGTTACTAATCCCAAAAGACACTAGACCTATCAATCTTCCATGTTGTATCAAGTGAAGAATTTATGTAATAAATCATGTTTATGTGTGTAATAAAGAGCAGGGTTGTTATAGAGCTCCTCCTTCCCAAATCATTCAAATCCATCCCATACCGTCAGTCAACCACCAAATAAAATATCTCTACCTTGGAGTTGTGTTACACCATCTTCTTCCTCCCCCATTCCTTCTTCTTCATTTTTTTATTAATATTTTTTTTATTTTAGTTTTCAATTATAATTTATATTTCTATTAAATCCATGCATTCTTAACTTTGTTCCACCATTTTTTCCTCTTATTTTCATTATTATTATTTAATTATTATGATAATAATAATAATTAATATAATTAATATAATTATAATTTTTATAATTATTATAATTTTTATTATTAATGGTATAACAATATTATTTTAAAAACTTATATTTTCTCTCTTCTTCTTCTTCAATTAAAATTCTTTTCTTAATAATAATAATAATAATAATAATAATTATTATTATTAATTTTAGAGACCCAATATTGACGTACATGGACATTTCATTACTTTTTCGGAATACTTAATACATAACAAAAAATGACACCCAAGGACCGTAATAGTTTAGTGTCTTTGGAAACTCGGAACATAATCTTCTAATCATGATGAAAGATCTTCAACATCTCCCATAAAGATATGACCCTTTTGTTTTCTTACCTAAAACCTTTCTTTATATCCTGAGGAAAAGAAAACATATAAAGGGTGAGCTCAAATTCTCATTAAGGGTAAGCATGGATAAAATAAAACAAACCATATACATTTGAACTTAAAAATATGAACATAATGTTTAAACATCAAAATATTGAGTTAGGAAATAAATCTTGGCAGTACGTAATGCATAGATCATAAAGGAACATTAATCATGATAAAATAGCATGAGAATAAAACATGTAATTGTGTCAAACCATTAAGTACATGATATGATTTCCATAGTAGCTAAGGCATTACTGCCAAGACCATCATAGTGGATGAAGTCTATTACTGAACCGGGTTTACTTTCCATTCCAGCCCTATATTACTGAACCAGATTTACTTTCCATTCCAGCCATTTTTATCTCATGATATATAAATCATTACCCAATGCATTATAGGGAGATATATATCCCACCCATCTCATAATGAAATCATTCTTGCGTGTTCCACAAAATAAACATAAATCATTCATCATAACCCAAAGAATAAAATGGGTTTCATAAACATCATCCCATCATAACATAATCCATATAAAACAAATGGATATAATTTCATCATAAGAAAAATCAAAACTTGTAAATAATAGAGATATTATACTTGAAACATAATCATACTAAATAATTTCATCTTAGATGGGAAATAGTTTTGATAAAACACTTGAAATGAATTCTTGAGGAAAATATCCTTTCTTCTTCAAAATCATTGTCACGACCCATCCTCGGGGCCCGTGCCGTGACTACCCCAAGCCCGCCTACCATAGGCTAGGGTCTAGAAACTAGCACCAAAGGCGTAAATTCCGATAAAAAGGGATGGCATTTCCTTTATAAAAGTAAAAAAAACACAACAGAGTACGCAAGATGAAGTAAGCACAAAGTAATAATGAATACAAAGTAAGTGCTGAAAGGTAAATGGGCCAGAACACAAACCCAACTGAAAAGTACAGTACAACTGAAAATCTAGTACAATAGCAGTAAAGGAAAACAACAACCACCAAGTCGTCCTATGGGAATCCCACCTGAAGGGTGGATACAGATAGTCTCCTCAACATCTCGGGTCCGTCTGTTAGCTCCGAGTACATCTCACCAAGTGGTCCACCTCCTAGTACCGTCAAGCTCCACAAGCCTCAACCACGATCAGTACTGTCCGTCGTATGCAACCAACACAACATAGTGTGGGAATTGCCCGTGAAAGGGTGAGTATAACGATACTTAGTAGGGACCCCGAGACCCCCGAAGGTCTCCCAGAATCCACGAAGGATAAACCACAAAGGAAAGATAAAATAATGAAGTATCAACCAAATCTACTTAGGTATATGACCATACATATACCTAAGTCATCAATCTCAATTAGGATCCAACTATCGAGCCCAAGAACAACCCAGTCCACACAGGAAAGAAGTCAATCACACCGATGGTAATGATTGAAAGTCAAGACTCAGCTCACACAGGTATACATCTTTCGTAATGATAAAGATGATAAGATAAAGTCACTGATTCATCTAAGCTGGTGGACCCACATAGAATACTAGTCTAGATAAGCTGTCAGACCCATGTAGGATACTAGACAAGCTACTCTATCAGACCCACATAGGATACTAGAACAGAAGTCAAACTGTCGGACCCACAGAGGATTCAAGTACGGTAGTCATCACTATCGAACCCATGGAGGATTCCAGTACAGTTGTCATCGTCATCGAACCCACAGAGGATTCCAGTACATTTTCCATCATCGTCGAACCCATGGAGGATTCCAGTACGGTAGTTGTTGCAGTCGCAACCAGCTCTAGGGTTCCCGCACACAACATGCTCGATTCTGGGAGGGTCTGCTCCTCGAGCCAAGGGGGAGATACATCAACTGTCATTAATTCCAGAGTTGATGTATCCTGAAGTGCCATCTCATCAAAAGGAACCCAATGCGATAGACGACACATCAATCGGATGCCCGGTCTGAGATTCATTAGCATTTTTTCTCAGGGGGACTAGTTGGAAATACTATTGTTCCAAACCCAGCCATTTTCCAAAGTTATTCAAAACTCACTTAGAGTATTGCAAAAGGACCGCCACATCATGAGGATCCCATTGCAGTAGACAGCGCATCTATCAGACGTGCAGTCTTCAAGTTATTCACCCTTAAGTGAAAACAGGCCCGGCCCGTTAAGCACAATGGGCTGGCGGGTCGGGTCAACCCAGTTTTGGGGGGTCCGACCTAGTAGAGGGTCGGACCAGCCCGATGAAACGCGCGGCCCGGACCGTCCAGGCGCGGTGTGGCATGGCCTGACAGGGAGCGGCCCGGCCCGAGGGGGGCCGAGCGGTCCAAGGGGGGCGCGGTCCCCCGACTGCCCGAACCGGTGGCGCTAAGTGGCGCCGCCCTCCCTAACTGGCTGGTCGAAGCCAGCCGACCTTCTTGGCAGAAGCGGCTCGCTCAGGCGGGCCGCGGTCTCTCTAGCGCGGCGCCCTCCTGGCACCGTAGTTCCGTTCAGCCCGGCCGGCCGCCTGCTGGCCGGTTCGCCCACCGAGCGGCCCGCGGAATGCGGACCATGGTCTTCTGCAGCGCGGAACCCCTTGTGGCGCTGCGGTCCTCCTTTGGCCCGGTTGGCTTTAGCTGGCCAGTTCTTTGTCGGCCGAGCGGCCCGTGGTTGTGGGCCGCAGTTCTTCCGCACACGGCTGGCGCACGACCGCCGCTTCCATTCATCTCCACCTTCCTATCATGATCTCCATCGCAATCAAAAGAGACTACGGATGGTTGTCGGGCCATGTGCATTTGGCCCGCGCCCTCCGCATTAGGTGGCAGCAGTTGGCCGAAAATAAACAATGATTTCCAACGAAGAACGGGGTACGAGATAATCACTTCAAAATGAACAAACCCCTACCTTGATATAAGGTTCGTGGTAATCGAGCATCATAGAAGACGACATCACGGGGAGATGGCATCAACTCGTTGACGTCGGGGAAGAAGGGCTAAGGATGGCGCGTCGTCGGCATTCCTCGCAGGTGGCTCCTTCTCCTTTGGTTTGGCTGAAGATCGAAGGTGATGATTGACATTCCTCAGTGGTTCTTCGTTGGAAGGATGGTGTTCTTTGTTGAGAGAAGAACACCCTTCTCTATTTCTCCAAATCTCTCTCACAAATCCTCTCAACACAACAAATTCCCCAAAATAAAATAATAGCTAAAGCTATTATTTTTATTCACACATGTAATTCAAAATTCAAAAAACTTAATTAATTAATTGAAGAGCTTGAATTAATTAATTAAAATGTGTTGGAAAATAATAAAGAGAGAGAGAGGGAGGTGAAGAGATCTCTTAATTAAGGGGGGTTGTCAAAGGATTAAATAAAGGTGAGTTAAATGGGGGTTAAAGGGAGGTTATGGGGAGATGAAAGGTTGGGGCTCGTGTGGGACCCACCTCACAAATATCCACACATGGGAAGTTATGTGGGTGTGGGCCCCACCAATAACTTCCCCATGTAGGATTAAACTACCAGGATAAATAAAATTGTTCTCAACAAATATTATTTAACTTTTTTATTAAACCCCAAAAATTAACTTTCAACCCGCATAAAACGCAACTGTGGTAAAGGTCCCCTTAAGAGAATATCGGCGCTGCGAGTTCATCGGTGTCTTTGGATTTCAATTCCGAGCACTGGTTCAAAAGATATAAAAACCCGCACGTACGTTTACTGAATGTACCTGAACAAAATTTCAGAAATTGATTCTGGGCACACCACGCCTCGAAATCAAGTGCCTCCAGAAACCGCAGACTCGTAAAATTCCGAATTATTTAAGAAAAAAATTTATTTGAAATTTCTAGAACTTTAAATTACTCCCACCTCAGGGATTTAATACCCCATAAAGCTACAAAACACACTAGGAAAACAAATGGGGATAATGAGCTCGCATCTGTGCCTCCCGATCCTAAGTTCTCTCCTGGAGGTTCCCGTGCTGCCAGCGAATGCACACCAGAGGAATAGACCGTCCACATAGGACCCGCTCCTGTCGATCCTCGATCTCCACCGGGACCTCCACAAACGTCGCCCCATCATCGATGTCTAGCTCCCTGTGATTGATGATGTGGGCCGGGTCGTGCACATATCTCCTCAGCTGAGATACGTGGAAAACGTCATGCACCCGATGCAAATGAGGTGGAAGGGATAGGCGGTAATCCACCTCGCCTACTCTGCTGAGGACCTGAAATGGTCCGATGAAATGTGGAGATAACTTTCCACCCTGACCAAATCTCTGTAGATCCCGTCGAGGTGAGACCTGTAAGAAGACGTGGCCACCATCCTCGAACTCTGGTGGTCTCCGCCTCCTATCAGCATAGGACTTCTGTCTGCTCTGTGAAGTCTTCATCTGCTCCTGGATGAGCCACACCTTCTTCATCGTAGCCTGAACCATCTCTGGTCCTACAAGTGCTGACTCCCCAGGGTCAGTACAGGACAAAGGTGATCTACATGGTTGGCCATACAGTGCCTCGTATGGTGCCATCCTGATGGTGGAGTGGTAACTATTGTTGTACACAAACTCCACCAAGGGTAGGTGATCCTCCCAGCTGCGACCAAAGTCAAGGACGCATGCACGGATCATGTCCTCGAGAGTCTGAATGGTCCTCTCAGTCTGACCGTCCGTCTAAGGATGGAAGGCGGTGCTCAAGAGAAGTTGTGTCCCAAAGGCCTCCTGTAACCCCTTCCATAGCCAGGAAGTGAAACGAGCATCCCAATCGGAAACGATATTCTATGGAACACCATGAAGCTGTACGATCTCCTGAATGTAGAGGCGTCCCAAGCTCTCTACGAAGCCCTGCTCTCTGATCGGTAGGAAGTGGGCCGACTTGGTGAGTCGGTCTACGATCACCCAAATAGAGTCATGTCCCTTGGATGTACATGGAATCCCCGTCACAAAATCCATGGATATCCCATCCCACTTCTACTCCAGGAACTCTTAGGGCTGTACCAAGCCTGCTGGTACCTGGTGATCCGCCTTCACTTGCTAACAAGTGAGGCATCGTGAAACGAACCCTACTAAAACCTTCTTCATACTCGGCCACCAGTGCTGTCGCCTGAGGTCCTGGTACATCTTCGCCACTCCTGGATGTACCGCTAGAGGGGAAGTGTGAAACTCCCTCAACACTTCCTCATGCAGTGCAACTGGTACCATAGTACGTCCCCTAAAGAGGATGACGTGCTCCCCACCTTCAGAAAATCCATCAGGCGCCTATCTTGTGGATATCTGAGCACATTGCATCTCACAGTCAACATCCCCATGCTGAGCCTCTCTGACTCGCTGAAGGAGCGGAGGAGTGACTATGAGTGACTGTAAAAAGGCTACTCCATCTCTATCCACAAAGGATATCTGCAACGTGACTAGCTGCTCTATTGCCTCTCCTAGTAGCTTAATGCCCGATCTCCTGCTGAGAGCATCAGCTACAACGTTCCCCTTCCCAGGAGTATAGACTATCTAAAAGTCATAGCCATGGAGGAACTCAATCCATCTCCACTATCTCAGGTTCAGGTCCTTCTGGGAGAAGATATACCTGAGACTCTGGTGGTTAGAGTATACTGTAAAGTGCTCGCCCATTAGATAGTGCCGCCACATCTTCAAGGCGAAGACCATTGCTGCTAACTCCAGGTCATGGGTAGCGTAGTTCTGCTCGTGCTGCCTAAAATGCCATGAAACATAGGCGATCACTACTCACTCCTACATCAGGACACACCCGAGTTCGGTCCCTAATGCATCGCAGTAAACTACGTACCCAATGCCCTCCTCTGGTAGCCTCAAGATGGGCGCACTGGTCAATCTCTGTATCAGCTTCTGAAAGATCTACTAGCATCTCTCTGACCATACGAAGGGTTTCCCCTTCTTCGTCAAAGCTGAAAATGGTGCTGCAACTCTGGAGAAGTATGACACAAATCTCCGATAGTATCTAGCCAGACCCAGGAAGATCCGCACCTCCGTCACGCTCTTGGGTGGCTCCCAAGCAAGCACTGCCTCGATCTTCACTGGATCCACTACAACTCCTGCCTTCGAGATGACGTGTCCCAAGAAGTGTACCTCTTGTATCCAAAACTGGCACTTCGAGAGCTTACCATAAAGCTGGTGCTCTTGGAGTGTATCCAGTATAACTTGCAAGTGGTAGGCATGCTCCTCCTCAGTAGTCAAGTAAATCAGTTTGTTGTCGATGAGGACTATGAAAAAACGATCGAGGTAAGACTGGAAGATCCTGTTCATGAGACTCATGAACACTTCTGGAGTATTGGTTATGCAGAAGGGAATAACTAAGAACTCGTAGTGGACATACCGACACCTGAAGGCCATCTTCTGCACATCCTCATCTCAAACCCTGATCTGATGATAGCCTGACCTGAGGTCTATCTTTGAGAACCAACGTGCTCCCTTGATCTGATCAAAGAGGTCATCAATCCTCGGGAGAGGATACTTATTCTTCACGGTCACCTGATTCAGGAGACGGTAGTCGACACACCGTCATAAGATCCCATCCGCCTTCTTGGCGAACAAAATCGGAGAAGACCAGGGTGAAACACTGGGTTAGATGAATCCTTTCCCCTGTAAGTCCTCCAGATGTACCCACAGCTCACAAAGCTCAGCGGGAGCCATCTGATATGCTGGAGTAGATATTGGTGCTGTCCCGGGGTAAAAATCAATGCATAAGTCTACCTCTATGCGAGGAGGTAGTCCTGGAATGTTGTCAGAAAAAACATCCACATATTGATCCACCACAATAGGAAAAATTGGACTCCACACATCAACTGCTCCAAGGATGAGACTGGCCAACTGATGTGTGATTGGATGCCCTCTCCTCTGCATAAGTCCATCCTGCACTGCAAAGGATCCCTTCTCATCAGTGAAGGTGAACTTGCTCCCATCCGTGCGGACACACCGCACTTTGTGCCTAATGTAGTCAATCTGAGCATGGATTGTAGACAAACAGTCCATACCCAAGATGACGTCATAAGGCCTCGATGCCGCTACAAGAAGATCCCAGCCAAAGCTCTTTCCTCCTAGAGTAAGCTCACACTGCCGGCACCAGTGTGTAATCGTCGAGTCTACTTCCGTAGGAGTCTCTAGCCATAAGGATCGAGCCAACGGCTCCGTCAGAATCTCTGAGCTCCGAACAAGGGCAGCGACAATAAAAGAATGACTCGCACCTATTTCTATAAGTAATGCAGCAAGGGTGGAGTAGACACAGATAGTAACTAGAATCATCTCTGGTGCACCGTGGTCATAGGCCTCAACTTCTTGGAGCTGAACCTGCCCCTATCCGCCAGATCCCTGTGGTCGGGGTGGACCTCCTGGTGGTGGTGGTGGTAGAGCCTCAAAGTGTCGTCCACCACCCGCTGCTCGGCCAGCTCCTCTACCTCGTCCGCCTGCTCCCTACGAACCACCATAGTCGAACCTCTACCTCTTCCTGGGAGGTCCCTCCACTGTCTGCTTCTCATCTGCACGGAGGGTCGGGCAGTCTCGAGCCATGTGACCCTACCTGCCGCATGCATAGCACTACCTGCTCCTCGTATAGATGTCTCTGTTTCGGGTTCCCTGCACAACCGAACCTGTATCATGAAGTCGCTCTCCTGATGGCCTGGTCTGGTTGGACCTCTACAACATCTGTTTACTGCCGGCTGTAGAAGACTCTACTAAATTTCACGCTGTGATGGGTCTCACTACTAGTGTTGGCTCAGGGAGAAAGCTCTCCACAAGAAGGGCTCGCTCCAGCACTCCCTCCTGCGTCGGAATTCTAAGGGAGATAATCGAAGCCTTGATCTCGTGCCTCAGTCCCTGCTCAAAGGTCCGGGCCCTAAAGAATGGGCCCCGTACCATGTCCGTGGAGTAGCGCGAGAGGTTAGTAAATCTCACTGAGTACTGAGCTACTATCATGCTGCCCTGCCTCAGGTGAAGTAACTCCTGAATTCGCACCGTACGAAGGGTGGCAGGAACAAGCTCCGAGCGGAAGAGACCCTCGAAGTCTATCCAAAGTAAATATGTCTCGTCATGCACCTAGAGAATCAAGATCCACCATCTACCTACTACTGCGTGTAGGAGATTCCTGGCAAGGATCACAATAAGGTCAGCTGGCATCCCTACCAATCTGAAGACTCTGACGATAGCCTCCAGCCAATCCTTGGCTGCCTGAGGGTCCGTCTCTCCACGGAACCTAGGCGGCCTCTGTCGCTGAAACTCGTGCAACGCACTCAAGTGGCATGCACTCTCTGCTGCTGGGGCTGGTTGTATCGGTGGCTCAGCGGGTAGTGGTACCGCTGGTGCCTCCGCTGTGATGGGGCCCTGCACCGAGGCCTCGTCACTCGGTGGGATGCCATCTCGTACGCGACTCAGAACCCTAGCTGACTGCCTTCATGGGTCCATCCTAAAAAGAAACAGGTGCGCCATGGTCAAAATAGTATACCTAGTGAGCTGACACAAAGTAATCACAAAGAAATTTTTTGAAACACACATGAAATCAGTGTTTTCATGCACTGAGTCAGAAATCAGGGGTCAGGGTCCTGGTGTATGGATACGTCGGCCGCCACACCAACACTGAACTCCCTGGACTGAAAACCACACTCAATACTCTTAACACTATTCCTTCATAGAAAGGAATGATCAGAGTCCTGAGTTCTGCGGTAGAACCGACTCCTCTGATACCAATTAGTCCCGACCCGTCCTCGGGGCCTGTGCCGTGACTACCCCAATCCCACCTTCTATAGGCCAGGGGCTGGCGACTATCACCAAAGGCATAAATTCCGATAAAAAGGGAAGGCATTGCCTTTATAAAAGTAAACAAACACAATAGAGTACGCAAGATGAACTAAGCACAAAGTAATACTGAATACAAAGTAAGTGCTAAAAGGTAAATGGGCCAGAATACAAACCCAACTGAAAAGTACAGTATAACTGAAAAGATAGTACAACACCAGTAAATAAAAACAACAACCATCGAGTCGTCCTCTGGGAATCCCACCTGAAGGAAAACAGCACCTCGGGTCCGTCCGTCAGCTCTGAGTACGTCTCACCAAGTGGTCTACCTCCTGGTACAATCCAGCTCCACAAGCCTCAACCATGATCAGTACTGTCCGTCATCTGAAACCAACACAATGTAGTGCGGGCATTGCCCGTGAAGGGGTGAGTATAACGATACTCAGTAGGGACACTGAGACCTCCGAAGGTCTCCCAGAATCCACAAAGGATAAACCAAAAAGGAAAGATACAATCACAAAGTATCAACCAACTTTACTTAGGTATATTCCCATACATATACCTAAGTCATCAATCTCAATTCGGCTCCAACTCTCGAGCCCAAGCACAACCCAGTCCACACAGGAAATAAGTCAATCACACCGATGGTAATGATTGAAAGTCAAGAGTCGGCTCACAGAGGTATACATCTTTCGTAATGATAAATATGATCAGATGCAGTCACTGATTCATCTAAGCTGGCAGACCCACGTAGGATACTAGTCCAGCTAAGCTGTCGGACCCATGTAGGATACTAGACCAGCTACTCTGTCGGACCCACGTAGGATACTAGAATAGAAGTCAAACCGTCGGACCCACAGAGGATTCAAGTACGGTAGTCATCACTATCAAACCCACGAAGGATTCCAATACAGTTTTCATCGTCTTCAAACCCACAAAGGATTCCAGTACATTTTCCATCATCATCGAACCCACAGAGGAATCTAGTACGGTAGTCGTTGCAGTCGCAACCAGCTCTAGGGTTCCCGCACATAGCACACTCGATTTCGGGAGGGTCTGATCCTCGAGCCAAGGGGGTGATACATCAACTATCACAAAGTCCAGAGTTTATGTATCTCAAAGTTCTGTATCGTCAAAAGGAACCCAACGCTACAGACGACGAGTCAATCGGAATCCCAGTCTGAGAGTTATTAGCATTTTTGCTCCGGGGGCCCAGTTGGAAATACTCTTGTTCTAAACCCGGACATTTTCCAAATTTATCCAAAACTCACTTAGAGTATCTCAAAAGGACCACCACATCATGAGGGTCCCAGTGCCGTAGACAACGCGTCTATCGGACGCGCGGTCTTCAAGTTATTCACCCTTAAGTGAAAACGGGCCTGGCCCGTTAAGCCTAGTGGGCTGGCAGGTTGGGTCAACCCAGTTTTGGCGTGTCCGACCCTGCAGATGGTTCGAATGGCCCAATGAAACGTGCAACCCAGCCTGGCAGGGCGCGGCCCGACCAGCTGGTTGAGTGGCTCGACCCGAGGGGGGCCGAGCGGTCTGAGGGGGGTGCGGTCCCCCGGCTGCCCAAACCGACGACGCCAAGCAGCACCACCCTCCCTAACCGGCCGGCCGAAGCCAATCGACCTTCTTGGCTCAAGAAGCCCGCTCGGGAGGGCCACAGTCTCTCCAGCACGACACCCTCCTGGCGCTGCGGTTCTGCTCATCCCGGCCAGCCGCCTGCCGGCCAGTTCACCCACCGAGCGGCCCGCGGAATGCGGGCTGCGGTCTTCCGCAGTGCGGCGCCCCTTGTGGCACTGCGGTCCTCCTTCGCCCTGACTGGATTTAGTCGACCGATTCTTCGTTGACCGAGCGGCCCGCAGGTGCGGGTTGTGGTTCTTCCGCACACGGCCGGTGCACGACCGCCACTTCCGTTCGTCGCCACCTTCCTATCATGATCTCCATCACAATCAAAAGAGACTATGGAGGGTCGTCGGGCCGTGTGCGTTCGGCCCATGCCCTCCGCGTTAGGTGGTAGCAGTTGGCTGAAAAAAAACAATGATTTCCAACAAAGAACGGGGTACGAGATAAGCACTTCAAAATGAACAAACACCTACCTTGAGATAAGCTTCATGGTAGTCGAGCATCGCGGAAGACGACATCGCGAGGAGACGGCGTCAACTCATTGACATCGGGGAAGAAGGGCTGAGGATGGCGTGTCATCGGCATTCCTCGCGGGTGGCTTCTTCTCCTTTGGTTTGGCTGAAGATCGAAGGTGATGATTGACGTTCCTCGATGGTTCTTCGTTGGAAGGATGGTGTTCTTTATTGAGAGAAGAACACCCTTCTCTATTTCTCCAAAGCTCTCTCACAAATCCTCTCAACACAACGAATGCCCCAAAATAAAATAATAGCTAAATCTATTATTTTTATTCACACATGTAATTCAAAATTCAAACAACTTAATTAATTAATTGAAGAGGTTGAATTCATTAATTAAAATGTGTTGGAAAATAATAAAGAGAGAGAGAGGGAGGTGTAGAGATCTCTTAATTAAGGGGGGTTGTCAAAGAATTAAATAAAGGTGAGTTAAATGGGGGTTAAAGGGAGGTTATGGGGAGATGAAAGGTTGGGGCTCGTGTGGGCCCCACCTCACAAATACCCACACATGGAAAGTTATGTGGGTGTGGGACCCACCAATAACTTCCCCATGTAGGATTAAACTACCAGGATAAATAAAATTGTTCTCAACAAATTTTATTTAACTTTTTTATTAAACCCTGAAAATTAACTTTCAACCTGCCTAAAATGCAACTGCGGTAAAGGTCCCCTTAAGTGAATATCGGCACTGTGAGTTCATCAGTTTTTTTAGATTTCAATTCTGAGCACCGGTTCAAAAGATATAAAATCCCACACGTACATTTACTGAATGTACCTGAACAAAACTTCATAAATTGATTCTGGGCACACCGGGCCTCGGAATCAAGCGTCGTCAGAAACCACAGACTTGTAAAATTCCAAAGTATTTAAGAAAAAAAATTTCTTGAAATTTCCAGGTCTTTACAATCATTTTATTTTCAAAAAATTTCATTAAATTTTATAATAAAAGGATTTTTTTGAAAGTAGTGATTAAAATCTTGTAGAGGAAGCTTCATTTAAATAAGGGGTTATGAATCCATAAAAATCTATTCATGACGTATAAGATAAAAAACATTCTCCTTGTACTTTTGCGGAAAAGTCAAAAAGTATCTCATATGGTAAACAAAATAAAGATTCCTTCCATACAACATAGTAAAAGTCAAAAAAGGGTACAAATGACTTTAAACATACATGGAATAATAGTAAAGATTTTATGAAAACATTTTGAGAAAACATGTACATGAATGATAAACATAACCCCAATAAATATTTATGAATAAACAATATCGGATAAGAACGAGATTGGAATAATTATCCCTTACCTTATGTCCAATTTCTTCCATATGTGTCCGAGACTTCTGTATGGTGGGTTTAAACATATTATTAACTTGTAACAGAACCATAATAATATTTATGATATCATATATGATTCACTTACGACTTTATATTACCCGTTCTTTTGTCAATTCCATGTTAAACCAGCGTTTTGGGTAAAATAGTTTCATTTATCATACATGTTTTGACTTGTAATTATTCATATGATTACTTAGATCATGATTAATTATTTCCATAATGTAAAACATGATTTATATATAATATATATTCATAATATATATATGATATGTTGATAAATGGAATGAAATACACCATTCATGGAGACGGTTGGCCGTACGTACGCATGAACACTGTTTTCGTTTCCTTATTAAATTGAATGGAAGTAAATGATATATATATACATAAATAAAGTAGCATTATTATGTCATATATTTCATGATTACTTATTATATATACTTTATAATCATTCTTGAATGGTTAACATGGAGAATTAATCTCATCGCATCGTGGAAACAGTAATCTGTACGTACGCACGAGCAATGATATCATTCCCATAATTATTGAATGGAATTTGAGTGGATGATATAATGTCTCATAATTAATATCATGTTATAATAATCATATATAGTTATTATTTCCACCATTATACCCATCCAATTAAGGTGGTGGTGGAAAAACAGATTACACCACAGCGTAGAGACAGTATTCCGTACGTACGCACACACGGTGATTTCGTTTTTCATAGGATGGATAGAAGGTGAAATAGAGTTATTTAATATTTATAATAACATATAATTATATGAGTGATAATGATGTTATTACTTTATAATAAAACAACTAATTAAGAGGAAGCCGAAGAGGAGATAAATTTGAAAGAATCAGCAGAAGATATTACCTCTTCCTCAAAGTGCCTCCTTTAAACTTCCTCTTAGGGCATTAGAGTTGGTCTTTTTAGAATACCAAAACCTATATAATGTTAATAGAGAGTTTTATAAGAGTAATTTTCAGGGTTTTTCCGAGCTTGAAGGCTCAAAATGGTGTGAATAGGAGAGGGAGGAGGTTCCCTTTTATAAGAGAGGAGAGGAGCACTTTCGGAAACTCTCAAAAATATTAATTTATAATAAACTCAAACCCCATGTAAAAACTTCAAAAATGACTCAA
The DNA here is from genome assembly GCA_963277665.1 of Viscum album. Taxonomy (NCBI): domain Eukaryota; kingdom Viridiplantae; phylum Streptophyta; class Magnoliopsida; order Santalales; family Viscaceae; genus Viscum; species Viscum album. Next base: position 56,698,463 of record OY728145.1, on the reverse strand, counting down.
ATTCTAATATTATATGATATATGGTTTTAATATAATCATACAATAAAATTTAGACATGTTGTAAAATTATTTTAAACCTCATAAATTTGATTTACCCTTATTTAATATATTTAATCTTATTTGTGGTAATTAAGTTCTAAATTTTAAATTGTTACAAATACTTAATTATGTGTTGTGAATTGTCCATAATTTGATATTTTATAAATTTTTTGACCTTATAAATTTAAATTAATAATTTTTAAATATTTTTGTGATTTTTAAACAATTTAATGATATGTTATTTTTATAAAATATCAATAGTGTCAATTTTGACACTATTCAGTTATTTGAATTTAAATAAAATCCACACAGAAGATATGTTTGAAAAAAAATATTTAATAGATTCATAACAAGTCATATGCATATATAAAATTCTTGTAGAACATTAATTAGTTCATATAATATTTATTTAAATATTTTTAAAACCATTTATTTGATATTTCTCTTAATAAATTAATTACTACAACATTTTTGTATGATTATTTAATATACCGATTTGTTGCATAAAAATTAAAAATAAAATAATATGATTAAGATAAGTCAAATATATTTTATAATAATACTTTTAGTCGAATTTATCTTCTAAAACAACCAACTTTTAAAATTTTATCTTTATTAAAGTATGAAGGTGACAACTTTGACATCATTTAAAATAATATAATATAAATGTCATAATCTACTTTATAAGGCTCCAAATGGTCCATAAGTCGACCCTTGGATTATTATGGTATATATATACTCGAAAAATAAGGTTTGGTCAAGTTTCGGGTCCTTTGGATTGGTATTATTATTTTAATAAAAACTATATTATCGATTTTTTACTAAATAAATAATTTCTGCATCATTAATGTATAAGATATTAAGGTAATTATATATTTATTAAAAATCACAAATAAATTCCCATGATGAATAAAAACATTTTATATTTCAAATTAGTATTTATAATTGAATTTATATTCTGTATAACCTTATATTAAAAATAATTTAATTATTAAAGTTTGAGTGAGACATATTTCACTTTCTTTAAATAAAATAAATTAAAGGTCTTAATCACATCCAAGTGGGTTCCAAAAGATACCATTTCCACCCAATTATATTTTATGACGAAATATAATCATCCAATTATATTAATAAAAGTGTTAGGGTAATTTTATAATATTATATTTACCCTTAATTACCTTATTTACCTTCAACTGTAGTAAATAAAATTTACCGTAGTTACTATTCATAATGTCTAAAAATAAAAAGTAGCCTATTAACATAATTTGGACCTAATGATTACAAATATGGAATCAATTTTTCCAAATTCAAAACACATAAGTTGCAGTATTTAATTTAAAATTAATCTCGCTGTTGAGAAAACGGGTTCTAAAAGTTAAAACATTGCAAAAGATTGGAATGTTTTTACTTATGAATTCAATGTAAAATTTATGATAATGACATAAATAATATTAAATGGAAAAATATATTCAATTTATACTTTAAAACCATTAAATATTATAATTTAACCATTTAAATTATCTTGATGAAAAAAGTTGTTTTTAATTACAATTTAGCATATTTTTACTTTTCATCAAAATATAAAAGTTAATAGAAAAATATTAAAAAATTATCCAAAGTTAATTTTTATATCCTTATTGAAATAAATAAGTTTATTTTGTAAAATTGAACTTATAAATGTGTCAAAAAACTAGATTTAAAGGGGGTGCGCCATCAAAAGGCGACAAAACTGCATTTTTTGAAAAATACTCATTTTACCTGAAAAATTTATTTTATTCTCATACCATGTTCTAGAATATGTGTAAGATGAATGATATTGTTATAAAATTAACAATGTGGTTAATACTATTCATAATGGCTATTTAATAATAATATTATAACAATATATCGTTATTTAGTGAAACTCGGTATTGCGTACAACACACGCTATTGAGGAAGGTCTCTCTTACATGCAACACACACCAAGAATAGTGTTTGCATGTACTAAAAGCTAATATGGTGTTGTGTATAGAGCAAGATAACCATGGTTTTGGGTAAAACACAAGACATAAATAAAATTAAAAAGAATCTTTCTCGTAAAATTTCGTGGTGTTACATTCTACCCCCCTTAAAATGAATTTCACCTTCGGGGTTATAAATGGTTTACTACTTGAAAGTTTCTTTCATAGAAACCCACATCGTAAAAATTAATACTAAAAATTAATGTTAAAAACGAAATTATGAAACGTAACGGTTACCCAAATTAACTCATCACTGAGTTTCCACACTGGAGAACATAGGTGAAAATATGGATATGGAAGAGAAATATAACCATCAAGTTCTGAAGGAGAGTGGTAGAGAACATGGCTATGAAAAAGCCAAAAATCACAAAGCCAAATTTTTTTGATGATCTAAGGTACCATCTGATTCATTAGATATGAGGGTACTAGGAAAACATTTTTGGTTTTCAAGATCATTTCCCTAAAGTTAAAAAATTTTAATTAGAAGAAATAATTACTTGATTTTGGTATAATATCACTGTTGGTCATTCCTTGAATAATTTACACTTCATATATTAAATAAATGAAGTTGAATTTGTCATTATTAAAGTGTTAGATATTCATGTGATAGAATTATGTGTCATTCTATCTGTCTCAAACAAAAGGTGAGAAAAGTTATCAAATATACATAAGTCCATATATGGTGATATTAATCATATATGGTTCCAAAAATGGACTTATAATTCATCTATCATACCAATTAATAAAATAAAACTAATTTCTACTAACTAGGGACTTCCGGTAGGCCAGTGGTAGGCGATAAAGGCCTGTCGCACTTCAGTTGTGGGTTTGATTCCCACAGCCTTGTCCGACGCGACGGGTTGTCATACATCCTGTAGGTTGTCCTTTTTTATAATACTACACTATTATAACATTATTAGAAAAAAGTTTTATCCTTAAAACATACTATTTGATTTCCAAATTAATCCATTCCAACCTTTAGGATTATCGAAAATACTTCTGTCCAAACTTAAAGTATATAGAAAACGATTACTAGAATGGTTATATAACAAGCATGTGAATACCATCATTTATCCCCCATATATCATAACATATATCTTATTGGTCACATTAAAAACATGTGAATACCTTAATCATGCATTCTTGGAACATGAATTACCATAGAACCTTAGTGGAAACATGAATGCTGTCAAAAGTTAACTCTTTTCACATACCAAAATCCCAAAATTTCTATATACTCAAACCATGATGTCACTTTGTCCTTATATCAGTCATGAGCTCATTAATAATATCCAACATATTATTTTCTCCTTATCCCTTCATTATGAACATATCATCTTCTTTCCAAAAATATTTCAATAACTTTTCATGGTTACTGGTACCATACAATTATTGAAAACCAATACATAGATATTCCAATATTCCATAATACTATAAATGAGATTCCACAACACTTTTTTGGAATACCGTTACATATACACTTAATCATTCCACTACTTCATTGTCATATTCAACATCACCAATAGTGATCGCATGTGACTTCCCTTTGTCCTTTTACTTAAGAGGTTGTTGATGTCGATCATAATTAACCCTTGGATTAGGGAATTGGTTAGCATAATGCACCATTTCATTGCACTTGTAGCATTGAAGTGTTGGTGGTGGGTTCTCTGTAGTCTTTTCTCTATTCACATCATTAGCTACATTTTTCCCATTACTTCAGAACTCAGCTACTCGATGACCTTATTTTCCACACTTAATTTTTTTTTCTAGTCCCTTTAAGACAATATCCACCATGATTCTTTCCACAATTTGAGAATAAAGAAACATTTGTCTTCTTTTCACCATTTTTTTGAGATTTTCCCTTGAACTCCATATTTCGTTTCTTGTCAAAACCATGAGATGGATATGTAACACCAACTTAAAGTTATACCTTGATAACACAATGCACAATCTCTTCATAGCTACTGAAGTATCTTATAGATAATGCCCTTCGAAGACTTGGTTTTAAGACACTGAAGAATCGATCAACTTTACTTTTAGGTTGGATGATAAATCCAGATGCATACCTTGCAAGCCTTGTAAAATTAGCCTCGTATATACCAACAGATTCATAATCATTTTTCTTAAGATCAAGGAACTCATTTTCCATCTTTGTTCGAAGAATATGAGGGAAATACTTATTGAAAAACAAGTTCTTGAACTCATCCCATTCCATGGATTCAATTTCATCTTGGGGACCTGTATTCTTAATTAGAGTCCACCACTGGTCTGCTTCACCTTCTAAATTGTAAACATCCAAAATGACTTTTTCATGTTTCGAACAGTGAAGTATGGAAAATATCTTTTCAATGGTACTGATCCACTGTTCAGCAAAAAGTGGATCAGAAGACCCACTAAAAGAAGGTAGATGTTGCCTCATGAAGGACTCAATAAAATATTATTCCCTTCTCTGCTCATTTGGAAGTCCAGAATGATTCATAGCTTGTGTAAGTATAGAAATAAGATTTTTCACTCTATTTCCCATAACATTTGGTTGTTCAGGTGGAAAATCAATGCATTTCCCAGTGCATTGATCATTAACATGGTTCCTTTGGGTTCCATCCATTATCTAAAACCCAAAAAGAATAATGTGAGAGGCTAAAATCATACTAGAAAAACAACATAATCAAGGGGGAGTACATTCAATCTCTTACATCTTAGGTTTAATCCTAGGTTATTCATGATAGTTATCATAATTATAGGACTATAACCTATACTTATACTTAACCTTAGGGACATCCCTAGACATACCTTAGAAATATCTCTAGGGATCTTACTAAAGTTTTCGCATCCTAGTTTCCAAAGGTTAACTAACCCTTTCCTCTGATACCAACTGTAGAGACCCAATCTTGACGTACATGGACATTTAATTACTTTTTCAGAATACTTAATACATAAAAAAAATGACACCCAAGGACCGTAATAGTTTAGTGTCTTTGGAAACTCAGAACATAATCTTCTAATCATGGTGAAAGATCTTCAATATCTCCCATAAAGATATCCCCCTTTTGTTTTCTTACCTAAAACCTTTCATTATATCTTGGGGAAAAGAAAACATATAAAGGGTGAGCTCAAATTATCAATAAGGGTAATCACGGATAAAATAAAACAAACCATATACATTTTAACTTAAAAACATGAACATAAAGTTTAAACATCAAAATCTTGAGTTGGGAAATAAATCTTGGCAGTACGTAATGCATAGATCATAAAGGAACACCAATCATGATAAAATAGCATGGGAATAAAACATGTAATTGTGGAAAACCATTAATCACATGATATTATTTCCATAGTAGCCAAGGCATTTCCGCCAAGACCATCATAGTGGACAAAGTCCATTACTGAACCGGGTTTACTTGCCGTTCCAACCCTATATTACCGAATCATATTTACTTGTCGTTCCAGAAATGTTTATCTCATGAGATATAAATCATTACCCAATGCATTGGAGGAAGATATAGGTACCACCCATCTCATAATGAAATCATTCTTACGTGTGCCACAAAATAAACATAAATCATTCATCATAACCCAAAGAATAAAATGGGTTTCATAAACATCATCCCATCATAACATAATCCATATAAAACAAATGGATATCATTTCATCATAAGAAAAATCAAACCATGTAAATAAGAGAGACATTATACTTGAAACATAATCATACTAAATAAATTCATCTCAGATGGAAAATATTTTTGATAAAACACTTGTAATGAATTCTTGAGGAAAATATCATTTCTTCTTCAAAATAATTTTCTTTTAACAAAATGTCATGCAGTTTTAAAAGAAAATGATTTTTTTGAAAATACTCATGAAATCTTATAGAGGAATCTTCATTTAAATAAGGTGTTATGAATCCATAAAAATTTGTTCATGACGTATAAGATAAAAAAACATTCTTCTAGTACTTTTGTCGAAAAGTCAAAAAGTACCTCGTATGGTAAACAGAAGAAAGATTCTTCCATAAAACATAGTAAAAGTCAAAAAAGGGTAAAAATGACTTAAAAATACATGGAAGAATAGTAAACATTTTATGAAAACATTTTGAGAAAACATGGACATGAATGATAAACATAACCCCAGTAAATACTTACGAATAAACAATCTCGGATAAGAATGAGATTGGAAAAATTACCCCTTACCTTATGTCCAATTTTTCCATATGTGTCCGAGACTCATGTATGGTGGGTTTAAAAATATTATTAACTTGTAATAGAACCATAATAATATTTATGATATCTTATATGATTCACTTATGACTTTATATTACCCGTTCTTTTGTTAATTCCATGTTAAAACAACGTTTTGGGTAAAATCGTTTCATTTATCGTACATGTTTTGACTTTTAATTATTCATAAGATTACTTGGATCATGATTAATTATTTAATTAATGTAAAACATGATTTATATATAATATATATTCAGAATATATATATGATAGAACGATAAATGGAATGAAATACACCGTTCGCGGAGACGGTAGGCCGTACTTATGCATGAACGCTGTTTTCATTTCCTTATTAAATTGAATGGAAGTAAATGACATATATATATATACATAAATATAGTAGAATTATTATGTCATATATTTCATGATTACTTATTATATATACTTTATAATCATTCTTAAATGGTTAACACGGAGAATGAATCTCATCGCATCGTGGAGATGATAATCCGTACGTACGCACGAGTGATGATATTGTTCCCATAATTGTTGAATAGAATTGGAGTGGATGATATAATATCTAATAATTAGTATCATCTTATAATAATAATATATAGTTATTATTTCCACCATTATACCCATCCAAGTAAGGTGGTGGTGTAAAAATAGATTACACCACATCATGGAGACGATATTCCGTACGTACGCACGCACAATGATTTCTTTTTTCGTAGGATGGATAGAAGATGAAATAGAGTTGTTTCATATTTATAATAAAATATAAGTATATGAGTGATACTGATGTTATTACTTTATAATAAAACAACTAATAAATAGGAAGTAGAAGAAGAGATAAATTTGAAAGAATGGGTAGATGATATTACCTCTTCCTCGAAGTGCCTCTTTTAAACTTCCTCTTAGGTCACTAGAGTCGGTCTTTTTAGAAGACCAACACCTATATAATGTAACTAAAGAGGTTTATAACAGGAATTGGCAGGGTTTGGATGAGCTTAAATGCTCAAAATGGTGTGAATAGGAGAGGGAGGAGGTGCCCTTTTATAAGAGAGAAGAGGGGCATTTTAGGAAACTCTCAAAAATATTAATTTATAATAAACTCAAATCCCACTTAAAAACTTCCAAAATTACTCCAATTAGACTATGAGATGAGATAGGGTTGTAATAACATCATCCAATAAAATTTAGACATGTTGGGAAATTATTTTAAACCTTATCAGTTTGATTTATCCTTATTTAATATATTTAATCTTATTTGTGGTAATAGAGTTCTAAATTTTAAATTGTTATAAATACTTACTTATGTGTTGTGAATTATACATAATGGGATATTTTATGAAGGTTTTGACCATATAAATTTCAATTTATAATTTTTAAATATTTTTGTGATTTTTAAACAATTTAATGATATGTTATTTTTATAAAATATCAATAGTGTCAATTTTAACACTGTTCAGTTATTTGAATTTAAATAAAATCCACACAGAAGATATGTTCAAACAAAAATATTTTATAGATTTATAACAAGTAATATTCGTCTAGAAAATTATTTTATCACATTAATTATTTCATATAATATTTATTTTAATATTTTTAAAATCATTTATTTTATATTTCTCTTAATAAAGTAATTACTACAACATTTTTGTATGATTATTTAATATAATTATTTGTTGCATAAAAATTAAAAATAAAATACTATTATTAATATAAATATAATATCTTTCATAAGAATACTTTTAGTCTAATTTATCTTCTAAAACAACACACTTTTAAAATTTTATCTTTATGAAAGTATGAAGGTGACAACTTTGACATCATTTAAAATAATATAATATAAATGTAATAATCTGTTTTATAAGGCTTAAAATGGTCCACAAGTCGACCCTTGGATGATTATGGTATATATATACCCGACCAATAAGGTTTGGTCAAGTTTATGGTCCTTTTGATGGGTATTATTATTTTAATAAAAACTATATTATCACTAAATAAATAATTTCTGCATCATTAATGTATAAGATATTAAGGTAATTATATATTTCTTAAAAATCACAAATAAATTACCATGATGAAGAAAAAAAAATTATATTTCAAATGAGTATTTATAATTTAATTTATATTCTGTATAACCTTATATTAAAAATACTTTAATTATTAAAGTTTGAGTGAGACATATTTAACTTTCTTTAAATAAAATAAATTAAAGGTCTTAATCACATCAAAGTGGCTTCCAAAAGATACCATTTAGACCCAAGTATATTTTAGGACGAAATATAATCATCCAATTATATTAATAAAAGTGTTATCATAATTTTATAATATTATATTTACCCTTAATTACCTTATTTATCTTTAACTGTAGTAAATAAAATTTACCGTAATTACTATTCATAATGTCTAAAAATAAAAAGTATCCTATTAACATAATTTGGACCTAATGATTCCAAATATGGAATCCATTTTTCCAAATTCAAAATACATAAGTTTCAGTATTTAATTTAAAATTAATCTCGCTGTTGAGAAAATGGGTTCTAAAAGTTTAAATATTGCGAAAGATTGAAATGTTTTTACTTATGAATTCAATGTAAAATTAATGATAATGACATAAATAATATTAAATTTTAAAAATATATTCTATTTATACTTTAAAACCATTAAATATTATAATTTAACCATATAATTTATCTTGATGAAAAAAGTTGTTTTTAATTACAATTTAGCGTATTTTTACTATTCATCAAAATATGAAAGTTAACAAAAAAATATTAAAAAATTATCCAAAGTTAATTTTTATATCCTTATTGAAATAAATAAGTTTATTTCACCAAATTGAACTTATAAATGTGTCAAAAAACTATATTTAAAGTGGGTGCACCATCAAAAGGCGGCAAAACTGCATTTTTTGAAAAATACTTATTTTACCCTAAAAATTTATTTTGTTCTCATACCATGTTCTAGAATATGTGTAAGATGAATAATATTGTTATAAAATTCAAAATGTGATTAATACTATTCATAATGTCTAGATCATAATAATATTATAATAAAATATCGTTGTTTAGTGAAACTCGGTATTGCATACAACACATGCTATTGAGGAAGGTCTCTATTGCGTGCAACACATGCCAAGAATTGTATTTGCATATAATACAAGATAATATGGTGTTGCGTATAGTTCAAGATAATCATGGTGTAGGGTATAACACAAGACATAAATAAAATTAAAAATAATCTTTCTCGTAAAATTTCGTGGTGTTACATTATTGTTTTAACATTATTTATAAATTTTATATTTTATATATTTTATTGTTTTATTTTATTTTATTTATCTCTCTCTATACTCATCCCCCATTCTTCCATTTTTATTTTATTCATCCACCACTATTTCTTTAATTTTCTCTCTCTTATTTATATCTTCTTTCCACTTCCACCATTGTGATCTCTTACTCTCATAAATGAGAGGATGTCCTTCAGGCTTGGCCTAAGGGGAGGTCAGGGTTTTATTGAATTTTCCTTAAAGTTTAATTTTAAGTTTGTGATAAAATTGAGTAGCATTCATGGTGGGGCGAATGTATTTGATTAGATTACTGCCCACTAATGACATGCAACTCAATTTATTTATATTCTTTTATTTAAATCATTTTTTCCCTCTCCATTGGTTAACTCTTAATATGATAGGAGTTGAGCTAATAAATGGATGAAACAAAATCTAATGAGTTGAGTACTAGAAGATTACACCTCCTAGACCAAAGAGTGTCATCAACTTTGATTAAAGGAGGATGTGGAATTAATCATTCTTATGCATTCAATGTTATTGCACAATTTCTAAATAAATAATAATAGTCCAACCATGAGATTTAATGTCACGACCCCCTCCCCACAAAGTGTACCCCTCCTGGGCCGGAAATGTTAGAAGGGAGATAATGACCCCCGAGTCCCACCTCCAGTAGGCCCCGGGTTGGCGACTAGCACCGAGGGTATAATACACACACAAATGGGAGGCATTACCCTCTAAGAGAACACATGCAGAAGAGAGAGATAGAATAGACTCCAACCAACTCCAACTCATAACTGAAAAATAAAAGAAACCCAAGTACATATGTGAAATTTCATGCAAAAGTACTACAACTGAAAGGGAAAAATAAAAGTACCCAAAAGAAAGTAAAACGGCTGCGACCACAAGCCCGAACAACTCTTCCTCCAACCGTAAGCTAGTAGTAACCCGCTTGATCTCCAATTTGCTCCAAGTGACTTGAAAAACAGTTTATATGTACATAGGGTGAGTATAACAGTATACTCAGTAGGATCCTCCCCAAGCCTCTCGTGCAAAGGTAAAGAAATCATGCTAAAGCCCAGTGAACAACAAGTGAAACTAACTCGTCACCTAAACAGGTATACTATGTTCCCAACCTCACCATGGCTTCTCTCACCAAGTAACGCATACAAGAATATAGAATATAGTATAGAATATCAAGGGTACCCCGCTACTACTTCCCCACTGGTTTTCCGCTTTGCCACAACGACATACGTCCTGTGCATCTCTCTCCAAAGGCTTGCCCGCAGACACCTGGTCTAAGCTCCACAATCTGCACCTCGTGCACTACAAAGGCTTGCCCGCAGACACCTGGGCGAAGCACCACACCGTCCTCACAACCAAAGTAACCAGGTAGTTTCCGGGAGCCACCACAGCTCGTATAATGTGTATCATACATCGGGTATAATACCTCAAGCCATTACAGCCCATACTCCGAGTAAGGATCCTCAAGCCATTATAGCCTATACACGTTACACCTATAGTATTCCATAAGATACTATATCCAGAATATATGTGTGGGAAATAACCACAAGCCATCACAGCCCTCTACACACATATATGGGTAAAACTAACCACTGTGCCTACCAGCACAAAGATCTACCAAGAGAAGAGAGTGGGGCCAAAGGGGGTAGTCAGCCATTCAACCTCCCATCAGAATGTTGGGGAAAACACCCCCCCAGGGCTCAGAATCCCCGGGATGTCAGTTGACCTTACCGACAGGGTGGAGTAGCATATAGAAACACAAAAAGTACAGAATATATAAGTAACTCACATCCACACTATGGGCATTACCTAGTCTTAGATACAACTGCAGCTAACGTCTCTCAGACTCCAGGCTGCTACTTCTAAGACTAGGTATCCTATAAGCACACAAACATTTGAAGAGATTTATTAGATTAATCTGTTCTCATTTTATCAGTTCCACTGTACATTAATTAATTCTTTAAACATTAATTAAGAATGAACAATTCCACATTAAACTGAATTGGCATCACATTCAAAAACAACTGCTCCTTTTTAAGATTCACATTACCTTTAAATTCCAGCATCTCCATCCCCGTGGATTTTCACCATTTAATCAAACATTCATTACAGAATTACTTTTCCACATTCCCAGGCATTCTAGAAAAGCATCCTATGCTTCTAAACACAAAGGAGGATCAACACGGTGAGTAGATATACTACCCGTCGAGTCTTTGCCGCCTATAGAAAGAGCATATACCCATTCTCACTCGGGAGGCTAAACACGGAAAGCACGTGGCATACCCCGTGCGTCTTCGCCTCCTTCGGAAGAAGGGTAGCAAGACCAGCTGACTTGAGCAGTGGGGAAAAGCAAATCATATTAACATTCAAGAAAACCGTAAGCAACCAGCAACCACATCTATCCCATTCCATCACCCCTGGTGTCCTCCTCGACACCCACATGCATAAACTGATGCATCTTGCCACTCTAGGCGTCATCTGCTGCCATAACCACAAGGCCTCCATGCATCCACATATCAAAACAACCATCCAGGCTTACATCACAGCACAAGTAGCAGGAAAACAAACATCACATCATGGGATCTTGACCCTTTAACAAACAAGAGGGTAACCCAGAACCCTTTTAGAAATTCCCACATAATCTGTTCTCTAATCCATATTGAATTAACAGATTTTTTATTCGTAGGTTTCAATCATGGATACCTAATCAGTAAGCTATCACAATTAAATAACCATGCTTACTTCCCTAATTTGATTATCCTCAAATTAGAACAACTACAACAACGGAAAAAACCAGATTAATTTACATGCCTCTTTATCTTTAGCCAATTAAATAACAATTAATTCCAGCTTTACGTTCATTATCAATTTCTATAATGAACGAACAAAAAATCAAAGAAAACATAGATATCACTATATATAGGAAAACATGAGGCAAACCGTTATCACGGTATAAAGCAACAACATGCGATCAACCAATTCTTTTAATCCGGTTCAAGTATTTAATTAGGTCAATTTCATTGTGATCCAAAGGGTTAAATCATGCTAATTCTACAGTTGCACATAAACAATTAGAGAATCCATGAATCCCCTACCTCGAAGAGTTCTTGACGTCCTTTATCCACACAGCGGGCCACAATCCTTCTCTCGCGACAACTTATGTGGAAGAATGATCGACACAGCTTGGTTGCATAAAAAACAAAGCAGAACCAATCCTAGGAGTAAAGATTGATTGTGCAACTCCTACGGAAAGGATTGAAAGGTTATAACGCCTCTTAGTTGAGAACAAAGGGAAAGAACAAGGGAGAATGATATCTCGTCCCTTTTTAAGATTTAACGAGGTGACGGTTTAAGATCCGGTTAATTCTCCATTAAAAACGGATCGCATTAACCCCCGCGGTTTGACCAAGTAAAACATTCTAAGCCTTAGGAATAATTAATATAAGATTTATGGCATTTGAATCGGCCTTAAGAACCCTTAAAATAAGGCTTTAAAAGTATTTTACGTCAAAGGAAACGTAAAAAGGGGAAAAACTGTAGGAGTCTAGAAACACTGTTCACCCACCGTTACTGTACATGAAACCGATCTGTGAAACTGATCTGTCACACCGATCTGTGAAACCGATCTGTGAAACTGATCTGTCACACCGATCTGTGAAACCGATCTGTGAAACCGATCTGTGAAACTGATATGTCACACCGATCTGTGAAACCGATCTGTGAAACGGATCTGTGAAACTGATCTGTCACACCGATCTGTGAAACCGATCTGTCAGACCGATCTGTGAAACCGATCTGTCACACCGATCTGTGAAACCGATCTGTCACACCGATCTGTGAAACCGATCTGTCAGACCGATCTGTGAAACCGATCTGTCAGACCGATCTGTGAAACCGATCTGTCAGACCGATCTGTGAAACCGATCTGTCAGACCGATCTGTGAAACCGATCTGTCACACCGATCTGTGAAACCGATCTGTCAGACCGATCTGTGAAACCGATCTGTCACACCGATCTGTGAAACCGATCTGTCACACCGATCTGTGAAACCGATCTGTCAGACCGATCTGTGAAACCGATCTGTCAGACCGATCTGTGAAACTGATCTGTCAGACCGATCTGTGAAACCGATCTGTTACTATTCATAAAACTGGAAACACTGTTCACAGAACTGGAAAATTGGCAAAGTGTTGGGAATAAGTCCCCTTGGCCTCCCAGAACACCTCCAACACCAAAATTCCACAAAGTAATGGACCGGAGAGGTCCGAGCCATTACATTATATACTTCTCAAAACATTCTCATCCTCGAGAATTAAAAACCAACCCAGAAGAAAAGAGGGGTCCGAACAACCACCCCATAAGATACCTCTCAGGGGAAAACCACCATGAGTTTTTTGAAAACTGGAACAAAACTACGACATCCGGGAGTATGGGAACAAACAATCCATACCCAAACAATTCAAACTTAAAATCACATCAAAGGTACATAAATAAAACATGAAAGGTCCAACCACAAAGAAAACATAATTAAATGAAAGGAGTTAAACATTAAACAACTCTGGGTACTGAGCACGTATCTGTGACTCACGCTCCCAGGTACTCTCCTCCATGCCACCGTGTCACCACAAGACACGAACTAAGGGGATAGAACGCCCACACAACACCTTATCCTTGCGGTCTTGGATCTCCACAGGTCTCTCCTCGAAGGTTGCACCATCATCAATATCGATCTCTCCCCAATCGATAACATGAGATTCATCATGAAGGTAACGACGGAGCTGCGATACATGGAAAACATCATGTATCCGAATCATCTGAGGGGGAAGTGCTACTCGATACGCCACACCTCCAACACGAGCTAACACCTCGAAAGGTCCAACAAAACGGGGAGAAAGATTACTTCCGCGACCAAACCTTCGCTGCCCACGACGGGGAGTCACCTTTAGAAACACATGATCCCCAACATTAAACTCTAACAGTCTCCTTCTTTGATCAACATATGATTTCTGACGATCCTGTGCTGTCTTCATCCTCTCACGAATCACCTGTACCATCTCTGTTATATTCTGCACTAGTTCTGGTCTGAGAATTGCTGACTCTCCGACCCCAGTCCAGCACAACGGAGAACGGCATGGACGGCCATACAAGGCTTCAAACGGTGCCATGCCGATGGTAGAGTGAAAACTATTATTGTAAGCGAACTCTACCAAAGGTAAGTGATTCGTCCATGAACCTCCAAAATCAAGAAAACAAGAGTGCAACATGTCTTCAAGAGTCTGGATAGTTCGCTCTGTCTGACCATCCGTTTGAGGATGAAAAGCAGTGCTAAGGCATAGTTGAGAGCCAAAAGCATGCTGGAGACCTCTCCACACCCTAGAGGTAAAACGAGGATCTCGATCAGAAATGATCGTCTTAGGAACTCCGTGAAGCCTCACCACCTCCTCCAGATACTGCCTCGACAAAACCTCCACTGAGCTCGACTCCTTGATTGCTATGAAGTGGGCTGATTTAGTTAAACGATCCACTACCACCCATATAGCATCATGTCCTCCCGGAGCTCGAGGTAAACCTGTAACAAAGTCCATTGAGATGTCCTCCCACTTCCACTGAGGAATCTCTAAGTGCTGGAGAAGACCACCAGGAACACGGTGTTCGGACTTCACCTTCTGGCAGACTAAACATCGAGACACACATTCTGCAACTGTACGCTTCAGCCCAGGCCACCAAAACTGACTCCTCAAGGATTAGTACATCTTCGTCACACCAGGATGTACCACCAAGGGTGAACTATGGAACTCTCGTAGAACCGTCTCGCGCATCGCCATGGGAACAAAAAGCCTGCCATGATACAACACTCGGTGTTGTTCATCCTCCGACCAACCATCAGGGGCCTCACCACATACAACTCTGTCTCTCCAAACTTCCACCTCTAGATCACCCAACTGAGACTCTTCCACCTTCTGCATCAGGGATGACTGCACCGTCATCTGGAAAAGACAACCTCTTCCCCCAACTTCTCCCATATCAAGATGCAAAGCTGATAGCTCTTCCATCACTCTCCAAGAATCACCAGATTCACGCACAACATCATTACGTGACTTTCGGATCAGTGCATCAGCAACAACATTTCCCTTCCCAGGTGTATACGATATTTTGAAGTCGTATTCCTGCAAGAACTCCATCCACCGACGATGCCGCAAGTTCAAATCCCGCTGAGAGAAAACATACCTCAAACTCTTATGATCGGTGAAAACCACAAAGCGCTCGCCAATGAGGGAATGTCTCCACAACTTCAGCGCAAACACCACGACTGCCAACTCAATATCATGGGTGGCATAGTTGCATTCATGGGGACGCAACTGCCGAGACCCATAAGAAACAACAGACCTCTGCTGCATGAGAACATAGCCTAGCCCTAGATGTGAAGCATCACAGAAAACATCAAACTGGACTCCCTCCGCTGGAAGACAAAGGACTGGAGCACTTACCAACTTCTCCTTTAGATACTCGAAAGCTGTCTGACACTGATCAGTCCATATGAACGCTTGATCCTTCCTGGTCAAATCTCTCAGAGGAGTCGCAACTCAGGAGAAATTAGCCACAAACCTCCTATAATAGCCTGCGAGACCAAGGAAACTTCGCACCTCTGACACGGTCTTGGGGGATGGCCAAGACACCACTACTTCTATCTTCGAAGGATCCACAGCTACTCCTTGTTGGGACACAACATGTCCCAAGAAATGAACTTCTCGAGCCCAGAACTCACACTTGGACAACTTCCCAAACAACCGATGTTGGCGAAGAACTCCCAAAATGGCTCGTAGATGCTCTGCATGCTCCTCTTCAGATGTGGAGTACACAAGGATGTCGTCGATGAAAACCACAAAAAACTTGTCCAGGAATTCACGGAACACAACATTCATCAACCCCATGAAAACAGCTGGAGCATTTGTCACTCCGAATGGAATTACAACAAACTCATAATTCCCATGACGACAGCGGAAAGCAGTCTTCGGGATATCCTCATCCTTTACACGCATCTGATGATATCCTGACCGCAAGTCTATTTTTGAAAACCAACTTTCACCCTTCAGTTGATCAAATAGGTCATCAATCCGCGGGAGAGGATAGCGGTTCTTTATTGTCACTTTGTTTAACCGACGATAATCGACGCACAACCGCAAACTGCCATCAGCCTTTTTCACAAACAAAACTGGTGCACCCTAAGGTGACACACTTGGCCGAACAAAACCACACTGCAACAGACCATCGAGCTGAATACGTAGATCTCGTAACTCAGAAGGGGCCATCCTATACGGAGACATAGAGATAGGAGACGCTCCTGGATGTAGCTCGATCCCAAACTCGATCTCTCGTCGAGGGGGTAAGGATACAACCTCTTCTGGAAAGACATCAGGGTACTCCTCTACGACCCTAGTAAACGCCAGCTGTTGAACCTCTGAAGAACTCAGCGTCATCCCAGCCATCATGGATGATAAGGATGGAACTCTTCTATGACTCATCCGAGGATCTCTAGACGCAAAGCCTCCTCAAAATGCCTCTCCCTGGCCTCATCATCCGGTAACAGGTCTGAAGCATATCGTAGAAGGTTCCTGAAACGGATTCCAAACTCTCGAACACTGGAGCTCCCCTGTAGAAGGGTGAGTAGCTCCTGGCGACTGGATGCCTTCGCAGTCGATGAAAGAAACTCGACTCTAAACCTGTCTCGAAACTCCTCCCATGAGATCGCTGACTCCTCACGATCCCCGAGGAACAAGAACCACCACTGTCTCACCGCTCCACGCAACATCGTCACAACCAAGGACACCCAGTGTTCCTTCCGAGCACGAATCGAACTGAAGCCTATCTCGACCTCCTCCAACCAGTCTTCTGTGACTGCATCTGAAACGGAGCCCTCGTACTTCTGTAGACTCTGGCGCTGAAACTCTCGGAGTGTCTTCCTCCAAGTGTCATCGTCGTCAACCTCTACCCGGCGGCGATCTGCTGGAACAGCCTGCTGGGCACCTTCTGCGCAAACCTGACGAGGACGTCGACCTGGAGCCATACCTGTAAAATAACAATCGTTAGAGCTCCTAAGCCTGGAATATGGAAGATTCAACATTAATTAATTAATTATTTTGTTTTATTAATTTTAGGTTACCTATCCCAAGGTCTACCCATTCAAACACAGGCGCAAAGAATAATGATGCATGATCCTTTCCTAGGTCTCTACCCTGCAACCAGTATCACTTTGTTTAGTAGCCATCATAAACTTAAAGGTCCGTGCAACAGATCATAGGGGGCCCTTAACGCCTATGTCTCTGCCGGTCTCCAGTGTTTACCCCACTTTCTAAACATAAATGACACCGTTTCCCTACCATCCCATGCATCCTCACCTGTGCCTAACTCCAAACTCCATCCTATCCCCCAACCAGACCTCTGATACCACTCTGTCACGACCCCCTCCCCACAAAGTGTACCCCTCCTGGGCCGGCAATGTGAGAAGGGAGATAATGACCCCCGAGTCCCGCCTCCAGTAGGCCCCGGGTTGGCGACTAGCACCGAGGGTATAATACACACACAAATGGGAGGCATTACCCTCTAAGAGAACACATGCAGAAGAGAGAGATAGAATAGACTGCAACCAACTCCAACTCATAACTGAAAAATAAAAGAAACCCAAGTACATATGTGAAATTTCATGCAAAAGTACTACAACTGAAAGGGAAAACTAAAAGTACCCAAAAGAAAGTAAAACAGC
Source organism: Viscum album (assembly GCA_963277665.1). Classification (NCBI taxonomy): domain Eukaryota; kingdom Viridiplantae; phylum Streptophyta; class Magnoliopsida; order Santalales; family Viscaceae; genus Viscum; species Viscum album. The sequence goes on along the minus strand of OY728145.1, from coordinate 56,680,132 downwards.
TGCGACCACAAGCCCGAACAGCTCCTCCTCCAACCGCAAGCTAGTAGTAACCCGCTTGATCTTCAATTTGCTCCAAGTGACATGAAAAATAGTTTATATGTACATAGGGTGAGTATAACAGTATACTCAGTAGGATCCTCCCCAAGCCTCTCGTGCAAAGGTAAAGAAAGCATGCTAAAGCCCAGTGAACAACAAGTGAAACTAACTCGTCACCTAAACAGGTATACTATGTTCCCAACCTCACCATGGCTACTCTCACCAAGTAACGCATACAAGAATATAGCATATAGTATAGAATATCAAGGGTACCCCGCTACTACTTCCCCACTGGTTTGCCGCTTTTCCCCAACGACATATGTCCTGTGCATCTCTCTCCAAAGGCTTTCCCGCAGACACCTGGGCTAAGCTTCACAATCTGCACCTCGTGCACCACAAAGGCTTGCCCGCAGACACTTGGGCGAAGCACCACACCGTCCTCACAACCAAAGTAACCAGGTAGTTTCCGGGATCCACCACAGCTCGTATAATGTGTATCATACATCGGGTATAATACCTCAAGCCATTACAGCCCATACTCCGAGTAAGGATCCTCAAGCCATTATAGCCTATACACGTTACACCTATAGTATTCCATAGGATACTATATCCAGAATATATGTGTGGTAAATAACCACAAGCCATCACATCCCTCTACACACATATATGGGTAAAACTAACCACTGTGCCTACCAGCACAAAGATCTACCAAGAGAAGAGAGCGGGGCCAAAGGGGGTAGTCAGCCATTCAACCTCCCATCAGAATGTTGGGGAAAACACCCCCCCAGGGCTCAGAATCCCCGGGGTGTCAGTTGCCCTTACCGATAGGGTGGAGTAGCGTATAAAAACACAAAAAGTACAGAATATATAAGTAACTCACATCCACACTATGGGCATTAACTAGTCTTAGATACAACTGCAGCTAACGTCTCTCAGACTCCAGGCTGCTACTTCTAAGACTAGGTATCCTATAAGCACACAAACATTTGAAGAGATTTATTAGATTACTCCGTTCTCATTTTATCAGTTCCACTGTACATTAATTAATTCTTTAAACATTAATTAAGAATGAACAATTCCACATTAAACTGAATTGGCATCACATTCAAAAACAACTGCTCCTTTTTAAGATTCACATTACCTTTAAATTCCAGCATCTCCATCCCCGTGGATTTTCACCATTTAATCAAACATTCATTACAAAATTACTTTTCCACATTCCCAGGCATTCTAGAAAAGCATCCTATGCTTCTAAACACAAAGGAGGCTCAACACGGTGAGTAGATATACTACCCGTCGAGTCTTTGCCGCCTATAGAAAGAGCATATACCCATTCTCCCTCGGGAGGCTAAACACGGAAAGCACGTGGAATACCCCGCGCGTCTTCGCCTCCTTCAGAGGAAGGGTAGCAAGACCAGCTGCCTTGAGCAGTGGGGAAAAGCAAAGCAGATTAACATTCAAGAAAACCGTAAGCAACCAGCAACCACATCCATCCCATTCCATCACCCCTGGTGTCCTCCCCGACACCCACATGCATAAACTGATGCATCTTGCCACTCTAGGCGTCATCTGCTGCCATAACCACAAGGCCTCCATGCCTCCACATATCACAACAACCATCCAGGCTCACATCACAGCACAAGCAGCAGGAAAACAAACATCACATCATGGGCTCTTGACCCTTTAACAAACAAGAGGGTAACCCAGAACCCTTTTAGAAATTCCCACATAATCTGTTCTCTAATCCATATTGAATTAACAGATTTTTTATTCGTAGGTTTCAATCATGGATACCTAATCAGTAAGCTATCACAATTAAATAACCATGCTTACTTCCCTAATTTGATTATCCTCAAATTAGAACAACTACAACAACGGCAAAAACCAGATTAATTTACATGCCTCTTTATTTTTAGCCAATTAAATAACAATTAATTCCAGCTTTACGTTCATTATCAATTTCTATAATGAACGAACAAAAAATCAAAGAAAACATAGATATCACTATATATAGGAAAACATGAGGCAAACCATTATCACGGTATAAAGCAACAACATGCGATCAACCAATTCTTTTAATCCGGTTCAAGTATTTAATTAGGTCAATTTCATTGTGATCCAAAGGGTTAAATCATGCTAATTCTACAGTTGCACATAAACAATTAGAGAAGCCATGAATCCCCTACCTCGAAGAGTTATTGACGTCCTTTATCCACACAGCGGGCCACAATCCTTCTCTCGCGACAACTTATGTGGAAGAATGATCGACACAGCTTGGTTGCATAAAAAACAAAGCAGAACCAATCCTAGGAGTAAAGATTGATTGTGCAACTCCTACGGAAAGGATTGAAAGGTTATAACGCCTCTTAGTTGAGAACAAAGGGAAAGAACAAGGGAGAATGATATCTCGTCCCTTTTTAAGATTTAACGAGGTGACGGTTTAAGATCCGGTTAATTCTCCATTAAAAACGGATCGAATTAACCCCCGTGGTTTGACCAAGTAAAACATTCCAAGCCTTAGGAATAATTAATATAAGATTTATGGCATTTGAATCGGCCTTAAGAACCCTTAAAATAAGGCTTTAAAAGTATTTTACGTCAAAAGAAATGTAAAAAGGGGAAAAACTGTAGGAGTCTAGAAACACTGTTCACCCACCGTTACTGTACATGAAACCGATCTGTGAAACTGATCTGTCACACCGATCTGTGAAACCGATCTGTGAAACTGATCTGTCACACCGATCTGTGAAACCGATCTGTGAAACCGATCTGTGAAACTGATCTGTCACATCGATCTGTGAAACCGATCTGTGAAACCGATCTGTGAAACTGATCTGTCACACCGATCTGTGAAACCGATCTGTCAGACCGATCTGTGAAACCGATCTGTCACACCGATCTGTGAAACCGATCTGTCACACCGATCTGTGAAACCGATCTGTCAGACCGATCTGTGAAACCGATCTGTCAGACCGATCTGTGAAACCGATCTGTCAGACCGATCTGTGAAACCGATCTGTCAGACCGATCTGTGAAACTGATCTGTCACACCGATCTGTGAAACCGATCTGTCACACCGATCTGTGAAACCAATCTGTCACACCGATCTGTGAAACCGATCTGTCACACCGATCTATGAAACCGATCTGTGAAACCGATCTTTTACTGTTCATAAAACTGGAAACACTATTCACAGAACTGGAAAATTGGCAAAGTGTTGGGAATAAGTCCCCTTGGCCTCCCAGAACACCTCCAACACCAAAATTCCACAAAGTAATGGACCGGAGAGGTCCGGGCCATTACATTTAATGATTTTATTATCAAACTAAAATCAAACACATGAAGTATAACAATTATTGAACCCAAAATTGAACCCCAAAACCATGTGATTTATTCTTAAATAATGTTTTCTAGTTTTCATGTTAGTTGAAATTCTCATTTTTCAGGTCATTAGAAAATAATGAAATACCCAAAAAGATTGCAATTTTTTTCTTAAATTAATCAAAACAGAAAAAAGAGATTGCTTAGGTGAAATATATTAAGTGAGTAGACCAAATTGAAAGGATCCTCAAGTGAGACAACCTTGGTCAACCATTATTCTACACTAAGAAAAATATAATTGCTTTTGACCATGCCCCATGATAGGCGTGCATCAAAACTAACACCGTTGCTGGGTATCCAATCAATTTTTCATTTACATTTTATATTTTCACATGTTAGATAGATTTTATTACATTCATAAAACTAAAAACTAAAAAAACATATCCATGATGTTTTACAATGATAATTTCTTCAATTCATAGAATAATTACTCTCAGGTGAAAGAGTCAGTAGCTAAAGCACCTTGGTTTGCCGAAGATGGTGTTTTATTATGGGATAGAAAGATTCGGGGGATCAGAGCCAAATTTGAAAAGAGGAGAAATTCAATAACCTCATCCAGGATCTCAAGGAGATTCTCGAGAAACCAGTGGTTGAAGGATTTTCCAGAGAACTCACTAAATTATGGGAGTACTTCGCATAATTCAATCAATAAGTGGGAAAAACACAATAAGAGTGATCCTTATTTTCTCCCAACACTTTTGAAGATGTTACCTCAAAATATTTATAATAGAAAGTGAATAACACAAAATCAAGTAAAATATTCAATAGCTTGATGAAAAGGTGAAATATCTCCAAGTAAAAATGGATTGGATAACTGCATACTTATAAGCATCATCAGAAGAACCTGAAACTGAGTCTGAACCTGAACTATAATATGAGCCACTTGTCTTACCTAAGGAGTCAAATGAGGAAGACTTGCCTGCTGAGCTACAAGTAGGATATAAATAAGAATTGGATGAATTCTAGAATTAATCTGAGGAATTTCTTGATCTCCCCAAACTTTAAAAAGAAGAAGACCCAACATCAGTGAAGGAAGATACCGCCCAAGTGGTGGAATTTGAAGTGAAAATGGAGAAGCCTGAATACTTGCCTCCATCATCTGAGAACCTACTCTAATAAGAACTTACCACTAAGGCATTGATTGAATTTTAACTAATCCAAGGAGTTGATATTTTTTCATGCTCTATCTCCTCATATTTTATTGAAATTAAATTGTGAATCACTCACTATTGTTTTGAATTTTTATATTTAGAAAATATTTTCTATTCCTTATAGGAGGATGAAGAACTTAGACTTGCACCTACTGAGGAACACAAGGAGATCCCTGATTTCATAAAACATACATATGAGGAGCACCATAAAGAGATCCAATTATCTGAGTCTGATGAAATAAGTAAACAGGATGCCAATATTAAAGGGGAGAAATTTCTTATTAAAAATTCAAATTTTATTCAAGTAGAAAATCCTATTTACTTCCCCTTTTACTATTAAAGTCATGTAGCCTATATAAAGCTAGCACTAGAATATAAGGAGGTTTCACAAGTAGAAACCAAGAAGGAGGGTGATCCATACTTTATCATACCCCTGTCATGCAATATATACCTCATTGTGAAGGGTGAGGATATAGTAAACTCTTTCCATGGATCATTTCTCACCCAAAAGGATGAAACACAAGATAGGAAAATCCATATGTGGTAGTTCAAATCAAAGAAGCTGCATCCACCATCTGATTTTGGATAACAACTGATACTTACCTCTGGAGGCATTAAAAATTTAGGTCCCACTTGGGGGATCATACTAAGAGTTATCCCTTTCAATTTCTTTCTAGAAATTTAGATTTCAATTTATTTTCTTAGAAATAGTTCAACATGCATCCCACTCTCTTCTATTCCTTTTGAACTCCAATGACATGATCCTTGTTCTTAATTGTGTAATTATCTTTTATAGGATCATAATGGTAAAAGTAATCCTTGAACAATGAAGGTGGAGGAACAATATTCATGGTAAAGGTAGTTCAATTTTAGTGTTTTATCTTATAAAATCTCTACATTTTTTTTCCAAATCATGTTTTGAGCTCTAAAGTAAAAATTACATGCCCATTATTAAATTATGATTTACTTGAATAATCTATGAGACATGAGTTTCTTATAAATCTTGTGATTCTATGTTTTAGATTTAAATGTTAATAATATTGAATGATTAAAATAGAGAATTAAAATTTTAAATTGAAACATGGATATTAAAAAGTGGATTCATGATTTAAGGAAATTAATTGATTCATGTAAATGAAATTGACCAAACATTTTTCATGTTTTGAAATTCATGTGAATTGATTTATTATTATTAATCATTCCTTGAATTATTGTCCCAAATCATATATACCATTTATAAGAGGATTTATAGATTAATTAATCACTGTTATATTCTTGAGCATATTTTTTGAGTGATATTGGGACATGCCACCTGCTAGAACTTGAATTTAACTTATCAAAACAATGACTATGCAAAAAAACATTTAAAATAATTGATACATCATTTAAAAACCACTTATCCTTAAAATACCACATTTAAATTAATCCTTATTTATCCCATAGATTCCACGAATGACCTTTTTAGTAATGATCCATGTTTCAATCCACTATTATCCATTCATACAATTCTCTTAGTAATAACATGATATTTTAAAGTTGAAGTGTGGGGGTGAAGGTAATCATGATAAATGAGATGATTCAAATTGTAAGAAAGAAGTGTGGGGGTGCTTATTGTGGGAATTGTAAAATTTTGTGAAATCATTCATTGTATTCTAATGTTTTCCCCTCTTGAATATAAAAGAAAAACTAAAATAAAAAAAGAACCAAACCAATGTTAAAAATGGGTTGTGATTTGGGAAAACAAAAAATAACTATTACTTGACCTATGATTTCTATCATACGTGGTTAGGCAGTAGATATGAGGTTTATTCTAAAGCATAATTTTTAAAAAAGATAAAAAAAATGAAAAGGTTCTTTGAAAAAGAAAAAAATTGGTATTAAAATAGAAAAAAATATTCAAGAGATGGCACAAATCATTCATTGTGCTAAAACTAATCACGATATTTGATTTGAGTTTTGAGGAAGTTGAGATTTGTTATAATTTGAAGGGGATAATTTCCTTAAATTTTTTACTTTGAATATCATGCATTGTACTTAAGATATAAACCTCCTCATTGAGCATTAATTTTTAAAGAATAAAATCCTACCAACATTAACCCTCAAATTCATTTTAAATTTGATTGAAAAGTCCTCATGATTTTATGTGCCTTTTATCTTTACAAAGTGGATAAAGTAGTTTTTTTTACAAACCTATGGATAAGGATCATGTATTAATTATATGATAATAACTACTTAAATTGTATAATGAGTGATGAGAGAAAAGAATCCATTTTGAGATAGATCATGATTTGGAATGTTTAATACTAATGAAATAAGAAACTTGAATGAATGAGATGAGAAGTTCCATTATTTTTCAAAGGGGAAAAGTAAAATACATGGATTTATTGTTTCATTGAAAAATGAGAAATTGAATGGATTTTTATGTGTAATTTTTAAATTTTATTTGACATTGATAATTTTTTGATTATATTCCATTGAAATTTTAATATTTATAACATTGGTTCACACTTTAACTCCTTATTGAGATTTAATGATTGAGAAAAAAGATAGTTTAAGTATTATGGTATTTTACAGACCAAAGTTAAATGCAATTTTTTATTCAAATTATGATGATTTATTCATGATTTTTAATAAAAAAACACATAGAATTCAATGATTTATTAAAATAATGAGTAATTTGAATTATTGAATAAAAATGGGCTAAAATATGAAAATTACTTAAGTCCATAATTTTTAAGGATTTTAATCACTTTGATATTTTGATCATAAATTTTAAATTATCAATCCAATTGATGTGATTATTATTTTTAGGATTCCTCGCCTTTTTGGATACAATTTTTCCTTATAGACCAAAAGCTAAATCCACCATTTGGAAGCTCAAAACCATATCACAAGTTGGGCCTTGAAAAATGTTTATAGATCTATAAATTTTTGATGTTGGGACCATATATCATGATTGGAAGGACCAAATATTCTGAAATTTTTGTGGTAGGGGAGACACACAAGACATTTTTGAACAAATTTCATGAAGGTGTCTACATGTGAAGTGGCCACTTACAAGGCCATTAATGCATGATAAACTAGAGTTATTTAATATGAAGAGTCTTCCTAGGTAGAATAATGTCTTGGAGTAAAATATAAATAACTCTCCCTAAACATGTCCAAATACACTAAAATTTGGAGGAGAGATTCTAAATAAATTTATGAACAACTTTCATGGAGAAGACCACATGTGAAACAAATATTTAATGGGTCTAACACATGGAATATTTCAAAGGGAAATTACAGCCTATAAAAGAAGGAGAGCCCCTCCTTCCCAAATCATTCTAATCCATTCCATAGCATCAGTAAACCACCAAGGTAGAGATCTCCACCAAGGAGCTACACTACACCATTTTATTTATCTACTATTTCTTCTCTATTTTTTAGTTATATATTTTTAATTTTTAATTTTAATTTAGATTTCTAATAAATTCACACATTCTTAACTTTTTTACACCATTTTCTTCTTATTTTCATTATTATTATTTAATTATGATAATAATAATAACAAAAATAATAATAATTATTAATATTATTAATATTATTATAATTATTATACTTATTATTATTAATAATATAACAATCTTATTTAAAAAAATTATTTTCTTCTTTCTCTTATTTTTTTAATTAAATTTATTTTATTACTAATAATAATAATAATTATTATTATTTTAAAATTATTTACAAATTATATATTTTATTTCTTTTCTTATTTCATTTTATTTTATCTCTCTCTCTTTCTATCTCTTCTCATCCCCCATTCTTCTATTTTTATTTTATTTATCCACCATTATTTCTTTTATTTTATCTTTATTATTAATCTATTTTTCCTAATTCCACCATTATGATCTCTCACTATTAGAAATGAGAGGCTGACCCTTAGGTTTGGCTTGGGGGTAGGTCAAGGTGTTATTGAATTTTCCTTAAAGTTTAATTTTAAGTTTGTGATAAAATTGAGTAGCATGCATGGTGAGGCAATTGTCTCTAATTATATGAATTTTCACCAATGACATGTAACTCAATTTATTTTTATTATTTTATTGAAATAATTTTCCCTCTCTCTATTAGTTAACTCTTAATATGATAGAAGTTGATCTAATCAATGGATGAAACAATATCAATTGAGTTGGGTCCTGGAAGATGACACCTCCTAGGATAAAGAGTGTCATCAACCTTGATTAAAGGAGGAGGTGGAATTAAGAGTTCTTATTCATTCAATGATATTCCAAAATTTATAAATAATGTATAGTAGTACAAACATGATATTTCATTCTCGGATTATCAAACTAAAATCAAACAAACTAAGGATAATAATGATTGATCCCAAAACTATACCCCAAAACCAAGTGATTTCTTCTTAAATCATTCTTTCTAGTTTTTATGTTAGTTTAAATTATGATTTTTCATATCATTATAAAAGTAATAAAAAATCCAAAAAGATTTTAATTTTTTTATTAAATTAATAAAAACAAAAAAAATAGATATCTTAGGTGAAATATATTAAGTGAGTGAACTAAATAGAAAGGATCCTGAAGTGTAATAACCCTAGTCAACCACTATACTACACTAGAAAAAATATAATCAATTTTTATCAGGCCCCATGATAGGCATGTGTCCATTATTCACATAATTCTGAGAGGATTTGAGAGGAGGTGCATTATTCATTGGTGTTGACAAACCCAAATATGTGAATAAATGATCAGATTGAGGTGGATCAAGTGGTAGGAAACAAAAACATCAGATATTCTTCATTGTTGGAGAACACACTATTCATCAATGAACAATCCTTAATTAGGGTAGGGTTTGTTATTTATGGTTTTCACCCATTTGATTAAATTTTTAAAGCATGGATTTTATCTTCTTTGTTTGATTTATGTTATTTTCATGAGCCCTATTTCAAATTGAATTATTGAACCAATTTATTTTTTATGCCATGTTTTTACCCCTTATTTCCTCGCCTTATGATCGTTGGACATGATCACATTAGAAAATGATGGATTCACCTTGTTATTGTGATTTTCCCATTTTTCTTCACCACTAGACCACAGAGTTGTAGTTTGACATTTCGAGGGTGGGTTCGAGCATGATCAAACCCCCAAATTTATAGCAGTTGCATGAATGACATACAAATCAAAGTGTTGGGAACAAATCGAGGTTAGATGCAGGATGTGGGTGATGTTTTAAGGATTTGAGATCTGGAGAAGTATCATATGCATGAAAAGTTCCCACGTGGGAAATCAAACTCCCAATTTATATCCATATAAGGCTGAGAATAGATGGAAGATGATGGTTCCTATGATTTTATCATATTTGAGAGGTCAACCAAGTGTGAACGGTGGAAGAAATGATAAAAAACACAAAATAAATGACATGTAGTCTAGAATAACACATGTTTCATAGTCCAAAATACAAGGCATAGTGGCATGTGGAGAAACACAGTTTCTATGAGAAACCCAAATACAAGACATATAGTCTAGAAGAACACACATTGTGTAGTCCCTTGGATGTGGCATCTTGAGTTTTAGGTGAAGATAAATATCACACACTATGTGTAACCCACCACACGCCATGTATTATAGTGCTAGATCCTTGGTGTGTACTCTGGGAGTATATGGTCATAGACATGTCCAAATATAGGGGCACAACCAGAGTACACAAGAATGACCCTGTGCTAGGGCATGGCTAGGATACCCAAACATGACCTTGTACACAGGAACAAGCTAACGTACATGGGAATAGGTCGAAAAGGAATGGGTAGGGCTAGAGTGTACATGACACACCATGTACCACCTATACACACCATGTAGTATGACATGACTTTCCAAGGCATGTCCTATGTATAACACACCCAAGTAACGAGGTAAGGTCATACACTGTGTGACCCTACGTTCACGCTGTGTACTTCTCCTAGGGACATTAACCTTCTTTATATCCTTCTTTGGGACTCATATTTTGGATAGTGATTAGTCTATACAAATTGGTTTTCTATGTAGTAAATGATGGTATCCTTTTTAGTGGATTTAGAGATATGATGTGAGGTGTTTCAATCATGGTGCTTCTTCAGGAAACGCTTGACCAATAGTTGTAATTGGGATGGATCATTAGTGAGATTCCAGGGTTGGAAACCCCTTGTTATAGGGAATAGGCCCCCCATGATATTTACATAGTATTGAGTGGAACCCCCTGTCACATCAGGGTGAGGGTCCTCTATCTACTGAGTTTTACCCCCATACCACACTAGAGTGTAGGTCCTCTATCTACTGAGTAGCACCCCCTATCGCACAAGGGTGAAAGTCCTTTAACTACTAAGTAACACCCCCTATTGCACCAGGGATTAGGTCCTCTATATAACATGTGGAAACCCCTATCACACCATGGGAAAAATCTTCTATCTATTGAGTGGTACACCCTATCGTACTATAGCGTGAGTCCTCTATTAGATGTTGTTCCAATAGTACCCCCAATTTCAAGTAAGTAACCCTTTATTTATGATTTTTAAGTATGTAAAGTGTTTGAGTGAAGTTTGGAAGGATTTGGGAAAATTTTGAAATGTTTATAAAGATTTTCTAGAGGTTCGGGGTTTGTTCATGGTTAGTGTAAACCATGAAACTCCCATAGGAAACTATGTAGGATAAATCATGGTCTCTTGGGTAGGTTCACAATTTTTCTAAACCGTGCGGCCACTAGGGTGTAACCGTGTAAAGTGAATGAGAGGAATTTTTCATGGTTGGTGCATGGTTTTTCTAACTGCGTGGGATAACCATTGGAGGTTCTCCTTGAGGCATAGGATGGTGCATGATTAACACATTGTTAGCCTAATCATACGACTAACCATGCACGGTTTAAAAGAGAGATCCTAAAAAAATGGATCTCACTTGGATTTACCCATAATCACCTAGTTTTTACCCATTTAAACCATAATGTGATTTTTCTTCCTTCCAAAGATCATAGAGTCTCTCCCCTTCGAACTAGAAGTGATTTGGAGGCAAACCTTGGTGTGTTGAAGCCCAATTCCCTTGGTAAGTCTTAGTTTGTGTTAGTTTTTTTAGATCTACTTTCCTACATATCTCAGATTCTTAGATCCAATATTATATGGATATATCTATGGTTTTTTATTCCAATCATAGTTATATTTGTATTTTTTTACATTAAGGTAAGATATCTAAGGTGGTTTATTGGATATTTCACCCGATTTTGTTGGCGATTTCGTGCCGCTCTTTGTTTTCATCATAATTCCCAAGGTAGGTGGATTCACTCTTGACTCCTATTGATAAAACTTGAAGGATTGTTTTCAAATTAATTATTTTTCTTGAAATTTATTATGAAATTTCGATACAATGCTTGATGAAAACCTTCTTGGTAATAGTTTATGGAATTGTGAAAATTAGGCATTTTGTTGGAAAGTAGAAAATGAAAACTTGATTTTAAAATGATGATTTTAAAATAGTTGGTTGTTTTTTATCCATGTAAAAGTGTTTTAAATAGAATTATTTTTATTGGAATGGTTTGTTGAAGATTTTGTTGGAATTTTTGTTGGATTAAATGGTTAAGTGTGAGTTGACTGGGATGGATAATGGTTGTGAAGTACCACCATCAAAGGGACGAAGTATGGACACGAAGTTCCACTATAAATGGTAACAACAATATTGTGTGGTTGAGTGTGTGTGTGGTGATATGAAATGAAATGTATTATTCCAAATAAATGTGAAAACTGGTTCTAAAGTATTTTTGGATTTTTTCCTTGGAAATTAATCTGGTTTGGAAAACTGTTTTGGTATGAAAAATGTTTTACTTAGAAATTATTTTTCTTTGATATGAATTGTTTTAAATTATTTTATATAAATTTTTTTATATAAATTTTCTAACATGTTCTATCCTAGTGGTGTGATTAGGGATGTAATTTGGGGAAAACCTAATGAGTTTCATTACCCACCCCTTGCTTTGACACCTTAGTGCTTTTGCTAATATTGTTTATCAAGAAATAGGTAAAGGTAAATCATTAGACTTATTTAGTGGTGCTCTGTGATTATTAGGTTTTATTATATAGTTAGAGAAAAGATAATGTTTAGAGATGCATAGTTAGGTCTTTGGAGTCTTTGAGTTTTGTAGTTTAGTCTTTTTCTTTGGTACTCTGATATGGGTTGTGGTTTCTGATTTGTACTTTGGTATGGTCTATTGTTGGATTGTTATTTTTTTAGTTATATACATTTTTATCATGAACCATATAATGGTTTTGGTTATGGTATGTTTGGTTTTGATTTTTTACTTTTAAAAGGTAAAATCACCCCAACTATCTTGAATCCCTTGGCATTTATTGCCATCCTTTAGTGCCTTGGAGATGTATCTTAAGGAAAAGTTGTAATTCCACCTCAACTTAAGTCAATGAGGTGGGGTAGGATGTTACAAGTGGTATAAAATTGTTTAGTCCTTGATTTATAAGTGGTATTGGTTATCAATCTTGGATATAGAAATTTATTCTAGTTTTTTTCCTTGAGTTGGGATGGTAAAAAGGAATAGGATTGTTGGAACTTAAAAAGTAGAGAATAAAAATATGTATCTAACATTTTTATAGTGAAATTTATGTTACTATGGATTTGGGTACATAAATTTTCTGGACACACTTATAGGAGTTTTAATCTCATTATCATGGGTTTATCCAATGAGAATAACATGACATGATTTTTTTAAATGAATTCCCACTAGGAGTGCATATTTAATTTTTGGGTAATGATTTATGATTGGGTGAAAACATGTTGTTTTTTTTAAATCATTGAATTTTTTTCAAATGTGAGATTTTGAAAAAGAAATATATGAGTATTTTGAAAATGGTTTGATTTTCAAAAATGGAGGAATTTTCAAAAATGGTTGAACATGGAAAGCCTTTTTGTGATAGTTGTTATAAGATAATTTGAATTATTAAGACATCAATTTACAGAGAGTGAGACTTATGGTGTTCATTGTGTTTATAGAAAATGGAACTTATTAGGTGTATAAGAAACCAACCAGAAGAAGTTTCTAAGAATGTGGTTTCACCTGATCCACAGGTGAACCAACATCTAGTTCAAAGTATAGTATAATCCTTTCAGGATATAGATAGAGGGAACATGAGGGATGAACCAAAGAAATTGAATCATTCAATCCAATTATAGAATAAAAATCCACCCATATTTTGGGGTGATTTTATAAACAGAGAAGGAAGAGGTGTGGATGAATAGGATGAATCAAATCTTTGATTTCCTAGGCACACTAGCAAAGTTGAAAGTCAAGTTAGTGACATATATGCTGGAGGATCTTTCACACCAATGGTGGGATTTAACAGTTCATGCTAAATTATACCAAGGCCTTACATGAGAGGATTTTGAAGATTTGTTTAACAAAAAATTATTTCCTTATGTGTTCATAATCGTAAGAACAATATACTTTTTCAGCTTGAAATAGGAAAATATTTCTGTGACAGATTATGTAGTTAAATTTATGAATCTATTCCACTTTTCACCTGAAGTTCCTGCAAGTGCATCCTTAAAGGAACATATTTTTGAATCATGGATGAGGTATGAGATTCGCTCAAATATTTACATGCTCTATATAATGGATTATACAAATACTTTCAATAGAGAGATAGTGGAGGAAAGGGACATATTGAGAGCTATAGGGAGAGGAACCATGTTGATACCTACAAGAAATAGTGGGAACTCTAATTTTGGGAACAAGCGGAAGAGGGAAACCTATTTACAAGGTAGCGGAATGGCTAAAAATCATATAGCTATATTGGTAAATATTTTTCCAAATCCCAAAAGAAATACATGATGTTCCCAATGTGGTTATTTGGACCACATGAAGTGAGATTGTATGGAACCATCTAGAGCATTCCACAATTGCAACCATATGGGGAATCTTCAGTAGTTGATCCAAGGACGGGTGTCTGGGAAACTTATATAGTGTTGAAAAAATTGTATGATTTGATGGGAAAAGGGAATTAGAATACCTCTCATCAGCAGAGCAGATCTAGACTTGGTAATTCTAGGAATACCATGACTCCTCATTAAGGGAAATCTTAGTAGGGAAATAAAGAACAAAGATAAGTGAGTAAGTAGTTATATGGAGTTGAGAAAGTTATTGTGGATGATTAGTTTGTACAATTGATGGTGAGAGGTATGATTATTTTAAATTATATCCTTATGAAAGATTTTTTGATATAGGTGCATCAAATTCATTTATTTATTCCCGATTTGTTGATTTGATAAGTTTGAATGTTGAGATGATGCCTTCTATTCTGAAGCTTCAAACTTATCTTGGTCAAAGATAATGTCAAACCTTTATGATTAGAGAACGTCCTATAACTGTTGATAAAGCTAAGTTGATATAGGATTTCTCAGTGCTTGAGATGGATGTATATTATATAATCATGGGGATGGATTGCTTGAAAATGTTCAAGGCTCACATCAGCTGTTATACCTAAAAGGTTATTTTTATGACTTATGATGTCATTGAGCATCTCTTTAGAGAAGAGAGGAATATAAAAGAATGTGAAACATGTATTTTGGAACCAATAGTTATAATTATATCATACCAGTTGGTAGTTTTGAATTTGGAATCAATGAAAGAGATTGAGAATAATAGTTGTCCAGAAATTTTTGATCAGTTTCCTAATGTTTTTCCTAAGAATTTATCAGGGTTTCCACTTATAAGAGAAGTAGAGTTTATGATTAATCTCCTTCTAGGGAACAATCCAATTTAACTTCTGTCTTATTGAATGATACCAACATAATTAAGGGAATTGAAAGTGTAGTTGGAAGAGCTATAAAGTAAAGGCTTTATTCTACCTAGAACATCTCCATGGGTAGAACTAATCTCGTTTTTCAAAAAGGTGTATGAAACTATTCGGTTGTGTGTGGATTATCATAAGAGTAACCAAGTTATGATAAATAATCTATATCAACTTCCATTCATTGATGATATATTTAATCAATTTAGGGGAGATTAGTGGTTCTCTAAAATTGACTGGTGATTAAGATATCCCCAATTGTGACTTTGGAAGGAGGATATTCTAAAGACTAATATTAAAAGAAGATATGGACATTATGAGTATGTGGTTATGCTATTCGGTCTTACAAATGAACCAATAATATTTATGGCATTGATGAATATGATATTTCATAGATATATGGATTCTTTTGTAGTGGTGTTTGTGGATGACATGTTAGTTTATTCAAGGGCAAGGGATGAGTATGAGTAACACTTGGAGATAGTGTTAGGAATTTTTCAGGATCATATTTTTATTCCAAATTATCAAAGTGTTATTTTTGGATACAAGTGGTATGTTTCCTTGTCCATATAATTTATCAAATACATGTTTCTATGGATCCAAAAAAGATAGAGGCTGTTATCTCTTAGAACCACTATAGAATATATTTAAGATATGTAGTTTATTTGGTATATTTGTTTTTTTACCAATGATTTGTTCGTGATTTCTCATGACCAACTTCACATATGAAAACTTTGACAAGGAATAATGTTCCATTCCAATGGAATAAGGAATGTGATAATTCTTTTCAAGAGTTGAAAGTTTGATTTAAATTAACACCAATCCAGATATTTCAAGAATTAGGACAGGGTATGTGGTTTATTATGATGCTTTAGGGTCTGGGTTGGTATGTGTTCTCATGTAGGGAGATCATGTTGTTGCTTATGGATCAAAAAAATTAGAGTTTCTCGAGAACAACTACCCAACACACGATTTGGAGTTAGCTGCTGTAGTCCATTCTTTGAAGACTTGGTGTCATTACCTCTTTGGTGATAAATTTATAGTGTTTATAGATCATAAGAGTTTGAAGCATATTTTCTCATAAAGGGATTTGAAATTGATACAAAGAATATGGATAGTGTATCTCTAAATTTTTTACTTTGACTTGATGTACACACTGAGTAGAGAAAATTTGGTGGAAGATGCATTAAGCAGAAATACATATACTCAATTAGAAAAAGAGGCTTAAAATTAGTGGTAGTTAATGTCAGTCATCATCAACATGTGATTGGATTGTGAATACCAAGGTAATGTTGTGGTTTTCTTTTAAGTTTTGTTTGTTCCTGATTTAGCTGTGACAATTAAAGAGGTACAAACATTTGATTCGCAATGTGTTGCTATAAGATCAAAACTCAATGGTGGGGAGACCATTTAGGGATGAAAGATGGATGGGATTTCAGTTATGTGGTTTCAGGATAAAATGGTCATACCTATGGATTATTAGGAACAACTTCTTCATGCTTACCACCATTCGAGGCTGGATATTCATCCTGTAATACAGAAGTTGTATAAGGTGTTGAGAGCATAGTTTTGGCAGGTCAGTATGAAAAGAAAAATGGTTGTGTTGGTTTTGAGATGCTTAACTTGTCAGCATGTTAAGGCAGAACATCAATGAACAACATGTATATTTTAGTCTTTACCAATTACTATTTGGAAATGGGAGTAGATAGCTATGGATTTTGTGATAGGTCTCTCAAGGACAGTTCGAAAACACAATTCCATATGGGTGATAGTGGATCATATCACAATGTTAAACCATTTCATCTATATTTATGAATCTCATATGGTGGATGAGTTGTCTAAAATCTATATTTGAGAAGTGTTAAAGAGGAATGGAATACCAATTTTGATAGTTTTATACATATATATGAGGTCTATGTCTCATTTTTATAAATCCTTATAGCATGCCCTTAGGACTTAGTTAACCATGAATATGGTGTATCATCCTTAGAAGAATGGGAAATACGAACAAGTGATACCAACGTTGGAGTTCATGTTGTGGTCTTGTGTAATATATTTTGGTGGATCGTGTGAGGATAAGGCACCGTTAGTAGAGTTCTCATATAACAATAGTTATCAGGCCTCGATACATATGGATCCTTTTAAGCATTATATAGATGTCTGTGTAGTTCTCCAATTGTTTGGGTGGAAACAGGTGATACTTCACTGGTTGGGTTGAGCCTTGTCCAAGAGACAATAGAGAATATTTAGTTGATCAAGAATAGAATGAAGAAAGGTTATATTCATCATAAATCATATGAAAACCATCATCGATGACCGTTGTCATTTGATGTGAGTGATCATGTGTTCTTGAGAATCACTCCAAGGCTTGTACATCATGTAACATCCCAAGTAAGTAATGAATAATAGATATTTTTATCAATGTCTATTAATGAATTAGATAGTGTTTTAGAGGCTTAAAATGAAAATAAGTCCAATCTTAAGCATGGAATACACTAATATTTTTTTAAAAGATTGTTTTACTGCCTTTTGATGGCAAAACAATTTTTAAATCTATATTTTGACAATTTTATAATCTATATTTTTCAAAATAAACTTATTCTTTATAATTGGGACATCAAAATTTACTTTGTGTGAATTTTTGGTATTTTTCTGACAATGTTCATTTTTTAATGAATAGTGAAAAATACTGCATTTTACATCAAAACTGATTTTTAATATACTTTATTTATATGATTAGATTATCTTTTGAATTGGTTTTAAAGTTAAATTAGAATATATTTTTACCATTTAATCCAATGTTGGTCATTAGGATTAATTTCACTTTGGAATTGGGCATAAACTAATGCCAAACTTTTCATAGATATTGTTTCAAAAAAACCCGCTATTTGTTTTGACAACGGGAATTATTTTTTAAATCAATTATTGAAATTTCTGTGTTTGGAATTCAGTAAAATGGATTAAATATTTGGAATCAGAAGGTCCAAATTATGTAATCAAGACTCTTTTGTTTTTGGACATTATGAATAGTAACGACGGTAATTATCTTTAATTATCTTGATTAATGAGTAACCGGGTAGTTAAGGATAATAAAATGATATCATAATAATACAAAAAGACCACAACATGTGTCCTAAGGCTACGGGTTGTCTCATGGCCGACCATGGGATGCCTTGTGCCAAAATTGGGGCCCCCATGGAATCAATTTTGTGAGAAAGTGACTTTTTATCTTTTTATTTTTAAAGAATGTTAAATGTGACAAAGAATGTATCACCTAAGTAAAATATTTTTAATTTTGTCTAAATAAATGATCTTTTGGACTATAAATATTCTTTAGCAATCTAAAAATATTTCCTACATCATGATATTTTTTTTATAATTTCTAGACATTAAATTTATTAAATTATCTATGAAATCATGATGATGCAGCGATTACCTCATTAATAAAGGATTTAAATAAAATGGAAATATAATGTAAACTATAAGACCTACACATGTCCAAAACCTATTGGATGAGTGGATTTCTAACCCTTATCACCTTATCCTCGAAACACATCAATGTGGGACCATTAATATCCGAAATTCATTTTAAAATAAAGTAACATTTCTTTACTTTCCAAGAGTGCCCCTCCTCTCCTCTTATAAAAGGCCCCCACCTCTACCTCCTTACCCACACTCCCAAAGCCTTTGGATCGGCCAAACCATGCCCATTTTGTCTCTCCACATCCCTCTATTACTACTTGAAGCCTAACTTTGGGCAGAAGTATTCCCAAGGAATCCTTTGAGCTCAAACCAAAGGGAGTTACCCGATTTTAAGGTAATGTCTTCACTTGAGTCCTTTTGTTTTATTTTGCTTCTCCAACCCCCTAAACTCTTTTTATTAATTTATTTTGTAACAACTACAGTATCTTAAATATACTAGTATGTTGTTATAAGAATTATTCGAGCTACACTTACACACACCTACATCTAATGGTTAAAGGACATACTGTTTCCGTGGATGGTGAATTTATGCCTCCCGAAACGATGATTGTTCAAAATTATTTTAACACCTTCAAAGGTGGACATTAAGATGTCACTATATTTATATATGATATATAATATGTTTATGTTTTCCTTAAGCTTCTGTATTTTTCATTTTGGACATACCTTTATGGTTTCCATTATGGGTAAACGCGATATCTTCATTTAAGGAAGTGCGGACTACCGCCCCCTCAAAGTGATTTGATTCGTTAAATACCATATGTGGGATGTATAAAGGATGGAAATATGATATTATATATGATATTATACAGGAATTATAATATAACTTTATATCATTATGATTCCATTCTATAAAATACGAAATAGAAATGAAAGTAGCGTTCATGCGTACGTACGGCTTACCGTCTCCATGAACGGTGCATTTCATTTATTACCTCTAAATGATTATGTAATATTATAAATACATGTATATACTGGATATATATGATATCTATGATATCTACATTATGAATACCATTCTGGATATAATGGATACATGAACAACTTGTAATTATAAAGGGTTTATTTTTGACTCAAGTACCAATGATCGTTAAAACGACCGTTATTAACTTAAATAATTACATAGTATTCATGACATGGAAATAAGTGATATAAAAGGAATAATGAAATTTAAAAAGGTTCTTAAACAAGTATAAATTAACTCAAGTTTATTATTCAGGATATTAAAGAACGATCGAGTCAAGTCGGACCCGAGGTATGGGACTTCGTCTCAATATCCTTTCATTGAGGCATATTTTGTTTTATACACAACCTTCTTTTATACAGTGTATAAACCCCTTTTGACTTTTACGTTTATTCAAAAGGAATCTTTTTTATACGAAGCGTTTACTAAATGACAAAAGTGAATGTTTTTGTCGTACGTATGCGGCGACAACGACTTCTCCGCCGCTGTGACCATTATTTGAGTTTCAGTTTCCTCTACAAGCCATACCTTTTTTTAAAAGAAAAATAAATACCATGTTTTACTTTTCTTTTATTTTGGCATTGAAAATGGTTTTCATAATGTTTTATATCAATTTTTTGTATTGATATCTTGTGATTGAAAGGTGGAAATGTTATGTTTCCTTTATGCATGTTTTATGTGATACGATTATGTTGAGGTTCTTGGGCATTATTATGAAGACGGGTGGTTCCGTGATAAACTAAGGGCGGGTGAGCCCGATATAGCTCTCCAATGCATTGGGTAACGCGAAGGAGTGAAATGTTAAGGTTTCTCCGAAGAGATTTTGGGAATATACTGTGATGGGTTTTCCAAACATAACCAAGAGGGTTACTCCCTACGTAAGAATGTTATGAATGCCTCAAGTTACCTTTATGTCTTATGATTTCTTTGATTTATTCATGATTTGATGAGGTATGTTAAAGTGCTTATGTTTTATGGGTAAAGTATGATTTCATTCTTATGTATATATGTACCCATGTTTCCTTTCCATATTTTTATATCCCTTACTGAGCTTTTTATGCTCATCCCAAGTTTTTTTGAAATGTTATTCACAGGTCAAGGGAAAGGTACATGATATGATGATAGTGTCAAGGAATTGTTAAGAAATAATCCACGTTTTATTTTAAATATATTTCCATTGATGGGAAAGAAGAATACTATCTTTATGTAACCACTTTGTTTATATATGGAATGTAATGAAAGTTTTATGATCTAATTCTCTAAAACTCTAAACCCGAAAAGATCCTCAATGTGTAATCTTGTAATAACTCAAGATTAAGTAAGGTTTAAGGCTGGGGCCTTATAGTTGGTATCAGAGGTTGGTTTAGATAACTTTAGGAGTCAGAATTATATTAAATTATTATCCAAAAATATTTTTTTATGGTCAAATTGAAGTGGTATAGTATTTGAAGATTACCATGTTGCTTCATCTAAGACATGTTTGTTCAAAATGGTTTTCCGCAGAGGAAACAGGGAAGCAGTGCTAGGAAGGCATGTAGAAGGAAATAACCTTCCGAATCAGCATCCTGAGATGGTCGGAATTGGAACGAAATAGTTTGTTGTAGTAATGGCGTAGTTGACTCAAGCGATAAATGGCGGTGGTATCCATGCACGAGATCATCCAGATCAACTGCAGAGGAACATGTCAGTGGTGGAACATTTCATGAGGCAACATCCCCCATCATTCAGAGGATCATCTGACCCTGTGCTAGCTAAAGGGTGGATTAAAGAATTGGAGAAGATTTTCGATGTCATGGGGTGTTCAGACAATCAAAAGGTTAGTCTTGCTATTTACCGTTTGGAGGGTGAAGAAGATCAGTGGTGGTCGATGGTTAAAAATATCAGGGAAACTGATGAGATTGATGCTCTCGACTGGGATGAATTCAAAGGTATGTTTCTTGAAAATTATTTTCCTAATGCTGTTCGACTTAGGATGGAAAACAAATTCTTGGAATTGAGGCAATAGGAAGACTCAGTGGCTACCTATGAAGAAAGGTTCACTCGATTGGCAAGTTATGCTCCAAATTTTATCCGAGACCTTGATAGTAAAATAAATCGTTTTTACTCAGGATTAAAGACAAAATATCGAAGGGCATTAGCATCTCGTGAGTTTAAAAGTTATGAAAAGCTTGTTCGATGTGATGAGAAGGTGGAAATGGAGTTTACTGATGATCAAGTGTTCTATAACAACCAACAGAAGAAGAGACCAAGGTGGTAGGATAAAGGGAAGAATTTTTCAAAAAAGTCTGATGGTAAGAAATCTAAGTTTCCAGTTTGTGATAAATGTGGCAAAAGGCATGCTGGGGAATGTCTTCTGAATTCTGGAAAGTGATACCGATGTGGTAATATGGGACATAAGGATCTTGATTGCACTGAAAAAGATCAAGGTGAAGGTAAGACCAAATTTGATTTACAGTTAGTGAAATGTTTTAAGTGCAATGAGATGAGTCACTATGTAAACGAGTGTCCGACAAAGAGCTTGAGTGATGGGAAGCAGTTAGACTACAAGCAGAAAGGGGTGGTGAAATCCTTTGCAACTACTTCAGCAGATGTCGGGCCATCAAATGAAGTTGTATCAGGTACTTTGTTTGTTTTTTCAGATTATGCCAGTGTGTTGTTTGATTCGGGGTTCACACATTCTTTCATCTCTGAAACCTTTTATAGTAAAATGGGAATACCATCTCAAGAAATGACTCCTGAACTTTTGGTAAAAACACCTGGGGGAAATATTGAGGCAAAAAGAATTTATAAGAATCTTCCTATCCTTATCTGTGGAAAGAACCTACTTGAAAACCTTATTGTTCTACCTCTAGTAGAGTTTGATGTTATCCTGGGTATGGATTGGCTCTCTATTTACCATGCTAAGATTGACTGTAGAGCTAAAGAAGTTTCTTTTCATAAATAATTTCAGTTTGTGTACAAGAAAGAACCCTTACTGTTGATAACTTATCAAGAGTCCAAGAAACTTGTAAAATATGGAAATGAATGTTACCTTGCACACATCGTTGAAAATAAATGAACTGTTCAGATTAATGATGTGCCAGTGGTAAATGAGTATCCTGATGTTTTTCCTGATGAGTTGCCTGGAATAATACTAAATCAGGAAGTTGAGTTTACTGTTGATTTAGTTCTTGATGCTAAGCCAATTTCAAAACCCCCTTATCAAATGGATCAAATTGAAATTTTAGAGTTGAAGGAGCAATTGCAAGATTTATTAGAGAAAGGTTTCATTCGACTTAGCACATCACCATGGGGTGCTCCTGTTTTATTTGTTAAAAAGAAAGATGGTTCAATGAGACTTTGCATTGATTATAAAGCCTTAAATAACATCACTGTTAAGAACAAATATCCTTTGCCTCATATCGATGATTTGTTTGATCAGCTCCAGGGAGCTCAGTATTTTTCAAAGATTGACTTGAGATCGGGGTACCATCAGCTGAAAGGTAAAGGAAGCAGATGTTCCAAAGACCGCGTTCCGTACAAGATATGGCCATTATGAATTTGTAGTAATGCCTTTTGGGCTAACCAATGCACCTGCTGTATTCATTGACTTAATGAATAGAATTTTCTATGAGTTCTTGGATAAGTTTGTGGTGGTTTTCATTGATGATATTTTGGTGTTTTCTAAAAGTAAAGAGGAGCATGAAAGACATTTAAGGGTTATCTTGCAAACCTTAAAAGAAAAGAAACTGTATGGAAAATTCAGCAAGTGTGAGTTTTGGTTGCAACAAATTTCTTTCCTTGGTCACATTGTTTCTAAAGATGGGATAACTGTTGATCCTGCAAAAACAAAAGTTGTGGAAGACTGGCCAAGACCCACAAATGTAACTGAGATTCGTAGCTTCCTTGGTTTGTCAGGGTATTACTGAAGTTTTGTTAGAAAATTTTTCACGGTTATCTAGTCCAATGACTAATCTAACTCGGAAGGGTGTTAAGTTTATCTGGACAAAAGAATGTGATGATTGTTTTCAGGAGTTGAAAAGAAGATTGGTGAATGCTCCAGTTTTGGCACTACCTTCCAGGAATGGTGAGTTTGTTATCTACAGTGATGCTTCATTGAAAGGACTTGGTTGTGTCCTAATGCAGAATGATCAGGTAATTGCTTATGCTTCACGACAGTTGAAAACTCATGAGGTAAATTACCCTACACATGATTTGGAATTAGCTACTGTTGTTTTTGCTTTAAAAATTTGGAGGCATCATTTGTATGGAGTAAAGTGTGAAATATATACTGATCACAAAAGTTTAAAGTATATATTCACTCAGAAAGAGTTAAACATGAGACAGAGGAGATGGCTGGAATTAATCAAGGATTATGATTGTACAATTCATTACCATCCGAGAAAAGCAAATAAAGTGGCTGATGCTTTGAGTTGAAAAAGTAATGCTTCATTAGCAATGTTGCATTTGGAACGTGATCCTTTGGTTAAGGATTTGATGAACTTTGGCATAAAAGTTTTTGGTGCAGGATGTTCTTCTATTTTGTTTCAGGTATCAGTGAGATCATCTCTATCAGATAGGATCAAGGAAGCACAGAAGCAAGACAGTGAGTTGCAGAAAAAGGTAGAGCTGGTTCAGAAAGGTAAGTTGACTGAATTCAACATTGATAATGATTGTGTTTTGAGATTTGGGAAGAGATTGTGTGTGCCTTGTGATTCACAGTTGAAGAGAGAGTTGTTATGTGAAGCTCATAGTTCTCCGTTTTCAGTTCATCCTGGCAGTACTAAGATGTACAGAGATCTGCGGGAGTATTACTGGTGGGATGGAATAAAAAGAGATATTGCTGATTTTACTGTGAAGTGTTTGACATGTTAACAGGTTAAAGCAGAGCAGCAGTTACCAAAAGGGATGCTTCAGCCTTTACCAGTGCCAGAGTGGAAATGGGAGAATATATCCATGGACTTTTTTGTGGGATTACCGAAGACATCTCGAGGTAATAATGCAATCTGGGTTATTGTTGATTGCTTGACTAAATTTGCTCATTTCCTTGATATACGAGATACTTTTTCCCAAGATCAACTTTCCCATTTGTATCTTAAAGAGATAGTCTGGTTACATGGAGTTCCCATCTCCATTGTATCTGATCGTGATCCCAGGTTCACTTATAACTTTTAGAAAGGCCTTCAGAAGTCGTTGGGTACTAAATTAAATTTTAGTACATCTTTTCATCCTCAATCAGATGGGCAGTCAGAAAAAAAAATTCAGACCTTGGAGGATATGCTACGAGCTTGTTCGATGGATTATCAGGGAAGTTGGGACCAACATCTTTCTTTGGTTGAATTTTCATATAATAACAGTTTTCATTCCAGTATACAGATGGCACCATTTGAGGCATTATATGGGAACCGGTGTCGAACTCCAGCTTTCTGGGATGAAGTGGGTGAAAGGAAGTTGATGGGACCAGAATTGGTAGAAGATATGGTAGAAAAAGTTCAGCTGATTCAGAAACACATGAGAACAGGTCAGAGTAGGCAGAAGAGTTATGCAGACAACAGGAGGAAGGATCTAACTTTTGAGGTAGGTGATCATGTTTTTCTCAAAGTCTCACCATGGAAAAGTGTGATGAGATTTGGTAAGAAAGGAAAGCTGAGTCCAAGGTTCATTGGACCATATGAAATTCTGGAGAGAGTTGGATCAGTTGCATACCGGGTGGCTTTACCTCCGAGTTTATCTCAGGTACACAATATTTTTCACGTTTCGATGTTGAGAAAGTATATGCCAGATCCATCTCATGTTTTGAGTCCAGAGGTAGTTCAGCTGGAAGAGAACCTATATTATGAGGAACAACCGGTCCAAATTCTTGACCACAGGGAGCAAGTGTTATGAAATAAGGTGATTAATCAGGTAAAGGTTTTGTGGAAAAACCACATGATGGAAGAGGCAACATGGGAATCTGAAAATGCAATGAGGGATAAGTACCCCCATTTATTCGATAAGTAAATAAATTGTGGGGACGCAATTTTCTAAAGGGGGGAAGGATGTAACATCACAAGTAAGTAATGAATAATATATATTTTTATCTATGTCTATTAATGAATTATATAGTGTTTTAGAGGCTTAAAATGAATATAAATCCAATCTTAAGCATGGAATACACTAATATTTTTTTAAAAGATCGTTTTACTTCCTTTTGATGGCAAACCATTTTTAAATCTATCTTTTGACAATTTTATAATCTATATTTTTCAAAATAAACTTATTATTTATAATTGGGACATCAAAATTTACTTCGTGTGAATTTTTGGTATTTTTCTGACAATGTTCATTTTTTAATGAATAGTGAAAAATACTACATTTTACATCAAAACTACTTTTTAATCTACTTTATTTATATGATTAGATTATTTTTTGAATTGGTTTTAAAGTTAAATTAGAATATATTTTTACTATTTAATCCAATGGTGGTCATTAGGATTAATTTCACTTTGGAATTGGGCATAAACGAATGCCAAACTTTTCATAGATATTGTTTCAAAAAAACCCGCTATTTGTTTTGACAACGGGAATTATTTTTTAAATCAATTATTGCAATTTCTGTGTTTGGAATTCGGTAAAATGGATTACATATTTGGAATCAGAAGATCCAAATTATGTAATCAAGACTCTTTTGTTTTTGGACATTATGAATAGTAACGACGGTAATTATCTTTAAATATCTTGATTATTGAGTAATCAGGTAGTTAAGGATAATAAAATGATATCATAATAATACAAAAAGACCACAACATGTGTCCTAAGGCTACTGTTTGTCTCATGGCGGACCATGGGATTCCTTGTGCCAAACTTGGGGGCCCCATGGAATCACTTTTGTGAGAAAGTGACTTTTTATCTTTTTATTTTTAAAGAATGTTAAATGTGACAAAGAATGTATCACCTAAGTAAAATATTTTTAATTTTGTCTACATAAATGATATTTTGGACTATAAATATTCATTAGAAAGATAAAAATATTTCCTACATCATGATATTTTTTTTATAATTTTTATACATTAAATTTATTAAATTATCTATGACATCATGATGATGCAACGATTACCTCATTAATAAAGGATTTAAATAAAATGGAAAGATAATGTAAAATCTAAGACCTAAACATGTCCAAAACCTATTGGATGAGTGGATTTAGAACCCTTATCACCTTATCCTCGAAACAAATCAATGTGGGACCATTAATATCCGAAATTCATTTTAAAATAAAGTAACATTTCTTTACTTTCCAAGAGTGCCCCTCCTCTCCTCTTATAAAAGTCCCCCACATCTACCTCCTTACCCACACTCCCAAAGCCTTTGGCTCGGCCAAACCCTGCCCATTTTGTCTCTCCACATCCCTCTATTACTCATTGAAGCCTCACTTTAGGCATAAGTCTTACCAAGGAAGCCTTTGAGCTCAAACCAAAGGGAGTTACCCGATTTTAAGGTAATGTCTTCACTTGAGTCCTTTTGTTTTATTTTGCTTTTCCAACACCCTAAACTCTTTTTATTCATTTCTTTTGTAAAAACTCCAGTATCTTCAATATACTAGGATGTTTTTATAAGAAGTATTAGAGCTACACTTACACACACCTACATCTAATGGTTAAAGGACATACTGTTTCCGTGGATGGTGAATTTATGCCTCCCGAAATGATGATTGTTCAACATTCTTTTAACACTTTCAAAGGTGTCCATTAAGATGTCACTATATTTATATATGATATATAATATGTTTATGTTTTCCTTAAGATTCTGTATTTTTCATTTTGGGCATACCTTTATGGTTTCCATTATGGGTAAACGCGATATCTTCATTTAAGGAAGTGCAGACTACCGCCCCCTCAAAGTGATTTGATTCGTTGAATACCATATGTGGGACGTATAAAGGATGGAACTATAATATTATATATTATATTATACTGGAATTATAATATACCTTTATATCATTACTATTCCATTCTATAAAATACGAAATAGAAATGAAAGCAGCGTTCATGCGTACGTACGGCTTACCGTCTCCATGAACGGTGCATTTCATTTCTTACCTCTAAATGATTATGTAATATTATAAATGCATGTATATACTGGATATATATGATATCTATGATATCTATATCATGAATACCATTCTGGATATAATGGATACATGAAAAACTTGTAATTATAAAGGGTTTATTTTTGACTCAAGTACCAATGATCGTTAAAACGACCGTTATTAACTTAAATAATTACATAGTGTTCATGACATGGAAATAAGTGATATAAAAGGAATAATGAACTTTAAAAAGTTTCTTAAACAAGTAGAAATTAACTCAAGTTTATTATTCAGGAGATTAAAGAACGATCGAGTCAAGTCGGACCCGAGGTATGGGACTTCGTCTCAATCTCCTTTCATTGAGGCATATTTTGTTTTATACACAACCTTCTTTTATACGGTGTATAAACCCCTTTTTACTTTTACGTTTATTCAAAAGGAATATTTTTTATACGAAGCATTTACTAAACGACAAAAGGGAATGTTTTTGTCATACGTATGCGGCGACAACGACTTCTCTGCCGCCGTGACCATTATTTGAGTTTCGACTTCCTCTACAAGCCATACCTTTTTCTTAAAAGAAAAATAAATACAATGTTTTACTTTTCTTTTATTTTGGTATTGAAAATGGTTTTCATAATGTTTTTATATCAATGTATTGTATTGATATCTTGTGATTGAAAGGTGGAAATGTTATGTTTCCTTTATGCATGTTTTATGTGATATGATTATGTTGAGGTTCTTGGGCATTATTATGAAGATGGGTGATTCCGTGATAAACTAAGGGCGGGTGAGCCCGATATAGCTCTCCAATGCATTGGGTAACGCGAATGAGTGAAACATTAAGGTTTCTCCGAATAGATTTAGGGAATATACTGTGATGGGTATTCCAAACGTAACCAAGAGGGTTACTCCCTACACAAGAATGTTATGAATGCCTCAAGTTACCTTTATGTCTTATGATTTCTATGATTTATTCATGATTTGATGAGGTATGTTAAAGTGATTATGTTTTATGGGTAAAGTATGATTTCATTCTTATGTATATATGTACCCATGTTTCCTTTCCATATTTTTATATCCCTTACTGAGCTTTTTACGCTCATCCCAAGTTTTTTTGAAATGTTATTCACAGGTCAAGGGAAAGGTACATGATATGATGATAGTGTCAAGAAAGTGTCAAGAAAGAATCCACGTTTTATTTTAAATATGTTTCCATTGATGGTAAAGAAGAATACTATCTTTATGTAACCACTTTGTTTATATGTGGAATGTAATGCAAGTTTTATGATCTAATTATCTAAAACTCTAAACCCGAAAAGATCCTCAATGTGTAATCTTGTAATAACTCAAGATTAAGTAAGGTTTAAGGCTGGGGCCTTATACATCATCATTTTGGGAATCAGGGAACGTTATATACATGATACATAGGCCCATTTGAGATACTTGAATGGGTTGGTGTGGTGACATATTGGCTGGATTTTCCACCACAGTTCAGTGAAGTTCATAATGTGTTTCGTGTATCTCAATTGAAAAAGTATCATCCAGATCCTGAACATGTGATTAAATAGGATCACATTGACCTAGAGCTAGATGCTTTATTTGTGCATGTGATAGTATGTATTATGGATAGGAAAGAGAAGTATTATATGGTAAAAACATTGGTCTAGTGCAAGTTTTGTGGCAACATGTTTGAATTCAGGAAGAGACTTAGGAATGGGAGAAATAAATGATCGAGCAGTGGCCCAAACTCTTTCTAGATAATAGTGGTTTTCTACTTTCTAAGGATGGAAATGCTAATGGTGGGGGAATGTAGTACCAAACAGAATATTGATCCGCTCCAACTCCTCGACATTTATTGAATACCAAAATAAACATTTAATTAAATAATTCATTCATCAATAAATAAAATTAAGATTTTATTTAAAATCCAGTGAATAAATATTTATTTAATATTCATATAATCAAATAAATTATTTATTAATAAATAAATAATTATTTATAACCTTGAGAATATTAGAAATCAATGAAACTTGAATAAAATTATTTTTCAGTCTTGATAATAATATTCTTTTCAATAATTAAATTCAATTAGAATTTATTCAAGGTTAACATAAACACTTAGCACGTGACCCTCTATGATTATTTCTCATTGGATTTAGTTGGGCTTGACTAAAGTACAAGATTACTATCTTACAACGAGTCAAGGTTACTAAGAGAAAGAAATTAATATCATAAGGAAAACAACCATATATGAACACTCACTATCTAATATAATCCCTTTGTCACAATATCTTATCGAGAAGGTTTCACATTCATGTTATCAAACTTTATGCTTGATACACATTTCTTTAACTATCTAAAATAAACAAGTCATTACACCATGATCATGGAATTTAATGTAATGGATATATTTTAATAAAAGGGTATGGATATCAGCTTCCATAAATATGGAAGGGAAAAATCATTCCTCGACTTATCTATTAATGACTATAATGACCCAAAATTTTATTAATAAAAATTCCTCTTAATCTAATTAAATGTATTATTATGTAAAATGGTTATATAAAACATATGAAATTATTTGGTTTTATGTTTTTTTATTTTAAAATACTATTAATAATTGTTACCGTTTCTAATATATCCATTGAACAATGATCACATGATTAGTATAAATGTAGGGCTTTAACAAATCCAATTTACTCAGACAAAGGAAGCGATGACCTCATCCAGTATAATTGCTCTATACGAAGCCCATTTTTCAGAGCTCAGAAAGAAGGTAGCATCACTGGGATTCAATCTTGACCAAGCCCAAGCCGAGCTTCAACACGTTAAGCTTGAATGGAATCACCTATGGGAGAAGTGGAAGTTAATAGACATTACCACCTGAGCGATGTTATCTGAGCCACCCCAAGAGTCTGTCACCATCGCACACATCACCCTTAGGTCATATGCAGGTGTTATAAAGGATTATGTAACAATACCCTAGAATTATGATTATGTGAATTATTTTTTGTATGGAATAAATAATATACATTCATTTTATTATTGTTACTTTGCAAATAGTTTTTAAAGCACAAATAGTATTTTTAGTTAATATTCAATTAATAAATCTATTTTGATGAATTAATGTATTTTTAATTAAATAATATTTTAATAAAATATTATTACTAAATTAATTTTTATTAAATATAAATGACCATATAATTTTTATGAATATAATTGTAATTTTTATTAAGGTTTGAAAGCTGTTTTTTTCAAAACCCATGAATTTTCGATAAATGTCAGTTTTTATTTTAAAAGTAAAAATTCACATATTTTGAAAATTATTTAGATAAAATGAATAATATTTTTTGAATTATGACTTTTAAATTATCCAATGGTGAATTTTTCATAATTTGCTGAGATAATTTAATTTTTGTGTAAAAATTAAATACCCTTTAAATATATAATGTGTTTTATGACATTATAATGACCCAATAGTGATGTAATAAAATATTATAAAAGGTATTTTAGGACAATATATGTTTTAAATTTAAAATAATGTGATTTTATTTTTGTTTGATTTATTTTACAAAGCCTTAGTGGACCCTCTAAGACTTATAAAACATTTTAACATTTTAAAAGAATTTCCTTGAGAGTGTGACTCACCCCCACATAAGAAAGACTAATATTTTAATAAGTTCTTATATCGGTCTTATAAAATAATGTTTTCTAATCCAATGTCAAAAACCATGGGCAAAAACCATGGGATGGTTTGTGGTTTTTATTAGTTTAATGTGTAGTGTCCAAAACCTAAATAATAAATAATTCCCTCTCCTTTCTTTTATAAACCCACTAAATCTCCCATTCCTATTCACTAAAACCATTTGTAACTCAACCAAACCCCAAACTACTATCTCTATAATCCTCCCAAGTTTCCTGAATCTCCCAAGAAACCTCTATTAAGCCTCTCTCAAGCCTTTGGGATCACATTTCCAAGTAATGGATTTCTTCCTCTCTCATTTTTGTACAGGTTTCTTTATGTTGCTATACTCTTGTAATTTCAATTAAAAATGTTGGGGTATGATTTATCAACTCAACTATAATTCCATAATTATGTTTTAATGATTATATACCCCTTTATCTCTTATTAATTCCTCCCATGTACACCCGTTACCATGCAAAAATTCTGGAAGGGATTTCTCCCTCCTCATTTACATTCAAGCAATTATTTTATATTATGAATCTAAATTCCATTAAATATTTTGGGACATGTAACTATATGAACCATTACTTTACATTTCATGTAAATATGACGAGATTCCCCTTTCTCTCTCATCAACCATTTTTATGAATTCTTATGTCATGCCATTATGCTGCTGAAATTGCACCGCAATTTTCCAAGCCAAAGTCATTGTGTAGTGAATACCATGACCATTTCTCTATAAAAGGTATTCAACTTTATGAACATTTACTTATTGATTATATATTTTAATGTATTAATTACACATTCCTTTATCATGAAATACATTATGATGTTTAATGAATCTATGTTGTATGATCTATGCAGAATACTTATGCATGAAATGAAATGATTAAGAAGGGTGCACCTTGATAGTGCTCTAATGCATTGGGTAAATATTAGTATCATGATACATAAAGTGTAATGAGGTTTTTCTCATTATAATTCAAGTAAAATGATGGTTTAATCATTATCCATGTGAAATGAGGATTGGATCATGCTAATATCATGTTAAATGTTGTTGCCACATTTCCATGTTATGATAATCATGTTATATCATGTATTTATGTTCATGTTTCTCTTGTGCTCCATTGATATGACTATTACCTAAAGTGTATTGTATTATTAATGTTATGCCTTGTTTACTCCATTAATATCCTTTATAGATCAACCCTTTCTTATTTATGTCCTTAGGTTATCCCATGCAATGTTAAGTACGAGGGATTGTTGTGGTGATGTAAAAGAAGTTTTCAATAAAGATGTTTTTTGTTCTAAGTTGTTATGTAATGTCCCTAATTTCCCAATAAAATAGAACTCTTGATCCTCAAAGTTTTCTTAAGTGAAAGTTTATGTAATAAACCATGTTTAAGTGTGTAATAAAGAGTAGGGTTGTTATAGTTGGTATCAAAGGATAGGTTTAGTTATTTTTGAGATTAGGATTATAAAACCCTAGTTAAAGCCTTAGGGATAAGACTAAATATAATAAAAACATCCCTAAATTTTGGTGAGTATTGAGTAAGTGGTTTATCAGGAAAATACACCCCTATCTAGATACGATCTGGTAGAAGCAGCTCTAGCACAGATGTATCTAGGGGTAAAACCCGAAAACACTACTTTGAGTTAGACTTGAACGAGAACTAGTGCATGACAACAGGCCTTACTGCACTCTTGGTTATGACACTCCTGAGAGATATGCTTTGGTAAATTAATAAGCTTAGTATGAACCATTATTAATGGAATTAAAAAAATACCCCTAAGAATATATGTTGCGAAGTAGATCATGGATAACATAGATAAGTTAAGGAAATAAATGTAATTTATAAGTTATCCATTTTTTTCATTGGATTCCCCTTTATGTGTTATCCCTAAATTTCCTTTTATTTCAGATAATGGCCAGTAATAGGAGAACTCATGCTAACAACTGATGTGAAGATCAATGTGATGACTGTTCTAATGAGATTCCCAATTTGATGGGAGCAAGAATCAAAACCTTTTTCATGATACTCTCTCAGTTAACTCAAGTTTTCAATAGAAACATGGGTCAAGAGGAACATTAAACCCCCCTAAGAAAGAACAAGTCACAATCGAGAGCTACATGAGACAAATGCCTTCTACTTTTAATCGATTATCTGATCCCTCAATTACCGAACAATGGATCAACTCCATTGAAAAGATATTCTCCATCCTTCAATGTTCTGAACAAGAGAAGGTTCTTCTAGATGATTATTGTATGGAGGGTGAATATGATCAATGGTGGACATTGATAAAAAATATGAAGCCTAAGGAAGAGATCTTGGTGTTGGAATAAAAGGATTTCTGGAAAATGTTTTTCGATAAGTACTTTCTGCGCACCCTCCAACTTAATATGGAAAGGGACTTCCTTTACCTCATAAAAAAAGACGATGAATCCATTAGATCATATGAGGAAAACTTCACAAGGCTTGAAAAATATGCCTCCATCTTTATCGTTACCCTCAAATGCAAGGTTGAACACTTATTTGGTGGGATAAAACCTATCCTATGGAAAATACCTAGCGATCTGTGACTTCGAGAGCTATAAGGAAATTGTCCGATGTGCCCTCAAAGTCAAAATGGAGATCAGAGAATCTCAGGGGTATCATGGGGATAAGAAGCGCAAGGTGGAATTTAATTTTGGTAGTTTGATGGATAATCCAATGGAAGAAATTCCAGCACCCCACTTTCTAATGGTGTAGAAATAAGCATGCTAGAAGTTGACTGAAGGGTAAGAGGATATCCTTTAGGTGTGGAAGAGAAGGGAACTTGGATATTAACTACCGTTAAGAAAAACCCATTGCTGCAAAAAAGGATAGGAATGCTCCATTTGACCCCCAATGCATTGTTCATTGCTTCAACTACAAAGAACCAGGGAACATTGCAAACTACTGCCCTAAGACCAGGGTTTTTGGAGGCAACCAAAAACCTCCAAGGTAGCAAGGGCAAGCTTTTTCCATCACTATCGCCAAAGTGAACCCTAACAACGAAGTGATGATATTTACTCTAGTAGTTCATTCAAGAATAGCGGACATACTTTTTGATTTTGGTTCTACACATTATTTTATATCCCAAAAGTTTGGTAGAACAATACCAACACTACCACAAATCATGGAAGTAAAGTTGTAGGTGAGAACAATAAATGGGATAATCATTGCATCCCATGAATATAAATCCTCCCCTGTCATAATTTTCAGTTTTAACTTCTTATAGAATCTCATCATACTCCCTCTAGTGTAATTTGATGCAATTCTTGGCATGGATTGGCTTTCCTTATATAGATCCAACATAAATCTCCATAAGAGGGAAATCACTCCATATGGAGAATTGACCCCTGATTCTATACAAGTGCAAGGAGGAGGATGAATCCTCTTTGGCACCATCATCTCAAGTGCGGATATTACTTCCCTATGAGTATGCGTATCTTTCTCAAATGATTGATTCTAAGGAAGTAACCATCCTCAAAGACATGCCTAGTGTGAGGGAATTCGCTGAAGTGTTTCCCGAGGAATTTACTAGTCTTCCTCCTAGAAGAGATATTGAATTCTCAATTGATCTTATACCTGGGGCATTACCAATATCCAAGAATCCATATAGAATGGATGTTGTAGAGCTTGAGGATCTAAATAAACAACTACAAGAGAATCTGGATAAAGGGTTTATATTCCCAAGTGCTTCACCATGGGGTGCACCAGTCCTCTTCTTCAAGAAGAAGGATGGGTCAATGCGCCTTTGCATTGATTATCATGAGCTCAAAAAAATCACGATAAAGAACAAGTATCCTATACCTAAAATTGATGACTTGTTCTACCAGGTACGTGGAGCACAATACTTATCCAAGGAGGATTTTCGGTCAGGATATTACCAAGTAAGGGTGAAGAAGGAGAATATCCCCAAGTATACTTTTCGTACATGGTATAGGCACTATGAATTTATAGTCACACCTTTCGGACTCACTAATGCTTTGAAAATATTCATGTACTCGATGAATAGAGTCTTTAGATATTACCTCAAATTTTTTTTGGTAGTCTTTATAGAAGATATTCTAATATACTCCAAAACCAAGGAGGAGCATGAGGAGAATCTAAGCACTATACTAGAGTCCTTACTAAAGGATAACCTCTATGAAAATTATAGCAAGTGTGAGTTCTGGTTGAAGGAAGTCTCATTCTTGGGTCATATAATCACAAGCAATGGGATATCCGTGAACACCTCCAAGACACCTACAATTGAGGGATGGACGAGACCAACATCGATGACATATATTCATAGCTTCCTGGGGTTAGCTGGATATTATCGCCGATTTGTGAGAAATTTCTCATGATTGTCAAACCCTCTTACCAAGATAACTTGAAAGGGAGTCAAGTTTTCTTAGAGTGATGAATGTGAAGATAGATTTAAGGAGTTTAAATGGAGGATTATCACCACACTCATGCTCAAATTACCCACAAGTGGAGAACGTTTTGTGGTATTTAGTGATGCTTCGAAGAAGGGCCTGAGATGTGTGTTGATGAGAAATGATAGTCATTTCCTATGATTCAAGGAAATTAAAATTTCATGAGAAAAACTATCCAACACATGATCTGGAGTTGGCCGTAGTAATATTCTCTTTGAAAATTTGGCAGCATTACCTCTTTGGGGAAAAGTGTGAAATATATACGGATCAAAAAAGCCTCAAGTATATATTCACCTAGAAAGAGTTGAATATGTGCCAATGAAGATGGTTAGATCTGATCAAAGACTATGAATATTCAATCCATTACCACCCTGGGAAAGCGAATAAGGTGGCAGATGCTTTAAGCAGAAAGGACCCAATAATTCTTTCATTGATGAGAATTGAAAAGGACCCAATCTTCTTAGATTTGATGAATATGGACATGAGAATCATAAAGAAGGGAACATCATCAATACTTTCACAAATTATTGCTCAAACATCTCTTTTGGAAAGTTTAAAGGATGCTCAAAAGGATTATGTGAGAATTTAGAAGAAAGTGGAAATGATCAGAAAAGGGAAATCCTCAGAGTTCAATGTTAATGAAGAAGGAATTGTGAGATTTGGGACAATACTATGTGTTCCATAAAATCCATATTTAAAGAATAAACTTTTGGATGATTCACATAGTTAGAATTTCTCAATTCACCCAGGAAACACAAAGATGTATCGAGATCTCAGAGAGCATTATTGGTGGGATGACATGAAGAAGGAGATCACTGAGTATACATCAAAGTACCTGGTATATCAGTAAGTGAAGGATGAGAGGTATAAGTCTAAGGGGATGATGAAACCATTATCCATACCAACATAGAAATGAGAGAACATCACCATGGACTTTATCTTTGGAATTCTAAAAACATCCAAAGGAAACAATTCTATCTGGGTTGTTGTGGATTGTCTTACAATGACTGTACTCTTCATTTCAATTATAGAGGATTTATCATTAGATCAACTAGCATAGATATATATCAGATAAGTGGTAAGGATGCATGGAGTACCGCTATCTATTGTATCCGATCAAGATCCAAGATTCACCTCTAAGTTCTGGAAGAGTCTTCAACATGCTCTGAATACTGATCTGAACTTCAGTATGACTTATCATCCTCAAACTGATGGCCAATCTGAGCAGACTATCTAAACACTTGAGGACATGTTTAGAGCATGATCAATGGACTTCAAAGGAGTATGATATCAAAATCTTCCTATGGTTTAGTTCTCTTACAATAACAATTTCCACTCAAGCATCCAAATGGCTCCTTATGAAGCCCTTTATGGGAAGAGGTGCAGAACACCGACATGTTGGGATGAAGTTGGGGAGAGAAAACTACCAGGTATAGAAATGTTTGAAGAAATGGTGGAGAAGGTTAAGACC
Source organism: Viscum album (assembly GCA_963277665.1). Classification (NCBI taxonomy): domain Eukaryota; kingdom Viridiplantae; phylum Streptophyta; class Magnoliopsida; order Santalales; family Viscaceae; genus Viscum; species Viscum album. The sequence goes on along the minus strand of OY728145.1, from coordinate 56,642,660 downwards.
ATACATCATCACATTAAATCTACTCAATGTTGAAAAAAGAGATATGCTGATAATCATCAATGAGACCTTGAGTTTGATGTTGGAGATATGGTATTCCTCCACATATCTCCATGGAAGAGAGTTATGAGATTTTGGAATAAGGGAAAGCTTAGTCCAAGGTAAATTGGCCCTTTTGAGATCCTTGATCACATTGGAGAATTGGCCTATCGAATAACACTCCCACCAAACCTATCTTAAGTACATGATGTATTCCATGTATCACTATTGAGGAAGTACATACCTAACCCATTGCATGTAATCAATACATAGGTGGTACCATTGGAGAATTACCTCTCCTATGAAGAGAATCCTATGAAGATCTTAGATCATTGGGAAAAAGTTATACGAAATAATAAAATGCCCCTCGTTAAGGTGTTGTGGCGAAACCACAAGTTTGAAGAACAAATGCGGGAATAAGAGGAAGTGATAAAGTAGAGTTACCCTCATCTGTTTTAGTGTGGGAAAAGGAAATTTTGAGGGCACAATTTCTTAAGGGGGGAATATTGTAATGACCCAAAATTTTATTAATGAAAATTCCTATTGATCTAATTAAATGTATTATTATGTAAAATGGTTATATAAAACATATTCAATTATTTGGTTTTATGTTTTTTTTTGGATTTTAAAATACCGTTAAGAATTTTTACCATTACTAATATATTTGTTGAACAATGATCACATGATTAGTATAAATATAGGGCTTTAAAAAATCCAATTTACTCAGAAAAAGGAAGTGATGACCTCATCCAGTAGAATTGCTCCATACAAAGTCCTTTTGTCAAAGATCAGAAAGGAGGTAGCGTTATTGGGCATCAGTCTTGACCAAACCCAATTCGATCTTCAACACGTTAAGCTTGAACGGAATCACCTATGGGAGAAGTGGAAGTTAGTAGAGATTACCACCTGAGCGATGTTATCCAAGCCACCCCAAGAGTCTGTCACCATCACACACCTTACCCTTAGGTCATATGAAGGTGTTATAAGGGTTTATGTAACAAGACCCTATCACTATGATTATGTTCACTATTTTTGTATAGAATAAATAATATACATTCATTTTATTATTGTTAATTTGTAAATAGTTTTTAAATCATAAATAGTATTTTTAGTTAATATTCAATTAAGAAATATATTTTGATGAATTAATGGATTTTTGAATTAAATAATATTTTAATAAAATATTATTACTAAATTACTTTTTATTAAATATAAATGATCGTATAATTTTTGTGAATACAATTGTAATTTTTATTAAGGTTTGAAAGTTGTTTTTGACAAAACCCATGAATTTTTGATAAATGTCAATTTTTATTTTAAAAGTAAAAATTCAAATATTTAGAAAATTATTTAGATAAAATGAATATTATTTTTTGAATTAGGATTTCGAAATTATCCAATGGTGAATTTTTCATACATTTCTGAGATAGTTGAATTTTTGGGTAAAAATCAAATACCATTTTAATATATAATCTGTTTTATGACATCATAATGACCCAATAGTGATGTAATAAAATTATATTCGGAAAATATATGTTTTAAATTTAAAATAATATTATTTTAGGTTTGTTTTATTTATTTTACAAATCTTTAGTGGACCCTCCAAGACTTATAAAACATTTTAACTATTTTAAATGATTTCCTTGAGAGTGTGACTCACCTCCACATAAGAAATCCTAATATTTTAAGAATTTTGGACATTTAACTTATAAAATAATTTTTTACACTCCCATTTGGCAAAAAACATGGGCAAAAACCATTGGTTGGTTTGTGTTTTTTATTAGTTTAATGTGTGGTGTCCAAAACCTAAATAATAAATAATTCCCTCTCTTTTCCTATATAAACCCACCCAAGATCCAACTTACTATTCACTAAAATACTTTGTATATCTACCAAAATCTACTCTCTACTCTATATAATCCCGAAAAGGTGCCCCAAGATCCCAAGAATCCTCTCTCAAGCCTCTCCCAAGCATTTGGGATCACACTTCCAAGTAAGGGATTTATTCCTTTCTCATTTTTTGTCCAAATTTCATTATGTTGTAATACCCTATTTTTTTCAATTAAAAATTCTGGGGGTATGATTTTGAACCTCCAACATAATTACATACCTATTTTTTAATTATTAGAGACCTCTTTATCTCTCATTAATGGCTCCCATGTACACCCATTACCATGCTGAAATTTTGTAAGGAATTTCTCTCTTATCATTTACATTCAAGAAATTATTTTGTATTATGAATATAAATTCCATTACATATTTTGGGAAATGTATCTATATGACCCCATTAATTTAAATTTCATGCAAATATTATGATACACCCATTTCTCTCTAATCAACCATTTTTATGAATTCTTATGTCACGCCGTTATGCTGCCGATATTGCACCACGATTTTCCAAGCCAAAGTCATTGTGTTGTGAATACCATACTCATTTCTCTATCAAGTGTATTCAATTTTATTAATATTTACTTATTGATTATAGAGATTCATGTATGAATTCCACATTCCTTTATTGTGGAATAAATTATGATGTTTAATAAATCCATGTTATATGATCCATGTGGAACACTTATGCATGAAATGAAATGATTAAGAAGGGTGTGCCCTGATAGTGCTAAAATGCATTGGGTAAAGATTATTATCATGATATTTCAAGTGGAATGAGGTTTTACTCATGATAATTCAAGTTCAATTAAGTTTTACTCATGATCCATGTGCAATGATCCTTGGATCATGTTAATACCATGTTAAGTGTTGTTTCCACATTTCCATGTTATGATAATCATGCTATATCATTCCTTTATGTTCATGTTTCTATTATGCTCCATTGATATGACTATTTCCTAACATGTACTACATTATTAATGTTATACCATGTTTACTCCATTACTGGGCTTTATAGCTCACCCTTTTCTTATGCATGTTCTCAGGTTATCCCATGCAATACTAAGTACGAAGGAATGTTGTGGTCATGTAAAAGAAGTATTCAATAAATATGTTGTGTTTTTATTTTCTAAGTTATTATGTAATGTTCCTAATCCCCAAATACACTATAACTCTCAATAATTATATTTGTCTTAAGTGTAAGTTTATGTAATAAATCATGCTTAATTGTGTAATAAAGAGAATGGTTGTTATAATGACATTCATTCATGATTCACCCAACACACCCCACTTCCCGCAACCATATGGAATCATAGTTATGGTCAGTAAATTTAGGTGCATGAGTCATGGCATGAATCAATGATAATATTAAAGTATAAGGACCATTAAACATTCTAGTATATAGGAATATCCAATGACACCAAAACATGTATAATTCCTACTGGAAGGTATGTTCCCATAATCTATCATCTTGGTGATTACCATGTGTGAACTTCATGAGAAGAAGCCTCATCCGCTTATGAGTACTCACACATGATAATATACATACTATGTGCCCTATCATAGTAGGTTATTTGATCATATATCTATATTTAAGAATATTCTCATGGTATGTCAAGGTTCTCATCATAGCAGGGAACTGTTATGACCTTATCAATGCGAAAGATTACCTATAACATTATTATATTAAATTCGTGAAGAATAATGAGTAATATGTAATAATATGTTTTATTAATATCCAAAACTTTGAATATACATGTAATCAAAGTAAACTTAGTTAGTTTTAGAACACCAACTCCAACGAACTCCGACTTGAAGTAGAGCCAACTGTTTACAACTTCAGTCTTCTTTACCTCACATAATGATCATGTTTCTTCTAAGTTAAGGATTCCATAAAGGGGGTTCACCACATTGTATTCCATGGAAATTATACTCATTTTAAGATCACCTCACTGAGAAGAATACCTCAATAGATGATATTTCTAAAATATATGATTCATCCATTGATGTGACCTTGTCCCCTTAGCAAGATCCACCATTGCAATATTATCACAGTAAAGTGTGGTAGGATCTTTACTATTATGTACCACGTCAAGATATTGGATGAAGTTTCATATCCATACTGCTTATTTATATGTCTCAGAAGATTCAATATAATTAGACACTACTGTAGAATCTATGACCACAACCTTCTTTGAAATCTTATAGCTCACAACACCTCCATCAAAGTGAAGATACATCCCATCTATGATTTCAAATCATCATGATCTATTTGGAAACTAGAATTTACATATCCTTTGATGACTAGTTTCTCATCTCCTCCATGGACTATGAATATTTCTTTAGGATACCTTAAATACATAAGGATAGTCTTGACTGACATCCAATGGTGATAACCCAGGTTAGTTTGATATCTTTCTACCACACTCAAGGCGTAAGCAACATCTAGCCTAGTATATATCATAGCATACATGACTAACCCAATTGATTATGCATATAAAATTATTTCCATTCTATGAATTTTTTCATGTGTTTGAGGATATATTTTCCTATAAAGATGAATTCCATGTGACATTGAAAATAATACCCTCTTGTATTATTCCATACTAAATATTTTCAATATCTTTTCAATATAATTACTTTGACATAATCTAATCAGTCTCTTAGAAATATCATGATAGATCTTGATCTCAAGAATGCATGTTTCCTCACCTAAGTCCTTTATAGAGAATAATTTATTCAACCAAGAATTAATAGACTATAATATTGGTACTAATTTTCCAATAAATAATATGTCATCAACATATAATATTAAGAAAATTATGGTAATCACACTAAACCACTTATAAATACAAGGCTTTCATTCATTCTCTATGAAACCAAATTATTTTATGGATTCATCAAACTAAATGTTCCATGTTATGGATGATTGATTTAATCTATAAATAGATTTTTTAAACTTTTATATCTTGTTGGAATACCTTGTATTTACATAACCTTTATGTTGTGTCATATTGCCATATTCCTGAAGGTTCACATTAAGAAAGGATGTTTTAACATCAATTTTACAAATCTCATATTTGAACCCTTTTACAACTATTCGCCCCTTATAGGTACTGATTTTTCCATCCATGTATAGTTTCTTCTTTAATACCCATTTGTGACCCACAATCCTTACATCCATTGGAGGATCTACCAAAATCTAGACTTAGTTTTGATACATGGAATCCATTTCAGAATTCATGGATTCTTACCACTTGAAAAAAATCTATGCTACCTGCTAGATTCCTTATAGGTTAGAAGATTATTATTATAAACTAATAATGAGTCACCATCCTTAGTGATTAAAAACCATATTTTTTTGATTCTCTAACCTCTATTGTACTCCTATGTAGCACTTGTGTCTTTGAAGCATTTTATTCTTTTAGGGGGATTTTTGGAATATGTTCCTATGTTAACTCTTGTAAACATTGATCCTAAACTTCATTAAATTTTATCTCACTCCCAATATATATTTTAGATATTTTATCCCTTATAAAAAAATATGGCATGCCTTTCCACTATTACATTTTTATTTGAGGGGTTATATAGGTAATATCCACTTGTTTTCTTAGGGTAACCTATAAAGGTACCATTTATTCATCAAGGTGAAAGTTTATTACCTAAAGAGGCCTTAAAATACACTTCAAAACCCCACACATGTAATTATGAAAACATAAGTTTCTTTCCATTTCGTAATTGGTATGGTATGCCATTTTAATATGTAGTTGGAACTTGTTTTAGTATTTATAATTATATTTATAACGTGTATCCCCAAAAAGGATAATAGAATACTTTCATGACTCATCATTGATCTCACCATGTATAATAGAGCATGATTCCTCATTTCACTTACAAAATTCCATTGACGTGTATAAGGAGGAGTGAGTTGGGACAAGATCCTAAACCCCCATAAATAATGAATGAACTCTTGATTAAGATATTCTCCACCATGGTATGAGTGAAGTTTCTTAATCTTCTTACCAAGTTGGTTATCAAATTCATTCTTTTATTCCTTGAATCCCTAAAAATAATCTGACTTATACCTAATCAAGTATACATATCCATATATATTCTAAAATCATCATTAAAAGTCATGAAATATGAGTAACCACCCCTTGATTCAATAGGAAATGGTCCACACACATTGATATGAACTAATTCAAGAATATCTTTGGCCCTTTCACCTTTCAAACTAAATGGGGATTTGGTTATTTTTCCTTGTAACCATGCATGACATATACCAAGTATTTTTAGTTCAAAAGAATCTAAATATCCATCTTGGTGAAATTTAGTCGATTTTTTTTTCATTTACATGACCTAGATAGTGATTTCAAAGTTGGGTGTGGTATAAGTCATGTGAAGTAGTTTCATTATCAATTTCCATTACTTGGTTCATGTAATCCAACACATAAATACCATTATTTGAATGTGACTTACAATAATAAATTAATTCCTTATAAAAGAAGAAATATTTATTCCCAAATTTTAAAATAAATCCATCTATATCAAGTTTGGATATAGAAATATATTTTTTGGTAATATAAGGCACATAATAATAATCTTTCAAAAGCAAGATCATTCCTATTGGAAACATGAGGTGGTAGTCACTGATATCTACAAAAAAAGTTTAGATCCATTGGTTTCTCATAGATCTACCTCCCCTCATACAATATTTCTAAATCTATTTAGTTCCTATATTTTAATAACTATGTGAGAAATAAGAGTTATATCAAATACCCTATTTATAGAAATAGATAAATTAAACTCAATAAAAAACACACCAGATGCCTCCCATTGATTCTTTGGATGGGTTAAATTTTTCTTCTAGTGTCTATTGTTGTTTCATGAAAAATAGATAACATCCCACTCCCTTGCTTTTCCCTTGATATTTTTATTATTGGAAGGTAATGAGGAAGATTTATTGTTAAATCCCTTTGTTTATAATTTCTGTTTATTCACCATAAAGATAGAAGGCTTTTAGCGGTTTGTTTCCTTATATATTTGGATAATAAGAGTGATTAGATATAGAATAGACTTCTTAATGTTGTTTATATTAATATTAATAACAAATATAAATAATCCTTGAGGGAATGATGAAACAATTATATCAATAAACAATTAATCAAGGAGTTTAAACCCAAAAACCTCTAATAAATAAATGTAACCAATGATCTTGACTATGTGAGGCCTAGCTGGAATACCCTCCACAAGCTTACTCTGAAAGAGTGTTTTAGATATATCAAACTATTCTTGTCCTTCTCTCTCCCAGTAGAGACCATGAAAATGATCGAGCATGGTATAAACATCCATATTTTCATGATACTTCATGAGTTAACTTGACATAGATGAAAACATTAAATATTGAATGTCAACTGAATCACTCATGTGTTTATTATATAAATCAAACTCTTTATCACTCGTCTACTTAGTAAGTAAATTAGGTAATGAGGATTATAGCACATAATATTTCCATTCATGGTGAAACACAACCTAAAGATGTAACTCAAGTGGGATTAGGGATCGGGTTGACGTCTGCGCTTACTCGGGAAGTTATCGCCATTCACGGTCTGAGCTCTAAGACCATAAACTAAGATCTCCTTAGAACTACGTTCAGCTTGATTCCCATCCTCATGGGATACGTAGGACCACCCGGACACCTTGTCTTCAGGTCCAGCCCATTTAGGGAGATATTCTCTCCCCCCTTCTTTTTACCTTTTACCTCTATATAGGCCCCTCGGCCTGAGGTTCCTCTCTTGGGACTGTGTATGATGTGATGAGGGATCATGTCCCCATCCACGTCGGTTATGTCGCACGACACCATACACATTCCCCTTCTAGCATCGCTTCTGCTACGTCTACGCTGCATGACGTTAAAATGCATGCTTGGTCCTATCACACAACCCTAAACTGTGACATTATCGTCCTGGCCGCACGACGAAAAACGGAACTACATTGTGATGACCTCGTTGTAGAGGACATCACGTTGGGTATTGGTCACGTGCCATGCCATTTGTCAATGCCTATAACGGATTTATTCTTGTGGCGACACCATGGACTACTACCCTAGGCCTGCCGCTTCACAAAAAAAACCACTCACCTTAAAGGACAAACAAGATTTATCAAATTCCGCTTCTTTTAGTGCAAGGGCCACGCCCACACTCCCCTTTTTCCCTGGTACCGGTACCTTACCGTTCCACCTTGCAGAACTACGTATGTCTTGATTCTCATCCTCATGAGATACGTAGGAGCGCCCGGGCACTTCCCTGCAGGCCCAGCCTAACCTTTGTGTTCGGTCCCTCGACTCGAGCATTTCCCCAGAGAACACATGGTAAGTAGGGATTAGGTCCTCATTCACATCAGGTTTTGTAACCACCTTGCCATGTGTCCCTTTCTCCCCTTACCCACTCATGGTCCAAGCTCTAAGACCTTAAAATAAGACGTTTTCAAGAACTACGTACGGCTTGATTCTCATCCTCATGAGATACGTAGGAGCGCTCGGGCACTTCCCCGCGGGCCCAGCCTAACTTTCAATTTCAGTCCCTTGAACCAAAACCTCTCCCAAGGGGGTCGTGCGGTGTGATATGGGATTATGTCCTCATTCACGTCGGGTTGTCCACTACACCATACACACCCCCTATTCCCATTCAAGACACGTGTTTGAGTTACTCCACCATGTGCCTCTTATGTTTCCTCCCGCCCTTTGGTCCGAATTCTATGACCCTAAACTAAGATATCCTTATGGGAAATGACTCTTCTCCCTCTATCTAATACGTCTCGTTTTCGTATTCAGATGTGTTTTGACAAAGAGCCCGAAGTGTGGGATTTTCATGGGGACATTCCCCTCGTCCCATGACCAAGCTTCGTGAGCTCTCTATTTGGATCCTCATCCTCTTCCACATCCAAAAGGACCCTCAGACGACATGGATACTAGGCTTAAGGGCTTTCCATGGATGCTGGACCTAAGGGCCCTCCAATCGTTTCGGGCCAACGTCCCTAAGGATCTTTGACAACATTTGCGACATGGTCCCATGTTTCGAACATGGTCAACGGTCAACTCTCATTTGTTTGTCCCCATTCTAGGCTAACGCGATATGGACGCTGCATTTTCGCCACAGTTAATAGTTATCCTCTATCGTCACGCCACCATCATTGTAATCCAAATCTCGAGCATCCTGATTCACACATTTCCACTTCCTCATGTTCAAGTGGAATTCCAACACCTTCGGCTCTATCTCTTCGCGCATTTAAGTGTGCCACATGGGCATATTAGTATCATGGGGCCGATATTCAACAAGCGTCTCTCCACCCTAACCTCCCCTTTTATGTGTTGGGAAAGTCCCACCACTACTTGTTTCCCACACCGAGCATGACTCATGTGGGCTTAGTAGTTTTGGAAGGATGTGTACCAACACGGCCAGGCTTCTCATCATCCTGCATGACGTTAAACTACACTTCCAGAACTACGTATGGCTTGATTCCCATCCTCATGGGATACATAGAGACACCCTGGTATTTTGCCTAGGGTCCAGCCCATAGAAATCATCAATCCCATCCTTCAAATTTCCGGCCTCCTGGTCGGACCCCTCGCTAGAGAGGCCCTGTCCCAAAGAAGGAAGGATCCATGACCAAACCAACGCACCCATCTGGCGTACTCCCACCACGGTGGTGTAACTACCTAAGTGTCAGATTCTGTTCGGACAAACCATCACTCCATATTCCGCGCTTTGCGTGCCCCTTATTCGGACCCTCGTCCCCTTTCATGTCTGAAGGGACCCCCTAACGACCTGGTCTCATGCCGCATCGGCTCACCTACCGTCCTGGGACAACGTTCTGGAAGACTGGTCATGTTTGGAAGGACCCCATAATAGTATGGATGTTCGACCTATGGTCCGCCAACTGTCCTGGGTCAACGTCCTGAAAGATTGACCGACAACATTTGTGACATGGTCCCGTGTTTCGAACATGGTCAATGATCGACCCTCATTTTTGTCCCCATTCTAGGATAACGCAGTAAGGATACCGCTTCTCCTCCATGGTTAATGGCTGTCCTTTATTGTCACACCATCCCCACAGTGCTCTGAACCTTGGTCATCGTAATTCACGCTTCCCGTTTCCTTCTGTTCGGACCGATTTCAGTGCCCCTGGTGTTGCACCATTCGTGCATGAGGACACGCTGAAGAAATGGTAATTCGGCTATTTTGAGAAGTTCCTTCTCCGGCCAAGCCTCTCCCATCTTTCAGAAATACGAACTGGTAATACAAATCTCGGATGCACAGAGCATGGTCTCCACTCCTATGTTAGGTGGGATGAAAAGGACACTATCTCCTGTTTCTCACATCGGGCTTGACCCATGTGAGCTTGGGGAATTAGTGCCGAACATCCCACAAACATTGTAGTGATGTAACAAACTGATTTAAATAGTGGAAATCGTGCGTGCTACGACATTCAAAACAAAGGAATAAATTGAAGCGCAAAAGTACCAATAAAAGGTTTTCAGTTTTTTACAGTACTCGGGGGTCAAATCCCCCCATGGACGGGTTGAACCCGTCAAAAGAGTGTTGCAGCTCTGCCACCCTTCGGCTTGTGGCGTCCAAGACTTGCTGCCGCTGACTCAGCTTCCACTCCTCCTTAGCAGCGGCGGGGTGCAGTTCCTCAGCCTTGGCTCTGGCCCTCTCTACCCCAGCCTGAATGGCAGCCATCTTTCCAGAAGCCTACCTCATATGCTCCTCTGCCTCTGCCAGCTGGGCCCTCAACCATGAGATCAGCTCAGATTGTGCACTAAGAGAGGCTGAGTGCTCATCCGCTTGGGTATGCAGCTGTTGGACCTCGCTTTCAGCCTCCTGGAGCTTCTTGATGTTTGTCGCCTTCCTCCACTGCCAGCCCACGCTGAGCCCACGATCATGATCTCGGATCTTCTCAGCCATAAGATCTCGGAAAAGTGCATGAGGACGTTGAGAATCCACTTCCCTAGCGCACAGTTCACGCAGCCATGAGTGAAGTCTGTCCATTTCATCCAGCCATAGCGCTTGGGGGGTGTCCTTGATGAAGTTCATGATTAGCTTCCATGACCGGCGGCAGACTATGCTGCTGTCTTCCTCGTCGGAGGCTGTTTCATCCCAGTTTGCGCGATTGGCAGGATCATACCTAGGATATGCCCGTAGGAAGTCCTCGGTAGGATCTGCATCTGGCGTTGAATCCGGCGCGACATCTGGCACCGAAGCAGGCACGACAGGAGTAGGACCGACCGGTCGATCCTCTTCATCGGAGTCCACCTCAATGACCTCAGGCATGACCCTGCTGGTGGTCCCGCCAGTGATGATGTGTGTTGCAGCTCGGGGAGATGGGGGGACTATCGCCACCATCACCGGCATGCCCCTAGGAGGGATTCCACCAGACATCCCAACTAGCCTTGCCACATCAGCCCACACCAGTCAGAGAACTGTACGACAGAGAGGGACATAAACGTTAGTTGGCATAGTCTACATATGACGACAAGAAAACCGGTAGAGGAAACTTACATAGGTCGGCCTCCTGGTGCTGCTCTTGAGTCGATACTGACGGGACCCCGAGGCGAGGCCCTCCGTATACTGTTGGAAGGTCTGGAGATTCCGGAGGAGCCAACTCAGGTGCTCTGGTCCCACCAGACGCGGAACTAGACGCAGCCATAGGCGCGGGTTCTCAAGGCCCTACATCATCACCCGCCAAGGGGCGAGAACGAGGCCTCCGAACAAGTTCCTACTGCATGGCTCAAACATCGGTGAGAATTCCATAATGACCCAAGAACGGACCATAAGGAAAGAAGTTAGGAATGCTACCTCGAGAGCCTCTGTGAAATCGTCGGAATCTGAGTTATGATCTCTGACCTCACCCTCCTCCAACGGGATCCCTCCTCCAGCCTCATCCTTTCGAGAGGAGTCCTTTGATTCTTCCAACAGGGGGAAGCGCTCCCTCAGATCGGAGGATGACAACTGTGGGGGGACCGTTTGATCCAGCAGTACCCTCACCCAGTCTGTCATTGGGATAGGGACACCACTGGAATGAACATAGTCCTACAGCTCATCCAAGTATTGATCTACCTCCGACGGGGATGCTATGAAACCAGCCCGGACTAGGCCTATGCCCGGTAACTCCATCCTGAGGCGATTCAAGTGCGCCCATATCTCGGGTGGACTGAGGAATTTCCGGTTGACATCCCAAATGTCCCAGGCCTCCGGGAAGATGAAATCCTCTGCCATGTCGATATGACGCAGCCTCTTCCCTGAAGCCTAAGTGGATATCCTACAAAATCCCCTCGGTGGCCGCCCCTCCGGATGACCCTGCTCTTCTGGAATCACCAGATCCGCCGCTGCTGCCACACCCTCGGCCGGTGCGGTCTCGCCGCCACGACAGTCCCGCCACCGCGAGAGGACCTAGATACCCTCTGACCTTGACCTCGGGATAGAGAAGGCCCACCATCACCAACCCGAACAGTTGGATGCTTCAGAATCTCCCCTAGGTAAGCAGCCTCCCATCTAATGGCATACTCCCTCACCAATCCAAAAGCGGCGGTGGATGGAGGCAATGTAATTCGCATCTTCCCATCTTCTCGTGTGAACATGAGCCACAACTGCCTCATCACACATGGGTGATCCTCGTGACGCACCTCCCAGTAGACTTACGGGGTCAGCCACTGGAGGCACCAGAACTGCCTCACAAACCAATGCGGGGTGTACAGTTTGCAGAGCGGCTCACGATCCACTCGTGCCACCAAAACTCCGCCTCGAAAGTCCAGTAGGTAAGCCTGGTGCTCTTCCATTCCCCACTCGTCATCAGTGAGTATACCCGTCAGAAATGGGAAGGGGTGGAAATTAAACTCATCCGCCCTCCACACCTGGTCCAGCACCATCAGCATGGTTAGTTTGAACGGGAAGCTCCCGACTGCATTCAGGATGGAGGGGAGGAAGTTTGATCCTGGAGGCGAGATAGGGTTTGGATACTCATAGATCCCCCTGATGTGCACTGCAATCCACCCATACAGGAGGTGGAAGGGCTCGCATATCCTTGGCGGCTTCTTGCCGTCGCTAATGTGCCGCAGCATTCTGTACAGCTTGGCAAGCATTGGGATCCCCAGATTGACCCGCTGCCCCATGGCCAGCATGGACGCCATGATAAACGAGCTGGGCTGCACCCCCATGCTGGTATCCCTCACCGGTAGGATCCAACCGCAGATGAGAGCTGCAATGAACGCCGCCAGCCTGACTATCGACTGTTGTTCAGTGCTGAAACTGAAGCCCCATGTCTTCCATTGGATGTCTTCCAAGACACGCCAATACAAGTGCTCCTTACCCCGTTGGGCTGCCCTCAGACAAGTTCGAGGCCTCAGAGGGAACTCTCGATTCTCTGGGAAATTCAGGAAGCACTTGAACCACTTTTTAAAGTGGACATCCCTTATCGCCTCCATGTCCTCTCTAGGGAAAAGTGCCATTAGTACTGATGCCATTCGTGGCATTTGCTCTATATCCTCTCATGCACTCATGACGGGGAGGAACTCATCATACATGGCCCCCAAGATCGGAACCCCCAAAATCTGGTGAACATCCCACAGGCTGATGCCCACCTCCCCATGGTGCAGGTGAAAGGTATTGGTCCTAGACGACCATCTTCTCAGCAATTCCGGCATCAGTTGTTTCGGTTGGTAAATGTGGAATTGGGAGGCCCATGCCACCTCGTATAAACCTAGTCTCCTCAGCTCGGCCCCAAACTCCTCGCATGAGGCACCTACCCAGTAGGCCCAGGCCCAGTCATTAGTAAAGTTGCCACCCTAGCGCAGGTCCCACTCATCGGACTACCCTTTCTTCAAATCCTGCAAATCCGCCTTCAACATGGTATGATAGAGAGGAGGGGACGTCTCCAGTTGCAGTGGCTTCCCGTCAATATTGTTCACATGGTTGCAGAGACAGTCGGTGATGATGGGTGTGAAGTCCTCCTGTGCATGACCATCGGCCGCCCTGAACCATTGGTGCTGACATGGCATGCTCCTAAACCAGAAAACTGGTTCTTCCCTACTCGCCTCAGGGATGAAGACATCATCCCTCAACCCGAAGCCGTACAATGGAAGCTTCTTGCACCACAGATAATTCTTCTGACCCTCCGATAGCAGCTCTGTCAAAGAAATGTGGTTCGAGTGACTTCAGACCATCTCCCCAAGGCCCAGACAGTTGGCCATCTCATCCCGACGGGCGACATCTGCAAGCACCCCCAATACAGCTTCTCGATGGGCCATTTCAGTTCCGGCACTCAAAAAAGAATTTTTTCAGAATGGATCGCGAAGCTGGGTCGCAAAGCCAGCTCACGAAGGTCGGTTGCGAGACCAAGCCGCAGAGTCTGACCTAGGCCGGAAAACAGGAGTTTTCTTGGCGCGGTCGCGGAGTTGGAGACCTACGGTTCGCCGCGAAGCTCGATTCACGGAGAGCAGTCACGGAGTATGCGGAGCTTTGCGAAATCAAGAGCACAAAAAGACAAGAAAATCGCATGAAGACAAAAGAGTTCGACCCCTTATTTATAGGCGGCGACCCCGGAGCATCGTGGCGCATCCGGATCCGTGGCCCCGGTCAGCACCGCGGGCCCCCTTCGTGAAGTCTCATCGCAAACCACCGACAATTTTGGCGATTTTACCTTAGACTTCGACCCTTCAGCCCTCCGCGGATCCAAGTCTGAGGGGGGGGGGGGGGCATTTGTTGGTGCCAAAATAGTACACGAAAGGAAGGTAAGAAAAATAAGTCCCGCATGTTGCCTCGCGAAGCACCGACGCAAAGCACCCCGAGCATCGCGGTCCCGTGAAGCTCCAAAGGCGGTCCATCTCCGTGAACGGCCTAACGTTCACGATCCCGCCACGAAGAAACCAAGGTGGTACCTCTCCACGAATGGCCTGACGTTCGCGATCCCGCCGCGAAGCTCCGGAGGCGGTACCTCTCCGCGAACGGCCTGACGTTCGTGAGCCTACCGCGAAGCAACCGAGGCGGTACCTCTCTGCGAACGGCCTGACGTTCGTGAGCCCGCCGCGAAGCTCCAGAGGCAGTACCTCTCCGTGAACGGCCTAACATTGGCGAGCGCGCCGCGAAGCACCGGAGGCGGTGCGGGAGTTCTGCTTCGCGGTGCCCCTTGCCTATAAATACTGGGTTCCCCCTGAGCCCAGGAGATGGACAATCCGACCTTTCGGCTTCTCCTCTCCCGAATCGCGAAGCACCCTTTGCCCCGGGAATCATGAGCTCCGCGAGGTACTTCTAATTCGTGTGACACCTTGTCTTTGTCTCATTTTGATCCCCTCTTCTGAGAGGGATTCCCTTCGCGAAGCCCAAGGGCATTAACAAAGGAGGGGGATTCCCAAGGGAACCCGGGAAGTCACGGAGTGTTTATGCTTCGTGAAACACCCATCCTGTACTAGCGATTCCCATGCTAAGGCAGGATTGCTACACATCGCAAAGCACACTGCTTCGTAGCACCCTGCTTCGCGAGGCACCTCCTCTTCATGAGGCAGTGCTCTACGAATACTATTACACTTCGCGAAGCACCCTCCACTCACACCTTTTCCCCATGCTAAGGCCAAGGCACTCCTCTTCGCGAAGCACACTCCTTTGCTTGGAAATTCCCCTTCTCGTGCGACCCTACAGGTATGCATGATGTGATTTCAAAGTCCCACGAACAATACCACTCGTAGCGTTGCTTTTCCTAATGCTTCTTCACATAGGCACTCTAACGGCTATTGCTTCTCCGCATAGCCACGCTAACGTGGACCTCTCAATGGTTCGCTCTATGAACCCCCTTGACTGCGGCCTTAATGGTACCTTCCCTCCCCTAAGGAGAAAAGGGTACTAGTTATGTAAGTCCTAGGGGTGTGGAGTGAACCCACCCCGTCCGAGCTGCAGGATGTTAAACTGCCAAGCACCACGTCCTCAACACATGGCGTTAAACTGTGACCCGACCTCATGCCTCGCATGAAGGGTCCCCCCAGATCGGACATTTTTTACACCACTCGTCTCCACGAGAGTGGAATCACTCCCCCCACAAGGGATGATATCCTCCTTATCGGAGCGGCGTATGTCCACAGGAGAAGGGCGACCCTAGTTCCCCAACAGATGGCTGCACCCCTACATCTCTGTACTTCCCCACTACCAAGGTCAGGTGAGGGCATGGTAGGGAACGAGGCACCTCCCATCATTGGTCCCAAATCCCTCTTTCGCTGTGTTTTTCCGCACTTCAGGCCTCCATCCTGGAGTAAGTCCCATCACCAATGGGCTTCCTAATGCGTAAGCCCCTCTTCGCTTTTCATGGACGCACCCTTCGTGACGTGATCGTCAGGTCCTTGCTGCCTCTTGTTTCTCACACCGAGCATGACTCACGTGGGCTTAGAGTAAGCATCGTCCATGGAAATACCCTTGTCCACCATGACGTTAAACTGTATACCCTCGTCCAGCATGACGTTAAACTGTATACCCTCGTCCAGCATGACATTAAATTGTATCCCCCCCGTCCAGCATGACATTAAACTACACACCCATTTGAACTATGAGGTCTTTGATCCATGTTAAGTCATGGTACGTAGGAAGCCTCCTTGAGGTTCAAGCCCATCTCCCTTTGGACCAAGGTCCCTCCTTCCTCACGTCAGTTCTCTGACACCTACCCTCCGAACTACGAGGACTTTGATCCATGTTAAGGCATGGTACGTAGGAAGCCTTCACGAGGTTCAAGCCCACCACTAGTGGACCCCTGGGTCTACTTTCACGCTGGTTCACTGATGAAACCCTTAGAACTACAAGGTCTTTGATCCATGTCAAGGCATGGTACATAGGAAGCCTTCTTGAGGTTCAAGCCCATCTCTCATTGGACCAAGGTCCACCTTCACGTCGTTTCGCTGACGAATTCCATCATTTGAACTACGAGGTCTTTGATCCATGTCAAGGAATGGTACGTAGGAAGCCTTCCTGAGGTTCAAGCCCACCCATCATTCATTCACGTTGAGTTCATCCTCATCCCGCATGACGTTAAACTGCATTCCAGTCTGACGGCAAGCCGTTGTGACCAAACCGAACTACGAGGACTTTGATCCATGTCAAGGCATGGTACGCAGGAAGCCTCATGAGGTTCAAGCCCCTTTCCCATCGGACCAAGTTCCCTTATTCACATCGGTTCACCGAAACCCACCACAAGTGGACCCCCCGGGTTCACCTTCATGTCGGTTCGCTGACGAAACACCCTTTGAACTATGTGGCCTTTGATTCATGTTAAGGCATGGTACGTAGGAAGCCTCCACGAGGTCCAAGCCCACCATCACTAGGACCCCCCTGGTCCTCCTCATTCACGTCGGCCTTCCGGAGTCCAACTTGAATTACATGGTCTTTGATCCATGTCAAGGCGTGGTACGTAGGAAGCCTCCTAGAGGTTCAAGCCCACCACCTGTTGGTCATCCCGACCTTATTCCCGTCAGGTCACCAGCACCTGGGAAGCCTAGTGCGTAAGCCTCACACCTCTGGACCAAGGTCCACATTCACGTCGGTTCACTAACGATGCCCATCGGGCCAAGGTCCACCTTCACGTCGGCTCTCCGGCACCATCCCGAACTACGCGGACTTTGATTCCCTGCCACGGGGATACGTAGGAGGTCTCTTCGAGGCTCAAGCCCAACTTCACTGTCGCCCCTGCGATGGTACCATTTCATTCCCCCTCCATTTTGTTCAACTCTCCATCACCCATCCTGATTCTCACCTGGACTTCCATGTCCCGACAAGATCATACCATTCCACTCCTCTTCGCAGCCGCCCATGGGCTGGTCTCGGTATCGGCACCCCTTCAAGGGAAATCCCTCAATCCAATCCATTCCAGCTAAGGCTCTGATCGGGCTGATCCGTCCCCCGCTGGACGTTAAACCTGCAGTATACCCTATGCTAAACACATGAAGCTAAGGAAAACCTCAGATATATGTATGTGACATATAATTCCCCGCGCTCTATGTGGGATGCCTCGGGCTTCCACGCCCTCGAGAAGTCCCATGACAAGGGACAAAAGACAGACACGCCAGTTCCCCAGCATCCAGACATGCTACTGATGCCTCGACGTGACTACTCCCCAGACTGCAGGTTGTTGCCCTGACCGGACCCTTTGGAATGTCCTGACAGAAGCAGTGTAATTAACCGGCGTCCATGGAAACATGGCACTGGGAAGAGTTTCACGAAAAATGTATTAAATCTATGAGGGAGACCCGGACTAGGTGACGAGTTCCGAGGAGGAATCCACATAAGGAAGAACCAACATCCCATCATCCCGTTTCGATCAAGGAGCAGATGTCCCTGAATAAGGAGCGAATGTCGCTCGCCTTTGGAAAGTGGGAATGCGGGGCAAAAATGCAGCGCGTCCTCCTCCGCATATGGACAGATGCGCGCGCCCCGGTGAAAGCATCGGAAACCAGTACCTATAAATTCAATAGTAATATTTCTTTTTTGGTAATGATATCTCAAGAAATGGTGCCTTACATCAATGTGTTTGGTTCTAGAGTGAGATACAAGGTTCTTTGAAATATTAATTGCACTAGTGTTATCACAGTTTATTGAAAAATGCTTAAAATCATATCCATAGTCCAAAAGAGTGTGTTTCATCCACAAAATTTGTGCACAACAACTACCAGCAGCTATATACTCTACTTCAGCAGTGGACAAAGCAACTGAATTCTGTTTCTTACTACACCAAGATACTAAGGATTTTCCCAATAAATGACATGTTCCATAAGTGATTTTTCTATCCAACTTGCAACCAGAAAAGTCAGCATCTGAATAACTCATTAAATCGAATGATTGTCCTTTTGGATAAAACAAACCTAAATTTGCAGTATGTTTAAGATACTTAAAAATTATTTTAACAGTAAGCAAATGTGATTCTTTAGGATTATCTTTAAATATTGCACACATGCACACACTAAACATAATATCTATTCGACCAACAGTAAAGTAAATTAAGATTCCAATCATAACTCTGTAATTTGTTTGATCCACTGGTTTCCCAGTTTCATAAATGTCCAATTTTGAAATAGTACTTATAGTTGTATCACTTTCCTTAATACTATCCAAACCAAAAAGTTTTAAAAGATCCTTTGTATATTTACTTTGATTCAAAATAATACCATTTTCATTTTGAAAAACTTGAAATCTAAGAAAATATTTGAGTTCTCCCATTAAACTCATTTCAAATTGATTTTTCATACTCTTTGAAAAATCAGTACATAAAGAATGTTTAGAAGATCAAAAAATAATATCATCAACATATATTTGTACTGTCAAAACATCTTTAGAAATTATTTTAATAAAAAGAGTTGGATCAACAATCCCTTTAGTAAAACCTTTTAAAATAAGAAAATTGCTAAGTCTATCATACCAAGCTCATGGAGCTTGTTTTAAACCATATAAAGATTTAGATAGTTTGAAAACTTGATTTGGAAAATGAGTATTAGTAAATCCAGGTGGTTGTTCAATAAAAACATCTTCAATTATAAAACCATTTAGAAAAGCACTTTTAACATCCATTTGATATAACTTGAAATTCAGATGAGCAACATAGGCAAGTAAAATCCTAATAGATTCTAATCTAGCTAAAGGGGAAAAGGTTTCCTCATAGTCTATACCTTCCTCTTGACTATACCCTTGTGCAACTAAACTAGCTTTGTTTCTAACTATATTTCCTGATTCATCAACTTTTTTCTAAAAACCCATTTAGTGCCTATGGTCAAGGTGTCCTTAGGTATGTCAACCAATTCCTAGACTTTGTTTATTTCAAATTGATTTAGTTCTTCTTGCATATCCATTAACCAAAATTCATCATTGATTGCATCATTGATATTTTTAGGTTCTAGCTGTGAAAGAAAGTCTTGATGTATAACCTGGTTTCTTAGAGAAACTCTAGTCTGTGTCCCTCTATCAAGATTACCAACAACAACATCTAAAGGATGATTCTTTAGAATCCTAGTTGATCTAGTAAATGTAGGACTAGAAATTTCATGTTCTTCTCTAGGTTCAGGTTCACTAGGAGCAGATTCTGGAATGTTTCCAGAAATGGTTGTCTTTACAGCAGGTTTTTTGGTTTTATCATTAGGTCCAGAACTGACAGATCTTCTTCAAGATTTTCAATGGAAGATTTGGGTTCATGTGGATCAGTTTCATCAAACTTGATGTGAAAAAAATTCTTCCACACATTTGGTTCTTTTATTGAAAACTCTATAGGCTTTTCTAGATAAAGAATAACCAAGAAAAATTCCTTCATCCCTTTTAGAAGAAAACTTGTCAAGATTATCCTTTGTATTAAGATTAAAAACACTACAACCAAAAACTCTGAAGTAATTAACCTTAGGTTTCCTATTGTTCCACAACTCATAAGGGGTCTTTTTGAGAATGGGTCTAATCAAGACTCTATTAATAATATAGAAAGATGTATTTACAGCTTCAACCCAAAAGTAAACAGGTAGGTCATACTCATTAAGCATAGTTCTTGCAATTTATTGAAGGGTTCTATTTCTTATTTCTACTACATTATTCTGCTGAGGTGTTCTAGGGGAAGAGAAATTGTGACTATAGCCATTATGTGAGCAATAATATTCAAACTCATGATTTTGAAACTCACGACCATGATCACTTTTTAGGGTATTAATATTAAGTCCACTAAGGTTTTCTACAGACTTGGAGTATTTAATAAAGTAATAACAAGCTTCACTTTTGTGAGCTAAGAAGTATACCCAAGTATATCTAGAAAAGTCATCTACTAAGACATAGAAATAGTGATTCCCATTTAAAATAGAAACTCTAGAAGGTCCAAACAAGTCCATGTGAACCAACTTGAGAGGTTGAGAAGTTGAAACTTCTTTCTTTGATTTAAAAGAAACTTTATGTTTCTTTCCCTTTTGACAGGGATTACAAACTTTGTCTGTTGGGAATTTAAGTTTGGGTAGGTCTCTAACTAAGTTTTTCTTAGACAATTTTCTAATTGAATGAATTTTACAGTGTCCTAATCTTCTGTGCCATATCCAAGACTCTTTATGAAAATCATTTAAGCAAGTAATGTTTTGTTTAGTTAAAGAATTCAAATCAACAGCATAAACATTTTCATTTCTCAAGGCAGAAAATACTAAAACATTTTTAGAGTTAAAAACATTACAAGAATCATTTTCAAATTTAACATTGAAACCATTATCACACAACTGATATATACTTAAAAAATTATATTTAAGTCCATCAACAAATAAAACTTTGGAAATTAAAACTGAATTAGTGTTACCAATCTAGCTTAGGCTGATGATATTTCCTTTAGATTTATCACCAAAGGTGACATGGCCTCCATCAAATTTGATTAAGTTTTTAAAGCATGAGTAATATCCAGTCATGTGTCTTGAACATCCACTATCCAAGTACCATACCTTATTATGAGAACTCTTCAAGCAAGTATACTACAAAGCATATTTAAACAGAAAATGATTTTGGTACCCAAATTTTATTAGGTTCAGATAGGTTAGCAAGCAAAGCCTTAGGTACCCATTTGTTCTCATGGGTCTCATATAATATATAGAATCAATAGTTTTTGAAAAATAAACTTTATTTTATCTATAACCATATGAATAACTAGTTGAAGCATATGAATTTCCAGAACTAGAACTAGCAGCATTCTGTCCAGATTTTGGAATAAATCTAGTTTTAGTAATCTGTCTCTTTCCAGGCTGATAGCCTATACCAGTGGTATATTTTGGTTCCACTTATTTTCCTAAAATTTGTGTAAGATTATATTTTCCATTTGTGAATTTTTCTAAGTCTTTCCTTAATTGATCATTAGACAATTTCAGTTCAGTATTTTCCTTAAGTAATTGAGCATTCTTTTCCTTTTCTATATCAAGGGAGGATTTAATAGAACTGGTTAGAGCATGCTGTTTCTTTATGGTATTATACTTGTCCTTCAATTCATTATAGGTTTCTTCTAGCATATTAAAATATTCAAATAATTCTTCACTAGACATATTTTCATATTCAGAATCAGAATCAACTCCAGAATAATATGAATTTAAAGAAGGAGTATCCAATGTTACCTCAGATGTGTTTGTCATGAAACACATGTTAGATTTTCGAGATTTTTCATCCTGAGTAGAATCAGAATTAGTTAAACTATCCTATGAATCACTCCAAGTTGATTTCATAGCTTTCTTATACTTATTGTCCTTGTAGTCATGTTTCTTCTTGAACTTTAACTTTGGACAATCAACTTTTATGTGACTTTTTCTTTTGCATTCATAGTAGACAATCTCATCACTTTTATCAGGCTTCTTCTAGTACTTCTTCGAATGACCTTTGTTATCATATTTTCCTTTATAATTTTATTTTTTGAAGAATTTATTCTTCCTATAGAACTTTTGAATCTTCTGGCTATCTGAGCCATCTCAGCATCACTGTCAGATGCACTCTCATCACTGCTTGAACTATCACTTTCACTTTGAATTTTTCATTTGTCTTTTCTCTTTGAAGAAAATGTCTTGAAGGATACTGACTTCTTCCTTGGTTCATCATCCTCTTCTTTGTTGACCTTTAGCTCTTCCTCATACATCATAAGCTTACCAATTAATTCTTTAATAGACAGTTTGCTGATGTTTCACGATTCTCTAATGGAAACAGATGTGCCTCGCCATCTTTCTAGAAGACATCTTAATATCCTCATGATCTATTATTTTGCAGGAACATCTTTACCAAGAGATCTCATAGTGTTGAAAATATCATTGAACCTAAGATACATATCATAAATGAGTTCATCAGGCTTCATTTTAAAATTATAATATTTAATAGTATAGATATTTAGCCTCATTTCTTTGACATTGGTTGTTCCCTCATGGGAAATAGCCAAAGTGTCCCAAATTTCATAAGCATTTTTACAAGCATATATTCTATTAAATTCCTTATCACCTAAAGCACAATACAAAGCATTCATTGATTTACAGTTATTATTATAAGATATTTTAGTAGGTTCATCCCAAGTAGTTCGTTCAGATTCTGGAATCTTATATTGAGTTTCTATAGCAGTCCAGATATCAAATCTCATACTCTCTAAATGAATTTTCATTTTAAGCTTCCACTGGGCATAATTTGTACCATTAAAGAAAGGTGTCATGTTGGTAGCAGCACCTTCTAATCTATTATCCATAACTAGATTTTAGAAAATATATTTAAAGAGATAAAATGTAGAACTAACAGAAATTTAAGATCTTTGAGATACAACTAAAATCAAAGTTGAAAAATAGTGTTTCAAAAACCTTTAATAATAATTTAATCCTCTGATAACAAATGTTGGTCGGAGTGGATACTCAAGAGGGGGGTGAATTGAGTTCCAATTAAAATTTCTGTTAAAATAATTTCTCTTAAAATCCACCAATTAAAAACTAAGTTAAACTGTAGTGAATTTGTAAAACTGTAAGGGTTCGATTAGGTTCTCAAGAGATTGATTTGATCTCAATTAATTTAATTAGAAGATTAAATTAGATTTTGAAACTAACCTACTGATTTACAATAGTTATAAACACTTTCTTGATTAACTATCAAAGTAACTTTAAAACAAATTGTATTTCAAAGTAATTAGCAGCGGAAAATAAAGTATGTAATATAATTTAGACTTAATCTAAGATGCACAAAAGATATAACCAAGAGTTTTAGTCTCAATCCGAGACTTATTCCTCTTAAACAATTTATATAAATTTGATCCACACCCTGGATCGGGGTAAACAATAGTGCAAAGACTATCTAGGTACTAAGACCTCTACAACAATTGTTCGTGGGAAAACAAAAACAAAAACACATTGGCTGTCCAGGTCTTACTTGACCTCTACCACTATCTACAGTGGGATACAAGAGAGTCAAAGAAGGTTTGTGTGAGGATTTAGAAATCCTCCAGCTTAGATCAGGAGATAGTGTGTGTATAAAATATACAGAGTATACACACTGATTGAAATGTAAATAGAATAATCACTAAGAGAGTAGATATGATTTTAGAATTCTCTAGTGATTTGAAGTTCAGCTCTGGACTCCTTTTGATTTTTCAGAAATGCTTCTGAGTCCTTCTCTAGTTTTTTTTGGAAAACAGAGTGTCGTTTGCTTCCTTGGTTTTCAGGTTCAGCTTGATCATCTTGAGTGTATGAGCAGCTCGTTGTAGTTCTTCACTCCTTGACTGAAGTTTGGTTTCTGTTATCTCCTTGTATGGATTGCTTCGTGTATGTCCAGTGTTCTTCGAGTATGGATATAGTATTTATGTATGCACCACTTTACAACATTCTTTTTCCCTTTTTGTGCACGCACTTCACACAACTTCCTGTTGTTATCTTTTGCCCGGTCTTTTTCCTTCCTTTTATATCTTTTAGCACTAGAAATGGGAATGATTACCTTTTTACAGGTACGTGGTATGGTTCCCTGACATGCCAACAACTATCATTAAATAACATTAATTGCATTAAAATCATCAAATATGACCATTGCTTAATAAATAAATAATGTTGACAAAAGTAGAGTTTAGAAATCAGTGACTGGTAAGTCTTTCATCTGTAGCTTTCTGTCAGTAGATATGTAATGGTGGACTTTGTATAGTAGTGAGCTCCTATTAGTAGCTCTTTTTCCTTGTACCGGTAGCTCCTTGTATCAGTAGCTGTTACTCTGTGTATCAGTAGCTCTATGTATCGGTGGATCCTTTTATCGGTAGCTCTTTGTCTATTGGTTGCTCGCTTGTATCAGTGGCTCTTTTGTATTGGTGGCTCATTTTGTATTCATGACTATTTGTATCGGTAAACTTTGTATCAGTAGCTTGTGCATATCGGTAGCTTTGTTTTGTACCAGTGATTAAGTGTATACCAGTAGACTTATGCATACCAAAAGACTTGTTCTATCGGTATCTCAGCTTCTATCGGTAGCTGTCTGTATCGGTGGTCTTGATTTATCAGTGGCATGTGCTTACCGGTGGACTTATACATACCGGTAGCTCTGCGTATCAGTGACCTTTGCTTATCGGTGACTATGTCTATCGGTATACTAAGTACCGGTAGATCTGTATCAGTAGCTGTAAGCATATCAGTGACTTAACACTTATCTGCTTTATGAAAAACATATCCGATTGAGTTAGAATTATTTCAAAATTCATATAAACATAGAAAAAAATTGATTAACATACGTCAAATATTATTTTAATATTATTATCATCTTGATAATAGAATGTCATAGATTTAAAGAATTAATATATATATATATATATAAACATTATTTGAGATTATCAAAGTATGTGAAAGCATAATTGGGATTATCAAAACAGGTGAGGTCAACAGTTATAATGTTGGAATTAATGTATACATATGATATTTATGATGTAAATTTTATTCTTTATATATAATATATCATCTATATTCATACCATTATAATCATTAAAAACGGAATCATCGCACGCGTGTACATACTAATTACCATCACCACATAGCGATGCACTTTTTTTCTTCAAAAAACTCCTATCATGTATGGTCATGGGGATGGATTTAATAAAGTTATTTATTTTTTATAACATTATAACTATTCTAAAAACATAATATTTTATTTTCTATCCAATTAAAATTTAAAACATCACTCGTGTTTAGGTGTAGACTACCGCCTTGCGAGCATATGCATTTTTGTTCATGACCACTCCATAAATGACTCTAAAATTGTATTTTATGTATAAAAGTAATAATTATATCTTGATTATTATTCTAGATATTATTTAATATTGACCCCTTTGACCAATGTCAACCTACAAAATTCATTTTTCAATTATGAACCAAACGTCATCAAAACACCCAATGTGAAATTAACTGGTTAAGTAATTAAGTATGTAATTGAAATAAATGAAATTAATGGTTTAATAATAAATTTATAAACCTGAAAAGGTTCTTAAATAATTAAATAATTAATATAACTTCATTATATAGGATTTAAAGGACATATATAACAAGTTGGGTCTCAAGGTAAGGGATTTCATAACTCAATTTCTTTTCATTAGGTTATATTATGTCCTCATTTTATATATTATTCCAAGATTATGTGTGTAATTAAATCATATTATTTTTTATATTCTCCTATTTTATGTGGATTTATATTTGTTATACATAATAACTTCATTTATTAATTTTATTTTCAATTTTATGATCTTTGTAAGAGGTTTCTTAACTCAATATTCTTTCATTGAGTTATAACACATATTCGTTGATTTTTTTATGCCATGATCATGTATGAATTGATATAAAAATTATTTGATACCATATTTAAAGTTTTTATATATATTTACTTATTTTAACATAATCATTTCATTGCTTAATTATCACTTCAAATGTTATGATCTTTTCAAGGGTTTTGTTTGTATCAATATCATTTTTTTGAGACATGTTTCATGTCGTGCACCATGAATTATTTATATGGTGAAATTAATACCACATGGATGAATTTTTAATTATTAATTCATTTAATTAATGGTATTTATAGATCCATATCACATTATTTATTCCAACTGATTTTGATTCTAAACTTACCAAATCAGTAAAGGTTTTATGTAACATTCTCATTTTATTCTAGGATTGTTTATGTTTAAAGTTAATTGTAGGAAATTATATGATCCTATTTTCTGGAACCAAATATATTTTCTTCACTTCTAGTTATTTTTTAGTTTACATGATTTCATTTCATTTTCCTCTCTTTGGTACACAAGAAGATCATAAGAATGTTTTTAAGAAAAACTAACCTTATTTATCGTTTTGGTCAAAAATATTTTCCTTCCATGTCTATGTTTTAAAAGATGTTTAGAAGAATTTTTTTATCATACTAAAATGACTATTTAAGATTTTTTTAGCTACATTTTAATTTTTATAATTTTTTTAAAAAATTAATATTTTAAACATTTCCTAAACGACACATTTTAACTTTCTTTACCAAAGTGTGAAAGGAATGTTTTTACCATATATAGTTTTACCACCTTTTCCTCATATCATAACTATTATTTTATTTTAAGATTACTTTAAAAGTTTTCATGGTTATTTTTAAATAAAATAATATTCTAAATATTTTTTTAATTTTTAGTTTTTAAATGTATCAAAAGAAAATGGTATTTTCTACTATTTTCAAAGAAATGTTTTTAAAGGCATTTTCATGTATGTAAACATCTTTTAATTATTATTATACTTCACTAAGAATATGATATTATGATACCATCCATATTATTTATCTGTATGTATTAAAATGATTATTTTAAATATTTTATCATGAAATCTATTTCATTTCCATGGGTAAATAAATCTATAAAAAATGAAAGTTGTTTTTAAAAGTTTGATGATGAAAATGAAAGATTACATGTCTTATATTAATATACAATAATTAAAAATAATTGATGATGGGTGATCCATCTATAACTCATGATGATGGGTGAACCCAATATAAATTATACAACATGTGAGCCCAATATAGCTTATATGAAGAATGAGACTGATATAGCTCTCTAATACATTTAGTAATGTTCTCGTTTTTAAAGGAAATAAGGAGGGAGTTAACCCAAGAGGTTTCTCCTATGAATTTAACTGAGATCTAGTTATTTCTGACATGAGTAAACACAAGTTATAAAGAAAATATTCCAACATACCAACACATTTTATTTATGATTGATATATGCTTTTAATAGTTCCTTTAATCAGGGTTGACATCACATGAATCATGATTAAGTTAGTCCTAGGGAATGTTTTGTACTTTGATTACATGTATATTTGATGATTTTAATATTAATGAAACATATTATTATATATTGTACATTTTTCTGCATTAATTTAATATAATAATGTCCTAGAGTATCTATCACATTGATAAGATCATAAAAATTCCCCGCTACGATGAGAACCTTGAAATGATATGATGATATTATTAAATATAGTTCTATAGTCCGGTAACATTATATGATGTGACACATAGAATGTGACTATCTGGTTTGAGTATTCATAAGAAGACGAGACTTCTTATCATGATGTTATCACTTGGAAATCTCAAAGATAATAGATTATGATAATAGACCCACCAATAGTAATTCCACATGTTTTGGTGCCATAATATATTTTTATCTACGAGTGTGTCTAATGTTCGATAGAATTTAAGATTATCGTTGATGCATGTGATGAATTGGAAACTTATATGTATTTAATAAACCATGATGATAAAAATTCTTGGAAAAGTTGGATATGTTGGGTGCATCATGAGTGACATGTTATTAATAGAAAAGTCGAGGAAGGATTTGTCCCTTCCATATCTTTAGAAGTTAATATCTTGGCCTTTTGATTGGAATATAATCTTCACATTAAATACTATATACATGGTGTAACAACATGTTTATTTCAGAGAGGTAAAGAAAGACATATCGAGAATATAGGATGATTAAATGGATGTGAAACTTTCTTGATGAGATATTGAGACAAAGATATTATACTGTACAAAGAGAATTCGTATATGGTTGTTGACATTAAGACATTAAGTTCTTTATCTTGGATGCCTTGACCCATTTCTAAGATAGCAATCTTGAACTTTAGGTAATCCCACCTAATTCCAATGAGAAATATTTCTAGAGGGTCACACACTAAGTATTTCTATTAACATCGATTAAATTATATTTGAATTTAATTATTAGAATAAATATTATTCTATAGACTGATGCATAATTTTATTCAAGTTTTATTGATTGAAAATATTTATTGATGAATTAAAAATTCAATTAAATATTTATTTGGTTATTCAATAAATGTCGAGGAGTTTGAATGGATCAAGACCACATCTGGTGATAAATATAAATTTATAATTTGGTAAAATAATATTTGTTATTTTGAAAGTTAGCATGTGATCCATAAAATAATCATAATATTATTATTACGTTGCATGAATTTTAATAAATATTATAATATTATTTAATTTATAGTATGAAATTAAATAACACTTTAACCTAAACCCTAGATCTAAAAATATATGGTTATGTCACTTACGAAGGTTAATAAAAAATTGAGAATAGAGAATCATTGCACCCAATAAACTTCTATCTCTATCCATATCCCCCTATTTGTATCAAATTACTCCCATCTTACTCTCAAGAACAAGAATAACTCCTTCAAGTCTGAAGGATCTTGGATAAATAAAGATGAAAAATTCAAGATAATTGATTTTCTGCGCTAGCACCCAAAAATAAAATAGTATTGATTGAAGATCAAAGGAGAACATACACCACTAGAGTGATTATATATCAGAATACTTATAGTGAAACGAAGGTAATATAAAAGGATTTTAAAAGATAAAAAATATAATAAAATAAAAGATTCTATGATGATGTAACAATTTCTTTTGATCTAAATGAATTAATTTTAAATTTAACTTGAAAAGATCCTATTTTTAGGTTTCAAGCAACTCTAAATTAAAATAAATTTTAATTTATTGCCCACCATAGGTGCTTCCATTATTCATAGAACCTTCAAAAAATATCAAAGGGGTAAAATTTTAAATTTATAATTATTTATTTGATTTTTGATCTATATTAACAATAATGGTAAGATTTTTATTTCAAGAATTATTTGTTATTTAATATGACTATTTAAATTAACATGCCTTTGAAATTTTAATTTCTTTGTTAATGATTCAAAATTTATTAAGTCCAAGAATAGATGAAGAATGGCTAGATATTCCATTGGGAAGTGTCAAGCTATCTAGCTAGATAGCATGGGATTACATGGCGTGTAGTTGGTGTACATGCTATATACCCAAGTGAACTACACAGTGTTGTGGTATACACAATGCGTGGATAAATAATTACACATTCTGAATTTATTGCACACCACATATAAAATAAGATAATATGGCACACAAAATTTCATATTATATGGCATGTAGCGGGCGTATAGATCTCGTAGTCTACACAATTTAACAGTGAAATTTACAAAAAATATTTGGTTAAATACATGGTAAAAACCACATGTGACTGATAGCCTAGAGAATTAATGAAGTACATGACATGTAGACAGTGTACATGTCATGTAGTTCATTAATTATGGAATCTGAAATACATACCAATTTCCTTAGTGAGTTATGTGCAAACATGAAATGCGAGATATATGGCATGTATCTAGATTGTATGTAATGACCCGAAATTTTGAATAAATCTTGTTTCCTAATTTTATGTGTTATTTTATTTTATTTTTATACTCAACAAAAATGTTTCATTCGATAACATGAGTATAATTAAAATTAGACCGTTGGGTTTTGACTGTTATATGACCATTGGCCAATATGACCGCTGGAAACTAAACATTTCGATTATTGTCTCTAAATACAAGTAATATTGGTTAATTATTATAGAAAGAAGATTCGAAGGCCTCACCCAGTAGTCTTGGACTGATCGAAGCCCATCTAACAAAACTTGGGAAGGAGGTAGCACCACTGGGCTTTGCTCTGGACCAAACCCAAGCCGAACTTCATCGTGTGAAGCTAGAACAGAATTGCCTTTGTGAGAAGTTCAAAATGATAGAAATTACTACTCGTGAGATGTTGGCCGAGCCTCCTTCAACTTCTCTCACCTTAGCACACATTACACTTAGGTCCTATGCTGGTGTGATAAGGGTCTATGGAAGGAGACCGTAACTGCCTTGTGTAATCCTTTGTTTTAAATAAAAATTGGGATTTCTTCTTATGATGAAGTTTATGAATTTTCAAATGACCGGATAAATATAGTATGCATATTTTTGATGAATTTTAGAAAAAGGATATTTTAAAAATGTTTATGTAAACCTTAAATAATTAAAAATGTGTAATGATATTCAAAAAATGGTCTTCTACAGTTATGTTCAGTACAAATTTTAGAGTCTAATAAGATCAACTTGATTTTTGATGAATAGTAAATTATGAATAGTGATTTTATGCTTAGGATTAGTAATGTGACCAAATGGATTAGTAATATGACTTAAAGAAATTATTAATATAATCTAGGCACCTTGATTAAGTAATGTGATTCAATAAAATGGTTAAATAACGATTTCATAAATTATTATTCAAGTATTAGTTTTTTTTGGATGAATAGTGTTTTTTAATTAAAAATTAAATTAAAAATATTTAGAAAATTATTTTTATAAAATGGATTTCATTTTTGAACTCAGAGCATCGATATTATGTTAAGGTAATTTTTGGGGGTTTTTCTGAAAAAAATGAATTTTCAGTGAATAGTGTATTTATTTAAAAATTAAATTAAAAATATTTAGAAAATTAATTTTATAAAATGGAGTTTATTTTTTGAAATCAGAGCATTGATATTTGGTTAATGTGAAATTTTGGGATTTTTCTGAGAAAGTTGAATTTTCAGTGAATAGTAAAAATACAGTTTTAGGGTTTCGGTATGTTTAATGACATCATAACTGTGTCATGATGATGCCATGAGATATTTTAAGAGATGGTAGACCAAAGGTGATGAATTATTGTATGGGGGGCCTCATGTGGCCTAAATCCATGGGAAATACCATGGGAGAGCCCATGCTTTTGAGAAAACCACTTGTGAGGTGTCCCTTGGCCATTAATGCCTTATCCCCTAACTTTCCCTATAAATACCAAGCCATCCTCTCATCCATTTCGACTCCGCACTCCCCCCCAACGAAGTTCCGGTCTCATTACCTCCCAAGGAGTCCTCCAAAGGTGCCCCCAAGCCCTCAAGGTTCCAACCTTTGAGTTTTAAGAGTTACGTTTTAAGGTAAGGCATCCGACCTCTCTCTTTCTTTTCAAGTAATCTCTTTTATGTAATTTCTTTTATGCTCCATGATATTATGTTGAAAGATGTTATTTTATATTCATATTCCTTCCCTTTTCATGTTAATATAATGATAGATCCCCTCTTACTCCCATTATTTCTTTTTATGAAGTATTAAGTGGCGTCGTTAGGTTGCCGAATTTTTTGTAACAGATTCTTTCTCCCTTCTCATTTTTCAAGATCTATTTTCATGTAAAGTATTTCACATTCATTTTTATTATGTTGGGGTATGATCTATATATCTATCATACTGATATTTTATGATCATATTATGAGAGACCCCATTTTATCTCTACAATTCAGTATTTTGAAGTTTTAAGTGACGCCGTTAGGCTGCCTAATTTTTAAGTGGTTCTTTCACCCTTCTCATTTTTCAAAGTTCTACTTTCATTTCAAGTATTTCAAGTTCCTTTTTATTATGTTGGGGTATGATATCTATATCTATCATACTGATATTTTATGATCATATGATGAGATACCACATTTGATATTTTCAATTCATTATTTTGAAATTTTAAGTGACGTCGTTAGGCTGCCCAATTTTTAAGTGGTTCTTTCACCCTTATCATTTTTCAAAGTTCTACTTTCATGTCAAGTCTTTCAAGTTACTTTTTATTATGTTGGGGTATGATATCTATATATATCATAATTATATTTTATTATCTTATGATGAGAGACCCCATTTGATCTCTTCAATTCAGTATTTTGAAGTTTTAAGTGACGCCGTTAGGCTGCTGAATTTTTAAGTTGTTCTTTCACCCTTCTCATTTTCAAGTTCTACTTTCATGTCAAGTCTTTCAAGTTACTTTTTATTATGTTGGGGTATGATCTATATATCTATCATACTGATCTTATATTATCATATTATGAGATACCCCATTTGATCTCTTCAATTCAGTATTTTGAAGTTTTAAGTGACGCCGTTAGGCTGCCGAATTTTTAAGTGGTTCTTTCACCCTTATCGTTTTCAAGTTCTACTTTCATGTCAAGTCTTTCAAGTTCATTTTTATTATGTTGGGGTATGATCTATATATCTATCATACTGAACTTTTATGTTCATATGATGAGAGACCCTATTTGATCTCATCAATTCATTTTTGGTTGAAGTTTATGTGACGTCGTTAGGCTGCCGAATTTTCATAAGAGAAATCTTATTTTTGTCTTCATTTCATGTTCTTCATTTCATATGGTATATTTTTAAATTTCATTACCATGTTCTTAAATCCTTTATATTCATTCCCTCTACTATTTTATGGGTAATTTATGAATGTTTGACCCATGTCCCCTCTCTTTTCAATGTTTTCTAAAATCCTGTAACATAGCCGTTATGCTGCAGAATTTCCGTCTCAAAATGTCTCTCTCTTTTTCTAAAGTTCTTTTATTTTATTAAGTGAATACTCAATGATCTCTCTTATATATGGGTATTAACATATATACCAAAATGTTCTATTTTAAATTCTGGGATTCACATACATGAAACCCGCTTTCCCTTTTTCGTGTGTTTAAAGTGACATAAAGATCATGTCTTTAAAACAGTTTTTAAAATGTTATGATTATGAAATGAAACCCATTTCTTTTATGCTATATGGGTTGTTTATGAAATGATTGATGATGATATATGTGTCTCACATGATAATAAAGACATGTCAAGGGTGCGCCCAGATAGCGATCCAATGCATTGGGTAAATACTTAATCTCTAGAGATGACTTTTTAGACTGATACCTTGGTGAATAACCTTGGTAATTTTTAATGACACCTTGGGGATGGACCTTGGTGAAACGAAATGATTGTCAATATTAAATGTTGTAGCCACATATTCAAGTTATGAAAAATGTTATTTTTATTATGATATATCTCATGATTTCTTTCTCATGCCTTAAAGTTCTTTTCATGACCTTATTGAAGTATCTCAAGTTCACATGTAAAATGTTTCTCTTGTTTCCCTTACTAGGCCTTCTGCTCACCCTTTCTTTTGATATATGTCCCCAGGTTATGAGATGTAGTAATGAACCTAGGATGAACATGAGTATAAGCCTTTCAAGTGTTTAAGAAGAATTTTTTATGTTTTCATGTTTTAAATTCCTGGTTTCCAAGACACTAAACCTTAAAGATCCTCGGTTTTGTAAAATGTAATGAAAGTTTATGTGATAAAAAGGAGGGATGCTATAGTTGGTATCAGAGGATGGTTTAGTTATTTGTGGAAATTAGGATATTAAATCTTTAGGAAGAATCCTATAGAAAAGTTTATATATAGGAAATCTTCCTGGTATTTTGGTGAGTATTGAGTAATGGGTTTCCAAGAAAATACATCCCTGTCAGGATACGAGCAGGTAGAGGTGGCTCTGGAACAGATGTACATAGGGGTAAAACCCAAAAACACCGCTTTGAGCTAAAATCAAAAGGGAACTGGTACACGACAATAGGACTTTCTGCACTCTTGGTTACGACACTCCCATGGGATATGCTCTGGTAAATTCATAAGCTTAGTATGAACCATTATTAAAGGAACAAAGATAAAATAAAATAAGGATGAAAATAAGAATATATGATCATGGATAACCTATATTGGAACCTAGGGGATCACAAGTTAGGATATACTTTTATTCTACAAGTTTATCCTTTTATGCTTAAAGTTTCATTTTCATGATTATTGGCTAAGTATTTAAGCCCCTAATTATAGTTTCTTTTCTTATCAATGGCGGGAAATGGAAGAACATTCCCCAACAACCAATGTGATAGGAAATGCGACGATTGTCGTATTAATATGACAGAGATGATTAGGGGATTAAAAGATGATTATTATTTTGGAAGACGTTCACTATTTTGGGGACTCTATATGATCGACTTAAATAGATTACTACGGTATTTTCATTGAGGAGTAAGGTTGAATTATATTTTGAAGAAT
Source organism: Viscum album (assembly GCA_963277665.1). NCBI lineage: Eukaryota > Viridiplantae > Streptophyta > Magnoliopsida > Santalales > Viscaceae > Viscum > Viscum album. The sequence goes on along the minus strand of OY728145.1, from coordinate 56,607,936 downwards.
CAATGAATTTAAGGTGGAATTAGAGTAATTTAGGTTACTTATGGGAATGATTAACCTATCTTGGGTAAAATATGTTTAGGTTAGCTACTTTTGTTATAAGATGTTAGGCGTGGTTGATGTTGTTTGGAGATGAACAATGAATTTTATTTTGGAAGACTATGTTATCAAATCCTTCTTGTATTTGGGTTTCAATATTAGTTTGGTTTATTTTGAGGAATTTTAAGGACCGTTATTTATGTAATTGTCTATGATGAACTTTGGGTAGTACCATAGAACTTTGAAGATTTAAAAGTAGTTTCCATTCCTATGGGATTATTTCTTTTTGAAGAGTTTTTTTACCTTACCCTTTCTGTTTTTGGGATAATGTTTAAAGATAGAAGAAATATATAGTTAATCTTTTGTGGATTATGTGATTCTCTAGAAGATGATTCTTGTGTTTTGATGAGACCAAGTAGTTTTGAATGCTCATCGTTTGGAGAAAAGATTAGTTTTGGTATAAACTTATTAAAGAATGAAACTCTACATGAAGGTAGGTGTATTTTATTATGTTTTTGTTCTATGTAGTAAATGAATTCCTCATAATTAAGAAAAGGAACGTAAAACAAAAATGATGTTGGTTTACATTTCCAACTAGGTAATCAAAGATCGTTTACACACATCATAAGTTTGGGATTTTCTTATGGTTAACTTTCTCCTAATCATGTTTTCTATCACTATCCCTCCGAACTTGACCCTTTGTTTTCTCCTCCATGTCCATGTTTTCCTACATGGAATCCTAGTGTGGGTTAACTCGGGTGACCTTTGTACTTCCCTTTCTTTCTTTTAAAGTAATAGTTTTACTGACTCCTTTTCCGATGTGGGACTTTCAATGAAATTTCAAAACCCAATTTTAAAAATTGTGAGGATGAAATTTCTTAAGGGGGGAAGATTGTAATGACCCGAAATTTTGAATAAATCTTATTTCCTAATTTTATGTATTATTTTATTTTATTTTTATACTCAACAAAAATGTTTCATTTGATAACATGAGTATAATTAAAATGAGACCGTTGGGTTTTGACTGTTATATGACCATTGGCCAATATGACCGCTGGAAACTAAATGTTTCGATTATTATCTCTAAATAAAAGTAATCTTGGTTAATTATTATAGAAAGAAGATTTGATGGCCTCACCCAGTAGTCTTGGACCGATCAAAGCCCATCTAACAGAACTTGGGAAGGAGGTAGCACCACTGGGCTTTGCTCTGGACCAAACCCAAGCCGAACTTCATCGTGTGAAGCTAGAATGAAATCGCCTTTGCGAGAAGTTCAAACTGATAGAAATTACTACTCATGCGATGTTGGTCGAGCCTCCCTCATATTCTCTCACCTTAGCACACCTTACACTTAGGTCCTATGCTGGTGTGATAAGGGGCTATGTAAGGAGACCGTAACTGCCTTGTGTAATCCTTTGTTTTAAATAAAAATTGAGATTTCTTCTTATGATGAAGTTTATGAATTTTCAAATGACTGGATAAATATAGTATGCATATTTTTGATGAATTTTAGAAAAAGGATATTTTAAAAATGTTTATGTAAACCTTAAATAATTAAAAATGAGTAATAATATTCAAAAAATGGTCTTCTACAGTTATGTTCAGTACGAAATTTAGAGTCTAATAAGATCAACTTGATTTTTTGATGAATAGTAAATTATGAATAGTGATTTTATGCTTAGGATTAGTAATGTGACCAAATGGATTAGTAATCTCACTTAAAGAAAGTATTAATATAATCTAGGCACCTTGATTAAGTAATGTGATTCAATAAAATGGTTAAATAACGGTTTCATAAATTATTATTCAAGTATTAGTTTTTTCAGGTGAATAGTGTTTTTTAATTAAAAATTAAATTAAAAATTTTTAGAAAATTATTTTTATCAAATGGATTTTATTTTTGAACTCAGAGCATCGAGATTATGTTAAGGTAATTTTTGGGGTTTTTTCTGAAAAAAATGAATTTTCAGTGAATAGTGTATTTATTTAAAAATTAAATTAAAAATATTTAGAAAATTATTTTTATAAAATGGAGTTCATTTTTTGAAATCAGAGCATTGATATTTGGTTAATGTGAAATTTTGTGATTTTTCTGAGAAAGTTGAATTTTCAGTGAATAGTAAAATTACAGTTTTAGGGTTTCAGTATGTTTAATGACATCATAATTGTGTCATGATGATGCCATGAGATATTTTAAGGGATGTTCGACCAAAGGTGATGAATTATTGTATGGGGGGACTCATGTGGCCTAACTCCATGGGAAATACCATGGAAGAGCCCATGCTTTTGAGAAAACCACTTGTGAGGTGTCCTTTGGCCATTAATGCCTTGTCCCCTCACTTTCCCTATAAATACCAAGCCATCCTCTCATCCATTTCGACTCTCCACTCTCACCCAACGAAGTTATGGTCTCATTACCTCCCAAGGAGTCCTCCCAAGGTGCCCCCAAGCCCTCAAGGTCCCAACCTTTGAGTTTTAAGAGTTACGTTTTAAGGTAAGGGATCCGACCTCTCTCTTTCTTTTCAAGTAATCTCTTTTATGTCATTTCTTTTATGCTCCATGATCTTATTTTGAAAGATGTTATTTTATATTCATCTTACTGACCTTTTCATGTTCATATAATGAGAGATCCCCTCTTACTCTCATTATTTCTTTTTATGAAGTTTTAAGTGGCGCCGTTAGGCTGTCGAAATATTTGTAACTGATTCTTTCTCCCTTCTCATTTTTCAAGATCTATTTTCATGTAAAGTATTTCAAGTTACTTTTTATTATGTTGGGGTATTATCTCTATATATATCATACTGATATTTTATGATCATATTATGAGAGACCCCATTTGATCTCTGCAATTCAGTATTTTGACGTTTTAAGTGACGTCGTTAGGCTGCCTAATTTTTAAGTGGTTCTTTCACCCTTCTCATTTTTCAAAGTTCTAATTTCATGTAAATTATTTCAAGTTCCTTTTTATTATGTTGGGGTATGATCTCTATATATATCATACTGATATTTTATGATAATATGATGAGAGACCCCATTTTATCTCTTCAATTCAGTATTCTGAAGTTTTAAGTGACGCCATTAGGCTGCCTAATTTTTAAGTGGTTCTTTCACCCTTCTCATTTTTCAAAGTTCTACTTTCATGTAAAGTCTTTAAAGTTCCTTTTTATTATGTTGGGGTATTATATCTATATCTATCATACTGATATTTTATGATCATATGATGAGATAACCCATTTTATCTCTTCAATTCAGTATTTTGAAGTTTTAAGTGACGCCGTTAGGCTGCCGAATTTTTAAGTGGTTCTTTCACCCTTCTCATTTTCAAGTTCTACTTTCATGTCAAGTCTTTCAAGTTCCTTTTTATTATGTTGGGGTATGATATATATATATATATATATATATCATACTGATTTTATATGATCATATGATGATATACCCCATTTGATCTCTTCAATTCAGTATTTTGAAGTTTTAAGTGACGTCGTTAGGCTGCCAAATTTTAAAGTGGTTCTTTCACCCTTCTCATTTTCAAGTTCTACTTTCATGTCAAGTCTTTCAAGTTCCTTTTTATTATTTTGGGGTATGATCTCTATATCTATCATACTGACCTTTTATTTTCATATTATGAGAGACCCTATTTGATCTCATCAATTCATTTTTGGTTGAAGTTTATGTGACGCTGTTAGGCTGCCGAATTTTCATAAGAGAAATATTATTTTTGTCTTCCTTTCATGTTCTTCATTTCATATGGTATATTTTCAAATTTCATTACCATTTTCTTAAATCCCTTATATTAAGTCCCTCTACTGTTTTATGGGTCATTTATGAATGTTTTATCCATGTCCCCTCTCTTTTCAATGTTTTCTAAAACCCTGTAACATAGCCATTATGTTGCAGAATTTTCGTCTCAAAATGTCTCTCTCTTTTTCTAAAGTTCTTTTATTTTATTAAGTGAATACTCAAATATCTATCTTCTATATGGGTATTCAAATATATACCAAAATGTTCTATTTTAAATTCTGGGATTCACATACATGAAACCCGCTTTCCCTTTTTCGTGGGTTTAAAGTGACATAAAGATCATGTCTTTAAAGCAGTTTTTAAAATGTTATGATTATGAAATGAAACCCATTTCTTTTTTGATATATGGGTTGTTTATGAAATGATTGATGATGATATATGTGGCTCACATGATAATAAATACATGTCAAGGGTGCGCCCAGATAGCACTCCAATGCATTGGGTAAAGACTTAATCACTAGAGATGACTTTTTAGACTGATACCTTGGTGAATAACCTTGGTAATTTTTAATGACACCTTGGGGATGGACCTTGGTGAAAAGAAATGATTGTCAATATTAAATGTTGTAGCCACATATTCAAGTTATGAAAAATGTTATTTTTATTATGATATATCTCATGATTTCTTTCTCATGCCTTAAAGTTCTTTTCGTGACCTTATTGAAGTATCTCAAGTTCACATGTAAAATGTTTCTCTTGTTTCCCTTACTGGGCCTTCTGCTCACCCTTTCTTTTGATGTATGTCCCCAGGTTATGAGATGAAGTAATTAACCTAGGATAAACATGAGGATAATACTTTCAAGTGTTTAATAAGAATGTTTTATGTTTTCATGTTTTAAGTTCCTGGTTTCCAAGACACTAAACCTTAAAGATCCTTAGTTTTGTAAAATGTAATGAAAGTTTATGTGATAAAAAGGAGGGATGCTATATTGTAAATGTCATGTAGTCCCATGTCTAATTAATAAGATTAATTTTAGTAGATTATATGGACACATGATAAGTGGAACACACAACATGTATTTGGTTAGTACACATAGTGTAGTCTATCCAAGGAACACACTGAATCCCCAGGCATATACCCTGGATACATGACAATCTAAGTAAATGATGTATATCTCGTAAGCACATGATGTGTATTTTCAAAATAAAGGAAAGAATTAAAATTACATTAAATTTTTAATTGTATCATTAAAACATTATTATGTTGATTGGAACTTATTTTTTTTTTTAAATTTAACAACGAGTTTAAAGAATTGTAAATGATCAATTAATTTATTGTAATGATATGTAATTATTGGTTCTGTTGTTTATTTTCCATGAATGAATTTATGATGGGTATGTCTAATAGAATTCATATGGTCCTTAAGATGAAAGGAAATTAATTAATTAATTAATTAATTCAAGAATTTTTATCTTAATAATAAAAAATGAATAAGAAATTAATGTTAATCAGTTTTACTTTTGCATATTCATTTCATGTGTATGACTATTCATGAACTTGACCAATACCTATGTATAAGTTGGATTAATTTAATTTAATTTATTGCATTAGTTTTAATTTTTTTATTAAATCAAAATGATTTCCCGTATGTCATCACTCCCTCCATTGTTATGTAGGACCTGCATGTATAAGGTTATTTATATAAACCCCCTTAACCAATCCTTTGGTTCCCTTAACTTGTGTGTGATTTATAAATACATTTAATTAATGGAGAATCCCAAGGAATGTGTTTTTGGTTCAAGATATAACCATAATTATTCAAACCTAGGTGGACATGTGGAATAGTGAAACTAATTCCAAGATTGGAATAATGAGTTATTCCCTTAGGTCATATGCTGATTTGTTATCTGCTCAATAAATCAACCATTAGATAAGATCATGATTAAGTTATTTATTTATTTCTATCCATGTTTTATTTAAATTATGGATACAGGATTGAAATCACATAAATAAATGAATTAATGTGAAAATATTTAATTTAAATAAATAGATTATGTGTAAAGGGTTTATCCAACATGATTAATTAATTAAGTAAAATCCACTTAAAATTAACAATCTAATTCGGTAATTTAGGGTTTTAATGTTATATTCTAATCCTGATACTATATTTAAATCTATTTCCTTTAGATTACACAATGGTCATGGTGTATTATAAGGTAACAAATTGTACAATTAAAATCGTGACTTTCTAGATGTTTGCTCAATGTTCACGGGAAAATAAAAAGAAAGAGTTTGATATCAAGAAAGATAAATTTAAAAAACCCAACATGAATAAGAAAAATAAAATTCAATCTAGAAATACCTTCCCCCTTTAATATACATTACCCTAGAATAGGGTATAAATTAACCCTTATTCTAATAATGATGGAGTAAGAGGGAAAGAGGAACAATAATGAAAAAATTATAAAGTATGAAGATTAAAACTGGTGAGGACCCTACACAACACAATTTTTCACCCTAATATTTAGTATATGGATCGATACTTGGATGAATTGAAACAAATATCTATTTATAGATCTTTAGGGTGCTCATATTATCGTAAATTCACCCATGCATTTACTCATAGATGGTATTGGGACATCAATGGTGGTTCCAAGTCATAATGGAGAGCCCCTCACTAAAATCCTCATTGAATCTTCCATTTTTGGGAAATAATGGTCCATTTTACACTATTTTTTCTATAATAATTAATTACCTAGAATCCCACAATTCACATAAAAATTAGTCTGGAAAAATTAAGGGAGTGTCACAACGTGACACATATGTGTCAAGCCATGACACACACGATTCTCAATCCGGGTGCTTTTTCACCACCTAGATTGGTATCAATACTTAATTATTGAAAATCTTACACTATAAATAGTATATTTATGGAGAAAACATGTTTTTTATAGCCCTAAAACTAATGATTCACTCTATTGCTTTAGCTTTAATCCCTGAGAAGCTCCTATGACTGTCCTTTATCATAGAAAACCATATTTTGGTGGAAATATTTAAATTTTTAGCTTCTTTTGATCAATATCAACATTTTTTTGAATTCTTACAAATATAAAAAATTCCCATAAATATACAAGAAATAATTAAGCATTTAAATCCAAACTTAATGCATTTTAATATAAAAAATGTATTCCCAAAATGGATGTATCAAATCCCCCACACTTGAATTCATACTTTTCTTCAAGGATGTAATCTCAAAATACTACAAATTATGATCACCATACCATGATTTAAATTTGATATTAATAAATTCAATTGATAAAATGGCAAATGAAATATTAGAAAATCACATAGAAAAATTCACTAATGCCTCGTTTTTAAAAGAAAAAAATCAACCAAGTATTTTACTTTTCTTCTTTTGAAATAGTCAATCATTTTCATTCATCCATTTTCATTTTTCAATTCATTATTAATATTTATTCCATTTTCAATATACTTAAATTTTATTTTTCCACTCATCATTAGGGTAAAATTTTAAATAGTGTTATACACATATCTCAAGAAAATGACACTTACCATAGGCTTTTAAGACATTTAGAATCTCCACCATGTAAAGATAGGATCAAAAATAATCATGAGGGATTTTTGTTAGTTCCACTAGTATAGATACCCTGAGAGTGGGGGTGAATCAGGGTATGAAAGATTAAAACAACTACCCCTTTTGATCTTGTTTTGTTGTTAGAAAAAACTCTCTTCTCTCTCCTTCCCAATGCAGAGTATGAATAAAACATAAAGCATGCATAGGACATAATGATTTTTACTTGGTTCACCCTCAATAGGCTACGTCCAAGGAGCATACACTGGCAGTGTACCGATATACCAATTCCAATATAAGCACACTGTTGTTTACAAGTTCGAAACGAACTCACTGTCCCTCCTGGTTTACAACCACTCACAATTTGAGAACTCACTGCTCTCTCAATTGAAGTGATCTCACTGCTTCTTCAGAAGATCCACTCATAGTTTATAGACCTATAGGTCTCTTCATTTTTATGAAATAATGCATCCTCATCTATTGATAGATGATCTATTAAAGTTCAAAGTTCATACACTGATGAATACCCCTTTTCCCCTGAACACTGAGCAATTCCTTTGGAAAATAACTTCGCAAATCACCCTACTTCACGAGGCTCCCAATTTCACGAAGCTTAAACTAGCCTTCGTGAAGCTCCTGCCTTTTTTCAAAGCACTATCACGAAGCTCAAGCCTTCTCAATGCTTAGGCTGCCATGGAGCTCCTGCCTCTTCGCGAAGCACACTCCTTAGATCACACGACCTCGCGAAGCGCACTTCCTTTCACGGAGCTAGATTAGTCACCGCGAAGCACCTCTCATTCGTGAAAAACACTACCTTCGCAAACTACCTTCGTGAACCGAGAGCAAAATATTTTCTTTGAAAACTCTATTCTTCTCTCGAGGGGGTCGACCTCTATTTATGGACAATTCCACCAACCCTCAACCCTTCCACGTGAAGTCAGAGCCACGTCATTTCTAATCGCGAATCTCCAAAATTTCCCCCAGAATTCTCTCAAAATCGTGAAGCACCTCTGCAATTCTCGGATCACGGAGCTCATCGTAATCACGAAGCGTTCCGTCAATTACCTCACACCGCCACCGCGAAGCTCCCTCACATTTCCTTTCAACACTTCCGTTCGCAAATCTCGTCGTAAACACGAAGCATCACCATAAAAATTTTTCTTCTCTTCACGAAATCCAGTCCATGAAGCCTATCTTCGTGAAAATCATGCCTTTTACATATTAAAATAAGATCTTTAAGGATATCCACTTTTCGTGATGCTCACCAACCTCCAAATTTTGGACCCCAAAAATTTGGAAAACAGTGGGAAACAACACCACCTTGTACTTCTATTTTGTACCGTCTCCAGACCATCCATTCCTTTTTCATGGTTATTTTTCAACATTGATTTTAAAAAATATCACTAGAACTTGAAAATTCACCATGGAAACCTGCTTTGTCAACAAACACAATCAACCCAAAAATACTGCAGTGTTACCTTGAGGGATTTTTTCCCAACACTTTTTCATTAGGTTCAAATGATTCTATGGTTTATGCTAGGTAGGTAAATGATGTAAAACAAAGATAAAAAATGAGCTTTGACTCTAAAATATAGTGCATTATATCAAAAGATAAGTTCGATAAAAATCTACCTCTACAGATTTCATATCTCTCTTCCCACAAAAATCTCATATTGGGATCATGATAAAGTAGGTATAATGAATGAATCACCCTCTCTTTCTATTTTTTTTATTTTTATTCTTCTTTGAAAGTTGTTCTTAATATAAATCTCACATTTATCACCTAACTGTATATGATCAAAAGTCCATAAGTCTGATAATGTATATTTTTATCCTCTTAAGAATTAACCCATTTACCCCTTTTTCTTCTTCATTTTTATAAAGAGAGGTGAACAATACAGTAAAATGAATGATAGCATGACCACTCCCCAAATCATATGAAAAACCCCCATAAAAATATTCTCAATATAGTATATCCCAACCTACCATGGGAAACCTCTTACCCACACTTATTCTTTTCGATACCATGTAATATAATGTGAGTAGGGTAATAGTGGATAAAGTAGGATTTTAACTTGGTTAATTTACTAAAAAGGGTTTTATGACTTATATAGGCTTAAAAATGATTAATGTACGGTGGTTCTAAGGATAAAGGGTTAAATAAAATATGCCACAATCATATTAAAAGTGATTATGTCTAGTTATTGATTTGATAAGATGTCAAGAAAGTTCTAGAAGAGAATATTCCAGAGTCTCACAAGAAACATACTATAGAAATAATTTAAAATATTAGGCTCAAAATATATCTCAGGAATGGGATAAATAGTTGAGATAATCACTCATGTAAATTCATATGAATAATTAAATCAATTAATGATTTTTTTGAAATTCAAGGCAGGGTAAATCTCAAAGAAATTTCATCTTTAAGAATTAACATGCTCTCCCTAAATCACGATTTTATAAATCTAGATACACATGATCATATCTAATAATTATTTCCCCCATTTTTCTCATTAAAATTTGTTGACAAAGAAATTTAAATTCATGGCTTGGTAATTATCCTAAGTATTTAACACATCCCAGTTCAGTTGATCAAATAAAGAAACAAGGTAGGCATGCAATTAGTAGTTCAAGATCTAAAATAAAATTAATTATGGGGATTATAATTGAAAAATATATAATTGAAATTCTTACTCCCCATTTTAATGATTATTTTGAACTTAGGAAACACAGGTTCTTCCTATACCATATTGACGATGTGTATCTCCCTTACTACTCATTATCATCCTAGATGTTGGTGTCTTTATGGATCTGTAAAATAAAAAACAAATAGGTGAAAAAAATCCATTATCAATGAATTTTTAAATATTTTTTGGTGAGTTCATTCACATAAATAAAAATGAAGAAAAATATAAAAAACTTAGGCTACCTCTCTAAAATGATTTTGTTTAACATCATTAGATTGAATTTACCTCTTTCAGCTTCAGATCATGTGATAGATGATTGAAAAGTTTTTACTTGGTTTAGGCCTAAAAATGGCCTCAACTATGAACTTTCTACGTAGATAGGCCTCTATACTTCCTCTTTAAACAACTTAACCTTTCCCAATGGAAAAATTTTCTCAATATAAATCTAGTTGAACCACCGTTTCTTACTTAATCCTAAATAACTAAATGGAAGGTCATGTACCATACATATATGTTGGCCCTTATCAAACTAGGTGGAATCAGTAACTCATTTAGTGTCTTTCATTTTATCTTTATTATTTTTAGTATCTCCTCTTTGAATCTTATATGGTACAATAGCAAAAACCTCACAAATATGTTCGAGTTCCATAACATCCTTAACGTTTAGTAGACCATCCTCTGTAAAAAAATATTCTCCTATATCCTAATTCTTCATTGAAAAATGAATTTTGAAACTCACTTGGTCACATCAAAATCTTAGAAAAATTCCTCCACTTTGTATATCTATCTGTTCTCTTCTATTATCCAAGAACAGTCTCCCCAAAAATGATTAGTGTATGTGTAACGACCCAAAGTTTCATTAATGGAAAATCCCTCTTGATCCAGTTAAATGTTTCTTTATGAAAAATGTTTTTATAAGATGTCAACTTCTTTAGTTTTACGTTAAGATTTGTGATCGTTACTTTTATTGCCATTGAACAGTGATCATCTGAGTAGTATAAATATAAGGCTTTAACGAACCCATTTCTACTCAGACAAAGGAAGCGATGGCCTCATCCAGTATAATTTCCCCTTACGAAGCCCATTTGTCGGATCTCGGAAAAGAGGTGGCGTCTTTGGGCTTCGCCCTTGACCAAGCCCAAGCTGAGATTCATTATGTCAAGCTTAAACGGGACCGTCTACGGGAAAAGTGGAAGTTGATAGAGATTACCACTCGAGCGATGTTATCCGAGCCGCCCCAAGAGTCTGTCACCATCGCACACCTTACCCTTAGGTCTTATGCGGCTATTTTAAGGGGTTATGTAACAAATAAGTAGAACCATGTTCATGTACATTATTTTTGTATATAATAATGAATATAATTTCTAGTCATTTTTGATACATTGTAATTAGTTTTTAAAGTACAAATGGTGTTTTTAGTTATTATTTAATTAAGAATTGTATTTTATTAAATTAAAGGATTTTTGAATTAAATAATATTTTAATAAAATATTATTATTAATATTAAATTAATTTTTATTAAATATAAATGATCTTATAATTTTATGAATGCAACTAAAATTTTTATTAAGGTTTGAAATCCATTTCTGTCAAAACCCGTGAATTTTTTTATAAATGTCGGTTTTTATTTTAAAAGTTAAAATTCACATATTTAGAAAATTATTTAGATAAAATAAATATTATTTTTGGAATCAGGACGTCAAAATTATCCAACGGTGAATTTTTCATAATTTTCTGAGACAATCAAATTTTTGGGTAAAAATTAAATACCATTTAAATATATAATGTGTTTTATGACATCATAATGACCCAATGGTGATATAATAAAATACCATAATCCTTATGTTCGGCCAATATGTGTTTTATCATTAAAATAATGAGGTTTTGGGTTTGTTTGACTTACTTTTCAAAGCATTAATGGAGCCCTCAAGACTTATTCAACACTTTGCCTTTTTAAATTAATTTCCATGGAAATGTGACTCACCTCCACATAAGCAAACCTTATTTTTTTAATAATTTCGGACCTTTTCCTTGTAAAATATTGTTTTCCTCTTTCCTTTTCCAGAAACCATGGGCAAATACCATGGGATGGTTTGTTGTTTGGATTATTTTAATATAAGGGGTCCCAAACCTAAATAATAAATAATTCCCTCACCTTTCCTATATAAACCCACCGAAGCTCCCACTTCCTCCTCACTCAAAGCACTTGTAGTTCGTCCAACCTCTGCCCTACTCTCTCTATAATCCTCTCAAGGTGCCCCAAGCTCCCAAGAAGCCTCTCACAAGCCTCTCTCTAGCCTTTGGAAGCACACTTCCAAGTAAGGGTTTTTTTCTTCCTTTCTCATTTTTGTCAATTTTCTTTAAGTTGTATTTCCCTTTTAATTTCAATTATGAATGTTTGGGTATGGTTTATCACATCCCCCATACTGCCCTATTATTGTTTGAATGATGGGAGACCCCTTTCTCTCTCATTAAATTCCTCCCATGTACACCTGTTATTATGCCGAAATTCCGAAAGGAATTTTTTTCTCCTCTTTTATATTCAAGCAATACTTTTGTATCATGAATCTAAATACCTTTTCAATTGTTGGGACATGTATCTATATGACCTCCTTACTTTCCATTACATGTAAATATGATGAGGAACCCCTTTCTCTCTCATCAACCATTTTTATGAATTCTTATGTCACGTCGTTACGCTGCCGAAATCACACCGATTTTCTAAGCCAATATCATTGTGTAGTGAATACCATGCCCATTTCTCCATCAAGGGTATTCACCTTTATGCACATTTACTTATTGATTATAAAGTTTCATGTATGAATTCCACATTCTTTTATTGTGGAATAAATGATTATGTTTTATGAATCCATGTTTTATGATCCATGTGGCACACTTATGCATGAAATGAAATGTTTAAGAAGGGTGCACCCTTATAGCGCTCCAATGCATTGGGTAAAGTATAGTATCATGATACGTCATGTGCAATGAGTGTTGACTCATGATAATTCAAGTGCAACGAGGTTTTACTCGTGCTTCAAGTGCAACGAGGGTTTACTCATGCTCCATGTGCAATGAGCCTTGGCTCATGCTAATTCAATGTTAAGTGTTGTTGCCACATTTCCATGTTATGGTTATCATGCTTTATCATGCCTTTATGTTCATGTTACTCTTATTCTCTGTTGATATTCCCATTGCCTAACATGTATTGAACTCCTCATGTTATTCATTGTGTACTCCCTTACTGGGCTTTATAGCTCACCCTTTTCTTATGCATGTCCTCAGGTTATCCCATGGAATGCTAAGTACGAAGGAATGTAGTGGTCATGTAAAGGAAGTTTTCAATAAAGATGTTGTATTTCAAGTTTAAAGTTTTTATGTAATGATCCTAAGCCCCAAAGACACTAAACCTCTTGATCTTCTTTGTTGTATCAAGCGAAGTTATATGTAATAAAGCATGTTTAAGTTGTAATAGAAAGCAGGGTTGTCATAGTTGGTATTAAAGGATAGGTTTAGTTATTTTTGGGATTAGGAAACCCTAGTAAAGCCTTAGATACAAGACGAAGTATAATAAAAACATCCCTAAGTTTTGGTAAATACTAAGTAAGTGGTTTATCAAACAAATACATCCCTGTCTGGATACGAGCAGGTAGAGGCGGCTCTGGCACAGATGTATCCTAGGGGTAAAACCCGAAAACACCGCTTTGAGCTAAACTCGAACGTGAACTGGTGCACGAAAATGGGCCTTGCTGCACTCCTGGTTACGACACTCCCGGGGGATATGTTTTGATAAATTCACAATCTTAGTATGAACCCTTATTAAGGGAAAAATTCCCCTAAGAATATATGTTAGAAGGAAGATCATGAAAAGCCTGGATTGAATCCTATAGACTCATGAGTTAAAGAGATTAAAGTTTATTTATAAGTCATCAAATTTTGTCTTTGGATTAACCTTTATGTGTTACCCCTAAATTTCCTTTTATTCCAGCCAATGGCCGGTAATAGGAGAACTCGGGCTAACAACCGTTGTGAAGATCAGTGTGATGATTGTACTAATGAGATTCCCAATCCAATGGGAGCAGTAATCGCGAACTTTGTCACGCTTCTCTCTCAGCTAACTCAAGTTTTGAATAGAAACACAGGTCAATAGGAATGTTCAAACCCCCCTAAGAAAGAACAAGTCTCTATCGATAGCTTCATGAGACAAAGGCCTCCTAATTTTAGTGGATCATCTGATCCCACGATCACTGAGAAATGGATCAAATCCATTGAAAAGATATTCGCTATCCTTCAATGTTCTGAACAAGAGAAGGTTCTCCTGGCAGCTTATCGTATGGAGGGTGAAGCTGATCAATGGTGGAAGTTGATCAAAAATACGAAGCCTGAGGAGGAGATCGAGGCTTTGGAATGGAAGGAATTCCGGAAGATGTTTTTCGATAAATATTTTCCGCGCACCCTCCATCTTAAGATGGAAAGGGACTTCCTTTCACTCAAGCAGAAAGATGAAGAATCTGTGGGAGCGTACGAGGCGAACTTCACAAGTCTTGCACGATACGCTTTCGGCTTTGTCGTTACCCCCGAATGCAAGGTTGACCGCTTCTTTGGTGGGATGAAGCCTATCTTGTGGAAATCATTAGCGATCCGTGACTTCGACAGCTATGAGGAAATTGTCCGATGTGCCCTCAAGGTTGAAATGGAGATCAGAGAATCACAGGGGTATCATGGGGACAAGAAGCGTAAGGTGGACTTCAATACTGGTGGTCCGATGGATAAATCCAACGGCGCTAAGAAGTTCCAGCACCCCACTTGCCAAAAGTGTGGAAAGAAGCACCCTGGAAATTGCCTTAGGGGGACAAGAAAATGCTTCAGGTGTGGAAGAGAAGGGAACCTAGCCGTTAACTGTCAGCAAGAAGGACCCGTGGCTACGCCAGAGGAGAGGAACACTCCGTTCGAACCTCAATGCATTGTTCAATGCTACAAATGCAAATAACCGAGTCATTTTGCAAATCAGTGCCCTAATCCAAGGGTTATCGGAGGAAACCAGCAACCTCCAAGACAACAAGGAAGAACTTTTTCCATCTCTTCTGCCGAAGTGAACCCCGAAAACGAAGTGGTGACAGGTACTCTAGTTATTCATTCAAGAATAGCGAACGTACTTTTTGATTCAGGTTCTACGCATTCTTTTATATCTCAAAAGTTTAGTAGAATAATACCTGCACCACCACAAATCATGGAAGTAAAGATGTCAGTGAGTAAGGCAAATGGGGCAATTATTGCACCCCATGAGTATAAGTCCCCCCTGTTATAATCTGTGGATTGAATTTCCCGGCGAACCTCATCATACTCCCTTTGGTGGAATTTGATGCAATTCTTGGCATGGATTGACTTTCCTTATATAGAACCAACATAAATTGTCGGGAGAGGGAAATCACACTCCATATGGAGAATCAAACCCTGATTCTTTACAAGTGTCATGAGGAAGATGAATCTCCTTTAGCTCCATCATCTCAAGCATGGATATTATTGCCTTATGAGCACGCATATCTGGCTCAGATGATTGAGTCCAAGGAAGAAACCACCCTTGAAGAAATGCCTATTGTGAGGGAATTCGCTGAAGTATTTCCCGAGGAACTTCCTGGTCTTCCTCCAAGAAGAGATGTTGAGTTCTCAATTGAACTTATACCTGGGGCGCTACCAATATCCAAGAATCCATATAGAATGGATGTTGTTGAGC
Source organism: Viscum album (assembly GCA_963277665.1). Lineage (NCBI taxonomy): Eukaryota > Viridiplantae > Streptophyta > Magnoliopsida > Santalales > Viscaceae > Viscum > Viscum album. The sequence goes on along the minus strand of OY728145.1, from coordinate 56,592,145 downwards.
TTGAAGAGCTGAAGAAACAACTACAGGAGAATCTGGATAAAGGGTTTATACGCCCAAGTGCATCACCATGGGGTGCACCAGTCCTCTTCATCAAGAAGAAGGATGGGTCAATGCAGCTTTGCATCTATTATCGTGAACTTAAAAAAATCACGATAAAGAACAAGTATCCTCTCCCAAGAATCAATGACTTGTTTGATCAGCTGCGTGGAGCACAATACTTCTCCAAGGTGGACTTGCGGTCGGGATATTATCAAGTAAGGGTGAAGAAGGAAGATATCCCCAAGACTGCTTTTCGTACAAGGTATGAGCCCTATGAATTCATAGTAATGCCTTTCGGACTCACTAATGCTCTAGAAATATTCATGGACTTGATGAATAGAGTCTTTAGAGATTACCTAGACAAATTTGTGGTAGTCTTTATAGATGATATTCTAATATACTCCAAAACCAAGGAGGACCATGAGGAGCATTTAAGAACTGTACTGGAGACTTCGCGCAAGGAGAAGATCTATGCCAAGTACAGCAAGTGTGAGTTCTGGTTGAAGGAGGTCTCATTCTTGGGCCATATCATCACAAGCAATGGGATATCTGTGGACCCCTCCAAAACAGATGCAATTGAGGGATGACCGAGGCCAACATCGGTAACTGATATCCGTAGCTTCTTGGGGTTAGCTGGATATTATCGACGATTTGTGAGAAATTTTTCACGATTGTCCAACCCTCTTACCAAGCTAACTCAAAAGGGAGTAAAGTTTTCTTGGAGTGATGAATGCGAAGAAAGCTTCAAGGAGTTGAAAAGGAGGCTTATCACTACACCTGTGCTCACTTTACCCACAAGTGGGAAGCTTTTTGTGGTATTTATTGATGCTTCGAAGAAGGGATTAGGATGTGTGCTGATGCATAATGATAAAGTGATATCCTATGCCTCAAGGAAGTTGAAAATCCATGATCGAAACTATCTAATGTATGATATGGAGTTGGTAGTGGTGATATTTGCCTTGAAAATATGGCGGCATTATCTCTATGGAGAGAAATGTGAGATATATACTGACCACAAAAGTCTTAAATATATATTCACACAGAAAGAGATTAATATGCGCCAGAGAAGATGGATAAAGCTCATCAAGGATTATGACTTTTCAATACATTACCACCATGGGAAAGCGAACAAGGTGGCAGATGCCCTAAGTAGAAAGGATCCATTGATTCTATCAATGATGAGAATTGAGAAGGATCCAATCTTCTTAGTCTTAATGAAGATGGATGTGGGAATCATAAAGAAGGGAACATCATCAATCCTTTCACAAATGATTGATCATCCATCTCTTTTGGAAAGGTTAAATGATGCTCAAAGGATGATGCGGGAATCCAAGAAAAAGTGGAAGCTATAAAAAAGGGAAAATCCTCAGAGTTTAATGTTAATGAAGAAGGAATTGTGCGGTTTTGGAAAAGACTATGTGTTCTATCAAGTTCGGAGCTGAAGAAGGAACTTTTGGATGATGCACATAGTTCAAATTTCTCTATTCACCCAGGGAGCACAAATATGTATCGAGATCTCCGAGAAAACTTTTGGTGGGATAATATGAAGAAGGAGATCACTGAATATACATCAAAGTGCCTGGTGTGTCAGCAAGTGAAGGCAGAGAGGCAGAAGTATAAGGGGACGATGCAACCATTTCCCATACCAGAATGGAAATGGGAGAACATCACCATGGACATTGTCACTGGACTTCTAAGGACATCCAAAGGCAACAATGCAATCTGGGTTGTTGTGGATCGTCTTACAAAGACTGCACACATCATTGCTATTCGAGAGGATTTCTCTTTGGATCAACTGGCACATATATATATCAGGGATGTGGTACAGTTGCATGGAGTACCACTATCTATTGTTTCTGACCGAGATCCAAGATTCACCTCTAAGTTTTGGAAGAGTCTTCAACAATCTCTGAATACTAAATTGAACTTCAGTACGGCCTATCATCCTCAAACTGATGGACAATCCGAGCGGACTATCCAAACACTTGAGGATATGTTGAGAGCATGCTCAATGGACTTTAAAGGAGTATGGGATCAACATCTTCCTCTGGTTGAGTTCTATTATAATAATAGTTTCCACTCGAGCATCGAAATGGCACCATATGAAGCCCTGTATGGGAAAAAGTGTAGAACACCGACATGTTGGGATGAGGTCGGTCAACGTAAGCTGCTTGGACCAGAAATGGTCGAAGAAATGGTGGAGAAGGTGAAAACCATTCAACAACATATCAAGGCAGCCCAAAGTCGACAGAAGAATTATGCAGATAATCGTCGACGAAACCTTGAGTTTAAAGTCAGAGACATGGTGTTTTTACGCATATCTCCGTGGAATAAGGTCATGAGGTTTGGAAAGAAAGGTAAGTTAAGTCCAAGGTACATCGGCCCCTTTGAGATTCTTGATCGTGTTGGGGATGTGGCCTATCAACTAGAACTTCCACCTACTATGGCCAAGGTGCATGATGTCTTTCATGTATCTCTCTTAAGGAAGTACATACCGGACCCTTCACATGTACTCTCTTCCGAGGTGGTATAATTGGAAGATGATCTTTCTTATTAGGAGCAACCAGTGAAGATCTTAGATCGTAGAGAAAAAGTTCTACGAAATAAGACAATGCCCCTCATCAAGGTGTTGTGGAGAAACCACAAGTTTCAAGAATCAACTTGGGAGTCAGAGGATATGATGAAGATGAGTTACCCACATTTGTTTTAGTGTGGGAAAAGGAAAATTTCGAGGGCGAAATTTCTTAAGGGGGGAATATTGTAACGACCCAAAGTTTCATTAATGGAAAATCCCTCTTGATCCAGTTAAATGTTTCTTTATGAAAAATGTTTTTATAAGATGTCAACTTCTTTAGTTTTACGTTAAGATTTGTGACCGTTACTTTTATAGTCGTTGAAGAGTGATCATCTGAGTAGTATAAATATAAGGCTTTAACGAACCCATTTCTAATCAGACAAAGGAAGCGATGGCCTCATCCAGTAGAATTTCCCCTTACGAAGCCCATTTGTCGGAGCTCGGAAAAGAGGTGGCGTCTTTGGGCTTCGCCCTTGACCAAGCCCAAGCTGAGCTTCATTATGTCAAGCTTGAACGAGACCATTTACGGGAAAAGTGGAAGTTGATAGAGATTACCACTCGAGCGATGTTATCCGAGCCGCCCCAAGAGTCTGTCACCATCACACACCTTACCCTTAGGTCTTATGCGGCTATTTTAAGGGGTTATGTAACAAATAAGTATCACCATGTTCATGTACATTATTTTTGTATATAATAATGAATATAATTTCTAGTCATTTTTGATACATTGTAATTAGTTTTTAAAGTACAAATGGTGTTTTTAGTTATTATTTAATTAAGAATTATATTTTATTAAATTAAAGGATTTTTGAATTAAATAATATTTTAATAAAATATTATTATTAATATTAAGTTAATTTTTATTAAATATAAATGATCTTATAATTTTATGAATGCAATTAAAATTTTTATTAAGTTTTGAAAGCCATTTCTGTCAAAACCCGCGAATTTTTTTTATAAATGTCGGTTTTTATTTTAAAAGTGAAAATTCACATATTTAGAAAATTATTTAGATAAAATAAATATTATTTTTGGAATCAGGACGTCGAAATTATCCAACGGTGAATTTTTCATAATTTTCTGAGACAGTCAAATTTTTGGGTAAAAATTAAATACCATTTAAATATATAATGTGTTTTATGACATCATAATGACCCAATGGTGATGTAATAAAATACCATAATCCTTATGTTCGGCCAATATGTGTTTTATCATTAAAATAATGAGGTTTTGGGTTTGTTTGACTTACTTTTCAAAGCATTAATGGAGCCCTCAAGACTTATTCAACACTTTGCCTTTTTAAATTAATTTCCATGGGAGTGTGACTCACCTCCACATAAGAAACCCTTATTTTTTTAATAAGTTCGGACCTTGGCCTTATAAAGTATTTTTTTCCTCTTTCCTTTTCCAGAAACTAGGGGCAAATACCATGGGATGGTTTGTGGTTTGTATTATTTTAATATAAGGGGTCCCAAACCTAAATAATAAAGAATTCCCTCACCTTTCCTATATAAACCCACCCAAGATCCCACTTCCTCCTCACTCAAAGCCCTTGGAGTTCGTCCAACCTCTGCCCTACTCTCTCTATAATCCTCTCAAGGTTCCCCAAGATCCCAAGAAGCCTCTCACAAGCCTCTCTCTATCCTTTGGAAGCACACTTCCAAGTAAGGGTTTTTTTCTTCCTTTCTCATTTTTGTCAATTTTCTTTAAGTTGTATTGCCCTTTTAATTTCAATTATGAATGTTGGGGTATGGTTTCTCACCTCCCCCATACTGCCCTCTTATTGTTTGAATTATGGTAGACCCCTTTCTCTCTCATTAAATGCCTCCCATGTACACCCGTTACTATGCCGAAATTCCGAAAGGAATTTTTTTCTCCTCTTTTATATTCAAGCAATACTATTGTATCAGGAATCTAAATTCCTTTTCAATTGTTGGGACATGTATCTATATGTCCTACTTAATCTCCTTTACATATAAATATTATGAGGAACCCCTTTCTCTCTCATCAACTATTTTTATGAATTCTTATGTCACGCCGTTACGCTGCCGAAATCACACCGATTTTCTAAGCCAATATCATTGTGTAGTGAATACCATGCCCATTTCTCCATCAAGGGTATTCACCTTTATGCACATTTACTTATTGATTATAAAGTTTCATGTATTAATTCCACATTCCTTTATCTTGGAATAAATGATTATGTTTTATGAATCCATGTTTTATGATCCATGTGGCACACTTATGCATGAAATGAAATGTTTAAGAAGGGTGCGCCCTTATAGCGCTCCAATGCATTGGGTAAAGTATAGTATCATGATATGTCATGTGCAATGAGTGTTGACTCATGCTAATTCAAGTGCAACGAGGGTTTACTCGTGCTTCAAGTGCAATGAGGGTTTACTCATGCTCCATGTGCAATGAGCCTTGGCTCATGCTAATTCAATGTTAAGTGTTGTTGCCACATTTCCATGTTATGATTATCATGCTTTATCATGACTTTATGTTCATGTTACTCTTATGCTCTGTTGATATTCCCATTGCCTAACATGTATTGAATTCCTCATGTTATTCATTGTGTACTCCCTTACTGGGCTTTATAGCTCACCCTTTTCTTATGCATGTCCTCAGGTTATCCCATGCAATGCTAAGTACGAAGGAATGTAGTGGTCATGTAAAGGAAGTTTTCAATAAAGATGTTGTATTTCAAGTTTAAAGTTTTTATGCAATGATCCTAAGCCCCAAAGACACTAAACCTCTCGATCTTATTTGTTGTATCAAGTGAAGTTACATGTAATAAAGCATGTTTAAGTTGTAATAGAAAGCAGGGTTGTCATAGTATGATCCTCTTCTATATCCAACAATAATAAATCCACAAGGAAGTAGAATTTATTGACTTTGATCAGAATGTATTCGATCAATACTAAGGGGAACATCACTGTTAAATATGCTAATTGAAGTGTAACTAATGTGGGATTTAGTGCCTCTAGTACTAGAATTTTAAAGGTTGTGTATGACATGATGTTGACACTCACAACTAAGTAACATAAATATTTTCAAAATCTATTTGATCTAAAAAATATTGGGATGAAAAATTTACCAGGGTCCTATTGTTTCTTTGTTAGGTCCTCTGATACCACCACCAAACACTCCCATGTGAGTGGTATAGTTCTAATATCCTCCAACTTCCTATTTTTGGTCACTAATTCTTTAATGAATTTTGAAAAGGTTGTCATGTTTGTGAGATCCTGTGAAAAAGTAATATTAATATGTAATTTTTTAAATTTTTTCTATAATTTTACCTTATTGTGCATAAATATTCACTTGCACCAGCCCTTATAGAAAAATAAGCCTAATCTTATAATTTAGTGGTTCTTCTTTAGCTTCTTTCTCTTCAAAAACTTTTTCCGCACTATTTTCTAGGTCTTTAACTTCCTTTTAAACTTTTTATTTCTATATTTTTCTTGATTCAGGATGACCCTAAGTGACTTTTCCACTCCTCAAGGAAATTACTTTCAAATATTCACATGGCGCACTTCAATTCATCATGGAAGTGATTCTCTTGGAATTTCTCTAAACTATATAGAAATATGGCCATCTTAGCATTTGAGGTTCTAGAGTAAAGTACTTTGATCCCTTGATCCACACTTTAACTATTTTATTGATGCACTTTAATCTTTTGAATAAGATGTCAATTCTTTTATGAACACTTTGGTGGAAGTAATGAAAGTATCCAAAGTATCCTCTGGTATGTGAACTTAGGTCTATAATGATAGTCCCTAATATGATTAAAATCTTGATGCTCTCTGCTGATATCCTTAAACTTATTGTTGTAGCCTCTAAATCTAAAAATTATTTCCATGATTATAATTATCATAATTTACTTCTTCTATATAAGTACCCTGGGGTTGTTTTTACTGGACCATCTTTATATCAATCTTCTTTTTCAATGTTTCCATCTACACCACCATCTAGATATTGTTTTCAACCATATGGGTGCCTCATTATTGTGTTCCATCAGCCTTCCATTGGAATCTGTTTCTTTCCATCTCATCTAGTATATTGTAGCTCTTGATAGGTAACTTCTTCATCAATGATCATCTAGCTGCAACATCTAAAATCAACATGATTCCCTATGAAACTCCTTTATAAAAAGTTTTTATTAGTAACCATGTGTCTATTACATGATGTAGAAATTTTTAAATTAATTATTTAAAATTTTCCCAAGCAGAGTAAAGGGATTATTCTTCAAACTGATTGAAGTTTAAAATACTTACCTAGATATCCATGTATTTTGAAGGTGAAAAGAATTGGGTTACAAAATTTCTTACCAAATCATCCCATTTATTGATGGAATGGGAGAAAAATATCTAAATTCATTCTCAATATTGATCCTATAAATAAAATAAAAACAAAAAAAGCCTTAACATATCACTTGAAACGTTTGATTATTGAAAGGTGTTGTAGAGCTCAAGGAAACTCACAAGATGTGAGTTTGAATCTTCATGGGGGAGACCAGAAAAGTGTGATATATTATAAATCATTTAAATTATTACTATATTGATCTCAAAATTCATGTAATCCACTTTTTGTTTGATTATGCTTGGCTGAGATTTGATATTCTATGGTTCTTTGTAGTTTTTCAATGCTCGCAATCCATGATATTTTACTGGTAAACCTGCAACTTAGTTATTTTCTTCACCTTTCATGATTGAAACTCTATTCTTCCTCAAAGAATTCTCAATATTTGGTTCAAACTCAATGGTTCCTTTTCCTTTGGTGTAAGTATGGTGATTGTTCATTAACAGTTTAGAATATGAACTTTTATCATGAAATACCCAATGTACAATGAACATAAAATAAAATAATAAAATTAAAATTTAAAAACTTAAAAACTAAAATACAAACATCTCCAATAATGATGCTAGATTTTATTGGTCTGTAAGGGAATATTTAATTCCCCATGGGGATAACCAAAATTTATTTATTTATATTGACTTAGAAAAGTGAAATTAATTAATTAAAATGAATATAGAAGCAACTCGAGGTCGAACCCATGAAACAATGAAATTATATTTTTAGGTTTTTAAAAGAAAACAATTATATTTATTAAGATAGGGATAAGAAAAAAGGTTGGATTTTTGAAATAATTTTGGAAAATCTAGAGAAGAGAGTGAAAGAAAATTGGGGTTTTATTAATGATTAGAAAATTATGTTGGGGTTTTGTAGATTTTAGGGTTTACGTGCAACTAGATTTAGAAATTGAATTGATTAATTCATTATTATCATCAGAGTTAGGATAAGGAAGACACAGTGGTCTGGGTATCCCCTCCTTATTACAAAATACATTATTTCCCTTGGTCTAATAATTTATGATTTTAATGTTCTAAGTTTATCCTGATACCGCATTTAAACCTAGTTGCTTTAGACTACCCAATAGTTATGGTGTAGTATAAGACAACTAGTTTCACAATTAAAATTGTGGATTTATAGATTTGTTTCCCAATGTTCATGGAAAAATAAAAAGAAAGAGATTATAATTAAGAAATATAGATTTCAACAACCCAAAATGAAGAAGAAAATTAAAATACAACCTAGAAACACCTTCCCTATTTAATATACATTACCCTATCACAAGGAAGGAATTTCCACCTCATTATAATAATGAGGGAGAAATAGGGAAAGATTAATGATAAATAAAACATAATAAAATATGAAGATGAAAACTGGTGATGACCTTACACAATGAATCTACTCACAATAAGATTTGGTCTTCAGATCAATCCTTAGCAGTGGTGCAAAAAATATTTATTTATAGATCTTTAAGGTGATTATGTTGTTTTAAATTCATTCATAAATTCACTCATAAATGGTATCATGTCATCAATTTTGGTCTCAGGTCATAATGGAAAGTCCTTCTCTAAAATCCTCATTGAATGTTTTGTTTCTGGAAAATTCTAGACCATTTTATGTCATGAATAATGTTTTTACACCATAATAAATCATGGTCCAAAATCCCTCAAGTAATGTCCTTCCATGACACACATGGTTCTCACTTTGAGCACTTTTTATCCTTATATCTTGGTATCACTACTTATTTTCCACAACTCTTAGGTCATAAATAGTATTTTTATCCTGTAAAACATTTTTTTCTAGCCCTAAAACCTCTGGTTCACTCTGTTTCCTTAGTTTCCAGACCCAAGAAGCTCCTATGACCACCCCTCATTGCAAAAATCCATCTTTTGGTGGAAATATTTTTTGTTTTATATTATTTTGTTCAATATACATAATTTTTTTGTATCCTTCCAAATATGAATAATTACATTAAATATTAGAGAAATAATTAATCATTTAAATCCAAAATTAATGAATTTTATTATAAAAATGTTGCATGAAATAGAAATATCACAAGTCATGTAAAGGATGAAATAAGATAAAATTTATTCATAATAAATTTAAATACCTAAAATTAATATTAAGTTAGACCATGAATTTTATTACTTGATTGAATTAGTGTTTATATGGACAAAGTATGGATAATTTTTTTTATCTGAGAGTTATCACAAGTTTTTTGGGTTAACTTAACCAAATTTATGTTAAATTTAACATCCAAACTATGTTAAATAAAAATTTGGAGGTAGATACTGAGGAAACACAAGTAATGTTTTTTGGATTGGGATGTCCACTCAACAGATCAAGGGGGTGGAATCTTGTAGTTGGAAATACCACCTACCTAAATAACTTCTTATGGTTTTCATGGACAAATCTGGATCATAAATAACATAAATGTGAATCATTTACACTAAAATATCTTGTCTGATGGTACATTTTGAGTTCAATGGTGAGGTACATTGAGACTTGATAAAATAGTGGGAGATTTAATAAAAATTTAATTATTATTATTTCTCACATAAATTTTAATAAAAAAAATTACTAATAATACACTCTTTTAAATTTTAGAATAAAATGGAAAGTTTTTTATCCACACTATTATTATGACACATATTAGATAAAGACCATATCCTCACTGGTAGTAACTTCCAAGAGTGGTTTATACACTTTCAGGTTATGTTGCACTATGAATGGAAATATAATGTGATAGAATTATCAATGCCTAATCTGTCTTCCAAGGAGGCAAGTGATGAGAGTTTTTTGTCTATGAAAAACATATAAACGACGTGGTATAATTTCAAAGTTTTATGATATCATAAATTTATACTAAACTTATGAAATCACATGAAAAATGTATGATTATAGCAGTCTTGGGAATCTCCATGGTATTTATCAAGAGAGAAAGACATGAAATGTTTGATATTTACAAAGCACTCTATCAGAGTAATCTGATGGAGGGTGAGCTAGATAACCCTCGTGTAGTTAAACTCATTGGATACATTGAGTGTATATAATTTCTAGGGTTTAAAATCCTTGAATAACTTTGCATCGATCTCATTATTGTATCATCCCCTTATATATTCTCTAGATTTATTATTAATTTTATTATGAATGATATTGAGAAGTATATCTTAGATCTTATTAATATTATTTTCCAAGTAGATAAGAAGATGAAGCTCAAAAAGCCTTTGGTTATTGTGGTGAAAAAATGGAAAGGTAAAGCAAAGAGTTATAATCCTAAATATTATATGAAATTCCCTTCCAAGAAGATGAAGATCAAGTGGAAATAAAGGGAAAAAGATGTTGTTTGCTTCACATGTGGTAATAAGGGCTACTGATTTTTTTACCCAACCTAAGAAGCATGGGGAATATTTAGGTGAATTTTTCATCAAGTGAAGTTTATCTTTTTCTATAAATTAGTTATTATATACAACTTTTGGTTCTCACATATATATTCAAATACAGGAACCAAGTAGATTAAAAAATATTGACTAAGGGGATTTAGATCTTCAAGAATCCAACAAAGCTAAAATTGTTGACGTAGCTATTAGAAACTACCACCTCACATTTCCAATGAGAATGATCTTGGTTTTTAAAGGTTGTTATTATGCACCGCCTATTACCAAAAACATTATATATGTATCTATAATTGATACAGAGGAAATTATTTTCAATTTTAGAAATAAAATTTTCTTCTTTTATATGGTAAGGAACATTTAAATAATGGTGTTTATGTATTGTATTACATGAATCAAGTAATGGAAATCGATAATGAGACTTCTTCATAAGACTTATACCAAACACATATATGGAATCACTGGATAGGTAATTTAAATTAAAATCATTTGACTAAATTACAAAAATATCTATATTTATATTCTTTTAAACTAAAACCACTTAATGCATGTCACACTTGTTTATAAGAAAAAATGACCAAATAACCATTTAATGGAAATGGTGAAAGGCCCAAATATCTTATTGAATTAGTTTATACCAATTTGTGTGGACCATTTCTAGTTAAATCAAGGGATGGGTACTCATTCTCAATAACTTTTACTAATGATTTTAGTGGATATGGATATGTCTATTTAATGAGGTACATGTCAGATTTGTTTAATATATTCAAGGAATATATGAATGAATTTGAGAACCATCTTGGTAAGAATATTAAGAAACCCTACTCAGATCACGGTAGTAAATTTATTAATCAAGACATCATTTATTATTTATGGGAGTTTGGGATTATATCCCAACTCACTCCACCTTATACACCTAAATGTAGTGGTGTAAGTGAAAGGAGTAACCACACCTCGTTAGAAATAATGAGATCAATAATGAGTCATGAGAGTCTTATATTATCCTTTTGGGGATATACATTACAAAAAACATCATACATACTAAAATGAGTTCTAAATAAATTATAATATAGTATCACATAACAATTTTGGAATGGAAAGCAACCCATGTTGTCATACTGACATGTGTGGTGATGTGAAGCATTTATTAATGCCTCTTTAGGTAACAAACTTGCACCCTGAGGCACAAAGTGTATATTTATAGGATATCCCATGGAATCAAATGGATACTAGATATTCAATACTTCAGATAAAAATGTAGTGGTTGAAAGATATCCCATATCCCTTGAGAAGAATCATATCTCCAAAAGCGATAGTGGTAATGATATAGACTTCGATGAAGTCTAGTATCAAGATAAACAAGGGTTGGAACATGAATAGATTCTACACAGCCCCATGAAATAAGATGTTCTATAAATACAAGTACTACATCGGAGTATAAGAGGGGTTAGAGAACTATAATATTATGGTTTTATAGTCATTGAGTATAGTGACTCATTATTAGTTGGAAATGACGATCCTATAAACTATAAGAATGTAATAAGTGTAACAGATGTTTCCAAGTGGATAAAAGCCATGACTTTGGTAATTGATTCGATTTATCAAAAACAAGTCTAGCTTTTGGTAGATCCTCTAGTTGATATAAATCCCATTGGTTTTAAATGGGTATTCAAGAAGAAAACATACATATATGGAAACGTTAGTACCCATAAGGCGTGACTAGTTGAAATGGGGTTTAAATAACATCAAGGCATTGGCTATGACAAAAAAATTCAAAAAATTCAATACTAAAATCCATCAGAATTCTAATTTGTATTGAGGCATTCCATGACTATGGTATTTGAAAAATATATCTACCCTAGTCTTTTTCAAATATTATTACATTATTTAAAACATAATTAACTATAAAATTAGAAGCCAATGATCGTAAAGTCTAGTGTCTTTGGAAGACTAGGTACATAAAACTGAAAAAATGCTTCTAAATAAAAAATTTATTTATTTATCATCCATTATGATCTCATAACTTCCTTTGATTCCTAACATATGAATAAGATAACATGGGGATAACATGAACAAAGGGATGAGCTAAAAATCCCATTAAAGGAATAAGTATAAGAATAAAGCATATAACATGAGTTAGAAGACATAATAAGATGACATACAAGGCATAAATATACATAAGGAATAATAAAATATTTAATAATGGTATTATAGGAGATTTAGAAACAATATACAACATGACATAAGCATGAGTCAAGGCTTATTGCACATGAAGGAGCACGAGTCAAGGTTAACCCCGAAGACCGTTGCACATGGAGAATGAGTCAAGGATAACCACCAAGACTGTTGAAAAAAATTTCTCAGAAGACTAAACATTAAACAATTCATTGGAGTGCTATATGGGTGCACCCATCATAACATGTTCATGAATATGTGTTCCATATGAAAAATAAACATAAGGGTTACCCATGGAAAGAATTGAGTATCATAATCATGTCAAAAAGATTATAAAAATAAATATCATAATTATGTTCAATAAAGAATGTATTTAAATCATAAATGGACATTAATAATGTAAAATAGGCATATATTATGATAAAGTATGTCAAAATTAAGTGAAACATGTAAAAAGAGAGTTTAAGAAACTTTTGAAATAAAACATTTTAGTGCGGTTTATGGAAAATATCAAAGAGAATTTAAAGTAGAAAAGGGAATAATATTTTATATACAAAAAGAATTGAACCAAGGAAGTTTTCATAATAAAATTAGTGATTTTATAAAAATACTTGTGGCTTAAAATATATTATGTAGTGAACTTGAAAATGGGTAAGAATTCGAGAAGTTCCCTTAAATCGAGATTGCTTATTGGGAAGAATTGAGAAGGGAACCTTTTAAAAACATGTATATCCCTAAAAAATAAGGATTAAATGATATTGAGAGATGATTTTGGAATATATAAAAATCATTTATAATATTTAAATAAAAATAAAATAGATATTAATTTGGGTAAAGAGAGAGAAAGAGTAACCTTAAGGAATAATGGAGGTTCTGATAGAATCCCTTACCTTATATCAGAAACGTTTCCGCAATTGATCTTAATGTCATAAATAATCAAATTAGATTCATTAATTAATAATTAAATACATTTTATAAATTTATTATATTTTTTTAAGATCATTTATGGTATTTTTATGGGTTATAGTGCTCAATTTCATTGTTTGGGAGTGTTCATTTTCTTGGTTTTCATGATCGGTTTGCTTGTATAAGAGTATGAAAGTTCATGTAAAATGAGAATGGTTTTCCAGAAGTGAAATTATATTATATTAATGAACTTAAATAAGATAAAATGGTTATATAAATCAATTTATTATATGGTATGAGGATGAATAATTAGATAAAACATTAATGATAATCGCTTGGATTAATTTGTGGTTTTTCAATCATCAAGAACTAGTTTTGTTTAATTATTTAATATCATAAGTATATACTGGTTAAATAAAATTAAATAGAATGTAATAAATATATTTTCATCTAGTTCAACCATAAATATAGTTTCATGACCTGGATTGAATATGGTAAAATAAATTGAAAACCCGTCGTCCTTGAATGTGATAAATTAACACATCACAGACGATGTTTGCATTTTTTGAACAAAATGAGAGGGGAAAGAATTGATGATGGATTATTCCATAAACATAATAAAATTAAAGTATATTTAAGTTAACATAGTTATAATTCTATTTATATTAGGGCATGTTAGGATAAAATAAGAAAAGAAAGAACTTGAAAAGAAAATAAAAGAAAAAGAAAGATGAATTTACCTCTTGAATTTCTCCTCCTTAAGAGCCTCTTTAGGGAAAAGGTTTTGGTATTTTGATGATAGAAATATCTCATAGACATGGGGGAGAGGTATTAAAATAGAGTTTGGTAGAATTTGGATAAGGATAATGGCTTTAGAGGTGCGAGGAGAAGAGGTGGCGAGGAGTGATATTTATAGTGGATGAGAGGGGTGTTTTATCATTATTTTATTCATTAGTTCATTATTTTGGATCAAGAATATAAATAGTTTGATAATTATCATAAAATATAATAAAATAATGAATAATGGTTTTATATTTTGGTCTGAAATCATCCATAAATAATCTTTGACTCCATAATTCAAGTATTTAGTTTTTTATCGTCAATTATCATATTTCACTATTCACCAAAAATTCAAGTATTTTAGAAAAATATAAAAAATTAAACTTAACCATTTTTTTATATTTAGAGTTTAAAAATGAAATAAATTTTATGAAAATAAATTTCTAAATATTATAAATTTATGTTTTAAATAAAATCATCATTTACTCGAAAAATACTGATTTTAAAATTATAATTGATTTTACAACACTTTGAACAATTAATTAAGGTATCATAAAATTGAATTTTAATAATAATACATAAAAATATTAATTCATGAATAAATTTTCTAAAGATAAAATTTCTTTTAAATCATTATATTAATTATAAAATTTTAATTAAATATTTATAACTTATAAAAATACTTTCACTTAATTTATCATTTCAAAAACATTTATTTACTTATTCCAATATATAAATATATCATATTTTTATTTATAGGATAAACAAATTTTATTTATATTTTCATAGACGAGGTTACTATTCTATTGGTCATATTACTATTCATAAGGGTCATATTACTATTCCATTGGTTAAGTTACTATTCCATCAGTATAAGTTCCTTACTTTATATAAATGAATATTATTTCATTAATTCTTCATTGATAAAGATTATATTGTGTTTTCTATGTGGTTTTATGTGATTTATACTATATTACATAATTATAAGAAGGGAAATTTCATTGATATAATCTTGTGTTGTTACATTCTCCCCCCTTTATGAAATTTCACCCTCAAAATTTTGTTTTTAAATTCTAAGGTGAAAAAAAAGTGAGGGTACTTATCCTTAATTGCTTCTTCTAGTTCCCATGTTTCCTCTTCATAATTATGGTTTTTCCATATTAATTTGACCAGGTGAGTGGTCTTATTGCATAGAACATTATCTCTATGATCTATAATCTTTACTAGATGCTCCTCATAAGAAAGATCATTCTCCAAATATACCACCTATGAAGTCAGTACATGTGAAGGACCTGGTACGTACTTCCTTAAGAGGTATACATGGAATACATCATGTACTTGAGACATGGTTAGAGGGAGTTCTAGTCAATATGCCACAGATCTAACATGATTAAGAATCTTGAAGGGGATGATGTACATGGGACTCAACTTTCCTTTCTTCGCAAATCTCATGATCCTCTTCTATGGATATATGTGGACGAATACCATGCCTCAAACCTTAAATTCAAGGTCTCATCGATGATTGTATGCATAGATATTTTGTCAAATTTGAGATGCCTTGATGTGCTAATTAATGGTTTTCACATTCTCCACCATTTCTTAGACCATTTCAGATCCTAACAGCTTACATTCACCAACTTCATCCCAACACACCAATTTTCTATATCTTTTCCCAGAAATGGATTCATAAGGAGCCATTTGGATGCTCAAGTGGAAACTATTATTGTAGGATAACTCAACCAGAAGAAGATGTTGGTCCCATCCCTCATTGAAGTCCATAGTACATGACCTCAACATATCTTCTAATGTCTGAATAGTCTGATTAGATTGTCCATAAGTTTGAGTATGATAGGTCGTACTGAAGTTCAACTCAGTGTTTAGAGCATGTTGGATAATTTTCCAGAACTTAGAGGTGAATCTCAAATATCGATCGAATAAAATATATAATGGTAATCCATGAACTCTTACTACTTCTTTGATGTATATCCGTGCAAGTTGATCCAGTGATAATTTCTCTTGAATTGCGATAAAGTGAGATGTCTTTGTAAGACAATCCACAATAACCCATATAGCATTGTTTCCTTTGGATGTATTTGGAAGTCCAGTGACAAGGTCCATAGTGATATTTTCCCATTTCCATGTTGGTATATGAAATGGTTGTATCATCCATTTATACTTTTTCCTTTTAGCCTTCATTTTTTGACATACCATACAATTTTGATGTATACTCAATGATCTCCCTCTTCATATTGTCCCATCAATAGTTTTCTCAGAGATCTCAATACATCTTGGTGATCTCAGGCTGAATAGAGAATGTTGAGATATGTGAATCATTAATAAGCACATTCTTTATCTCTGGATTAGATAGTACACATAATCGTGACCCAAATATCATGACTCCATTCTCATCGATCTTGAACTCATAGGATTTTCCATTTATGATAGCTTCCACCCATTTCTAAATGTTCACATCATTACTTTGAGCATCCTTTATTTTTTCCATAAGGTATGGTTGAGAAATAATTTGAGAAAGTATTGATGATTTTACTTCCTTAGCAATTACCATGTACATCCTTTATTAGACTAAGAATATTGAATCCTTCTCAATTCTCATCATTGATAAAGATGCAAGATATTTTCTACTTAGAGGATCCACCACCTTATTTTCTTTTCTAGGATGGTATTGGATTGATAATTCATAATATTTTATAAGATCTAAAAAATTTTCTGGTGCATATTAAGATCCTTATATGTAAAAATATATTTAAGGCTCTTATGATCAATATATATCTCAGACTTCTCCCCATAGAGATAATGCGCCCAAATTTTCAATGCAAAGATCACAACTGCCAACTCTAGATCGCACGTAGGATAGTTTTTCTCATGAATTTTTAACTACCTTGAGGCATATGATATCACTTTATCATTTTTCATTAGTACATTTCCTAATCCCTTATTTTAATCATTGCTATAAACCGAAAATAGTTCTCCATTTATCAGGAGTGTGAGTACTGGCGCAATGACAAGTATATTTTTCAACTCTTTGAAGCAGTCTTCACATTCACTACTAGATACAAAATTCACTACCTTTCTAGTTAGCTTGGTTATTGGATTTCATAATCATGATAAGTTCTTCAAAAATTGTCAGTAATACCTAGCTAGACCTAGGAAACTATGGATCTCCATTAAAGATGTTTTCCCTAGACCACTCTTTGATTGCCTTTGTCTTGGAAGGGTCCATAGATATCCCTTTTCTAATGATTACATGCCCCAAGAATGATACTCCCTCCATCCAAAACATACATTTACTGTAATTTTCATATAGTTTATCCCTTTTCAAAGTCTGAAACACAGTATTCAAATTATCCTCATGTTCCTCCTTGTTCTTAGAGTATATCATAATATCATTAATAAATATTACCATGAATTTTTCAAGGTAATCTCTAAAGAATCTATTAATTAATTCCATGAATATTACGAGATCATTATTGAGTCCAAATGGAATCACTATGAACTCATAGTGTCCATACCTTTTTTGAAAGTAATTCTTGGGAATATCTTCTTTCTTCACCTTTAATTGGTGTTATCCAGACCAAAGGACCACCTTAAAGAAATAACTGTTCCCACATAGTTGATGGAACAAGTCATCTATCCGAGGAAGAGGATACTTGTTCTTTATCGTGTTTTTATTGATCTCATGATAATCAATATAGAGCCGCATTAATCTATCCTTCTTCTTGACAAAGAGAACTGGTTCACCCCATGTTGAAGCACTCAGGAATATAAAACCATTTTATAGATTATCCTATAACTACTTATTTAGTTCTTCTAGCTCAATGATGGAAATTATATAAGGTGTATTTGATATAGGCACAGATCCAAGAAGAATTTCAATTCAGAATTCAACTTATCAGTCAAGAGGAAGACCATACAACTCTTTGGGGAACACATCAGTGTAGTCTTTCACAATGGGAATATCTTCAAGCATGATCATCTCCTTTTTCTCAATCATTTGAGCGAGATATTCTTTCACATAAGTTAGTAATATTCACACTTGAGATGATGATTTTGAATGATATTAATATTCCTAATTACAATTGTAAATAATTATAGGATGCTTCATAATGTGAAGAGTGATCTCCCTTTTTCTAACAGTTGATGTTAGATTTGTATAAATATATCCAATCCATGACCAATATGCATTGAATTATACCAAATGTGGTAATATGAGATTTTATGGGAGGTTTAGTCCACAAAACTTAATTAGGGAGGAGTTATATACTTTGGATGAAATAATTTCCCCATTAACTATTCTAATAGATAACTCAACCTCCATATTTTGAGGTGGTGTTTGAATAGTTCTACTAAACTTGCAAGATATGAAAGAATGTGTAAAACTAGAATCAAATAGCATGTTCTCTATTATTGAATGAATAACTAGAATACTTGTCACCACATTGTTGTTTGGATCTACCTCAATAGTAGTGAAAGCATAAACCCTTCCTTATTACCTTGTAGGTTGTTGTTGATTTCCTCTGACAAACTTTGGATTAGGGAAATGGTTTTCATAATACCAAAGTTACTTGCAGTTGAAAAATTTCACTATGGGATGAGTGTTGATATGAATATTCCTTTCTTCTTCCATATTAGTGGAATTATTCATATCCCTTTAGCAGTTCTTAGCCAAATGTCCCATTCTTTCACATTTGAATCATTTCCTAGTTCCCATTAGACAGTTCCCAGGATGATTCTTCACACAATTTTGACACATGGGATATTAATTCTTCTTTCCATCATGGGATTTATCTACTGATCCACCCATATTAGAATCCATTTTTTACTTTTTGTCATTGGGATCACAATACCATCAAGATTCGACAATATCCATTTCAACCTTAAGGTTACAATGGAAAATATCCTCATATGTTTCTAAGTATTGAATCACCAAATATTTTCATAGACTCAGCTTTAGTCTGCTAAAGAAGTGATCCACCTTGATTTTTGTGTTCATGACAAAGCCAGAGGCATATTGTGCAAGCCTTGTAAAGTTTTCCTCATATCCTCCAATAGACTCATCTTTATTTTTCTTAAATCCAAGGAACTCCCTTTTTATATTAATATGAATAGTTCAAGAAAAATATTTATTAAAAAAATATTTTCTTGAAATATTCCCATTCAATGGAATTAATTTTCTCCTCAAACTTCATGCTATTGATCAGTGTCCACCACTGATCAACTTCCCCATCAAAACGATAGACCGCTAACACAAATTTCTATTCTTATGAGCACTGAAGGACATAAAATATCTTCTCAATGAAATTAATCCATCATTCTAAGAGGAGGGGATATGAAGATCCACTAAACATGGGAGGCCTTTTTCACATGTAGGATTAGATAAAAACCTGAAATTTCTTAAGAGAAGGAGGGAGTTCCACGCAATTAAAGTTATTATTCATAACTTGATCCAGTTGAGAAATTATTGTCATAAAGTTTTGAGCACCCATTCCCATAATATTTGGAATTTCATTAGGGAAATCATCACATTGACTATAACATTTATTGATGGCAAGTGTTCTTATATTTTCATCCATTATATAAGAAAAATAAAGTATAATTAGAGGGATTTAATACTTAGCTTAATAATCATGTAAAAAGGAAACATTTAACATAATATGATAACCTTGTAAAGGAAAGTTATATCATAACTTGTAATTCATAGGTTTTAATCTAGGTTATCCAAGATCTTTTTCATAACATATACTCTTATGGGAATTTTTTCTTTGCTCCCTTAATAATGGTTTCTAATGAGATTATTAATTTACTAAACCATATACCCTGGGAGTGTCAAACCAGGCATGCAGTAATTCCCGTTGTCATGTACTTGGACAACCTAAGTCAGGCCCAGAACACCTTGTTAGAGTTGTTACTTTTAGGTACATCTGTACGAGAACCACACCCACTTGTAGTATCCTGACATTGATGTATTTACTTGATAAAACACTTACTCTATACTAACCAAAATTTAGGGATGCTTTCTTATACCTAGTCTTATATATAAGGTTCTTACTAAAGTTCTCTAGTCATAATATCTAAAAATAAAAAGACCATCCTCTGATACCAACTATAACAATCCTAGTCTTTTTCACATATTATTACATGATTAAAAACATAATTAACTATCAAATTACAAGCCAAGGATCACAAAGTATACCGTATTTGGAATACTAGGTACATAAAACTAAAAACATGGGACTAAAGAAAACATTACTTTATTTATCATTCATTATGATCTCCAAACTTCCTTTGAGCCCTTACATATTCATAGGATAACCTGGGGATAACATGAAAAATGAATGAGCTAAAAAGTTCAGTAAGGGAATAAACATAAGAATAAATCATAACACATGAGTTAGAAGGCATAATAATATGACATATAAGGAATTAATGTACATAAGGAAGCATAAAATATGTAATCATGGTATCATAGGATATTTTTAAACAATATAAAACATGACATAATCATGAGTAAAGGTTCATTATACATGAAGGAGCATGAGTCAAGGTTAACCACTAAGACCATTGCACATGGATCACGAGTCAAGTATAACCACCAAGACCATTTCACATAACTTCTAATGAGACTAAAAATTACCCAATGCATTGGAGTTATATCTAGGGGAACCCATCATAATATTTTCATGCATTTTCATGCCACATGACAGATAAACATAAGGGTTACACATGGAAAGAATTGGGTATCATAATCACGTCAAAAGACATATCAAAAGGAATATCATAATACTATCCATGAAAGAATGGATTTAAATCATAAATGTAAATTCATAAGGGAAAATAGGAATACATTTTGATAAATTATGCCAAAATTAAGTTAAAACATGTAAAAATAGTGTTTAAGAAACTTTAGAAATAAAACATTTTAGTGCAGTTTATGGAAAATATTAAAGAGAATTGAAAGTAGAAAAGAGAATAATATTTTATATAAATAAGGAATTGAACCAAGAAATTTTTAATAATAAAATGATTGATTTTATAAAAATAATGGTGGGTCAAAAAATATTATGGAGTTCACTTGAAAATGGGTAAGAATTCGGGAAGTTCCCTTAAATCAAGATTACTTATCAGGAAGAATTGAGAAGGGAACCTTTTAAAAACATGTATATCCTAAAAAAAGAAAGATGAAATGATCTTGACACATGATTTTTTAACATATACAAAAAATTTATAATATGTACATAAAAATAAAAGAGATATTCATTTGGGATAAAGATATAGAAAGAGTAACCTGAAGGAATAATGGAGGTTCGGGTAGAATCCCATACCTTATATCTGAAATGTTTCTGCACTTGATCTTAATTTCCTGAATAATTTCATTAATTAATAACTAAATAACCTTTTATACATTTACTATAATTTTATTAAGATCATTTATGGTATTTTTTATGGGTTATAGTGCTCAATTTCATTGTTTGGGAGTGTTCATTTTCTTGGTTTTCAAGATCGGTTCACTTGTATAAGAGTAAAAAAGTTCATGTAAAATGAGAATGGTTTTATAGAAGTGAAATTATATTGTATTAATGAAATTAAAGAAGATAAAATGGTTACATAATCATTTTATTATATGTTATGTGGACAAATCATTAGATAAAACTTTAATGATAATCATTTGGATTAATTTATGGTTTTTCGATCATCAAGAACTAGTTTTGTTTCGTTATTTAATATCATATGTATATACTGGTTCAATAATATTATATAGGCTATAATACATATATTATAATTTGGTTCAACTATAAAAATTTCTTCATGACCACCCTTGAATATGGTAAAAGAAATTGAAAACCCGTCGTCCTTGAATGTGATAAATTAACACATCACAGATGATATTTTCATTTTTTTAAAAAAGTAGAGGGAAAGGAATTGATGATGGATTATTCAATAAACATAATAAAATTATATTATATGTTATTTACTGTATTTATAATTCCATTTGGATGAGGGGAGATGTGTATAAAATAATAAAATAAATGGAAAGAGGAATTTACCTCTTGAATTTATCCTCCTTAAGAGCCTCCTTAGGGAAAAGGTTTTGGTCTTTTGATGAGACTGAGAGATATTAGATGAGGGTGAGAGGTTTGGGGACATATTTTAGAAGAATTTGGACAAGGATCAAGGCTTAAGAGGTGCGTGGGGTGGTATTTATAGTAGAGGAGAGGAGTGTTTTCTTACTATTTTATTCATTAGTTTATTATTTTGGCTCAAGAATATGAAAAGTTTGAGAATTATAATCAAATATAATAAAATAATGAAAGGTGGGATGGATTTCGGAGGCTCTTCTTCTGCTCCGTCTTTGCTGTTTCTTCCGGTATCTGGAGGGGGTGTAGCTGGAGACCGGGGTGACGTGCTTCCAAAGACTTCCGGTGGTGGTGTTCCTGGAGACGGGGGTGGAGTGCATGCAAAGCCTTCCTTTAAAGAGGTTTTGTGCGGTGATACTTCCAAGAAATATGCCGGGGTCTCTTCTTCACCGTCAGTTTCATTCTCGGAGATTACTCCTGTTGCGGTGGAGAGACGCCCGGCTAAGAAGCTCGCATGGGTGCCGATTGTGAGTCTCTAGGCCTAGGAGCTTAGGGAGGCAGAGTCTTTCCATGGTTTAACTCTGGTAGCCCGTTTTGGTCGCAACAAACTGTCCTTGGCCTTTTTTCGGAGTTTTGTGGACTCTTGGGACCTTTCTCGACCGGCGGTGGTTTCCGAGCTGTCCCTAGTGGCTTTCTGCATTCACCTAGCATCCAAGGAAGATTTTATCAAGGATTGGTCTAGAGAGGTCAGGCATTGTGGTTCCTGGAGGTTTTCTCTAACTAGATGGACATGGGACTGTCACTTTGGCCGCAAAGCTTCTTCAGATGCTGTTTGGATCTCACTCCCAGGGATTCCTCTTCCTTTTCACAACCCGGCAATACTCAGGGAAGTGGGTAACTCGTTTGGGACCTTCCTATGTGCTGATGAGAAAACTAGAACCCTTCAAGCAGCGGCGAATCCTAGAATTTGTGTGGAGTTAGACCTAGCTTTTCATCGTCCGTCCTCGGTTTTGATAGAAACTTGTGATGGTTTCTCCTAGAAATAGAGGTTATTATATCATCAGATTCCACGTTTTTGCATCTTCTGTGGCTTTCATGGTCATCTTGAGATTTCTTACCGGGGGCATAAGGAGGTAGCGGGTACCTCTCAGCAGGGTCGGAAGGTGGCTTCGGATCTTGACCCGCCTGTCTTGGCCGGAGCGAGAAATGTTGAGGTTACCATTACCCTGTGTCTTGGTTAAAATTCAAATTTTACAAAGAAACACGGTACGCCGAATCTGGTGTGCGGTGAGACAGCTACTGACACTGTTCCCTTGCGGTCAGCTTCTTCTTCGGTCTGTAAGGACCTCATTTCCTGGTCACCGATGTCAGATGTTCAGGACGTGGTACCTTCCTGGGAGGACAGGTGTGAGCCTCAGAAGGAGTCAGAGGTCTGCCTTGCTTTGTCCATGGGCGGTCTGATGCGGGCTTTTTCTCCCCCTACGTCCCCTATCCTGGTTTCTTCTCAACTATCACCGGATCTTCTTCAGAAATCCTTGGTGAGTAATCTTATTATGCATACAGTGGAGAAGGAGGTTGCGAGAGGCATGGCGGATGGAGTGGCAAAGGAACTGGAGAGGTCCCGCCTCTCTCCCCATCGAAAGTTTTTGGTGTCGTTAGTCCAAGGGGATGGTGGATTGGAAACTATGGGCTTTCATTCTTCTGGAAGGGCGTCTTTTCTGGAAGATGATAAAGCTTCTTTTAAGAAATTGATCGTCTCTCCAAAGAAGAACTCAGGTGAAATGAGTGTGTCGAGACCTCTTACCCGCTCCATGACTAAGGGGAAAGGTATCCTTACCTCACCTCTATCTCAAGTAAGCCGTTCGTCTATTTCAAAGGCCCGTAAGGGAAATCTGTAATGTTATCTGTTATCATTTGGAATGCACACGGTTTTGGCACTCAAGCCAAACACGCGTTTTTGGCCGCAGAAGGCAAGAAAGCTAAATTGTCTGTGGTGGTCATCTTGGAACTGAAACTCGCATCGAGCAAGTTGTATGGGGTTTCAAGGAGGTTGGGGTTCCCAAATTCCCTGCATGGAGGTGATGTTAATTCCCAGATTTGTATTGGATGGAAGAATAACATCTCGTTAGAGGTGGTGAGTATCTTACCACAGTGTATTGATACCAAGATTGATATTGGTGGTGTTCACTTGTTTTTTTTGTTTGTTTATGCGAGTACTATGGATAGAGGAAGAAGGTAATTATGGCATCATTTAAAAGAAACTCATTCTGGCTCTATGCCATGGTTTGTGGGAGGAGACTTTAACACAGTTGCAGTTCCTTCAGAAAATAAAGGTGGAACAGGGGTTAATCAGGAAAGTTTAGTGGATTTTCAGGAATGCATGGTGCATGCAGGACTCATGGATTTAGGATTCATGGGTCCAAAATTTATGTGGTGTAACAATCGTAAAGGCTCAGGTTGCATATGGAGTCGACTAGACAGATGCCTCACCAACATGCAAGGCCTCGACCTGTTCTCTAAATCCTCGGTCACTCATCTTCCTCGCATTCTTTTAGATCATGCTCCGATACTTGTGGATATCAGACGAGAAGTGGCGATGGATAAATCCTTCTTCTACTCGGAGGAGTGGCATCGCGATCCGGGATTTTTTCACTTGCTAGAAACTTCTTGGCTTAAGGACGAGAGAGAGTGCTCTTGGGCAGGGATGGTGAATCGGCTCAAGCGACTTAAACAGGATATCATGGACTGGATGAACAATCAACAAGACAACTCTAATGGGGTTGTTAGTATGGAGACAGACATTGAGAGGTTGGAGGGTGTTCTGCAGGTGGCCTGGGACGAGAATGCCTTTATCACCCTTTGTGACAAGAAGGTTGCTCTCGCAGAAAAACTTCTTGAGATGGAAAGAGTCTTCAAGGAGTGGTCTTGGGTCAGATGGCTCAGAGAAGGAGATCGTAATACTGCCTTCTTACAAGCTTGTATTAAGGAAAAAAGAAGCACGGAGATTAATATTAAGATGGAGGACATCTCTTTCACGTCGGATGTGAATATTGCTGGATCTATGGCTCTGAAACATTTCGAGAGTATTCTGGCTAGAGAACCTGTGTCCCGTTTTGTGAGAGATGACGTGGATGACACTGGGTTCTTAAGTGGACTTCCGATATTAGTGAATGACAGTGATAATGAGGGTCTATCTTCATTACCACAGGAAGAGGAGATCAGGGAGGCCTTGTCCAGCATGCCCAAGGGAAGTGCCCCTAGTCCAGTTGGATTTTCGACGTCATTCTACAATTATTCCTAGAGCATTATTGGCGCAGCCATTGTGTTCGCTATTCAAGACTTCTTTGGGGGGCGGGGGGTTTCTTAACAGGGGTGTAACTGCATCAAGGGTGGTACTTGTGCCAAAAGTGAAGGACCCCAGCCTCATCAACCATTTTCGCCCCATTTGCCTCTGTAACGTTTCTTATAATATCTTGGCCACGGTGATTGGGAGAAGACTCTCAAAACTCTTACCCAAAGTGATCTCGGATAAACAACATGGGTTCATACAAGGTCGAAATATTCAAGGGACGGTTGGTATAGCGAGTGAGCTCATGCATGACATCAACAGGCATACAATTGGGTCTAATGTCATTCTCCAAGTCGACATGAACAAGGATTTTGATCAAATGGAATGGCGGTTCATCATCAAGGTAATGAGGGGGTTCGGGTTCCAGGAGAGGTTTTGTGATTTGTGTTTCCGATGCTACTCCTCGCCGTGGATTTCGGTGGCTATGATGGGAAAGAGTTTTGGTTTTTTCAAAACTGTTCACGGGGTGAGACAAGGAGATCCATTATCTCCATCCTTGTTCGTCATCGCTCAAGGAGCTCTTTCTAGGAATATGAATAAGGGTTTGTTAGAGGGTAAACTGAAACCGTACACGGGCAAAAGGAGTTCAGGGAGCATCAACCACCTGATGTTTGCTGACGACGTTCTGTTTTTCTTGAATGGATGGTGTGGATATTTAAACCATTTTAGAGTCATTCTATCCAGTTACAATAGGCTTAGTGGAAAATCGATCAACTTCTCGAAGAGTAATGTCTTTATCTCTGAGAAATGTTCGAGAAAGAGATGAAAAGATATACAGAGGGCTACTGGATGCAATCAGAAACAATTGCCGATCATGTATCTTGGGGTGCCTTTGTCTTCTGGCTGGGTCAAGAAACAACTTTTCAATGGAATCATGGATCATATACTTGGGAGGATACTTAACTGGAAGAACAAACTCCTCTCGTTCGGAGGTCGGGTAATGCTTATCAACAATGTTCTTCTTTCTATTCCCATGCATGTGTTTGCAGTTATTAAACCACCGAAGGGCGTGGTACAGAAAATGGAAGCCATTCTTACAGCATTTCTTTGGGACTCCAAGATAGAAGGGCGGTGCCATTGGGCCTCGTGGAAGAAAATGGCGCGTCTAGTTGAGGAAGGAGGCGTCGTCCTGCACGACATCCAAGAGTCAATTATTGGTTTACAGGCGCGTCTTGCATGGGAGATTATCACGGGGGAGACTCTCTGGGAAAAATTCTTCAGGGTTCATTACGGCTGGGGTGAGGAACTCAACATGCATGGTGCGACGAGGCTGGCCAAATGTATGATGGATCATATGGAGGTGCTGCATGATAACTCCAGGTGGATTATTGGTAAAGGGAATATTAGCTTCTAGCATGACAACTGGGCGGGTGGGAAGCTGGCCTTTGAAGGCTGCCCGTCCCCTGATGTGTCTTTCAGAGAAGCCTGCAACAAGTATGATGTTATCCTTGCGGTGCTGAACCCCACCCAATTGATTATTTTTGAAGAAATTGTGATGAGCGAGGTACCAGATGTTTGCTGCTTCACGGAGGCTACTTCTGGTAGGTTCAGTGTCCGCGACTATAGGAGGTTACTTTAAAAAGAGAGACATATGGTGGAAGGGGGACATGTGTTCTGGTGCAAGGATATTCCGACACGGATGAACTTCTTGGTGTGGAGAGTCATTAACAGAGCACTCCCGATGAAGGAGAATATCCAGAGGAAAGGGATCTGTTTGGAATCCCGTTGCTACTGATGTGAAGTTCCTTGTATGGAATCAACGGTGCATCTCTTCTTCCAAGGCCAATGGGCCGCTCTCCTTTGGTCCTCATTCTCCAATTCGCCACTTAAAGATGGAGTGCATAGGACCTGTCCGGAGTTTGTGGCAGTCTGGTTCTCGGGGACACACAACAAGGCCATGGAAAAGTCGATCAGGGCCATCATCGTGGTGGCTGTCTGCTGGGTCCTATGGGAGGCACGTAACCATGTTAGACTAGGCTCTAAAAGGTCCCCTATATTCCTTCTGACCAGGATCAAAAAGCTCATTGTGGAACTTGCATCCTTGGTGAAAGGGGGGAGGTATTCGGTGGAGATCTGTAATTTCATTAGGAAACCGTGCATGCCTCAAAGAAGGGAGGGCATTTGGATAAAATGGAATCCACCTATCCAAGGGTTGAAACTTAATATCGATGGTTCTTGTATAGAGGAAGTTATGAGAAGTGGAGGTTTGCTTCGAGACTGTTGGGGCTCGGTGTATGTTTCCTTTAGTGCCTTTTATGGTCCTGGTAACTCCTTGAGGGCTGAGGCTCGGGCGCTTCTTTCAGGCCTTTTGGTCTGCAAGAGGAGGGGCTTGAAGGTGATGGAGATTGAATCTGATTCAGAGGTTCTGGTTAGGGTGGTGAAGGGAAGTTATGGGACTCCTTGGGACCTGACCTACATTATTCGAAGGTGCAAGGAAGAAACTCGACATGGAAGATCTATTCATCATAGCTGGAGAGAAGCTAATTTTTCAGCTGACTTGCTGGCTCATTTGGGCAGACAGGAGGATTCTCTTATTATTTATGATGGTCTTCAATCCCTTCCCCTGGAGTGTTTATGTGTGGTTCAAGGGGATGCCCTAGGACTTCACCATTTTAGGCCCCCTTGAAGGGATTTCCTCGTTTGCCCTCGTTTTTCTTTTAAAATATTAATAAAAAATAACTTTCAGACCAATAAAATAATGAAGTATTGTTCACTATTTTGGGCTTACATCATCCATAAATCATATATGACTTAGTAATTCAGGTATTTAGTTTTTATCGTGAATTATCGTATTTCACTATTCACTAATAATTCAATTATTTTTTAGAAAAATACCAAAAATTATACCTAACCATTTTTTATGTTTAGAATTAGAACAATGAGCTCAATTTTATGAAAATATATTTCTAAGTATGATAATTTTAATTTTTAAATAAAGTCATTATTTACTTGAAAAATATTGAATTTAAAATTATAACCGATTTTACAACACTTTGAACAATTAATTAAGGTCTCATAAAATTAACTTATTATCAAAAGAAATAAAAATATTAATTAATGAATAAATTTTATAAAAATAAAGTTTATTTTAAATCATTATATTAATTATAAAATTGTAATTAAACATTTATAGCTTATAAAAAATACTTACACTTAATTTATCATTTCTAAAACATTTATTTACTTATTCCATTATATCAATAAAAAATATTTTTATTTATAGGATACCAAAATTTTATTTATATTTTCACAGGTGAGGTTACTATTTTATTAGTCATATTACTATTCATAAGGGTCATATTACTATTACATTGGTCAAGTTACCATTCCATCGGTACAAGTTCCTTACTTTCTATAAATGAATCTTATTTCATTCATTATTCATTTATAAAGATTATATTTTGTTTTATTTGTGGTTTTATGTGATTTATACTATATTACATAATTATAAAAAGGGAAATTTCATTGATAGAATCTTAGGACGTTACATAAAATGTATGTGAAAACAAACTTTCTTAATGGGAACCTCCAGGAAGATGTCTATATGACACAACCAGAAGGGTTTGTGACTCAAAAGTATGCCAAAAAAGTTTTCAAATATCAAAGATCCATGTTTAGATTAATGAAATCATCGAGGTCATGAAACATTCATTTTGATGAGGCCATAATAGAATTTGGTTTCATAAATAATTAATGTGATCCTTGTGTATACAAGTGGTTTAGTGGGAGTGTATTCATTTTCATAATAGTTTATGTCAATGGAATATTACTTATTATAAATGAGATACCATTCTTACAATCTATTAAGGATTGGTTGAATAATTTATTATGTATAAAAGAATTAGTTAATGAAACATATATTCTTAGGATCAAGATCCATCATGATAGATCTAAGAGATTACTTGGCCTAATTCAAGGTACATATATTGACAAGATACTGGAGAAATATAGTATGAAAAAAACTAAGAGGGTATTTTTTCCAATGTCACATGGAATTCATATTTCTAGGAAAATGTGTCCTCAAACACATGAGGAAAAACAAATAATGGAAATGATTCCATACATGTAGGTGATTGGATAAATTGTGTATGCTATGATATATACAAGGAGAGATGTCACCTATGACTTAAGTGTGGTAGGAATATATCAATATGACCTGTGTGATCACCATTAGATGGTAGTCAAGACCATCATTAAGCATCTATGGTGTACTAAGGATATATTACTAGTCTATAGAGGATATGAGGAACTAATCATTAGAGGATATGCATATGATAGTTTCTAAACTGATAAAGACGATCTAAAATCACAAAAGGATACATCTTCACTATGAATGGAGGTGTTGTGAGATGTAAGAGCTCAAATAAGGCTATGTTCATAAAATCTATAACAGAGTCCAAGTATATTTTGGATTTGGAGGTAGCTAATGAAGCATTGTGGATATTAAAATTTGTCTAATAGATTAATGTGGTACCTATCAGTAAATATCCTATCAAAATATATTGTGATAATACTGTAGTGGTGGATCTTGAAAAGGATCAAAGGTAACATCATTGGAAGGTGAATATAATTTGGAAATATCATCTATTGAGGTATTTTTCTCAAAGAGGTGAGTTCTTATAGTCTGAAAGTTGTAGGAAGTTGGCTCTAGTCCAAGTGGGAGTTTGTTGGAGTTGGTGTCCTAGGACAAGCTGTTTTTTCATTGATTACATGTTTATTCAATGATTTTAATATTAATGAAAAATATTATTATATATTGTTTATTATTATACATAACTTTAATATAATAATTTTATAGAGTATCTGTCGCATTGTTAAGGTCACAATACTTCCACGCTATGATAAGAACCTTGAAATGATTTGATGATATTCTTAAATGTAGTTCCATGGTAGGCTAACATTCTATAATGGGATACATATAATGTGACTATTAGGTTCAGGTACTCATAAGTTAATGAGACTTATTCTCATGAATTTCACACTTGGTAATCTCAAAGATAGGAGATTACGAGAACAGACCCGTCGGTAGGATTTCTGCATGTTTTGGTGTCATTTGATATTCCTATCTACAAGCATGTGTAATGGTCCTTAGAATTTAAGATTATCATTGATGCATGTAATTAATCAAGAACTTAACTTTATTTCATAAACCATGACAATAAAAATTCTTGGTAAGTTTAGATAAATTGGGGGTGTCACAAGTGACATGTTATTAATGGATAAGTCAATGAAGGATTTGTCCCTTCCATATTTATAGAAGTTGATATCTCAACCATTTTATTTTAATAGAACTATGATATTAAATTCCATGGAAATGGTGTAATGATGTGTTTATTTAAGATAGTTAAATAAAGACGTATCAAATACATAAGTTTATGACACAAATGTGAAACCTAATTGATGAAATATTGAGATAAAGAGATTATATTACATAATGAGGGTTCATATGTGGTTGTCGATGTTGTGATATTAAGTTCCTTATCTTGGGTTACTTGACCTATTTCTAGAAAGTAATTTTGGAATTTAGGAAATCTTACTTAATTCCAATGATAAATAATCCCAGAGGGTCATTCACTAAGTGTTTCCATTGATCTCAATTAAAATCTATTTGAATTTAATTATTTAAATAAATATTATTCTCTTGATTAGGGAATTTTTTTTTCATGTTTTATTGATTGAAAATATTTATTAATGAATAAAATATGTAATTAAATATTCATTTAGGTATTAAATAAATTATAATGAGTTTGAATGGACCAATATCATTTCTGGTGATAAATAATAATTTACAAGCTGATAAAATAATATTTGTTATTTCACAAGTTAGCACACACACTATAAAATAATAATAATAATAATAATAATAATATGTGGAATGGGGTTTTTAAAGATTATGATATTATTTGAGATCTGATATGTAATTAAATAATTTTTTAATATAAAACCATTCTATATAAATAAATAATTATGTCTATTGTGTTGGGTTAATTGAAAATTGAGAATAGAGAATCATTGCGTACAACATACCCCTCTCTCTATCTCTCTCTCTAATTCCTCTACTTCTCCTCTCAATAATGATAAGAACTCTTTAAAGCTTGAAATATCTTAGAGCAATCAATAAGAATAATACAAGATAATTGATTCACTATTTTAGCACCTAAAAATCAATTAGAGTTTTTCAGAGATCAAATGATCATGTGTGGATCACCAATAGACAGATTCTACAATTGAATCCTTACAGTGCAATGAAGGTAAGATGAAAGGGTTTTTTAATATCAAAAACATCATCAAAGATATGATCCTAATATGAGATAATAATTTATTTCAATTTAAATTAATTAATTATAAATTTAACAATCAAAGATCCTCTCTTTGGGTTTTTGGAAAATCTAAATTAAAAGAAATTTTAATTTAATGCCCACCATAGGTTCTCCCGCTATTCCCAAAACCTATAGATTATTGATTCTTATAAACTTTTCCTTTGTTAATGATTTATTTCATGTAATATGTTTAATGATCCATGTTTTTATGGGTCTTAATTCTTTTATGTAATTATTATGAACTTTGAATATGTTTTCATACCATTATATTCATTATGTGATATTTGATGATATTCAATTGTTAATACCTATGTTTTATCTTTCTGAGAATTTGATCTCACCTTTATTACATTTCTTTTAACTAGGTAATAAATAAATTTGTTAAATAAGATATGTCTATAAGGATTTCATGTGGGTGATGATGAATACTTAATGTGGAATAATAAAATCTAGATATAGTGTAAAAAATACCCAATTAAAAACATGAGTATTATTATGTAAGAGTTTGTATTAATTTTATAAAACTCCAAACCTAAAAGTCCTTTGGGTATGTAAGTGATGAAATAATCCCATTTGATTTTTTATGTTTTGGATTAATAAAATTGGGTCATGTTTATTGGTATGAAATAAAAAAATGTAAAGATCAAGTTTTTTTAGCACCTTATCCAGGATTTTCGGGTTCAAGGTTGTTATACATAATATTGGTAAGTTGATGCAACATCCATTAATGGGAATATGAAGCCATGTAGTGATGAACGTGGGATTTTATTAGAGTGACAATGTACTCTCAAGATCATAATTGAGTTTTTTTTATCTTTGATGAATGCTCTAGGTTACTCATCCATAATATGTTTCTTCTCTTGATCATTCTCATATAGCGTGTTTTACCTTTATTTTATTCTTATGTAGCTCCTTTCTGCACCCATTTTAATTTGAAATCGAAAATTTTATTCTTATCCACTCTTATGTAGATCTATTATCCTTACATTTACTCATACACAGATTCTATTTTATCTTCCACATCACATTCCATTTTTACTTTTCTCTTATGCAACTCATCTCCCCACATCCAATAACTTCCAAAAATAAGTTATACGCCTTAAAATTATCCAAATAATAATTAAATATTGAATGAATGTAAATCCATTCATGGATTTATATAATTTATATATTATTATCAAAAATACTTAAAATCAATAAACTACCATTTATTTTCTAAAAATCAAAGAAAATTACACAAAAGATAAAAAAAAGAAATGATAGATTTATTATATGTATATCCCCTACACCTGAGTGATAAATTATCCTTAAGTTATTTATCTTAATATGTTTTAAAAATAACCCAAGTTAACTTAAGTTTGATTCTTGGGTCATTAAATACTAAATGAAGAGATTTTAGTTTAATAATTTCTCCAACATACAAAACTTTCACTATAGGTGCCACAAGATCTGTACAGAAATACTTGAGAGGGGGGTGAATCAGAAGTGGTCAAAATTTTTCCAAATTCCAAATAATATTTAAATATTTAACCCATTTGAACTTTGAACCTATGATTTAGGTTAAGTACATTGGATATTTTCTTCTTTAACCTAATATACACACATATTCAATGAAATTCTTAAAGTAATGTTTGGAACATGTATTTTTACAAGGCCTGGTCCCACTCGGGAATCCTGATCCTTACTGTTTTTGGGTTATCCAATTAAAAATTTCACCACTATAATCAAATCATCAATTTAGAAGTGGAGTGTTCTAGGTGTCACTATTCAACCCTCTTACAATATTATATAGGAAAGTATGTTCATAATATTACACATGTGAAAAAGTTTCATCCCAATGTACTTCTTCAAATTGGTGTCACACCATCTATTCAACATATTTCCTCCTCTTGAAGTAGATCACCAATTTTATCAAATAAGTCATTGCATAAAAAATATGACCCAATTCCCCAAAAATAATGATACACTAATTTTAGCATCAATATTTTTAAACATGTTTTAATAATTTTGAATATATTTTTAAAGAATATTCTCATTTAATTCATTGTTTAATTAAAATGTGGGAATTTAAAAATGAATTAATAATATGTATTAGAATGAATAAAACGTGGATTTTGAATATTTAATTTATTTTAATATTTTATGGTGGAATTGTGTTAAGTGGTTTAATATTTTTTAGGTAACAAAAAAATATGGATAGTTAGGCTATCCCTCAACCAAGGGAGTCACCTACCAAATTTTTATCCCAAGATGGGATGGCTGATGAAGCAACCCCTCAAGAGAGCCTGATGAGTAGTAGGAGAATACTGGACCACAGATAGGACCATGAACATACATAGTGTGGTCCAAGGCCCACATGGGCCCGTGCATGTTGGCACAAAACCATATCATGTGTGTGAAATGTAAGCGGATGTTGATCCCCCACGTCCATAGTATACCCAATGATTTCACGATAACATATATAAAGAAACAATCAATGATACTGAAGTTCGATGTGCAATAACCATTATACAGGAACATTTCATCATTTACTAAAATGATTCCATCTCAAATTACCTTTCAATCCCCTACCCTTGTACATTTCCCTTCACCATTGTCTGCCAAATGCCAAAATCAACATCACTAGACCATCACCTTCATTTGCCGGAGACACCATTACCACCACCGGGAAAGATCAGGTTTGAGCATACATCCACCATCGAGGCCCCAAACCACTATGGATGACTTCTAGACCCTTGGTCGAAGTTGGTAAATCATATCTCAAAGAAGGAAAATTCCATGCATGTTATTAAGAGTTTCATCTGGCCACTATGAGGCTGGAAAGAGTAATAATTTCACACATTAAATCTTCACTACACTAAGGTGGTTCTTGATTCAGAAGAAGAAATTTTTTGAACTATACTCCACCATAAAAAAGGGCATCCTACTACAACTACACCATTCTATGTTGCAAGTTACTACTCCATGTCGCCAAAATGGGTTTACACTGAATAATGGAAAGTTTGATATATTTTTGAGATTTTAGATAGAGTATATGCATCTATAACCAAGATCCAAATTTTAAATAAAGAAATTTTGACAGAAGATAAATAAGATATAGTGGATTAAAACTAAGAAAAAATGGACACTCCTCCCTTAATAAATATGAGGGTGGCTTCTTCTTGAAGGAGTATTTATAGAGAGGAGATATCATGGGTGCTAATGTAACTGTTTCTAAATTGTTTCTTTTTTTTATTTTTTTGTAATTTTATTTTATTTTATAATCTAACTCATTCATTTTTTTATTCATGTGTTTCCACTAAAATTATTCCACTACTTAATTATATAATTATTCTTATCTTTATATTATTCTTATATATCTAATTATCTCTTTCTCTATTATTACACTAGTGAACTCTTACTTATGATAAGAAAATACTAACCCGAGGCTTGGCCTTTGGGGGAGTATAGGCATTTCTTGAATTCTTTTCTTCAATTAC
This sequence comes from Viscum album, assembly GCA_963277665.1. Lineage (NCBI taxonomy): Eukaryota > Viridiplantae > Streptophyta > Magnoliopsida > Santalales > Viscaceae > Viscum > Viscum album. The sequence continues at coordinate 56,556,681 of OY728145.1, read as the reverse complement.
AATGTTTTATTTATGTTTTCAGTGAATAAGAGTAAGGTATATAGGTGAGGAAATTGTCCCCCATGTCATAGATATCAAACTCATCTCTATTATTTTAATTAAATATTTACTCCCTTCTATTAAATGAGATCTCTTCATACGATGAAGTTGATATATTCAATAGATGAAATGACATATGATAAAGATGGGTCCTATAAGATGTCACAATATCGATTGAGGTGTATCATCAAACTTTATTATAGGAGGAGGTGGAGTTTAATTTTCTAAATAATTTATCCTAGGTACTCAAGATTTCACAACCAATAAATAAAAGTATAGTAGTTCATGCATGATATTTTAGTATTGAACTATAATACTGAATCTAAACAACCAACATGAATGATGAATGAACCCGAAACCAAACCTAAATGCCAAGTAATTTCTTTTCTAACACCCATTATGTTTTAATTGTATTCTACATATATTTTAATTCTCTTTTCATCTCTTTTTCATTATTTTAATAAAATAATAAAAACAAAAAAAAACAAAGTAGTTTTGGTGAATTGAATAAGTAAGTGAATAACTCTGAAGTTCCTCAAGTGAGAAAGCCCTAGTAATCCATTATTATAAACTATAAAAATAAAAATAATATCTTTTTCCACACCCCATGATAGGCATGCATTAAAACTTGGCACTATTCCTAAGGATCTAATCAATTTTTTTTTCAAATTATAAATAATTTTCATTTTTTATAAAAAATTATAATTTTTCCATGATGCATCAAAACTTACCATATTATTATTCTTGGAATAATTACTCTCATGTGTTCTTCTAAGAGAAAGTGGTTCATAATGTTGAGGAGGACCTCCAACAAATGGCTGATGATCTCATTGTACTAGTAAAAAAGATGATGAGTGGACAAGAGACTTGAATCTCACCTGAATAATTAATAGACATGATTAATAAAGTCTAAAATTTCTATTGTTTCCAACACGTTTTGTCAGGGTTGTGTATCATTTAGTTTCTTCCCTAGATTACCACTTTCCAAGGGTGGTCAACCTCTACTGCCATGGTTAGTGATGTTGTATTCTTGATCAAAATGGGATGATTGGATATTGATTCCTCCAACCATGGATTCCTACTTGGAGGTCATATCCTAGTCTGGGTCTCCCTAAAAGATTTAAGTCATGTTTGTGAAATTCATTACCAACACCATCTTGAGGTGAACACCTATTAATTACATTGTTTATATCTCAATAGGTCAACAAATAGTGGTCTAAGTAGATGGTAATATTGGGATTATTTAATAATTTTTGGATGTTGGGTGTGTTGGGAACCTATGAAGTCTTACCCTTTTGATTTCATAGTCATATTATGTGTGAAGCATCTTAGGTGCATTACCCAAGGCATCCGATGTCTGCTATAAGGTAGTTGATTCTAGGGGAATAATACTTATGAGGATTTTTTTCCTATGGAATCCCATATTTATTGTATGAAATAATGATTCAGAATTAATTCATAGGTTTAAGGTCACATGGAGATAATAAGTTCATAGGTTTAATGTCTTGTTGGGATAGGTGGGTCACAAGTTTAATGTCTTGTGGGGACTAATTGGTCATAGGTTTAACATTTTATAGGTATTGGTTAGTCACATGTTTAACATCTTATGGGATATGTGGGTGGTTAATTGTGTCCATAGGGGGGAATATGGGCACACTTTAGGGTTTGGTTAAGTGTGTCCCCAGGGGGAAGATGATCAAACTTGAGGGTTTGGTTAAGTGTATCCTTAGGTGGGAATATGATCACACTTCGGTGTTTGGTTAAGTGTGTCCCCATGGGGTAATATGATCACACTTGAGGATTTGGTTAAGTGTGTCCCCAGTGGGGAAGATGACCACACTTGAGGCTTTAGTTAATTATGTCCCTTGGGGAGAAGATGATCACAATTGAGGGTTGTTGTCTCTCATAGAGAGGATATACAGATTTAGTGGTGTTGGGGTGTTAGGATTCAACCTCTGGGAGGTATCTTAGGTTTGTTGAGATGTTAGGATTAAACCTCATGGAGGTATCTTACTTACCTTACTAGAAGACATGGATTAAAACCCATGTAGTTCAATTTTGTAGTTTAAGGTTGTGTGATAGGACTAGTCCATGTAGTTTAACATCATGCAGTAAGGATTCTCATGTCACAGAAGAATCATCAATGAAGGATGGTGTGGGGATTATGCATAGAGGTTTCCTGGAATGGTAGTCACATCTAATGGTTGGGGAATAATGGTATGTGGCTTATGCATATGAGTTTCCTAGGATGGGAGTCACATCTGATGGTTGAGGGAAGGGTTTCATACAATGTGTTCCATGTATGAGGAATCATGTGTTTGTTATAAAGGGTACGACAATAGTTTAACATCATGTTCTAAGGAAGTTTTCATGTAGTTTAATGTCATATGAATAAGAGATTGGGCTAGTTAATTTTATGTCATACAACTCATACATGGATGGGGAACACACCAATCAAGAATATGCGATGCTAAGGATAAGTAATAATATGAATGAGGATTATGTATCTAGGATACCTAGGTGTTGTTAAGAGCAATGATTTTATTAATGGGGATTACGTAGCTAGGATTTCTGGGTACTACTACTAGTAGTGATTGTATGAATGGGGATTATAAATGTAATTATCTCAAGGGATAGTTTATCATCTCATACATATCAAACGAGGAATCTCATGATCATCACATGAGGAATACTTTAAAATTTTTACATTGTTCATCCCATATTTATTACATAGGTTAAGGATAAGGTTTAACGTTATGTAAATGAATGTTGTGTGTGGGGATTATGCATTGATCTTCCCATTTTATCTTCCACATGTAGGGTCATGAGGGCATCTCAGTATACTGATGTTTAGAGGAATATTATTGGGGATTAAATCTAAATAAGAGTCCCATGGGGTCTGTTTATGGAAAATCTCATGATAATTACATGATACATCTTATACTTAACACATAAGGAATCTCATGTTTGTCACATGAGGCATCCTATGCTTGTCATATAGGGAATAATATAATTTAACATCATGTAGTAAGGACTAACTGGATGGTGTGGGGCTTATTACTAAGAATCCCTCTATGTTTTAACCTATCATATGAGTCAAGTGGTGGGATTTGAGGAATTTCATGAGGAGAATTTTGAATCTAGGTATTAGAGGAAACCAATATGAGTATCTCAACTCCTGGTGAAATGATCATACCAAAAGGAATAACTTGAAATAGGAAATTTTATCAATATTAAAGTATTATCTTGACTCATGGTAATATCTAGGATGGGATACAGGGTTTTATACATCCCAACCTAGAATGTCCTTGACCTATCCTAAGAAGTTCATGGTGAAACTCTCTATTTTTCATGGCGTCAATGTCGAGATATGGTCCCAGGATTGTACCCTTGTAGTATGGACCATCGAGAATGTGTTCAAACACCTTTTAACATAACTACGAACTTTTTCACACAACTACGCACTATTTCACACAACTGTGCACTGGTTCACGCAACTGGGCACTATGTCTCACAACTGGGTGTTGTGTCATGAAACTTTTGTTGTTGCATGAAAAAGAGTTTTCATGAGTCATAAACTATGAGCATAATTTATTGGATAATATGGTGTGACAAAACTTTCAAGTTGTGTGAAAGTAGATTTGTGTGAAATTTTGGACATTTTTGTAAAATTGGGATCGATATGGATAATGTTGTTCGAAAACATCTCAAGCATAAGTCTATGCATTGAGATCCTCTTTGAGGTAACTTTGTAAAAGGTAGGTATTTTAGGGATGTGTAAAGAGTTAAACATCAATTTTCATGAATGAGAGATTCAAGACTTGAATCCCATAGGCCCTACTTAAAATGAGGGGTTGATTCCATATTTATAGGAATTTTGGCCACATCGCACAACTTAACATGTATCTCACAAATCCATGGGTTTGTGTGAAGATTCATTTTCTCTTGGAGGCTACCTAAAGTATATGTGGATATTATATGTTTTACATCACCTTTATTATTAAATTAAATTGCGTGAATATGAAGTGGTTGTTCAAACTTTTGGAAAGTTTCATGCAATTCCATAATTTTCTCCAGAATCTATCTGGTTAACTATTTTCAAAATTCAAACTTCAAAAAACCATTAATTTTGTTCTATAAGTCCATTTGGGATCTAATAATAGTCAAATTAAATCCTAGAAAATTAAATATGATATTATATTATATGATTTATAATTATTTCCATTGTTTGATGCATTATTTTGTTACAAAAACTATCAAATACTGAATTTTATAAGAGAATCACCATTGGATATTCCCAATTTGACTAAAGAGGTCCAAAATGTTGAGGCCAAAATTAAGGAACATCCACATCCCAACTATCTCAAAGATAAGATCCAGACCTACTATGAAGAGATAGAGTGTATTCATGATGAGAAATACTTGCCTACTGAGCTAAGTATGGTGGATCAATAAGATTTGAACAATTTATGGAATTAGTATGAGGTTGTTGATGCCATAAATAATTGGGAAGATGAAGAACAAGAGGGACGCTTCCCAATCTGCCCCACAGAGACCTTCTACGGAGTCCCATGGTCTCATTCCTGGTGCAGAGCAAGGAGGGGGTAACGCTCTGTGAGTCATTTTGACATTAGCGACCCACTACAGATCAAGGAGGCAGTGACCCTCCGCGACCACATTTGACGTTCATGATCCGCCACACAGCAAGGAGGCGGTAACTCTCTACAACCACATTTGACGTTCGCGATCTTCTATGGAGAAAAATACATCTTCGCACTAAGCGAGCCCTGCTTCGCAGTGCGTCTTGCCTATAAATACAGGGCTCCCCTCGAGCCTAGAGAACAGACTATCTAACCTTTCAACTTCCTAGATACCGAATCATGAAGCACTCTCTTCTCTGTGAACCATGAGCTACGCGAGGTATTTTTGCATCGCGAAATGGCTTCACCTTGTATTAATTGAACCCCTCTTTCGAGAGGGATGCCCTTCGCAAAGCCCACAAGATTTCACAAATAAAGGAGATCCCTATGGGGACTTGGGTCATCGCGAAGCGTTTATGATTCACGAAACACCCTCTGAACACATGCGACCCACATGCTAAGGCAGGGTCATTGTGCTTCGCAAAGCACATTTCTTTAAAACACCATGTCTCGCGAGGCACCCTTGCTTCATGAGGCATTACTTTGAGAATGCCTTTCCACTTCACAAAGCTCCCCCCATATGCACCAATTCCATATTCCTAGGCTAGGAGACTTCACTTTGTGAAGCAAATCCCTTTACAAAGCCCTTCTACTTCATGGAGCACCAGAGCTTCATGAGGCTTCTACATATGAACACCTCTACCCTGCAACTCCTTTTCCCATTTAGCCCTTCAGGTTTTCACGGAGCAATTTCAAAGTCCCTTGGACGATACTACCCATTGCATTGCATCACCTCATGCTTCTTCACATAGGCACACTAACGGCTATTGCTTCTTTACATAGTGACGCTAATGTGGACCCCCAATGGGATCACCTCTCGAAACCCCCAACCACAGCATTGCCGATGCCTTCCTTCCCCCAAGGGTGGGCGGGTATCAGTTATGTTAGTTCTAGGGGTGGGGAGAGAACCCACCTCATCCGAGCTGCAGGACGTTAAACTACCAAACACCATCATCCTCAATACATGACGTTAAATTGTGACCTCACCCCACGCATCCTTTGCAGGGTCCCCTACCTTGGACATTCTGCATGTCATCTTGTCTCAATAGAAGTGAAATCTTCCTCAAATGGAATGAGATCCTCTTTTCTACGGCGACGCCTGTCTGCGGGGAATGGAAACCATCTTGGTTTAAGCCCCTAACCTTTCTTAAAGAAGGTATTACCCTTACTCCTCCTTTATTTTCCAATTCCAAAGGTCGACAAAGGGAATGGTGGGGAACAATGATCCTCCTCTCATCCATGCCATGTCCCTCTCCTGTTGGGCTTTGTCACCATCGGGACTCCACCCTGGAGTAAGTCAAAATCTCCATCACTTGGGTGGAAAATCACGTGTAAGCCCCTGTTTTCCCTATGGACGGCTAATCACGCATAATCCCCAGTCTATTTCCCACGGACGCACCTTTCACGACGTGATCATCAGGTCTCTACTACCTCTTGTTTCTCACACCGATCATGAATCACATGAGCTTAGAGTAAGCATCGACTATGACATACTCTCCGGGCCGCCTAGAGTGTAATCCTCACAACCATACTTGAACTATGTGGTCTTTAATCCATGACAAGGCGAGGTACATAGGAAGCCTCCCTGAGGTTCAAGCCCAACACCCAGTCATTCCGACCATCTTCACATCGGTTTACCAACATCCTGGGAAACCTAGAGTGTAAGCCCCACAACCATACTTGAACTATGTGGTATTTGATCCTTACCAAGTAAATGTATGTAGGAATCCTCCACATGGTTCAATCCCACCATCTATCTTGGCCACAGGTCCTCCTTCACATCGGTTCAACCCCTTCCTTCATGACATTAAACTGTGAACCATCAATTAGCGGTGAGCCGTTATCTCCCCCGATCAGCGGTAATCTGTTGTTTCCCCCAGTCAGTGGTAAGCCGTTGCACCCACCTGAACTATGTGGACTTTGATCCTCACCAAGGAGAGGTACATAGGAAGCCTCCCTAAGGTTCAATCACACCACCCATTGGTTCCACCCCCCTTCAAGTCGGTTCACCAAACTCCTCCATGAAGTACGATGTCTTTGATCCTTGCCAAGGCATGGTACATAGAAAGCCTCCATGAGGTTCAAGCCCATCATCCATTTGGACCCCAAGTCCTCCTTCATGTTGGTCCACCAACCCCCATTCCATAAGAACTATGTGGGTTTTATCTCTATCTCCTAGGCATGGTATGTAGGAATCTTCCATGAGGTTCAACCTCATCTAGCGGTAAGCCGCTGTGACCCCACTCAGTGGTAATCCATGGTAACCCTATCCAGCGGTAATCTGTTATGACCTCAGTCAGTGGTAAGCCATTACATCCCCTACTCAGTGGAAATCCGTTGTAATCCCATTTGCTGGGACCTTCATCTTTGGTCCGTCCTAGTGGCATCAGACCAACTTGGGATCCTAACCATGCATGATCCCCATACACATCATTGGGTTGTCGTTCTATGTGTATGCCCCCAATTCAATTCCATTTCATGGTCTTCCCTTTGAGCCTATGTGTTTTAGGAAGGTCGAGCCCCAACCCAGAGGTTCCATTTCCTCCAAGTCCAATACATGCGTCCATTATCACGGGCCACCTCCTAAGGAATCCCTTCAACCATAATGAACTACGTGGACTTTGATTCCCTACCACGAGGATATATATGAATTTTCTTCGAGGCTCAAGACCAATACTACTGTCATCTTCACGATGATTCCATCCCATCCACCATCCACTTAATTAAAAAACTCCATCATCCATCTTGGTTCTTACCCGGTCTGACACATCCCGGTGAGGTCATGACAACCCACCCCCAACATCAGTGTTCCCTCCAGATGTTGCACCCATCTAATCCACTTTGATTAGTGTTATGATCAGTCTGATCAATCTCTACTAGACGTTAAACTTGTGACATACCCTGTGTTAAAAATGGGAAGCTAAGGAAAACCTCAGATACATGCCTATGGCATACGATTCCCCGCATCTGATGTAGGATGCCTCAGGATTTCGCGCCCTCGAGACGCCCTATAATAAGGGGAGGAAACCCAGACGCGCCAGTGTTCTAGCATCAAGACATTCCAGTGATGTCTAATGTGACTACTCCCCTGAACAAAGGTTGCTTCCCTGACCGGACCCTTTGGAATGTCCCGACAGAATCAATGTAATTAACTCATGTCCATGAAGATATGGCACTAAGAAGAGTTTCATGAACAACGTCTAAAATCTATAAGGTAGACTCGTACTAGGTGAAGAGTTCCAAGGAGGAATACACTAAAGGAAGAATAAACATCCCATCATCCCATTTCGATCAAGGATCAAACGTCCCTGAATAAGAGACAGATGTAGCCTGCCTTTGGAAAGAGAGAATGCGGGGTAACGAAACCACGACTTTCATCCTCGAACAAGATGGATGCGTGCGCCCCGAAGAAAGCGTCGGACACATAAATGGTGAATGCAACGTGAAGGTATTATCCTCAATATGGAGATTAGTAGCGTTTGAGACATCATTGGATTAGCGTGTCACCAGATCTAGATATCCGGCACCGGGTCCCACCAAGCAAATAGAGGGCCTAGCACGAAACTCACTAGAGGTTGAAGTACTAGAACGCTGGACATCCTGGTCTGCGATGTTGTCAGCGTGGATCCATCTTACCAGCCAGGGAAGACAGGATGGTGCTGGGACACTGGTTGTCAATTTCCTTTTTCTTTCAGCACTAATGAGTTAATTCCCTAATTTCAGAAACCAAGCTGCTGCACCCGAAACTCAGTCACCGCCTGCCCACCGACATAGGGGCATGGGCAGTGATAACGCATCAGTCCCACGCGGCTCCGCCTCTTCCACAACAGCCTATACACCCATGACCATGGGGCACCCACGCCCTATCTCCCCATCCGAGGTCATCCAATGAAGGGTGATCAATGACCTCGTACGCTGGTATGAGGAGGATGGAATTATCTCAACTCGGGATATGGCACGCCTGGATTTAGAGGCATCCGTGCCTCATCATCAATGTTTCCCCCGAGGGACATGTAGGGATCCACTGCTCCCCACCCCAACATATAACCGTTTTGGGAGCCTGTCCTTAGAATGCTTCGACGACTCCTTGCCCTATGTCGATGAGGTAGGGGATGTCCGGGCCAGCCCGATTAGAGTTCCATTTCAGGGGATCCCAGCGAGGGATCCCACCCGGCCACGTCAATGCCATCACCCGGTCTTACTGGAAGAGGAGTAGGTAATCCATGCACCTACACCACCAGCTCCAGTCCGTCTAACCCGACGCCAGCGTCGGGCGCAAGCCAAAGAGGACGCCTGCCAAGGGGTGTCAACGTCAGTAGCTACTGTGGCCTGAGCCACTGCTAACACATACCACACACTCCCTGTGTATTCTAAACATGGACATTCATATTCCTGGCCTGGATTGGTGCCTCAACCACCCCATGGGTAGGCTGGGTCAACTCTCTTGGTCGTCGGCACATACAGTGGCCACCGCGGACTAACCCATGGCAACGACACCCGGTGCGGAGGTCCTCCCTGTACCACTACCATGGAGAATGAAGATCTTCCCCACTTCCAAGCTTAGCATGGAGGTCTACCCCATGCCACCTTTAGTCCAAATGAGGGTCCTCCTCGTAGCAGTGACGCTTAGCACATAAGTCTCTCCCATGCCCACTACACAGGATATGGAGTCATTCCTCCCGCTACAGACCGTTGGTATGGGGACGTTGCACATCCGGTCACTCTTCAATGTGGGGACCCTCCCCATGTCATCGTAGTAGAGGGTGAATGTACTCCTCACCTAAGCAATTAGAGGAGTGAGGGATGGCTTCGCCTCACCAGCGCCCAACATAGAGGTCCTACCCATGTTCAGATCGACTATTTTGAGGCCCCTCCTCATACTGATGTCATCAAAGGGAACAAGTATGGAGGTCCCACCCATGCTCCAATAGGCCTAGTAGAAGTCTGACCCACTCTAGAGCTTCCGATAGATGTCCTCCCCATATCCCTTTTGATATCTACCCTGGTGCTCCTCACACCCCAGCTTTTTCGGGTGGAAGTCCTCCTCACCCTAGCACGAGTATGGCTGAAGGAATTACTCAGGTTAGAAATCTAACCTGTCTAGAAGAGCCGTCTAGGGGCAGGAATGCAGGTCATCGCCACTATAAGAATAATTCAGAGAAGGTCCGGATAGAGATCAAACTAGTCCGCTTCTCAGACTCCGAAGCGGAATACGACTCAACACAGGAACCCTCCCCTTGATCATCTGAGTCAAGGGCTGGGGAAGGAATGAGGAGCATCATCCTAGTAGTCACAGAATGTGAGGTCCATCGGATTCCCTTATCACTCTACAGGTATATCTAGGAGGATGAAATTTTGGAAACCCCGTAGGTTACGGTCATGCAATCACCACCATCTTCACTAGCAGTACTCTCTACCTTGACTAGAGATCATAGAGAGCTATTCTAGGGACCAATGGTGGGATAGCAGCAGCGCGGTCTATCTCCAGTATCCCTAGTCCCTACGCCAAGAACTGCAGCCATCACCCTGTCTTATCGTGATGCAGCATCTAGGTTGTTACACTCTTTGGAGGACAGCTCGAGATTCGGCAGCTAGTCAGCCTGTTCTCAGTATTCCCCACTAGCCAGCCTGCCCTCCCAGCGGTCTACCTCAGTACTATTTCCAATTCCTTAGCCAGACCCAGTTGACGAATGGGAAAATAAAGGGCCAAACCCAGAATCCGAGCTGAGGAGTTTATGGAATATCCTTACAGTAGACCACTTCCCTGAGATATTTTGGCCCGTGGTAGTGCCAAATTTCTGCGCACCTGAATCCCCCACCCTAGAAGAAGTTGAGTGTTTCCGCCAAAACCTATGGGTGATGCACTTACATCTTCATCATTAGTGAGTGGTTTATCCCAGGAGCCAAGTGCATTTTGAAGACATTGGAGAGCAATGTCGTCTAGTTGATTTGGCCGCACTCCCTATGGCCCAACGCCCCAAGTCACCAGGCTTCCGTAGGGTCCTCCAATAGAAATGCGTTCAAAGTTTCAAGGTACTCATAAATATTATCAAGGAGGATTCCCTCCATGTACAAATCATTAGCTAGGGGAAATATTATTCCCTCCTCTTCATTCCTATCTGACGACAACCCGACTAGCTAGATGATATTGAGGACATGCCACCAGGAAGGGTCACGGTCAACATGGCCAACATATTGGACGAGGAGAACAAGATGAAGCTTCTTTATGGGGACATACCCCCCAAGAGAGTGTCACCACTACTGGATCCATCAGGAAGAGTTACTCGCCAGTAGAGTAATCTTCTAGGTCTCCCTGCACCCACCGAGGCATTGGTCCTTAGCCAAAATCACAGCAAGGGTAAAGAGCACCTCGGAGCTGCCAAACACCCCGGACCATCCAACTTAGTGAAGAAGATGGAGAAGTACCCTTAGAAGGCTGCGTTGCACCAAAGACTTGCCGAATAGAAGAAGTTGGTTGATGAACTCCTTGCTAAACACGCTACAGAGCGATGGCCAGACAATGACAATCCTAGGCTATGGCAGCAGGGGATGGAACAACTTCCCCTCGACGAGCTACCATCAGGTGACCCTGACCATCCTACCACCACAGACAGGATTGAGGTCAGAACTTATGGAAAGGGGGTGTGGTATGTCTTTCCAAACCCTCCTAAATGGTGCAATAATCCAAGGAACCCAGCTCGGGTTCCCCTAGCTGCCCTGCAGGTCGCTCCCCCAGCCGCTCCACGAGTCGCTGATCCACCTTACCATGTTGAAGAACCCACCAACACACTCGTAGTTAGGGACCCCTGTCAATATAGGGACCTCCACCCAGATGATCCAATGGTGACACTCATTTCCCACCTTGCGGTGTTGAAAACATGACAAGTGGCACTCCCACCTGATGGAAAGCCATATCCAGCATGGGTGGATGATATTCCGTCACCTCCGGGTTTCAGGAATCCCACCTTTCCCCCCTCAAATGGGATAAGGGACCCACCACAGCATCTGGCCAACTTCACCTCAAGGTGTGAACCCATGTTAGGGACTCCAGCGCAGTAGGAGGCTTCCAAGCTCCGATGTTTTGTGCAGACATTGGAGGGGCCTAAGTTTTTCTGGTACAACTAGCTCTCCATCAGATTAGAGACCAGATAGGAGGACCTCCGTAGGCAATTCCTCTACCATTTTAGCTCCACCACGTGGAAAAATATCATTTCATACATCTTCAAGTGAAAACAAAGGCCTGATGAGCATGTCACGGACTTTATCACCTGATAGAAAGGGCTTACATACTCCCTTGACATGCCACTGACTCAGGAGAAATTACTGACAATGTGTGTGGGAAATATTAAGATGGAACTGGTTTCCTCTTTAATCACCCAGAACTACCCTGGAGGATTCCGAGACTTCTCTGATAAGACTCAGCGCCTAGAAGAATCCTTGCAACAGGCCATCCAGGCACATCCGTTGCCCCATGTAATTCCCGCAAGGAGGGATGCCAGAGACGGGACCACCATGGTGACCCAAATAGAGGCCCCCTAGATAGCTGAAATTATTACCAGTGGAGCCGCCTTCACAACCTTACAGAGGCCAACCACCACATGCACAACCTCCATCCCAACAACATCCTCCTCAGAATTGGAAGGTTCCCCCATGCAACGTGCAACCACCACCCAGGAGAGACAATTAAGCCCTGCCTCCTCGAAAGGCTCCTCCAGCCCCTTGTCAGGGACATGATCCAAGGCCCCCCTTTCCAGATAGAAGAAACCAGACTTAATCATTCAATGAGAATTAGGTTCCCTTCTATTTCTGAAGTGCCTTGGAGTAGGGGATTGTGCATTTTTCTGAGTGAAGAAGGCCAGAAGAGGTGAACCTCACTGATCGCCCCAACTACTGCCCTTATCACCAAATACTGGGGATCACTCTAAAGTAGTGCTATGTGTTGAAAGACTGGATTCAAGACTAGGTCAATAACAACATAGTTAGGTTGGTCCCGACCCTAACACAAATGGCATGCATCGTCGTAAGGCCAGACTGCAGTAGTGACTGTGAGAGCGAGTGGTAGCAGGTTTCTAACTATGGGTCCCAGAAGTATGACGACTGAATGGCTCACAAAACAGTCTCCCATACCCATGGTATCATCTGTGAACACCTAAATTGGCTAGAGCCTTCAGAAGCTGTGGTCACCATCTGCATCATCATCTCAGTTGTCCTCTTCCCAGAAGAGAAAACACTGGCGGCACAAGGGAAAGCAATGCGCCCCACCAATGCCATCGTCGTCCCGTACTCTCGGTGACTTCATTACCTCGGAGATGGAGATTCCTCATAGGATCCGACCAGTAGTGGATGAATCTTTGAGTGAAAGTCAAGGGTATTCTTTGGTTAACACAGTAGAGTTGGTAAACCCCTACATGAATCTCGACGATAGGGAGCGCCAGGAGGATCTCCCCAACATCCCCAGCCGACGCCAATGTCGGTGGATCCGTGACCATATGGGTCGTCGAGGCACATCAGTTGGAACTTGCAACCAGGCCGTGCACACCACTAAGACCAGACAACAGACTCAGTGCAGAGCTCAAATCACACAACCTCCTCATCTGGTGTCATCAGGCCCGCCTCCAGTGCCGTTTGTGCTACTGGATTAGGCAGAGCCACCTCAACCATGCCACGACCAGCCACGCCCTACTATAGGCTTGTCTCATTCACCCGAACATCATCTGGTAGCCACTCTGCGGGCTTTGACTAGTGGGAAATGAGATATTCCCAACACCATTTAGCTGCCGACCCAACCGGTAGGGGCCACCTTACCGCCTATCATAGAGCGACCTCCCTCCATCAAAAGTTCACACCTGGCACAGAAGTATGATGCTCTCAAGAACCTTACAATATCCCAGTAAGGATTTCTATCCTCGAGGCCCTTCACATATCATAATATATGCATGAGGCCTTCACTGAGGCTTTAAGAAGCCCCCTCCAGTTTGAGACGGAGGTAACAGCTATAGAGGCCTTTCATGCAGAAGCAATAGAGAATGCTAAATTCCAGGACATTATCTCATTATTTGGAGAAGATTAAGGTTCTCCCATATAGGGAAACATTCACCCACTGCACATCACCATCCAATTCAATGGTGTGGAGGTTCTCCACTGTCTTGTTGACACTGGCTCTAGGATTAACCTTATCCCGACATGGACAATGCAGAAGTTGGGGTTATCTGAAGATGATGTGACTCCCTATGACTTGAAAATCTAGGGATACGATAGGATAGAGCAGACCCCAGTTGACAAGATCCATTTGAAGACCCAATTTAGTGGCTTAGTTTTCAGTACTAAGTTTATGGTTGTCTCCCAAGACACTGCGTACAATGCATTAATGGGCAGACCATGGATCCTTCTGCATGTGGCAGTTCCCTTATCGTATCACTAGTGCCTCAAGTACTCCCTCAATGGTCGAGTGGGCGTGCTCCAAGGTGAATTGTCTCTTTTTCCTATTGTGAAGACCTATAATTGGATTCTGACTATTACAAGAGCAAGGACAAGAAAATTCACGCCAATGAGGTCGAGCATGCCGCAGTTGCAACTGACCCCTGGGCAGGTCTAGATGACACCTATGTCTTACCAATACATCAATTGGAGCCCACAACCACTGATATGGGGTAATGTTTTGTTGTCTCTAGTATAGGGGGGAAGTATATTCTCAGGTCCAAGAGACGTCGGGAGATCACTTCGTATTCTTATACGAATCCAGCCACAGTGATCCCTAATCCCCCTACTCCCACAAGGTATCGAGATGTCCATCCCATGGCCACGACGATACATCATACTTTCCTATTTCACCAGGCTGGAATCAACTGGATCAGGCTAACATTCCACTATTGATTTTATATCATCAAGCGTGGACCCTTGGGCCGAAGACCAGATGGGATCAGGTCGACAGCCTCCATTGCTATGGTTTCGACAGTACTGGAATCTCCCGATGCAGTGGTCACTGCTACTCAGGCTGGTACCAGCCTCCCATCGGAATATTCCGACCCATAGGAAGCTCCTCCTACTGGGTATCCCTCGTCCACAAGTGAAGAAGATGATTTGGAGGATGATCCCCTTGGCTTTTAAGAGGGCATTTCTGCCACGGTCGATGAACTAGTACAGGTGAACCTTGGTAGCAAGGTAGACGCAAGAGCCACATTAATCAGTGCCTCCATGTCCTTCGAGGAGCAGCAGTGGTACGTAGAATTCCTAAAACAACATTATGATGTATTTTACTAGAACTATGACGATATTCCAGGACTATATCCTCAGGTAACCATCCACCGCCTCGGTCTCCCTGCAAATCATCACGGGTTCAAACAACCTCCTTTGAAGATGCACCCTTCTTATGGTGCCATGGTGGAGGCGGAAGTTGATAAGCTCATCAGAGCCAATTTCGTTAAGGAGGTCCAGTACCCCAAATGGCTAGCCCAAATTGTGCCAGTCAGGAAGAAGGATAGATAGATCAGAGTCTACATCGACTTCCAGGATCTCAACCGTCACTGTCCGAAGGATGATTTTCCCCTTCCTGTGATGGAGTTGCTGATTGATGCTACATCTAGATTCCAATCCCTCTTCTTCATGGATGGGTACTTTGGGTAAAACCAAATTCAAATGGCCCCCGAGGATGAGGAGTCCACAACCTTCAGGGTGCCACAAGGTACATTTTGTTACCAGGTCATGGACTTTGGCTTAAAGAATGTAGGTGCCACCTATCAGCGGGCCATGCATCGCATATTCAAGACAATCCTCAGGACATTGGTGGAATGCTATGTAGACGATCTGGTGGTCAAATCTCACTAGTGCTAGGACCATCTCAAGGACCTTTAGAAAGTGTTTGGCTTCCTCTATTCCCACCACCAAAAGATGTACCCATTGAAATGTGCCTTCGAGGTCACCTCTGGGAAGTTCCTCGGCATTATTGTCAGATACCGGGGTATCGAGATTGACCCTGAGAAGATCAAGTCCATCAACTAAATGTCTCCCCCGAGAAATATTAAGGAGCTTCGAGGTTTTCAAGTCCAATTAACCTAAATACACTGATTCATTGTGAATCTGACCGACAAGTGTAAGCCCTTTACTCGGCTCATGAAGAAAGGAACCACCTACGAATGGGATGAAGAGTGCCAGGTCACGTTCGAGGAAATAAAGCAATATCCTCTCTAGCCTCCGGTCTTGATGCCACTCATCTTTAGAAAACCACTGGTCATTTATGTCACTACCCTGGAATGATCTCTTGGCACCCTTCTCTCCCAGAAGAACAATGAGGGGACGGAGAAAAGCCTTTACTACCTCAGCCACATTCTCCTCGATATGGAGACCAGATACTCCCCCATCGAGAAGAGATGCCTTGCGCTGGTATTCGAAGTACATAAAGTGTGACATTACATACAACACCATGAAGTAAAGCTGGTGTCTCAGGTAGACCCACTAAAGTACATTCTGAACTACCCCATGTTGACATACCATATAGCTCGGTGGGTAGTGATTCTTCAGCAGTTCGATATCAGGTTTGTCCCTCAGAAAGCTATTAAGGGGAAAGAATTGGCATACTTACTTGCTTCCCATCCGACTCCTGTTTACCAGTCCTTGGATCTCGATTTTCCTGATGAGGAAATCCTCTCAGTAGATCATGCCATACTGTGTTGGCAGATGCATTTCAACGGTGCTTCTCGGAGTCCCACCAGTATGAGGCTCAATGACCCCAGGCTCAATAGGGTAGGCTTGGGTATCATCTTTATTACCCCGACACAAGCCATTCTGCCATACTCATTCCTACTGTCAGAAGGCTGCAACAACAATGAGGCATAGTATCAGGATCTTATCACTAGCCTCAAGCTGTCCCTCGAGATTGATGTGCCCCATTTTCATGTGAAAGGGGATTTTGAACTAGTCATCAAGCAGATCAATGGTGACTATGTCATCAGAAAGCCAGAGCTCGTACCATTGTTGGAGTGTACTCACCAACTAATGGATCAGTTCCCATCTTAGTCGAATGTTACTTATGTCCCTCGATCTCAGAATGGTCGAGGTAATGCCCTGGCCGGCCTGGCTGCATCACTTGCAGAACCTGAGTAGGATAATCTGATTATCCACATGGCACATTGGAGGGTCATTGCTCCCATCTCCCCAGGTGATGACGATGGCCTGCAGGTGAGACATCTTACCACTGGAGCCTCTACGTCAGGACCCCCAGGTCCCTCAGATGTAGTGGTTTAAGTAACTCCCGACTAGAGATCCCCCTATGTCTAGTATCTCGAAAATGGTTACCTACCAGCTGATTGGGCCGAGCGCGAGCGAATCCGATGCCGTGCGCTACGGTTTACCCTCCAGAGTGGTCCCAGTCTTGAGAGGATCCTCTAAAAGTGCATGTTTTATTGTGTTCTTCTCTATTGCATCCAAGGAGTCAATATTTCTCAGGTCATGTAGGAGTTTTACGCCGATTACTGCAGGGCTCATCAAACCGGGCCAAAGCTATCTCACCAGATCCAGAGACTCAGGTACTTTTGGCCCTTCATGGTCGATGATTGCATCAAGTTCACCAAGGGATGTCATGCATGCCAAGTTCATGCTAACTTCGTGCATCGGCCACTGAAGCCTCTCTACACTACCAAGTACTCTTGGCCCTTTAAAGTCTAGGGACTGGACGTCATGGGACCATATCCGCCGGCGACAACTCACCAATGTCGGTTCCTCCTAACCTCTACGGATTTCGTTTCTAAGTGGGCAGAGGCAGTTCTAATCAAGGAGGTCAAGTCCTGTTCTATTGTTGACTTCGTGAGCTCCAATATCATCTATCGATTTGGAGTCCCTCATGCCGTCCTAACTGATAACGACACCAAATTCGGTGCAGCTGAGTTGAAGAAGTTGTACGCCAAGTACAACATCCACTCTAACCATACCTCCCACCATCATGTGAAATAAAATGGGCAGATCGAGATGTTCAACAAGACCCTCTCTAAACTTTTGTAGAAAATGGTTGGTCAGAACAAGAAGAGTTGGCCGAACAAGCTTCCCAACACCCTCTGGGCTTTTTGTATGACGACTTGTAATTCCACACAGGTGACCCCATATTCCATTGTATATGAAATAGAATTTGTCCTGCCTATCGAGATTCAGTTTCCTTCGTTACGCACAACAGTCTATGACCAGCAGGCACCAAATAAGGTAGCTGAAATTCGTCTGGCTGAATTGCAAGCACTTGAAGATAATAGGCTTCGTGCCCTGCACAACCAGGAAAGACACCAGAATAAGATGGCCAGAGCCTTCAACAAGAAGGTCCACCTATGCTCTTTCTTGCAAGGTGATCTGGTATTGGCCCTCAAAACACCAATGATATCTGGCAGGAAACCACCCAAGTTGGAGCCCAAATGGAAAGGACCTTTTGTTGTTCACAAGGTTTACCCTAATGGTGCGTACTCACTGGTGACCATGGTTGGTGATTGTATAACTCCTCCCACCAATGCCAATTTTCTCAAGCAATACTTTTCTTAAGCCAGTTGGTCCTGCATGACCCTAAAATGCCAGGTCCAGCATGACCCTAAACGTCCCAGTCCTACATGAATTTAAACTATAAAACTTCCCACATGACGTTAAACTGTATGGTGTCCTATAAGACATTAAGATTCACCCTTATAACTACATGTTTCTTGATTCCCAGCCACATGGGGTATGTAGGAAAGCTCATACATTTCCTCTTGAGCCCATCCCCAAAACTTTCTTCTTTGGATGTCCCCCCCTAGGGGTAGACCTCTTGGAGGATCCTTACATGCCGTAATGAAGGCTTCTTTGGACCCCGCTCATGTCAGGATTATGACAGTTGCACCATGTGTCCCCTCCCCATTCTTCTATCCTCCTACATCCTTACCACACGATGTTAAACAACATGGACTTTAAGAACTATGTGTGTCTTGATTTCCATCCTCGTGGGATACGTAGAAACGCCTGAACATTTCTTCCATTGGCCTAGCCCCAAAATCCAGAATCTCCCTGGTATGAGCATCGAAACGCGTGAAAAATTTCAATATTTATTATCCTACCAACTAATGTAGAAGTGGAGAGCAGGGTCAAACCACAGAGAGAATGTGAGTAGACATTATAAATGTCCTCTTGGAGGAATGTTCAGGAAAATGGGCTTTAATTATGTGATTAACAACTAAATTCTAACAACTAAATGACTATTTTAAAAATGACTATTTAAATTGACTAAAACCATCTAAGTGAATTAAGCTATAAAAGAAACAGGTAGATAAGGAAGTGTCAGAGTCGTGACGTCCGTTCAAGTTCATGCAATGTAAAATATTTAATTCCCACATTTGAATATTTATTTATTCAATTATCACCGATTCCAAATTTAATCAAAATACTATCTGATATCCTTCTCTGATGTCAGACAGTATTCTAATGTTTACACAAATTATCCGTTATTTTGTTCTCTGTCTTGAAGAATACTTTGCGCGTCATTATAGAACTGAATCACTTGGTGAAATACAATGACCCTTTTCTCACAAAGTTGAAGTATTTACCTCTGTAGGGTTCGATCACATGAGATCACTTATTCAGTTTCACTCACACAAGTTTTAATAATTTCACACACAAAATATTAATTTTTCAATTAATATATTTATTTATTCAGAATTCGCTCGCGCTCTTGATCGAATTCTAGATAAATAAATTCTCTGATGACCTTCCGTTCTTGATTACTTATCAGGTATCACACAAACGGGCACCCAAGCATGTGTTTAGAGCCCAAATGATAATGAATTTAAACGCAGATACAATTAATTAAATAAATATCCAATTGAAATTAATTCAAAAGGCAATCAAACATGAGGATAAATTAAATACATGCAATTACCGTCACTTTAGTTACAACTCTGACACAAAAAGAAATTAGCCTTCCATCACAAAGACACGACACATAAAAAAATGAATAGAAGATATCACCATGATCGTGTCTTTTCTATGGTCACCGTGAGACGCCATCAACGATCGTAAAATAATAATCATCGCTCTGCTCCGTGCATTCGCTAACGCCACACCTGAATCAAACCATCGTGTCACTGAAAATATGATCCGATCTGCACTTGCTTTTTCTGTGCGACATAAATCTCCAGAAGTCCAAGGGAATTGATGAGGATGTTGATGATGTGTCTGAACCTCCGCTGCTATCATGATGATGGTTTGGCACTGGTTCTGACCGAGGAGGGCTGCTCGCTGTGGCTGGTGTACCTGCTGCACTCTGAAGTAGCCGATAAGGGAAGGTGGAACAACGTGAGGTGAGGAGGGCACTGTGTATCAGAGGGAAATGGTGCGGCAGAGTCCAGCAGGTATTAGGGGTGTATGGACGAGGGGCGCGAAACTAGAGGGTGAGGTTCGGAGGCGCTGTAGGTAGCGGGTAGGCGGGGCCGTGGGGAGATGAGGGTCGACGGTTGGGAAGGGAATCTGGGTAGGGAGAGTGGCGGTTGATCCAATGGGTTAGGGAGGTGGGGATGGGGGGATGGGGGTGTATGTGAGAGGAGGGAGCAAGGGAAACAAGTTAGATAGGGAGGTCTCCAGGATTGGGGAATGGTGGTGCTGAGAATATGGGGTGGCGGATATTGGAGGGAAGAGGATGGGGATGCAGGTTTCTGAGGGAAAAGGCAGCTAATTGAAGGGAGTGAGGCCGTGGGTATATGGGAGATGGGATGAGGAAAAAAGGGGCATTATATTGGAGATAGAAAAGGAATAATGGGTAGGGGTGATGTGGGAGAGGGGAATGGGTCAAAGGGGAGGGGTGGTTGATTGGGGAGAGGGGGAGGAATGAGTGGGGCATGGGATTGGAGAGAGGGGAGGAATGGGTCAAAGGGGGGGGGTGATTGGTGAGATTAAAAGGGGAATGGAAAGGTTTGTGGTGTGTGGATAGGGGGATGTTAAGAAAAAGATGAGGGGTAGGTTAGATAGGGGAAAATAAATGAAAAAAATAAAAAAAGTTAAATCTAATTTTAAAATTAAAAATTCAAAATAATCTATTAATCTAAAAGTTAAATAATAATAATAATAGTATTTAAATATTGATGCACGTGTAATTAAATATAATACTACTGTTAAATATAATAATAAACTAATAACAAATACTATTTTGTTAATACAAAAAAATAATGAAATAAAATAAAATACATTTTAAAATATACATACTAATAAGAATTAATAAAATAAACTAAACTAAAATTAGAGAAACTAATAATAATAATATTGTGTTAAATATATTATATAAAATTAATATAACTAATAAAAATAGTAAATGACTTATATTAGTATATAAATTAACTAAAAATTATCAAAATATCTAAAATACTATAAAACTACAAAAATAAACAAAAAATATAAAAAATGGTTAAAATAATTAATTAAAACTAAGTTAGAAAATTATACAAATACATGAGAAATCCATGTACATAAAATACCTCACACTTAAACTTTTTCACTCCTGGTCAAAATAATCAGAAAGAAAACACAAGTAGACCCGTAGACAAATCAAAACATCAAAGTTACAAGTTCACAATTTTTTAATCTCTTTTTCCCATAAAATATCATGTTTCATTTAAAACTTCAATTTTCAAGGACAATTTTTCTTTCACTTGCATTCTTTTCAAAACAAGTACGTGCACTCATTTATCATGTGACCTACCTTTCCATTTCTCTCATCGCTCAAAATATTTGATCAATGTTTTTCTCAATTCTCATACACATGCATGCTTACCATAGGCTTGCAATGGATTTCACATCTTTACTATTGGAAATAAAAACAATGCACCAATATCAAGGACTTTACATGAGGTTCAAATGTAACTGAGGTTTCGGGACGGTGGGTAAAAAAATTGACATCTTTTTGGTAAAAAGGAGGGTTGAATCTTGAAATAAATGCATGATATATGTCAATCCAAATGTCTCCCTCAAACTCTCACTCCCCCACACTTAAAAAATTTCTTGTCCCCAAGCATATGATAATCCAACGTTTCGCTCTCTTTTTTCTCTCTTTTTTTAGACACAACTCACTCAAATAAGATGGTCAGGAAAAACTGGTGAGTATCAACTCTAAAACCCCATGAAATAAATTTCAGACAATATTCCCAAAGAATGGTACACAAGTAGCGTATGCGCTGTAACATCTCAATGAAAGTAGGTCATATAGAAAACTCTCTAGCTCATGGAGTAATGAATCACCACTTTTATAGGTATCTTCAAAGGTAAGGGTTACCGCGTAATGACCACCAATGTACTCATTGTTGGAACCAAAAGGATTCTATATTCCCATATCAGAATACATGAAATGAATGTGGCTACTATGAAATATAACTCATATGATCAGGATGAGAGAATTTCAATCCATGGTCATCAAATGACTCACTGCCCCTCAAAGAACCCTCTCCATGAGTAAATCTCCCCCCCACACTTAGATTGAAAATTATCATGCAAAAATTCAAGAAATGGGTAGGGAAGGGTATCAGTTATGGGATTATCCTAAAAAGGATTCTTCATGGATTTTAAGGGCTACACGATGGAGAAAATTTATGGGTGGCTCAGTGGGTCAACAGGGCTAAAATATAAAATAGATGCCTCGATCATTTTAGTGCAACTTTCAAAATTCCGATCGCTTTGATGGAGAAACATGGAAAGTTCTAGAAGACATTACATGGTTGACATTCCCTCAAGAAAAAGATAAATACGAGATGATGTAAAAGGGTTCAGAGTCCTCATGGGTATGGAAATATAATGTTGGACAACACAGATGATCATGAGTGCAAATAAGTGTCTCAAAAATATACAAGTTTTTGAAAAACATTTTCGAATCATGGAATAATATTATCAATCATCTAAGTAATGAGATCAAATATCAAAGAATTACAAACAAGAATCAGGCACTCAAACTACCTAGGGACACAAGTGGTATGTTCTCGACTGTGTTGTGACAAAAATACAACAGCTTTTATGTGAGTTCATCAATGAAAGGAATGTTAGTTAGTTTTTTCATTTTTCAAAATTTTCATTTTTTTTGTTTTTTTGTTAGTTTACATGGTGTTTTTGGAAGCATAAAATATGGAAAAAATAAAACACTTCCCTGTGTAAGTGTAGAGAGATGTGGAGAGGTTGTTTGTATCCGATGAAGCTCCAGAAATGGTATACTTGTAAAATATACACATTGAAAACACGTACTCGAATCATATCAAAGAAGTCACACCATAATCAAAATCATGTGGATGATAAAAATATTTATGATGAATTTAAATCCGCTCCAGTTCTATTAGAAAACATATTGTGGTAAATTCATGCCTTTTTATTTTAAAATAAAACTAAATGAAATGAAATTAAATGTAATGAAAAGAAAATAAACAAATGATGGGTTGCATCCCATTGAGCGCTAAGTTTACTTCGTCTTTATCCATACATTGTTGAAACTCCACCAGGGTCAAACAGAAATGTAAACCATGAATCTTCTTCTTTTTCAATAGGTGTGTGGAATCCATTCGTTGAAGACGAGTTTATCCTGTAAGCTGCACAAAATCTCAACAAAATCTTGTTAGAAAAATGAATGTGCGGAATGAAATGAAAATAGGCCAACTCATATGGGAATGAATATACCTTGTCTATATAAAGACTCATCGAATAATTGAATTTTGGGGAAAGGCCGTCAATGGAAGTATCAAGAAGATTACCTCTTTGAATGTGCATAGGTGAAAAAATGCCTTTATCAGACTCCTTAAGTGGTTGTCTTATATCCATCACATCCTTGAATGCAGTATTTGGGTTAACAATGTATCCCAATTCATTTTTACAGCTAACCACCAGCACAAGTAAATCCACTAGTTTCTAACTCAAAACATGCTTGAGGCATGAAGCAAGCGGGGCAAGCTCAATTGGAGTAGATGACTCCATAATTTCAAGAATGGAATATTTTTCGAAATTTTCTTCTATACCTCCCTCATCATATTTATTTGTTGGAACATGTTTCACCACAAACTCAAGATCCTCCAAGAAATCCCATTATTCCATTATTTCTAGAAAATTATGAGTGTTCTCTACCACCAATGCTGATTGATTCTCTGACTCCAAAAAATTACCAAATTTCTCAATTTTAGAAAAATATTTAGACTCACAATGATTTTTAGAAATAGGTGATTCGATGTCATTTGAAGTGATGTCCTCTTGAGTTTGGAAATCCACTATCTCTTGGTTCAGTTTTGAATCTATCATGGTAAATAATGGTCCAAGTTCAATGTCCTCTTCATCCTCAAAAGGTGCAATTTGATAGAAATTGAACATGTCCTTTTTCACTTTGGGATGGTCAGGTTGTGAACTCATAGAAGGACATGAAATCACATTTTTAGAGGGACCATTATGTTCAAATGGGTGGAAGAATAAGCTCTCATATTCTTGAAATGTGATTAGATTGGAAGAATTAAATTCTGAGGGAGAGGAGTCATCACTTGGATGAATAGAAGTCATATCAATCTCATTTTCAGAATCAGGAAATGAATGTTGTTCAAATGGAACCTCTAATGAACTTTCCTCAAAGAGATTGTTCTAAATTGGATCTTCAAGTGGTATTGAGGAAAAAAGTTAAACATGTTGAGTCATATGATTTCCTAAATTTTTCATTTGATTTTATAAATATTTCATTGAATTTTTTAAACCTTTTTTTTTGATTTTTTAAATATTTTTTTTGATTTTTTAAATCTTTTGTTGAAGAAAGTAACTTTGCATTATGTTCATCTTGAAGTTCAAACATCCTATTTGTCTCAGTGATAGCAGATTGCAACATGTTCTCAATTATTGAATCATTTGTTTGACATGAATTATCAAGTTCTAAATTTTTAGGAATGAATTGACTTTGAAAATGATAAAATAGTGGATAAGGACTAGCAGTAGAATACATATGATAACATGGACTTGAATTATAATCATTAAAATAAACAGGATTACCTGGAGAGCGCATGTGCGGTGAATCATTATACATCATATCTTGCAATGTTGGTGGGTAGGGGTGGGCACTAGTTGTAACTGTGTGGCGTGACCCACATCATTTTGAACTTCTAGGTGTCTTGAAAATCCTAGCAATCAAAAATTCCGAGAGTAGTAAACTGTTTTTTTTTGTTCAGTTTTTTTTAATTTTTTTTTGATTTTATTATTTTGACTTAAATCACTCTTTTAAAGGAATCTCTAATGCTACTATTCTCCCTGGCAAGGGTGCCCGAAATTTGGTACGCATGTCGTAATGCATGAAAATTTGAAATATTTATTATCCTACCAACTACTGTAGAAGTGGCGAGTATGGTCAAACCATAGAGAGAATGTGAGTAGACACTAGAAATGTCCTCTTGGAGGAATGTTCAGGAAAATGGGATTTAATTTTGGGATTAACAAATAAATTCTAAAAACCAAATGACTATTTTAAAAATGACTATTTAAATTGACTAAAACCATCTAAGTGAATTAAGCTATAAAAGAAACTGGTGGAGATGGAAGTTTCAGAGTCGTGACGTCTGTTCAAGTGCATGAAATGTCAATTATTTAATTCCCACTTTTGAATATTTATTTATTCAATTATCACCAATTCCAAATTTAATCAAAATACTATCTGGTCTCATTATCTGATGTTAGAAAGTATTCTAATGTTTACACAAATTATCCGTCATTTCGTTCTCTCTCCTGAAGAATAATTTGCGTGTCATTATAGCACTGAATCACTTGGTGAAATACAATGACCCGTTTCTCACAAAGTCGAAGTATTTACCTGAGTCGGGTTATCTCACATGAGATCACTTATTCAGTGTCACTCAAACAAGTTTGAATAAGCGTACACACAAAATATTAATTTTTCAATTAATATATTTATTTATTCAGAATTCGCTCGCGCACTTGATCGAATTCTAGATAAATAAATTCTCTGATGAACTTCCGTTCGTGATTACTTATTAGGTATCACATGAACGGTCACCAAATCATGTGTGCAGCGCCCAAATGAAAATTAATTTAAACTTAGATATAATTAATTAAATAAACATCCTATTTAAATTAATTCAAAAGGCAATAAAACATGAGGATAAATTAAAGACATGCAATTACCGTCACTTTCATCACAACTCTGACAAAAAAGAAATTATCCTGCCATCACGACGACACGACACATAAAAAAATGAATAGAAGATATCACTGTTCTTGTGTCATTGCTATGGTCACCACGAGATGCTGTCAATGATAACAAAATAATAATCATCGCTCTGCTTCGTGCATTCGCTGACGCCACACCTGAATCAAACCACTGTGTCGCTGAAAATATGATCCAATCTGCGCTTTATTTTACCGTGCGACGTCAATCTCCAGAAGTCCAAGAGAATTGATGAGGAAGTCGGTGATGTGTCTGAACCTCCGCTGCACTCTTGATGATGGTTTGTCGCTGGTTCTGACCGAGGAGGGATGCTCGCTGTGGCTGGTGTACCTGATGCACTCTGAAGTGGCCGAGAAGGGAAGGTGGAATGACGTGAGGTGAGGAGGATGCTGGGTATCCGAGGGAAATGTGGTGGTGGAGTCCATCAGGTATTAGGGGTGGATGGCCGAGGGGCGTGGGACGAGAGGGTGAGGCTGGGAGGTGCTGCGGGTAGCGGGTAGGCGGGGCCGTGGGGAGATGAGGGGTGACGGCTGGGAAGAGAAGCTGGGTAGGGAGAGTGGCGGCTCACCCTGCGGGTTAGGGAGGTGGGTATGGGGGGATGGGGGGGGTGCGAGTGAGAGGAGGGAGTAGGGGAAGAAAGTTAGATAGGGAGGTCTCTGAGATTGGGGAATGGAGGTGTTGTGAATAGGCGGTGGCAGATATTCGAGGGAAGAGGATGGGGCTGCGGGTTTCTGAGGGAAGGGGTGGCTGATTGAGGGGAGTGAGGCCGTGGGTATATGGGAGATGGGATAAGGAAAAAATGGGGCATTATATTGGAGAGAGAAAAGGAATAATGGGGAGGGGTAATGTGGGACAGGGGAATGGGTCAAAGGGGATGGGTGGTTGATTGGGAAGAGGGAGAGGAATGAGTGGGGCGTGGGATTGGAGAGAGGGGAGGAATGGGTGAAAGGGGGAGGGTGATTGGTGAGAGAAAAAGGGGAATGTGGAGGGGTGTGGTGTGTGGATAGAGGGAGGTTAAGAAAAAGAGGAGGGGTAGGTTAGATAGGGGAAAATAAATGAAAAAAATAAAAAAAGTTAAATCTAATTTTAAAATTCAAAATTCAAAATAGCCTATTAATCTAAAAGTTAAATAATAATAATAATAGTATTTAAATATTGATGCAAATGTAATTAAATATAACACTACTATTAAATATAATAATAAACTAATAACAAATACTATTTTATTAATACAAAAAAATAATGAAATAAAATAAAATACATTTTAAAATATACATACTAATAAGAATTAATAAAATAAACCAAACTAAAATTAGAGAAACTAATAATAATAATATAGTGTTAAATATATTATATAAAATTAATAAAACTAATACAAATAGTAAATTACTTATATTTGTATATAAATTAACTAAAAATTATCAAAATATCTAAAATACTATAAAACTACAAAAAAAAAATAAAAATATAAAAAATGGTTAAACTAATTAATTAAAACTATGTTATAAAATCATACAAATACATGCAAAATCCATGTACATCAAGTCCCTCACACTTAAACTTTTTCACTCCTAGGAAAAACAATCAGAAAGAAAACACAAGTATACCCGTAGACAAATCAAAACATCAATATTATAATTTCACAAATTTTAAATCTCTTTTTCCCATAAAATATCATGTTTCATTTAAAACTTCAATTTTCAAGAACAATTTTTCTTTCACTTGCATTATTTTCAAAACAAGTACATGCACTCATTTATCATGTGACCTACCTTGCCATTGCTCTCATTGATCAAAATTTTTTATCAATGTTTTTCTCAATTCTCATACACTTGCATGCTTACCATAGGCTTTCCATGGATTTCACATCTCTACTATTGGAAATAAAAAGAATGCACCAATCTCAAGGACTTTACATGAGGTTGAAATGTATCTGAGGTTGCGGGATGGTGGGAAAAAAATTACATCTTTTTGGTAAAAAGGAGGGGTGAATCTTGAAATAAATGCATGATATATGTCAATCCAAATGTCTCCCTCAAACTCTCACTTCCCCATACTTAAAACATTTCTTCTCCCCAAGCATATGATAATCCAATGTTTCTCTCTCTTTTTTTCTCTTTTTTTTAGACACAAATCACTCAAATAAGATGGTCAGGAAAAACTGGTGAGTATCAACTCTAAAACCCCATGAAATAAATGTCAGACAATAATCCCAAAGAGTGGCACACAAGTAGTGTATATGCTATAACATCTCAATGAAATTAGGTCATATAGAAAACTCTCTATCTCCTGGAGTAATAAATCACCACTTTTATAGGTATCCCCAAAGGTGAGGGTTACCGCTTAATGACCACCAATGTACTCATTGTTGGAACCAAAAGGATTCTATATTCCCATATCAAAATAATGCAATTATTGTGGATACTATGAAATATAACTTATATGATCAGGATGAGAGAATTTCAATCCATGTGCATCAAATGACTCAATGCCCGTCAAAGAACCCTCTCCATGAGTAAATCTCTCCCCCACACTTAGATTGAAAACTATCATCCAGAAATTCAATAAATGGGTAGGGAAGGGTATCAGTTATGGGATTATCCTAAAAAGGATTCTTCATGTACTCTGGGCTACATGATGGAGAAAATGTATGGGTGGATTAGTTGGTCAACAGGGCTAAAATATAAAACAGATGCCTCGATCATTTTAGTGCAACTTTCAAAATTCCTATCGCTTTGATGGATAAACATGAAAAGTTCTAGAAGACATAACATGGTTGAGATTCCCTCAAGAAAATGATAAATAAGAGATGATGTAAAAGGGGTCAGAGTCCTCACAGGTATGGAAATATAATGTTGGACAACACAAATGAGCATGAGTGCAAATAAGTGTCTAAAAAATATACAGATTTTTGAAAAACATTATTCGAAGCATGAAATAATATCATTAATCATATAAGTCATGAGATCAAGGATCAAAGAATTCCAAACATGAATTAGGTGCTCAAACTACCTAGGGACACAGGTGGTATGTTCTCGACTGTGTTGCGACAAAAATTCAACAGCTTTTATGTGGGTTCATCAATGATAGGAATGTTAGTTTTTTTCATTTTTTAAAATTTTCTTGTTTTTTTCATTTTTTTGTTAGTTTACATGGTTTTTTTGTAAGCATAAAATATGGAAAAAATAAAACACTTCCCTATGTAAGTATATATAGACGTGGAGAGGTTGTTTGTATCCGATGAATCTCCATAAATTGTATACCTGTAAAACCTACACTTTGACAACACGTACTCGCATCATATCAAAGTAGTCACACCATAATCAAAATTATGTGGATGATAAAAATATTTATGATGATTTTAAATCCACTCCAGTTCCAGGATAAAATAGATTGTGGTAAATGCATGAATTTTTATTTTAAAATAAAACTAAATGAAACGAAATTAAATGCAGTGAAAAGAAAACAAACAAATGATGGGTTGTCTCCCATTGAGCTCTAAGTTTACTTCGTCTTCAGCCAAACATTGATGAAACTCCACCAGGGTCGAATGGAAATGTAAACCATGCATCTGCTTCTTTTTCAATAGGAGTGTGGAACCCATTCGTTGAAGATGAGTTTATCTTGTAAGCTGAACAAAATCTCAACGGAAGCGTGTTAGAAAAATAAATGTGCAGAATTAAATGAAAATAGGCCAACTCACAAGGGAATGAATATAACTTGCCTGTAGAAAGACTAATTGAATAATTGAATTTTGGGAAAAGGACTTCAATGAAAGGATTAAGAAGATTACCTCTTTGAATGCGCACAGGTGAAAAAATTCCTTTAACAGACTCCTTAAGTGGTTGTCTTATACCCATCACATCCTTGAATGCAGTATTTGGGTTAACAATGTATCCCAATTCTTTTTTACTGCTAACCACCAGCACAGGGAAATCCACTAGTTTCCAACTCAAAACATGCTCGAGGCATGAAGCAAATGGGGTGAGCTCAATTGGAGTAGACGACTACATAATGTCAAGAATGACATATTTTTCAAAATTTTCTTCTATACTGCCCTCATCATATTTATTTACTGGTACATGTTTCACCACAAACTCAGGATCCTCCAAAAATCCAATTATTCCATTGTTTCTAGAAAATTATGAGTGTTCTCTACCACCAATGCTGATTGATTCTCTGACTCCAAAAAAGTATCAGATGTCTCCATTTTAGAAAAAAATTTAGACTCACAAAGATTTTTAGAAAGAGGTGATTCGATGTCATTTTAAGTGATGTCCTCTTGAGTGTGGAAATACACTATCTCTTGGTTCAATTATGAATCTATCATGGTAAAGAATGGTCCTAGTTCAATGTCCTCTTCATCCTCAAAAGGTAAAATTTGATAGACATTGAACATGTCCTTTTTCACTTTGGGATGATTAGGTTGTGAACTCACAAAAGGACATGAAATCACATTTTCAGAGGGACCATTATGTTTAACTAGGTGGAAGACTAAGATCTCATATTCTTGAAATGTGATTTGATTTGAAGAATTAAATTCCGATGGAGAGGAGTCATCACTTGGATGAAAAGAAGGCGAATCAATCTCATTTTCAGAATCAGGACATGAATGTTGTTCAAATGAAACCTCTACTACACTTTCCTCAAAGAGATTGTTCTGAATTGGATATTCAAGTGGAAGTGAGGCAAAAAGTTAAACAAGTTGAGTCATTTGATTTTCTAAATTTTTTATTTGATTTTATAAATCTTTCATTTATTTTTTAAAACCTTTTGTTTGATTTTGTAAATATTTTGTTTGATTTTGTAAATCTTTTATTGAAGAAAGTAACTTTGCATTGCATTCATCTTGAAGTTCAAACATCTTATTTGTCTCAGTGATAGCAGATTGCAACATGTGCTCAATTATTAAATCATTTGTTTGACATGAATTATCAAGTTCTAAATTTTCAGGAATGCATTGACTTTGAAAATAATCAAATGGTGGATAAGGACTAGCAGTAGAATACATATCATAACACAGACATGAATGATAATCATTAAAATAAACTGGATTACCTAGAGAGCGCATGTGCGGTGAATCATTATACATCATATCTTGCAATGTTGGTGGGTAGGGTGGGAAATGGTTGGAACTGTGTGGCGTGGCCCACGTCATTTTGAACTTCTGGGTGTCATGAAAATTCCCGTAATGAAAAATTCTCAGAGTAGTAAACTGTTTTTTTTGTTTATTTTTTTTTAATTTTTTTTGATTTTATTATTTTTACCTAAATCACTCTTGTAAAGGAATCTCTAATGCTACTATTATCTCCGGAAACGGTTCCAAAAATTTGGTACATGTGTCGCAATGCATAAAAATTTTCAATATGTTTTATCCTACCAATTATTGTAGAAGTGGCGAGTAGGGTTGAACCACAGAGAGAATGTGAGTAGAAACTAGAAATGTCCTCTTGGAGGAATGTTCAGGCAAATTTCCTTTAATTTTTTTGATTAACAACTAAATTCTAAAAAATAAATGACTATTTTAAAAATGACTATTTAAATTGACTAAAACCATCTAAGTGAATTAAGCTATGAAAGAAACTGGCAGATATGGAAGTGTCAGAGTCGGGACATTTGTTCAAGTGCATGCAATGTCAATTATTTAATTCCCACATTTTAATATTTATTTATTCAATTATCACAGATTCCAAATTTAATTAAAATACAATCTGGTCTCGTTCTCTGATTTTAGACAGTATTCTAATGTTTACACAAATTATCCATCATTTCATTCTCTATCCTGAAGAATGATTTGTGCGTCATTATAGCATTGAATCACTTGGTGAAATAAATGACCTGTTTCTCACATAGTCAAAGTATTTACCTGCGTTGGGTTCACTCACATGAGATTACTTATTCAGTGTCACTCACACGTGTTTGAATAAGCACACACACAAAATATTAATTTTTCAATGAATATATTTATTTATTCATAATTCACTCGTGTGCTTGATAAAATACTAGATAAATAAATACTCGGATGAACTTCTATTCATGATTACTTATTAGGTATCACATGAACGAGAACCAACGAATGTGTGCAGAGCCCAAATGACAATTAATTTAAACACATATACAATTAATTAAATAAACATCCTATTGAAATTAATTCAAAAGGCAATCAAACATGAGGATAAATTAAAGATATGAAATTACAGTCACTTTCCTCAAAACTCCGACCCAAAAATAAATTAGCCTGCCATCACGACGACACGACACATAAAATAATGAATAGAAGATATCACCGTGCTCGTGTTGTTTCTATGGTCACCATGAGATTCTGTAAATTATCTCAAAGTAATAATCATCGCTCTGCTCTGTGCATTCGCTGATGCCACACCTGAATCAAACCACCGCATTTCTGAAAATATGATCCGATCTGCGCTTGCTTTTACCATGCGACATCAATCTCCATAAGTCCAAGTGAATCGCTGAGCATGTCGATGATGTTTCCAAACCTCCATTGCACTCCTGATGATGGTTTGTCACTGTTTCTGACTGAGGAGGGCTGCTCATTGTGGCTGGTGTACCTGCTGCACTCTGAAGTGGCTGAGAAGGGAAGGTGGAATGGTGTGAGGTGAGGAGGGCACTGGGTATCCGAAGGAAATGGGACGGCAGAGTCCATCAGGTATTAGAGGTGGATGGCTGAGGGGTGCAGGATGAGAGAGTGAGGTTGGGAGGAGTTGTGGGTAGCGAGTAGGCGGGGCCATGGGGAGATGATGGGCGGTGGCTGGGAAGGGAAGCCGGGTAGGGAGAGTAGCAGCTGGTCCAGTGGGTTAGGGAGGTGGGGATGGGGGGATGGGAGGTGTGGGTGAGAGGAGGGAGCAGGGGAAGCAAGTTATATAGGGAGGCCACTGGGATTGGGGAATGGAGGTGCTGAGAATGGGGGGGGGGGATATCCGAGGGAAGAGGATGGGGTGGCAGGTTTCCGAGGGAAGAGGCGGCAGATTGAGGGGAGTGAGGTTGTGGGTATATGGGAGATGGGATGATGGAAAAAAGGGGCTTGAGATTGGAGAGAGAAAAGGAATTATGGGGAGGGGTGATGTGGGATAGGGGAATGGGTCAAAGGGGAGGGGGTGGTTGATTGGGGAGAGGGGGAGGAATGAGTGGGGCGTGGGTTTGGAGAGAGGGGAGGAATGGGTCAAAGGGGGAGGGTGATTGGTGGGAGAAAAAGGGGAATGTGGAGGGGTGTGGTGCGTGGATAGGGGGAGGTTAAGGAAAAGAGGATGGGTAGGTTAGATAGGGGAAAATAAACGAAAAAAATGAAAAAATTTAAATCTAATTTTAAAATTCAAAATTCAAAATAATCTATTAATCTAAAAGTTAAATAATAATAATAATAATAGTTTTTAAATATTAATTCACATGTAATTAAATATAATATTACTATTAAATATAATAATAAACTAATAACAAATAATATTTTATTAATACAAAAAAATAATGAAATAAAATAAAATACAATTTAAAATATACATACTAATAAGAATTAATAAAATAAACTAATCTAAAATTATAGAAACTAATAATAATAATATAGTGTTAAATATAATACATAAAATTAATATAACTAATAAAAATTGGAAATTACTTATATTAGTATATAAATTAACTAAAAATTATCAAAATATCTAAAATACTATAAAACTACAAAAATAAACTAAAAATATAAAAAATGGCTAAACTAATTAATTAAAACTAAGTTAGAAAATTATACAAATACATGAAAAATCCATGTACATCACTCCCCTCAGGTCAAGATATGTGGTGTGGTGCAGATTATGTCCTCATTCACATTAGGCTATTTCTCTATGCCACAAATATCCCCTTGAAATATTCCTTCCTTCATTTATCATCCGTTCCGTGAGCACAGGTCCTACCATGCTTGGAACAACCCATCATTTTGGTTTTCATCACCCTCTACATCCAAAAGGACCCCTGACTGGTATGGATGCTCGGCCTAAGGGCTCGCCTACCATTATAGGACAACGTTCTCGAGGGTTTCAAACAACAAATTGATACAAGTCCCATGTTGCAAATATGGTCAATGGTCGATGCTCAATTGTTTGCCTCAAATTCTGGTCACACAAGGGTGGATACTGTGTTGCGAACCTGGTCAACAATTTTCCTCTATCATCATTGTCGCTTTGTGGTCTTCCATAAGCATGATGATTCTCTCTCTCTGTCCCACGCATATGACATAAAACTAGGCATATAGGGTCCGAGCTCTATGACCCTAAACTAGGATCACCTTTATCCTCACTGCAAGACGTTAAACTACAAACTAGCAGGGACTTTCCGTCCAAGGACCAGCCTCAGGCCCCTCAACCTTTTTGGGCCACTGGCCCAAGTTCTCACTTAGGGTTGTACGGTGTGGTGTGGGATTATTTCCTCATTCATGTCGGGTTGATCACCACACTATACACATCCCTGGACGAGATACCTTACCCTACCTTCGTCCTCACTGCATGACGTTAAACTGTAAACTGGCCAGGACTCTCTGTCCGAGGCCCAGCCTCCGGCCCCTTGGCCTTTTCGTGCCCCAAGCCCAAGTCTTCACTCAGGATTGTACAGTGTGGTATGGGATTATATCCTCATTTACGTCGAGTTACTCACCGCGCTGTACACCTCCCTTGTTTGGGGCATCTTAACCATTTGCGTCCTTACTACATGATGGTAAACTGCATCTTACCCTCTTCCAAAACTACGTGTGGCTTGATTCCCATCCTCATGGGATATGTAGGAATGCCCGAACATTTCGTCCATTGGCCCAACCCCATATCTTAGAAATCTCTATTTCACCTTGGCCCCTTATCCTGAATTTTCCCTCGGAGATGGGTATATGGTATGGAATTATGTCCTCATTCACGTCGGATTTATAACAACCACACCATGTGCCTATTTATCTTGAGAGTTATCTATCTCCTTGTTCTATACTTATCTCTTCAAATCAACTACTCTCAAGTTGAGACCCTAGACCCTCTTCGGTGATTCACCAATGTGCCCAAGAGTATTTTTGTTCAGCATATAGAGTGTTAGATTTTACTTGGACATGCTTTCACCCATTTTTCAAGCTTTGTGTTCCCCTTCATTTGGGATTCCATAATCTTTCACACCCAAAGGGACCCCCAAATGGCATGGATTCTAGGCCTAAGGGCTCTCCTACCATTACGAGCCAACGTCCTCAAGGGTTTCAGACAACAAATTGATACAAGTCCCACATTGAGAATATGGTCAATGGTCAACACTCATTTGTTGTTCCCATTTCAGGCCACATGATATGGATTATGTGTTTCAAACATGATCAAAAATTATCCTCCATCGCCACGCCAACCCCCTCAAGCCTTGAATGTTGGTTACATGATTCAGATTATTTTCCACCCCATCATGTCCAAATGGAATTTTGACACTCCTGGAACTATCCCTTGGTGCATCTTTACATGTTAGGGGGATAAAAGTCGTGGTAAAGGCATCATTCAAGGCTCCTCATCGATTTCATTTTGGCGTGCTTTCCAGGTATTGCAAAAATCTCTTCTGCCCTCGTTTCCCACACCGAGTTTGACTCATGTGGGTTAGGGACTGGGTTGAGGTCTACACTAACTTGGAAGGATTTCTCTCCTCTAGGGTCCGAGCTCTATGACCATAAACTAAGATTTCTTTTAGAACTATGTACATCTTGATTCCCATTCCCATGGGATACGTAGGAACACCCAGACTATCGTCTTTGGATCCAGCTTAATTAGGAGCTAGTTTCTCCAGCCCCTTTTCCTCTAACCTTTCCTGGACCCTTGACTAGAGGTTTCCTCCTCGAAATTGAGCACAATATGGTGTGGTCCTTGTCCTCATTCACATTGGGTATGATTTATCTTACCGTGCGCATCCCCTCTGGAACCTCATCTCTCTTGTATATGTCCGAGCCATATGACTTTAAACTATGATGCTCAGTCCCACATGAATTTAAACAGCTACGTCTATCCTGCATGACAATAAAAATGCATGGTTGGTCCCATCACATGACCCTAAACTGTGACATTATCTTCCTGACTGCACGACAAAAAATGACACTACATTGTGATGTCCTCACCCGAGGGGATGTCATGTTGGGTATCGGTTACACACCATACCATTTGTCAATGCCTGCACACGACTTGATTTTTATGGTGATGCCTGGACTTTCTATCCTAGGTCCATTGCTACACAAAAAAAACACTCATTCATCCTAAAGGACAAATAAGATCTATCAAATACCACTTCTTTCAGTGCAAGGGCTAGACCCACATGAACTTATAAAACTACGTGTGGGTTGATTACCACCTGCATGGGATATGTAGGAACACCAGTTCACTTTGCCTCATGCCCATCCTAACTTATGTTTTCATTCCCTTGACCTGAAACCTCCCCCAAGAAGTGCAAAGTGATCCAGACTAGGTCCTCATTCACATCGGGTTTTGTAATTACAACTGCATGTGTCTCTTATTTCCTACCATCCACAGTCCAAGATCTATGACCATAAACTAAGACCACTCTATGTCCTTGATGCATGATGTTAAACTGCACGACATCTTCCAGAACTACGTATGGATTTATTTCCATCCTCATGGGATATATAGGAACACATGAGCATTTTTGTCTCCGGGTCCAGCCCTAGGAATCTACAAATCCTGTCCTTTCTTTTTCGACCCCTTGGCCCGAACTCATTTGGGAACATGTGGTGTGGAAAGAACCTCTTAGGTTCTCATTCAAATATGGTTTTTCAATAGCCACACCATGTTCTTCCCACATCTTTTCACAACTTGGTCTGAGTTCTATGACCCAAAACTAAGATCTCCCCATGGGAACTGCGCATCACGTTTGGCTATTTCACCACCCTACGCACATTCCATTAAATAAATCCCCCCTTAATGGTCCACCCTAAGACCTTAAGTTGAAAGCATGCAACCTCAGGACCTTTTTCCTTGGGAAGGTACTAGACTCCCTCTATTTGATACGTCTCATTGTTGTACTCAGATGCATTTTGACAAAGAGCCTAAATTGTGGAATTTTCACAGGGACATTCCACTCATTCCATGTCCAAGCTTTGTGAGCCCATTATTTGGATCCTCATCCTCTTCCACATCTGAAGGTACCCCCTTCACAGCCTGGTCTCATGCCGCCTCATCTCACCTACCATTTCGGGCCAACATCCCTAAAGAACTCAGACGACATTTGTGACAGGTCCCGTGTTTCGAACATTGTCAGCGGTCGACCCTCATTTGTCTGTACCTATTCCAAGATAACGCAATATGGATACTGTGTTTTGAACATGGTCAACACCTATCCCCTATCATCATGCCACCATAATTCTAGTCCAGATCTCAAGTATCATGATTCACACATTTCCACTTCCTTATGTTCAAGTGGAATTCTGACATACTCATCTTTACTTATTCATATACCTCAGTGCGTTACATGGATGGGTCAGAATCAGTGGTATGTCATTCACCTAGTGTCACATCGTCCCTAACTTGTGCCTCCCTGTTCTAGAAAAGTCCCATCACTACTTCTTGTTTCCCACATCGAGCATGACTCACATGGGCTTAGTAGTTCTGGTTGGATGTGTACTGGCGCATCCATGCCATAAGTATCGTTCTTCATCCCGTATGATGTTAAACTGTGCCCTCAGAACTACGTTTGGATTGATTAACATTCTCATGGGGTACATAGTAACTCCTAACCACTTTTCTTCGGGCCCAACCTAATTTTCACTTTGGGTCCCTTGACCTGAAGAGTTTCCCCCGGGGATACGTGGTGTGATCTGGACTCCAAGTCCTCATTCACGTTGGTTTTATAGCTACCAAACCACATAATCCCTTCCTGGGATATTCCATTTCACTCCATGTCCTATCATATGACATTAAAATGCATGAGTTCATATGTCCTCAATGAATGACACTAAATGTGGTTCTACCCTGAACAAGTTCAGGATGCCCCACGATATCATTGGGAGGCGACAACTTCCTCCTTAGAGAGGTTCTGTTTAGAAGAATGTTTGATCCCTGATCAGATTGATGTATCTACATAATGCGTTTCCACCATTATGGCATAATTTCAAGAGTGTTGGACTCTAGTCGTACAACCCATCACCCCACTCTCTATGCTTTGCGTGCCCTTTATTCAGATCATCGTCCTCTTTCACATCTAAAGGAACCCCCTAATAGTATGGATGCTCAGCCTATGGCTCACCTACTATCCTGGGATAATGCTCCGGAAGACTAATGGATAACATTCTGAGTCAGATCCCGTGTTTCGAATATGGTCAGTGGTCAACGCTCATTTTTTATCCCCATTTCAGGCTAACACAATAGGGATATTGTGTTTCGAACATGGTCAACAGTCATTCTTAATTGTCATTCCATCACTACAGTATTCCAAATCTTGGGTATTCTGATTTACACCTTCCATTTCCACCTGTTCGGGTTTATTCCAGCACCCCTGGCATCACCCCATTCGTGCATAAGAGCACACTGGGAAAATGATAATTCGACTGCTCTAAGATATTCATTCTCCAGTTAGCTCTCTCCATTCTCTTCACAGGAACCCATATTGGTTGTTCAGACCATGGATACCCAAAGATTGGTCAGAACTCTTATGTTCAGGTAGAATAACACATCGATCATCCATTGT
Organism: Viscum album; assembly: GCA_963277665.1. Lineage (NCBI taxonomy): Eukaryota > Viridiplantae > Streptophyta > Magnoliopsida > Santalales > Viscaceae > Viscum > Viscum album. Next base: position 56,518,068 of record OY728145.1, on the reverse strand, counting down.
TTCTCACATTGGGCTCGACCCATGTGATCTTAGGGATTGATCATTGGGTGTTTTGAAAATATAACAGATGCGTGTAAAACCGGTACTAATAACGTGAATCATGCATGCTATGGCATCCAAATAATAAAATCATGAAAGTGTGTTAGAGGGTTTTTAATCTTTACAACACCCGATGGTCTACCCCTCCCATGGATGGATTAACACCATCAAAAGAAAGTTGCATCTCAGCCACCCTATGGCTTGTGGCATCCAGGATTTTCTACTGCATGTTCTATTCTTGTTCCTCCTTGGCAGTGATGGGGTGCAATTCATCGGCCGTAGTCCGGGCCTGCTCAACATCGGTCTGGATAATGATCATCTCCTTGGAGGATTGCTTCATTCCCTCTTCGGACTCTGCCAGCTAGGCCTTCAATCACAATATTAACTCAGATTGTGCATTGAGGAAGGATGAGTGCTCGCCCGCCTGACTCTGTAGCCGCTGGACCTCATTTTCAGCCTCCTGGAGCCTCTTTATTTTCACTAATTTCCTCTACCACCTACCCACACCAAGGCCATGATCATACTCCCGAATCTTCTCCACCATAAGATCTCAGATGAGCAAGTGAGGATGTTGGGCATCCACTCCCCTAGCACACAATTTGCATAGTCACGAGTGAAGTCTGTCCATCTCATCCAAACATAGTGCTTGGAGGTGTTATTAACGAAGCACGTAATCAACTTCCGTGATCGGTGATAGACTATTTTCCATAATCTTCATCAAAGGTTGTTTCGTCCTAATCAGCATGGTCGACAGGCTCATATGCGGGGAATTCCCTCAGGAACTCATCAGCAGGGTCCACGTCTGGCGTTTTATCAGGTGTGGTGGGACTTGAGCTATCTGATCGATCCCCATCATTAGATCCCACCTCAATAATCTCAGGCATATCCCCACTGAAGGTCCCTACAGAGATCGGGAGCACGGCAGTTCTGTTAGTCTTGATATCTACCTCCACGATCAATGAAATTTCTCTGGGAAGGACATCGCTAGAAGCCCCGACCAAACTCACCATGGTAGCCCACACCATTTGAAGAACTATACATACCAAAGAGGTCTTGGACGTTAATTGACATGTTCAGTGGGTGAAAATCATGAATTTGGTGGAAGAGACTTATAGAGATTGAATTCTTCGTCTCATTCATGGGTTGATGCCGTTGGGACCCTGAGGTGTAGTCCCCCATATATTATTAGAAGGTCTGAAAGATTTAGAGGGGAAACCTTAGGTGTCCTGGACCCACTGGATGTATCAATTGATGCAACCATAGGTGTGGATCCTGAAGGCCCCGCACCTGCATCCACTGAGGGAAAAGAACAGGTTCTATGTATGAGACTCTCCTGCACAGTTCAAGTATTACCAAGGAGTCCAGAACGACCTGAGAGCAGACCCTGAGGAAGGGGCTTGGGAACTTTCCTTAAGGACCTCTGCAAATTCTTCAAGGTCCGAGTCCTGATCACCGACTTCGCCCTCCTCCAACATGCTCCCTCTACCAGCCTCATCCCCCGAGGAGGACTCGTCTGATTCTTCCATAAGAGGGAAGTGCTCTCTCATTTCAGCAGCTGACAACTGCGGTGGGACTGTACAATCTAGAAACACCTTTTCATGATCTTTCATTGGATGAGGAGCACCCTGGGAATGCACAAAGTCTTCCAGATCTTCCAGGTATTGCTCTGCCTCTGCTTGGGACACCGTAAAGCTGGCCCTGATAGGGCCTATCCTTAGAAAATACATCCCGAGACAGTTCAAGTGTTGCCACATATTAGACGGGATGAGGAATTTCTGGTTGACTTCCTAGATGTCCCAGGCCTCCGGAAAGACATCATTCTCTGACATGTCTATATAGCGCAACTGCTTCCCCAGAGTCTGGGTGGGTATCCTACCGAATCCTCTTGGTGGACTCCCCTCTGGATGACTCTGTTATTCTGGAACCTTCGGGTCCACTACCGTTGCTGGATCCACTGCCACTGCCTCCCCCTCAATTGGTGTGGGCCTCACCGCCACAACAACCCCGCCACCACGAGATGCCCTTGTAGCCTTCCGGCCCGAGCTCTGAGGTTGGGAAGGCTCACCATCACCGACCCAAATGGATGGATGATTTAGAATCTCCCCCAGGTAGGCCGCCTCCCAGATTTGGGTATACTCCTTTACCAACCCAAAAGCAGCGGTATGCGTAGGCAGCTCATTCCGCATCTTCCTGTGTGAACATGAGCCACATCTGCCTCATCACACACAGATGTTCTTCATAGCATACCCCTAGATAGACCCATGGGGTCAGTCACTGCATACACCAAAATTGTCGGGAAAATCTATGCGGGGTGTATGGCTCGTAGAGGGGCTCATAGTCCACCCTTTCCACCAGGAATCCACCTCGAAAGGCCAGGAGATAAGACCAATGCTCTTCCATTACTTTTCCTTCATTAGTAAAAGCACCCATTAGCAACGAAAATGGGTGAAAGTTGAATTCCTCCACCTTCCACATCCAGTTCAGTACCAACATTGTGGTTAGCTTGGCCTGAAAGCTTCCCATGACGTTCAAAATAGAGGGGTGGAATTTTGAACCTGGAGGAGAGATGGGGTTCATGTACTCATAAACCCCCTAACGTGTGCCACCATCCACCCATACAGGAGGTGGAATGACCCACATATTCTTTGTGTCCTCTTCCCCTCGTTGATGTGCCACAACATCTTGTATAGCTTGGAGAGCATCGACATCCTGAGGATGACTTGTATTCCCATCGCCAAAATGGAAGCCATGATAAATGTGCTGGGTGGCACACCCATGTTTGTATCCCTCACCGGTAGAATCCAACCACAAATGAGAGCCGCGATGAATGCCGCCAACCTGACTACTGGCTGCTGCTCAGTGTTGATGCTGAATCCCCATGTTTTCCACTGGCTATCCTACAAGAGCTGCCAGTACGAGTGCTCCTTGCCTCGTTGAGCCCCCTTTGGGAAAGTCCGAGGACTCCTAGAAACTACCTATCTTCTGGGAAGTTTAGAAACTACTTGAACCACTGCCTGAAATGGACATCCCTCATGACTTCTTTGTCCTCTCCCGGTACCAGCTCCATCAATGCCATCAATAGCTGTAAAATTGATATGGATCCTCCCACACAATCATGATGGGGAGAAATTCATCATATATCACCCCCAATATCGGGAACCCTGAGATCCGGTGCATGTCCCACAAGCTGATACCATCCTCCCCGGGGTGTAGGTGGAAGGTGTTGGTCCTTGATGAACACCTACTCAGCATCTCTGCCATCAGCTACTTCGGCTGATAGATGTGAAACTAGGAGGCCGAAGCCGCCTCATATAGGCCCACTCTCCTCAGCTCGGCCCCAAACTCTTCACATGAGGCACCTACCCAGTAGGCCCAAGCCCAATCATCTGTGAAGTTGCCACCCTGGCGCAGATCCCAATCCTTAGACTATCCCTTCCTCGGGTTCCTCAAGGCTTCCGTCAAGATATTCTAGTACAGAGGGGGAGACTTCTCTGGCTAAAATGCCTCCCCATACACATTGTTCAGGTGGTTATATAGTTAGTAAGCATTGACGGTCATAAAGTCTGCTCGGGCATGGCTGTCAGCTACCCTGAACCATTGGCGCTGACACGACGTACTCCTGAACCTGTAAGCCGGATCATCCCTACTTGCTTCAAGAATGAAGACATCATCCCTCATCCCAAATATGTAAAAAGGAAACCTCTTTCATAGTGTATAGTTCCTCTGGATCTCTGATAGCTGCTCCACCAACGAAACATGGTCTGAATGGCTCCGTATTAACTCCCCTAGGCCCAATCTATTCGCCATATCTTCCCTTCAGGTAGCATTCGCGAGGAACCCCCCTGACAACCTCCTGATGAGCCATTAAATTTTAAGTTTGATAGTTTCCTGTGTCCTATTCATGAAGCCCCTTTGCAGAGCAATGTCGCGGAGATCGTTCACAAATAATTTCATAGAGCCCTGCCTTGACCTTCCAAAATAAAGTCACTTGGCGTTGTCGCGGAGTCGAAGGCTTGCTGTGCGCTGTGAAGTAGAAGCTCTAATTCATGGAGTATGCGGAGCTTCGTGAATCGAGAGCGGTACGAGCCAAAGACGCGAAGGATAGAAAAAATAGGGGTCAACTCCCCTATTTATAGGCGATGACCTTTAGAGCTTCACGGCGCGTCCATGCCGCACCGAGATTCACAGCGCGCCTAGCCAGCACGTTGCCTATCCGCTTCGTGGGATATAATGACCCATACTTTACATACATTGTTATTACTTCAAAATTGAAGAACACCTATTACAACATATAACGAAACCAGGAAAGGACTGTATAGGTATAGTGTCTTTAGAAACTGGGAAACATAAACAACTGGTTTATAAAGCGTCTACACTGTCTCCCATTTATTTCATCATATCTAGAGTCCCTTTTGGCATATCCTACTTAATAAGCTTATTCCTGACCTGGGGAAAGAAACATACCAAAGGGTGAGCTCAAATGCTCAGAAAGGGTAAACAAAATAAATATCTATCACATCATATTCATAAGAACATAACATTTTGGAAATCTTAACCTGCAAAAGAGATCATAATATCATAACATGGGATAAATCATAGTAGTGAAATGTAATCCCAATAATCATAACTTAAAACATGAAACTTTGTGGCATACACACATAATCATAGATAATCATTTCTTATTAGTCAAGACTCATTGCCAAGACTATCTTAGTGGACAAAGTCCATTTCTAAAACGAGTTCATTCCTCGTTTCAGTCCTGTTTCACTAAACCAGCTTAACCTGGCGTTCCAGCCATGTCTATCTCATGAGATATAAAATCTTTACCCAATGCATTGGAGGGAGATATAGGTCCCACCCATCTCATAATGATACCATTCTTATGTGTTCTACAAAATCATAAACCACACATCATAGCATAACCCATGTAATGAAAATGGGATTCTTAAACATCGTGACATCATAAAAAAATTAATATAAGATAAAGGGATTCATAAAAATAATTCCATCACAACATAATAAAATCAATTTAATAATAGGTATAGAAACATAACCCTTTATTATCTTAGATGGAAAATAATTTTGATAAAACACTTGAACTCCATTCTTGAGGAAAATATCCTTTCTACTTCAAAAACACTTTTCCTTTCTTAACATGTCATACAATTATAAACTAAAAGAAGTTTATTAAAAATAAACTTGAAAACTTGTAAAGTAAGATTCATGGAAATAATGTTTTAAAAATCCATTCATGCCGTATAAGTTAAAAAAACATTCTTCTCGTACTTTTGCCGGAAAAGTCAAAAAGTACCTCGTATGAAAAACGACAAAAGATTCCTTTCATATCTTTTACTATAAACTCAAGAAAGGGTAAAAATGGATTTAAAAAATTGTAGGTGGATGGAAATAATATTACATATTGAGGAAACATGGATGTGGATGATAAAATACTTCCCAGTAAATACCAAAGTATAAACAATCTCAGATAAAAATGAGATTGTGATATTTCCCTTACCTTAGGTCCGATTTGCTTCGTAAGTGTCTGAACCTCATGTATAATGATTTAAATAATGTAATTGACTTATTCCAGAATCATACTCATTGTTATGATATCATATATGGTCATATTCTTAGCTTATTAATAGTAATATTTCATTGCTACTTGTTATTCAGGTGTTTATTACTTTTTGTTCTTATGTGTGTTTTGTCGAATAAATTCTTATTATTATTTTTAGGTTATAGATACCTTATTTACAGAATGTTATTAGTGTAATATGTATCATATTAATTCATTCAATTCATCTATATAATCATTATGCAATGAATATCATGTAGAACGAGTCGCATCACATCGTGGAGACGGTATTCCGTACGTATGCACGAGTGATGATATCGTTCCCATGATTGTGGAATTGTATTGGAGTGTATGTATACTATTTAAGAATCAATATAAATTTACAATAATCATATATATTCATTCTTTACACCATTATACCCATCCAAGTAAGGTGGTGGTGGAAAATAGATTACACCACGGCGTGGAGACGGTATTCCGTACGTACGCACGCGCGGTGATTTTATTTTCCGTAAGATGGATAGATGGTGAAATAGGGTTGTTTCATACTTATAATAACATATCAGTATATGAGTTATACTGATGTTATTACTTAATAATTAAACAACTAAAGAAGAATAAGTGGAAGAAGAAATAAAGATGAAAGAATCGGTAACGGGCATTACCTCTTCTTTGAAGCGCTTCTTTGAGACCTCCTTTTAGGGTACTAAAATTGGTCTTTGAAGAAGACCAGGACCTCTAGGATGTCTCTAGGGAAGTGTATAGAAGAAATTGGTAGGTGTTGGCTGAGTTTGAAGGCTCAAAGTGGTGTGAGGAAGATAGGGAGGAGGTTCCCTTTTATAAGGGAGGAGAGGGGCACCTTTGGAATAACTAAAAATATTATTTTATTATAAAGCCAAATTCGGTTTTAAATAGCTCCAAATTGATTTATTTCGAAGCTAAGGTGGGGATGGGTATAAATACTCTCATCTAATAGAATTTAGACAAGTTTATGTTCCTATTTTAACCTTATCATTTAGATTTAACATTAAGTTAAATAATTTTACTTTAACCGTGTCTTCTTGTGTTCTTACACTATAAGGTTAATAAACTTAATATAACAAGACAAACAGACCCCAAGTTGTTTATTATTAACATATATAGCCTTATCTAAGTCATTTTGCCAAACCTTAAATTTTTAGGAATAAAATAACAATTAATAATATAATATTTGTTTTAAAAACTATTTTATGTCAATTTTGATACTATTTAGTAATTGATTTTTGTGAAAATCATAACAGAATTATTAGTTCGAAAAAAATTTAATTAAATAAATAATAACATGTCATATTAACATATAAAATTATTGGAATTCATAAAAAGTCTCAAATTACATTTATTTGGGTATTTATAACATCAATTATGTCAATATTTCATTAATAAGATAATTACTGCATCATCATTGTGTCATAAATAAATTAAATTATTTTAAGTCTAAAAATTATAAATAAAATACAATTATTTTGGAAATATTTTTATATTTCTAATTAATATTTATAGTCTAATTTATTTTATGTATAACCCTATATTAAAAATTATTTACTTATTAAACTTTGATTTTAACTATTTTAACCCTTCTTTAAATAAATTAATAATAAATGTCCTAATCTAATCCAAGTGGGCCTAAATGGTCATATTTTATTCCTAAGGTTGTTTTTGGTCTAATTACACTTATCCAATAGAATTAGGACATGTGTTAGGGTAATAAAAATAACACTTTTACCCTTAATTACCCTATTTACTTTTAACCGTGGTAAAAAAAGTAAAAAGTTTCTATTCACCAAAAATTATTTTCATCTCATTGAACCACATTTTAGTCCTTGATATTAACCGTGTTTCTCAGATTTTTGAAATTCCACTCACAGAAGCGGTAAAATTAAGTTTTATGAAAAATTAAGTTTTTTAACTACCACTTAGTGGTTTCACTATTCATCAAAAATTGACAGTTTTTAGAAAAATACCAAAATTTCACCATAGGCTAATTTCGATATTCTGAATCCAAAAATGAAGTCCATTTTGAAAAATAAAAATTATAAAATTTCAAAAAGTGGTTATTACTATTCATAACGGCTTGTTTTAATAATATTTTAATAGCATATCGTTTTTTAGTGAAACTCAGTATTGCGTACGACGCAAGCTATCGAGGAAGGCTGCGGTTGCGTGTAAAGAAAGCCAAGCTAGTGTTGTGTGTAGTTAAAGATTCTTTTGATGATTTATATGACATAAAAACAAAATATTTCTCATAAAAGTCTCGGGCATTACATTCTACCCCCCTTAAAATGAATTTCGCCCTCGAAATTCGTCACTTTGTAACAAACAGATGAGGATACCTCTCCCTCATCATATCCTCAAGCTCCCATGTAGCTTATTCTAATTAGTGGTTCCTCCATAAATCTTTCACCAAGTGAGTGGTCTTGTTTCGTAGGACTTTTTCACTATGATCCAGAATCTCTATCGGCTGTTCTTCATAAGAAAGATCTTGCTCCAGCGGTACAACTTCTGAGCTGAGTACATGTGAAGGATCAGGTATGTAATTTATCAGGAGAGATACATGGAACACATCGTGAACTTGAGAGAGATTATATGGAAGCGCCAATTAGTAATCTACCTTTCCAACACGATCCAGTATTTTGAAAGGACTGATATATCTAGGGCTCAACTTCCCCTTCTTTCCAAATCTCATGACCCTCTTCCAGGGAGATATTCGTAAGAACACTTTATCACCCAATTAAAACTCTAGGTCTTTTCTTCGGTTGTCGGCATAACTTTTCTGTCGACTCTGAGCTGCTCTTATGTGTTGTTGAATAGATCGGACCTTTTCTGCCATCTCATCAACAAGATTAGGTCCTAATAGCTTTCTTTCCCCAACTTCATCCTAGCAAGTTAGAGTCCTGCATTTCTTTCCATAGAGAGCTTCATAAGGATCCATCTGAATATTGGAGTGAAAGATATTATTATAAGAAAATTCCACCAAAGGTAGGTGTTGATCCCAACCACCTTTGAAATCCATAGAGCAGGCTCTCAACATATCTTCTAGAATTTGAATTGTCCTCTCAGACTGACCGTCTGTCTGAGGATGATAAGCAGTGCTGAAACTCAACTCTATATCCAGAGTATGCTGAAGACTTCTCCAGAACTTTGAGGTAAACCTCGGATCCCGATAAGATATAATAGAAAGTGGTACTCCATGCAATATTACCACTTCCTTTACATATATCCTGGCAAGCTGATCCAGAGAGAAATCCTCTTTAATAGCAATGAAGTGTGTAGACTTTGTAAGACGATAAACTATGACCCAGATAGCATTATTGCCTTTTGATGTTTTAGGAAGTCCTATGACAAAGTACATAGTGATGTTTTCCCATTTCCATTCGGGTATGGGTAATGGTTGTAACATCCCCTTGGACTTCTGTCTCTCAACTTTAACTTGCTGACAAACCAAGCATCAAGAGACATATTCAGCAACATCTCTTTTCAAGCCATCCCACCAGAAGTACTATTTCAGGTCCCTATACATCTTCGTGCTTCTAGGATGAATAGATAATGAAGAACTATGAGCCTCATCCAGCAGCTCCTTCTTTAATTCTGGGATGGGAGGAACACAAACCCGATTCCTGAACTTTATTATACCATCACAATCAAGGTTGAATTCATGAATATTTCTCACCTTCTTTTGTAACTTTACATCTTCTTTCTGCGCCTCTTTAATTTTCACATGTATAGATGGTTGAACATTCATTTGAGAAAGATACGATTTTTCCCCTTCCATTAAAATTCTAAGATCCATCCTTTGTAAATCCATAAATATTGGATCTTTTTTGATCCTCATCATGGATAATCTAGCATGGTCTTGTCGACTTAATGCATCTTCCACCTTGTTTTCTTTCCCAGAGTGGTAATGAATTGAGCAGTCATAATCCTTAATCAGCTCCAACCATCTTCTTTGGTGCATATTCAGCTCCTTTTGTGTGAAAATATACTTTAAACTTTTATGATCAGTATAAATTTCACACCTTTCTCCATAAAGATAATGCCTCCAAATCTTTAATGCAAAGATTACCGCAGCTAACTACAAATCATGTTTTGGGTAATTTTTCTCATGGATTTTCAACTGTCATGAGGCATAAGCTATCACCATATCATTTTTCATAATAACACACCCCAATACCTTCTTGGATGCGTCACTATAGATCACAAACCTTTCTCCCCTACAAGGCAGTGTGAGCACAAGTGCACTGGATAAACTTCTTTTCAACTCCTTGAAATTCTCTTCACATTCCTCCGTCCAAACAAACTTAACTCCTTTCCGAGTCAACTTGGTGAGTGGATTAGATAATCATGAAAAATCTTTCACAAAATGTCGATAATATCCAGCCAATCCAAGAAAACTTCGGATCTCAGTGACTGTTGTTGGTCTCGACCATCTTTCGATAACCTGTGTTTTTGCTGGATCCATAGATATCCCCTCTTTTGAGATTATGTGACCCAAAAATGAAACTTTTTGAAGCCAAAATTCACACTTGGTAAATTTGGCATAAAGTTTCTCCTTTCTCAGGGTCTTCAATATAATTCTCAAGTGCTCTTCATGTTCTTCCTTGCTCTTTGAATAAACAAGAATATCGTCTATAAAGACTACCACAAACTGATCAAGATAGTCTCTAAAGACTCTATTCATCAGATCCACGAAGATAGAAGGGGCATTAGTAATACCAAATGGCATCACTATAAATTCATAGTGTCCATACCTTGTACGGAAAGTCGTCTTTGGTATATCCTCCCTTTTGACCCTTAATTGATGATACCCCAAACGAAGATCAATCTTGTAAAAGTATTGAGCTCCGTGTAGTTGGTCAAATAAGTCATCAATGTGTGGGAGAGGATATTTATTCTTGATAGTGATCTTGTTAAGTTCTCGATAATCAATGCAGAGTCTCATTGATCCATATTTCTTCTTAACAAACAGAACAGGTTCTCCCCAAGGTGATGCACTAGGGCGTATGAATCCCTTATCAATATTCTCTTGGAGTTGCTTCTTCAATTCCTACAACTCAATTGGGGCCATTCTATAAGGTGTCTTTGAAATAGGAAAAGCACCCGGTACGAGTTCTATTGAAAACTCAACTTCACGATTTGGTGGAAGACCCGACAATTCCTCCGGAAATACATCATCAAACTCCCGTACAATGGGCATATTATTAATCGTGAGTTTCTCACCAACCATTTGAGATAAATAACCCTCATTTAGTGGAATCAAGACCCATAAGATGGAAGAAATTTCCACTGGAAGGTTATGTTCATCCTTGCATCGATAGATGATCATAGATTGATCTGGAATATGAAATGTGACTTCCCTTCTTTGGCAATTGATATGAGCTCCATATAAAGAAAGCAAATCCATGACAAGAATCACATAAAATTTCACTATAGGAAGGATCACAAGATTTGCAGGAAGCACTTTCCCACAAACTTCAATCAGGGAAGAATTATAAAATTTTGATGCGACTGTTGTGACATTAGGTGTTGTCACAGCTAACTCAACATCTAATTGTTGAGGTAATACGGTGATACCTTTAGAAAAATATTCAGAAATAAAAGAGTGGGTGGATCCAGAATCAAATAAAAAAATTTCTACTTTAGAGTGGATGGAAAGTGTACCTTTCACCACATCGTTATCATACTCCACATCGCTGATAGAAATTGCATGTGACTTTCCTTTGTCTTTAGCCTTAAGATTTTGTTGATGTCGATTATCATCAACAACCCTTGGATTAGGGCATTTATTGGCATAATTCCCCATCTCCTTGCACTTGAAACATTGAAGTGTAGTAGGTTCATTCTGTGTGTCCCTTCCTTTGTTTGCTTCATTAGAGATCTTCTTCCCATCATTGCGGCATTCAAATGCCTGATGACCTTCCTTTCCACATTTGAAACATTTACTTGTCCCTTTAAGACAACTCCCTCCATGTTTCTTTCCACACTTTGAGCATAAGGGAAAGCTCATCTTTTTTTCAGTGTGCTCTTTAGATTTTCCTTTGAACTCCATTTTCCTCTTCTTATCAAACCCATATGACTGATGGGTTACTCCAATCTCCATCTCAACTTTGAGAGAACATCGAACGATTTCCTCATAGCTATTGAAGTCCCTTATGGCTAAGGCCCTTCAAAGACTTGGTTTTAAGCCACTAAAGAATCGATCGATCTTACTCTCAGGTTGGATAATAATACCAGAAGCGTACCTTGAAAGTCTTGTAAAATTTTCTTCATATGTACCAAAAGATTCACCATCCTTTTGCTTTAGTTCAAGAAACTCTTTCTACATCTTTGTTTGGAGAATATGAGGGAAGTACTTATTGAAAAATAAGTTCTTGAACTCGTCCCATTCCATGGACTCAATTTCATCCATTTGCCTCGTATTCTTAATAAGATTCCACCATTGATCAGCATATCCTTCCAAACGATACACTGCTAGGATGACTTTATCATGTTCAGAACATTGAAGAACTGAAAATATCTTTTCAGTAGTACTAATCCATTGTTCAGCAACTAATGGATCAGTAGACCCGCTGAATGAAGGTGGACGCTGCCTCATGAAGGATTAAATAGAATGTTGCTCCTTCCTTTGCTCGTTTGGAAGTCCTGCATGATTCATAGCTTGAGAAAGTTGTGTGAGCATGGCTACAAGATTTTCCATTCCAGCTCCCATAATGTTTGGTTGCTCAGGGGGACAATCATTGCATTGCCCGTCGTGTTTCGCATTAACACAGTTCCTTCGGGTTCCAGCCATTGAATAAAACCAAGAAGAATAGTGTGAGAAACACTAATTATAATAGGAAAACCACATAATCAAGAATAAAATTTCACACTTAAGTTCTTATCCTAGGTTATTCATGGCCATTTCTAAAACACTAAGATTGTGTTCTATGATTAGACTTATCCTTAGGGTTCTTACTAAGGCTTTCACATCCTAGTTTCCAAAGGTTGACTATACCTTTCCTCTGATACCAACTATAACGACACATAATTTACATACATTGTTATTTCTTCAAAATTGAAGCACACTTATTAAAATATATAAAAAAACAAGGAAAGGACCATATAGTTATAGTGTCTTTAGAAACTGGGAAACATAAACAACTGGTTCATAAAGCATCTACACTATCTCCCATTTATTTCATCATATCTAGAGTCCCTTTTGGCATATCCTACTTAATAACCTTCTTCCTGACCTGGGGAAAGAAAACATACAAAAGGGTGAGATCAAATGCTCAGTAAGGGTAAACAAAAGAAATATATATCACATCATATTCATAATAACATAACATTTTGGAAATCATAACCTGAAAAAGAGATCATAATATCATAACATGGGATAAATCATAGTAGTGAAATGTAATCCCAATAATCATAACTTAAAACATGAAACTTTGTGGCATACACACATAATCATAGATAATAATTTCTTATTAGTCAAGACTCATTTCCAAGACTATCTTAGTGGACAAAGTCCATTTCTGAACCGAGTTCATTCCTCGTTTCAGTCCTATTTCACTGAACCGGTTTAACCTGCCGTTCCAGCCATGTCTATCTCATGAAATATAAAATCTTTACCCAATGAATTGGAGGGAGATATAGGTTCCACCCATCTCATAATGATACCATTTTTATGTGTGCCACAAAATCATAAATCATACATCATAGCATAACCCATGTAAGAAAAATGGGATTCTTAAACATCATGAAATCATAAAACAATTAATATAAGATAAAGGGATTCATAAAAATAATTCCATCACAACATAATCAAATCAATGTAATAATATGTATAGAAACAGAACCCTTTATTATCTTAGATGGAAAATAATTTTGATAAAACACTTGAACTCCATTCTTGAGGAAAATATCCTTTCTACTTCAAAAACACTTTTCCTTTCTTAACATGTCGTACAATTATAAACTAAAAGAAGTTTATTAAAAATAAACTTGAAAACTTGTAAAGGAATATTCTTTTAAATAATGTTTTAAAAATCCATTCATGCTGTATAAGTTAAAAAAACATTCTTCTCATACTTTTGTCGGAAAAGTCAAAAAGTACCTCGTACGAAAAACGACAAAAGATTCCTTTCATATCTTTTACTATAAACTCACCAAAAGGTAAAAATGGATTTAAACAATTGTAGGAGGGTGGAAATAATATTACATATTGAGGAAACATGGATGTGGATGATAAAATACTCCCCAGTAAATACCAAAGTACAAACAATCTCGGATAAAAATGAGATTGTGATATTTCCATTACCTTAGGTTCGATTTGCTTCGTAAGTGTCTGAACCTCCTGTATAATGATTTAAATAATGTCATTGACTTATTCCAGAATCATACTCATTGTTATGATATAATATATGGTCATATTATTATCTTATTAATAGTAATATTTCATTGCTACTTGTTATTCGGGTGTTTATTACTTTTTGTTCTTATACGTGTTTTGTCGAATAAATTCTTATTCTTCTTTTTAGGTTATAGATAGCTTATTTCCAGAATGGTATTAGTGTAATATATATCATATTCATTCATTCAATTCATCTATATAATCATTATGCAATGAAGATCATGTAGAACGAATCACATCACATCGTGGAGACGGTATTCCGTACGTACGCACGAGCGATGATATCGTTCCCATGATCGTGGAATTGTATTGGAGTGTATTTATACTATTTCAGAATCAATATCAATTTAAAATAATCATATATATTCATTATTTACACCATTATACCCATCCAAGTAAGGTGGTGGTGGAAAATAGATTACACCACGGCGTGGAGACGGTATTCCGTACGTACGCACGCGCGGTGATTTCATTTTCCGTAGGATGGATAGATGATGAAATAGGGTTGTTTAATACTTATAATAACATATAAGTATATTAGTGATACTGATGTTATTACTTCATAATGAAACAACTAATGAAGAAGAAGTGGAAGAAGAAATAAAGATGAAAGAATCGGTAACGGGCATTACCTCTTCTTTGAAGCGCTTCTTTGAGACCTCCTTTTAGGGCACTAAAATTGGTCTTTGAAGAAGACCAGGACCTCTAGGATGTCTCTAGGGAAGTGGATAGAAGAAATTGGCAGGGGTTGGCCGAGCTTGAAGGCTCAAAGTGGTGTGAGGAAGAGAGGGAGGAGGTGCCATTTTATAAGGGAGGAGAGGGGCACCTTTGGAATAACTAAAAATATTATTTTATTATAAAGCCAAATTCGGTTTTAAATAGCTCAAAATTGATTTATTTCGAAGCTAAGGTGGGGATGGGTCTAAATCATATCATCCAATAGAATTTGGACAAGTTTATGGTTCTATTTTAACCTTATAATTTAGATTTAACATTAAGTTAAATAAGTTTACTTTTACCGTGTCTTCTTGTGTTCTTACACTATAAGGTTTATAAACTTACTATAACAAGCCAAAAAGACCCCAAGTTGTTTATTATTAATATATATAACCTTATATAAGTAATTTGGCCTAACCTTAGATTTTTAGGAATAAAATAACAATTAATAATATAATATTTTTTTTAAAAACTATTTTATGTCAATTTTGACACTATTTAGTAATTGATTTTTTTGAAAATCCTAACAGAATGATTAGTTCGAAAGAAATTTAATTAAATCAATAATAACATGTAATATTAACATATAAAATTATTTTAATTCATAAAAAGTCTTAAATTACATTTATTTGGGTATTTATAACATCAATTATGTCAATATTTCATTAATAAGATAATTAGTGCATCATCATTGTGTCATAAATAAATTAAATTATTTTAAGTCTAAAAATTATAAATAAAATACCATTATGTTGTAAATCGTTTCATCTTTCTAATGAATATTGATAGTGGAATTTATTTTATGTATAACCCTATATTAAAAATGATTTACTTATTAAACTTTGATTTTAACTATTTTAACCCTTCTTTAAATAAATTAATAATAAATGTCCTAATCTAATCCAAGTGGGCCTAAATGGTCATATTTTATTCCTAAGGTTGTTTTTGGTCTAATTACACTTATACAATAGAATTAGGACATGTGTTAGGGTAATAAAAATAACACTTTTACCCTTAATTACCCTATTTACTTTTAACCGTGGTAAAAAAAAGTAAAAATTTACTATTCACCAAAAAATATTTTCATCTCATTGAACCACATTTTAGTCTTTGATATTAACCGTGTCTCTCGGATTTTCGAAATTTCACTCATAGAAGCGGTAAAATTAAGTTTTATGAAAAATTCAGTTTTTTAACTACCACTTAGTGGTTTCACTATTCATCAAAAATTGAAAGTTTTCAGAAAAATACCAAAATTTCACCCTAGGCTAATTTCGATATTCCAAATCCAAAAATGAAGCCCATTTTGAAAAATAAAAATTATAAAATTTCAAAAAGTGGTTATTACTATTCATAACGGCTAGTTTTAATAATATTTTAATAGCATATCGTTGTTTAGTGAAACTCGGTATTGCGTATGACGTAAGCTATCGAGGAAGGCCGCGGTTGCGTGTAAAGCAAGTCAAGCTAGTATTGTGTGTAGTGAAAGATTCCTTTGATGATTTATATAACATAAAAACAAAATATTTCTCATAAAAGTCTCGGGCGTTACAGGGACCTCTTCGCAGGCGGTGAGAGATTTTGGCGATTGAACCTCAAACTTTGACCCTTGATTTCTCCTTGGCTCCAAGTATGAGGGGTGGAATTTTTTGATGCTAGAAATAATTGGGAAGACGAAGAACAAGAGGTATGACTCCCTGTATGCCCCACAGAGTCCTTTCTTGGAGACCCATGGCCCCGCGCCCAGCGTAGAGCAAGGAGGCGGTAACGCTCCGCGAGTCGTTTTGACATTTGCGACCCGCCGTGGAGCAAGGAGGCAGTAACCCTCCACGACCGCATTTGACATTCACAACCCACCTCGCAACAAGAAGGTGGTAATTCTCCACGACCGCATTTGACATTCGCGAGCCGCCGTGGAGCAAAATCCATCTTTGCACCGAGCGAGCCCTGCTTCATAGTGCCTCTTTCCTCTAAATACAGGGCTCCCCTCGTGCCTAGAGAACGGACGATCCGACCTTTCAACTTCCTAGATCTCGAATCGCAAAGCACTCTCTGCTCTGTGAACCATGAGCTACGCGAGGTATTTTTTCATCTCAAAATGGCCCCCTTGCATTAATTGAACCCCTCATCCAAGAGGGAGGCCCTTCGTGAAGCCCACAAGATTTCGCAAAGGAAGGAGATCCCCATGGGGACTCTGGTCATCGCGAAGTGTTTATGCTTCATTAAAAACCCTCCGAACACACGCGACCCACATTCTAAGTCAGGGTCACTGTGCTTCACGAAACATATTGCTTAAAAACACCATGTATCACGAGGCACCCTTGCTTCACAAGGAATTACTTCACGAATGCCTTTCCACTTCACAAAGCTCCCCCCATATGAACCTATTCTATATGCCTAGTCTAGGAGACTTCACTTCACGAAGAACAACCCTTTACAAAGCCCTTCCACTTTATAAAGCACCAGAGCTCCACGAGGCTTCTACATATGAACACTACTGCCCTGCAACTCCTTTTCCTGTGCATCCCTTCAGGTTTTCATGGAGAGATTTCAAAGTACCTTGAATGATACTGCCTGTTGCATTGCTTTGCCTCATGCTTCTTCGCATAGGCATGCTAACGACTATTACTTCTTCGCATAGCCATGCTAACGTGGACCCCCAATAGGATCACCTCTCGACCCCCCAACCACGACATTGTCGATGCCTTCCTTCCCCCAAGGGTGGGTAGGTATCGGTTATGTAAATACTAGGGATGGGGAGCAAACCCACCACATCCGAGCTGCAGGATGTTAAACTTCCAAGCACCATCGTCCTCAGCACATGATGTTAAACTGTGACATCACCCCACGCATCCTATGCGGGGTCCCCCACCTTGGACATTATGCATGTCATCTTGTCTCAACGGGAGTGAAATCTTCCTCAAATGGAGCGATATCCTCTTGGTTTCGGCGTCGCCTGTCGGCAGGGAAGGGAAACCATCTTGGTGTAATCCCTTAGCCTTTCTTGCAGGAGATAGTACCCCTAATCCTCCTTTATTTTCCAGTTCCAAAGGCCGACAATGGGAATGGTGGGGAACAATGCTCCTCCTGTCATCCATGCTAAGTCCCTCTCCAGTTAGGCTTTATCACCATCGGGCCTCCACCCCAGAGTAAGTCCCAATCTTCATGACTTGAGCAACCAATCACGCGTATGCCCTTGTTTTCCCTTTAGGTGGATAATCACACATAATCCCTAGTTTACTTCCCACGGATGAACCTTTTGAGACGTGATCTTCAGGTCTCTGCTGCCTCCTGTTTCTCACACCGAGAATGAATCACGTGGTCTTAGAGTAAGCATCGACCATAACATCCTCTCCAGGATGCCTAGAGTGTAAGCCCCACAACCATACTTGAACTACGCGGTCTTTGATCCTTTCCAAGGCAATATACATAGGAATCCTCCCTGAGGTTCAAGCCCAACACTCAGTCATTCCGACCATCTTCACATCGATTCACCAACATCTCGGGAAGCCTAGAGTGTAAGCCCCATAACCATACCTGAACTATGTGGTCTTTGATCCTTGCCAATGCAAGGTATGTAGGAAGCCTCCACGAGGTTCAACCCCACCATATATCTGGGCCCCATTTCCTCCTTCATGTCGGTTCACCCCCATCCTGCATGACATTAAAATGTGAACCATCAATTAGCGGTGAGCCATCTCCCCCGACCAGCGGTAATATTTTGTTTCCCCTAGTCAGCGATAAGCCGTTGCAACCCCTAAACTATGTGGATTTTGATCCTCGCCAAGGAGAGGTATATAGGAAACCTCCCTGAGGTTCAAGCCCACCACCCATTGGTTCCAACCCCATTCACATTGGTTCACCAAACTCCACCATGAACTACGAGGTCTTTGATTCTTACCAAGGCATGGTACGTAGGAAGCCTCCATGAGGTTCAATCCCATCATCCATTTGGACCCCAATTCCTCCTTCACGTCGTTCCACTAACCCCCATTCCATATGAACTATGTGGGTTTGATCTCTATCTACTAGGCAGGGTACATAGGAATATTCCATGAGGATCAACCCCATCCAACGGTAAGCCGTTGTGACCCCACCCGACGGTAAGTTGTGGTAACCCTATCCAGTGGTAAGCTGTTGTGACCTCAATCAGTGGTAAGACATTACATCCCCTACTCAGTGGAAAGTCGTTGTAATCCAATTTGATTTGACCTTCATCTTTGGTTCGTCCTAGTGGCGTCAGACCAACTTGGGCTGCTAACCATGCATGAGCCCCATACACATCATCGGGTTGTCATCATATGTGTAAACCCCCTATTCAAGTCCATTACCTCGTCTTCCCTCTGAGACTATGTGTTTCGAGAATGTCGGGCTCCAACCCATAGGTTCTATTTCCTTTGGGTCCAATACATGCTTCCATTATCACGGGCCACCTCCTTAGGCATCCCTTCAACCATACTGAACTATGAAGACTTTGATTCCCTGCCATGAGGATACATATGAAGTCTCTTCGAGGCTCAAGAATAAAACTACCATCAACTTCATGACAGTTCCATCCCATCCACCGTACACTTCATTCAAACAATCCATCATCCATCTTGATTCTTACCCGGGCCACCACATTCCGGTGATGTCATGACAACCTACCCCCAACATCAGTGTTCCCTCCAGAGGTTTCACCCATCTGATCCACTTTGATTAATGTTCTGATCAGTCAAATCCGTCTCCACTAGACGTTAAACCTATGGCATACCCTGTGTTAAATATGGTAATCTGATGAAAACCTCAGATACATGGCTATGGCGTACAATTCCCTGTATTTGATGTGGGATGCCTCGAGCTTCTGCGCCCTCGAGAAGCCCTATAATAAGGGGAAGAAACCCAGACATGCCAGTGTTCGAGTGTTAAGACACGCTAGTGATGTCCAATGTGACAAATCCCCTAACTGAAGGTTTCTTCCCTGACCGAACCCTTTGGAATGTCCCGAATGAAGCATTGTAATTAACTGGTGTCCATGAAGATATGGCACTATGAAGAGTTTCATGAACAAAGTCTTAAATTTATAAGGGAGACCCAGAATAGGTGACGAGTTCTGAGGAGGAATCCATGAAAGGAAGAATCGACATCCCATCATCTCGTTTTGATCAAGGAGAAAACATCCCTGAATAAGAGATGGATGCCGCCCGCCTTTGGAAAGTAGGAATACAGGGCAAAAAAACCGTGCCTTTCATCCTCAAACAAGATGGATTCGTGCGCCCCAAAAAAAGCGTCAGAAACATAGGTACAACATGATCTCCCCATAAATTTTAAAATATAAGAGTGAGAACCATTTCATATATCTCTATCCTTTCAAGAATAAGAAACCACCTAAGTAGTGGAATTTAAATAAAATATGGAGGAGTTTGATTACCTTCTTCTATACAGTGAGATAAAACATAAAGAGGTCCTTACCACTAATAAATAGATTAAATATGATCCAACTAAAGGATTTTATCCTTTCTTGAACTCATTCTCATATAATTTTATTGAATCAAAATTGAGTATTGACTCCCATTTTTTTTTTAATTTTCATATTTGGCCAATCATTTTTTGTCTTGTAGGAAGATTGAAGGGTAATGAAAACTTATAAAAGGGAAGAAAATACACCCACAATCACTTTTCATAAGGAAGAAAGCATTCCTACAGGTTCAGTGAAGTGAAGGGATGAAAAATGAGTTGAAAACTTTGGAAGAAACTTGAATAAATTAAATTTCACAAAGAGTTTTAACTGACTCACGTACCATCACCGGGAAGGGTTCACAAAATTCATGAACCGAAAACCTTAAGTACGTGAAAGAACCCACGAGGAACTGGACCATGGAGTGATGGAAAACAAAACTAGGAATCCACAAACCACATAATTAGTAGAATAAAGTGTGTGAAGTACATCCATATACCATCTAGCGAGCTCAGTAGTTAGCAGACAAAGTAAATTAGTAGGGTTCTGCGAACCATGGATCATGAACCACAACCTCTAAAAACCCCAGTTGACCAAGTCTTCCATGGATTGAGATATCTATTTACAGGCTTTTACAAATGGTGTTTCATGCCCATATATATGATTTTTCCCAATTCTCTATAAAAGGAGCGCATGGAGAAGAAGAATAGAACGGACGAAGAAAGCATGAAGGAGACCCTATAGGTTGGAAGAAATAATTCAGAGAGGATTATGAATTAGGTTTTGAATCATTGATGAAGTTCAAACCATGAACCACATTTTTGAAGGTATAAAAAACCACAAACCATAAAAAGAAGGAACTTAATAGTAATGGGAAAACTGTGAACTTAATTGCTTTCATCACAGACCACAATTTCCTCGTAGATGAACTCCCCATGAACGATAGGTTCTAGGACCCTCCTTCAATATGGAGTTCCGCATAGTGTATCACTATATGGATTACACCCCACACCACATACTGCATTAGTACACGGATGAAACCTGAAGTGGTGCGGCAGACCGCATCCAGGACTGCGTACCACTGGGGCGCGTGGTGGTCCATACCCAAGCCCGCATACTTCTTTGGTATGCGAATGACCCCTATAACTACATAACACTATGGTATGCAGAGATCCCAGCACCCACATGAGAAAATAGTACGTTGAATGGGGTGTCTTTGGGTGTCCTTCCCTCTGGCTCCAATCTCGCCCCTCCACTATCGTCCAGTCCTCCATAGTTCCTCCATGAACCAGTCCCCCAACATCAGGCCAAAGACACCTCTAAAGCCACCAAGCCTATATGATAAGACTATCGGGCACATCAGTGCACCCCTTTAAGTCTAAATACCCATGGTAAGTGGAGTCACAAAGGCTCTCCCCACAATGGATTGAACTCCCAGGATATCTGTAAGTCTACATTCCCATAGTAACCTGGAGTCCAACCTTGGGACGCTGACATGAACCTCCCCATTCTAGGTATTAAGGGTGATAAATTGATTTTCCATTCAATAAGGAACAATGATCATTTGAAGGAATCATATTTGCTTCTCCTTTTGATGAGAGGTGACATTCCTACCCTTTTACAGAGCACATTCTAGGGGACTCCCACTGAGGTAAGTCCCTAACCTTTTGAGGGCCGATCTACATGGCCCCCAATGTCATACCACATTAAATGGTTCATTGCTCTATTCCCTCACCCACTGTCACCTCATCTGATTCTATTGTAGGCCCTTCCTCTCCCATCAGTGGGAGAGGAGGTGTGTGATTGGTTGGATCTCTCACATCCTCTTATTTATCACACCGAGTATGAATCATGTGGGATTAGATATTTGTGATGATCACAATATCCACAAAACCAACCCATCCTGAACTATGAGAACTCTGATTCTTGGTTAAACTAGGATACATAGGATGCCTTCTTGAAGACCCAATCTCAAAAAGGTGCTCTTCCAAAAGGGTTGACCCAATCATGTTACCTCAAATGGGTAACTCCCATGCATAATCCCCAAGTTTCACAAACTATGTGGGCTCTGATTCCTCTTCTAAGGATACGTAGGAATCCTATATTATGTGTCTGATCCCAATATCGATCCATATTTTGTCCCCCCTAGATGAAAATAAACTCTAGATCACCTTATTGCATGGCTTAAGTTATCATTTCCCCCATATCATCAAATCCATGTATGCCTATGATGATCCTGCAAACTAGGGGTAGCCAATGGATACACTCTTTGGGGATGAACCAAGGATTCAAGAACATATGAACACGACTTAAATATATAAGAGAGTCTCAGAATAGGAAATAATTACCCCCAAAAGGGTGTGATGTTCCCAAACTCCCATCCTCTTGACCAATGGAGGCCTTAAGTGTCGTTGTCCAAATTGTCATCCAACGAGCACCTAAATTTGGAAAGAAAGTCCATGAATCATAGATACTAGGGATGTTGGGTGTTTTTGGCTCCATTAATAAACCCAATAGAGACCATCTGAGGAATTTATATCCTAAGAGGACTGATTGAAAAAATACTTGACCCCATGAAATCACCCGCTGGAACCATTTTACTGTGGAACCTCCTTCATAATGCATAAGGGATAAACTACCCAGTCCTTTCGGGGTCAATCCAATCCCCCCTTAAAGGATAATGATGTGGATCAAGTCAAAAAAATGATGGTGACGTGAAAGTATCTATAATAATGGATGAATGATCATCACCCGTTGGACTATTATTTGAATTTTCCCCAAACCTGTGAATGCACCGCCTCGAAGGTCGAAACAAAATGGTGAACCTGATGTGAATCCTTAACCAAGGTGGCAGTTTCACCCCACTCAAACCCCTTCACCTCAAAAAAAGGGGAAGGGGGACAATATGAATCATAAAATATGCATATGATCAAGAGATTCTATATTGATGGGGTCTTATTGTATGTAGATGTCATATATATATGTTGTAGGTTTCCACAAAGCAACCTTAGATCCAAATGAAATCCTGAAAACTAGTACAGACACGCACCTGAGTGATCCCGTAGGTAGATAAGGCCCTAAGGAAGAGAAGGACCCTCTTGCCAACCTAGCTTCTTCAACAATGGGTATCCAACATGATAATAAAAATACTACCACAAAACTGGCACTCTCCCCATAGTGGAGGCTTCAAGACAAGCCCTCCAGTATGAAAAATCTCACCAACTGCCCCTTAGCTGCAGATGCGCCCCAACAAAAGGCAGCCTTAGTGGTCATCTAGAACCATTTCGAGAGTTTTTCCCTAGAGCCTGACAACGAGTACCTCCCTTATCTTAGGGATGTAGATGAATTTGATGCTGACAACTTCATCTCAACTACATATGGGTCCTACTCATGGGCCACTACTAGAGAACATCTATACTAACACCAGGCAACCAAGTCTCCTCAATCTAAAGAGGATCTTATGCTGAGGGCACCTGTTAAAGTCCAGAAGACCTAGGTCCCTCGGGCTGCCCACTGAGGGAAGCCAATATATAACCAGGAACAAGCTATCACCCTGGTTCCTAAGGAGAAACTCTGCTGTAAAAATGAGATGGCATTCAATGGGAAAACATACAACTCTTCCCCCTCTACTAAAACCCACCATAGAAATAGGGTGGCACAATATGATCACGTGAACATTCTTGTTAGTTCTCTTCAATCCTGCCGTGTAGAAAAAATAGAAAATTATAGTCAGATACAGATATATGTCGATGAAAAAGAAGCCCATCATCCAAATAGGACGACAACAAGCTATAGGAAGGCACAAATACCTGCTGATGCATATCAAGCCTAACATCCAAATAGTGAGGTAAGAAAATATGAGTATAGTCAAATTTCTACAGATGCATACAAAGCCCATGTCAAAAAATACAGCAGCAAGTGAGAAGATGAAAATTCTAGCTTATAGATATGAATACCACCAGTTAAATATGATGGAAACTAAAGAAGACAATCGATGGAAAACTCCTTCCTCTTTTATGACATAGGAGAACTTCTAGTATACACTGAAAACCTATAGAGGATCAGAGCAGGCACAAAATACTACTTTGACATAGGAATGAGACTTCATACCAGTTCTAGGAAAAGTTGTATCACAAAAAATCCTGAAAATGATGGAAGATCAAACGTCGATTCCAGACCATATCCTCCAAAAATGCCAAGATATTATTGCATCAGTAGAAAAAGCAAGGAACCAGGTCCACAATCCAGTTTTCTCGAATGGAATGACTTACTCGCAAAATGGGTTAGTAACTTCAGAGTAGATATGCATACCTACTCCAGTCCAATAGGGTCGACGACAATATTCCATGATACACGAGCAACCGAATCGGGAACTAATATCTATTCCAACCAGGGGATGCTGGTCAAATGTGGTGGCCACTTTAGGGCATACATATATCACTACCAAAACCCAAGATGTCCTTCGGCGTATCCCGATGACATCATGGGACCAAAAATATAGGGTCCCATATATGAAGGTCGTTACTAATAATAGGCAGCCCCGATTACCCACAAGAGAGCATCGAAAAAAGAAATGTGCCAAAGGCAACCAAAAAATGAAGAGAACATACATGATCCTGCTCTGCTAGAAGATAGTGTTCTTGATTCCCTCAAACATATATCAATAAAATATAAAGACCCTATCAGTCCATTACCAAATAATGGAGGTGTAAGTAGTAGTTGCGAAGCCCCTCCCCGTAATTTTGTTACCATTAGTTCTAAAGGTCCTCCCCAAAGCAACCACGAGGGCTTACTCCATAGGCCAGGAATGATTGATCACAAGAACCTATATCCTGATATGCATCAGGGTATCCCTCCCATTGACCTGAAGATCAGACAATAAGAAGGTGCTTACCTTGCTTTCATCCACCCTAACGGTCCTCCTTAGGGTATATGCTATAGATATGCTTCTCCCTGTATTCAGACATCTATTCATGATGATAATTCTCGCCATGATGACATTCATTGTGAAGGACCTCCCCACAATAGAAATTGTTGTGAAGTCCCTCCCCATAGTAACATTAAGCAATGATAAGGTCCTCCCCTCATTGAAGTACATCCTAAAGGCCCTTCCTAGGATGTACACTGCATAAATTCTCCCTACATCCAGATATCAAGTTGTGACAATAGTCCTCACCATCATAGCAGTCATCGATAAAGTCCTCCCCTTAATGACATCAACCAGTAAGAAGGTCCTCCCCTCACTATAGTCCACCGTGATGGTCCTCCCCGGTGTATATGCCACAGGGAAACTCTCCACAGGTGAGCATCAAATTTCAATAGTATCCCTCGCCATTGTAGCACCAATTGTGAAGTTCCTCGCCATAATCAAATTTCATACTAGAAAGAAGGCCCTACCCTTGCTGGAAAAAATATGAGAAAGCCCTCCTATGCTGATTCACTCATAAATATGGATTCAGACATATGAGACACTCTATCTATGACATGTGATATTCTTTCTCAACCAGAGGATGGTCTGGGGACATGCTCATCTTCTGATCCACCCCTGCACTATTCACATATCAATGAGGCTCCCACTAGCTCGGTTGCTTGGAATGAAATTACTAAGAATTGGTCAATATGGGAATATCAAGTAGAGGAGTCCCCAGAAGAACAAAAATGAGATATGTTACTCATAAGAAGACAAATAGCCAAGGATAATATACCAGTGATGTATTGGCCTATGACCACTTATCAATTCGACTTGTGAGGGGAGTTGTATGAGGAATGTATGCATCAAATTTGCCTCAATATATGGATAACTATTCACCAGCTAAAAGAAATGTTCTTTTCATATGAAGGGTATGTAGACCATGTCAACATATTAGGGGAGCTTCACCGTCTAATCGACCTGGAAGCCCCCCTGTCTGCAAGGTATCTACAATCAAAAAGAAGAAAGAAAAACCTTGAACTAGCTTGCCTCCATGCACTTCACAAATCTCATTTCCTCATTGGCGATGCCCCATTAGGAGTTCATATTCGAGGATGGGGAGAACATGGAGCTCTACACTTTACCCCACATCCTGTCCAATAGACCTCATTGGAAATGAAATCTTGCAATGTCATTACCCAAAGATAGTAATAAAATGAAATCCCTACTCAGGAAATATGGAATACTCAACAAAAACTAGCCTAGAGTAAGTCTCAAAAGCATCAGGTCTGACGAGATCAAGCCATCAAAAAACTTCTGAGATAGGAAACTGAGAACATCCAACATGCTCCCTACCTAGGGGAATCCAACCAGAAAGTAATGATCATGTCTTTAAAAGCTAATAAATCCCATGTTGATCCATCACCATACTCAGTTAATGCCTACGTGGGATAAAGTGAAATAAAAAATGTAGAAATAGTGGCAGTTACCACCGCAATATGGGAATAGGCCCATCCTGTAGGGTTGGGGGAATTTTTAACTAAAAATTCCCCTATAAGACCAACAAATCTATGCCATAGTGCATCAATGTAAGAACAAGAGAAACCCCTACCCATAGGGATAGGGTTTTTTACCTCAAGTTCCCAGACAATGGACATCTGTATTCTCCCATATGGGAAGAACAATGAGAAGATAGGTCACCCGTTCCACCCCGTCTCATGGTTCATACCCTCCAAGATGAAGACACATTATAAGGTTAGATAAGGGCTCCCTTTAGGTCATTTTTTGCTAAGAAACCCAAATAATACTGTATAATAGAAGGAGAAAGTTCAACAAAGGTCACATAAATCTTTCCTACCATTTAGAAATGGGTACAACACCCCCAATGCGGTATTTATCAGTGAACATGGTAAAGTTAAACCTCATGGATCTCATAGGAAATGATATAAATGGAGAAGACTCAAGAGAATATGGTTCCCTCCTAAAGTCATCCCACACTAAGCTTGATGGTGTGCATACCTAGAGAAAAAGAGCAGTAATAAATTTGGGTGCCCCCTTAGTTAATCCGTTATTACCTCCCTCACGAAACCCCAACAAGGAGAAGAATAAATCCTAGTTCATCTATGACCCACCGTCTAATCACCCTGAGAATGTGTCCCTCACTCTCGAGGAAATATTTTCCAAGAAAGATAAATAAATGAAAGAGATCAGGTGAATTAATGTCAATATGCATCAAGTGAGCTATATTTCTGGATGTGTTCCCCCTGGGGAACGTCAACAGGTGTTCCTAGAAGAGGTTTCCCTACCACAGAAAATCAACCCGGTAAATGAATTCAAGCTTGGATGCCCGTCCAATCCAGCACCGGGACCATAAACCTACTTAAATCCATCCCAAAAAGGACATCAAGAATTACCTCTACTAGAAAGTATCCAGATTATATTCAAGAGAACCCACAAAGGATACCCCTGGCTAGGTATCCACCCCAAATTCTATCATCACTGACACATTTAGATTTGAACCTTTATACACCCACCCAAGATCGAGTTCAACAAGATATTCATAAAGGGATATCGAATACCATAGATAAACTAATAGCTTAACTAGAAGACATGGAAGGGCGGTGCGATCTAATAAAACCAGAGTGAAAACCCTACCCTGATTGGGTGAGAAAAATTCTACCACCATCAAACTTTGGAAACCCTGTATTACCAATGTTAAATGGTTCGGGAGACCAAGAAAAATATCTAATGAACTACGCCTCTTACTGTGATCCCATGATGGGCACTTCAGAGTAGTAAGAAGTAGTAAAACTCAGGTGATTCGTGCGAACCCTGTAGGGTTCAACCTTTATATGGTATACTAGCTTGGTAGCCAACTCAATCATAGGCTGGGAGGACCTCTGGCAACAGTTTCTCTTCTAGTTCAATTCGGAATTACCTAAGACAATGTTCAATGATATCATGAACTTCAAGCATCAATATAATGAAAGAGTTTTAGACTTCATTGCTAGATGGAAAGGCCTGAATTATTCTCTAAATCAACTGCTCCCCCAGGATGAAATGCTCGCTATGTGTATCAATAACATCCATGATGAATTGAAAACACCGCTCATCCCAGTGAAGTACCAAGTGGGTTCCGAGATTTCTCTTCCATTTCCCAAAGGATAGAAGAATCCTTATAGTGGACCAATATCATGTCCTGGGTGGTCCCATCATCCCTAGAAAAAAGAACTAGAAAATTTGAAGCAGCTTCTATCACGCTTAAGCCACCCCCAACACCATATCTAGTCACAAGGCCTCCACCAAACCGTATGGTACCCCCTGGACGCCAATAGCCACCCCCAACTCAGAAAGATGAAAAAATGGGTGCTAAAAGAAATCAGTTTGAGGAATTAATAAATAAATTCTACTCATTTAGGGATGACCAAGTTTGTAGATACTTAATAGCCACCATGAATTGTAACTTTCTCTGGATATCAGAGCCAAAGCGAGATCATGAAGTGGGTCTCAAAGACAGTCCAAATTATTTTCCCTATCACCAGATACTAGGGAACACCATCCATGAGTGCTTCATCTACAAGGATATTCTGCAAAAGATGATAGATTCTGGGAAAGTTAATTTGGTTCCACCGCCAGCACAAGTGGCATATGTCTCCACCTTAGACCCAAGAGAGGAAGAGGAATGTAAACCAGTCACCAGCAAAAAGGGGAAAATATTTGACAGTTGAATGACCCAAAAAACAGTCAACTGAGCTCATGGAATTCTCCAAGAGTAGTTGAAGAAACCAATCATGCCTCCAATATCTCTTGATCCAACACAACCATCATCCTTAGCCCTATA
Source organism: Viscum album (assembly GCA_963277665.1). NCBI lineage: Eukaryota > Viridiplantae > Streptophyta > Magnoliopsida > Santalales > Viscaceae > Viscum > Viscum album. The sequence continues at coordinate 56,489,122 of OY728145.1, read as the reverse complement.
GTCCTCTGAGGGACAGAAGGGCAGAAAGTAGGAGCAAGAAGATGAGTTGGCACCAAAGCCAAAGATAGTATTGACACTTTTGGACTTTATGCTAGAAAAATTGGTACAACAGGAACCACCTTGACAAACAATACAATGGGAACCACCCCAAAAAATGGCACCATCAGAAGAAGACAATTAGAAAGAATCATTGTTAGACCAAGAACTAACCTTCGGCTCCATAAACAGCATTCACTTGATGGACCCATTATCTGATAGATACTATGGTCGCAAACCTAAATTCCCCACATCCAACCAGAGGGCTGGAGGAAGAGGCCATAGAGGCCAAGGGTTTCATGGAAGGCATGATCATGGTAGGAGTCAAATTCATGACCACACCTTAGCTCAAATAGTTAATATTGTGGAAACTCACAGAGGAACCCTCTATCATACACAAGATGAACTGGAATGTTTCCCCACCCCTGCTAGAAGAGATTCGAGCCCAGTCATCTTGGAGTATCCGCTAGAGGAGAAACATATATTCAATTGCCTAAGGCATATAGTCAGACTAGTTTGGCCGAACTCAGAAAGTACCATAGCGCCACCAGCTCTTGTTATAGAGGCCAGACCATCTATGTCCAAAGCTCAAACCCCTAAAGTTCCCATGAAAGAGCATCCATGATCCAGGAAGCACCAACATTTAGAGTAGAAATATGATATTCTAAAGCAACTAGCCTCAATACTAGAAAGTCTATAGATCCTAGATTCCTTGAGTCTATCCACAGACCTTAGGGAGGCACTCATTGAAGCCTTACTAAGTCCCCAAGAATTCGAGGCCGAAGTAGCAGTGACCGAAATCTATTGGACAGAGACCAATCCTGAAGAATTCTATATCGTAATATCCTTCATATAAAAGGATGAATATGCCATCATGAATGGGAACATAAATCCATTATATGTGTCCAAAAAGATAAATGAGATTGATGTTTGAAGAATTTTCATCGACAATGGCTTTGGAGTCAACCTCCTCCCATTATGAACACTTCATTGGTTGGGATATGATGAGGACAGTTTAACACCTTTCACCACAACTCTATTGGGATATGAAAAAAGTGAGCAGAAGCCATTGGGATAGATCAAGCTTAAATCTTGTCTTAGAGACCTTGTGTCTGATTCCGAGTTTCTAGTAGTGTGGAAAAGTATGGACTTCAACATCCTATTAGGGAGGTCCTGACTGCATCAACAAACTACAATTCCATCATCAAACCATCAGTGCATAAAATATTACACTAATGGGAAAAATGAGACATTTCACACTGATAAATCCCCATTTTAATCCTATGAGTCACATTACATATATGTAGGGTTCTATGAACCAAAATAGAAGCACTCTTTTACCAACGATGTTGACTGGATCACTATCATGAATGGATTGGAAATGGCTCTTGCCGATCCCCTCCAAAAGCTTGGGGAAGAGTATGTATTACCCATCAAACAAGTTGAATGAATAAGTTCAAGATCAGATATAGACTCAGTCATCTACATGATTTCTGTTATGGCCACCTAGTACAAAGACACTGAAGAACAAGCTGACTCCTATGATGTCGGGGAAAGCCCAAATGAAGATGCTCCTACTAGTCCTCGGGATCCCAGACCGTTCCTGCCTTACTCACTAAGGCATAAGAAGATTTATATCCCAACATCAGAGAGTTCATATCAAGAATCCTCTCTCCATAAAAAGATAAAGAAGACGACGAAGAAGATGATGAAGAGAATGATGATAAAGAATAAGAACAAGAACTCAAAGATTTCCTCCCGTATTTGAAGAAGGTGTCTCCACCGTAATTGATGAACTTAGGGAGATAAACCTGGGCACTGAAGATGACCCGCATCCTACTCCAATTAGTGTGTATATGCCTTTTGAGGAGCAAGAGGAATATACCTCCTTCCTAAAAAATAATAAAGATGTGTTTTCCTGAAACTACACAGAAATGCCAGGCCTCAATCCTAAGGTCACCACCCATTATCTAGGTCTTCCAAAAGACCATCGTGGCTATAAGAAGGCATCCAGAAGGACCCACCCAATGTATGCTTCCAAAATAGAGGCTGGAGTTGACAAGATAATCAAATCTAACTTCATTTGAGAAGTCTAATATCCGATATGGCTGGAAAACATAATCCCTACTAAAAAGAACAATGGATATATTAGAGTCTCCATCGACTTCAGGGACCTCAATCAGCACTGCCTGAAAGATGATTTTCTGGTTCTGATCATAGAATTGATGATCAATGCGACCACCAAATATGAGGCCCCCTCTTTCATGGATGAATATTCTGGATACAATAAGATTTGAATGGCCTGAGGAAATGAAGAAGCTAATGTTTTTAGGGCCCCTTAGGGAGTGTTCTGTTATAAGACTATTCCCTTTGGTTTAAAAAATGTTGGTGCTACATATAAGTGCACCATGCATCACATTTTCAAGACCTTCCTGGGAAAATTTGTTGAGTGATACATCGATGATCTAGTGGTTAAATCACAACAGTGCTCAAAACACCTAATAGATCATGAAAACGTATTCAAAAAACTTCGACAAGACAATTTAAAGATGATTCACCTAAAGTGTGCCTTCAGAACTACCTCTGGGAAATTCCACGGCTTCATCATACTCCATCGCGACATTGAATTTGACCCTAAGAATAAAAAATACATCCTTGACATGTCTCCACCTTGCAACCTCATTGATTTGAGGGGTCTCTAGGGGAACCTGGCCTACATTCGATTCTTTATATCCAACCTTGTGGGTAAATATTTACCTTTCACCAGGTTAATAAAGAAATGGGTGACGTATGAGTGGGATAATGACTTTCAATAAGTGTTGGACAATATCAAAATATATCTCCTAATACCACCAGTGATGATGCCGCCAGTTGAGGGGAGACCACTCATTTTTTATGTAACTGCATTGGAATGGTCATTAGGCACTTTCCTCGTGTAGAATAATGATGACAACAGCAAGACCAACCAATATTACCTTAGATGAATAATGATCGATGATGAGAATCGATATTCAAGAAGAAAAAATAACTTCCTAGACCTAGTCTTAACAGTTTAGAAATTTAGGCATTACCTGTAGCACTATGAGGTCCATCTAGTCTCCCACTGCAACCCACTCAAGTATATCATCAGCCATCCCATGATAACTGGATGCTTATCACAGTGGGAATTCATCCTGAAATAGTTTTACATATGGTAAATTCCCCAGAAGGACATCAAAGGTTAGGCATTATCAGACTTCCTGGAAGAGCACCCCTAAAAAAACAACCCCGTTGGATGATGAATTTCCAGATGAAGAAGTGTTCTCCATCCAAGAAGGCCCCCAAGCATGGGAAATGTAATTCGATGGTTCTTCTAGAAGACCAATATGGAAAAGGATAGAGGATCCCAAACTAAACAAAGTAGGGTTGAGAGTTATACTCATATCCCCTGAGAAGGCCATCTTACTTTACTCCTTCCTGCTTTCAGAGGGATGAAAAACTAATGAAGCAGAATACCAGTCCCTCATTGCAGTCCTAGAGCTGGTACTTCATGTATGAGCCAAACATATGAAGATAAAAGGTGATTTAGAGCTGGTCATCAATAATGTTAATGGTGATTTTTCCATTAATAAATAATTATTGGCCCCTTTGATGAACCATGTTTGATAAATAATGGAATAATTACCATCAGAACCAACACTGACCTATGTCTCCAAATCACAAAATACTTAAGATGATGCATTGGAAAATGTAGCTACTACCCTAGATAATCCAAACTAGGATGAAACAATTATTATTATTGCCCACTTTCAGATGGTATTTCCATTTATTCAGAACAATATTGAGGAAATCGATGAGATAAGCCCCATTTATGAGCCTTATGGTCACACCACCGGCTGTATGACTCCTTTTCAAATTACCTCTGGAGGGGAGAACTTCTACCAGATAGGGATGGAAGAGAATAGATCCAGAGGCGGGTAGTTAACATTTTCTTTTACAATGGCATAAACCAAGAAAAGGTTCTATAAAAATGAGGCCTTAACAGAGTCCTTCACAGGTGCATCAATGGAGAAGAGACTACTACCATCCTGAAAGAAGTGAATTCCCTAGCTTGTGGAGTGAACCAATCAACAACCAAGCTATCCCATAAAATTTTAAGGCTTGAATTCTATTGACCCACTATGATACAAGATTGTTCCATATTCACCAAAAAGTGCCATTCTTGCTAAGTTCAGGCCAATTTTATTCACCGAACCCTGGAGCTACTCCACACAACTATGTATTACTAACCATTTTCCTCCGAGGGAATGGATGTTGTGGGAAAATATCCCCCAACCACATCCATACAATTCAAGTTTATTCTCACAGTAACCAAATTCTTTTCCAAATGGGTCGAAGCCATTCCCCATAAAGAGGTTGGGGAAAAAATAATTGTTAGCTTTATGAAGGCCAACATCATTACCATATTTAATGTCCCTCATACAATACTGATGAAAAATGACACCAAATTCTACTCTACTGAGTTGGAAAAGTTAGTCCAGGAGTATGGAATCAAATCCAACCATTCATCCCACTACCATGCAGTGGCTAACTAGAAGATAGAGGCTTTCAATAAGACTCTATCCAACATACTCCAAAAGATGGTAGATAAGGATAAGAAATAGTGATCAGAAAATCTCCTTCATGCTTTATGGGATTACTGGACCACGACCCAAACTGCCACCTAGGCAACCCCATACACACTAGTATATGGGGTAGAGGCAGTTTTGCCTATATAAATTCGAGTTCCATCACTTCGTGTGGCCACTTGTGATAAACTTTCCATGGATGAGAAATCCCAAAGACAATTTGATGAGTTGGATCAGCTAAATGAGAAAAGTCTATACACGTTTTACCATTTGGAAGTTTACCAAAATTGGATCGCATGAGCCTTCAACAAAAAGGCTCGCCTTCAGTATTTCCTCAAAGGAGATATGGTGTTGATCCTTAGAACACTAATGATGCTCGGGAATAATCCCCTAAATCTTGAGTCAAAGTGGGAAGGACCATATGTCATACACAGTGTCTATCCCAATGGATCATACTCCTTGATATCAATGGATGGACAACTCATCATGACTCCCACTAATGAAAGGTTTATAATTAAGTACTTCACGTAACAGTGATGCATGTGGTCCAAAATCTATGACCCTAAACCATGAGTTATCATCCTAACCACATGAAGTTAAACTATACAGTATTAGTCCCTGCAACATGACATTAAAATGGGATTCCAATGTACTCACTGCATGACTCTAAACTTCACAGCATAGCATCCTGACTACAAGATGTTAAACCGCATAACATAAATCATCCTAATTTCACAATGATAAACTGCATGGTCCCCAAAGAACTATATGAATCTTTATTCCCATTAATCATTGGGATACGTAGAGATGCCTCAACCCTCGATCTTGGCCCAACCCCCACAAAACATTCCTATATCACATCCTCTATCTCCCCATATTACAAGGGAAATCCTTATCACTCCTTGTTTATCACATAGATTATAAATCATGTGAGCTTAGGATTAGTGGTAAGGATTCCATTATGAAAACAAACTATAGAGGAACATGATAGACCCAACACCCATAGAGAATGAAACCAAAATTCACCTGATCCTATGTCCGAGTCATATCAATACAAGGAACATGTAAAACTACATATGGATTGATTTATACCTTTACAGGATATGTAATAATACTTAGATTTAATATCTAGGCCCAAACACTGACAAAAAAGGGTTCCCTCTCATGTCCCTATTCATGGACCAAACCTTTGTAGGGAAAATTTAGAACTACGTATGGCTTGATTCTAACCCTTGTAGGATATGTAGTGATTCCTAGATTTGACATCCCGACCCAACCACCAATTAAAAAAAATTCCCCTTACTCTGTGCATAGGCCTTGCTTGTATAGGGGAATCCATGAAAGATCCTAACTACATGACATTAAACATCAAGGTTCCTCAAGAGTCATGTGCAGTCTGATTCTCAATGTTACAAGATCCCGAACATGCCACCAATTTCCTGCACAAAAAATTTAAATGAATGATAGAAATTCAAAGTTTGAATTTTGACACTCATAAGGAGTCAAAATATCATTCTTCCCCTTACATATGAGTTAGATCTATGTAGAAGCTTTAGTAGTTCATGACTGGTCACAATCTGGATATTTTCTACAACCTCAGACACATCTTTCCCATTCGTCAAACTCCATACTCCAAAAAAGCTTGGATCCCCATAAACATTCATGGAAATTAGAGATGGAAGGCTAGTGTTCTGTAGACACATTTGTTTGACTATGCACATTATGCCTCGGTGGCTCTACATATGTTTCTTACAAAAATATATTCAACCAAAGGAAAATTCATCCTCAGGAGAGTCCTCTCCTACCTTAGTATGCCTAATGGCTTCCAAGCCCCATGTCATTCCTCCTGATCCAAGGTCCCCCAAGTACTATGGTTTATACCTTCTATCATCACTCATGTATAAGGAATTCCACAATATCCCAACAATGATTAACTCAAAACTATTTATGGTCTTTGTGATAGGATGTCCTCACCAAATGACGCTAAACTGCAAGGAAAAAAGGGTCTCAGTTTCATCCTTACTGCATGAGGTTAAACTGCATGAAATTTGTTTAGGCATAAAATGATCCCTACCATTGATTATGATATTATTAAGTGGTGATATATAATCCTAATAATTTCTTGTTTCTCACACTGAGCATATCTCACGCAATCTTAGGGACCTCAGTGATAGATCCACCATGGAATCATGGAAAATCAGTCTAGGAGTTTGGTCTTAGAAGCACGACCCTAAAAGGAATGTTATGGTTCCCTTCCCCATAAGGAACCTTAGGTCTTGGTCATACGACGTTAAACTATAGGGTACTCTAAAAATGGGATGAATGCCTCACCCTGCGTATGATTCAAATCTACGTAGGGGATTACCCAACCCCATGAGAGAATCATAGCCTGAATGTTTCTAATTCATTCAGATACACTCCTTACATACATCAAAATATTTTATTTGAGTAATATTGAATCTCTATAATCTTTCATGGCCATTGGAGATGGAAGTCTAGTGTCCTGTGAACACCTTTTTTTGACTATGCACATCATGCCTTGGTGGCTCTGCATATGTCACCTACAAAACTACTATCAACCAAAGGAAAATTAATCCTCAGGAGTTTCCTCTCCTACTTTAGTACACCTAAAAACTTCTAAACCTCATGACATCCCTCCTGATTTAATAGCCCTTATAGTCGTGATTTACATTCTCTTTCCTACCCACATCCTAGATATATCAGAACATTTTGGCCCGATTCACCTCTGGTATCTCTTGAGGATTCTATAAAATAAATATACCCCATCCATATGGGTGAAGTTGATTCACGTATGAAAATAAAATACCCCCACTTATTTTTGGGTTTCCTAGAAAAGTTCATCCAAAGAAATGTACCCTTTCATGCTTAGGTGCACCCATTTTTAGAGACCCTATGTCGTGTTCAGAAAGGCCCCAATCTCCATAATCCTTCATGGCCATCGGATATAGAAGGCCAGTGTCATGCAGACACCTTTGTTTGACTATACACATCATGCCTCAATGGCTCTCCATTTGTTTCATATAAAATGACCATCAATCAAAGGCAAATTCTACCTCAAGAGATTCCTTTCCAGTTTTCGTACACTCGTATGCCATTTATCTCCCATATCACTCCCTATATTTAGAAAACACCCATGGATAATGGATTACATATCTTTACTTTTTTGAATGCCTAGACATGAAATGAATTTTTAATTGAACTGATGAATCATTTACTCTCCTTTGGTTAGAGAAAAATGATCTCCCATAATAGGTGTCAAGTGTCCTGGTTGTATGATGTTAAACTGTACGATTCACCGACCCTCCCTTACACAAGTGAAATTAATGTGGGAGTGGTTTCCAATTCAAAGAAAATAAAAATGACCCTAATAATTTTGGAAATCATTCCTCAGATAGGCCACCCACTGTGGCCCCCAACCTCTAAAAAACCAAAGTGTTATAAATCCTCCTAGACCATCAGAGATGGAAGGACAATGTCATTCAGACATTTTTGTTTGACTATGCACATCCTGTCTCGGTAGCTCTACATTTTTCGCCTACAAAATAACCATCAACTAAAAGAAATTTTTTTCCCTGGAGAGTCCTCTCATACCATTATTCGCCTAAAATGGCTCTCAAGCCTCGTACATATCCAAACCTCACAATGTCAGGGTCGAGAAAAATACCTCTTTAATGTCTAAGATTATTAGGACATTCCTAGCTAATGAATCCCAAATTGTGCCCCCTTCCTCATTAACTTTGGTCAAAACTACCAAAAACATCAGTAATAAGTCTGATCAGTAGGACTATAAACCTCCAACGAAAGAGATGTAATACTTGCTAGAGTGAAAACCCACAATGGGAACCCCTGGATAAAAGTCGAGTATCAGCTCGTTAAACCTATACTATGTATGGTTTGGGAAAAAAATGTGTTGGTCTTTCAAATACTCAAAATATACATAAATATTGTTAGGTCGAAAACCCGCAAAGGGTGGCCTAAGAAAAATTTATGTTATACCCATTAATCCCATATCAAATAGGATTAGTCACAAATTAAGGTAATAATAAAAAAATATGCAAAAGTTCATGAGGTTTTCCATGAAACCCCAACAATAGTTGAACTAGGCTCGCTGAGTCCCATGGATCAGGCAAAAATTAGAGCCAGATTTGATTATTTAAATTTATCAGTTTCAAATCACGGTTTAAAATTTACACCTGATTGAAATGATGCTTATATGATTGATTTTGATTAATGGAAATTATAGGAAAATTAAAAGAAGAAGTATTGGGAGGCCAATTAGTTCCATTAAGTTCAACAAATGGAGGAATATCCCCAATTCAGAGTCTCTCTATAGTGTCAAAATAAAATGGGTACCTCATGATTTGGGAAAGTTACAGTAAGGCTCTTCTCACTCTTTCCAAAAAATGGAAAGAGACTGCCACGAGCCGCCAAGAGTTTTCTCTAAAGAATCTCTCTCATCCACTTTAGCCTTGACCACTGGGCACACGCATTCCATAACGAATTTAAGGTCCCACCCTTTATTCTAGATATCTTCTTAATTAGAACCCGAAGAGGCCAATTGAGCCTTCAGCCTTATAATGCTAACCTCTCATTCTCATAGATATTCCTTTTGGGTGATCACCAAATCGCGAGCCTTCACCTATTTAGCAATTAGGTGATCGAGTTCCTCCAAAACATATCAGAAGGTCGTTACCTGATGATGGGAAGAATTGAATTCGGAAAGTTTATCCTCAAAGAAAGTGATATCTTAATGGGCTATGAAAACCTGGTAAATAAGAAGATGTAGATGCTAGTAATCAAAGAAAACATAACCCAAATCAGTAAATAACTGCTGGAAGTTGTCAGTATCGTTAGTAAAGCTATCCATAGGTGTTTCCATGGAAAGGGAACATAATTGACGCCATTCATGTTTTTTCCCTGCCTGATGCCTCCCCATGACACCAAGGCCTTGGTCCTCACCCGCTGCAACAAGTCTATAGGAAATAAGTATCATTACAAGAGTGGGAAGGTACCTAAGGTTGGTTACCCAAGATAGGGGGATCTCCTTACCCTCAGATGGTTTGACCACTGAATCCATACATGGAGGACTAGCCGCAGTTTTTGGGGTATCCAGTGACACTCTTCTAGGGCCAGCCTCATTAGAGTCATGGGTAGTATTCACAGGAGAGGAGTAGTTTGAATCACTCCCCACCGATATAGGCCACACCGATGAAGCTCCTTCCAAACGCATCTGATGATGGATTGAGCATATTCTCACTATAGATACATGAATATAATACGTATAAATTACACTCACCATAGTAGAAAGAATATATGGCATGACCATCATGGTCAAGACAGGGTGAAGGATGGTTAGAGGCTTCTAGAACCATTGAACTGTTCTCCCTAGCACCCCATCATGATAACATCCCACCGATAGTTGAGAATATTCCAGCGATAGATAGGGGGATCCCGTCGTATTGGGGATGATAACCTCTATAGAGAAACCTTACCACATCATCATAAGCCATAAATGGTGAAGAATTATGGGATGAGATTCTCCCCTTATCTAAATGGAAAGAAGAATTGCAATTTTTTGAAGGCACCCAAATTTCTTGGAGAACCGATAAGGGAGGTATGGCTCACAAATGGCCACTAGATCTATATGAGTAGTGAGCATCCCATCCTAAAGTGCAATAATGTATGAGCGCTACTCTAAGGAACTACCTCTGTCACCCCTTAATGACCCATGAGGGGTAAGGTGCGGTGAAAATGAGAAGTGAGAAGCATCATTCAGTAGCCTGACTGCATTGGTAACGCTTAAAGTCATGGGATTAATAGTGGTAATATTGTGAAGGGTAGGTTAAAAGTCGAGTGAGGAAACCTCGTAGTGTGTTGATATTCATAACAAGGGAAGTGTTCTTCTATCCACCCATACAGGAATTGAAATGGTCCGCTAAGACGATGCGAAGGTTTACCTTCTTGAGTCTTCCCCAAAAAACTCATAAAGTCAGGAAAGAGTAGGAATGACCAGATTAATCGGTCGACCCTCTTCCAGCACAACCGCCATCATCAGAGTGAAAGACATGACCTCAGTATATACATCACATGATGGGAATAACTATCCACTAAAAAACATGGCAAAAAAACCTGCTAATCTAAGCATAGGTGGAACATCCGATTGAAGCTCATATCCCCAGGTAGTATATCATCCCGCTTCGAGGGTGGAATAATATGACCCTGAAAAATATTGGGAATGACAGGATAGATGAGTTCAACTATGGAGATCTCTTAGCCTAGGATTATTCACATGTAGAAATGACCATATCAAAGCCTCAAATGGGATAAGAGAGCGATCCTGGAGGGGGTGATCAAGGAATCCCTCAGGCATAACTAGTAGGATCCTTGTCAATGAGGACACATGGTCGGTATCATCCCAAGTAGTATCTACTGGAAGAAAATCTTCATATTTATTTCCAAGGATGGGGAGCCCTCCGAGTTGGTGGATGTACCATAATCTGATTCCCACCTCCCCATGTGACAAATGGAAGGTATTGGTGCTTGAACACCAATAGCTCAACAGTTGAGGAAGGATTTTTCCTAGAGAGAAAACTATGAACTGGGAAACCCAAGATTCCTAATATAAGTTCACTGCCTACAACTAATTGGGGGACTCTAAAGAGGTTTGGTGTACCCAAAATTCCCAGACCCATTCATCAGAGTAGCATCCTCTATCTCGCAGATCCCATTTGGTGCTCCACCCAACATTAGGGTTTTCTCGGGAAAGGTTGATAATGGACGGGTACTCCTGGGTGACTAGTCTCAAGGCAGTGTTATGACACCTGTGATTTCCCTAAGTCCATGTCGAGCCTTCTAATATGAATAAATTCTATTGAATCTGAGTAGCTATGACCTCTATTATTGAGGAAATATTGGCCTGATCAAGACCTTGTGCTTCCCGGAGAATGAAAGGAGTATTATAGTCATCCAATGGAAAAAGAAACGTCATCAGGAATACCAAATCCATAAAGTGGAAAATACACATACAATGGGTAATTTAGGATCTCTGGCATAAAGAGATATTTTAAGAAGATTTCATGAGTAATAATGTAGGATCAAAGATTCTACTCACTTTCCTCAACCATAGTTTCCATCATCTTGGTCTATTTTTTCCAAAATATGTGGAAGAGCCATTACAGTTTGCACAGAAAGATTCAAAAGCCTAGAAAAGTCAGTCTAATGAGAAAATTATTGGATAAATGGTCACAAATAAAATGGAAAAAGGACTTAAAAGATTGTATTCATGGGGATCTATCTATTACTCCTAGAAATGCTACACGACATACATTTCCCGCGTACTGACGGTACACTGAAGCAATCCCTGCATACTAATGCAGTAAGCAGAAACTTTATACCACGCGCAGCCATGGTATGTGAAATTCTTACAAGGCACTAGCCTGCGGAGCATTGGAAAACAAATAGAAGGGTTTGCAGAAATAAGAAACCACAAACCAAGGCCTCTCCATGCTAATATTCAATGTTGCTATTTAAAAGTTTAAGTTCATATTACTAAGTCTTAAAGTTCAGTTTGCTAGTTTAAGTTCGATGTGCAGAACACACAAACCGCGTAGCGTTATCCTACGCAAAGGTCCCGAATTTAGTTCTAAATTATGCAACAAAATTCGTGAAACCCAAAATCTAGTTCATGGGTAGAAGAAATTTTTGAAGAGTTTGGTTTGCAGCACGCACAAAGCAGTTCGCGAATACAGAGTTTGCAAAAGAGACAGTACAAGGATACAGAGAAAACCGAGGGAGAGTCGAGAGCACTTTTCACCTTGAAAAATGGTAAAGGAAAAATGACTTGGTCCCATATAAATATGTGTGGTACCCTCCTACCGGAATTATCTATTCTACCGCAAACCACTTTAGTTTAGGACTGCTTCTACATTGGAATAATATTCTCTTCATTCTAAATGGACCCCATTCCGATGGGGGGCATTTGTAGGGTCTTTAAAACTTCAAAAAGGGAAGAAAATACTCCCACAAGAACTTTTCTGAAGGAAGGAAACATTATTACAGGTCAAATGAAGAAAAGAGATGAAAATTGAGTTAAAAACTTCGAAATAAACTTGAAGAAATTAAATTTCTCAAAGAGTTTTAAGTGACACACGTACCATCATCATGAAGGGTTCACATAACACATGAACCGCAAACCTTCAGTACGTGGAAGAACCCACGAGGTCCTGGCCCGTGGAGCAATGGAAAACAAACTTGGAACCTACGAATCACATCGTTAGTGGAATCAATCATGTGAAGGCCATCCACAAACCATCTCGCAAACTCAGCATTTTGCGGACATAGTAAATCGACAGGGTTCTAGAAACCATGACTCACAAACCGAAGCCTCCGCAAACCCCAATTGACTGAGTCTTTCATGGATCACAATATCTCTTCATGGGCATCCACAAATGGTGCCTCATCCCCATAGATATGATTTTCCCCAATGCTCTATAAAAGGATCATAGGGGGAAGAAGAATAGGAAGAATGAAGAAAGCACAGAGGAAACCCTAGAGGTTGGAAGAAAGAATTCAGAGAGGATTTTGGATTCACTTTTGAATCATCGACGAAGTTCAAACTGAAAATCACGTTTCCACATGTATAACCAACTATGAACTATAAAAATAATAAACTTAATAATAATGGGAAAAATATGAACTTAATCTGTGTCATCATGGACCACAATTTCATCACAGATGAACTCCCCACAAATGATAGGTTCTAGGACCCTCCTTCAATATAGAATCTCACATACTGTATCACTATGCATATTGAACCCCGTGCCACATACTACATCAGTATGTAGATGAAACCTGAAGTGGCGTGGCAGACTATATCTAGGACTGTGTACCACTAGGGTGCATGGTGGTTCATACCCAAGCCCGCGTACTGCTTTGGTACATGGATGAACCCTCTACTTGTATACCACTATGATATGCAAAGATCTCCCCATATCTCAAGAGAAAATAGTACGCAGAATGGGGAGTCTTTGGGTGTCCTTACCTATGGATCTAATCTCGCCCCTCCACTACCATCCAGTCCTCCATAGCTTTTCCACAAACCAGTCCCCCGACATCAGGCCAAAACCTCCTACAAAGCCACCAAACCCATGTGATCAGACCATTCGGTTCATTAGCTTTCCCATTTGAGTCTACGTACCCATGGTAAGCAAAGTCATGAAGGCTCTCCCCACACTGGTTTGGACTCCTGAGATATCTGTAAGTCTACATTACCATGGTAACCTAGAGTCCAACCTTGGGATACTAATGTGAAACTCCTTGTTCTAGGGATTAAGGGTGATCACTTGCTTTTCCATTCAATGAGGAATGATTATCAGTCAAAGGAATCATATTAAATTCTCCTTTTTATGAGAGGCGACATTCCTCCCCTTTTCTAGAGTGCATTCTAGGGAACTCCCACTAAGGTAAGTCCCTAACCTTTTGAGGGTCAAGCTGTATGATCCCAAATATCATCCAACATTAAAGGGTTCATTGCTCTGCGCCCTCGCCCAATGTTGCCTCAGCTTCTTCTGATGCAGGACTTCCCTCTCCCATAAGTGGGAGAGGAGGTGTTTGGTTGGTTGGATCTTTCACATCCACTTGTTTCTCACACTGAGTATGACTCACATTAGCTTAGAGATTTGTGATGATCATAACATCCACATAACCAACCCATTCAGAACTATGAGAACTCTGGTTCCTGGTCAAACCAGGATATATAGGACACTTTCTTGAAGGCCCTAGCTTAAAAAGGGTTCTCTTCCAAGAGGGTTCACCCAATCATGTCCCCTAAAATGGAAAAATCCCATGCATATGCCCCAAGTTTCCCAAACTACGTGGGCTCTAATTCCTCTCCGAAGGATATGTAGAAAGACCATATTTTGGGTCAGATCCCAACATCTAGCCATCTTCTGCCCCCCCTGGATGACAACAAACTCCAGAGTTCCATATTTCATGGATTAATTCAGCATTGACTCCGTAGCATCAAATCCATGTATGCCTATGATGATCCTGCAAACCAAGGGTAGCCCATGGATGCACTCTTTAGGAATGAACCGAGGGTTCATGAACATATAAACATGACTTGAATCTATAAGAGAGTCCCATAATAGGAAATAATTCCCCCCAAAAGGGAATGATGAGCCCAACCTCCCATCCTCTTGACCAATGGAGTCCTTAAGCGTCGTTGGCCAAATTGTCATCTAATGAGAACCTGCCTTTGGAAAGAAGGTCCATGAATCATGGATACTAGGGACATTGGGTGTTTTTGGCTACATTAATAAACCCACTAGAGACCATACAAGGATGTTATATCCTAAGAGGACCGATTTCACAAATACTTGACCCCATGAAATCACCCTCTAGGACCATTTGACTATGGAAACTCCTTTGTAATGAAGAAGGGATAAACTACCTAGTCTCCATAGAGTCAATCCAATCCCCCCTTAAAGGATAATGACACAGATCAGGTCGAAACAAAGATGGTGATAAGAAAGTCTCTACAATAACAGATGAATGCTCGTCACATTCCAAACTATTCTTTAAAATTTTCCCAAACCCATGAACGCACCACCTTATAGGTCAAAAAAGAGATGAATAATATGAACTTGCACAAATTGAGGAAAAAATTGAGCTTCCATCACTTATTTAACATTAAATTTATGAATCCCATTGATTGTGTTGTCAAGCGTGTCAAATTATAAACTGTTTTACTAGAATTTCTATAGTACAACAGGAACCCTAGGTCATGTATCAATAAAAAAATAGATCATTAATTTTAAAATAATTATTTTGATTATAAAAAAGGGTATTGATATTTTATAAAACATGTATTTTTTTGTTTTAATAAACAAACATATTTAATAAAGTGATAAAAAAAAGTAGAAATTAATAGAATTGATTAAAAATGATCAACCTAGAGAAATATCATGATGTTCATCCTTAATTACTTCAAGAGATAGGGTTTAGATATTTTAATAACTGATTTTTATCACCTATAACTATATTTTCATTGAGTTTATACAAGGATACCTCCTTGGGTTTAGTAAAAAACACAATATGATTCACCAACTACCACTGTTGATAGGGTGATTTGTGATTGACTTTATAACCAAAACTCACCAAGGAAACATATGAAGAACATGAAATATTGTAAAGGTTTGTATATTATTTCATTTTGATATTATGAAATAAATGTAAATATCCATGGAAGTGTTTATGAGAGTTCAATATACTAATATAAACCACACAAACACCCCAATTAAATGGGGGAAGAAGAAGCGGTGAATGGTGTGTGAAACATAACTTGAATGGGTACCCATAACATGACCATATGAGTTTGAGCATGACATAAAAACACATAATTAAATTAAATAAGAATATAGGATGATGAAAAAAAACACAAAAAATTTCAATTTAAAAGACCATTCAAATAATACAAACATGAATCTCTAGATTTATATCATGTTCTACCTCGAGTTATCACAAGGAGTTTAAAATTACATATTACGGGAGAAATACATAAATTTTAAATAATCATTTCCCAAATCCTCAAATAATACCCTATGGTAGATAAATTTTTTATAATGAGTGTTAGGAGTTATTTTATGGAAGATTACATCACAATTTTCACAAAATAATTCACGCACCTAAGGGACAAGGTTACTATTTCTAACATACTTTCTATATCAAATTTTTACAACTATTTAACTAATTTAGTAACCAAATATTGATTTTAAATTAGGTAGAGAGATGAGAATTCAAGTTAGATATACAATGAATGTGTAATCATCCTAATTGGAGGTTCTAATCCCAATTCATGGCCCAATAACCATAGGTAGGTCCAATATGTTTCTCCCTAAATGTATTCACTTTGTGGGACTCTTTTGTGCCTCTTGTTCTGAGATAAAGACTTTGTTATAGTTGTATTAATTGAATCCCATTGATCATAGAATCTTAAAAAAATTAATTTTTACATTTGGATGATTGTAGTGAATGTTATGTTAAAATAGTTAACAACTATCAAATTGGGTCACTATGAAATTGTATATTTATAAGAATGTTTTCAAAAAATGAATTCAAAATAAATAATAAGTTAAAAAGGATGTAATAATGAGATAATAAAACCCATAAAAAGTTTAATTCAAATGTATAATAGTGATAATATATTAAATATATTAATGTGATCTCACCCCCACACCTAAACCTTTTTACTCCTAGGCAAAGTCTTATATCCTAATCAAGTACCATTAATAAATCAAAGGTAATAAAACATCCAAGATTATTTTGAAATTAAATCCATCATGTCTCATTTATAAAATAAATTTTCCTATATTTTTTCTTCTCACACATTAAATTTTTTTCAACTTCATTCATTCACCCATGAAACATGTCACAATCTACCTCACCTATAAATTTTATCTCTTTATTCTAGTAACATATGAAAGTGGAGTTATGATCATTTCCAAAAGTTCATGTGATCTTACCATATGAGTTTTGAGATTATAATTTCTATACCAGTAAAAAAGATTGCGATACACAAGTGGACTTCCAATATATTCTTCTGAGGTTCAAGGGTTGGTAGGATTTTATGTTTAAAAACATGATGCATAAGTGGAGTGTTTAATCTCTTAAGCACAATGCATGTGAAAATTCAGAAAGTGTTCATAATGAAAGTACTCATTAAAACCCTCATATAGTTTATCACTTACAAACCACTCTCCCTTTTTTCATTTTGTGTGTTTCTCAAACAAGAAATGAATAATAATGACTAAACTTACTATTTTCTACATTTCTTTTTTTTCTTTTGTTCTATTTTTTATGCATAAAACTATTGTTTTCTTATCTAAAATTTTTATAGATAAATATGTAAACATGTATAAAACAATGATATAATATAGATTTTTAACCAGATACCCAAAAAAAATGTAGGTACTCTTTCACTCAAACAATAATAAGGAATCATTCCCTATAATTCTCATAGAAACACCCTCTCCCCCACAATTTCTGAAAATAAAAAAATAATGTATACAAGATATGGGTAGGTATGGATAAAATAACTTGTAATATTTATACCTAATAGGCATTTCATGGTTTATAAATCTTAATAAGAGTAAAATTTCAAGGTGTCCTTAAATATAGGTAAATTTTACAAAGGGGTTTTCAATGAATGATGGCCTCTATCATGAATGTAGCACACTAAAATATTATTTCTTCAAATATAATCAAGTTAAGTTATAGTTTTTTCTACATTACCTGACACCCTTAATAAAGTGATTTCATGTAGTGATATGAAACAAAGGTATTATAATGAATCTTGAGTAAGGGATTAAGAATATTGGTTAGTTCTTATGAGGCATGGGTTTCAAAAACCCATTAAACTCTTAATAATTATTTTAAAATAAAAATTCTAGAAAAATATTCCACATAAACATTAATTTTAAAATAATTTTTCCAAAAACAAAGGAATTTTACACTTAATCGAATAAAAAATAAAAAATAATTTTGGATATTATTTTTATGATCAATGTTTATCTAAAAGCATAAAAAAAGAAAAAAGAAACAAAAAATGGAAGCATAATGTTTTTTTTTGTTTTTTATTTTAAATACTAAGAATATTGTATCACCCCCACACAAAAAAACTAAATTTTCCCCAATTTAAGCAATTGAATTAAAGAGAAAAGTAAATAAAGGTAGGTAGAAGAGATATCGTACTATATGGTGTCATATGCGGCATCCAAAAGCCATATTTCCTCCCAGATTCTTTTAAAAATACTCATAGAAGTGTTTAAGTATCTACCAATTTATGGTAATCCCCTAACCACTTTGATCATTAAAGAAAGTATTGCACCAAAAGGTTAAACATTATTAATAGTATAAGGATTGAGCAATCTAGAATGAATCTTACCTGAGTGTACATTTAGCATGGAATTATACATGAGTAACTTCCCACCAATATGAAAATTTCACTAATAAATTATCTCATCATTGATATATTTTGTCTTCTCTTTATATATCTAGAAGTTTTGATATGAATCATATTGAATTTCTTCCAAATCCTAAATCTGTAAATTTCTATGTTCATGAACATCTAAGAGATTCATAATACATTATTTAATATCCCAATATGCATGGTGTTATACCTCAATATATAGGTGAAAAGAATTTATAAACACAATCCTATATCATTACATTACAATTTGGGTTTTAAAATCTATACACTACTCCCAAAGTGCATCATCCAAGTGTAAAATCAAATCTTTACTATTAGGTTGTATCATTTTTAAAAGATTCTATTTACATCCTGATTTGAAATTTATGCTTATCCGTTAGTTTGGGGGTGATATATAGTATATATTTTATGAACAAAACCATACTTATGGAGAGATTTTTTCATGTTTCTATTACAATAATGTAAACCTTGATCGCTAATGATGAATCTTGGAAAACCAAACCTACTGAAAACATGAGATCTTACAAAATCAATAACCACTTGAGATTCATTGGTCTTTATATAATTTTCTTCCACCCATTTAGATATATAGTCATCAACCAAAAAATATTTACACAAACAAAATTAATTTACAAATGGACCCATAAATTCAATTCCACATACATCAAATATCTCAAAGATTAACATGGTTTTGGGGGGTAATTTCCTTCCTCTTAGAGATATTACTTGTGAATTGACATCTTGTGCATGGATTAAAAAATCTATGAGTATCTCTAAAAAATTTTGGCCAATAAATTACTGAGTCAAGACCTTTTTACCTGTATGTTGAGAGACAAAGTGGTCCCCACAATCCAGAGTGTGTAAGAATCTCAAAACAGAGGTGAAATTATGGTCACAAACACACTGATGAACAATCTAGTCACTAAAAATTCTATACAAGTATGATTCATCTAAAATATACCATCATGAATCATGCTTAAGTATTTAGGTTTTTTAAGTGCTAAAATATGTGGGGACCCCAGATGTTTCTAAAAAATTTATAATGTCCCCATACCAATGGGTAATGTCCACATCATCATAAAGGTGAAATGAGGGAATAATTAACCAATGGGGAGGGGTGAGTCAACATGATGGCCAAATGGTGTAGAAATAATACTAATGTGGTCATCTACCACATTTTCTACTCCTATCTTATCCTGAATATCTAGGTCAAACTCTTGGAGGATGATTGAAAAACATATTTCATGTATATATTTTATGTATTAATTTGTGTAATTAAATGAATAATCATTCCATTATTGGAACAATTTGACTTGTTTTATGTTTTATGATAGGAAACAGAATATTTATGAAAAATGAACAAAAATAGAAAACATTACATACTAAAGGAACCTTAGCACAGTTTCACTTCACTCACGGCGCAACACCAGATTTTTGAGAATGAAGGAGTGCTGTAAAACTGATGATTGTTTACATGTTGTGTACTATAAGTAAAATTCATGATCACATTAGATGAGGAAGATCCCTTATGGAAAATTCATGACTTCATTACATAGCATGAAAATTAAGTACTCGTCGTGAGTCTATCTTACACATTGTGTAGTGAGTCAACTGGTCAAAACAACATCCGTGGATTCCATGTGGCAGAGGAAAAATCGGATCTAGGGAACACGACATGAAACCCCAGTACAAATTGTATACTCATTGATGTGCAAAAGAAAATTAAATGCAGCATAACATGGTTTTTGATCAAGAGTACCTATAAATACTGACCTCCAGCAGCCTTCCAAGACACTTTTGGGACGAGATGAAGCCAAGTACACTCGATGACAAATTCCTTTAGTGTTATTTCATTTATTTTCTTTTCTCTACAACATCTCCCCTCTACCAAATCATCTCTCTTTCCCCATCCATGGAGGTATATTTTCCTTGAGTGATCGAGAATGGGGGAGGTTGGAATAATGTGCTTGATTGAGTTATCTTGATTCAAATTAATAAGATCCATTATTCTCTTTGAATTTGGTTTCAATTTTAAATACAGTTTTAAATTCCGAATGTGGTTGTGTGAGTTTTTAATTATGTTAATTTAAATTTCTTTGGTCGATGATCATATATCCCTATACCCAATTATAATCTATATACAATGGAATAAATTAGGGTCGGGTGGTGAGTTCTTGACAGAAGTCAGCACATGTGTGTACTTGCATGTGACATATTGGTTTGTTAGAGATCAACAATTCCTGGTTAGGGATTAATCTAATTAATCAAGAAACCCATCTAAAATTCTACACACATAATAATGACGATAGACCAATCTAGTGCTTTGTATAGGAAAATTATCATCATAAACATCTAGACAAGGGGGAGAGAGGACTCGGTAGATGAATCTCTCTCTTACCAGTTAAAGGAAGAAAAAGGACAAATTTGGAAACCATGATATCACGAAAAACAGGTCTATCCAAACCCTCTCTATCACCATCTTTCACAATTGTTTTAAACCAATCAAATCAGGATGTTTATTTCTCATGAATCATTAAACTTTTATTAAAACCAATTATTTTCATAAAACCAATTAAAAATTGATAACCTTTCTTTGTATGCACTCATCTTTAGGAGATTACTTAGGATCAACTACTATACTATACTTAGGTAATTAAAAAATTGTTTTCCCACTACCCAGGATAGGTATGTGTCAAAGATCATCTACCATATGAGGTGGGGATTTGATTCAGGTTTCTTATGGAGAAACCAAAGGTTAGAGTGATCATAAAACACAATGATTTTTGACTCAAGAAGATATGAATGAAATTTTTCAAAAGAATAAACAATATAAAGAATTTTTTTCTTTGGTTGTGTAGTTTTCCTAGGTAGGGTCAATGGTATGTGAGGAATATGTAAATACATGAGGAGCCCTCTCAAACCTTTGTGATAAAACTTCCCAAACTTCAATGTTAGAGGCATCACACATAAGTTCGAAGGGGAGATGCCACCTTAGTGGTCATATTATGGGAGGTTATGTGAGAATCCTTTTTAGTTAATTAAATTAATCCTCACAATTTTTATCAAAAAAAAATCCACACCTTTTTGTAACAATTGAGATAAGGTAAGTACGATCTTAAAAAATTCTTTAATGAATCCGTGGTAAAAACCAGCATGAATCAAGAAATATAGCACCTCATGAACACATTTTTGAAATATAAGGGAGTAAATTATATCAAATTTTAATTTATCAAATTAAATTTCCTTATTCAAAATGACATTCCCAAGAACTATCCCCCACTTTGATATAAAATGGAATTTCTCATAATTTAATATGATTTTTTGATAAACCAGTGGAGGGAAAACATAAGTGTGGAAAAGAATCATCAAATGAAGTTCCATAAACTATTAAATCTTACACAAAAATATACATACAATTCTCAAGGTACTCAAAAAATATACTCAAAATATAATTCTGAAAAGTACTAGAATAATTACAAAGACCAAATGGAATCCTTATGTTTAAAAATGTTCCAAATAGACAGGTAAATGGTGTCTTTTTCTAATCCTTAATGGCTGTATGGATTTGAAAGTAACCAGAATATCCATCAAGGGAATAATAATGGGACTTAACATACAATATTTCTAATATCTAGTAATGAAAGGTAGAGAAAATTTGTCCTTTTGCATGGGTTGATTTAGTTGATGGTAGTCAATATAGACTTACTAAATATTTTGAACATGTGTTGGAACTAATTCATTGAATTAATTTAACACAACCATTATTCTAGTTTTTAGGCAAAATTTGAACTAGTATAACCCATTTACTATTAGATATGGTATAGATGATCCTGACAGTAAGTAAATTACCGACTTCCAATTTTATAACTTCAAAGAGGGTGGGATTTAATCAGTGTTGAGATTGAATTATAGTCTTATCCTAATCATTTAAAAGTATATAGTGTATAAAAATAGATGGTATAATACTAGTAATATCATCCAATGTCCATCCTATCTTCTTTTTATACTCTCTCAAAAGGTCTATAAGTCTTAATTCATTCTATAGAGAGAGTTTTTTTTGGAAATAATGATGGTAAATTGGTCAATACCCTCAATCTAGTAATATTTTAAATTAGGTGGAAGTTATTTTAATTATAATACTAGTGGTGTTTTAATTTAGGGAAGGTATTTAGGAGGATTGAGGTATATGATAATTTATATCTACTCATGTTTATTCTCTATGTATATAGAATCAATTACAATGAGATTTGAAGAATCATTTAGGGTCATGAGAACCTCAAAATGAACACACTCATAAATTAAAATAATAAATCACACTTTTACAAACCCACACAACACTCTACACATAGATTACAACTGAAATCATCAAATAGAGAATAAGGGGAAAATGAATCATATTATAGGATGAGGAGAGAATATTTTTTATGTGTGTCATTGGAGAGAACTTCTATTGAATAGATACGAAGATTGGAGTTCTATTCAATAGGATGTTTCATAGAATCAAGGACATCGAAACTTATCTTTTATCCCCCAAAATTTATATACAGTGAACTATTGTGAATGTTGATGATTGTATTTGTTGGTTTTAGGAAATCCCTTCCAAGTATGAGAGAAGAATGTCCTTGGGTATGAGTATCTTCCATCTCAATAATGTAGAAGTTTGTAAGGAAGATTATATTCTTCACTCTCACAAGTATGTCCTTGATCACTCCCATTGGATGTGTTGTTATTTTATTGGAAAGTTTCATGATTATTCCCATTGGTTGAAGCTCTCCAACCTATAGTGAAGTATACACAGAATGAGGCATCATATTTATCAAAGAACCTAAATCAAGAATTTCATCAGAAATGAATGTATCACATATGGTTCAAGGTATTGTAAAAGTTCATAGATCTTTACATTTGGTTAGAATAACTATTTATATTAATTATGAGACATTGCTTCCAAGGATGACTCTTTCATTCCCCTCTAGTCGCTGTCTTTGGGTGAAAAGTTCTTTAAGAAATTTGTCTTATAGAGGAATTTGTTTAACTACATTCGAGAGAGTAATGTTAACTTGTACATTTAAATGTATCTAGGATCTCTTTATGAAATTAATTATTAAAATTTTTCTTGGTTTGAGAGAGTATTTGGGGAAAGGGAAGAGGAATGGATTGTTTAGGGGAATCCTCAATGATAAAGTTTTTACCCTTTTTGTTTTTTTTCACATGAATCTTTTGAGGTTGTATAAAGAGATATTTAAAGGGCAGGAAATACCTATTGTGTAAATTCATTGGAAGGATAAAGTTATTTAACACTATCAAGTGTGATATCACATACATTACCTTTTCCCTTGGGATTGGCAATGGGTTGGGATGGTAGTTTCCAAGAACCTTGCATCTTTATCTCACCAATGGTGTTTTCTAGTTGTCCCAATTGATTTTATAGGTCTTTAATAACTATTATGTGGTTTTTTGGAACTAGATATTATGAGATGCCATTTTCTTCACCATTTCCTTGAGGATTTGTTCAAAATTTGGAGGAGGATGGTTATTCTGAGAAGGTGATGGGTAGGAAGGTTTCATACCTTGGCCTTGTTGGTACCAATTCTGTTTAGGGTAGATTGAGTTTCATCCTTGTTGTTAATATGGTTGTGCTTTCCATCTAAGGTTTATATTTGGCCTAAATGGTTCTTTCTTGAAGGATGGTTATTTTTGAAATGGGTACCCATGAAATACTACTGCATAAGACTCAGATGAATCCTAAAGTTTGGGGAACTGATCAAAGAAATTAGTATTATCAGAATAATACCACAGTGTAATAGAACATCTAGAGAGTGTGAATTACCTTGATATTGATCTAATTATCTTATAAGGTCATGAATTTCATCAATTTTATTATCCAATTTTTTTTCTAGGGATGAATTTCTTACCTCATGAATTACTCATGTCGGTGAAATTGATCATTTAACAAATTGTTGTTCATTTTGAGCCATGTTGGCTATTAATTCATGGGTGGTGGTGAGAGTTTTATCAACCATGGAACCACTGACTGCAACATATATCTTTACAAAATACATAGTGAAAATTCCCTCATATAATTATTAAATTACAAATGGTTTACTAATTTTGTGATGGGGGAAACTTGATCAAATTATTTTGAATCTGTCATAATATTCATGAAGTGTCTCTCCTTGTGACCTTTTAATTCCAAAAATTTATTTTATAATGGATTTATTTTGGGAGGAAGGAAATAAATTCACTAGAAAGATTCATTTAAGGTCCTTCCAATCCCCAATTGTGGTATTTAGATAGTATAGCTAGCCTTTGGATATACCATCAATGGAGAAAGGGAAATCACTAAACATTATGAGGTCATCAAACACATTTTATGGTTTAAAGTTGGAGAACACTATATAAAACTCCTTAAGATGTTTATGAGGGTCCTCACTAGGAATATTATGAAATTTAGGAAGGAGGTTAATGAGTCCCAATATCATCTCAAAGTTGGGTAATTCTTTAGGATATTGGATGTATGCAGGTTAGTACTCCACATCCTAGGTGGTCAGTTCTTTCAAGGTTCTATTTTTCACAGACATGTTTTATAGAGTTTGATTTAGTTTGATTTTAGATTGTTTGAGGAACACTTGAGGTTCCTTAAGGGGATCCTCAACGATACTTGACTATCCTACTCGATAATACCTAATTTTTAGTGGATATTATTCAATTTTAGGGTCTATTTCAAACAGTTTTTATTTTCCTGATCGGGCTGTGCAAAAAATTTGTGATTTTTGTTGTTTTTTTATTTTTTAGTAAAATATGAATAAAATAAAATCAATTAATAAAAATTAAAGAAGAAAATAAAATAGAATGGTATATTATAGAACTATAGAGAGAGAAAGATAGAGATAGAGAAGAAGAAACACACAAAAAAACAATAAAAAAATCAAAGGGGAGGGGGATTGAAAGTAGTAAGAAATAAAAATTAAAAAAAATAAATAAAAGTGAAAAAATGATATTATCTCTTAGAAAATGGTTCAAAAATTTGATCACGTTATCGAGAGCATCAAATTAGAAATTATTTTTACTACAATTTATATAGTATAGAAGGAACCCTAGGTCTTCTATCGATGGATACTTCAATCATTAATTTTAAAATATTTTTTTTATTATGAAAATAATAGGGGAATGGAATTTTATAAAGCTTTGGTTTTTTTGTTTTAAGAAGAAAATATATTTCATAAAGTAATAAAATAAATAATAAACTAACAAATTTGATTAATCATGATCAACTAAGAGAAATATCATGATGCTAATCATTCATCGCTTTAAGAGATAGGGTTTAGATATTTTAATCCATTTTTCAACACATAGAAATATATTTTTACTAATTTTATACTTGTATAAATCCTAGGTTTTTTTAGGAAACACAAAATGATTCACCGGTTACTACCAATGATAGAGTGATTTATGTTCGAATTCATAACTGAAACTCACCAAGGTACCATATGAAGAACTCTAAATATTTTCTAGTTTTGTATGTTATTTAATTATGATAACATACAATAAATGTATATTTACATGGTAGTTTTTATAAGAGTGAAATATACCAATATGGACCACACAAACACCACAACTGAAATGGGGATAAGAAGTGGTGAGCGGTGTGTGAAACATCACATGAATGGGTATCCACAAGAATTATCATATGAGTTTGATAATTACATACCAATATATAAATAAATTAAATAATAATATAATATGATGAAAAAAATTCAAAAAACTAGAATTTGAAATATCATTTAAATAATAAAAACACGAAGATTAGGATTTACATCACTTTCCTCCCTGATTGATGAAAAGTAGTTTAGAACTCCATGGAAGAGGTGAAAGACATAGATATTGAATAATTAGGTCCCAAATACTCCAATATTACCCTATGGACTCGAAAAATTTTATAATGAGTGGGAGTAGTCATTTTATGGACAATTACTTCATAATTTCTACAAACATAAGTCAAGCACTTAAGGGACTATGTGACTTTTCAGGGAATAATTTATCCATCACATTTGGTAGGATTTTTGACTAACTTAATCACATAATATTGACTTTAACTTCATTGTATAGGTGGGTATTTTCATTATCTGTCCAATGGAGGTGGAGCCATCCCTATTGAAGGTAATAATCTCTAGATATGGCCCAATTACTATAGGTAGGTCTAATTTGTATCACCCAGAATGCCTTTAATTTTTGGGCCTCTTTTGGGCCTACTTTACCTAGATATAGACTTTGGTATAGTTATATTAATTGAATAACATTGATCATAGAATACTAAAAAAAGTAATTTTCATATTTGGATGAGTTTATTGAATGTTATGGTAGAAACAAAAAACTATTATCAAATTGGGTCATTGTGAAATTGCATATTTTTAAGAATTTTTCAACAAATATATTCAAAATAAATAATTAGTGAAAACAAATTTAATAATGGGATACTAAAACCAATAAAAAATTTAATTCAAAAGTATAAGGGTGAAAATATAATATATATTGTTATGCGATCACCCATGAATAAGTCTAGGTGGTTAATCCTGAGAAAACCAATATATAAGCTACTAAAAATGAAGGAGACAATTCTCAATTTGATTCTACATGGTTAAATTATATTCAAATGAAATTACCTTAAAACTCTCTATTTTATCATACAATTCATGCAACCCACTTTGAGAAATCACAGGACAAGAAAGAGGAGGTTGCATAAGTGGAAACCAAAAAAGAGGATGATCAATACTTCATCCTACTCCCATCATGAAATAAATACCTTATTGTGTAGGGGATGTATTTGGTGTACCCTATCCATGGATTCATCCTCACTAAAAAATAAAAAGTGAAAGGTCAGAAAAAGATCATGTGGTGGTTCAAATCCAAGAAGCTCCACCCACCAACGAATTATGGATAACAACCGGAACTTCCCATCTAGAGACAGTAAAAATACAAGGCCCACTTGGGGGATTAAACCAAGACTTATCTTTATTATTTTTTTAAGAATTTTAATTACATCCTTAGGATTTATTTTAGGATGAAACCCAATGCCTTATTTTTTTGATCTTTAATGACATTATCGTTGTGTTTTAATTGATTGATTTAATTTGGCAGGACTATGATGGCACAAAGAAGCCCCCAAACAGAAAGAAAAAGAGAAAACTGGAGATACATGAGAAAATATAGTTCATTATTGCATTATTTACATTTTAAACTACATATATATTTATAAAATTCTATTTTAAGTTGAAAACTAGAAATTTTATAATCTTTCATTAAATTTTTTCTTCACTTGACTTATCTAGGAGACATGAGTTTCTTAGGAAACCTATGACTAAATGTTTTATATTTCAATTATAATGAGATTAAATGAGTAAATTGGAGAAATAAATAATTTGGATGAATCATGGATGTTAATTTAATGAAACACATTTTGAGGAAATTGGTCGATTCATGTATATGAAATTTCGATTTCATTTTTCATACTTAGAATTTCAAAAATTCATGTGAATTGATTTATTATTATTAGTCATTCCATAAGTTATTTTATAATATAATATGTCTAATTACCAAGAGTATTTATTGACCAAATACTTTTTATTTTATCTTGATCATATTTCTTTAGTGATCTTGGTGCATGAAACATTCTATAACTTTCATTGGAACTTGTTAAACCCATGACTGTGTAAAAAAAAAATTAAAATGGTTGAGTAATTTTATTGATAAACCCTTAACCTTGAAACCACCTTTTACATTGATCCATATGTTAGGACCAAGCTGACAAGGAAGAATATCATATTCAGGTACTGTGTTTTGTTGTCAAGGATGTTTGAAGAGAAAATAAATCACCTAAATTTGTTAAAGTGAAAGATTGGAAAGTTACAATACTTTACATGGTAAATATGATGATGATTTTCTGGTTTTTATTTCACAAATATCATATGTTGTTTAGAGAACCTGTGATGAAAGCCTTACGACTGAAATGGGGAGAAAAGGTTCTGTCAATAATTTTACGATTTGATTGGAAATTAAGATGTCGCTGGATGACTGTGAATCAATATGGTTGGGTTTTCTAAACTATATTTTAAGGTGGTGTATTTTCCTAGTGTTTTCTAAATTTTTTAGGTCCAAAATTTTGAGGATGTTGAGCATAGAGAAATATTTATTTCCTTTAAAAACTTATGAAAATTTGGCAAAGGCATGAATTTCAAGAAGAATAGTTTTCGCAAAGGGTGGTTCTAAAAGGAATGAAGGTTTGACGAAAATATTCGTGATTACAAGACTATAAGAAGTAGAGAATCATGAAAGGTTGTTTTCTGGAAACGAAACATCATAAAAATGAAAAAGGCATGAGTTTTGTGAAGATAGTATTCTTGAAGGGTGTTTTGAGAAGGAATGAAGATTATGATGGTGATCTTTGTAATTATGAAAAGTGAAGCATCATGAAGGCATGATGGTTTGATAATGATCTTTATGAAAACTTCAAATATTAGATGAGCATCACAAATAGAGGAGAACCGTGAAGATATTTTTTGAGTTATCTGAAAATTTTGATGGAGGTAGTAGAGAATCATGAATGGGAAATGATATAAATTTGATTCCACCCTTACTTAATTCCAATAAAAAATAATTAGAATATCCAGAATCAATTTGATTTGATGAAGGTAGAGGATTTCTGTGAAGATTATTTTCTATGCAAGCTTGATCATTTCAAAAATACCTCTAAAGTTTTGACTGATGACAATTCTTATAATTCATGGGTGCTTAATGATGATGGGATATTACACATTTACTTAGTGAGCTTCATGAAGGTAGTTGGTTCCACAAAGGAAATTTTCTTCGTAACGATTGGGAGATTTGTGAGGGAGCTTCACAAACATCAATTTTGGTTATTTGATTTAAGTGAACCGAACTTTCAAAGAGAAACAACTCAGGTCTATAAAAACTTGTAAATCATATTGGGGTATTTGACTAAGTAACATTACAAAGTTTAGTATGTTCTTACCAGCTTCTGGGTAAGAAATTGAAGTTTTTTTTAAAATATCATATCTGTGAAAGTTGATCAAGAAGCACCGTAACTATTTTACATCATTTTTACTAGAAGGAGAACACACAATATTGTATTGTTTATATAGTGATACATGAGTGTAATAGAATATAATATTCATTTCATTCTATGAAAAGGATAGTTTTCTAGTGGATTGTGTGGTATCGGATTATTTGTGAACCATACCAAGGACTAGCTACTCTTGTTGAGTAGTGAACCTTGTAATTTCTTATGTTCCTATAAATTTGTGTTTGAATTTTTTTCATTAGGGAAAGAAATATTTAATAGGAGGATAAGGTTGTTTCGTAAGTAAGGAAACTTAAAAGAAAAAATATATCACTGATTCACCACCTCCCTCTCTCAGTGATACTTGAATCCCGACTAGGCTACTTCAATTGGTATCAGAGCACAGGTTCCCTTTATTTATTATTTATTGAAGTTTTTAAGAGAAGTTGTGATGGAGAATCTGAATTTCATGAATATTAAAAATATTTAAATATTTGATGGAAAGAATTACCATATATATAAAGATAAAATTATTCCTTATATTATGTCTCTTGGTAATGAAGTTCTTGAAGCTATAACAGATGGATTTCCTCCTATTAATGCCCATGTACCTCTTACACCTATCTATAAGAATAATCTTGATAATTATGGAAGAGCTAAAAATTCATTACTCTCATCGCTCTATGAAAGTGAGTTTTTAAGAGTAAAATGTGTTTCCACAGCTAAAGGTATCTGAGATAAGCTGAAAACATCTATGAAATAAATACAAAAGTGAAGAAGGAAAAGCTAAAAAATTGGAGGCTTAAGTATGAAGATTTGAAAATGGGTGAATATGAATCTATTGGGGAATTATTTACTACAGTAAATAACATTATTAGTACTATCAGATGTATTCATGGAAAGTTGGAGGATTCTATAGTTGTTGAAAAGATCTTAAGATCTCCGCCTGAAAATTTTGATGCTAATGTTTCTTTATTAGAAGACAGAGATCCTAAAACATTATATTTGGATGATTTTGATAGCACTCTCATCACTTCTGAAATCAGAATTTAAAATACTATGAAGTTCAAAAAAAAGCTGATAGATAAATGTATTTCAAAGTCAACAAGAAATAAAAATCTAATAAGGATATTGAGGAAGATGATGTTTCTAACTCTGACTCTAAAAACAAGGTATGAAAAAATCTTGATGAAATTTTATCCTTATTTTCTGATAATATGAGAAGATGAACTAGTAAACAAAAATGAAAACTTCCCTTTAAATGTTTTGAATGTGGATACATTGGAAACTTTGTGGCTAATTGAACTCAAATAAATAAAGAAGAATATAATTATGTATAATAAATAAGACCCAGAAGTTCATGGAAGAAACAAAGTGATAAAGATAAATATTTTTCTAGATGGAAGGATAAAAAGTTCTTTAAATCTAAAAGAAGAATATTTTTTTCTAAAGATGATGAAGATGAAGATAGTGAAGTTGAATCCAAAAAATATTTTTCTGAGAAATATAGAGAGAATAATTTTATTTCAACAATGAACAATGAATATTTCAGAAGCAACCTTTCTAAAGAAGAAGAAACACAACTTGAATCTAATATGAAAGAACAGTTGAAAGAATGTTTGAGAAAGATTAGAAGTCTTGAAAAGGTAACTAAGAAGTTTACAGATGAAAGTACCTCATCAAAAAATATAAAAGGATTCACTGATGATAAATTCAATATAGTAAAATAGATTTATGATCTAAATAATTGTTTGAAGAAATAAAATAATCATAATGAACATATGGAAGTAAAGTTGAAGGAAAAAGAATAATATTTGAATCCTTTCCAAAAATAAAATTCTAAATCCAAACAAATGAATATAAGTTTCAAAAACTCTATCTTATAAATTGGTGACAATTTTGGTAACAATGAACCTAATAAGGATAAAAAATTTACCATCAAATGTTGAGAAGAAGGCTGTAATTGGGTCTGAGAAAAATAAATCTGAGAAAGTTATGTATGTGTCTAAAGTTAACAATGCTGAAAAAGCATAAGTTTCAAAAAATCCTAAGTTTAAAAAAATTTATTTTACTTCTTATTTGGATAAGGCTGAAAATAAAAAGAATATTCTGATTGATAATAGAAATGTTGGTGGTTTAGATAATAAATACATGAAGGTTGTTGATAAGCATGTTCATAACTCCAGTCAGTGTGGAAGTTTCAGAGACAAATAATCTTTTTATGGATATTGCTAGTATTGTGGTGGATTCTTACATACAAAAAATATTTTTTGGTTCAATTTTTTTATACTATTCCATAGGTTATTTAAGGCAAGGTTTTAGGGGGAGTCAATCCTCTCAAAAGAAGAATTATAAAAAGAAAGTTCATAATAAATATGATAAGGTTGATGTGAAAGTTGAGAATATGTTACAACCACTAGAAAATATTTGTGAAAGATGTGAAGAACATGGTCATCTTGCTAAGAGTTGTCTTTTTTGTTACCATAAAAACAAAATATTATTTATAACTCTGAGAATATGACAGTAAAGAATGAAAAGGAAGAATAAAAAGCCCTTATTGTTGAAATCACTTTGAAATCTATAAAAGGAGAACAACCTTGGATTCTTGTTATAGGGTGTTATTATCATGTGAAAGGAGATTTAAAGTTATTAAATAATGTGTAAGACTTTAAATAAGTAACATTGAAATTTGGAAATGATAAATCTATGAGAATCAAAGGTGTTGGACTTGCCATCATTAGGAAAGAAAAGATGAAATCCAGGAAAACATTATATGTTGACGGGATAAAACAAAACCTACTGAGTGTTTCAAATTTTTTTGATTAGGGTAACATATTTATCTTCAAAAAAATGGGTTTGTTGTAAAATTAAGGAATATGGAAATGTATTTATAATAGGGCAATGTACAAAAGTAAACTTATTCCAAGTGGGTGAAATAAAAAACTATTGTTACTTGTGTATGGTGGAATAAAATAAATTATGGAATAAAATGCTGGGAAACATGTCTTAGACAAACATGATTAAAATATAAAAGTGAGATAGTGTCTAAGATATTCTTGATATGTCAAGAAGATGAGATTGGTGTTGCACTATTTTAAAAAAAGGAAAGATTATAAATTCTGTATATAAAAAATTTAACATTTGTTTAAAACAGCCCCTATAACTTATTTATTCTAATATATGTTGTTCAATGATAAAATGATCAATAAATGTATATAATTAATTCATCAATTTCATTGATTACTTTACTCACATTAATTGTGTTATGTACATGATATATAAATCAAATGCTTTGAAAATGTTTAAAATTTTCAGGAGAAAAACAGAGAAAGAATGTGAGTATTCAGTGAAGAAGTTGAGAACTAAAAATGGTGGTGAATATAAGAATGATGAATTTGAAAGTTATCTTGAGAATCATGTAATTTGGAATGAGTTTACTTCACCATACACACCTTCAAAAAATGGGGTTACTGAAAGAAATTATAGAAGTCTGGCTGAAATGAGGAGAACTATGTTACATTAACATGGTCTCTATCATTACTATTAGAGGCAAGCCATGAGTACTATTGTGTATATTAAAAACTGATATTTCTATAGTCTAAGTTCAAACATGACTCCATATGGAATGTTTTATGAAAAAACTATAAGTTTGAAACACTTAAGGGTTTTTGGGAGTCCATGCATCATAAAGAAGAAAGGTTGAAACCTTAAAAAGTTTGAGAAAAGAGGTGAAGATGTAATTTTTTTGACAATATTCCAGATGGAAGAGCATACAGATATTTTAAAAAATAGACATGAATAGTTTTTCTATATACTGATGTGAAATTTGTTGAAAATTTGGAAAAATAAAAATAGACTTATGATGATAAGGAAGTTGATTAGGATAAGGAAAGTTTTGTTAACAATTATAATAATGCTGCTGATAGTGGTAATCCTACTCAAGAAGAATAATTATTCTAAGATATTTCAAATGATGAGGATGAAACAAAAATAGCTCATCCTTGGATGAGGAAACAAGTGTAGTCTTATAACATTATTGGTGATCCACATCATAAGGTTCAAACCATAAGAACTTAAAAAGTTTTTATACACACATCTTTGTATTAAAAAGTCGATCCGAATGATGTGAATGGAGCTTTTGAGCATCTAGAATGAGTTTAGGATATGAATAAAGAACTTTATTTGATATAAAATAATGATACTTGGGAACTCATACCCAATCCATATAATAATAATTTTATTGATAAAAAATTGGTTTTCTGAAACAAGATGAATGAAGAAGGAAAATTGACAAAGAACAAGGAAAGATTAATTTGTAAAGGTTACTCACAAATTGAAGGTGTTGACTTTAATGATACTTTTTCTCCAGTGGAAAGGTTATAAATAATCATAATATTTCTTTCTATTACTGCACAATAAAGTTATTTTTTCAAATGGATGTGAAGTCCATAATTTTTAATGTTGATATTGATAAGGATATTTTCATTGAAAACCCATGTGGCTTTGTTGTTGGGAAAGATGAAATTCATGTGTGTAGGTTGAAGAAATCCTTATATGGGATGAAACAAGCTCCAAGGTCATGGTATTACATGTTTGATACTTCCTTAATAAAGATTCGTTTTAATAAAGGAAGAGTTGATAATAATATTTATATCAAGGAAATTTAAGAGTTTTCTCTCATTATAATTGTTTATGTTGATGCCATTATCTTTGCTAAGAATGATGAAAGAACATATGGAATATTTGATAAAGAGATGAAAAAGTTATTTGAGATGTCAATTATGCGGGAAATGAAATAATTTATTAGGTTAAAAATCTTACAGAAGAAGAAACACATTTTTTTCGCCATAGAAAAGTATGCCAAGGGAATTCTTAAGAATTTTGATATAGAATATTCAAAACTAGTTTCCATAATGATTTTAGTGGGAACTAAGTTTTCTAATGATGGATAAGGAAAGGAAGTCAATAAGAAATAGTTTTAGAAGATGATTGAAAGTTTGTTATATTTGAATGGCTCAAGACCCTAAATTTTTTATGTTATTTCCTCTAAAATGATCACACTTATTGGAAGGAAAAAAATTCTAAGATATATAAAAGGCACAACAAAATTTGGAATCAGGTATGATAGCTCATAAAGTATCGACGTTTTTGGGTATTCAAATACTGATTGGGTAGAAAACATTTAGTAAAGTTTTTTTATAGGGAAAAGTTGTGTTAGTTGGCATACAAATAAATAGGATTCAATAACTCTTAAAACAACTAAAGTTTAGTATGTTGCTATCAATCAAGCTGCTACCTAACTTATGTGGATGAAAACTCAGTTGGAAGATCTACTTGTTGAAGTAAAGTTTCCCTTACTCTTGGGATGTGATAATCAAAGTGAAATCAACCTTAATAAGAAATAAATACAACATTCTAATCCCAAACATATTGATGTGAAATATATTTTCATCAAATAGAATGTGGAGAATAATGAATTGAAGTTGGAGTATGTTCCTATGCCAGAATAAGTTTCTAACATATTCACCAAACCTTTACCAAAGGAACTATTTTTTAAATTGAGGTTGAACATAGGCATCCAAACTTTTTATCATCAAGGTTGAGGTATGTGTTTATGTCCCCTATTTCATCTTACCTTTGGATAATGTTGTAAAGTGGGATAATTAGTTCATAAATCTATCCTTATGAAATCATAAATTAAGGGGGAGTTATGGGTAAGATATGAATTCAGCATGTAAGTGTGTGAACTATTCTAACTTTTTGTTGGAGTGGTTATAGGAAACAAAATTTTTGTATTCTAGGGAAGTCACAGAAGTGGAGAAAATTTTAGGAAGAGATAATGCTGAGGAAGAAAGCTGAGGAAGTTTTTCAGGAGTCACTACTTTTGGACAACATGGTTTTTATGTCAATAATTCTAATTTCCTACATAGAGTTAGCTCACATAGGCTTAGAATTGTTGATAAGTAATCCATAGCTTTAGGATATAAAGTTTAGTGATTTATGAATCTTGGTTGACAAAAAAATCCAAAGGGGGAGATTGTTAGTGTTAAGATGACAAGGAAGAATATCATATTCAAGCATTGTATTTTTTTTTCAAGGATTTTTAAAGAGAAAAGAAATCACCTAACATTATTATAGTGAAATATTGGGAAGTTATAATATATTCCATGCTAAATATGATAATTATTTCATAGTTTGTATTTCACAAATATCATAAGTTTTTTAGATAACTTGTGATGAAAGCCTTATGACTAAAAGGGGGAGAAAATGTTCTGCCAATCGTTTTTCAATTTTATTAGAAATAAATATGTTACTAGATGACTGTGAATCAATATGGTTGTTTTTACTAAAGCATATTTTAAGTTGGTGTAGTTTTCCAGTGTTTTCCAAAATTTTGGGGTCCAAAATTTGGAGGATTATGAGTATCATGGAAGATGGAATTCCTTGAATTCCTTATGAAAATATGGAAAATGAATGAATTTTTTGAGTAATCGGTTTCACAAAGGGATTTTCATGAAGGTGTGATGGTTTGATGGAAAACTTCACAATTACAAGACTACAAGAAGTGGAGCATCATTGAAGGTTGTTTTCTAGAAACAAAACTTCATAAAAATGACAAAGGCATGAGTTTTGCGAAGGGTGTTTCATAAAGGAAGGAATATTCTAATTATGATTTTTGTGATTATGAAAAGTGGAGAATCAATAAAACATGATATTTTGATTGTGATCTTTATGAAAATTTAAAATATCAGAGGAGCAACATGAACAGAGGAGCACTGTGAATAATTTTTTTGAGTTATCTGAAAATTTCACTAGAGTCGATGGAGCATCATGAATGGGTAAGGCTATAAATATGAGGCCACATTTACTTCATTAAAAATTAAAATAGTTATAAAATTTTGAATCACTTTGATTTAACAAAGGTAGAGGATTTCCATGAGGTTTATTTTCTATGAGATTTTGAGCATCGTGAAAAGACATATAATGTCTTGATTGATGACAATAATTTTAATTCATGGGTGATTTGTGATGATGTGATTTTCCTCATTAACTCAATGAGATTTGAGAAGGTAGTTTGTTCTGTGAAGTTAGTTTTCTTTGTGAAGGTTGGGAGCTTTGTGAGGGAGCTTTGAGAACATAAGTTTTAGTCTTCTGGTTTAAGTGAACATATCTTACAAAGTGAAACAATTTAGGTCTATGAAAACTTGGAAATCATATTTTGGTATTGGAATGAGTAACATTATGAAGTTCAGAAAGTTATTACAAGTTTATGGGTAATAAAGTGAAGATTTTGTTTGAAAGATCATATACGTCAAAGTTGATCAGGAAGCACCATAACTTTTTTACATTATTTTTTATAGAAGGATCACACACACTATTGGATTGTTTAAATAGTTCTACATGAGTGTAAGGGAATATCCTACTCATTGTATTCCACACAAAATTATTTTTTTTGTTGTAGATTGTGTGGTATTGGATTATTTTCGAACCATACCAAGGAATAACTACTCTTGTTGAGTAGTAAACCTTGTAATTTCTTGTGTTCCTATGGATGTTAATTTGAGTTATTTTTAGTAGGGAAATAAATATTTAATAGGAGATGAGTGTTGATTCATAATTAAATAAACTTAAAATAAAAATATATCACTAATTCACCCCTCCCCCTTTTAGTTATACTTTAATCCTGAGTGGGCTACATCACTTTAATTAGCCCATAAAGACCATGAATGACCTTTTTATGAATGAGATATATTTTGATCCATTTCTATCCATTACTACACTCCTCTTAGTATTTTCATGATATTTTAAAGTTGAAATGTGGGGGTGAGCTAAGTCATGGTGAAAGGATGAACTATATTGTAGTGGAAAAGTGTGGGGATGCTAATTTTGGCATTGGGAAAGGTTTTTTATTCATCTACCATACTTTTATTTTTTTTCCCTTATTAGAAAAAAAGAAAAATATAATGGGTTGTGACTTGGGAAAATAAAAAATCACCACTATCAAACCTATTATTTTTATTATTTGTGGTTAGGTGATGGATGCAAGGTTTTTTCCAAGCACAAATTTAGAAAAATTAAAAAAATATGAAAAAATAAATTTGAAAAAAAGAAAAAAAAGAGAAAATTCAATATGGATAAATTCATTCATTATTCTATCATTGATCAAGAAATTACTTTGATCATGGGAAATGGGTGTTTTCATTTTTAAGGGGAGAATATTCATTACACTTTACTTTTTAATATCATGATTTATTCTTAAGAGATAAACCTCCCCTTTTAATAATTAGGATTTTTTAACTCAATACCTACTAACCTTGAGCCTTAGAGTCAATAGAACATTAAATGAATAGTCTTCTTTATTTTATATGAATTTTGTCCTTAAAAAGCAGATAAAGTAGTTCCTTTGAAAGACTATGTAAAAGGAGCATGTACTCATGATATAAGCACAACTCTACTTGAATTTGTATCATGAGTGATGAGATAAATGATTCAATGTGAGGTAGATCATGACTTGGAATGTTTAATAATAATTAATTATAAATATTGGATGAATGTAAGGAGAATTTCTATCATTTTCATAAGTGAGAAATTGAAATACTTGGATTAATCGATATTTTGAAAAGTGTGAAATGAAGTTGATGTTTCTTGTGGAACTTAAAAATTTTATTTAACATTTATAATCATTTTATTTAAATACTTTGGGATTTAAATATTAGTAACATGGAATGCCTCTATAATTATATATTGATATTCAATTATTGATGAAAAAGATAGTTTAAGTGTGGGGGTATTTTATGCACTCATTTTAGCATGGAAATTTTTAAACATTTTTTTTAATAATTTTTAATTTATTTTAATTAATATTCCCATTTAATTCATTATTAAATTGAAATCCGGGAATTTAAAAATGAATTAATAATATATATTAAAATTAATAAAAAGGTAGATTTTAAATATTTAATTTATTTGAAGATTTTATGGTGAAATTGTGTTAAGTGGTTTAATTTTTTATAAGAAGCAAAAAATATGGCCAGATGGGATAGCCCTCAACCAAGGGATCCAACAACCACATAGCCAACCCAATATGGACCAGTTGGATAAGTATCCCATCAGGAGAGACTATTGAGTAATATCGGTAGACTAATCCACACACAGAACTGTACAAATGAATAGCATGGGCCAAGGCTGGTGTGGGCCTGTGCATGTTGGTACGAGCTTATATCATGCGTGTTCCGTGTAATTAGGTGCTGATCCATCACAACCTTAGTGTACTTGATGCTTTTATGGTAATATATATAATTAAGTTCTCAATAATGATCAATTTTAATGTGGTATGACCATTATGAAATCACTATTGATAGTTTACCAAAATAGTGTTATCCTGCATTGCCTTTCGCTCCCTCAACCTCAGACATTTCCCTATACCATTTTCCGCTTCTTGCTATGCTCAACATCACTAGATCACCACCTAAATTCAATAGAGATTACATTAATTCTACCAAGAAATATCAGGTTTGTGCATACATCTACTAATGAGGCCCCAAACCACCATGAATGACTTCTGGATCCTTAGTTGATACAGGTTAAGCATAGTTTGAAGGAGGCAGATATCATGCATGATATTAGTAGTGTCATCTGGACATTGTGAATGAAAAATGAAGAAAGGTGGTTGTGTGTTGAGTCTTACTTTCACTGAGATGATGATTTATTGAAAATGAGATTTTTTTTACTGCACGATTCCATGGAAGAAATGGGGACCCCACTGCTGCTGCCACCATGCTACGCCACAAGTTATAACTCCACACTAAAAAATGGTTCTACACTAAAAAATTGACAGTTTGATATCTTTGGAGATTTAAAAAATAATAGATATATTTGCAACCAAGATACAAATTTTAAATAGGGATTTTTTTTCTAAATAAAAATAAGATATGGGGGATTAAGACCTAGAAATTGGGGAAATACTCCCTCTATAAATATGAGGGAGGTTTATTCTTTAAGGAGGATAGATAGAGAAGATCTAGGCTAGGTGATACTGAACATTTTTCAATAGTTTTTTATTTTTATTGTAGTTTTAATTTATTTTATAATTTAACTCATGAATTTTTATATTCAAGTGTTTCCACCTGAATTGTTCCACTATTTCATTCTCTCATTATTATTCTCTTTCACTTCTTATTCCCCCCTCTTATTCTCTCTTTCTCAATTATTCCACTAGTGACCTCATAATTATGATAATGGAAGACTAACTCGAGGCTTAGACTCAGGGGAGGATAGGAGTTTATAGAATTATATTCTTAAATTCCAATATTTTATTTAAAATTTTGGGTAATACTAGTAAAGTGTACGAGTGTGAAAATTGTAAAACATGACATGGATCTCAAACTCATCTCTACTATTTTATTTAAATATTTTCTCTCCCTTCCATTAAACAATAGCTCTTCCCATGATGGATTTGATCTAGTCAATGGATGAAACAAAATATGATGGAGGTAGGTCTTGGAAGATGACACAATATCGATTTAAGTGTGTCATCAACCTTGATTATAGGAGGAGGCATAGTTTTTTTTCTAAATAATTTCTCCTACGCACTCAATATTTCACAACCAATAAATAAAAGGATAGTTGTTCATTCATGAGATTTCAGAATTGAAAAACAAGACTGAATTTAAACAAAAAACATGAATAATGAAGGAACTTGTAACCAAATATAAAGGAAAATTACATTATTTTATAACCGCATTCTATTTTCATTGTATTTTAGATATATTTTCATTCTATTTTCATTAATTTTTTCATTATTTTAAGAAAATAATAAAAAAACAAAGTATTTTAGGTGAATTTAATTAGTAAGTGAATAACTATGAAGCTCCTAAAGTGAGATGACCCAGGCCATCCATTATGCTATACTAGGAAAATAAAAATAATAGTTTTTTCTACACCCCGTGATAGGTGTGAATAACACAGTGCCTTTGTCTGCCTTATAATATTCAATAACTACTACGAGAAACTCAATATTTATTTCTTGATGATATTTCTAGTTCTTCTACAAAATCTATATACTAGTCTCTCTAAAATCATAATCTTGAGATATTAGTCATAGAAAATATTACTCAGAAAGTATACAAAGAACCACATACTCAAAATATTTTCTGGCGATTTACACATTGAACTTGTGTCTGGTCTTACTCACTATGAGAAGTACCTTGTAATTTTACTTCCTATATTCATACTTGATTGAATATGTTCACATATTTAGTTCAACACACTCAAATTTACCTTTTTTTAACTCATAATAGATTCTAGGTTTAACACAGGCTTGGATTCTCAATTCTTCATCACTACAACATTCAAGGAATTCTATTTCTTTTTCTTTCTTGAAACCCATCCATTTATTAAAATTCCTTATAGGTTTATAAAATTCATGTATTTCTTATTTAAGAGAGTTTCTTATATATCAGATTGACCTACTCCCTCTATTTCTTCCTTTTAGAGTGTTTTTTCCTAGAAAACTCAGCAACAAATATATTTCTTCTCTTGACCCATGTATATTATTCAAAACCACTCCACTTGTCTCGAGAAGATCACACACTGTGTCTGTATATACTACTAACACCTTTTCCAAGGGTGATTTTCATATCCCCATAAATATAAATATCTTATGTAATACATGAAATAAAATAAAATAACCCACTATCCTCTATATCACTTCTCAAGGGTAGTATATGGTTTTATCCCCACGATCTTACTAATTTTATATCTTAAGTTTGTTTCTAAAAAATACCACTTTTTTTATCTCTATATTATTTTATCTCTTTATCATGGTTGAAAATTTATTCAATTTTTATCTAGTAGGAAAGAGTTTTTATTACTCAAAAATATTCCACTAAGAGTCCTTACTTAAATAATATCCCCATAGTTGTGTAAAAGTAACAACAACAACACTAGGTGCGGCTTGGCTTAACTCATCATAGATTGAATGCTTCCCATGAAACCTATATAGATTCTACTTGAATATATACACTATAATAGTAAATATCATCTTAGATTTTATTCATACCATTTATTATCTTTAAACACAAAGTTTTTATGATAATTAATTCCATGAATCACAATACTTTCATTTACACATTCTTCATTTCCAAATTTTATGAAATCTAAAAGCACCTCAGTTTTGAAAATTTTAAATTTTTAGATTTTATTTTCCAATATGATATTTATAATCATCTTGATTATTATATTATAACTCCCTCATTCATCTTTCATTACAATTATTTAAACTTTTATGAATATCATAATCATCAACTCAACTTCACCTGCCTTATTCTTTAAAAATAAAGAAGTTTCTTTTTCATTATCAAGAGGCTCATCCAATTGATCTTCTTTGAAATTATAATTTTATCATGGATTTAAAAAGATTCATGATTAATTGAACATAAAGGCATGACTTAAACATCATTATAACTAGTTTTATTTTGTTAAAAAAATTCATCATAGGTCTTTTGGGGTGGTGTTTGTTAAAAAGTTTGATGAAGGATGCTTCATGGGAATCTAAAGGAAAGAGTTTATCATGTTTGTTGAAATTGGAATTAAAAATGTCTAGGAAAATAACCTATTTACCCCCATTTTTCTTGTGTTTTCTACTTATGAGAAACAAGGATTCCCAAAATGGACATAGTGGTGTTCAAAGTAATCTGTGCAAGACAAAATAAGGGAAAATATAAAAGGGTAAATGGTTGGGGACCGCACCCATGGTGTTTGGTGTTTTGTAGGAAACATTATAATTATTATACACCAAGATATGGAGAGTAATTTGTGGTTTAGAAATTATTCTTCATCAAAGGACTATATTTGAAAGAGGCTAACATGGGAGAGACCTCTCTATTTCACATTGTGTTGTAGAGATTGGTTCATTATGTGAGCTATGAGGAGTCTGCTATGGGAATGGATCGAGGCATAATGGTTTGGATTTTCACCTATGATCCATAGGGTTACACACTATTTCTGTATTGAATTTTGTGACTTTGGGAAAAAAATGATTGTGAAAAATGGCTTAAAGCATAAGGCTATAACCATATTGAAGGCTGTGAATTAGGAAAAACTATATGTACAAAATGAATTAAAACGAGAGGGTAAGGAAGTGAATCTTAGTGTGTTAAAGGGAAAAAATACAAGGGTTTTTATCTATCCCATTATGTAACCTATTTCAACACTTGAGTCAATATTTTTAGAGAAATTAATTTCCATGATTATTATATTTTATAGTAGTTATAACTTATACTTAATGGGTGGTTTATTATTGGTTTTTGGAGGCCTTAATTCATGAATTCTTAAATAAGTAGGTAATACACATTAGAGAGATTATTTAAAGTTGAATAAGAATATATAGGGAGATAAATATATATTAAAAATTGAATATTATAAAAGGAATAAGTATATAAGGTTATTATAGATTACATCTTGAAGGTTGAAAATCAAAAAAGGTGTTATTGTAAGAGTTCAATTATCTTTCTAGTAGTTCGATAATTCATGTGATAAAGAGAAACACCATTCTTGGTGTAAAATTATATTATATTCATGTAAATAAGAAATATTTCATCAAGTGTAGTAGTTATTTCCTTGATATGGGAGATAAATGAGATTTCCAAAAATTCATGGTAGTGAACTAGGAGGGTTGGTGATAGTGATGAAAATTTGTACATTTAAAAGTAATGATATTTTATTGATTATTGAAACATTATCATGCATGATCATTGGATGTATCCCAGTATGGATAAACTATGTAAAATCCATTA
Source organism: Viscum album (assembly GCA_963277665.1). NCBI lineage: Eukaryota > Viridiplantae > Streptophyta > Magnoliopsida > Santalales > Viscaceae > Viscum > Viscum album. The sequence goes on along the minus strand of OY728145.1, from coordinate 56,445,601 downwards.
TGTAATCTACTACTTTTATCACTCATTGATAGGAAATAGAGTGATAAATCGAAGCATTCCTCAAAGAGAGATAACGAGATCTATAATTGAGTAAGAATAATTTTTAACTTGTTTACCCTTATTAACAACATAATAGGGTGTTATTTTTGATAAGGGACTAACAAGTGGTATTAGAGGGATGGTTTTTTTTCTCTATTTGAATCATGGTGATGATTATCAACCAAAAGGTATTACTATATTTTAAATTATTAATTACTAGTTGTGTAAAAGTTGGATGCAACATTATTTCAGGTTTTTGGGAATGAAATCATACACAACCACCATTTATAGAATCAATAATAACATCGAGATTAGAACCTTGATGGAGAAAGATCATCAAGAATTGAATATAGATTCCAAAATCCATATATGACTTGGGAAGTGATCTATCCAATCATATTTACACAAAGGAAATGTTGTGAAATTCCACTCATGTTATATGGAAAAATATCTAAATATTTATAAAGGATATTTGAATGTTTGAGATACTAAGTTTTAGGTTATATCGAATAAATATGGATATTTGAAAATGAATTAAAATGAGATGGTTTATACCAATTTGATGATCTAACTTCTCTTTTGAATGATATTATATGTATAAATGAAGATCTCAAACAAGACAATATCATGAAGAAGATCATGAGAAGACCCCCCTTTGTTTAATGAAAAAGTGTTGGTTCTAGAATACAAATACTCAAAAGAAATATCACTTGATAGTTTTCATAGTACTCTTATGGATTATTGGATGAGAAATTAAGACAATGATTCAAGAACAAAGGAGAGTACCCTATATGAGGCCTTTAATTCCATGAAGAATATCTCAATCAAGGAGAATCTAGAAGTTGATGAAGTTTATAAAGTTATATAATTTTTTTCCTCTAATATTAAGAGAGTAATAAGAAAGTTAAAGGGATAGATTCCTCTTTCTTTATTTATATGTGTAAATCTGAAACATTTTATGGATAAATGTACTAAGAATAATAAAGAATATTATGATAAAAAGAATCAACCTAGGAAGGTAATAGAAGATGTAGAAGGTACACAAAACCTATAATGGAGATCCTCCAAAAGGAGAAATTTTATTTATAAATAATAATATTATTTTAGCAAAATTAAAGAAAAAAGAAGTTGAATATTTCAAGGATAAATATCTGTTGATGGATATTGAAAATATACCAAATTATGATGGTAGTGATGATTAGAATGAAAGAGTTGTGGGAAGAGTTGATATTTGATAATAACTTGAGGAAACCATTGATGAAATTGATGTTTGAATAGAAAAGAATAATAAGTCCAATGCAGTGGTGATGATTCCAAGATTTAAATGAAATAACAAAAAGAAAAAATGATATATATGAGGTATGATATTGAAAAAACTGAAATATATAATTTCGGGAAATTTAGGAAAGGAATCTGAATTGAAGTTTAAAATCAAAGAAAAGTCCTAAATCATTGATGATTTAGACAAAAATATCAAGAATATATTTAAAAGGATTGAGAATCTAAAAGAATAAGTTTTGAGTTGGAGTCAAAAGTGTGAAGATCAATAAATACTCTTTACAACCAACACGATGACTGAAAATTCTAAGGCATCATCTTCAAGTTAAGACAAAGGGATTTCTGAGGAATATTGTATGCCTATTTCTTTTGTATGGTGACTCAAAGATAAATAAAAATCATTGGTGAAACATGTTTAAGAGAAAAAGATAGTATTTGTGGTTTCTAAACCATAATCTTCAACTTCATATAATAAGATAGATCATTATAGAATTGGTAAGTCTAAAAGCAATGTGGAAAAAGTAGATAAAATTACATCCAGGGTTATATATTTTTTCTACAGAATGATGGTACACACTTACTATGTGTACTCTATAACTATAAGATTTTTCTAAAATTAACACAAATACCAATAGGAAATCATAATTTATAATCATTATTTTCTTATTAATGGTAATTTATTTTGTTTTAAAGGATTTGTTCATATATATATTAGTTTTGTATCAAGAGGGAAAGAAAGTAATCAATAATGTATCGAAGATAAAGAAAGAAAAATATGGAATATTAATCCAAAAGGATGAAAACTCAATATATATTTTCAGTATTGAAAGAATAAGAAGATTTTATAGAGACAAAGTTTTATGATACACACTCATTTTCAACTTGGGTAAGGAAAGGAATTTCAGAAAATAATAATGTTACTAAAATTTCCTTAAGGGAAATGAACAAGATGATATCTTGGATCTTGTACAATTGATATACTTCACAAATGATTATAAATGAATACCTCATTGTGAATATTAACCACAAAAAATATGGTGTCATTTATTTTAATAATAATGAGGGTCCTAATATTATTGGTTTTGAAAAGGAAAAAATTGGAGGCAAAGATCTCATGAGAGCTAGTGTTCTCTTAGTTGGGAGGATAAGTCACAATCTTATTAGTGTTATCGAATTGTGTGACCTCAAGAATATAGTGTATTTAGATAAAAAGGTATGAACTATTAAATATAAATATAGTTCACTTAAACAATAGGTAAGTAGATCTAAATGAATTCTATACCTTTTTAGAGAGTAAAATTTGTGTATAATGTACAAAGAAGGATAAAAATAGGATATAGAATAGGTGATTTAGCCATTTGATCTAGAAATCTTTAGATAATTTGGTAAAGATTGGTTGGAAACATTACATTCCCTGTATCACATATGATCACAAACACATTTTTGATCCATATCAAAAAGGTAATATCAGTTAAAATACTTACAAGCTAAAGAAGGTGAAGTCATAAAGATTGCTTGAGCTAGTGCACATGGATGTATGTGGGCCATTATCACCTAGAGTCATAGATAGAAAAAAAATTATGTTTCATTTGTTGATTATTTTAGTAGGATTTCATGGTTTATTCTTATCACACACAATACCGAGGTATAAAGAGGTATTAATCATTATTATAGAGGGGATTATAATATGATTGGTGTAAATATTTATAATTTCTAAAAAATGGATTTTTTTACTAATTATAAAATCAAGGAAAATTTGGATAATTATAGATTTCAATATAAGGTTTCAGTAGTTATAACACACCAATAAAATAGGATAGTGAAAGGAAGAAATCACATAATCAATAACACGACCCAAACAATGTTTATAGAGAATTCTATTGAAGAAAGGTATTGTAAAGAAGATATTCTTGTAGTCATATAAATTTCAAATAAAGAATTTATATGTACAAATTAAAGGAGAAATGCATATGACATATGGTACGGAAATAATTATTCACTCAAGTATTTTTGAGAGTTTGACAGTTATTGTTTTATCCTAAACAAAGATAAGATTATAAAGTTTTATGATTAGGGTGACGAAGGCTTATTTATCAGATATTCTTCCAAGTGTAAAGCCTATAAGAGATATAATAATAAAATTGGAAAAAATATTGAGATAAATGAAAATTTAGTGGTTAAAAGTGAGAAAATTAGAGCTTAACATGAACAAATTTTACATTTCAACCAACTAATTTTTGAAGGAAGAAAGTGAAAAGGAAGCACTTGGATCAAGGGAAGTTTCAAGGATTAATGATGATTCTGATAACAAATCCAATATTGAAGAAGATAAAATCATTAAAGTAGGTTCAAGAATATGAATGATTAGGGATGAAATCACTAAAGTGAACATTTTTGGAGATTATACCACCCTGATTCAATCAAGAATAATGAAGGATCAATAGTATATATATTTATTATCTTTGGTTGAACCGAAATCATTTAAAGAGTCTATAAAGGACAAGTGTTAGATCAAATTTATAAATTAATAGCTTGATCAAATATATAATAATGACACATGAGAAGTTATTCCAAGGACAAGTGACATGAATTTTATTATAAAAAGTGTGTGTTCTAAAATAAGATTAATGAACATGACAAGGTTATTCATAAAAAACGCAACTTGTGTGCAAGGGGTATTCCAAAATTAAAGTAATTGATGTTTATGAGGCATTTTCACTGGTATCCTGACTTGAAACCATTTAATTATTCTTATCCATAGTGTTTTAAAAGGGTCTCAAAGTATATCAAATATATGTTAAATTTTCTTTCTTGAATGAATTCATTTAAGAGGAAGTATACATTGAACAACTATATGGGTTTCTCATTGATGAGGATTAAGTAAAAGTGTATCTGTTGAAGAAGGATTCATATGAACTTAAATAAAAACCAAGATAATGATATTCCTAGTTGGATAAATGTATAAAGAAGATTAGTTTTCATATAGTAGGGGTTGATCATAACCTCAACATCATGAATAAGAATGAGTAGTAATTAATGGTGATTATATATATTAATGAAATTATTCTTGGATTCTTAGGCAAAAACTAATTAAATCATTTTTAGATATCATGAGGTGTTGATTTGAGATGTATATAATTAGTGAATTGAAAATTTTCCTTAACTTACAGGTGATTCAAAGAACGAATGAGATCTTCACATCTCTACAAAAAATATTAAAAGGAGTTTTGGAAAAAAATTCAGATGGTTTTTTCGAGACCGAAGTAAACTTTGGCTGAGACCCATATAAAATTATCAAAATATGAAGAAGGAAAAAAGTTTTATGTCAAAGTTTATAGAAAAATGATTGGTGGTTTACTCTAATTGACTTTCAATCAACTAGAAATTGTGTTTAACACATATTAATCCACATTATATCATAGTCTTCCCAATGAAATTCATATCAAATCTATGAAAATGATACATTGATATAACAATCATATGGAATAATATGGGTTGTTTTAAAACAATTATCATAGACACATTTGTTGGGATATTCAAATTCATACTGGGATAGCTTGATTGATGATTGAAAATAAACCTATGGTGGTGTATTATATCTTGGTAATTCTTGTATCTCATGGTTTAATAAGAAACAGGATTCTATATCCCTAAGCACCATAACTACTACACATATGGCCTTTATCAAAACTAGAAAAGGGAATTAATAGTGGTAAAAATTCACTATTAATCGAGGTGAATATGGGGGGGGGGGTCCCTTTTATCAGTGCTAAAAAACGTGCTAATAAAAGGGGTCCTTTATCAGTTATTTTTTTAGTGTTGTTAAAGGACCCCTTTTATCAGCGTTTTTTTTAAAAGCGTGTATAAAAGTTAAAAATTAGAAAAAATAAAAAATATATTTTGGAGGGGCTTCAAGAGCGCTAGAATACCCCCTTCAATAGTGCACCACCCCCACCGTAGCCCACATGCCCCAACCAGCCCACTAGCCTTTAACAGTGCCCCAACCCCTTTAACAGTGCTAGGCATTATTCCCCACCTGCGCGCGCGACCTGCCGCCCCCAGGATTCGAACTCGGGACCTGTTGCCTATGTGCATAAGCCTTTACCACTCCACCATATTGTTTTTATCTTTATTTTTTAATATTATATATATATAGTTATATTTACTCGTATATTAATATATATTAATATATATATAGTTATATTAATATATATATATATATATTTAGTTATATTAATATATATATATTTAGCTATATTAATATATATACATATATATAGTTATATTAATATAAATATATATATTGAGTTATATTAATATATATATATATATCCATATACTAATATATATATACATATATATATCTGTATATTAATATATATATATATATATATATATATTAGCATATATTTAGTTATATTAATATATATATAGTTATATTAATATATATATATATATATAGTTATATATATATATATATATCCGTATATCAATATATATATATATATATATATATATCTATATATTAATATATATATAGTTATATTGATATTTTAATATATTTATTCGTATATTAATATATATTTATAAGATCAGTTTTGAATGCATTTGTAAAATATTTTCTTATGTGTGTTTATAAATAAATAAATACATATATACAACATACAAATACACACACGAACATATATGCAGACGAAAGGATTATCACATGCTACATGAATCAACAACGCCCAACACACAAAAGAAAATCCATCATTTAAAACCTGCAATTGACAATTAAACCATGTCAACACATTAAATCATTCAATTAATGTAAAATTCATGTACACAATTTCAATTAACACGTTTCACAGTTAAAGCATCAAAAAATTGAAGCAAATGAAATTTTAAATACAAATCCCCCCCCCCAAAAGATATATGTATTTAAAACTTTCAAATAACCCCTGAAATTATTATTTTAAATCAATAAACAAATTAAAATTTAAAAAAAATATGATTTTCAATATCTTTTAAAAAGTCCCAATCCACATCGGTGAATTTATAATCATGTATTTCAATCACAAAAAATTTCAGAAATGATATAAGAAATATGAGTTTAATTAACTAGTAAATTACCTTCAAACGTCTTTTTTAAAGATAAATAGACGTTGAGAAATTGAAATCAAGACGGAAATAAATTTTAAAAATTAAAATGTAAAAAATGGAAGGAAAAATACACTTTAATCACAAAACGTATAGCTCATAACAGGCTTTGATTTTATATACTGTAGAGCTCAAACGGACACCCGAATCAAAAGTTATGACCATTTAAAGTTTGAGTTACGTTTTCAACTTATTTTAGATCTTTTATTAATCTTTTTATTTTTTATCTTTAAATTGATATTAAATGAATATTCCTCGGTAATAATAAGAAATTTATTAATTAAAAATATTTTTTTAATTAATTTATAATCCAATTTCACTAAATATCTGATATATTAAGTGTAAATTCCTCTTTATCTTATCTAAAACATAAAATATATATTATATTTATATAAATATTAATATAATTATATATCAATATATTATTTTTATGATTTTTTTGAAATATACACTTTTATCAGCGCTAGGAAAAAGTGCTGATAAAGCCCCTATTTATCAGTGCTACTAAAAAAAGAGTTGATAAAGGGGGCCCCTTTAACAGCATTAAAAATAGTGCTGATAAAGCGGGTTCCTTTATCAGTGCTAAAAAAAATCTCTGATAAAAGGTCACTTTTAATAGCGCCTTTTTTAACGCTGTTAAAAGTACCCTTTATCAGCATTTTTTAGTGCTGATAAAGAAACTCCCTTTATAAGTTCTTTTTTAGCACTGTTAAAGGGTGGAACTGCGGAAACCTAGTTTTTTGGTAGTGAAGGCTGGGTATATTATGGAAACTCAAGCATACACTCAGTTTCTTTGGATAAAGAAACAAGTTGAAGATGTTTTAATTGAAATTTTTATCCTATTTTTATCATTAATTTCTAATAAAGTGTTATAAACCTTTTCATTAATCCTATACATCATTAAAAAACATATCACATCAATATTAAGTATCATTTCATAAAGGAGAAGGTTGAGCAACATATCCTGAAATATGATTATGTGTAAACTCTAAAGAAAATTGTGGATATAATGAAAAAGTCTATACCCAAGGTGGAATTTCAATGGCATTGGTTGGATCTTATAGTCTAACCAAATCCATATACATAGATGGACCCTAAATAAACCCCCATACTCCCCATTATTTCTCCAATGAGAAAGGTTTTTTTCTCACCTCTAATTTTTGGATTTCTAACCCTCTCTTATGAAATTTATAGAGAAGTGATCTCTTTGGGTTTTTTAAAAGGGGGAGAAATTTCCAAGTGTGTTTTAAATGGGGAGAAGTGAAAAATGGGAGAGTATTCTAGTGAAAAATCAGGATGAGAGATGTGTGGATATTGAAAAAATTTAAGGTATGTGGTAGTGAAGGTATTAACTAGTTTTGGTGGTCAAGTCATAAAATATAGAAACAATGTTTACTTGATTCTTGGATTTTATAGTAGTTGTAACTACTATTTAATGGGTAGTTTCTAGTATATTTTTGAAGGCCTTAGTTCATGAATTCATGAGGATTGATGGAATGAACATTAAGGAGAGGATTTAAAAGAAGATAAGAATAGATATGGATATAGAATATTATAAAGGGTAGAAGAATAGAGGATTTTTATAGATTACATATGGATGGTTGAAGGTCGAATAACATGTTATTATAGGAGTTAAATTCACTCAATAGAATATTGATAATTCATGCACTGAAGAGAAACACTATTATTGGTGAAGAATTATATTATATTCGATTGAATAAGAAATTTTTCTTTAATTTGAATAGCGAGTTACTTGATGCAAGAGAGAAGTTATATTTCCAAACATTCATGGTAGTGAACTAGTTGGGTTAGTGAGACAACACCAAATTTTTACCTTTAAAAGCACTGAACTTTAAGTAATTTTGGTGCAGAGGAACATTTCCATGCATCTTCCTTGGATGTATCCCAATGCAGGTGAACCAAGTAAAATCCCTCATATCATTTAATACATTAATCACCCATTGAGAGTAAAGTTATTGAAATAAAATTATTCATTGAGATTAGATAACAAGATCAATATTCAAGGAAGAATCATTTTTAACTTTACTAAGATTCACCCATATTTGGGTATTATCCTTGATAAGGGACTTACACATTCTTTAGAATTTAAATTCTGGAAACTCATATTTTATTCTATATAAATATAAAAACTTTATTTAGTATTGACTCACACATAGACTTCATATGACACATATTAAAAATTAGATGACTCATACACAGGTTAAAATCACTCATATATAGCTCTAGATGACTCATACACAATTTCCAATAATTCATATGCAACTCACCATATTAATTAATGGGTAATATGAAGATTCCAATTAACTCATATTAAAAGTAAAAAAATTACTCATATACATATCATTTTACTATGAAATGACTAATTAATTTCACTGTATGGCTTATACATATTTGGTAAAATTAATTATCTAAAGATCAAGTACGTTTTCAAATTTATATACCCTATAAGATTTTCCAATTATATTAAAATATATTTAGATTTACTTGAAAGTAACATCATATATTCTAAAATCCTTCAAACTAAATTAAAATAGCTTTAATTAATTTCAAGGACTATGAAAATAATCCCAATATTGTATTTCTTTTTTCTAAGGGATTTTATAGCATAATAAATACTTCTCTTTGAGTCCTTCAAAAAAGATCATTGAATTTATAACTTCAACCTAAAACTTATTCACTCTCAATATTTATCTAAGTGATGTTTGTTAGTATAAACAAAAACCAATATGCTAATTCATAAATGGATGGTTCCTTTAAAACATTTTTAAATACAAATTATACAATCTATTTAGAATACACATAGGTCAATAAATAGATTCTTAAGTCTCTGCTCTTCACAACCAATTTAGTAGTTGTAGATAGTGATTCTCCTACCATTATCACCTGTCTCGATTCCCTAAAGATGAACTCAACAATCATAAAATATCTTTCTTCCATCACCCAAAAACATAGTTGAATCTTCAAGGTCTTTTTCTGAATGGATTCTCATTCCATCACCCATCAATTCACCTTTACATAATTTCATTGAAAATAACCATTACAATAAGGATAATTGACAATAATTATAAATTTAACCCAAGGTTACTTCAATCCCCACTTTGAATTTGTTATCAATTCTAATTTTACTCCGAAATTCTTTGTCACCTCTTCTCCTACTAATTGAAAATAAATGTATTAGGAAAGGTTTTATTCCCCTTATTAATACCATGGGTGTAAGGGAGGAATTTCTCATCTTCAACCAAATCTTATAATTTTAAGAAAATACTTCTCCCCTTATATATTTCTATTTTAATTATGATAAATTTAAACCTTGATAAAAGGTTGATACTAAATTTTATTTTAAAATGTTCCATTAATCAACCAAATCTAGGTATACTTGGGTAAATCCAGTGTAGAAAACAAGAGAGGTAAATTTAGATAAAAAACTATCTATAGAATACACACAATGAGATACCATCTCATAAATTCTATTATTAGGGGATATTTAAAATAATATTCATAAAATTTCATGAACCTACACTCACTTCAACAAACACATCGAAAAAATTCAAGTGAATATATGATTTTTCACCCCCATTTTTTTGATAATCTCCCCTTGATAAACATGTTCAATGTAAACCAAAAAAATATGTGAGCGCAAGAATCATACCTAAAACTTAATTTTTGAAGTGTATTTTATGAATTATAGATTTTAAATAAATGAATAAATCTATATCTACTTCACCTTTTTGATAGATCCCCCTCAAGTGATGATCTCTATTATTCATCACCTTAAATTCCCACTATTTAAGAACAAATAACTTGATATGGGAATAAAATGATTCTTCATAAAATATTTACTTAGTGAAACAAGGATGAGACCAATATATCAACCCATAAAATACTCATCTTATAGATCTAAAGTGTTTTAACTTCTTCATGCTAATTTATTCCTTGATTTTTTAGGTATTTTATTATTTAGGAAACACAGTTTACCTTTATTTTTCATTTTGATTCATATCTAGAAAAACCTTATTAACTATTGAAAGTAGATAAAATTAATTCATTTCATTTTACCCCATATATTTGGTATTTTACAACTGATCTGGCCATATGATTTGATAATATTTTCGCACATGAATGGACTTCTTTGGGTGTGTTGACTCTTTTTTCATAGTAGCCTTTTTAATAGTAGGATTCATTTTCACTTTTACTTTTAATATAAACATATCTTTATTATTATGGAATCCATTTAATTAATTTTTTGGAATTTTTAATTCTATATTAAACCTTATAAACACACCTTAATCAACTTTTAACTTGCTCTTATTAGACAACATCTCAACTCCATCATCATAAATGTCCACCGCCATATCAATCCTTATATATCTTTCCTAGATTGAATATTTTCTTAATTATATATTATTCCCTTTCACTTTGATGTTCATATAAATTTTTAATGGTATATGATGTGAAAATTCTTACCACAATAGAATAATCTCTTACCTATAGGTTGGGAATCCTTTTAAACAATCATCACTAAATTCTTGGGATTTTGAAGTGAAATTTTATTTTGTTTTCACTTTAATATAGGATTTATCCTTTCTTTATTTGGTTTATTAACCCATTTATATAGTCTTATTTTCTCATTGGTATGAATGTTATTTTTGGAAGGTTTATACCAATACTCTTAATAATAGCGACCAATGTTTTTTTTGAAAAACTTACAAAACCTTTCTAACATTTCAAATGTATTTTTCATGGATAGATTATCAATCTTATGTGAAATATTCTTTTGTCTAGTAATTATTTTTTGAATTTTATATTTTCTCACCTTACTTTAGGCCTTATATACCTTTCATATTATGATATTTTATTCTAGTACACCATGTTCATATGCCTAAAACTTTGGTAATAGTAACAATACCAAAAAATATATTTCTTTTACTTGTAGGTGAAATCTATATAGATTTGTTTCTTGATTTTTTTTTATTTTAATCCCAGAATATTTTGGATCTATTTAGGGATAAAATTTCATTGGATATTACTAAATTCAATCTTTATTCTATTTTGAATTTATTACCATTTTTATTCCTTAAAATGTTTATATATATATATATATATTATTTTAAATTTGTATAACTAGTAAAAATAGATTTATTACACAAACATTTAACTAGGTTATGAGATACCTTCTTCAAAGATATTGAGGTAGATGATTCTATAGATGACATAAAGTTAATATTTCTACCATTTTGAGTATTAGGTTCAAGAATCATTTTTGATGTTTGTATTTCAACATTTTTTTTCATAGTATCATGGAAAGTTCCATATTGGTAAAATTTTGAATTTTTTAAATTAAATTCCAGCTTAATATATTTTATATTTATATAATTTTTTTCATCTTCAAATGATATAAACCTTACAACCCAAACTTTATTGAAATTTTATGTTTGATGCACATGCATTTTCATTGTCTAAAAAAGATAATTTTCACTCTTTCCCTCTTTTTAACTTAACATACATCTATGTACCTTTGATATCACTTGATACTTTATGAAGTTTCTCAAATGTGTAGAACACCTCTTTGATAGGAATTTAAAAAACTTATTAATCACATAAATATATTTATAAATCTTTATCAAACAATGAAATTATTTCCTTACAAATTAAGAAATATTCTTCTTTGAATTTTACTAACTTTGTGAGAGTGTTTTAACAATTCAATTTATTTTCTTATGAATATTAAATTACATCATATTCTTATTCCAGTTGTGAATTTTCATCATGTAAGCCTGTGAGGAATATATATATATATATATATGAATCAATAATAATTTGATTTTTTTAAAATAATACTAAAAATTAAGGTGGAGGTTTTCAGCAGTTTATTACAACTTGAATTTTAATCACTAGAGGACACATGATTAATATACACAACAAGAAACACACTACTCTGAGCACATTCAGATAACATATGATCCCCATTATTCTTTGAAACTTTTATATTACTTTTTGTATATTTCTTCTTTATATTTTTTATGTTCTTGATAAAAACTTCTAAATATGTTTTGACATGGATGGAATGAATTTTTTTCCATCAGAGGTGCTTCTTCAAACACTTAAAATTTTCACTTCATGTAATTCTAGTGAGAAAAATCAATAAAAAAAATAAGAACCAATAAATATAATTCTTATGCTATAATTTAAATTATTATAAAATAGTTGACCTAATCAGAGGAGAACTATGCTCTAATACTAATTATAAGTGCCACAGGATCTGTCCAGACACACGTAAGAAAAGGGTGAACCATATGTAGTCAAATGTTTTACAAATTCAAAATATAATTTGAATATTTTAATCCATTTGGATTTTGAAACTTTTATGATGGTTAAGACCATTGGATCTTTTCTTTTTTAACCTAGAATACTCCTATATGAAACACAATGCTGAAAATTAAAGTTTGTAATATGTGTTTTTACATGGTTTAACCCATCTAGATAATCCAACTCTTTGTTGTGATTAGGTTGACCAATTCCCAAATTCTCCACTAGAATTGATTCATGAATCTACAAGTTGAGAAGGATAGAAATCATCCTATGACCCTCTTACCATATTAAAAAATTATCAATGTTTATAATATTACCCATGTGAATAATGAAACATCCCATAAAACATCTTTTAAAAAGTATCCCATCATCTATTAAACTTATTTTATCATATTTAAGAAGATAATTAATTATATATAGTATTTTAATACATCAAAACTATGATGTTATTCCTAAAAAATAGAGTCTTTTATTCCATTATAATCTCTAATAATAGCTATGGGAAAATCGATCTCTATCTCCTTATGAAATTTATAGTTCTTCAAAATAATCTATATTTTAGCCTATTGAAACTCAAAATATCAAGGTCTCAATCATAGAAACAATTAATTGGAAATTATACAATGAACCCTACAATTGGAATATTTCTTGGGGATTAACACACTAAACTTGTGTTTGGTCTTTCTCACTATAATACATAAATTATAAGTCTACTTCTTATCTTCTCCCCCTTGACTAATTTTTTTTCATAGTTTTAGTTTAGAAAACTAAACTTTCCCTTCTATTTTTATTCCCAATAGATTATTAGTTTATCATAGGATTTATTTCTCAGTTCTTCCTTGCTGTAACATATAGTGGATTCTACTACTTCCTTGAAACCCAAATGGTTATTTTAGTTATTTATAGGTTTTTAAACTTAAATTATTCCTTATTAATATAGTTTCTTATATTTTAGCCTCACCTTATTCTTTTATTTCTTCCTTTGAGAGTTTCAGTTATCCTAGATCACTAAAAAACAACCATATTTATTCTCTAAATCTATGTTTGTTATTCAATACAACTCCACTTGTATGTATAAGCTCTCAAACCATTTCTGTATATATGACTCATACCTTTTCCAAGGGAAATTTTTATATTATCATAAATGTAAATATCTTAGGTGATAAATGAAAGAAAATAAATCACCCCATGATCCTCTATATCAATTCATAGGGTAAATACATGATTTTGGATACTTCAATTATTCCTTATTTAAGATAATCTATTCTCTATTATCCTTAACTTCTTCATATCTTCATATCTTTATTGTTTTAGTTATCCTAGATCACTCAAAAATAACCATATTTGTTCTCTCAATCTATGTATATTATTCAATACAATTCCACTTGTCTCTAGAATCTCACACACCATTTCTGTATATTCACCTCACACCTTTTCCAAGGGTCATTTTTATATTCTCATAAATGGAAATATCTTATGTGATATGCGCAATAAAATAAATCACCCCATGATATTATATATCAATTCATAAGAGAAACACATGGTTTTGTGCCCCTGATCTAAAAAACTAAATGTATCTAGTTTTTTCCAAATAGGCCTTTTTTCATTCTTATTTTATCTATTTTCATCAAATAAAAATTTCTTCTAGTTTACTCTAGAAAGATCAAATTATTATTCCTACAAAATATGCCACTGAGAATATATATGTAAACAATCTCCCCATGTATATGTAAAATATAATTTAGTATTAGTAGGTGCATCCTGGATCAGATCCTCATAGATTTAGTGTCTCCCATGAAACCTATAGAGATTCAGCATAAATATATAAAATTGATCAATAAATAACATCTTAGCTATTATTCATCCTCTTCATAAGATTTAATAAAAAATATTTTTTTTTATATTTAATTCTTTAAGCACAACAATTTCATCAACATATCCTCAATTTATAGATTTTATAAAATCTAGAAGCACCTCATTTATATACAATTTAAATTCCCAGATTTCATTCTCAACTATTATATTCCTACACAAATTAAAGATCATATTTTATCTCCCCCATTCAGATCAAATAAAAATGATTTAAACTATAATGAATAACCCAAGTATCAAATAATCTTCATTTAAATTATTCTTAAAAACTCAAACCATTATTTTTATTATCAAGAGGCTAATTCACTTGATATTCTTCAAAATAATGAATCCATTATGTATTAATAAACATTCCTAATGTTTTGGACATAAAGGAATGGATTCAACATCATCACAATTATTTTTCTTATTCTAAATTGAAATTTGGGAAAATCATATTTCTACCTTTATAAATATCATAATTTTATCAAGTATTAACTCATACAAAGACTATATATTAAAAATACATAGAATTTGATGACTCACATGTAGGTTAAGATCACTCATATGAAAAAAATAAATTACTCATAATTAGTGAACAATGAATCATACACAACTCACAATATGATTGAAAAAATCAAACATAGATTCTAATTCACTCGTACATAGAGTAAAAAATGACTCATACTCATGTCATTTGCCTCTGAAATAACTTATACGCTATGCTGGATGAATCATACAAATCTAAAAAAATTAATTATATGATGCTCATGTACTTTTAAAAATATCCATCCGCTGCATAAAATTTTCATTTTTCTTATAATAAGTTCATATTCACTTCAAATTCATATTAGTCCTTCTCAAATCCTTAGAATGACCATAAAATAGATTCAATTAATTTCAAGGATTATTAAAATAATCCCAATTTTTTTATCTTGTTTATAAAGGATTTTAAAACATAATAAATACTCAACTTTGAGTTATTCAATAAATATCACTACACATATAACATTATCCTAAAACTTATTTACTTTACAAATTTATTAAAGTGTTGTTTTTTACTGTAAACAATATCTAATATTCTAAGTCTTTAATGGATGATTCTCTAAAACTTAGGATAGATTCTCTCAATAATTAAAATTATTAAACCATTTAAAATAAAAATTTTACACGCTGCCCAATATAAACATAGGTAAAAAATAGTTTCTACATTATAATCTCTCTACATAAAATTTAAAATACTGTAGGAAATGCTTCTCCTACCATAAACACTTGTCGTTGTTCCATGAATAACAGCTCAATAATCAGAAAATATATTTCTTCCACTACCCAACTATATGGGAATATCCTTAATATATTTATTGCAAGGATTATCATTCCATCATCCATAAATTAATTTTTTATAATTAGAGTAATAATATTATTTACAATAAGTTTAATTAACAAAAAAATACAAATTCATGTGCACCCACCCATATGTGCTCAGTTTTTATGATACTAATCGCTTTGGGGATTATCTTACAGAATTTTCTACATAGGTATCATATCAATAGGAAAAGGCCTCAAGATAAGGAGAGGTACAAACCCTTATTATTAGGTTACTCACTAGATCTCACACTACCCATGTGGGAATTACTACTAAAAGGTAGCATGAGCCTTAGTCCACTGTGCAAGAGGCTGATTAAGTCCATGTCATAGTGTGATTTTAGGAGAATTATACTCACAGAATTTAAAATACCCCCAAAAAATTCATGTCCTAATTGAGTTGAGCCAAAAAAAAGGCTATGATACTAGTTATAGGTAGTGTGTATATAGAGTCCATGCTAAGTGATCCTACCCACGTATGCTCAATTGTCATGACACTATTCACTTTGAGGATTATCCCACATAGTTTTCTCTTTGGGTATCATCTCAATAGGAAAAGGCTTTTTTATAGGGAGATATCTACACCCTATCATTAGGTTAATAACTATATATCCCATGCCCCATATGGGACTCATGATAGCCTGGTAACATTCACCTCAGATTACTACAAAGGAATCTGATTAAGGCCATGTTATAGTCTAATTTAGGGAAAACAACGCACATAACATTTACAATCATAGATCTCTCTTATTCAAATTTCTATTAAATTAATTGGTTTCTCACTTAATTTATATAAATTAATCAAAATTTTTAAGTGAATTTACCCATTTTCATTTGGGTTCAATATTCACCTACTATCTATTCCTTTTGAAAACTAGGCACTTACAGTGTTTCTGATAACTTTGACCCACAAAATGTGCTTTTCACTTATTAGTTAAGTGTAACAATTCTTGAACTAAACCATCCCTTATAGAATATATCCCCTAAGACTAACTAAAATAATTAGTACATCTAAGTAGAACAAGGGAAACCAAATATTAGAATATAATTTCACTATTTTATTTCTTTTTTACACACCCACACACACAATCAATGCCTAATCATCTTATAAATGTCAAGTTGGATCCTAATTACCCAATTTAATTTATTTTTAAAGGAATTATATGTCTATATTTTAATTTGGATCATTATATTTTCATTCCATTATAATGAAAAAACCACTCAAATTCGAGTACAAATTCTAGTGTTTACAAGTCATATCTTGATCCCTAGAGTATTTCATTTTAATTTTCACTAACCAAGTTAATAGACAAGAGACTCAAAGTTTTATAATTGATCTACATCCTAGATAATTTATTGAAATAACTCTCAAATAATTTCAAATAGTTCACACACCACACCCCCAGATTTGGTTTTTATATATAATTTAATGAGAATATTTAGGGAATTGTAATTATGATATAACATTATACTAAATGAAAGATTAAGGGTGAGTAGAAAAATCCCCTTCATTATAAGATCATCTTACATGGTGAATAATTTTTCTTTATTATTAAATCTTCATTACTATTATCAATAAATTATAATGAAAGCCATACACTCAATGGGAGGAAATTCTCTTTTTAAAAAATAACGAAAGATAAGTAAAGAACTTTGTTTTCCTCACATCATTGATTAGTTTATAGTCATCATACCAAATATTCATCTCTTCAATATTTCATTTTCAAAGTGATTTATTTATCCACATTAATATTTAAAATTATATCTTAAGACTATATCCATTCAGTATTAATGACACTCTACATTCTCTATAAATCTTTATAGCTCTATTAAAGTTATATTTATGCATTTTGAATAGACCAAACCACATAAACTTTAACTTTATAGGGAATAGTTTCATTTTAGAATTGAATAAAAGGAAACGTTTTACCTATTTGAAATTATTCCTTTGAATCATATTATTATTAAATTTATTTTATTTTTCCTTCACAATTAAAACATTCTCATAACATTCTCATTTTAATTCTTCAAAATCATTGAAGTCAAACATCATATTCTCTATAGAACTTATATAATCCATGTTAACAACCTTACCAACCTATAATTTTTTTAATATATAT
The DNA here is from genome assembly GCA_963277665.1 of Viscum album. Classification (NCBI taxonomy): domain Eukaryota; kingdom Viridiplantae; phylum Streptophyta; class Magnoliopsida; order Santalales; family Viscaceae; genus Viscum; species Viscum album. The sequence goes on along the minus strand of OY728145.1, from coordinate 56,427,476 downwards.
AGGTATATGAAATGTTTTTACAAAAATAAGTCTATATAGATAAATAAAAATGACAGTTTTATAATATTTTTTGAGCATCCTATAACTTATAGTCCCAATATTTTCTAGAGCAGCTCACTATTTTTTCCAAAATGTTATTCAAATAATTTTTTTTATCTTATCCTAGGAACTTATATATGGATGATATGTTGTCCGAATAATATTTTTACATCCATAATTTTCCATAATAATTATGAATTTATGATTCTATAAATGTACTTGATTATCAACAGTGATGTCTCTAGGAACTCTAAATTTATAGAATATTTTTTTCTCAAACAATTAACAATGATGGACCTCAATATTTTTGATAAAGTAATGGATAAAATAAATTTTTACACATTAGAAACTATCACCAATATATATTCATTCCCATGATATTTTTGTAATGGTCTAAGGAATTATATTCCATTGACATTGAAAATTTCAACTTCTAGGATTCTTGATTGAAGAATCTCTTAACTTCTCCCTATATTTCCTATCATTTGGTAGCTCTAAAAAATTTAAAAAATTATCTATAAGCATGGAATATTTTGGGAAAATAGAATCCAAACTACATAATCTTAATAGAAATTTTTATATTTACATACTGTACACCATAAGGAAAAGTTTGGTAGTGTGTTAGAATAGAGAGAAAATCCCATTCTAGTACATACCTTCTCAAAATTCCATCAACTACTTGATTTTATAGAAATATATATTCCCACAGGAAAACATAACATCACCCTCAAACTTCTTATTTTTATTCCATGTCATTCCTTGTCATTTCTTACTAGTAGTTATGCAATTTAAAAATTAAAAATACCAAGGAAGTCAATTGGTTATAAGTAAAAATAACAGCCCATCTAGAAATTATACCCTGATAGGATTATTTGAGTATTACCTTAATTATTTATGTCTATATATGTGATCATATTATTTATTCTCTTAAAATTTTTTATCTTTAATATCAAGATCATATTCTTGAAAGAGAAACACACATTTAATTAATCATGGAATAACTTCTTTATTTGACAAAAAAACTTCAAAGATGAATGGTCTGTATAAATAGTTACCTTTCTTCCAATGAATATAACCTTAATTTATCCATAGAATAAATAAAATTTCATATTTCTCATTTAGTTATTATATAATTGAGTTTTAATTAGTTTAATAAATTTCTAGTACAGTAAATGGAATATTTCTTCTTTTCTATTTTCTACTCAAGATCCCCCTACAATATAATCAATAGTATCACACATGATTTTAAAGTCTTAACTCAAATCATGTGATGTGATGATAGGTATTGAGGATAACTATTTGTTTAATCTATTTAAGGATTTAAGGATTTTAAGATTTTTTATAAAACTAAAATTTGGATTCCTCTTCTAGAAGGGATCATAATGGTCTTGTAATCTTTGAGAAATAATTAATAAATATTATATAATATTTCCAATGATATTCTTTACTACCTTAATTGATTTTGGTGGAGGAAGTGATGATATAAAATCAATTTTCTCTCTCTCTACTTTAATTCCATCTCTTGAGATTCTATGTCCAAGAACAATGTCTTTTTTACCCTGAATTGATATTTATTCCAATTGAGTATGGAATTTTCCTCTTTACATCTTGCTAGTAATTTTGATAGGCTCTATAAAAAATATTTAAATTTCATTATAATGATATAAAATTTATCCAAGAATAATTCAATGATCTTACCAATCATGTCTTAGAATATTGTCATTATACGTTTCTAAAAAGTGACAGGTGATCCATATAGACCACATGGAAATCTTATGTATGAAAATGTGCCATAAGTACATGTGAATATTGTCTTATCTTAGTCTACAAGATCAATATGTATTTGGTTATACCCTAAATATCTATAAAAAATAAACAAAAAAATGAGATTACCTATCAATCCTATCTAATAACCAATCAATGAATGGAATAGGGAAATGATCTATCTTTATGAAATTGTTCTATTTTTATAGTTTATAAAATATACCCAACATATCATAATCCTTGTTGAGATCTGTTCATTATTATCATTAGTGATGACAATTATACTGCCTTTCTTTGGAAACACATTTATAAGATTCACTCAGGCACTGTTAGAGATAGGATAAATTATCATAGTATCCAAAAATTTGATGATCACAACCTTGAACAATATATGCATATTCATATTGTTTCTTGTTTGTCACTCAATAGTTTTCTTGACCTCATACTCTTTTAGAATATTATGAATACAAATTTTTTTCTTATTCTATTGACATCTAATATATTCAAGGAAATTATGGTTCTATGTTTATTAATTACTTCAAGAAACATATATTCACTTTTTCCTCTAAATAAGCTACCACAATGGCATGAAGAGTCTTATTTTCTCCAAAAAAGCCATATTTTAGCTTGAAAGGAAATAAATTTAATTTCATACTGTGTTTATTCTTCTCAGTTGTTTAAAAATTAAGTATATCATTATCCACCTCCTTTTTAAATTCTTTATTTGTATTAAACTAAAAGTTTTAATTAATGTTTATGCCAACTTCCTTAAGGTTCATAGTTATGTCTGCCTTGTTTTCAAAAAATTTCTCTATATTAGCATGTTTATTCTCAAGTGGATATTATAACTGAGATTTCACATCCTAATCAATGAGATCCATTAAAAATTATTCATCAAGGATATATAGATTCTTTATATCCTATAATACATTCAATATATCCTTGTATTCCCCCATTTTAAAGGTGAGTTTTACTTGTTATTAAGTCTTGGTTGAATAAAAGCACCATAGGGGGTGGGGTGAATCTCGGTGCACACTAATTAAAACCATTATTCTTATATAAATTCACCTTACTTGTATGAATCTTATTACCTTATTATAAGGACTACATTAAATCTTTCACTTTTGATGAAATTCTCACCCAAACATATAAAAACATGAAGGAAAGCAATGAATGCATAAGAAAAAAGACTTTACTTGGTTCACCATAAGGGGATATATCCAAGGTTTACACATTGATGATGTTTCAATTTTCTAAAATCCACTACTACAATCGTTTGGTGTATATGAATTTAATTATGGAAACTCTATAATAAGGGTCACTTACTTTAGAAGATTTAGGATTTTTTCACTTCTTACCCAAAGGGAACTCCCTTGTATTCTCTTTTATGCATTTATTCAAGAAAAATATTCAATAGTTTATAGAAATGAGGGTCTTTAAATGTTCAAGATAAATAAAATTTTATCATAACTCTATAATTTATTTACTTTAATATATATTTTATGTTATTCCACTTCTTAAAACAAGATCAGATCGACTCCTCAATATGATGATTGAGTCATTGTCTCCCAAAGATAGATGAGAGAGACCTCTTAATGTGACGATAAAATATTTTTATTCCATAATAATCACAACAACAACAATTATACTTCCATATGAATATTATTTCATACTAAGATAATCTTATTGCATTTTATTTCTTCCACGATAGAATATATCAAAGGAATTCACTCTTATGTTTTATCCCTCTATTATTATTTTTCTTGGATATTCATATATAATAGTGTTATTAAGGATCTCAACTTATCCTCCCCTATATTATTCTTCTATCTAATATACCAATGTTGTCCTAATAAAGGTAGGAAGTAAAATTCAAGGGGGGGGGAGTGGTGGTGAATTGAATCCAGATTAAAACTAATTTTTTATACCAATGGAATAAGTAATTTGATTGTAAGTTACACTATACTATCAAATTAGAGTAAAATTATAAGTATAAAACAAATAATGAACAATCATAAGTCAAAAAATTAACTGATAAAAATAATAAACATAGAATAATATAAAGTAATAAATTTAAACAACATAACCATAGAAAATAGAAAACCGTATCATAAAATAAGAAAAATATAATAAAAAATACATGAATTTAAGGAAAACAACTCTTAAACTCCTAAAGGGATAATATATTAGTAATTCAATTCCAATTTATTGGAAGTATTTTCTTTTATACTAAATTAGTAAGTGGATCATTAACTTAAACCAAGGTATCCAAGTCCCACTACAACTTTATTGACTATATACTTAGAATTATGTATCAATTTCAAAACCTATAACTTCTTAAACTAAAATTTTGGACATAGATAGATCTAAAATAGATCACCTTTATGATCTCCTTGATTGACAATAAGTCCAATCCCCCAGACTTCATCGAACATAATGGTTCATAGGATATAACATCCACACTCAAGAATTTTGTCTATCTTTTTAATCAAAATCATGTCAAGTTTTTGGATTTTGAACCTCCTCAATCATATAAGACCATACAATGAAAAATTACAATAGGAAAACTAAGATCATTCAAAATAAACTTTACAAGATGGAATCTCTCATCCAAAACTCACTAAAAGGAAGAATTAAAACCAGAATCACTTAAAGAATTGAGATAATGAAAAATTAAAAGTGACAATAAATGATCAACGTATCTTAACACCTTCCATTCCTTTAATCCCTCGGTTGAATTTATATCCGCCATTATAACAAACTACAATGGTCAAATTCAAAGATATTTGGGTATGGTTTCAACTATATCAGGCGTAACACTCCACCTCCTAATGAATATAACATCAATCACTATATTACAATGAGTTAAACTATACACTCCATCACAACATGAAAATTATTATTTTAGTAGATGTAAGAATCAGTTTACTTCTTCAAAATATACAATCATATGATAATTCTACACATATTAAAACTCAAAAAACCAAATTAAATTTAAATAAAAACCTTAATAAAGTGTATTATTACATTTCTAAACCAAAGATAAGAAGAATGTAAATTAACTCAATAATATCAAAAATAATATCCTCCTTTTTAATAGATATAAGAAATATATGAAAATTTAAATTTGACATTAAAAGAAAATTTAATTTTATTGTCTAATGAAATTATCCCCTTGGATATAACATTTGTAAGATTGAAATTTATCCTTTAAGAAACATATAGTGTTAGTAATAAAAAATTTACCTTAATAATATCCTTATTTTATAATAATTATATCCTTTAATAGACTTTATTTAACTAACTATTCATAATTCTCCCCCTTATTACAATAAGGAAAACTTACTACCACCATTATATAAATTCTCTTATTATATGAATCTACGGAAAACTTACCACCTCCATTATACAATTTCTTGCATTTTTGATGGTAAAAAGGAACCAAATAATAAAGATTCATTAATAAAAAAGTATGAGTATGTTCGGTAGTTAGAATAAGTAAGAATAAATAAAATAAAATACTTTTCCATAACTTCTGTGAAGTTTACTCATAAATTCAATTTACTTTGGAATATGAATCTCTCCTTTACTGAAACAATACATGAAAATAGGGAAAAATTTCTTGTCGTTTTTTGAATTAATGAATATAAAAAGGGCCAGTGATATGATTCAATGTTCGATAGTAATAAAAATAGTGAATCTTCTGAAATTTATATTTTGATAATTATAAATGATATTCTTCTAGGGAATATGGTTTGGGATAATGTTAAAATTAAATTATATTATCTTATATATAGATATCAGAGGTAAACTTTAGAGAATAAGAGAATGAAGGGTATGAAATATATTCAATATTCTTATAAAGATATCATCTCATTATGTGAAGAATAATATGTAATATATTTAAAATAATATGTATTAATCATATATAATATATTTAAAAATTTATGTATTTATCATATATAAGATATTTAAAAAACAATATACTTCTCATGCGTAATATATTTATGCTTAAAAATAAAAGAGGGGCGATGGGGGTCATAAAGTAAAGGTAAAATTATAAAGTAAAAGGTTGATCTTAAAATTTAATTTCCATTAAACTCAACTATAAATAATAAATTATTCTATGTGTGGTTCCTATATAAATTCATTGTAAAATTGATAAGTTTTGTTAATTAAACTTTTGAATAATGTTGAGTATCTTCATGAAAATCTATCACAATTCTAAACAAGAATGTTTCCCCCTTTATTGAGTAGTTTTTCAATGTGTGGAGATAATTAAACAAGAAGTATAAATTATGACCTCTTTGCATAGATCATACGTAACATTCATTTAATATTCATACCTATTATAGTTTAAAGGGTTGGTGAAAATTCTAGCAAGCTAATTTTAATTTCTAATAAAATTTAGGATAATATCTCATTTTTTTATGATCTTGAAGGAATTTGTGTCTTCTGTATATGTGCCTTTCACACGAGTGATGTTATGGGTTATTATACAAATAGATAATTCTTATTTATGTAGCCTCAATTGGATACTTGTTTTACATATATTTAGTGTGAAATAATCATTTTTTATATTAAAATGAGCTTCAATTGATGATACTTTATGTTTTGATCATTTTAGATTGAAAATATAATTATTTAAATAATTATTAAATCCTTAGTGTTTGATTTATCAAATGATTAATTTTTATATGTTTTGATTATTATTATTTTTGAAAAAAATTATTTAATATTTTTGAATAAATTATCATTGAAATATTATTTTTGAAAGATTATATTTTTTTAGAATTAATTTTTTCATATTTGGTGTTTTTATATTAAATATCATTTGTTGGAATGTATTTTGATGGATATAATTTCAGGGATATTATGTTTTTGAAGATTATTTTGATTTAAAATTGATTATTCACTCTTGTGCTTAATTATAGAACTAGTGTGTCATGGTAGATCAATATAACATATGTGGTATATCACTAACTATGAGACAAAGGTAAAACTGACTATAAGTGTATACAAGGAACCCACCTATAGTTTGTGGAAATTTGGAAAAGTCTTAAAGTGGAACATTCAACCTACCATGAGTGAATCTAAGTGGCTGAGTGGAAACTTAAGCTACTGTATGAGGTAGAATTCAATCGACCATGTGTGATTAACTAAACCTACCATATAAATAAAGTAGAGAGATTACACTATAACCTACCATACCTCTAGCCAGACTACTACATGAAGAGGACAACCTACCACAAAATTGTACCCCATAAAGCTACTGTTAGAGAAAGATGAAAAGGTACCGTGCCAGGAACATCAAACTACCATGGAAATTAAAACACGATGAGTGACTTCAAGAAAATAATTTCAATGAACCACACATGATCCAACCTAAGATACAAGAATAAAAAGAACCAATCTACCATTCCAGATTATATTGGGTGTTTGAACCCAATGGAACTCAACTATGGAGGAACTTTCTGAGATGAGGTTTCCACTCAAGCTTGTCTATCTATTGGTGAATCAAAATATAAGTTAGGTTCAAAATAGAGATTAAATATTTAACCATAATTAAAATCCATGATTCACCAAGGAATAATCCTAAAAAAGGATATAAAATTATCGATAAAAACTGGGGATCTTGATCTAGGGGTTCAATAAACCAAATAAGGATTCATACTAGAGATTCCTATATGAATAATGATGAAATATAAACATGTATTAATTGAATAAATCAAGTGAATATAGAAACATAGGCTAGATTGATTAATCCAAATGTGGAATCTGATCCTAGATGAAGAGGATGAATCAATTCTCTAGCTATATTGGTCCCAAATTTTGAAAAACTTCATCAATTTCTAGCCGACTATCCAAGAATGATAAAATAAAATAAAGGGTATTGTTTCACTTCATGATTGATGAATCTATTATTTTTTGGTAGAACTCATTAGGATTCATTTCCAATGATGATTTGATGTTGATATCATGTGAATATGAGTTTAAGAAAAACCAAAACCATTGAACTTTATCAATAAAAGTTGAGTAAAAATGCTGGGATATTGTGATCACTATCTAATTTTCATATTTGTAGGATCAAATTGAAAAATATAAAGGGGCATCGACATTATAATTTATACAACTATAATAACGGATGGTGGTGCATACTATGTGTTTAGTAGAATGTTTGATAAACCTCAAAGAGGAAATTGGGTCATGTTTTACATGATGGGTGTTATTTATTCAAGTTTTAGTTCTAATAAATACAAGAATTTAGACATTTATTGGATGATGAATCCAAAGAAAGTAAAATAAATTGTTATAGTTCCAATTCAAGACATGGAATATGTTTAAGTGATGATACTGAAGAAATTCATGGCTACTCACTCAGTGTGTTAGTATGTAAAAGAAGTCATCAATGGTTGCTCATGGAAGGAGGATCTTAGTTTCCAATTTTCATCAATATTGGAACCCAAATTAGCTGATTTGTGGTGTCATTTTTTTCTTGGGATTTGTTGAGTGTACTAGAAAATAGGACTTAAACATCTAAGTGATTCAATTTTTTAATGATGAAGATAAATTACAATAAAAGGAGATAAAAGGGTTAAGTTCATGAATGGATTATAGTTCTTCTAATTTGACCATGTTTAGAAAAATAATACATGTATGAATTGTTCAACCAGTCAACCAAAATCATTCCTTAATAACATGGAGTTTTAGAACCAATTTTTATAAGGGTGGAAGTGGAGATTCAGATCCACAAAATAGAAATAAGTTAACCTTATCAAAATTCCCTAATTCCCCATTTAAAATTAAAAAAAAATCAAATAAGAGAGATAATATTGATATTGAATAAGTTATGGATAATTCAAAGATTGAAAGAGACGTTTAATTGAATTAATAGGGCCACATGGGTCTGTTGCATCTATTAAAGAAGACCAGCTCAAGCCATAAGAAGGCTATGATAAATAGTGAAAACTTACACATGGATGTTAGGGATTTGAGTGGAATTAAATCAATAGGACCACATGGGTATGTTTCATGTATTAGAGAAATTTAGCTCAATCTATAAGAAGTTTATTATCAATAGTGAAAAAATACACATGGATATTAGGTATTCGAGGGGAATTGGTGGTAATACATATGATTCATGAATCTTGAGTCAGAACATGCTTTATTTCAAAAGGGGGAAACCACACATTCATGGGATCTGAAATTCTATCAAGTGTCACAATCCAACCCACTAGGTTTGCTTAGCTGGTGTAAAGATGAATGTGACACCCCAATCCAACCTTCAATAGTATAGGGGTGGAAAGAAACATCAAGTAGGCATATTACACACATATGAGGCCTTATCTTAAGGCACCTATACTCACAAACATCTCTAAATACTCATACAACACTGAAAGGTAAAATAAAAATGACTCCATAATACAAGAATAACTATATATCTCACACCAGAGCATGAAAAAAGTAATGGAAATCATAAGGCCCAAATACAATCCAACTAAAACTATAAAAATGAGTACTACCTACTAGGAAAGAGGGGACTAATGTCAAATAAAACACCTAGTATGAATCATTTTCTATCTAGATTAACTATGCTTCGTCCACTTTCAGTTTACCTTGGACTCTGTCAGAAGTCTTATTCTCCACATAAGACACGACTTGTGTAGGTATATCCCATGCATGGACGAGTATAAAAATACCTAGTAGGACACCAAAAAATCACAAAAACATAAATCATAAAGAGAGTAATCATCTCATTTTCACAAAGGTATGTCAATCAGTATATGATAAATAATAATAATAAAAACATATATGTACTCAATATAGAAACAAAGTCTCAAGTTAAATCCATAACCATACATCAATCCAAGGATTCTACTTGAGTATTCAAGGTAATATTCATTCAGGATAAATCAATCCATGATTCTAATAAAACTGATGGAGCTCATCCAAGAAGCCATGATCATCAAGTCATTCTAAGAATATGTACACAATGGAACTCTAAAGATATCAATATAAATATAGCGGATCTCACCCATGGACTATGGGGGATTCCTAACCCTAACCAGATAACCCTCTAGGTATGGGATTGAAGGGCCCGATATATTAGTCACATGATTCATGAACCTACCTATAGAGGAATAAATGATACAAAATATCACTCTAGGCCACACAGATGGAATCATGAATTCTATTCAAGACTATTCCCATAAAGGGATGATCACACTATGATTCACTGCTTAATTTCACCCTTACATCACTGTTTTAAACTTGTTTTGTAAATTAAAAATTTTATCTCAATTTTCACATCCCATTTAATTAAATCATTAATTTTTTTATCATTGTTAAAAATAGAAATTATACTTGTTTTTGTTATTTCATTGTAAGAGGTGGTGATTTGGAGGGTGAGATATGATCTAGAAGGAAAATGGGCCAAACAACATAGAAGCCCAAGGACATCTTTCCATTATTTTGAATATTCCAAGAAATTGGTCCTTTAAATTGGGATGATATTTTTTTATGGTTTAAATTTAAATGTCTACAAATTTTATGAAGATATCGAATCTCAATTAGGCCATCTTGAGGCCCAACCGAATTGATCCATCTAGGGAATCAAATCTACATGAAGTCAAAAAATGTGTTCTATATTTTTTCAATATATTGGGATCTATTTTTTCAAATGATTCAAAAATTTAGGTGGAGATATTCAATAGGTGGGGATAAAACTTTTTATTTTCTCCAAATAAAGATAATACTTTTAGGAGTTTTAAAACCATGGTGAAAGTGGTTTCTTGAAATCAGGGTGCCCAAAACTACCTTCCTCATTTCCTATAAAATGATACCTTGGGAACCCTATTTTTATGTTCAAAAAATGAGTGAAGTTATGAAATTTTAGAGTTATATATGAGTTATATAATCATCTTATAGTTTCTTTAACTCCCTATACTCATCGGTGGATCTATTGAAGCAAATATCCCTTCATCAAAGCCTTCCTCTCCTTCTCATGTTGTAATATTTTTGTTTTTTGTAATAAAGTTCTTAGTTACTCTTCTATTTCTTGTATTTTACTCTAATATATTCTGTTTTAATCTTATATACTCATCCTATTTGGTCTTTAAATTAGTATTATAAATGTGATTGGGTTATACCGTTTCCACGACCTTTGCTAATGAAAAATGTTTCAAGGATAACTACACTACCAACAAAAGAATAGTTCTTTTTAGTAATCAATCTACCTCTTACCTTATTCATTAATTTATATTTAATCAATGAGATACTATAATTAAATTAACATGATCTATTAATTTTTTTAATTTAAATGAGTCTAATAAAGCAATTGAATAATTAACACAAAACTCACAAGGTCGAGAATTGTGAGAGCTCGATCTTAATATGTAATACAAGACCACATGTGATAAACTTGTAGAGTTAATATTTAATACCTAAAATCAATTAATAATCTTTTATAGAGTGGATATGTGCCTTAATTTACAAATAACCATAATCTATCTGTATAAAATCAATCAAAGATGGGTTCTGCGATTGCATGTTCCGAAGCTAGCCTAGTGTTTAATTCACTTTATCTTTGTGGTAAAGTTAATTATCATAGTGCGTAGGGTTAAAAAATTAGGGGATAATAATTAATTATATATTAATTAAAATAATAATGATAAATGAGTAATTTAATAGGTAGAGTTATATCTATTACACTTTCTAAAAATAGTTAAAAAAACATATTCTTGTTGCGTTTTATCAGTTACATTTCAAAAACAAAAAAAAAGTACAATCTTATTTGAACATAATTATTCTAGATTTATAAATAGAAAGCTCCAAAATTTTAAGTGGTTTTTTTCTTCACATTTATTTTATTTTCAAAACACCTTTAATAAATTTTTAAATCCTTTCTTTATTTGAGAGATGACTACACCACCCATGGAAGAGTAGTTTTCAAAATTCATTGGTGGAATAATAATCATGAGTAAGATTTCATCATAATGTTTTGATTTTTATAAAAATATAACCCATAAATTATATGATTTATGTCATTATAAAACATTTTATATTTTGACACCATTCTTTATGATATTGTTTCATGGTAAATTATGTAATTGATTTCTCCACACAACCTTCCACGCAACCATGATTTGTGAAACTTTTCCTACTCAATCGAAGGTATAACCTAGTTTGGTAAAAAAATCATATTATATTAATGTTTGGTCCATACATTAATTTATATTCTAATCAATTTCATTATTGTAATGAATTGTCTTATGCATGTGTACCTGATATCTGATAGTTGTACACCCTAAAAAATAAATAAAAAAATGAAAAAAATCAATTCAGAAAAGATATTTATTAACAAATAGGGGAGTGATAAAATATAAAAATTTTGGGGATATATAGGTTGGGAGCTTTATGTTTGACTTTCATGAATGATTAAGTGAATGGGTCTTGAAATGTTATTACAACAGAATATAGAACATGTTCGATAAATTAAACCAGGTAATAAGAATTGTTTTACTTGACCTGAATATACTAAATAAAAGGTGGATATATGAAATTGAAATGGTTTTCACACACACACACACACATGGGTAATTATTGGAATAGTATACCCATGAATTGTTTCTCTATGATTAGTGTCATTAATCTCACTGAATTTTGTTTTGATACAATTTTTGAGACAATGAATTTAAAATTTATTGATATTAACTCTTGATGAGATTCTTACATTTTCTATATTTCCACTATGGATTGAGGAATATGAACATTAATATCTTTTCAATTTTTTTGGAATACATGATATGAGGTTTTTCCCAGGAGTACAAAAGAGTAAGTGTGGGGGTGTGATTGCACCATGCTTCATTTCTTTATTCTACCCTTACATCATTGTTTTAAAATTATTTTGTATTTAGAATTTCAAATATTATCTCAATTTTAACATCCCATTTAATTCAATTATTAAATTTTTATCTATTTTAAAAAGGTAAATTATAATCTTTTTGCTGATTTCATTGAAGGAGGAGGTGAATTGGAGGGTCATAGATAATCCAGAAGGAAAATGGTCCAAACTGTATGGAAGCCCAAGGATATCTATCCACTATTTTGAATGTTATGAGAAATATGTTGATTCAATTAGTCTGATATTTTGTTTTATGGTTAAAAATGTAATGGTATATAACTTTTATGAAGACACTAAAACCCAATTCGGCCATCTTGTGGTCTAACCGAACTGATCTGTCCAAGGAACTAAATCTATACTAAGTCAGAAAATGTGTTATGTATTTTGTCAATATCCCAGGATCTGTTTTCCAAATGGTTACAAAAATTTAATGGAGATAGTAAATAGATTGGGATACAATTGTTTAATTTTCTAAAAATCAAGATAACACTATATGTATATTGAAAACCATTGGCCAAGTAGTTTCTTAAAACCAGGGTTCCCAAAACCACCTTCCATATTTCGTATAAATTGATAGCTTGGGAATCCCATTTGTAAGTTCATCCAAGGAGTGAAGTAATTTGATTTTTGAGTTCTAGAGGATTCTCTATCATCACCTTAGAGGTTATTTAACTCCCTATACTCATAGGGGGATATCTTGAAGTAATGATCCCTTCATAGAATCCTTCCTCTTCTTCTCATGTTGTAATATTTGTGTTTTTGTAATAAAATGCTTAGTTCCTCTAAAATTTATTCTATTTTACACTAATATATTATTTTTTAATCTTTTATACTCATCCTATTTTTTCTGTAAATCAATATTAGAAACATGATTGGGTTATAACCTTTTCAGGACCTTTGCTAATGAAAAACATTTCTACGATGACTACATCTCCCATGGAAGAGTAGTTCTTTTTTTGTAATCGATTTACCTATTAACCACTTCATTAATTTATTTTGAATCAATGATATATTTTAATTCACTTAAAATGATATATTAATTTAGTTTTTAATTTAAATGAAACTAATAAATCAATTGAACAATTAACACAAAATATGTGAGGTTGAGAATTGTGTGAATTGTGAGAGTGTGGTCTTAATCGGTAATACAAAACCACATAGGATCAATCTGTAGAGTTAAAATATAATCTATAAACTCAATTAATACTCATTTAAAAAGTGTAAATGTGCCTTAATTTACCACTACTCATAATCTATCCTTATAACATCAATAAAATCTAGGTGCTGCGATTGCATGTTCTGAAGCTAGATTAGGGTTTAATTCACTTAATCTTTGTGGTAAAGTTAATTATCATAGGGTTCATGTGTTAAAATATTAGGGGATAAAAATTAAGGTGATATTAATTAAAATTATAATGATAAATGATTAAGTTAATAAGAATAATTATATCTTTTAAACTTTCTAAAAATATTTTTTAAAAAATACACTCTTATTGCATTTTCTCAGTTACATTTAAACAAAAAATACAATCTTCTTCCTACATAATTCTTCTAGAATTATAAATGGAAAACCCCATCCTTTTAAGTACTTTATTTCTTCTATTTTATTTTATTTTCAAAATACCTTTAATATTTTTTTAAATTAATTCTTCCTTTGAGAGACGTTCTTGGTTAGCACTCTACTACACTAAAATAACCCGAAACCAAACATCATTTGAGAGCTCCCACGATAGTGATTTTTAAGGGGATCACATCATATTATTAGGATGTGTTTCCTCACTTTACCCTCATAGGGATGGACCATTGAGATACACCCTAGATATATTAGTATATAATGAATAGAAAAAATATCTCAAACTACCCTAGAAAAATATATGGTGTGTATAGAGTTATAAATGATGTGTCTTGGGTACCTAAGGTTTTTACATGTACTTTAAAGAATTCCCAGGTACTTTGGACTGTGCCTGTGTACTTTTGACATTCCCATGTACCTCTCAGTGTCTGGGTACCCTGGTCATGTCCAAGTATCAGTCCATTCATGTATACTCTTGTCATGCTTGTACACCTGGATGCGTCTGGGTACTCTAGGCTTGTCCGGGTACCAGGACATGCCCGTGTACTCTAGCCATACCTATGTACCTAGCTATGGATGGGTACCCTAGACATGTTTGAGTATTGAGACTTTATATATAATTTGTTCATGAATGTGTACATGACTGTGTTCAAGTATTGAGCCTTGTCTTTGTACTCTGGCTATGCTCATGTACCAAGTTGTGTTCATGTCTGTGTACTCCAAGGGTACACACTAAGTCACCAAGAACATGTCACACAAGTGGTCGGTCCCACATGGTGTGTGATATTTTATTTTTCAAAAACCCTAGCAATCATAGTGAGGGGACTATATGGCATGTGTTATTTGGACTATATTTCATGTATGAAAATATTTTCCATAATCCCCGAAACTTTATGCTTCTTCACCTTGCACCTATACAGCCTCTGTTCCAACTGCGATTCTTACCATAAAACCCAAATCTAGAGTTGACCAACCATTACTATCATCGATGTCCAGATTTAGGCCATCCAATCTATTCAAGAATCATCTTTCATTTCTTTGAATCACCAAAATTATAAACCATTGAACCATTATCCTCTAATCCATCAATGGATAATTTTTTATCATCACCAAACCATTAATGTACCATCAATAATGATCCCATGGTAATTATGATTTATTCCAAATGATGATTTCATAATGATCTTTCATTAGGTATTTGTAAAATCTCCATCTAAATAGAATTCTAATGATGAACACACATAGAATAGGGGGAGAAATCCACAAAAAATGTGATAAATGAACCGTGACCATTTTTTAAGTTAGATTCTATTCATTAATGAATAAATAAATGAAAATAAAGAATAATCAATTAAATTTGAAAACAATATCCATTCTTAATTATAATAAGATAAAATCATTAATCGTAACGAACCATCGAACTATGAATAAATTATTATTGGGTTAATTGGTTCTTGTTCAACATGGGATAAAAATCCAGGATTAATCCATATAAAATAAATTCCCTAACACAAGTTTAGATCAATCACAAATAAAGAACTATTCCATGTTGTCTTTTGTTGGTGAGATCCATCAAATCCTTTGAAACATTGATTGTCATCATTTAATTCATAGTCATTTATCCAAGAACTCTCCTCCAATAGATCCTCTCCAAATCCCTAGTGTTATGTGGCTCACCCTAGGGATTTTCTATAATGGGGATTAAATAGAGGAGGTTAGGTGTAAAAACTTTAATTAACTATAAATAACTAAATTAATTAATTAGTTTACAAATACACCCACAATAGTTATTTAATAAAACACTCGACAATGACAAAGGTTATGTCACACCTAGTGTAAAACCCATATTTCAGATTTAATGGTGGTATCAAATATCCCATTTGATAATCCTTTTGGGATTTATTCCATTATTTCAGAATAATTTTATTTTCATGATATAATATATTTAATATTTTTATTATATCAATGAAAAGTCTCCATGGGACCCAAAATTATTCACTGACTTAGTTTATAGTCTTGAAAATATTCTTTCACATATTACTAATGTTTTATAAGGAAAAATAGAGTCATCACATTATCACCATCTTAGAGATTTTCACCCCAAAAAGAAAAAGACGTACATTAATAGTTGAGGTTACTAATACTTCATTTGGTTCTCCCACTCCTAAGTTATCTCCTGAATATTCCCCTAATGCCACTAGAAGTACACTGAGATAATTTCTCACCAATGGAGGATATTTTCTTGTTGATCCTCAATTTATACTGAGTAATTCATGAAGGAATCTCCGTCCTCAATATTCATCTCTCCTAAGTCGATAACATGAAAATAATCATGCACATACCTCTTCAACTACAACACATGGAAGACATCATGTACCAGATCTAAATAAAATGGTAGGTCCAAGTGTTATTCCACCTCACCAACCCTATGTAGTATCTAGAAAGATACAATGAATCTCAAAGATAACTTTCTGCCTTATTCAAATATCCATAATCTTCACTGATGTGATACCTTTAGAAACACATGTTTCCCCTCTTAAAACTACAAAAACCTCTATAATTAGTCCGCATAAGACTTATAATGAATCTGGTTAGTCATCATATGCTCTTGGATGATTTTCACCTTCTCAGTCATTTATCACACCAACTATGGGTCCATGAGTGTGGACCCCTATATTAGTCTAGAATTGTGGTGAACTATAGGGTCTCCATATAATTCCTTGAATGTTTCCATATTTATTATGTAGTGGTTACTGTTATTATACATAAACTCCACCAAGGATAGGTTATCCTCTCAAATATAACCAAAGTCCAACATGAAAGCCCAAATCATACCATCCAAAACCAAAATGGAATGATCTGTATGTCCATTTATCTAGGGGTGAAATGACATGATCAAATGAAATTGAGTCCCAAATTCCTCCTAAAATCCTCTCTATAATCATGATGTAAATTGATCATCATGGTTTTAAATGATCATCAAGGTAACTTCATGAATCTAGACAATATCCTGCACATAATGGCATCCCAAACTCTCTAATGAACTTTGATCTCAAATGGATAGGAAGTGGAATGACTTGGTGAGTCGGTCTATGATTACCCAGATAACATCATTTACTTTATATGATCATAAAATAATCTTAATTAAGTCCATATATATTCCATACCACTTTCAATTTGACACATCAAGGAGTTGAGCTAAACCAGTTGAAACCTGGTGCTCAACCTTCACCTACTGACAAGTGGGGAATCGAGAGACAAACTCCTCTACACACCACTTTATTCCAAGCCACCAAAACTCAGATCAAAGGTCCTAGTGAATAGTTTACACACATGTATGTAACCCTATTGGGGGTGTATGAAACTCCCTCAAAAACACCTCTCACAGCATCACTAATAACATGGTATGTCCTTAGAAAAATGTGGCATGATCCCCATATTTATAAAAATTCATAAGGAGAACGTCCAGTGGATATATGAACATGAAAGTACTCAAAGTTGATATATCCAATATAAGACTCCCTAACACACTACAGAAGCGGAGGGGTAACTACCATAAACTATAGGTAATTTTCACCATCCTCATCCACTAAGGATAACTGCAATGAGACTAATTTCTCTGATGCCTCACTCAACAACTATAAACAAGATATATTATTGAGATAATATTCCACCACATTAACCTTCCAAAGAGTATATACTATCTCAAATTAATAATCCTAGAGTAACTCTATCCATCTCCTCAATCTCAAGTTGAGATCCTTCTCCAAGAATATATACTTAATACTCTTATGGTCAGAATAAATGATAAACCACTCAAATATAAGATAGTGTCACCACATATTCAAATAAAATAACACTACTACTAGCTCAATATTGTAGATTTAATAGTTATAATAATATTATATCAAATACTAAGACCAATATGAAATCACTTCCCACACCTTCATTAGAAAATACTCAAGCCTACTTCTAGAGGCATTACAATTTACTATGTACTAAACACCCTCATCTATAAGTCTCAAGATGAGGGTGCTCATAAAACTCTGTCACAAATCTTAAAAATCCTACTAGAACCACTCAGTAAAAATGAAAGGATTCACATTTTGGGTAAAATTAGTCAAGGGTTCCATAATCCTAGAGAAATTAGGTACGAATCTTTGATAGTAGCCTGCCAGTACAGGGAATCTCCACACCCCAGTCATACACTTGGTTGGATCCCAAGATGGAACTGCCATAACCTTTGCTGGGTATATTGGTACTCAATATTATAAGATTATATGTCCCAATAAGTTGAGCTATTGTATCCAAAACTGACACTTTGAGATATTCTCATAAATCCAGTGCTCTCAAAGTATGTTTAGGGCCATCCTCAAGTGTCTTGCATGCTCTTTCTCTAACACCGAGTACATTAAGATGTTATCAATTAATAATACCATGAATAAATATAAAGACTTAATAAAGATACATTTAATATGTCCCATAACCACATATGGTGTTTTTTTCATTCCAAATGGTATCACTATGTACTCATAGTGACCATAGTAACATCATAATTTCTTCTTCAGTATATCCTCATGCTGAACTTGGAGCTGGTGATAACCTGAGATTAATCTTCAAGAACCATATTTACCCTATCAATTGATTTAAGAGGTAATTTATTATATTTAGTGGATATTTATTCTTATAAATCACCTGATTTAGGAGACAATAATCAATACACAACCTCATACTCCCATCCACCTTCTAGGTGAAAAAACGTAGGGAATGCCTAGGTGGAAAACTAGGCATGACAAATTCCTTTATTAAAAACTCCTCTAACTACAAGTTTAGCTCAATAAAATATATAAGATAAATTTGATATGATTTTTTAGATATTAGGGAAATAACTAGGTTCAATTATATATAGAATTCTATCTCTCGGTGGTGAGGTAAGACCAACTCATCCTCAGGGAAGACATCCTCATACTCCGTCACCACTACTGGAAACTGGTTACTTATAAAATATTCTTCCCCCAAGGTTATTATATAAAAAAAATGAGTAATAAACTATATACTTCTATACACAATTATATCATACTCTTATGGGACTTCCTTCTCACCGATTAAGAAGAAAATGATCCCATCTATGAGGATGCACTGCATCTTCAACCAGATATAGTCAATATGTTCATAAACTAACGAGAGTCATTCCATACAAAAAATGAAATCATAAGGCCTCATCAATACTATGAAAATACCCAAAAGGAAGATCTATCCTCCAAGTGTCGGGTCACATTTTTAGAAGAAGTGTGTCATTTTTGAATCCCCTTTGGTAGGAGTCACCAAGAGCTAGGGTCGATCCAATGGATCAACTGGAATATATAGATCACACATAAGGAATATGTAAAGAAAGTAATTGATTTTTCTTATATCTATAAATAATAAATATAAGTTATAAAAGATAAATATTATACCTTAAATAATACCAGATCCTCTAGGTGATAGGCCTCCACTTCCTCCAGTTGTCCTTGTCCCTAACCACTAACTCCTCGAGCCAGGCGTGGACCACCTGAGGTTGTTTTTGGGAATAAATCAAATTGAAATTAAACTCTTTATTCTATACCAAATATATTTACATGTCCATTTCCTTGAGTATATCCATTCTATATATTCAACCTATTCTTAGGTATCCCATCGACCATCTCTCTATCAGCTTCATGACGGGTTGGGCAATCCCGCATGAGTTTTCCATGACCACTAGAAGAGTAACACTGCCTCTCCCATGTCTGACTAGAACCTCTTTATGAGCCCTGAAATAAAGACCCTCAGTCCTAATACTATCTCTACAAATTCTTAGCTCACTTGGATCCCTTAGTATAACTTCATCTACCATATTTATAAGTCTCATCTCTAGGGTGCCCATTGACTGCACCAACTGTCAACGACTAATCCACCAAGAAGACCTCAACTACCAAAGCCCGCTCAAGCACTCCCACATAAGTAGTAATGTAAACAGATATCACTCTAACCTTGATATCTATATATAGGTTTTACTTATGGGTTCATGATTGAAATAGGTCATCTAGAAACATATCTATATAGTATCATGAGAGGTTAGTGAACCTTGAAGAATACTATTCCATAGTAATGTTGTTCTACCAAAGTTCTATAAGTTCCTAAACATGAACTGATTAAAACAAATATGGATATAAATCATATATAGAGAGTCAGTCAAACTATATACATGAAAGAGTCACATTTCCATACATCTGAGTCACCATACCCCACCATCTTTCTATGGATCCATGAAGAAGACTCTACACATGGATGACTATCTGGTCAAGTGGTGTTCTGAATTAGAGGAAAACTCATGTAATAAACTTGATATAATCCTTATATTTTGGGGGTCTGACTCACCCCAAAACTCAAGAAGTATCTATCTTTGAAACTCATGAAGTGTTCTCAACCTACACACATCCTCAACTAGAATTGCTGGTGCAACCTATTCCTCAATGAGTGTTAGTAAGACTAGAAAACCACCAAAGGTACCACCTCCTATAAAAAAACCTATACTAAATCCTCATTAGTAGGTAGATCATCTTCTCAATATTGATTTGAAATCATAGCTATAAATCGTTATGGTGAAATCCTGAAATATACAAGACATAACACATTCAAATAGTATATTTGGGGAGCTAAATCAAGAAGGAAAAGGAAACCATAATCGAAAATTTTCCCCTACAATAAGTGCCTACATATAGAGAGTCAACAATCAGGTTATTAGAATCATGTTTAATGGATACATCAACCTCTACACCAATAATATATTCCTTTTCATGAGATACAAACTCAAACCACTTTAACACTATTTCCCTAGTTCCCAAACAAAACCTCACAACTAGAAAATCTACAAACTCTGGTCCTAAGAAAACAGATCTAATACTACTCAGTCACAACCTGACCCACCAAGGCCTTCTTGGCTAGTGGTAAACTGAATATAACACCCAAATACCACCTCTAATAGGCCATGGTCTGGTGTCTAACACCAAGTATGCATGTAAAATTATTAACCATAATCAAAAATCAAACCTAAAATTAATTATTTTTGAGTTAATTGATTCATGTCCAACATTTGTTAACAAAAATAGATTAATAAAAATAATAAAAAATAATAAAAATATCCTTCCTTGAATTTGGATCAATAATTGATAACAAATGGTTCCACATCATTAGTCATTGGTGAGATCCACAAACTCCTTTGGCACACTGATTATCAACATTTGATTTGTTTCCATTCATATAAGAACTTTACTCCAATAGATACAATATAAATCTTGATATTTCCATAACTAAACCAATGATTTTTCCATAATGGGGATTAAATAAAAGGGATTTGGACAATAAAATTTAATTAATTAGTTTATTAATCCTCCCATAACATCTCTTTAACAAAACAACCAATGCCAACAAAGGTTATGTCTCACCTAGGGTAAAACCCACATTATGGATCTAATGGTGGAATCATATTTCCAATCCAAGACTCCATTTGAGAGTTTTTATATTATATTATAAAAACTATGTGTGTGATAGAGTATATTTAATATTTTTATTATATCATTACCGAGCCTTCACATGCCTCATAATCCCACGCTGACTCAGATTCCAGCCTTGGAAATATTCATTAATATATTAAAAGGTTTTACATGGAAAAAAGAGTTATTAGACAAAGGAATTTATTTTATCTGTAATTCAATCAATTTACATTAATTATATATAGAGATTGTGGGAAATTGAGGATAAATAAGTGATTCGATAAACTGTTGGAGAAAAAACTATAATTTCTCAGCAGATAAGCCTCTTCCACTTTTATTTTTCATTTCTTTGATGTTTTCATGAATTCAATGTTTTATATTTTTAATTCAGGCTACTATTCTTTTCCCTTATCTTTCAGTTAGTTTTTTTAACCTTTAAGATTCAATATCCTTGATATTCATTAGAATTTCAACTATTAAGGAATATTTTCTCAAAATATTATGACAATTGTTTTGAACCAATGAATAACACACCAAGATATTTGTTTTGATTTTGGTGGAACCAACTTCATCCCCATTATCCCTTTTTATATTAAGTGGATGGATAAATTCTAAAGATTCTAGTTGATATCCATCACTATTGATTGGTGGATTGATATTTTATTTAAATTACTTCTCCAATCTATTTTTACTTCTGAATGAATTATTATCAATTTTAGAGATACATAATTAAAATTTTCCCTAACTTATTCATTACTGGTTACATTTATAGGGGGTTTACCCTACTTCGTTTATGATTAATCATTACGCTTCTTAGTATCTTATATATTTATTATTGTTTTTTTATGTTTTTATCTAAATTTTATATTCTATTTTCTTGGATATTTCACAATCTTCCATGTGGGTTCAAACCATTTTTACTACTTTATTAGTGTTTAATATGGAAAATAACTAATAATCTGAATTATATAATAATAGTCCTATAAAATTTTGGTGTCATTATCGGGTAAGGGTATGTGTGACTAATAAAAAATATAAACTTAACCAAGCAAATAAATCTATTTTAAAAAGAGTTTGTAAAAAAAATTTCAAGAACTCAAACTCATTAAAATCCAAAAATATTCAGTGCCAGCATACTTGATCTAATACAAAAAACTTAGATCCATAATCACTAAAATAAATAGACACCTAAGTGATATAAAGGAGAAAATAAATTTGAAATGGAAGAGATGAGAGGGATATAATTAATTGTGGGGAATGAACAAATTCTATAACCTAAAATATCTCAACATTATCTTGAGAGACCTAGAATAGGGTAGTATCAAATTCCTCAAGTGTTAGGGAATCCATATTTCATTTAGATATCCCTAAGAACCTAAAACTATGAAATAAAAAATTCATACCTATAAATGCTACCCACATGTAATGGAATTCCAAATAATGGATCTATTTAATTCATTATGTTTTTTACAACATAGTGAAACAACTAACTTTTTAGTGGTTAAGTGAAGACAAAATCAAAATAAGAGTTTTATCCTTCTGTTTAAAAAGAATTTCTATTAACTAGTTTTTTGATTTATATTAAAGTATATTTAAAACATGGGAACAACAATATGAATCCTTTATCATGAAATTATACCCTATAAGTATTATAGAAGAGTTGAGAAACCAAATAACTAGTTTTTATCAAGAGTATAAAGAGGAATTACATGAGGTCTAAGATAGATTTAGGGAATTTCTAAAGAAATTTCTACATCACCATCTTCCTTCCCATATTATTATGGATTCCTTCTTTGAGGGGTTTTAATCTTTAAGATATAACTTAGTTGAACAATATACTATAGAAAACTATATAGACAAAAAAAATTGGTAACTTAGACAAATATATAATATTATTTCACTTAACTCACAACATAAAGATAATTGGAGGAGAAGAGTAAACATGGGAGAGTGAACCAATGAATCAAGGTTATAAATGAAAGGTCAACTTTCTAAAATAAAGGACCAAATCCATTCTTTAATGAATTAAAATTTCACATAAATTGTTAATAAAATCAAAAGTTAAGGTTGGAACTAAATCTTATTAGAATAATACCAATAATGTGGCATGTTCTATCACACTATAAACTATTATCCAATTTTTTACATGTCATCCTAATCTTTAGAAGATAAAAAAATTATTGGGTAGGATCCTAAAATGTAGGATATAGATAACCCCCATTTCAAATAATTTAATCAAGTATATAGAAAACACAATAATGTTTCATGG
Organism: Viscum album; assembly: GCA_963277665.1. Classification (NCBI taxonomy): domain Eukaryota; kingdom Viridiplantae; phylum Streptophyta; class Magnoliopsida; order Santalales; family Viscaceae; genus Viscum; species Viscum album. Next base: position 56,403,414 of record OY728145.1, on the reverse strand, counting down.
ATGGAGTAGGAATGTTAAGGAAACAACCCAAGTATTACCACCAAATCCCATAAAATAATTCTAAAATAAACCCAAGGATAAACCTCTAATCCCTAAGGGAACATAAAAGGACTTATACATAAAAGTTTTATTAGTATGGATTCCTACAAGACCTTAAAATCATAATATAAATCTTATAAAACCAAATCATATGGTAAGATGCATAATCCATAGATACAAATGGGATAACTATCCATGAGAATGAAAAATATATGTAAGGGTAAGCTTTCCATTATAACTAAAATGGATCTTAGGAAAAAATATTTGGATTACACTACTAGAAAGTTTAAAAAACCATCAAGAGAATATAGATGACCCCAGGATAGCCTGAGATAAAAATTTTTATGAACCATGAGACTAAAGTTTGTAATTTCAAGAATATGGAAATCTAGAGAGTCCCAAATAAATAAATATTAATCCTAATATGTCACCTAAAAAACAAGAGTAAAAAGTTATAAATGATAAGAATAAAAAAGTAAAATAAATATCAATAAATAACTAGAGTGGATGTCTACAATTATAAAGAATATTTCCCCAAATATCCCCTTCCCTTATATAATTAAGAAGATTAAAATATATCCCAATTTTCTCAAATTTTATGATTTGTTTTAAATGATTCCAATCAATATCCCATTCCTTAAAAATTTATTTTAGGTCCCATCATATCTGAAAATAATTAAATAGATTGTTTCAAGTAAGAAAACACTTGCGGATCTTGCTACCTACAACCTTATAGAAGAGTGTAGTTATGTAGTTTAAAATAGAATTCCACCTAATCTTAAGGACCCATGTAGTTTTTTCATTCCATGGACCTTTGAAAATAGTATATAGTTCAATTGTATTTGTGACCATAGATAAAACATAAATCTTATCCATTAATCACTATTTTTATATCTAAGATTTGGAGACCTACTACCCACTACCATGATCTTGAAGTTGGTTAACCACTCTATCACACACTTCATAATAGGAGTAGATGATTTGATTATTGGAGAGTTCTCTAAAGATAACTTGTTGGAATTTGAATATCCATTTTCTGATGAATAATAATAATTTTTTATAATGATTGTAAAAATTAACAGGATACCCACTCATATTGAAACATGTATTGGAATTTGTTCAAGTAAGGAGAAATAACCTTTTCATTATTATGGGGGTGAATTTTTATAACACCTTGATCAATTTTTTTATAAAAACATCTCAAAAAAAATTACGAATATATATTTGAGGAGATTTATAATCTTTATAGTAGTGAAATATAGGATTTATTTAGATCCTATTCATTATTTTAAAATACATTAAAGACTTTGGGACACCTGGACCCAAGTTTCTACCTTTTAGATGAGAATAACAAAAATTATAGATGAATCAAATTATTTCTCACCTAAAATATTTATTTTTAGTTGATAGTTCCACACTATCTATTTTAATATATTACAATTTAGGAAAAATTAAAGAATAAAAAATATTGAATGTTTTTAAAAGATAAAAATAAACCATAGTGTGGTCCATTTTTTATATCAAAGATATTATATATTCATTCTACATGCATAGAATCCTAATAGATTATGATCATAATCCAATGGAGTCCCAAACTTAACATGAAGGAAGTTATGAGATAATAAGTGATAAAGTTTATTAATTATGGGATCATTCGTCAAATTTATAATAGCCCTTGGGTCATCCTGGTCTAAGTAGTTCCAAATAAGGGTGGTTTCATTATTTAAACTAATGAAAACAATAAAAAATAATAGGTTAAAAAAAATAACTGGAGTGTTTGTATTGATTTTAAAAAGATAAATTATGCCACAAGAAAATACCATTTTATTGTGTAATTCTTTGACCAAATGATTGAGAGTTTAGATGAGAATGAGTAAAACTATTTTTTGGATGGTTTTTATATTTACATATTAATCCCTATAGCCTTATAAGATCTAAATAAGATTATATTCACAGTCCCCTTTGGTAAATTTTCATATCAAATAATTCCCTTTGGAAAGTGTGGCGATCCAACCACTTTTCAAAGAGGTATGATGTATATTTTTTCAATCATGATTGAGAGAATTTTTGAATTATTCATGGAAGAATTTTTTATAATAGGAATCACTTTTGAGAGTTTCTTTGAAATATAGAATTAGTTTTTGAAAGGTTTTAAGAAACAAATTTGATTCTAGACTAATAAAAATGTTAATTCATGGTCACAGATGGAATAGTTCTCAGTTATAATGTCACAAATAGGGTAATAAAGGTGTAAAATATTAAGATAAAATTTATTCAAAAGCTACTCACTAATAAAAATGGTAAGGTAATTGGATGTTTTTTATTTCATGCTAGATTCTAACAGATATTTATTAAGGATTTTTCAAGGATTACTATAACTCATTTTTATATCATTTCTAATGATATGGACTATTTTTTTATGAATTTGTTTTTGAATCATTCAATATTCTGAATGAAATTCTTACCTCGTCATCCACCATCACTACCCCATATTGGAAACAATCTTTTAAATTTATGTGTAATGCTAGTGAACTTTCCATATGGGCTGTTTTGGTGTGGATAAAATAAAATAGACTTCATGTGGTGTATTATTGTATTTGACTACTATATGTTTCCCAAAATAATTACACCACATAAAAGAAAGAGTTTTTAATAGTTGTTTTTCCCTTGAAAAAATCATACAATAATTGATTGGATCTAAAGTTGTAATTTTCACTGACTACAATGATCTCAAGTAATTAATATCTAATAAATATGATAAATTAATGTTAATGATATAGATATTAGTATTTAATTAATTTTATTAGGATATTAATGATAAAAAGGGGCTAAAGATGTATTGGCTGAGAACCTATCTAGACTTCCCAATTCCAAAAATGATGATCTAAGAGAGATAAAATCTTATTTCTTAGATGATAAAATTCTTACTATTTTAGTGAAGAAAAATAATTAGTATTAACATTTTTACAAATTTTTATCTACATGATTCATACCCAAGGATCTTACACATAATCAGAGAAATAAATTCATATCATGTCTTAATTTCTACTTTTTGATAACCCTTTGTTATTTATAAAGTGTGTTGATGGAATCCTTAGTAGGTGTGTTCCTGGAGAACACCTTTTATGGGGTATGGAAAAAATATTTTAATTACCTAAGTATAGTATATAAGTAAAACCTAGATAGCCTTGTCAGTTTTGGTTTATTTTTAAAAAATTAATTTTTGATTGGTTTGAGAAATTTAAGATATTAAGCAATTTATATTGATTTATTAAAAAAAATATGAAATACAATGATTATAATGGGCTTGGATAAACCTAGGGTATTGTTATCATGGTTTAATATTTATTTCTTATTTTTCCTTAACCAAACTGGTAAGTGGGAGAGTGCTATTTCAATTTATTTCTCCCCCTTAGTGGATGATAGTGGTAAGGTTATCCAAAATTAAGGTTTCAATTAGTCTACACTCCTAGTAATTTCTAGTCATATTATCAATATAGGGAAATCCCCAAATGGGTATTGTTATTCCATAGTTAATAAAAGTCCTAGTCACAATTTTTTACACATGCCAAGGATCGCCATGCACTAACCACCAAACTCTAATTTGTTTTAAAGTAAAAAAATGGGAATATGGGTTGGGGAGATTTGGAACATTGACTAGTGAAAATAAAAACTAATAATATAACCCTAACACAATTATATTTGGTATAAAAAACTGAATTAATAATTTATACTAGAAAGAAAAGAGAAGAAAGTATTTGATTCATTTATGTGTAAAACTCAAACAAAGCTCCAAGTTCTAGCCTCCCCCTTTCTAGATCACTCAAAATAACTAACCCTCTAGTGATGAGAAAGTTTATTTGAGAGAGGGTATACATCACAAGGATGAAAGAAATAAAGACAAAAAAAAATAAGAAAGTAAATCTATAGTAGTCCATCATCTAGAGATTCCACACCCGTTCGATCCATTTTAATCCATGCATATCCTCTTATTTATAGGCATAAAAGATCCTTTATGCCATCACAAATGAGAAATAATAGACATCGGTATGTCCCATAGTGAAAAAATATATTCCTCATCAATTCCCATTGGTGCTGAAAATTTTGAGTCCATCAGTCATTTTCACATCATGTATGTGTCACATGGAATGTAATGTTCGGGATAAACTTCTAATTTCTAAAATATTATACATTGTGAATTGTGGTCTCATGAAGTGTAATGTGCGAGACTTCCCTTTTCATGGATTTTTTTTTCACGCTATGAAATTCTTCATGTTAAACATTATGAATGACTTACATGTAATGTAAAGTTGATTTATATCTAGTTTTACCTAGTTCAGTCTGTTTTATTCATTTTTGAGCTATGGGTTTGGTCCTTGACTCCATTTCATCTTCAATATATCTTCAAAATCCTTGTTTCACACCACATCATGAAGCAATTTGTCACGAAGTTGTTTTGGATCACTAAATTCATCTCTTTTTTCTTAATTTTTTATCAAACTCTATATCCCACCACAAAACATAAAAATAATTAAATTTAGGTAGGTTTAATCAATTAATTTATAAAAAATATCCATTTTATGTCAAAAAATACATGCATTAAATGGTTCTGTTAGTTCTCAAAGAAGAGATGCTATCCATTTTAGAAGGTTGTCACTCCTCACCTTGGGGAGGGAACCATACAAGTGAAATAACAACCCAAAACGTGCTTCAATATATCTTTTATCTACTTAAAATTTTCAAATATTCTTGGAGATTATTATTAGGGTTTGAAAAATGCCACATAATTGGAAATATTGTAAGTAAACAAGAACTTTATCAAAATGGAATTCTTGAGGATAAAATTTTGGATTAATGGGGGATAGATTTTATAGAACCTTTACCATATTCTCATGGTAATTACTATATATTTATAGTTATGGACTATGATTTTAAATGGGTTGAGGCTATGTATCTCCATAATAATTATGCAAGTAGTATAGTGAAATTCATAAAAGGAATATATTTTCCATATTTGGGGTGCTTATAAATTTCATTATAAATAATGATACTCACTTTAAGAACATCAAGTTCAAGGGATTAACGAAAAATTATGTCCATGTTCACAAAACTGGAACCACTTATCACCCACGTTTATGTGGTCAAGTTAGGGTCTCTAATAAGGAATTAAAACAAATATTGGGGAAATTGTTTTTAGTGGTTCAAGTAAGGTACATTCTTTAAAGTTGAATTAGGAATTTTTGGCCTATATGAATTCATTTAAAATTTTCATAAGAATTTATCCTTATAGGTTGATTTTTGGGGAATCATGTAATTTATTGTAGAGTTTCAACATAAGTCATTTTGGGTAGTAAAATCACCCAATTTTGATTTCATATCTACTGGTGAGAGAGGGTTACTAGAGATGAGTGAACTAGAGAATATTAGAAATTAATACTTTGAAAATTTTATGATTTAAAAATAGATAACTAAAAATTTCCATGATTCCATCATTCAAAATAAATATTTTATAGTTGGACAAAGAGTGTTGTTGTTTAATTCCGGATTGAAGCTATATATTGTAAAAATAAAAAATAAGTGGTATAGGCCTTTTAATATCCAAACAGATTTAGTAAATGGAACTATAGTTCTAATGGGATAAGAAAATTATCCATTATTAGTTAACAGATAAAGGTTTAATAATTACTTTTAGGGGAATACAATGGCTTGGATACTTTTTATGTCCTTAAAAATTGAGCTTTCACAAAAGCATAATCAAAGACTTAAAATTTAGTGCTTCATAAGAGTCATCCAATGGTCATATTTTTATCCTTTTCCTTTTCCTTTTATTGATTCAAAATAAATCTTCTTGTTTTTCTTCCTTGTTCTCAATTGTATTCTCATTTTTTTGGGATGTTATCTTAGTTTGACTTGAGTTGAGTCTTGTAACATATCATGATCACTTGTGAGACCGAACTGAAAAAATGAGGTCTAAAACTACTGTAAGGATAATTAATTATAAGGAAAAGGGAGGATAAAGTATGTTATTCTGATTGAATCCATGAATAAGTTCCTAATTGAACCCATGAAGACCCAATTGGTTGCAAAAAAGTGTCGATTGACCATAAGACAAGGGGTTAATTTACCACAGTAGGATTTGTATACTAGAACTAATTGAACCAATTTCACTTCAAAACTTAACCTATGGTTTATTTATTACAATATTTCACTATTGGAATCTTATTCTTATTTTTCTAACTTATAATTACTAAAAAATTGGCCAACCAAGGGGATTTCACTTAAGGAAAATAGGGAAGGAATCTTTAAATGAACTAAAAATTAAAAGATGTTTCTTATAAGGGGAGTATTGTTTTAGAATATATATTCCTTATTCTTATCATTCGTTATCATTTGAACTATTTCATTTTGATTTTTAGATATTATTTTAAACCTACCACTATATGAACATTTCATATAAATAAGTGTGGAGGAATTTACCCACTGTTTGAAAGTTGATGAATATGAATTCTATGCTTAAATATTTATACTTGTAGAAATAATGAACTAAACATATACTTATTAATTTTTATTTAAAACCTTTATTATTATTATTTTTAATAGAAAATTTATGCACACTTATAAACTACTTGGGTTAGCTACTTTGAGTGGTAGAAATATGATTTTTTAGTTTCCTATAACCTTTTGAACATTTCCTTAACTTTTAAATTTCAAAATATTATTGAGGTGAAATGTTTTAAATTGTATCCTCCACCCTAGAATTTATCATTTAGGACAATTTTGAGTTTTATGTATGGTGAAACGTCATTTCATGAGTTAAATTATATTCTATTGAACACACATCAAAGTACCCAATTTTTTTTCCAAATTTTCTCTAACCTCAATTTTATTTTTCATTAGATGACTTTTTTTTAATAATTATGGTCTATTTTTCTTCTTTGAGTGATTTATTATTTCTATTTAACCTTGGATTAAATCAAGGAACATTTTTTCTATTTCCTCTTGAAAAAAATTATTTTGGATAAAATTTTAGGAGTATGTTTGAAATATTTTATTGAATTTAAACTTTTTGATCTATGTTAATCTAATTAAATATACATCCAAATGGTTTATGAAATGAAAATCCTAATCCAGGTTGTACTTTTTATTCTTTATTATTATAATTGATAGATGAGTTAATTATTATTTATTTATTAATTATTGTCCCTAGCCATTCATTTGGTTGTGTCTATTTATTCTCTGTTAAAATATGTGCATTTGGTTACCTAGAGGTAAAGAAAAGATTGAAAGTTTCATTGGATAAATATTGAAGTGTGTTTAAAGCTTTTGAAAATTTTTAGGTTCAATTAATTTAGAAAATAAATAAACCACCTTTTAACCAAAAAAATTTATTTTAGGAAGAGTATTTATTTTTTCACTTGAAATAATCCCTAAGAGAAATCACTTTTGAAAACCATCCCTTTGTTGGAATTATAGATTTTTTAATTTTAAGATGATTTTTATTCTACAAAATTTGTATTATTGATTTCTTGGGGAACAGAAATACACTAATTATTGGTGAATTTGATATGGTCTGAATTTTATACTTTTCTCCACATCATCAGTGTTATATAATCATATTTTTGATATTAAAATGAGATTAAATTGATAATATTTTTTATTTTGATCATTTTAGAATGAAAATATAATTCTTTGAATAATTGTTAAATTCTTAGTGTTCTAGTGATTAAATGATCAATTATTTTGTGTTCTGATTTTTTTTAAGAACAAATTTGTTTAATTATTTTTGATAAATTATCTTTGAAATGTTATTTTTGAGAAATTTCATTTATTTGAATTAATTTTTCTATATTCCATGTTTTTATATTAAATATTATTTGTTGGAATTAATTTTTAAGGTTTGAATTCCATGAGTATTTTTGTTTTGAAGATTATTTTCATTTAAAATTGATTATTCACTCTTGTGATGAGTTCTAGAGCTAAGCTATCATGGTAGATCCACCAATCACATGTGGTGTGTCACTGATCATGAGAAAATGATAGGACCAACCATAAGTGTATAAGAGGATCAACCATGCAAGAAACTAACCTTCCATGTGTATAAATTTGGAAAAGTACTCAAGTGGCCTCACTATACTAGTTCGAACTACCATGACTGAATATAAGTGAATATACAATAACTTAATCTACTGTATGAGGGAGAATTTAATTGATCATGTGTGGTTATCTCAAACTACTACATGAGTAAATTAGATAAATACCGCTAGAACCTAGCACACCTCTACCTTACCTACTACATGAAGAGTTTAATATACCACATGAGGCTTCTACATCAATCAAATTAAAGAGAGAGATGAGAAGCTACCATAACAATCTACCATGTTAGTACCCTCAAATTTATTTGGCATTTATACCATGCTATGTGACTACAAGGAGGGAGTTTCAATCAACCATACATGATCTAATCCAAGATACCAAAATACAAAGAGATAATTTACCATTATATATTATCTCAATTGTTTGAACCTAATGGAACGCAACCATGGAAGAACTAGTTGATATGAGGTTTCCCCGTGATCTTTTACAACTATTGGTGAAGCTAAATATGAGTCAGGTACATGATAGAGATTATAGATTTTAATATAATCTAAAGAAAATATAAATTAAGGAATAATCCCAACCAAGTATATGAAATCAAAAATGATAACTTAAGAGATATATCTAGGGTCTTGATGAACAAAAGTATGGTTTAAAATAGATAATACTATAAATATTACAATGACCTCTTGACATGGATTAACTGAAGATGCCAAGTGAAGAGGGAAACATAGGATCGACTAATTAGGAATAAGGTAGAATATGATCTTGGATGAAGATGTTGAATTGATTCTCTCAAAATGATAGTTCTAGATTTTAAAGAACACCATAAATTACTTGCTAACTAATTGATCTTAATAAAATAACATCGAGAGAACTAATATGTTTCATGGCTGATGAATCTTAGATATATCAATAAAACTTATCATGATTCATTGTTGGTGATGAATGAATATTTATTTTGTGTAAATACAAGTCAAATATCAACCAAAATCGTTGAATTTATTGATGAAATATGGGTGAAGAATCCGATATATTGTGATCATTAGATAATTTACATATTTGCATGATCATATTGAAAAAGATGAATGAGCCATGATATTTTGAATAATATGGATATAAGAATGGATGAAAGTGTGAACTATGTGTTTTGTTGAATTTTAGAGTGACCTTAAAGAGGAAGTTGTTTTTATTTTCACATGACGAGTGTTAATTATTCTGATTTGAGTTATAATAGATATAATAATTCAGATATTGATTATAGGATAAACCCAAATCAATTATTATGAATCATTATGATTCTAAATAAAGACATAAAAACTGATTTAAAATTTGACATTGAGGAAAATAATGGATGATCTCTATGTGTATCAATATATTTAAGAAGTTAATGATAGATGCTCAATGAAGATGGGGTTAATTTTCCAGTTTCCATCAATGTTGGAACCATAACTAGTTGATTTATGGTCTCATGTTTTGTTGGGATTTGGAGAGCATACTAGATTATAGTATTTCCAAATATAAGTAATTTTATCATATTATTATGAAGGTATGTTGTGATTAAAGGATAAAAAAGGGCTGTGTTTGTTATTGGATCATAGTTTTACTGGTTTGATCAATAAAAAAACAATAATTACATGAATTGGTAAACTAGTCAATAAAAATCATTCATACACACCATGGAGTTTCATAAAAAACTTTTCTGAGGGTAAAAGTATAAATTCAGAGACATAAAAAATTAAAAATTAAATCTTAATGTGGTTCTCTAATTCCCCATTTGAAATAAAAAAATCAAAGAAAAGATATAGTGTTGGGACTGAATAATCAAGGGGGAATTGAAATATAGAAAGAGAATATTAACCAAATAAAGATGTCCATGTGAGTCTAATATGTTTGTTAAAGGAGCTCAATTTGATCCAAATGAAGGTGGAGATCAACAATGAAATCCTCCATATGGATGATGGGGATTCAAAGGGAATTAGTTGTACTATCTACGAGTCATGAAGGTTGATTCTGTGTGCATTCTATTTTAAAAAGAATAAAACAAAAAATTCATATGATATAGAATTCAATCAAGGAATTGATTTGATTTGTAATTCAATCAATATCCATCAAGAGAATTTTGAGATCAATGGTAATAGATAAATACTAGAGTATTTAGGTGATAATTAGATAAAGAACTATAAATTCTCAATAGAGAAGCCTCTTCCACATTTATTATTCATTTATTTTATGTTTTTGTGAATTTATTGCTGTATTTTGTTAATCTAATCATGATTTTGAGTTGAAATTCCTTTTGGGGGAAATCAAAATTTCCAACCATTAATTTTTATACTTCATTCTCTCACTTTCATTACTAGGATTATATTCTTTCCCATTTTCTTATAGAAATTATTCTTCAAAAAATTTAAGATTCAATATCCTTGATCTTGATTATAATTTAAATTGTTAAGAATTTTTTTCTGAAGATCTCGTGACAAGAAGATTTAACCAAATAATGACACACCAAGATCAAATACCTTGGTGGAACCAACTTCACCACCTTTACCCATGTGTATATTCAATGGTAGAGAAATTTCTTAAAATAATAGTTGAGATCCATCCACCTCAATATATTGTTGGTATTTTATTTTAATTAGTTCCAAAATCATTTTTTATTCCAAATTAAGGAATATAAATTTTAGAGGCTTGCAATTGGAATTCCCCCAACTGATTCATGACTAGTTTAACCTATTGGTTACTTCTATTGATTTTTTTCTAATTCATCACTAGACCACTCACTGTCTCATATGTTTCTTATTGTTTGTTGAATTTTTATCTTAAGGTTTTATTTTTTTCTAGGATATTTCACAACCTTCATTGTGGTTTTAACCCCTTCTTACTAATTTTATAATGTTAAGCAGAGGAAAATAAATAACAATTTTACTTGTACAATTATAGACTTATAACTTGTAATATCATATAAAATCATACATTAAGTGAAAATCAAACCAAAATTTGTGATGTGTGATGAATCCATAAGAATTAAATACAATAACTTTTAGGTGCCTCCTATTCAGATTTAGTGGTGGAAAGTTGAAATAAATATTGTTTCTTGCTTGAACATGATACTAAAGACTCTCTTAAGAAATGATATGTTCTAGAAGTTCTCTTTCCCTCCATTTTAAAATCACTATAGTCAACATAAGAATAAAATTTTAAATCTATCTTAGTTATGAAAAAATAAAATAATCCAAAATCTGGAGTTCATTTAAGGTATAAAAAGATCTTCTAAAGTTCCTTATGATGGTATTTATTTGAATTTTATTAGAACTTTACACATAGTCATACAAAATAAATAATTTTGGTTTGAATAAAAGTTAGTTTAAACCCTCTAAAAATTATTTTTTCAACAAAATTCTTAAATTCCTCAAGGTTAAGTTTACAGGAGGTACCTACCATAGTATGAATACTTCAGGTATTATCAAAACCAAAAACAATTAGGTAAATACCTTATCTACTTATGTTGAGTTAAATTTGTTTTATTTGGGTTTTGGATTTATTTGTAATCCAGGGAAGAAATTAATTTGACCCATCATGATCATATTGAACTCAATCTACATAGGTTTCAAGAAATTATCTATGAGATTTTTTTGAGAAGATCTAAAGATAATGTGGTTGATATAAATTTAAAAACTGATAGTTCCATTAAAAGAATTATCATTAAAAATAGTGGGGTTAGTCATTAATTTATTTATTTTGAAGTATAAATCAAGAAAATTGATCATACTAGGCTCTCAAAGCTTGTTTAAGTCCATAAATAGCTTTTGTAAGTATGGAAACATGTTTCAAAAAATTTATATTTCTAAAAATAGAATATTTTTAAACAAAAAATTACTCTGAAATATATCTATTAAGGAAATAAATATTTACATCCATTTGAAATAGGTTAATGTTAAAATATAACACAAAATGTAGGATAATTTATATGGATTCAATCCTAGACATAGATGAAAAATGTTCTCTATATTATATTTTCTATTTTGAGTTATAAACCATAAAACCTTTCTCACCTTATTCCAAAAAATAATCCCATTTTCATCACACTTATTCGAGATGGCCCATTTTACACCTATGACTAGGAGATCCTTCAGACACTTAATCAAGGTCTAAACCTTGTTCTGTTTGAATTGATTAACCACTTTTTTCATTGCAACTATCCAATTATCATCACTCAAGGAATCATCTACCATTTTAGATTCAAATTAGGATAGGAATGTAAGATTCTGACATCCATTTATAAGGGACCATCTATGTAACACCCTAGAATGATAAATGGTTAAAATATTAAATTATGCGACTCATGTTAGTAAGGTGCACCTTTCTTTTATAGAGTCTACCTGATTTGAACTCCACAATTAAAAATGATTTTCCCAGAGTACTGATCAGGATGAATGACCTTATGAGAAGTTTCTCATGGTGTGTATGAGTGATGAAAAAGCACACAATAAAGAACATGTGTTGAAATGTGGGGAGAATAATTAGTAAGATGACTTATTTGGGAACATGGGTGGGACCTAGGGTGGAGACCATGTGTATGTAGGGGAACTGGATATACTTGGAGGGATATAAACTAATGACTATGTTAAAGAGGGGTGTTTGCGGTATTATTAGGACCCAATTGTTACATTGGTATCAGAAAAGGAACCTTGCATTAAGTGTAGGGGAACTTCCTAGGTTGAAATATAGGGTAAAAATCAAGGATGTTGTGATCTAAAGTGGGGTGGATATACACCCTATAATGATAAAGGGATAAAAGACTAAATGATATGACTCATGTCAACAAGGTGAACCTTTTTTTAGAAGCCTTCCTAATTATAACTCTGTAGTTAAAAAAGATTGTCCTGGACTAGTGATTAGGATGGGCAAACATTTGGGAAGTTTCGAAGGGTGTGTGAAAGTGAGTATTAAACACATTGGAAAGAACATGTGTTGTTATGTGGGTAAATTCATTAGTTTGATTACTCATTCAGGTATGTTGGTGGGAACTAAGGTGGGGACCATGTGTCTATGGGAAAACTGGTGGTACTTGGTGGGCTAGGATCCAATGACCATGTTAAATATGGGTATTCTTACTATAAGTAGGTCCTGGTTGTTACATTCTAGTTCTTATCGATTGATCTACACCCCCAATGATATTATCACTGGGATGATTCCTTAATATTGACTAGTTTTTAAGTAAATGTGACTGTTGATAAACATTTATTTGTAGATTAATTTCTATTTAAATAACTTCCCCTTTTGTAGATTCCATTAGTATAGTTTTGTGTATGTTAATTTCTGATAGATGTGAGTCAACATCGGGGGATAAAATAGGGTAGGATTAAAAAATATAGCATGAATGAGTATCTTTCAAAGTCACATAAGGATTTATTTTATCATACTTAACATGTATGGTTTCTTCAATATTATTCATTTATTTTTTGAAAACTCGACATTCTTTACATGTGATGGAGTAACCAAGAAAAGTTCCTTTACCAGCCTTTGGATAAAATTTTAAATATTGATCTTTAATTTTTAGAATGAACAATTTTCATTCAAATACTCTAAAGTAAGTAAGTTTGGTCTTCCTATCACTCCACAATTTTCAAGGGGTCTTACTTATAATCTAAAAAAGAATGACTCAATTTATAGTGTAACAATTTATACTCATGACTTCCACCAAAAGATACTTATAAACTAAATATTCACACAACTTTGATAGGGTAATTTCCTAAATAGTTCTATTTATTTGTTCAATTACACTATTATATTTTAAATTTCATGATTCCAAGAAATTATGAGTTATGATTTTTTTACTATAAAAATTTTCCAAACCATAATTTTCAAACTCACCACCATGATCAATCTATAGAGTGAATATTGGTAGATATGTTCAAATTATGAATAATAGAAACAAAAATTTTAAATAAAAAGAGTATTCTAAATTTAAGATCTAGATTATAGGTCTAAGTATACATAGTGTTATAATAAACTAATACATACATGAAGTGTTTTACTTTGAGACTTGCAGTTTTTGTATGTCTAAAAAGGTCTATATACTATAACTACAAAGATATAAATATAGAGACTTAAACACTAGGTTCTAAACTTAACTTATATTTCTCATAGAAAGGAGAATCCCAAGAATAAAGTAATGGATCCTCCAAAGGAGATCCCACATAAAATTAAAAGAGTAGGGAAGGTTACTCTTTGATTTGGACTTAAAGGCATCATGAGAGACCACATAAAAACATACCCTATGGAATCTTCCTATCACACCATACAAGAGGGTAAAAAGCATGTTGTTCATGGAAGCACATACAACTCGACATTTCCTTTGAAGATAGACCTTGATAAGAAAATTATTTTGAGGCATCAAAGACCATCAGGGGATATAACATCATCCATGTTTGGGTTAGAGGATCTTACAATATAATTGGAGGATTTTTGATTTCAAGACTATCTTAATGATATGTGTGAGTCTGAAAATTTTGGGTTATCCAATATGCATCATGGTAGGAGATATTTCCTAGGTTTTTTCTAAGGTATTGGTCAGTCCAACCTTCATATGATTTTAAACATTTATGAAGGATCATGGGTTTATGTATTCATCATGTTTAGGTGAAAATTTATTGGAATTTTCAGATCCTTATTAGGGCATTAGATTTTTACTGCTAACTTATATTTCATAACATATTAGAAAGATTCACAAACTCTAGATGAATTATATTTATATTACAATAGATCCATCACTAGTTATTACCTAAAAATTTATCTATGTTCCAAATGTTGCAGTATCCTAAAATTTTATGAAAAAACCATGATTTATCCCAAATATCACCAAGTAAAGGTAAATTTTGACAACTAAGGTCATCTAAGTTAATAATGTAATCATTATCACACCCATCAATAGATAAAATGTGCACTTAACCCATACCTTTAATAGTACATTTTCTATTCGAAAAGTTCATAGAGTATCCTTTATTTCATAATTGGTAAATACTAATGATGTTTTCCTAAATTCCTAAAATATAAATAACATTAGAAATTAAATACTCAGTAAGAAATTTAACATCTCCTATTCCTATAATATGGCCTTGTTCATCATCTCCAAAAGTGACTCATCCAACCTTCACCAATTGTAAATTATAGAAGTTATATTTATCTCTAGTCAAAGGTTGAGAATAAAAACTATCCATGTACCATATATTCCATATACTAGTACTTACAATATCTTCCTAAAAACTAAAATCTAAAAGTTTGATACCCAAAATTTCCAGGTTTTGTTAATATTTGTAAATAAAATTTTAGAAACCCACATTTTCCAACTATTCTATATTTTAAAATTGAAATCTCATTAGAAATATAAGCCTTATTATTTCCATGAGATTAATTTTTTTTTAAAAGACCAAATTTCTCTCAATGATTTCCTATTGGAAAATTAGTATTAAAAGTTTCAGTTTTGTAACAAAGTATTATGATTAAAAATATGACTTTAGAGACATAAAAACTTATTTCATAAGATGTATGATTTGGTTTCAAATATCCTAACATCTTTTCAAAATTATATCTATAGGATGTAAAATCATATAGAATCTTTTTTAGACTATTAAATTTATATTTTAGATTGATAAATAATTTATGATCATTATGAGTTAAAATAGAAATAGATTTTATATCTATCTTGGGAATATGTTTTGAAATTTTAGAGGCATGTTTATAAATTATGTCTTAAACTTTAGTAATAATTTACTTAGCCAATCATGGTCATTCATGAAATTATTATTTTTTCCTTTCCATTAAATTCATATATCTAGCTATCTCTTTAGATTATGGAATATCATCCTCATATTCTAATGAAATTGAACAATTTTCAACATCTAAATTTAAAAAACATTGAAATTAAGAGATAACTATAAAATTGAGTTAGGAGTTAACTTCCCTATAAATCATAGATCCTTTCAAATATCCTTATTATAAAATCCAACTATCATCACTCTTCAAATAAATGCTTATTTAAAATGATGGATGCTCACTAGAACTCTGTGTCATTGTATTCTTTGAAATAACTTCTTTATTTTATCTTCTAATGTTTCAAATTATTATTATTATTCTTAAACCTTGGACAATCAGGTTTGAAATTCCTTGGTTTTTTCACCTATAAAAAATGGTGTCTGAAGACTCCTTCTCATACTTATCTTTAATTTTATTTTGATAATCATACCATAATTTTTTCTTTATGATAATATTATTTATACACCTTTTAATATGAGTAATTTATCATTCACTAGATTCAAAATTACTAATGTTTGATTTTTTTATATTTCTTATTAATTGAAGTAGAGGGTTTTTATATGTTGGAATTAGAAGTTAAAACACCAAAAGGAAAAGGGAAAATGAATACATTATTTAGCTTCTCCTTCTCATAATCAATCTTTAATAGATTCCCGTATTTATTGAGATTCAAAACAAGGTCATAAATACTAAAATGTGTGATATTGTTAGTTTTATCCATCACTATCCACTTCGACTCCCATTCCTTCAGAAGAATATCAATCACCTTCTCAACTAGATGCTCATATTTTATTTCTTTCTAAACTAAAAAATATAATCCATTAACTACCATCATGAATTTTTGATGCATATGTGCTATAGATTCTCTATATATAAAATCAAATTATTTATAATAATATCACAAAATAATTCATCCAATATCAAGAGTTTTAAATGTTCCAAAGTAAGTAATTTATAACTTTTTATAGATTCAATTTATAATATCACATAATGAAATATGACTATAGATATTCTATATCATTAATCATTGAAAATTATTCAAGACTATAATTCTATTGACACTTTAAATTATACTCTAGAGTAAACATAAATAATTATTTCTATGGAATTATTTAATTTTTTTTCATGATAATAAAATGATAAACACCCATATTGATACTAATGTTTTTCATTCTATCTTTAAAATATTCACAATCCACACCATCAAATATTGGGGATTGATTAGGAATAAAATTTTCAATCATTCTGGTTGGAAGTATAGTCTTGTTGAACTAAAAATATCTTCAATATTTTATATGTTAGTGCAAGGAAACTATTATAAGTTCTAATAAAAAAGATACAAATCCATGTTTGATATAAAATATATTATAAAAATATCTAGACCCAATTAAAGTTATAATATTATACAAAATATTTACCAGTAAAGGTAGGACGTAAACTTCAAGGGCGGGTGAATTGAATTAAAACCATGAATAGATAATATGTATGTTTATTGTAAGTTTAATTATCTTATAAAGTTAGAATTCAAAGTATAAGTATGTATCATAGAATACATGACCATAAGTTAAAAAATTAATCGATAAAAATAATAATCACTGTGGAAAATAAAGAAATGGAAGTAAACAACTTAACTATAACAAATAAAAAATCCAATAAAACAATAAGAAAAATATAAAAAACACAGCATGAAGTTTATTATAACAATACAGAAACTTCTAAAAGGGTATTATATTAAGAATCCAATTCTAATTCATAGGAAGTATTATCTTCTAGATAAAATAGGAAGGTGGTTTGATAACCTAAACCAAAATATCCATGTCATACTAAAACATCATAGAATATATAACATTTAGAAGATATCAAGTTTAATTCCTAGAAAATATTCAAATGAAACATTGGTCACATGTCACTCTATCCCTGAGCACCACTTTTATTTCATTAATATTAATCAAGTCTTATAACTTTGAATTCATTGAACATGAACGTTCTGAGGATATAACTTCCACACCCTAGAATCTCATTGATCTCCTCACAAAAAATCAACTTATTTTCTTAACCCTAAAACCTCTTCCATTACAATGGATAAGAAAATGCAAAACTAAAATAGAAAAACAAATACATTTTAAAATAAATCTCCCAAGATGGAATATATTATCCAAAACCCACTGAAAGAAAGAATTAAAATCATAAGTTCTAAAATCATTGAAATGATTCAAACTTTTAAACAACTATAAATATATAGAATAGATCAATAAATTTTGTTCCTCTAATACCATAAATGAATTTGTACCCTCCATTGTAAAAAACTCAAATGATTGAATTCTAAGGTCCACAAGTATATTTGAAGTTTTATTGAACATAACACTCTGTATTATGTTGAATATAACATTAATATCTACATTCTATTGAATTAAACTTTTCATGCCATCACAACATGACAATGTAGGTTCCAGTAGATGTAAGAACATGTTCAGTTCATTATAACATTCAATCAAACAATAAATTTTCACACATAAACACTTAAAAAACAAACTCCAAGTTTAATAAAATCCTTAATTTAGTGTATTGTGACTTTTAAAAACCAAATATAAAAATAAATTCTATTCACTCAAAAATATCCCTAACAACCAAATATAGAAGTGAAACTCTTATTTCTCTTTTCTTCTTAAGAACCTGATTTTTAATATCATTCAATTCTATATTATCCTTCTTTTAGAAATATTTCAATTATTTTTTCATATTTTCTATAAAAACTATATATTTTATTAAAGAATTAGAATCTATTTCAAACTCCTGAATTCTCCATGATGATTCCATGTGTCTATAAAATTAGTGTGGCTAGAATTCATGCATTCCAATCAAGTCAACCACCTAAAATATCAATAGAAGTACTTAAATTTTAAATTAAAACCAAATTTTTATTTAACCATTGCTATATTATTTAATGCATAATAATATTTAGTATAGAATGATTCCCTCTTCTAGTATTTTTGTTTTAGCATGGAAATTTTAATTACATTACGTTATCTGGTGAAACAAAATCCAAAAATCTCTTATTACAATTATTAAATAACTATAAACACATTTTAATGAAAATATATTTAGTTCTCTCTATTTATTTATCTATTAAATTATCCAATTTAATACTCAAAAATATATATATTTAATTCTTATGGTGCTTAAATTTTTAACAAGTAATAATTCAACCAATTCTCTGAGTATATTGAAGAATTTTTGAAGGGGAAGAAGATAATTGAGCACTAAACAATCCCATACCTAGTTACATAAGGCATTGATACACCCCATTAATTATAGAAGATATTTACCTTGACTTATAATATACCAAGATATTCCATTCACATTTCCCTGCAAGAACCCATGTCACATGCCCTTCTCAAAGGAGTTGGGTTCCTTGAGTGATTAAAAATGGTTACTTGTGTTCCTATATCATATTGCCAACATGGGAACCCCCTAATACCCCCCCCCCAATTTTTAAACAAAAGTGGGAAAAAGGTGTTAAGGAGAATACCCAATGGAATTTAAGCACAAAAAATTATGTATAGTACTTACAAGATTCCCCTTTTGGATATTTTTGAATCTAAACTAATGGAAAAATGATGGAAGTGAAGGGTATTTGTGTTTTTCAATTATTTTTATCATTATAAGATCACTTCACTCATGTTATCAATAAGAATAAGGTGAATGATATTTTTTAAGAAGTAATCCCAAGCGACTAGGGAGTGCCATCTAGGCACCATGTATATCCCAAAAGGGATACAACCATTGTGTTCTTAAATGACCATACCCAGTTCTTAGAGGATACTAAATAGAGTGGCCATTAATTTTAATCTCTGGTTTATAATGTTGTTAAAATTATAAACTCTCACCCACATAGTGCCAAGGTGATCCCAAGTGGATATGTACCTAGGTCTTCTCAAGTGGAGCCATTCACAGGTCATTCCAAATGAATATGTCCTCAATTTTCCAATTGGAGCTATTCCCATCCTTCAATACCATAACTAAGCATCTCGTTTTCTAAATTCACATAACTGGGTGCCCCTTTTTACCCGGTCTCTTACCCAAGTGCCCATTAACCTAGGTTTCTACCTAGTCACGTCATTCACCTTGTCCTTTAATTAGGATAAATCAATTACCCAAAAAATCTTTTCGATACTCTTTATCCTGAATCAAACCACTATTGAGTTACATCTACTCAGGCTTCCTCCATGGCCTTCTAAAATACATGACTGAGCTATGAATTCCAGAGTGTTCCCCTTGAATCATGTATTACTTTTATAATAGTAATAATACATGCAATATAATATTTCCTATAGGTTTTTCTCCCTAACTGATACAACACTAATTATTTTAAAAATCATTTATTCCCTTGATAATAAGGTTTCCTATACTTAGGTAATTGATGAAACTAAACTTCAAATGGGGCCATGTACTAACCATATTATCATTAATAATCTCATCAATGTGACCCACTAGTAATCCATACAAGATATTGGGCCTCAAACCTAGTGTAAAACCCAACTAACCCTCACCCAATTCATCTGTAAGTTTAATCAAGAAAGGATCACTCATGCATAAGTACCATATAAATCATTGTTAGGTACATTTCACATAGTAGTCTATTCCATATAGCATTGAAATACACACAAAAAGTATTAGTTGTGTGACCTTAAACTATAATACATTATGGTAATAGTTTTATGACCTCAAATGGATCATTATTGATATTTTTTGGATGAAATCAAAGGGTGTATCATTGGTACTCATGCATGAAATTAAAAGGAACATTGTTCCTCCTCACATGAACTTAAAAGGTGAATTATTTCTCATGTATGTATTAACTTAAAAGTAAAAATAACGATCCTTGTCACATGACCTTAAAAGCTACAACATGTCTTATTAAGTGGTGTATAACTATTGGGATCACTTTTGTATATGACTTGTATTTTTTGTCAATGGGTGTCAATGGATGTCAATAATGATCAACATGAAGAAAGTAACCATCCTAAGTGAATGGAGAATGGAAAAATTAGACGATTGAAGTAATCATATTAAGTTCTAAGAACTTATGTCAAATGTGACATAGTGTTTACAACATTGAAGTATCATCCATTGAAGATGGTTGAAGATTCTAAGTGTGATCATGCAAAAAGTAAAAGAATTATGTGATTTTCATGAAGTGTAGAAAATGAGAGAATGAAGATAAGAATAAGGGTGTCCATGCATGGAATTTGATTTAATATGTGGCCATGCACTTCATTTAATGTTACCATTTATGTTAAAACTATTTTTTGTGGTATTAATTCAAAAAAAAGGTTCATCCCACTAGCCATCTATGAAGCCTCGACCTAAGGTATTTGCGGGACAAAGTATATTATGCCCTAGGGGAAGCTAGCTAGGCCACCCTAGAGTGGCAGGGCCATGTGTAGGCCTGCAAAAGCACATCGGAAAAAACCCATTCATAGTTAGGTTGAATCCCATTCATAGTTTGGGTGTAGAGTGCGTGTGCAAATAACCGGTATGAGGTGGTACCGGGGAGCAGGAAAGAGAATTTTGAAATGGGAGCGGAGTGAGATGATTGATAAACCACATCCTCCATGCATTTTTTGTAACGCCCGGGACTTTTATGAGAAATATTTTTTTTATGTTATATAAATCATCAAAGGAATCTTTCACTACACACAACACTAGCTTGGCTTGCTTTACACGCAATCGCGGCCTTCCTCGATAGCTTGCGTCGTACGCAATACCGAGTTTCACTAAACAACGATATGCTATTAAAATATTATTAAAACTAGCCATTATGAATAGTAATAACCACTTTTTGAAATTTTATAATTTTTATTTTTCAAAATGGACTTCATTTTTGGATTCGGAATATCGAAATGGGCCTAGGGTGAAATTTTGGTATTTTTCTGAAATCTTTCAATTTTTGATGAATAGTGAAACCACTAAGTGGTAGTTAAAAAACTGAATTTTTCATAAAACTTAATTTTACCGCTTTTGTGGGTGGAATTTCGAAAATCCGAGAGACATGGTTAATATTAAGGACTGAAATGTGGTTCAATGAGATGAAAATTATTTTTGGTGAATAGTAACTTTTTTACTTTTTTTTAACACGATTAAAAGTAAATAGGGTAATTAAGGGTAAAAGTGTTATTTTTATTACCATAACACAAGTCCTAATTCTATTGGATAAGTTTAATTCGACCAAAAACAACCTTAGGAATAAAATATGACCATTTAGGCCCACTTGGATTAGATTAGGACATTTATTATTAATTTATTTAAAGAAGGGTTAAAATAGTTAAAATCAAAGTTTAATAAGTAAATCATTTTTAATATAGGGTTATACATAAAATAAATTCGACTATAAATATTCATTAGAACTCTAAAAATATTTCCAACATAATGGTATTTTATTTATAATTTTTAGACTTAAAATAATTTAATTTATTTACGACACAATGATGATGCAGTAATTATCTTATTAATGAAATATTGACATAATTGATGTTATAAATACCCAAATAAATGTAATTTGAGACTTTTTATGAATTCCAATAATTTTATATGTCAATATGACATGTTATTATTGATTTAATTAAATTTATTTCGAACTAATCATTCTTTTATGATTTTCACAAAAATCAATTACTAAATAGTGTCAAAATTGACATAAAATAGTTTTTAAAACAAATATTATATTATTAATTGTTATTTTATTCCTAAAAAGCTAAGGTTCGGTCAAATGACTTAGATAAGATTATATATATTAATAATAAACAACTTGGGGTCCGTTTGGCTTGTTATAGTAAGTTTATTAACCGTATAGTGTAAGAACACAAGAAGATACAGTAAAAGTAAAATTATTTAACTTAATGTTAAATCTAAATGATAAGGTTAAAATAGGAACCTAAACTTTTCTAAATTATATTGGATGAGAGGATTTATACCCATCCCCACCTTAGCTTTGAAATAAATTAATTTGGAGCTATTTAAAACCGAATTTGTCTTTATAATAAAATAATATTTTTAGTTATTCCAAAGGTGCCCCTCTCCTCCCTTATAAAAGGGTACCTCCTCCCTCTCTTACTCACACCACTTTGAGCCTTCCAGCTCGGACACCCCTGAAAATTTCTTCTCTCCACTTCCCTAGAGACATCCTAGAGGTCATGGTCTTCTTCAAAGACCAATTTTATTGCCCTAAAAGGAGGTCTCAAAGAAGCGCTTCAAAGAAGAGGTAATGCCCGTTACTGATTCTTTCATCTTTATTTCTTCTTCCAATTATTCTTATTTAGTTGTTTAATTATGAAGTAATAACATCAGTATCACTCATATACTGATATGTTATTATAATTATGAAACAACCCTATTTCACCATCTATCCATCCTACGGAAAATGAAATCACCGCGCGTGCGTACGTACGGAATACCGTCTCCACGCCGTGGTGTAATCTATTTTCCACCACCACCTTAATTGGATGGGTATAATGGTGTAAAGAATGAATATATATGATTATTGTAAATTTATATTGATTCTGAAATATTATACATACACTCCAATACAATTCCACGATCATGGGAACGATATCATCGCTCGTGCGTACGTACGGAATACCGTCTCCACGATGTGATGCGACTCGTTCTACATGATCTTCATTGCATAATGATTATATAGATGAATTGAATGAATTAATATGATATATATTACACTAATACCATTCTGGAAATAAGGTATCTATAACCTAAAAAGAATAATAAGAATTTATTCGACAAAACACGCATAAGAACAAAAAGTAATAAACACCCGAATTACAAGTAGCAATGAAATATTACTATTAATAAGCTAAGAATATGACCATATATGATATCATAACAATGCGTATGATTCTGAAATAAGTCAATGACATTATTTAAATCATTATACAGGAGGGTCAGACACTTATGAAGCAAATCAGACCTAAGGTAGGGGAAATATCACAATCTCATTTTTATCCGAGATTGTTTATACTTTGGTATTTACTGGGGAGTATTTTATCATCCACATCCATGTTTCCTCAATATTTAATATTATTTCCATCCACCTACAATTTTTTAAATCCATTTTTACCCTTTTGTGAGTTTATAGTAAAAGATATGAAAGGAATATTTGTCATTTTTCGTACGAGGTACTTTTTGACTTTTCTGACAAAAGTACGAGAAGAATGTTTTTTAACTTATATGGCATGAATGGATTTTTAAAACATTATTTCCATGAATCTTCCTTTATAAGTTTTAAAGTTTATTTTTAATCAACTTATTTTAGTTTAGAATTGTATGACATGTTAAGAAAGGAAAAGTGTTTTTGAAGTAGAAAGGATATTTTCCTCAAGAATGGAGTTCAAGTGTTTTATCAAAATTATTTTCCATCTAAGATAATAAAGGGTTCAGTTTCTATACCTATTATTACATTGATTTGATTATGTTGTGATGGAATTATTTTTATGAATACCTTTATCTTATATTAATTTTTTAATGATGTCATGATGTTTAAGAATCCTGTTTTTATTACATGGGTTATGCTATGATGTATGGTTTATGATTTTGTGGAACACATAAGAATGGTATCATTATGAGATGGGTGGGACCTATATCTCACTACAATGCATTGGGTAAAGATTTTATATCTCATGAGATAGACATGTCTGGAACGGCAGGTTAAACCGGTTCAGTGAAACAGGACTGAAACGAGGAATGAACTCGGTTCAGAAATGGAATTTGTCCACTAAGATAGACTTGGCAATGAGTCTTGACTAATAAGAAATTATTATCTATGATTATGTGTGTATTACACAAAGTTTCATGTTTTATGTTATGATTATTGGGATTACATTTCACTACTACGATTTATCCCATGTTATGATATTATGATCTCTTTTGCAGGTTAAGATTTCCAAAATGTTATGTTCTTATGAATATGATGTGATAGATATTTATTTTGTTTACCCTTACTAAGAATTTGAGCTCACCCTTTTGTATGTTTTCTTTCCCCAGGTCAGGAAGAAGGTTATTAAGTAGGATATGCCAAAAGGAACTCTAGATATGATGAAATAAATGGGAGACATTGTAGATGCTTTATGAACCGGTTTTTTATGTTTCCCAGTTTCTAAAGACATTATACCTATATGGTCCTTTCCCGGTTTTGTTATATGTTGTAATAAGTGTGCTTCAATTTTGAAGTAATAACAATGTATGTAAAGTATGGTTCGTTATATTTTTATTTCAATGTGGGAGAGAGAACCGTAGATACTATTCACAACATAAAAAATGTATATGTGATCTCCGTCTTACATCTCATCCGTGCTTGTGATCTAATCACAGCCATCCATTCATCCCACGCCTCACATGTTTGAACATGATCTGTTCGATGCTCCTGTGACATTTGAAGTAGCCACGCTGTCGTCTATGACCTCTAGTGCCCATTGGATCCACTACTTCTCACATGAGATGATGAAGAACCATGATACAATCTCCATGCCCCATCATTTTAACATCATGAATAATGATTGATCGTATCGAGACCATGCATGCAATATTTATATTCCATGCATGCGATATCTCAAGGAAGAAGGTTAGGCTGAGGAAAAATAGAGTTGCCTTGGCCATGTGGATTCTAGTGAGGATTTAAAACATGATACATGTGATCTTTAAATTCATGCATGTGGATCATAATGGTGCTCATTCAAAAAAGGAAACACCCGAGATATGCAGAGTATCCCAAACATGGGTTTGAATGTTTTAAAATACCGAAGATCTTGGTTATTCAAAGAGATAATATTATCTGATTAAAAGGTTAGATTTGAATGAATAAATAGGTTGGATCCTCACTTATAAAAGAATAATTCTTAATCTGATGAATTATTTCTGCCTCCTGCATATTTGAGAGCTCTTGTTTTCAAAACAAAAATAGAGCATCTCTTTGAGATTCTGTTTCACAAATGATAAATCCAAGAACTGTAGGCCTTCAAGGATTCACGAATATAGGATTCTTTAGGCCTTGGATACGTGCTTTGCACTCTCGATAGTTCTTCTCAAATAACCAAACTCCACAAATAAAAGGGACAGTGCACCGCGTCTCCCTTGTAATTGTGGTGACATAAGGTTCACAAAACCCTCATGGTTTATGAGTACCCTCAGAGATCCACGATCTAGTGTTCCCACTGTGCTTCACGAAGACTACAAACCCTGTATATGTAAGACCCTTGCTTTGAAAAGGGAGGCACATATTGTGAACAGAGGACTCTTGCATCCCTTGCACGAAGGAGAACCGAGGGTTTATTTTTTGAAGAATGAGTTTTCATGAGGATGGGAACTATGTGTTTTCATGCATCCAAATGCATGATTTGAAGCAACCATAGGAAGTGTGTGTGTGCACACATGTGAAGGAATTTTGGTAGTACATATACCCATGTACTCATGAACTGAACACACCCAAACTAAGTACTAATTAAAGAAGAATATGGTAAGTAGAAAAAGTCTATGTGTGGGTACAAAGAGTTACACCCATTAGGGATTTCACACAAGAGATAAGAAGAGGAAAGTGCATCCACTCTTTCATGCACATGCACTTGTGAAGATATTTAAATAAAGAACCATAATTTTTTGTGCATGTGTGTGAATAATAAGGAGTGAAGAGAATATTCATCATTTCATGCATATGTAGAAAGTATGCAATATAGTTGAAAAACTATTAGTCGCATAAAGAAGAGGAAGAGTTTATCTAAAATCCACATGCATGATCTCAAGAATATATGAAAAAAAGAAAGAGTTAATTCTGATGATTCCTACTGAGCTGATCCTTAATTCTTAAACAGTCACATAAGAGTTTGTGATTCTATCCAAAGAATAATAATTTATAGTTCATTCTATTTTTGCACTAAATAATAAGAAATAATAAGTAGAATAGGTGTTTATTTGGTTTTTCACTAAAGAATAATAGAAGAGAATAAAATAGTTTCTTGACTACTACTTTGCAAGTAACCAAGTGAAGAGAACTAAATAAGATCAAGATAAGAACCAACCTTTTAAAGAAGGAAGGATATTGTCTCCATAGGTAGTATAAAGAACCAGCTATATGTTACAATTTGAACTAGGTCATCACCAGTTCAGGAAGAGTATTGTTTCCCTTCCACCTCTAAATTGTAAGGAATCACACTGGGAAGGATTGTTTAGTTCCCCCCCTCTAAAGTGCAGGGAGTCACACTAGCAAGAGGATTTTTTTCCTAGCCAATCTACTATAACAGTTATCATAGTATAGTGGAGAATCCATGCACTGGTTATTACCATGCATGGAATGGATTTATCTTCTCTCATTGAGTAGTGAACCTTGTAAAAATATCATGTGCATATTTTTACTGCTTTTATATTATTGCATGCGACTGATAAAAGAGAATAATAGAATCAAGATCCTAACAGGTCAAAAGGTACATGGATAAAAAGTTGGAATTTATTTAAAAATACTCCAACACTAATTCACACCCCCTCTTAGTGTTCGAAATATCCCAAACTGTTCCTCTCAATTGGTATTAGATGTAGGTTCACCTCTATTGGATTCTCTAATGTAAATTTATTCTCTTTTGAAGACTTTTGTTTCTTTCTTGAGTTATTAATGATGTGAAGTCTCAATTAAGAGTGAGTTATATTTGAACATAAGTCCATATCTATCAAGACCACGATGAATAGAAAAAAGAAAAATAAGAGAAATTTGAAGAAGAATTCCCTCTTTTCTAAAGAAGATGAATTATCTGGATCTCCGTACCTTGCTGACAAAGAATAAATCTCAGACTTGGAAAGTAATGATCATGTGGATCAAGTCTTTACCAAGAAGATGAATAAAATTCCTACCTAAAATGACTAGAAGGTATTTGTTATTAAATTTTAAAATTATTCTCATGATGAAAATTATAGCACAAGTGGTGATGATCAATATGAAAACTCTCAAGAGTTGTCAGTTGATAGATTAAGAATGATTCTGTATAGTATTTCTGAAGAAAGTGTCTGACTTATTTGTGGAGTATTTAAATGTATGCAAGAATATATTAACCAACTAGAAGAAGAAAATTATGTTTTGGAGAAGGGATTACAAGAAAAAATTTGTGAATATTTAAATCTATACATATAGTTTAGAGCCTTTGAAGCAACAAAGAGGTAATTTGAAATTAGTTCCTCAAAATGGATCAAAGAAGTTGATGAAAAAAAGGGTTTAAACAAGTCTATAAAAGAGAAGATCCATGCACCTAAAGATGAGATTAATAAGAGCATTAATATAAAGGTTTTTTATTTGGATGAAAATTCCAAGAAGATCAAGGAACTTGACTCTTTTTTACAAAACAAAGTTCTAATTCATGAAGAGGATGTTAAAATATTAAAGAAGACCTACGAAGAGAATATGATCATGATTGAAGACTACAAGAGTATCCTCAATATGGAATTTCTAAAATTGGAAGAGCAGGGTGCCAATATTGAGAAGACACATATTGATACCTCACAAAAGAAGGTGATAGTAGTTGTTAACACTCAATGTTAATTGAATAATTATAAAGGTGAAATAACTCCAACTTGTAATAATAAGATCATGAATTCACTCAGTGATCTATCACAAGCAATTGAGAAAGAACAGGTACCATCCATACCATCTTGTACTAATGTTTCTAAATTTATTTTCTACAAAAAGTGCAGGATGGAAGAAAAATTATAAACAAATATGGATGAGGAAATGTGATGAGATACCTACCACCATGACTAGGGTGGATAGGAATAAGAATTTGAAAAATGATTCACCATAGAGAGAACAAAAAATCAGGAAGAATGCTCAGAAACCCTATATAGAAGATATTAAGAAGGAAAGGTTTGTTGGTCAATTTTGATATTGAAATAGATTTGGGAATTATGTATTTTATTTTTGGCACAATCCCTTAAATTAAAAAGCACAAAGGAATCCCACATCAAGGGGGAGTAATCCAGAGAAGAAGAAGCAACATCCATAGATCCAGAAGAATATATTTACTACAAACAGATTTAGAATCCTAGATAACATCTTTGATGTATGCAATGAAAGTGGTCACAAGGTTGGTATATGTTCATCTAATCATGAATCCAAAGCTAACAATAAAAGAAGATCACAAAATTTGGCTAATAAAGAATAAGTTTCCTTGGGAGGTAATCAAAAGAATTTTTTAGAACAAATTTTCCCAAGAAGTTTCCAAGAAGGAAATGAGATAAGACCTTGGATTATAAATCCTAAAAGGTGAAGGGTAGTGCATCCAAAAGAACTTCTAAGAAGTATGACACTATGAAGAAGCCATGTGGAAGATCCAATCTTACTACCAAAGTCTCTAATGACATGTTATTTATTTGGAAAGAAGATTTTGGAAAGAGTGATGAAAATAGAAAATGAAAAAGCTAAGTCTAGTGAAAAAGGCAAAAAGAAAATTTCACATTAAGACAAAGATGTTCTATGTGTTAGGTGAAACAAGGCTGGTAACATAGTCAAAAATTGTATTATAGTTATTCTATCTCAAGAATAATTTCTCATAAAGATGAAAGTTACACCATGATATACTAGTGCTTTAAAAGATCTTCAATAAAGAAGGTTCACACACAAATAAATGAAATAAGTAATAAGTTCCACACAACCACAATAAGAATTTAATATCAAATAAGAAATTGTGAAGAATAGAGAATTTGGGTTGACAGAATCATCTCAACCTTGTTTTTCACATTGATGAAGCAAGGAGGATCCACATTATTCCATTAAATCATTGTGTTTTGTAATTTTTCTTATAATACAAGGAATTTAAGGTGAAGAAAGATATTAGTAGGAGAACCTGATAAGTGTTCCCCTTGAGGTGGAGACAAATGAAGAAGCTTCTTGAGTTATTATTTCAATTAGTATCAACTTCAGTTGGTATCAAATTCAATTATTCTAAATATTATTTACAGATTATATCATTGGAAAAGGTATGTCAGTTCTTAACATATCATCCTTCGTTACTAAAAATAAATATCATTTCTCAAATGGGAAGTAACTGAATCAATCAGTGAAATAAGAAGAATGGAAGTGCCCCATGGTCACTTATCCTACCCATTGCACTTGAATGTTTTTGATTCATCTATTAAAGTGAGTGTAGGAGTTTCAGGTTTATTATTTATTACCCTTAACCTAGAATGAAAGCAGAAACCCTTGAAGACAAGTATATGAGTTCTCATCTCATGAGGTATCATGATCAGTGGATAATGGACATTTTTGTGTGTAAATAAAATCCTGTTTTTTTCTACACTGAGCATTGGTCAAGTAGAATTAGAGTGAAATTATTGATGGCACATTTCTTGATTATGTATTAATACCATTTTCATAGGGATTTTTTTATTTTTTTTCAATAATGGGGAGAGAAGTGAAATTAAAGTTTGAAAAGTTTGGGGGAGAAAAAAAAAGAAGATTCACATTGACACATTCATTTAAAAAGGAAAACTTTGAGTATTGAAAAAAAATACAAAGGGGGATATTGTTGGGACCACTTTTTTATATGAGATTATATTTTTTTCAATGGGTGTTAATGTATTTCAATTATGATCAACATGAATAAAGTAACTATCCTAAGTGAAATGGAGAATGGGAAAATCAGACGATTGAAGCACTGAAATTAAGTTCAAAGAACTTGTGTCAAAGGTGAAATAGTGTTTACAACATTGAAGTATCATAAATTGAGGATTATTGATGATTCTAAGTGTGATCATTAAAAAAGTAAATGAATTATGTGATTTTCATGAAGTGGGGACAATAAGATAATGAAGAGAAGAAGAAGGGTGGTCATGCATGGACTTTTATTTAATAGGTGGTCATGCACTTCATTTCCTGTTACTATTTATGTTAACACTGTTTTTGATGGTATTACTTCAAAAAATGGGCCAGAACACTAGCCAGCCAGGAAGCCTTGACCCAAGGCATATGTTGGAAACATTCGACTGCGCCCAATGGGAAGCCAACCAGGCCAGCATGGAGCGACACAACCATGTGTAGGCCCGCAAGAGTGCATGAGGCAAAGCCTGTACATAGTGATCCCAATGAACACATAGAGTTTAGGCATATATTTCACCTGCAAAGAACCAGTGTGGGGAATACTGGGTAGGAGGAAAGATAATTTTGAAATGGGAGCAGAGAAAGCTAATTGATAAACCGTATCCTCCCCATATTTTGGTTTCGATGTGGGATAGAGAACCAAGGATACTATTCAAAACATAAAAAATTTGTAAGTGATATCTACTATAAATCTCATATGCGCTCTTGATATAATCATATACATCCATATATCCCATGCCTCACACATTTTAATGTGATTTGTTTAATGCACGCATGGCATTTAATGAAGATGCATCGTTTTCTTCAACCTCCAGCACCCATAGACAACACTGCTTCTCACCGAAGATGATGAAGAACCACGATCCAATCTACATGCCCCATTATTTTGACATCGTGAAGACTGGTTGATCATACCGAGACCATACATGCAATCTTTGTGTTTAATGCATACAATATCTCAAGGAAGAAGGTTTGGATGAGGAAAATGGAGTTTCTGAGGGCATGCTGATTCAAGAAAGGATTTAAAAAATGATACATGTGATCTTTAAACACATGAATGTGACTCATAATGGTTCTATTTATAAAAAGGAATCACCCAAGATATGTGACGTATCTCAAAAATAGGTTTGAATGTTTTAAAGAACTGAAGATCTCGGTTATTCAAAGAGAGAATCTCAGATGATTCAAAGGAGATATTTAAATGTGTAAATAAGTTGAATCCTCACCTATAAATGGAGAAGTCCTAAGCTGAGTAATTCTTATTTCCTATCTCATATTCTAGAGCTCTTGTTTATAAAAATAGAGCATCTCATTGAGATTCTGTTTCATGAAGGAGAAATCCAAGACCTACAAGTATTTAATGCTTTGAGAATAGAGGATTACACAGGCCTCTAATAAGTGATTTGCACTCTCAATCATGCATCCTGAAGAAACACGCTCTTCAAATCAAAGGGACATCTCACCACATATCCCTTGAATTCACGATGAAATGAGGTTTAAAAAACCCTCCTGGTTCGTGAGTTACCCTCATATATCGATGAGCTAGTGTTCTCACTGTTATTTAGGAAGACTTCACACCCTGTGTGTGGAAGAACCTTACTTTACAAAGGGAGACATATACTGTGCATAGAGTACCCATGCATCCTTTGCACAAAGGAGAACCAAGGGTTTTTTTGAAGAATAAGAAGTTTTCATGAGGATGGAAAGTATGTGTTGTCATGCATGATTTGAAGAAACCCTAGGCAGTGTGTGCGTGCACACATGTTAAAGAAGTTGGGTAGTACATATACCCATGCACTCAAGAACTAAACACACACAAACCAAGTGCTAAGTAAAGAAGAATAAGGGAAGTAGAAAAAGTCTATGTGTGTGAGTGCAAAGAGTTATAACCATTAGGTTTTTCACACAAGAGATTAGAAGAGTATAGTGCATGCACTCTTGGACAAACATGAATATGTTAAGATATTTAAAGAAAGAACCATAATTTTATGTGCATGTGTGTGAAGAAGAAGAAGGAGTGAAGAGAATATGCATTCTTGAATGAATACATAAAAAGTGTGCAATCCAGTTGAACAAATATTAGTTGCATAAAGAAGAGGAAGATATCATCTAAAAGAAACATGCATGATCTCATGAATATATGAAAAGAAGAAAGATTTAATAATGATGATGCCTAGTGATTTGATCCTTAATTATTGAAAAATCACATAGGAGTTTTTGATTCTAGCCAAAGAAGAAGGAGTTCTAGTACATTCTGTTATTGCACTAAAGAAGAAGAAAGAAGAATAATAAGTGTGAATTTGGTTTTTCAAAGATGAAGAAGATAATAGAATAGAATATTTTCTTGCCTATTGATTTTAAAGTAACCAAGTGAAGAGCATTAAAGAAGATCAAGATAATAACCTACCTTTTGAAGAAGGAACAAGTCTTTCTCCACAGGTAGTATAAAGAACCAACCAGTTTATGAAGAGGATTGTTACCCTTACCCCTCCAAAGTGTAGGGACTCACACTGGGAAGGATTGTTTCTTTCCCCCTCCAAAGTGTAGAGACTCAAACTAAAAATAGGAAAGTTTTCCTAGCCAATCCACTATAACAGTTATCACAGTATAGTGGAGAATCCATGCACTGGTCATTCCCATGAATGGAAAGAATGTAACTGATCTCATTGAGTGGTAAACCATGTAAAAATATTGTGTGAATATTTTTACTACTTTTATATTATTGCAAGAAATAGGGAAAATAGAATAATAGAATCAAGATCCTAACAGGTTAAGAGGTAAATGGATAAAAAGTTGGAAGTTGTTTAAAAAGTCCCCAAAACTGATTCACCCCCTCTCAGTGTAGGGAATATCCCAAACTGGTCCTCTCCATAACTTCATGGGTTTTGATTCCATTATTAGAGATATGTAAGAATCCACTATCATGGGACTTATCTCAACTCCAAAACACCCACGACCTCCTTATATAGTTCTAAATTATAGATTTACTAACCATATGGTTTTAAACCATAGTAAAATAAACCAATAATAGAAATATGGAGAATCTATGATATATATTTATGTCCACATTGATGCATGGGAATAATCTATCAGACCAACAACCAATATAACCAATATTTTTACTGGCAAGTATTTCATGAATATAATGTAAATATATAAAAGATCCACATACTTGGTAATAAGACCCCTTAAGGGTTGAGATGAACTGCCACACTCTCAATATTAACACATAATTCAAAGTTTCACTAGCATGTCTAGGTGAATTCCAAACTTTTTAAATAAGTACTAAAGGCATAAAAAAACATGGGCATGAACTCATGGGGTAAAAGAAATTTTGAATCCAATATGAAATACTTTACCCATTAAATAAATCAATTGAACACTCACTTTTTATTGATATGTTTCACTGGTGAGTTCTTTGTTTATTGGTTTCTCTCTTAGGATCCCCCATCACATCCAAATAGAATCATTGGATACACCATCTCATGGTAAGATTTTTATCTAGGTCAGTGGTAACTATATTATACCACAGACTACCACAAACCACTAGTCAACATAGTAGACATATGCTTTATCTACAATAAAGGTCATTTCCCCATATCCTAGAAGGGCATTATCACCATGAAAATTCTTCCAAAACTAAGTAATGAATACCTGGGTGTTGAAATATCACCTCAATGGATCTATATTAACTTTAGAGATAACTAGTAAAATAATTTAATAGATAAATCTAATCAGGACATCCTACCAATGAATGGTCACAAGGAAGCTGATGACCCCTATTTACACATCTAATTTTTTTAGAATCCTATCCCAAGAGTGCAGGAACACCTAACTCCCATGCCTTGGGTAAGTGAAAGAGGACTTTGATTATGTATCCAATACTATTAAAGATATTCCCAAGAGGTTTCACAGAAGTCACTATTGTTTTCAGTTTCATACCATATCTAATCCTAAAAAATATATTGAAATGGACACCTCGAAGATCTTGATATTAGTTATCTAAATTAAGAACCTTGGAGGAGGGCCTTCTAGGAGTAGCTGACTACCAAAGCTCAAAATTAGGTTAATAACCCTATTCCCATTTATACCCATGAAGAAGTTTTTTAATATCCCAAATACAACCAAGGAGTTACTTATGAAGGATACTACTCATGAAGGTTGTTTCCCACATTGCACAACCCTAATTTTGATCGATGTTTGGAACCAAATTACCCAAACTGGAACATTTAGATGGAGGGATCATTAGGGGAAGTCCTTAATAAATGATTAAGGATGTATCCATATAGACTTTTATGTCATTGAGTCTCATTAATAAACCTATATAATAGTCTGAGGTGAAGGAAATCATGAGCATAGAGGATCTCCTTACAGAGCCATGAAAAATAACTCTAGAGGTCCTCCCTAGATCATCTGATATAGAGGTCCTCCCCATAGTAGTATAATCAATAATTCTAGGTGTTCTCCCTAAATAATCCAATATGGTTTTCCTCTCCTCAACACCATACTAAAAAAACTCTAGAGGTACCCCTTATAGAATTCACTGTGAGGTCATCCCCGAAGTATTCATTATAAGTTTTCTCCATGAGGTAACATATTCAATAACTCTAAAGGTCCTCCATATAATTTTTTTTGTGAATATCCTACATAAAACACTATAATAAACAACATTTGAGTACCTTCATAGTTAATCCTGTATGGATATCCTACCTATAACACCATAATGAACAATTCCTCCTCAGTGCATTCACTATAAAGGTTCTCCATGTAACACCATAATCAATCACTTTGGAGGACCTCCCCAAGGATCCCACTATGAACGTTCCTCCCCAAAAAATTATAATAAATAAATTTGTATGTAATCCCTAGTGTAACAATCATAGATTTCCTTCCTATGAAAAAAATATATTAACTATGAAGGTCCTCCTCATGGTAGTAGATGGAAGATCATCAACCACAAAGTTCCCCCTTGCTTAGATGAATTTTTTTTCTAAAGTTACTCCTCAAAGAAGCTGTCATAGAGTTAATCATTAAAAAAATATGAAAATTTAACACAAATATCCTCCTCATAATTATATTTTCATAGTTCCTCCCCAAAATACAATGATTAATCAAAATTTAGTCATCTCCTTTCCAACCCATCAATAATTGGTAACCGTAGAGATCTACCCCATTTAATACAAGATAAGAATTCTGGGGATCTTCCCCAAACCATACATTTCAAAGGCCCTCCTTATAGTAAATATAAAAAACTACATGAATGTTCTCTCCAAGAAGGAAATAAAAAATAAGTATCTATAGTGGACCTCCCCATAAAAACCAAATGAACAATCCTTGAGGTACTCTTAAGGGTATATGTTACAGAAGTCCTCTCTAAGATGATGAATAAATAAATATCTATAGAGGTCCTCCCCATGAAAATCATTTAAAAGTACATCCTCATAATGACATATCTTTTTAGAATGAAGTTCTTCAAATGTTGCAATTTATTTAAAATATCCCTTTTATCGAGAGGTACTCAAGAATTTATTGTCAGATATACCAAGTGCCTAATCATCAACCATTTGCGTCTCATATAATATAATGTTTAATCCAAATAGAAGATCATTTTCTATGTCTCCCCTAGACTATGAACCCTTGGATGAGATTGATAAGGTTCAAAATAAATACACTCTTCTCAATAAGATGATTGATAAATGGATATTACGGTCAAATATGGTTAAAGAACCACTCAACAATGATTAATATAACCCCCTTTTCATGGGGAATTAATTGGATGAAGACAAAATAACAATCATTTTTATACCATATACACTCCCCATTATGTAATTACCAAAAAATTGAAAGTGGAATGAATACCTTATCTTCGCCACACCCTGTAAGAAACACTCCACTATCTAAAGACTGGATAACTGTATTATGAAAAGTAAACTAACCATTTAATGGTGATGGATGAAATATGTCAATATGTGGACATGTATTGCCTTTTAATTTATTAGAATTCAAAATCAAGTAAACAACATGAGTGTCTCTTGTCATGACCCGTCCCCCAGGGCCCGTACCATGACTACCACAAGCCCACATTCCATAGGCCAGGGGATGGTGACTAGCACCAGAAAGGAAAAACACAAAAAGGAATGAAATTTCCTTTAAACATGTACACACATAGATAGGGCAAACTACACAAAAGTAAAACCCAATGGAAAAGGAAATGTAAAACCATTACTAAAACCACCACATAGGATAAAAGTAAGTATTGAAAGTAAAATGGGTCAGTAAACAAGCCCAAATGAAAAGAAAATAAAACAAAATGGGAAAAACATGCTCCGAAGGTTGTCCACCAAGGATCCTACCTGAAGGGTAGGTACAACTCATCTTCGGTTGTCACTGCTGCTCACCACATCTATTAATCACCTCCGAACACTGTCTAGCCCTGGCTCCCCAAGTCTCAGTCAAGCTATCCATCGTCTTCACCAGACACAACAAGGTACATGAAAATTCCATGCAGGGGTGAGTATAAAAATACCCATTAGGGACCCCGAGACCCCTGAAGGTCTCCTATAATTTCATTAAGTAGAAACCAAAAAGCATGATATCAATAATAAAGAATAAAGTAAAAGACAGCTCACACCAGGCATACAAATTAGAGAACATGAATAAAGATGATTAGTCTTAAGCTATATCATTTTATTATATTGGGTGGATCACCTACTGATATGATAAGTGTTTCTCTGATGCGGATCCACAAAGGGTATCTCTTCCACTGATCCTCGATAGGTCGCTCTATGACCGGTCCATGTCTGGTCGTGCAACAGCTGATCCATAGAGGGTCGCACTACTACTGATCCCCAAAGGGTCACACTGGTGCCAATCCAAAAAGGGTCACTCTCATGTCAATCCATGGATGGTCATGCCATTGCCGATCCATGGAGGGTCGCACTATTGTCGATCCACAGAGGGTCGCTCTCATGCTGATCCACAGAGGATCACTCTTCACTTGACAGCCAACCACATGATTCCCGCAGTTATCACACTTATGTTCCTTAGATTCTTATATTCAAGATACCGGTCTTACCTCAACCACCAAGAAGTGTCATGATGAAGTAACCTATAGCACAATATTTTCCTAAGGGTTTTAACGTGACAGATGGTGCGTTAATCGAACGCTCGGTCTGTAAGATATAGGCTAAAAGGTAAACATAGCCCGGTTAGATTCGAGTACAATTCAACCCGACATACTCCAAATTATACCAAAACTCAAGTGGATTATCTCAAAAGGATATCATAATTGCAAGAGTCCTCACAACGTAGACGACATGTCAATCAGACGCCTGGTATGCGAGTTACGCCAGTTTTTGTGAAACGAGGCTAGTCGGGTCCGGTAGGGGTCTGACTTAGCTGGCGGGTCTGGACTTCCCGGAGAACCCGGCCTACGCAGATGCAGGCCTGTCGCGCCAAACCAAACACTGGGTGTTCGGTATCCCACAGCTGGAAGCACCAGCAGGGCACCGCCCTGTCTCCCAAAATGGCCGTCGGGAGCCTTCCATTGCACGTCCAACCGAGTGGCCCAAGGAGGCTGATCCTCTCTAAGCGGAGTGTTGATGCCACATCTTCTTCCCATCTTGGATCCTAGGGGTGATACTTCTCCACGCGGCTGACATGGGCCGACCGCCATCACCGGTCACTGGCGTCACCGCACCGATGGTGCTATGTCGACATCACCTTCCGCAGGCCACCAGAGATGCTCCAGTGGTCCGTTTTCTTTCTCACATACGCCTACGGGTTCCTTAGGGAACCACCATCACTACGGTGACCTCAAACATTCCCCTATATCACTTTGAAATTTATCCATGAAGAACACACTCTAATGAGGGATTAAGGCCTTGTTCGTTTGGCTCACACCCTACGCGTTAGAAGCTTTAAAACATGGGTAGTTCTAGGATTTTAGTACCAACATGTTATTAAAAAATCCCATAAAAAACCCCAAGTGAAACACCCTCTTGCAAGAACATCTGAACCGTGGATCAACCCATTTGTCGGTTGATCGGCATTCATTGTTTTAGGATGAAGAATGGGGAACAAGCATAAATCACACAGAATGCATAATCCCCCTACCTAGATTCATTGGAATCCTTTTGAGATGAAGGGATTCAATGTTCATTGTTATTGTATGTTATTCACTTCTTGTTGATATTTGGATCGATTCCTCCAATGGTCGTCCTTCATTCTCTATTCTTCATTGAAGGGTGATGTTGTCGGCGCTTCATCATAGGTTTCCCATGATTTCCAATTAGTTATCCAACAAATTGATTAATAAAGAGAAAAAACTTCCATGTTGTGTTCATTAATATGGTTCATTAATGAACCGTAATTAATGTACCATTAATTGAATTAGTTTGTGGTTTCATACAAAAAGAGATAAGTCATTAAATGACCCTTATTTAATGCTCGTTGTTACACTGCGGTTTTGCCAACCGTCACTCAACGGTTGAATAAAATAACTCAAAGAGTTATTTTATAATTTTTCCAAAAAGTCCAAAATTTAACTTTCCATCTGACCCTTTCCAGCTAAATTTAAGCTTCACCTAAGAAAATCTCGGTATTTCAAGTCCAACAGTGCCCTCAAATTTTCAATCTGAACACCGGTTCAAAAGATATAAAATCCCACTTGCACATTTACTGAACATTCCTTAAAAAAAGTTCAAAAATCCATTTTGGGCTGTCTGGGCCTCAGAATCACATGTCGTCGAATTTCATAGTCTAGTAATAATTCCATATAATTTTTTTAAAAAAATATTATACAGAATTTTTGGGTCTTTACATTCTCTACACCTTAGGGATTTACGTCCTTGAAATCCAAAACAAAATCTAAGAAACAAATGGGGTACTGATCAAAAATATGAGCATCCCATTCCCATGTGCCCTCCTAGAGGGTCCCATGATACCACTGAACTCGTACCAGAGGAATCGACAATCCACGAAGGACCCACTCCTATCGATCTTCTATCTCCACCGGGAAATCTGCAAACGTCTCCCCATCATTAGTGTCCAGCTCATCCCAATCGATGATGTGCGATGGATCATGCATGTATCTCCTTAGCTGTAACACATGGAAAACATTATACATCTGATGCATCTGTGTGGGAATATCTAGGTGGTACACCACCTTCCTTATCTATTGAGAATATGGAAAGGTATGATTAACCTCAGAGACATCCTACCGCCCCGACCAAATCTACATAGTCCTCGTCGAGGGGAGACCTGTAGGAATACATGGTCTCCCTCTTGGAACTCCAGGGGTCTCCACCTCCTATCAAAATAAAACTTGTGCATGCTCTATGTAGTCTTCATCCACTCCTATATGTTATTCACCTTCTCAGTGGTAGCTCATACCAACTCTAGACCCATAAGTTCCGACTCTCTTGGGTCTGTCTAGAATCAACGTGATCTACATGGTCACCTGCACAAGGCCTCAAACGGTGCTATGCTGATGGTGGATTGATATATTTTTTTGTATGAAAACTCCACCAATGGTAAGTTTTCCTCCCAAATATATCCAAAATTAAGGATGAAAGCATGAAGCATGTCCTCAAGTGTCTATATGGTCCGCTTTGTCTGACCATATTTCTGAGGGTGAAAGGCGATGCTCAAGCGTAGCTGAGTCCCAAACACGTCATGTAATCCCTTACACAACTAGGATAAAAAATGAGCATCATGATCTGAAACAACAGTCGAAATTACCCCGTGAATCCATACTATCTCCTGGATGTAGAGGCATCCTAGACCCTCTACTGATCCCTGCTCTTAGATGGGTAGAAAATGGGCAGACTTGGTGAGTCCGTCAACAATAACCCAGATAGAGTTGTGGCCCCTAGATGTTTGTGGTAACCTAGTCATGAATTCCATGAAGATAGAATCCCACTTCTATTATGGTACCTCTAGTGGTTGTGCTAAGACTGCTAGAACCTGATACTCGTCCATCACTTGCTGACAAGTGAGGCATCGGGAAACGAAATCTGCCACTTCTTTCTTCATCCTTGGCCACCAGTATTGACATCAGAGGTCTTGGTACATCTTCACCAATCTAGGATGTACCTCCAAAGGGGATGTGTGGAAATCCCTCAACACCTCCTCCTAAAACATAATTGGTAGCATGGTGCATCCTCTAAAAAGGATGACATGCTCCCC
This sequence comes from Viscum album, assembly GCA_963277665.1. Classification (NCBI taxonomy): domain Eukaryota; kingdom Viridiplantae; phylum Streptophyta; class Magnoliopsida; order Santalales; family Viscaceae; genus Viscum; species Viscum album. Next base: position 56,362,640 of record OY728145.1, on the reverse strand, counting down.
ACCTATCTAAAATCCACCAGGAGCCTGCCCTGAGGATATCTGATAACGTCAGGCCTCACAGTCAATGTCCCCAAGCTATGCCTCATGAACTGCCTGGAGGAGTGGAGGAGTGATAGTCATAGACTGGAGGTAAGCTACTCCATCACTATCCATAAAGGATATCTGCAACGCGGATAACTATTCTGTCACCTCACTCAGCAGCTGTAGACCCGACCTCCTTCTTAGTGCATCTGCTACTATGTTTACCTTCCTAGGATTATAGAATATCTAAAAGTCATTGTCCTATAGGAACTCTAGTAATCATCATTGTATTAGGTTCAATTCCTTATATGAGAAGATATACATGAGACTCTTGTGATCGGAGTAGACAGTAAACCGTTCACCCATAAAGTAGTGTCTCCACATTTTCAATACAAAGACCACTACTGCTAACTCCAGGTCATGGGTTGTGTAGTTTCTCCAATGTTTCCTTAGCTATCGTGAGATGTAAGCAAACACCACTTACTCCTGCATCAAGAAACAACCAAATCCGGTCCCTGATGCAACACAATAGACTATATACCCAATACCCTCTTTTGGTATCCTCAAGATGGGGGCCCTCGTCATCCTCTGCCTCAGCTCCGGGAAACTCTGCTAGAATCTCTCCATCTACATAAAGGGTTGTCTCTTCTTTTTCAATGATGACATGGGTTTTTCTACTCTAGAAAATTGAGGTACAAATCTCTGGTACTACCCAGCCAACCCAGGAAACTCTTCACATTAGTCACACTTCTGGGTGGCTCCCAAGCAAGCACTTCCTCAATCTTTTCTGGATCCAATATAGCTCCATCCTCTGAGATAATGTGTCCTAGAAAGTGGACCTCCCGTATCTAGAACTAGCACATTGAGATCTTACCATATTACTAGTGCTCTCAGAGTGTATCTATAACTATCTGCAGATGTGTGGCGTGCTCCTCCTCCGAGACCGAGTGTACCAAGATATCGTCAATGAAGAGCACCATGAATTGATCGAGGTAATGCTGGAATATCCTCTTCATGAGTACCATGAACGCTGCTGGAGGATTGGTCATGCCGAAAGGCATCACCAAGAACTCATAGTGGCCATACCTGCATCTGAAGGCTGTATTTGTTACGTCCTCACCCCGCACTCGAAGATGCTGATATCCTGATCTGAGGTCTATCTTTGAAAACTACTGATCTCCATTTAGTTAATTAAAGAGATCATCAATCCTCGACATAGGATATTTGTTCTTCACGATCACCTATTTCAGGTACTGATAGTTCACACAAAGCCTCAAACTCCTGTCTATCTTCTCGGCGAACAAAATCGGGACTTCCCATGGAGAAACAATGGGCCTTACAAACCCCTTTCTCTGTAAGTCCTCCAACTATAACCTCAACTCACGAACTACCACAAGAGTAATCTGATATGCTGGTGTAGACATCAGTGTCATCCTGAGGTACAAGTCGATGTATAAGTCTACCTCTCTACAAGGAGGTAGTCCCAGTACATCCTCAGGAAAGACATCATCATACTAGTTCACCACTACCGAATAGCTCGGACTCCTCTCATCAACTACAAGAAGGGTAAGGCTAGCAATCTGATGAGTGATAGGTTGCACCCTCCTATGAGAAATTCCATCATATGATGCAAAGGTTCCCTTCTCACCGGTGAAGGAAAACCCAGTCCCATCCTCACGGACACACCACACTTTGTACCTAAAACAGTTGATATGAGCATAGATCGTGGATAAATAGTCTATACGCAAGATGATGTCATAAGGCCTCAACAATGATACTAGGAGATCCTAGCCAAAGCTATCTCCTCATAGAGTAATCTCACACTGCCAACACCAGTGTGTAATCATAAAATCCTCTCCCATAGGAGTCTATAATCGCAAGGATCGATCCAACGACTCCACTGGAATCTCCGAGCTCCGAAAGAGAGTCATGGAAATAAAAGAGTGACCGGAACCTGTGCCTATAATAACTGTAGCTAGGGTATATTAGACACCGATTATACCTCGAATCATCTCTGGAGCATCGTGGTAATAGGATTCTACTGCTTGAATCTGAGCTCATCCTTGTCCACCTGTTTCCGGAGGTCAGGGTGGACCACCTGGGGGTGGTATCAATAGTACCTCAAACTTTATCCCACATCCTACAGTGCGAACTAATTCTATGACACATCCTCTACCCTATGGACCTCCCTGCTCAAACCTATATCGCTGTCTTGATGTTCCATAAATTATCTATTGATCATCAGTATGGTGGGTCAGGCAGTCGCAATCCATGTGACCCTACCCGCCGCACGAGTAGCACAATCTACTCCTATGATGACCTCCTATGCCTCACGATATTCGCACCTCCGAACCTACATCTTGGGGTCATACTCTAGAATTTATGGACCTCTTGGGCCTTTGATCCATCTTCCTACAACTTGCTGCAGATGACTCGGCTTCCTATCGTCCAGTGGTGTCTCTCATCGTCAGTGCCTGCTCAGCTAGGAAGCTCTCCACTAGTACTACTTTCTCTAGCACTCCATCCTGTGTCAGAATGTTGATAGAAATCATCGAATCTAAGATATCCTATAGGAGGCCCTACTCAAAGTTCCAGGCGCTGAAGAAAGGGTCCCGTACCATGTTGGTGGAGTAGAGAGAGAAGTTAATGAATCTCGTAGAATACTGGTCCACTATCAGGCTGCCTTGCTGTAAGTGCAGTATATCCTGGATACGCACAGAGCGTAGAGTCACTAGTATGAACTCTTCCCTAAATAGGTTCTCTAAGTCCAACCAGGAAAGAGTCATCTCCTCATGTGTCTAGAGCGTAAGGCTCCACCACCTCCCTGTTCTGCTCTGAAAGTGACTAGCAGTTAAGATCACCATATGGTCTGTAGGTGTCCCAACCAAGCGGAAAACTCATGCCACAACCTCCATCCATTCCTCAACTATATACAGATCTATCTTGCCTCGAAACCTCACAGGCCTCTATCTCTAGAACTTGTGCAATGTGCTCAATCAGCATGCACTGTTCGCTGGTGGGGCTAGTGGAAACTACTACCCTACAGGTGAGGGTGTTTCTGGTACACTATATAAAGGTGCTATCACTATAAGAGGCCCCTGCACTGATGACACATCGCTCGGTGGTCCTTCATCATGATATATCACTATAATCCTGGTTAGCTATCTATGTGGAGGCATCCTCTAAAGAAAAAGATGTGCCATGATCAATAAGTTATGCCTGGTGAGATGAATCAAAATAGATCGAAAGAAAAACATTTCCAAAACACACTCAAATAGTGTTTTCATGTATTGAGTCAAAAATCATAATTCAGGGTCCTGGTCTATGGATACATCATCCACCACACCAACATTGGACTCCCTAAACTGTAATCTAAACTCAAGACACTTAACACTATTTCTGCATTGAAAACATAGACTCTTAGTTATTCTGGTAGAACCGACCGCCCTCTAATACCACTTTGTCATGACCCGTCCCTTGGGGCATGTGCTATGACTACCCCTAGCCTGCCTTCCATAGGCCAGGGGCTGATGACTAGTATCGGAAAGGAAATACCCAAAAAGGGAAGACATTACCTTTAAACCTATACACACACAGATTGGGTACACTGCGCTCAAGTAAAACACAATGGAAAAATAAAAGTGTAACCACTACTAAAAACCACTACAGAGGATAAAAGTAAGTACTAAAAGAAAAAGGGGCCAGTATACAAGCCCAAATGAAAATAAAATATAGAAAAAGGTAAAAATGGGCTTAGAAGGTTGTCCACAAAAGATCCTACCTAAAGGGTAGGTACATCTCGTCATCGGTTGTCACTTCCACTCACCATATCTATCAATCACCTCCATGCACCATCTAGCCCTAGCTCCCCAAGTCTCAGTCAAGATGTCCGTCTTCTGAACAAGATATAACAAGGTGTAGGAAAATCCCATGTAGGGATGAGTATAAAAATACCTAGTAGGGACCTCGAGACCCATGAAGGTCTCCCAAAATTCCAAAAAAGAAAAAACCACAAAGCATGATCTTAATAAAAAAGAACACAGTAAAAGACATCTCACACCAGGTATACAACTTAGAGAATAAGAATAAAGATTATTAGTCTTAATATAGATCATTTTATTCTATTTTGTGGCTTAGCTACTGATCTAATAAGGGTTGCTCTGCTACCGATCCACAAAGGGTCACTCTTCCATTGATCCTCGATGGGTCGCTCTAGGGCCGGTCCACATTGGGTCGCGCTACTTCTAATACACATAGGGTCTCACTACTGGTGATTCACAGAGGGTCACACTGCTGCCAATCCAAGGAGGGTTTCTCTTATGCTGACCCAAGGATGGTCTCTCCATTACTAATCCATGGAGGGTCACACTGCTTCCGATCCACGGAGGGTCTCGCTCATTCTGGTCCATAGAGGGAAGCTCTTTACTTGACATCCAACCACATGATTCCTGCACTTAGGACACTTGAGTTCCATAGATTATGATGCTCAAGATATTGGTCATACCTCAAAATCCACGATGTCTCATTAAGAAGTAACCCAAAGGACCTTCTTTCCATAATGGTTCCAACTCGGCATACGACGCATCAATCAGACGCCCAATCTGTAAGATATAGGCTAAAAGATAAATAGGGCCCAGTTGGATTCGAGTATGATCCAACTCGGCCATACTCCAAATTCTTCCAAAACTCAAGTGGATTATCTCAAAAGGACCAAATCATCACAAGAGTCCTCATTACATAGACAACGCATCAATTGGATTCCCAGTATGCGAGTTACACTAGTTTTTGTGAAAGAGGGTCGGTTAGGGTTGGGTCTGGTAGGGGTCCAGCTCGACTGGCCCAGCTGGCGGGTCCGACCTAGATGGCTCGTCTGGACTACCTAGAGAACCTGACCCATGCAGATACGGGTCGGAGTGAAGAGCATATGAAATCTTGAATGAATACATAAAAAGTGTGCAATCCAGGTGAACAAATATTATTTGCATAAAGAAGAGGAAGATGTTATCTAAAAGCCACATGCATGATCTCATGCATATTTGAAAAGAGGAAAGATTTAATTATGATGATGCCCAGTGATCTGATCCTTAATTCTTGAAAAATCACATTGGAGTTTTTGATTCTACCCAAAGAATAAGGAGTTCTATTACATTCTGTTATTTCACTAAAGAAGAAGAAAGAAGAAGAATAAGTGTGCATTTGGTTTTGTAAAGAAGAAGAAGAAAAGAGAAGAGAATATTTTCTTGCCTATGGATTCTCAAGTAACCAAGTGAAGAGCAGTAAAGAAGATCAAGAGAAGAACCTACCTTTTGAAGAAGGAATAAGTCTTTCTCCCTAGGTAGTATAAAGAACCAACCAGTTCAGGAAGATGATTGTTTCCCTTACCCCTCCAAAGTGTAGGGACTCACACTGGGAAGGATTTTTTCGTCCCCCCTCCAAAGTGTAGAGACTCAAACTGCAAAGAAGATTGTTTTTCTAGACAATCCACTATAACAGTTATCACAGTATAGTGGAGAATCCATGCACTGGTCAGTACCATGCATGAAAAGAATGTAACTGATCTCATTGAGTGGTGAACCATGTAAAAATATTGTGTGAATATTTTTACTACTTTCATATTATTACATGACATAGGAAAAATAGCATAAGAAAATCAAGATCCTAACAGGTTAAGAGGTAAATGGATAAAAATTTGGAATTGGTTTAAAAAGTCCCCAACACTGATTCTCCCCCTCTCAGTGTCGAGAATATCCCAAACTGGTCCTCTCCATAACTACACGGGTTTTGATTCCATTATTAGAGATATGTAAGAATCCACTATCATGGGACTTATCTCAACTCCAAAACACCCACAACCTCCTTATATAGTGCTAAATTATAGATTTACTAACCATATGGTTTTAAAACAAAGTAAAATAAACTAATAATAGAAATATGGAGAATCTATGATATATATTTATGTCCACATTGATGCATGGTAATAATATATCACACCAAAAATCAATATAACCAATATTTTTACGGGAAATTATTTCATGAATATAGTGTAAATCTATAAAAGATCCACATACTTGGTAATAAGACCCCTTAAGGGTTGAGATGAAATTCCACACTCTCAAGCTTAACAAAAAATTCAAAGGGTCACTAGCATGTCTAGGTGAATTCCTAACATTGGAAAGAAGTCCTAAAGGAAACAAAAAAACATGGGCATGAACTCATGGGGTAATAGAATTTTTTAATCCAATATGAAATACTTAACCCATTAAATAAATCAATTGAACACTCACTTTTTATTGATATGTTTCACTGGTGAGTTCCTTGTTTATTGGTTTCTCTCTTAGGATCCCCCATCACATCCAAATAGAATCATTGAATACACCATCACATGCCAAGATTGCTATCTAGGCCAGTGGTAACTATATTATACCACAGACTACCACACACCACTAGTCGACATAGTAGATATATGTTTTAGCTATAATAAAGGTAATTTCCCCATATCCCAGATGGACATTATCACCATGAAAGTTCTTCCAACACTAAGTAATGAATACCTTGGTGTTGAAATATCACCTCAATTATTCTATATTAACTTTAGAGATAACTAGTAAAATACTTTAATAGATAAATCTATATAGGCCATCCTACCATTGACTGGTCACAAGGAAGATGATGACCCCTATTTCCACATCTAATTTATTTAGAATCCTATCCCTAGAGTGTAGGAACAACTAACTCCCTTGGCTTGGGTAAGTGAAGGAGGACTTTGATTATGTATCTAATACTATTAAAGATATTTCCAAGAGGTTTCACACAATTCACTATTGTTTCTAGTTTCATACCACATCTAATCCTAAAAAATATATTGAAATGGCCACCTCAAAGATCTTGATATTAGTTATCTAAATTAGGAACCTTGGAGGAGGGCCTTCTAGGAGTAACTGGCTACCAAATCTCAAAATTAGGTTGATACCCCTATTCCCATTTATACCCATGAATTAGTTTTTTAATATCCCAAATACAACCAAGGAGTTACTTATGGAGGATACTACTCGTGAAGGTTGTTTCCCACATTGCACAACCCCAATTTTGATTGATGTTTGGAACCAAATTACCCAAACTGGAACATTTAGATGGAGGGATCATTGGGGGAAGTCCTTAATACATGATTAAGGACCTATCCATATAGAATTTTGTGTCCTTGAGTCTAATTAATTAACCTATAAAATAGTCTGAGGTGAAGGAAATCATGACCATAGAGGATCTCCTTACAGAGCCATGAAAAATAACTCTAGAGGTCCTCCCTAGATCACCTACTATAGAGGTCCTCCCTATAGTAGTACAATCAATAATTCTAGGTGTTATCCTTAAATAATCCAATATGGTTTTCCTCCCCTCAACACCATAATAAAAATATTCTGGAGGTACCCCTTATAGAATTCACTGTGAGGTCATCCCTGAAGTATTCATTATAATTTTCCTCCATGTGGTAAAATATTAAATAACTCTAAAGGTCCTACATATAAAATTTGTTGTGAATATACTATATAAAAAACTATAATCAACAAAATTGGAGTACCTTCATAGTTAATCCTCTATGGATATCCTACCTATAACACTATAATGAACAAGTCCTCCTCAGTGCATTCACTATAAAGGTTCTCCTTGTAACACCATAATCAATCACTTTGGAGGACCTCCCCAAGGATCCCACTATGAACGTTCCTCCCTACAACATTATAATAAATAAATTTAGATGTAATCCCTAGAGTAAATATCATAGATTTCCTTACTATGGAAAAAAATATATTAACTATGAAGGTCCTCCTCATGGTAGCATATGGAAGATCATCAACCACAAAGTTTTCCCCCGTGCTTAGATGAAACAAAATTTTATAAAGTTACTCCTCAAAGAAGCTATCATAGAGTTAATCTTTAAAAAAATATGAAAATTTAACACAAATATTCTCCTCATAATTCTATTTTCATAGGTCCTCCCCAAAATAAAAAGATTAAGAAAAAAGTAGTCATCTCCTTTCCTACCCATCAATAATTGGTAACCATAGATATCTACCCCATTTAATACAAGATAAGAATTCTGGGGATCTTCCCCAAACCATACATTTCAAAGGCCCTCCTTATAGTAAATATAAAAAACTACATGAATTATCTCTCCAAGAAGGAAATCAAAAATAAGTATCCATAGTGGCCCTCCCCATAGAAACCAAATGAACAATCCTTGAGGTACTCTTAAGGGTATATGTTACAGAAGTCCTCTCTATGATGAGGAATAAATAATTATCTATAGAGGTCCTCCTCATGAAACTCATTGAAAAGTACATCCTCATAATGAAATATATTTTTAGAATGAAGTTCCTCAAATGTTTCAATTTATTTAAAGTATCCCTTATATCAAGAGGTACTCAAGAATTTATAGTCAGATATACCAAGTTCCTAATCATCAACCATTTGGGTCTCATAAAAGATAATTTTTAATCCAAATATAATATCATTTTCTATGTCTCCCCTAGACTATGAACCCTTAGATGGGACTGATATGGTTCAAAATAAATACAGTCTTCTCAATAATATGATTGATAAATGACTATTATGGTCAAATATGGTTAAAGAACCACTCACCAAGGATTAATATAACCCCCTTTTCATGGGGAATTAATTGGATGAAGACAAAATAAAAATCATTTTTTAGACCATCTACACTCCCCATTATGTAATTACGAAGAAATTGAAAGTGTAATGAATACCTTATCTTTCCCACACCCTGTAGGAAACACTCCACTATCTAAAGACTAGATAACTATATTATGAGAAGTATACTAACCATTTAATGGCGATGGATGAACTATGTTAATATGTGTACATGTATTTCCTTTTAATGTGTTATAATTTGAAATCAAGTAAACAACATGAGTGTCTCTTGTCATGACCCGTCCCCCAGGGCCCGTACCATTACTAACACAATCCCACCTTCCATATGCCAGGGGCTGGTGACTAGCACCGGAAAGGAAAAACACAAAAAGGAAAGGAATTTCCTTTAAACCTGTACACACATAGATAGAGAAAACCGCACACAAGTAAAACACAATGGTAAAGGAAAAGTACAACAATTACTAAATCCACCACATAGGATAAAAGTAATTACTGAAAGTAAAAGGGGCCAGTAAACAAGCCCAAATGAAAAGAAAATACAACAAAAAGGGAAAAAACATGCTATGCAGGTTGTCCACCAAGGATATTACCTGAAGGGTAGGCACAAATCGTCTTTAGTCATCACTACCACTCACCACATCTATCAATCACCTCCGAGCACTGTCTAGCCCTAGCTCCCCAAGTCTCAGTCAAGCTATCCATCGTCTGCACAGAACACAACAAGGTGCAGGAAAATTCCATGCAGGGGTGAGTATAACAATACCCATTAAGGACCCCAAGACCCCCGAAGGTCTCCTAGAATTCCATAAAGTAGAAACCACAAATCATGATATCAATAATAAAGAATAAAGTAAAAGATAGCTCACACCAGGAATAAAAATTAGAGAACATTAATAAAGATGATTTGTGTTAAGCTAGATCATTTTATTCTGTTGGACGGATCGGCTACTGATCTGATAAGTGTTTCTCTGATGCCGATCCACAAAGGGTCGCTCTGCCACTGATCCTTGACAGGTCGCTCTATTACCATTCCATGTCGGGTCATGTAACTGATGATCCATAGAGGGTCTCACTACTACTAATCCACAGAGGGTCACACTGCTGCCAATACACAGAGGGTCGCTCTCATGTCAATCCATGGAGGGTCGTTCCATTGCCGATCCACGGAGGGTCGCACTGCTATCCATCCACAGAGGGTCGTTCTCATGCCAATCCACAGAGGATTTCTCTTCACTTGACAACCAACCATAGGATTCCCGCACTTATCACGCTTGGGATCCTTAGATTCTTATATTCAAGATATCAGTTGTACCTCAACCACCAAGAAGTCTCATGAAGAAGTAACCTAAAGGGTTGTCTTGTCCTAAGGGTTCCAACGCGACAAACGGTGCGTTTATCGAAAGCTCGGTCTTTAAGATATAGGCTAAAAGGTAAACTAGGCCCGATTAGATTTGAGTCCGATTCAACCCGACCATACTCCAACTTATACCAAAACTCAAGTGGAGTATCTCAAAAGGACCTCATAATTGCAAGAGTCCTCACAAAGTAGACGACACATCAATCAGACGCTTGGTATGTGAGTTACACCAGTTTTTGTGAAACGAGGTTAGTCGAGTCCGGTAGTGGTCTGACCCAGCTGGCGGGTCTGTCCTTCCTGGAGAACCTAGCCCACGCAGATACAGGCCGGTCGTGCTGAACCAAACACTGGGCATTCTATGTCCCATAGCTGGCAGTGCCAGTGGGGCGCTTCCCTGTCTCCCAATATGTTCGTCTAGAGCCGGGCATTGCACATCCAACAGAGCGGCCCGAGCAGGCCGATCCTCTCCAAGTGAAGTGTTGATGACTCATCTTCTTCCCACCATGGATCCTAGGGGTGATGCTTCTCCACGTGGCTGACATAGGCTGACCTCCACCACTGGTCACTGGCATCGCCACACCGATGGTGCTATGCCGACATCACCTTCTGCGGGCCACTAGAGATGCTCCAGTGGTCCATTTTCCTTCCCTCATACGCCAACGGGTTACTTAGGGAACCACCATCACTACGGGGACCACAAACATTCCCCTATATCATTTGAAATTTATCCACGAAGAACACACTATACGGAGGGATTCTGACCTTGTTCGTTTGGCTCGCGCCCTACGCATTAGAAGTTTTAAAACATGGGTAGTTTGGAGATTTTAGTTCCAACATGTTATTAAAAAATCCCATGAAAAACCCCAAGTGAAACACCATATGGAAAGAACATCTAACCCATGGATCAACCCATTTTTCAGTTGATCCACATTTGTTGTTTTAGGATAATGAATGGGGAACGAGCATAAATCACACAAAATGCATAATCCCCCTACCTAAATTCATTGGAATCCGTTGGAGATGATGGGATTAAATGTTTTTTATTGTTTGATGTTCTTCACCGCTTGTCGATATTTGTATTGATTACTCTAATGTTTGTCCTTTATTCCCTGTTCTTCATTGAAGGTTATGTTGTCGGTGCTTCATCAAAGGTTTCCCATGATTTCAAATCAGTTATCCAACAAATTGATTAATAAAGAGAAACGATTTCCATGTTTTTTTCATTAATATGGTTAATTAATGAACCTTAAGAAATGTACCATTAATTGAATGAGTTTTCAATTTCATACCAAAATAAATAAGTCATTAAATGACCCTCATTTAATGCTCGTTGTTACACTACGGTTTCACCAACCTTCACTCAACAGTTGAAGAAACAAATAAAATAACTCAAAGTGTTATTTTATTATTTTTTCAAAAAGTCAAAAATTTAACTTTTCCATCCAACCCTTGCCAGCTGAAGTTAAGCTTCAACTAAGAAAATCCAGGAATTGAAAGTCCAACAGTGCCCTCAAATTTTCAATCCAAACACCAGTTCAAAATATATAAAATCCCACTCGCACATTTACTGAACATACCTTAAAAAAAGTTCAAAAATCCATTCTGGGGTCTCCGGGCCTCGGAATCACATGTCGTCGAATTTCACAGTCTAGTAATAATTCCATTTTTAAAAAATTTTTTTTTTTCAGAATTTTCAGGTCTTTACATTCTCCACTCCATAGGGATTTACGTCCCCAAAATCCAAAACAAAAGCTAAGAAACAAAATGGGGTACTGAGCACAAATATGAGCCTCCCATTCCCATGTTCTCTCCTAGAGGTTCTCATGCTACCACCGAACTTGCACGAGAGGAATCGACCATCCACGAAGGACCCACTCCTTCGATCCTTTATCTCCACCAAGAACTCTACAAACGTCTCACCATCATCAGTGTCCAGCTCACCCCAATCGATGATGTGTGATGGATCATGCATGTATCTCCTTAGTTACAACATATGGAAAAAATTATGCACCAGATGCGTCTGTGTAGGATGATCTAGGCGGTACACCACCTTCCAGATCTATTGATAATCTGGAAAGGTCTGATGAACCTCATAGATAGCTTCCGCCCCAGCCAAATCTACATAGTACTCGTCGAGGGGAGACCCGTAGGAATACATGGTCTCCCTCCTAAAACTCCAGGGGTCTCCACCACCAATCGAAATAAGACTTTTTCATGCTCTATGTAGTCTTCATCAACTCCTGGATTATATGCACCTTCTCAGTTGTAGCCCATACCAACTCTAGAACCATAAGTGCCAACTCTCTTGGGTCTGTCTAGAATCGACGTGATCTACACGGTCACCCGTACAAGGCCTCAAACGGTGCTGTTCTAATGGTGGATTGATATATTTTGTTTTATGCGAACTCCACCAGTGGCAAGTGGTCCTCCCAAATATATACAAAACTAAGGATGCAATCATGAAGCATGTCCTCAAGTGTATGTATGGTCCGCTTTGTCTGACCATATTTCTGAGGGTGAAAGGCGATGATCAAGCGTAGCTGAGTCCCAAACACGTCTTGTAATCACTCACACAATTGGGATGAAAAATTAGCATCATGATTTGAAACAATAGTCAAAATTACCCAGTGAATCCGTACTATCTCCTGGATGTAGAGGCATCCCAGACCCTCTACTGACCCCTGCTCTCAGATGGGTAGAAAATGGGCTGACTTGGTGAGTCAGTCAACGATCACCTAGATAGTGTTGTGGCCCCTGGATGTGTTTGGTAACCTAGTCATGAAGTCCATGAAGATAGAATACCACTTCTATTCTAGTACCTCTAGTGGATGTGCTAAGCCTGCTAGAACCTGATACTCGTCCATCACTTGCTGAGAAGTGAGGCTTCATGAAACGAAATCTGCCACTACTTTCTTCATCCTTGCCCACTAGTATTGATATCAGAGGTCCTAGTACATCTTCACCACTCCAGGATGTACCTCCAAAGGGGATGTATGGAACTCCCTCAACACCTCCTCCTAAAACATCATTGGTAGCATGGTGTATCATATAAAAAGGATAACATGCTCCCCACCTATCGAAAATCAACCAAGAGCCTGCCCTGAGGATATCTGATCACGTCAGGCCTCATAGTAAATTTCTCCATGTTGTGTCTCATGAACTGCCTGAAGGAGTGGGGGAGTGACAGTCATATACTGGAGGTAAGCTGCTCCATCACTATCCATAAAGGATATCTGCAACGCGGATAACTGTTCTGTCACCTCACTCAGTAGCTGTAGACCCAAACTCCTTATTAGTGCATCTTCTAGTACGTTTCCCTTCCTAGGAGTATAGACTATCTCAAATTCATTGTACTAGAGGAACACTAGTCATCGTCATTGTCTCAGGTTGAATTCCTTCTATGAGAAGATATACCTGAGACTCTTGTGATCAGAGTAGATAGTAAACCGTTCACCCATCAAGTAGTGCCTCCACCTTTTAAATACAAAGACCACTACTACTAACTCCAGGTCATGGCTTGTGTAGTTATTCTCATGTTTCCTTAGCTGTCGTGAGATGTAAGAAATCAACGCTTACTCCTACATCAGGAAACAACCAAATCCTGTCCCTGATGCATCACAATAAACTACATACCAAACACCCTCTTTTGGTAGCCTCAAGATGGGGGCCCTCGTCAGCCTCTGCCTCAGCTTATGGAAACTCTGATGGCATCTTTCCATCCCCACGAAGGGCTGTCTCTTCTTTTTCAATGATGAAAGAGGTTTTTCTACTCTAGAAAACTCAGGTACAAATCTCGGATAGTACCCAGCCAACCTAGGAAACTCTATACCTCAGTCACACTTCTGGGTGGCTCCCAAGAAATCACTTCCTCAATCTTTTCTGGATCCAATGCAGCTCCAGCCTCTGAGATAATGTGTCCTAGAAATTGGACCTCCCATATCTAGAACTAGAACTTCGAGATCTTACCATATAGCTGGTGCTCTCAGATTGTATCTAGAACTATCTGCAGATGTGTGGCGTGCTCCTCCTCCGACACTGAGTATACCAAGATATCATCAATGAAGAGAACCACGAATTGATCATGGTAATGCTGTAAGATCCTCTTCATGAGTCCCATGAACCCTACTGGAGAATTGTTCATGCTGAAAGGAATCACCAAGAACTCCTAGTGGCTATACCGGCATCTGAAGGCTGTATTCGGTAAGTCCTCATCCCACACTCAAAGATGATGATATCTTGATCTGAGGTCTATCTTTGAAAACCACTGATCTCCCTTTAGTTAATCAAAGAGATCATCAATCCTCAGAATAGGATATTTTTAATTCACTATCACCTAGTTCAGGCACCGATAGTTCACACAAAGCCTCAAACTCCCATCTATCTTCTCAGTGAACAAAATCGGGGTTGTCCATGGAGAAACACTGGGCCTTACGAACCCCTTTCTCTGTAAATCCTACAACTATAACCTCAACTCACAAACCAACATGAGAGATATCTGATATGCTAGTGTAGACATCAGTGTCGTCCTGGGGTACAAGTCGATTTATAAGTCTTAATATCTGCAAGGAGGTAGTCTTGGTACATCCTTAGGAAAGACATCAACATACTAGTCCACCACTACCGAATAGCTCAGACTCCTCTCATCAACTACACCGAGGATAAGGATAGCCATTTGATGAGTGATAGTTTGCACCCTCCTACGAGAAATTACATCCTATGATACAAAGGTTCCCTTCTCACCGATGATGGAATACCTGGTCCCATCCTCCGAGACACACCACACTTTGTACCTAAAATAGTTGATATGAGCATGGATCATAGATAACTAGTATATAACAAAGATGACATCGTAAGGCCTCAACACTGATACTATGAGATCCCATCCAAAGCTATCTCCCCCTAGAGTAAGCTCACACTGCCAGCACCAGTGTGTAATCTTAAAATCCTCTCCCATAGGAGTCTCTAATCGCAAGGATCGATCCAACGACTCCACTGGAATCTCCGAGCTCCAAATGAGTTTCATGGAAATGAAAGAGTGACTGGAACCTGTGCCTATAATAACTGTATCTAGGGTGGATTAGACACCAATCATACCTCAAATAATCTTTGGAGAATCGTGTTCATAGGATTATGCCGCTTGAATCTGAGCTCATCCTTGTCCACATGTTCCCTGAGGTTGGGGTGGACCACCTGGGGGAGGTAGAAAAAGTACCTAAAACCTTATCCCACCTCCTACTACACGAACTAATCCAATGACACATCCTCTTCTTTATGGACCTCCTCGCTCAAACCTATGTCGCTATCTAGATGTTCCTTCAATCATCTATTGATCATCAGTATGGTGGGTCGGGTAGTCACGAGCCATGTGACCCTGCCCGCCGCACGAGTAGCACAGTCTGCTCTTATGCTGAACTCCTATGCCTCACGACCTCCGCACCTATGAACCTACATCATGGGGTCATACTCTAGAAGTTATGGACTTCTTGGGACTTTGAGCCATATTCCAACTACTTTCTGTAGATGACTCGTTTGCCTGTCGTCTGGTGGTGGCTCTCATCGTCAATGCCTGCTCAGCTAGGAAGCTCTCCACCAGTACTGATTTCTCTACCACTCCATCATGTGTTGGAATGTTGAGAGAAATCATCGAAACTCAGATATCATATTGGAGGCCCTACTCAAAGTTCCATACCCTGAAAAACGGGTCCCGTACCATGTCGGTGGAGTAGAGAGATAGGTTAGTGAATCTCACAGAATACTGGGCCACTATCAGGCTGCGTTGTTGTAAGTGTAGTAGATCCTGAATGCACATAGAGCGTAGAGTCACTGGTATGAACTATTACCTAAATAGGTTTTCTAAGTCTAACTAGGAAAGATTGGTCTCCTCATGTGTCTAGAGCATAAGCCTCCACCACCTCCCTGTTGTGCCCTAAATGTGACTAGTAGTTAAGATCACCATCCGGTCTGCTGGTGTCCCAACCAAAAGAAAAACTCATTCCATAGCCTTCATCCATTCCTCAACTATCTACAGATCTATCTTGCCTCAAAACCTCAGATGCCTATATCTCTAGAACTTGTGAAATGCGCTCAATCGGCATGCACTGTTCGCTGGTGGGGCTAGTGGGAACTACTGCCCTACAGGTGGGGGTACTGTTGGTATAGCACCTAAAGGTGCTATCACTATAAGAGGCCCCTACACTGATGACACATCGCTCGGTGGTCCTTTATTGGGATATATCACTATAATCCTGGTTAGCTATCTATGTGAAGGTATCCTGTAAAGAAACAAATGTGACCTGATCAATAAGTTATACCCGATGAGATGAATCAAAATAGATCGAAAGAAAAACATTTCCAAAACACACTCAAATAGTGTTTTCATGTATCAAGTTGACAATAAAAATTCAGGGTCCTGGTGTATGGATATGTCGTCCACCACACCAACACAGGACTCCCTAAACTATACTCCAAACTCAAGACACTTAACACTATTGCTCCATTTAAAACAAAGACTCTTAGTTATTCTGGAGGAACCGACCACCCTCTAATACCACTTTGTCACGACCCATCCCTCGGGTCCTATGCCATGACTAACCCTAGCCCACCTTCCATAGGCCATGGGCTGGTGAGTAGTACCGAAAAGGAAAACCCCAAAAAGGGAAGACATTACCTTTAAACATGTACATACACAGATAGGGTAAACTACTCACAAGTAAAAAACAATGGAAAAAGAAAAGTGTAACCACTACTAAAAACCACCATAGAGGATAAAAGTAAGTACTAAAAGAAAAATGGGCTAGTATACAAGCCCAAATGAAAAGAAAATATAGAAAAAAGGAAAAAATGTGCTCTAAATGTTGTCCACCAGTGATCCTATTTGAAGGGTAGGTACAACTCATCGTCAGTTATCACTCCCGCTCAGCATATCTATCAATAACCTCTGTGCACCATCTAGCCCTAGCTCCCCAAGTCTCAGTCAAGATGTTCGTCTTCTGCACAAGACATAACAAGGTGTGGACAAATACCGTGCTAGGATGAGTATAAAAATACATAGTAGGGACCTCGAGACCCTTGAAGGTCTCCCAGAATTCCAAAAAAGAAAAAACAAAAAAGCATGGTCTCAATCAAAAAGAACAAAGTAAAAGACATCTCATACCAGGTATACAAATTAGAAAATAGAAATAAAGATGATTAGTCTTAAGATAGATCATTTTATTCTATTGGGTGGATCAGATACTGATCTAAGAAGGGTTGATCTGCTACCGATCCACAAAGGGTTGCTCTTCCATTGATCCTCGATGGGTCGCTCTACGACCGGTCCACGTCAGGTCGTGCTACTGCTGATCCACATAGGGTCTCACTACTGTTGATGTATAGAGGGTCACACTGCTGCCAATCCAAGGAGGGTTTCTCTTATGGTGATCCATGGATCGTCTCTCCATTACTAATCCATGTAGGGTCACACTGCTTCCGATCCACGGAGGGTCTCTCTCATTCCGATCCACAGAGGGCCACTCTTTACTTGACAACCAACCACATGATTCCCACACTTAGCACACTTGAGTTCCATAGATTATGATGCTCAAGATATTAGTCATACCTCAACATACATGAAGTCTCATGAAGAAGTAACCCAATGTACCTTCTTGCCATAAGGGTTCCAACTCGGCATACGACGCGTCAATCGAACGCCCAATCTGTAAGATATAGGCTAAAAGGTAAATAGGGACCAGTTGGATTCGAGTCTGATCCAACTTGACCATACTCCAAATTCTTCCAAAACTCAAGTAGATTATATCAAAATGACCAAATCGTCACAAGGGTCCTAATTCCATAGAGGGCACGTCAATCAGACACCCAATATGCGAGTTACACTTGTTTTTGTAAAAGAGGGATGGTCAGGTTTGGGTCTGGTAGGGGTCCAGCCCAACGGGCCCGGCTGGCGAGTCCGACCTGGATGGCTCATCCGACCTACCTAGAGAACCTGAACCATGCAGATGCAGGCTGGTAATGATGAACTAGACACTGGGTGTCCAGTTTCCAGCAATTGGGGGTGCCAGTGGGGTGCCGCCCGATCTCCCGGAATGGCCGGCTGGAGCGGGCTGTTATTCGTCCAGCCGAGCGGGCTGCTCCTCTCCACATGGAACGTCGGTGCCACATCTTCCACCTACCATGTCTTCCACCACTGCGGCCATTTGTCTATGGAATAACGCCGCTGCGGTGCCTGCGGGCACCACTTCTCCCTGCAGCCCGGACGGGCCGACGGCTGCCTCCGCCCTGGTGGTACTGTGCTGGTGGCTCCTTCCACGGGCCACCGGAGATGATCTGGTGGTCCGTTTTCCTTCCTGCCTACACCTATAGGTTCCATTGGGAACCTCGATCATTGAAAAGACCTAAAAATTTCCATACCATCACTTCAAAATTTATCTATGAAGAATTCACTCTGCGAATGTATTCCAACGTTATTTGTTCGGCCTGCTCCCTCCGTGTTAGAAATTTTAAAATAGGGGGAATTTAGGGATTTAAGTTACAACATGTTATTAACAAATCCTATGAAAACCCACAAGTGAAACACCCTCCCCATGAAAATTAGACCCGTCGATCAACCCGTTCATCGGTTGATCCGCGTTCGTTGTTTTAGGACGAAGAACGGGGAAAGAGCATAAATCACACAGAATGCATAAACCCCCTACCTAGATTCAGAAGAATCCATTGTGAATAAAGGAAGGGATTCTACGTTCGTTTTCATTTGATGTTATTAACCACTCTTCAATCTTTAGATCGATTCCTCTAATGGTCATCGTCTATTCTCTGTTCTTCATTGAAGGGTGATGTTGTCGGCACTTCGTCAGAGGTTACTCATGATTTACAATCTATTCGCCAACAGATCGACTAATATGGTTCATTAATGAACCTTAATTAATTTACCATTATTTGAATGAGTTTTCAGTTTCATACCAAAAGAAACGAGTCATTAAATTACCCTCATTTAATACTTTTTGTTACACTACAGTTTCGCCAACTGTCGCCCAACAATTGATGAAATGAATAAAATAACTCAAAGAGTTATTTTATTATTTTCCCAAAAAGTCTAAAATTTAAATTTTCCATCTAACCCTTGATGGATAAAGTTAAGCTTCGCCTAAGAGAATAACGGTGCTACAAATCCAATGGTGCCCTCATATTTTTAATCCGAGCACCAGTTTAAAATATAGAAAATCCTGCACACATGTTTATTGAACGTACCTTAAAAAACATTCAACAATACATTCCAAGATCTCTGGGACTCTAAATCATGGGCTATGTAATTTCACAGTCTCGTAATAATTCCATATAATTTAAAAAGAATATAAAGAATTTCTGGGTCTTTACATCTCTAGCATGAATGCCTTAGCAGCTTGAAGGTTCTTCCCTAGACAGTCATTGATACCCCACCTGACTTATGTATCAGATGTTGGGGTAAATAAAAATCTCTTCATTTTACTCTAATAATAATAATAATAATTATTATTATTTTCCTTATAGTTTACTTTGGTTGCACTAACCCTCTAGGTTTATAAGACTTACAGTACAAAGAACTCACTAATATATATCACTAAGACAAATCATTACTTATCTAAGTATAATTTTTTCGATCTCTATGAACTGATAGTGAGTTTACAACAATAATGATATACCAATTAACTTTACTTTCATCTATTTTATGAACTTCATGAACATCCAATGTGATATACTATTGGAAATAATTTTTCTTCTTATATTGATTTATAACTTCTGTTATTTTACATTCCTAATTTGATTCAATACCTTTTAATATTTTGAATAAAAATATATTTCTCCTCTATTTAGGAAGTATCCACATTATCCTATTTATTTATATTCAATTAACTTATGTTAATTCAAGAAAACTAGTCTAATAACTCTCTTCAAAACTAATTCAAAACCTCCCACATAATTCCTAAATCTCCCTCCCAAAACATTATAAATATACAAAATGGATCCACTGAACTGAATCCTTCATGAAGTGACTATTAAAATCACAATTTGGTAGACATTATCATCTAAAACTATGATCTTTAACTAAATAATCTCTACAACATGAATCTCTTTATTGTGGTCTATTACTCTCAATCTTCAGATTTCACAACTAACACCCAAAAAATACTTTATGGAGATAAAATCATAATTTTCCATCAACTATAACATCATAAATCAACTCTATAAATCATTTAAATTTCATCTAAACTTTAATAATATAAATGCACATATACTATTTATTCATAGAATGACCTTCCTTTATGGTGCAGACACATTCAAAATGGTAGAGACACTAACATCCTTTATAATACTATTCATTACATGTACAACCTTCCCATGATGTGAATAAATATTTTAAACTCCCTTAATGGAATGTTCATTATATTTAATAACATGGACTCTTATTACTCATACTACCTCTATATTGGTAAAGGATTTCACTATGTGATTCTAGATCCCTTAGGGTGACCCACTTGAGTATCTCTAAATATCTCAGTGCTTAACTCCAATGGGTTCCCATTCATGACATGATATACTCTAATGATACTGATCTAAAAAATAGGTTACCCTGACCTTTACTACTCATGATGTGACAAATTTTATCAAGGAATGGATTATTTTCTATATAAAATACTGCTATAGATTCTTCCATCTACCACTAAAATAATTTTAGACTACTTCATGACTATATAAACCCTTTTGGAAGTCTCACCACACCAACATTGTCAAAAAACACAACTGAAAAAACGTGTCAAGGTATTTTCCTTAAAATATCCCCTTTTGGGGTTGTTAATAAGTCCTTCACAACTAATTCACCACATTTTAATTTAAAAACTCAGTAACTGAATTGATACTTAGTCTGAAATCTATTTCCTTTATATAATGCATTAGTGAATCACTAATCATAAACTATAATCCCATATGAGATATGATCATCATGAGAAATAAGAGTTAAATGAAAAGTTATTCATGAAAAAACTTCTTTTATATTCATTATCTTTAATACCTATGAACTAAGATTACCCCCTTGAAAAGAGATTCAAATAATCTTCCTTTTCAAAACATTATCATAGTATTTCCCACTATTACAAATATAAAAGAAAATTTCCATCTATATTCATCACCAATCATGAAAATATTCGCCCAATAACTTATCCCAAACAACTCATGGACAAATCATACCTTTTTTTCATTGAACGTAAAGGGATCTTATCTTATATTTTACAAGAGATGGTTATAAATCTAAAAAATCGATTAAATATATTTCCTATACCTTTCTAAAAATATAAAAATACCTCAAGGGAGTGGGGGTCCTTTCCCAAAACCATATAGGTGGATAGAGATTCTTGGGCTCAAATATATGACTAATGACTTTCAAAATTATCTTCAGGTAATTCCTTTTTCATAATGTTTTCAATATTATTTTGTGTTGAAACGATTGTTCAAATATATCCTTTATGAAATTATTATTTATCATGATATGTTTTTTACTCAAATAATGTAAAATATTTTTAATAATACTAATAGAAATAATGTTAACAAACATAATTATAAAAATATATTTCACATACAATATTACATCCTCATGTTGTTAATTCATTCATAGAAATTAAGTACATATTTGAGTAGAATGAAAAAAATCATTGGTGGTTAAATCCAACCCACATGAACCTAAATCTGAAAATAATTTTTAACATATATATATAGGATATAAGTTATTATATTGTAATATTAGTCATTATGTGAGTAGTAAATGGTGGGATGAACTATTTTAGAGACCAGTATCATGGGGGTATATCACACCAAGAAGGGGACCCCAAGAGAGTTAGGCTTTAGTATATTTTGAGATACTTGAGTAGGTTATTTTGTGGTATCTAGAATCATGCTGTGACATAATTTACCTCCTAAGAGAGACTATATGTAACAATACTTTATTTCATGGAATATGATGACTATTCCATGAAAGAATATATAAGACTTATTCATGTTGTGAGAAGGTTGTCCATAACATGAATAGTTTTAGGAAAGATTTTAGCAGCTCTTCCGTTCTAAGGGTATCCAATCCATGAAGGAATGTCACAATGTGAAGACTCGATATTTAGGAGTTATTATTCTTGAATTCCAAGAGACCAATCCATGATGAGAAGATTTTTTCCATGGTGTAATAGTCTAATGAGAATTTTGAGTTTTTCACTAAGATGTGTTTTCTGGGTGTGATCCATGAAATTCATAGATTTTTCCATGGTTAAAAAATTTCATCCCATGGGAATGTTTGATTTTAGGATCATAGTTTTGAAAGAGAAAATTTATGATACCATAATGTTAATATTCATTCCATAAAGGAGTCGATTTAGTAAACCCCTCATGTATATTTAATATCATTCAAGGGGGAGATTTGTGATTAATGGGTGGTCTTGAATCAATTTTGAGGAGGGTTATAGATTAACTTTCCCAAATTATTGAGGGTTCATTAAATAAAAATGAATAGGGTAACATGAAGACTCTCTCAAGAGAGGATAAATATATTTCTATTCAAAAAAATGAAAGGATCATAAATTAAATAAGGAAGGTAACGATAGGGGAATTATATAATCTTATTGGAAATTTAGAGAAGAATAAAAGGTATTCCCAGGATGATAAATCACTATAATTTGATATAGTTCATCAAGTAGATGAAAGTGAAGCTAATCAGTGCATCACTATCAGTGTAAAATCACTAATTTTTCATGGAGATCAAAATAATAACTATTAGAGAATTAGTGAGCTATTATAGTAGTAGAGAGTAGTGAGTTATTTGTATCATGAGGGTTGTAAACATGGAGGGTCAATGAAAATACCCTACAATGTAAAGAAAATAAGTGTGTATAGTTTTTAGGTGTATGGACACATTTCCATTTCATGATCCTTATATTATCTCTATTTGGGAAAACTAAGTAAATTTCTTATGTAATTATGTTATTTTCTTAATTATATTACACCTATTATTAAGGATGGTATTCTTATAATAATAGCAGAACAAGATCATTGGATATGGTCATTTTCAAAATATATCCATGCCTAGATTCACCAATTTCTAAAGATATTTATCTTGCTCAGGGTAAAAAAGTGTATCTGATCTAGGTTCCACATGGAGTATTATCTCTTCGAAGTGATTATAGTAGTTGTTAACCATAAGATAATTCTAATATTCAAGGTTAACAATTTTCAATTCTATAATAATCACATGAAACACTATTTTCAATCAATGGGAATGAATGTCTATATGGTTTCTAAACATGGGATTATAGTCAGTATGGATATTAAAGCATTATATAAAAAAACATTGAAGGAATATTGATGTAGATTCCAAAGGAGAAAATTATTTTGGAGGATATTTATCCAATTCAATATGCATGAAGGTTATTTCATTTATGTTATCACACTCCATGTGAGAAAAACTTCTTAGTATTTATGATTGTTATTCTAAGGTAAATGAAGTTAAATTATTGGTAATATGGAATGAGTATGAGGATTTTAGGATGAAACCAAATGGGTTTATTATTTAATTCTTTGATTAAGATATAATTATTATGAAGGACATGTGTGTACTTATAGAAAACCTTGATGATATTTAAAGCATGAAGAGGATCCTCAGAAGATTAAAACCTTATTTAAATATGAAGTTCTTGGTTTTTGAGGAAAAATACCCAATGGAGGTGATTCTAGATAGTATTCACAACAATATTATTTCGTATTAGACAAGGAAAAATGATAATGTATTCCTGAAAAAAGATAATTATCAAGGAGTGGACTTCAAACTGATGAAGAAAATCATATTATAGGATTTCCCTGAATAAAGTTAGATTGATGAGGTGATGCATTTCATTTCCCCAAACTTTAAATGAAAAAATAATATTCAAAGGAAATATTTCATTTTCTTGATTTAGATTAAAAAAAGTTTGAAATATCACTATAAAATATCTAAATAAGTTTTGAGATGATGAAAAAGACAAGTATCCCATAATGAAATCATCAAAGGATGAATAAGACAAGAGTATTTCATAGAATAAATCATTCAAAAAAATAAATTGCTATAAATAAAGAGGTTAGATTGGAATAAATAAAATTGTAATAATCATGGGACTATTAAGACCATAGAGAGGAAGTTCTTATGTATTTCATTGATAAACAAAAATTAGATTATGAAAATGATGAAAAAATTAAAGTCGAAGGAATATTTTCCTCATGGTTTAACTAAAATATGTTCTTAAAAAAATTTATGTTTGGAGGGAAAAAATAAATAAATACAATGAAGGAGTATGTGATTTTAAACTATATATGTGGAAATTAAAGGAATAAAAATAAAATTTTATGGATGATATTGAGAAAATTAAATATTTAAAGCTATAAAATTCACAAAATGTGATAGATTATATGCTAAAGATTGAAGAGTGGTACTGATTCATTTACAAAATGACTAATTTTGTGAAGTATCATGTCAAAATAATTGAGGAACATAAAGAAGATTTCATAATTATGTGATTGAAGATCAGTAATTAAGTGATACTTTTAACTTCTGGAATGGCATCAAGAAGTTGTAGTGTATGATATATTAAATAATATATAGATAAACATAAGAAGTCAACAAAAATATGGATAATTTACCTTAGGTGAAACCATTTAAATATAAAATCCAATCTATTGAGGTTCATTTTAGAATGATCAACATACCCTAATTCATCCCCCTCTTAGGGTATTTACCTTGATTGGGACGAACAATTCCTTAAGGAAGTATAAAAGAAAACACAACCCAAAGGAATTGGGGTATTTTTACCACCATCACCACCCCCAGAATCATCATATCTATAGTGGAGCCTGTATATAATGGTGGTAGAGAAAAAAATCCCCATCTCATAGGGATAACAACATTTTTACCTCCCTATCCTCCAAGGTGGTTTCTATTTTCCATTCTAGGATCAAATTCACAAGAAGCACCTCTATAGATTTTCTATTGATATTTACTGATTCATCTCCTTTATCAAGATCATGTTTAGTGAAAAATATTGGGGTATACCTCAAGATTAACTTCCTCAAACTAATTATAGGGGAACATCGAGGAAAGTGGATGAATAATAAAAGGAGTTGAAAGAAAAAATAGTCTTCAAATAAAATTGATATCAAGGAGTATTTTGACCTATCCCTCAAAGGATATTCAAAATATAATGAATCTCTTTATTACATTGAGATAGATGATAATTTTATTCCCACTTCATGGTTCAAGTTAATTAATTTTATTGACATAAGTTTCATATATATTTTATAATATGAAATTTATACAATAGGAAATTATTAGGATACATCCATTCAAAATGTGGTGCATACGAAAATGCATGAAGAAGATATACACACCCAACATAAGAGGTTTACTCATGATCTGGGAGCTCCTTAAAATTTCAAGATACCACATACTCAGTGTTATTTAGGTAAGGATAAAGGGAAAGGTATAACTGATTTAATATCCCACCTACCACTTAAAGAATACAAGACTCTTTCTAATGAGGAGATGAATTATTTTTATGAAGTCAAGTTGGAAAAGTTGAGGTTACTCAATTCGAAGTTTCAATGAGAAAATATACCTATTGAGTGTAACTCCCAGGTTAAGACCAATATCTCTCATTTAATGAACCCCATTTGAAATAAAGGAAGATTGAAAAAACCAAGGTAGTATTCCATTCATCTATCCAACGGTACATATAAAATCAGTTTATCCAACCATAACTACCATAGACTGTCATAAATTCCCTCTACTGGGGCAGTAGATACCTCATTTTCAAGTGTGTTAATTGTTTGACTTAATATGGTTATCAACAATTAGAATATGTGAGATAACCATATAGAGTTACACCCACTACCCCCACTCAAGAACTAGAACATGTTATGGTGCCACCCAAACTACTTGATTGCATTAACTACTTCGCTACTTAGAAGGAATCCATAGAGGGGATCAATGTGCACAAATGTTGCTGGATAGGAAACCATATTAGGAATGGATGGTCTTAAGTCATCCTACACTAAAATTTGGGAATCACACCCTACTAATATTTAACGGTATGAGAGATATAGATTAATACATCATGAATTTCACATCTCATTGTGGATCCTTGATTATAACATTGGATCAGAATAAATAAGAAAAGATTAAGTGAATTATATAGAATCATGAAGGTCTAACATTATTTTGGCATAATAACCTACTAGTAAGATCTATATATAATTAGGAAGAAATTAGAAGGTGATTTATTTACTAATTCATCTCTATGATGATATAGAAAACTGTCCTAGAACTCTAACATTAAAAAAATGATATGGTCTGAAACTTTATTTCAAGGTAGAAAGTTTTGAAATACTCCCTAAATATGAAACTTCTTCAATAGAGTCTATTGATGACATAAATAGAAAATATTTGATACATGTTTTAGATGTATATTATACCCTTTAATTAACTTGGTGGATTGTAAGAGTTTTCCATCATGACATAATGATTGTAATATTTAATTCAGTGCTCCAAAATCAAATCATCGATGTCATTGTGCACAAGGAAATAAATTTGGTAAAGCATAGAATTAAACATCCACTCTTAAAAAAATCCTGACATTAGATCCAACCCCCATAATTTATCATTATCATGCAATGCATCCTCTTGAACAACATTGGTAGCAGAACACCCTCATCAATATGGAAAGAAGGTTAAAAATAACCCAAAATTCAAATACCTAAATAATGAGGACTATTCCTTCTAAAAAAATAAGTTCTAGGATTTTTCATCACCACAATTTAGAAAAAAATGGTTAAATTTCTCGAGATTAGGATACCTAATGAAGTAGGTATAAATGATCACCCAGACTACCACCCCTTTCATGGTATGTTAGGGTATAATATATAAGAATGAATTGTCTTCAAATCATAATCCAAAAGATGATTGAAAATAGGAGTGTAAATTTGGGTAAACCCTTGTCCTCAGTAATATGTGTCTCCACCACCATGCTAGAAGAAGAATGGGAGTGGAAAGAAAATCCAAACAAATAGGTGTAGAAATTTGATGATTGGATGAACATAAAATTGGTCAACCATGCACACACCATCATCAAGGTTTTATTGAGTCAACCTTCCAAGACCCTAATTCCCTCTATGATACTAAAGATTAAATCTTAAGCATCATGAGTAAAAATAACCAACATCTATAGAAAAATGAATAAGAAGATGATCCCATATGGTTCCTATGTCACTCTAAAATATCTTGGATTTATTACCCCCATCATTGGGAGGATGGGAACCATTCTACCAAATAGAATTTTCATTATATGAGAATTCATAATATGACCCAGTCAATGTCATACACCTGGAAAAACTCTTCACTATTATTGAGGAATTAGATAAGCCTAATTTCTATATTAATAATTAGGGAAGAGGCTATAGAGGTCGGAACAAATAATACTTGGTTGAACTGAATGATTGGGTATCAATCACACTAAAGCTATATATATTTCAAAGGATCAAATATAGGTTCTTCAATGAGATTATTAAGAAAACTAGTTTGATCCTGAATCATCTAGGTCTCATTCAGATCTGATCATACTTGTAGATTTATTAACAAAAAATATTCAACTAGTCAATTCCAAGATGTGGGGAAGTTAGTGAAACTCATTCCATTGACAATAATGAAACCCCTAATCTTGTTGAAGAAAAGAGCCACTATCATAGTTATCTTCAACCCCTAATCCTCAAGATAGGGAGAAACCTCATGGTAGGAATCATAGGACCATGGATTAGAACCATGAATATTTAAAGAATATATATATCATCCTAGACATAATCTCAATATTGGATTCCCTTAACCTCTTAAAAGAACCCATGCAATCCTTATTGAACTTATTTCAAGTTCTGAAGAGTTTGATAAGAGAGTTTCTGTTGTTGAAACATATCAAGATGATACTTTCCCCACCGAGTTTAATACTACAATTTCTTTCATAAAAAAAGGCAAGGAGGCTACCATATAAGGGAAAATTAGGAATTTATATATATATGGGAATCTTGATGATATTGATGTACATTTATCCCTAGTTTATAATGGTTCCAAAATCAACATCATACTAATCGGAACCAACCAATTCCTGGGCCATAGTGAGAATAACTTATCCCTTTCAAAATTAACAATTTAAGGGTATGAAAATAGTAAACAAATCTATATTAGGAGGATCAAGTTGAATTCCTAGTTTAGTTACCTAATTTATATCTCTTAATTATTGGTGGTCTACTAATACACAAAATTTAATGTCTTTTTGTATTGGATATGGCTCCATATTCATACATCAGTGCCCCTGTAATATCAACATTGATTGAAATACTCTGATAATGGTAAGTTCAATGTAATATATGATTATAGTTCTAATTTTTAGTCATATAAAACTTAATAAATATATGCATGGTACTATAAAAGAGAGGGTAATCAATTGTTGGTAAATAACTCCACATAGATTTTTCTCCACTAATTGATTAGAAATCTCCCTTGTCAACCCATAAAGAAAAATTAGTACATATTTCATGTTTCATATCACTCTAAATGAGGTGATAAATCTAGTCCTAGGATACCATTGGGTTATATTTATTAACAGAATGAAGCCTCCAATCACCTTCTACTTATAATATGGTTAAGAATACATTTCCATTAAGAAAACACCACCGAAAGAGGAAAATACCACTCTATAGTCCTTGTATATCAATAATTTCCCATATAACCTCTACTCAAGTGTAATTTTGACTAATATTTTGGTGAAAGAACCAAAGAAATTTGATTGGTTGTGAATGAATCCTAGAAGAAGAGCATGGATTTTAGGTACATTCCCATTTGTTATCATTATATTGGTTACACCAGTTGGACCCAAATTTTTTGAATAAGGATATGATGTCGATGGAAGAAACAATGCCCTTGTATCATCTAATATATATCAAGGTTCCAATCCATATTTCTCTCTTGAAAATGTTTAATAGGAGGAATAAATAAAATATACTCCTCTAAAATTTTAATAAGGTGTCTCAATGAATGTTGATGAACATAGAAAAGTGAATATGGTACAAAATATGATCCAAAAATTACGTTGATTGGTTACCACATGAATCCTAAAGAACGAGAGTAATAATTATCCTTAATTAAGTAACATCAATATATATTTTCATATAATAACTTGTAAATTTATGAGTTAGATCCCCCAGTGGCTACCCATCATTTAGATATTTTGGAAAACCACTATGGCTATAAAGAGACAGTGAGGAAGAAGAATCTAACTCATGCTTCCAAGGTGAAAGACAAAGTTGATAATATGATCAAATAAAACATCATGCAAGAGTTCTAATACTTGAAATTTATTGAAAAATATTTCCACATGAATAAAAATAATTGGTAAATCAAGTTAGTAATTGATTTTAGGGATCTAAACTATCACTTCCCAAAGGATAATTTCATAATATTGATCATAGAACTGTTGATAAATAAAAAAATGAGTTTTTAGGACCTATATTCACATATGGATACTCCAGATAAAATAAACTCTGGATGGATCCTGAAGAAGAGTAGGTCACTGCATTCAAGGAACCTCAAGGGGGAATATTGTTAGCAAGTAATTCCCTTAGGATTAAAGAGTTCTAATACTAAATATCAATGTGCTATGCAACATATTTTAATATTATTTTTGGGGAATACCATAAAATGATACATGGATGATTTTTTGGTCAAATATTTTTAATGTTTCAATCACCTTGCTGGAATTGAGGAATTTTTAGTACATTTAATTAACAAAAGATGAATATGAACCCATTAAAACGTAAATTTAGGCTAACATTAGAAAACATACATGGTTTTTAAGCATAATATCACAATGTAGAAGTTGAACCCTGAATGATGAAGGTGATACATGATATTCCACCTACTTGAAACCTCAAGGAATTAAGTGGACTCTAGGGATGTATTACCTATATTAGGTGATTCATAGTTAATCAGTTTTATAAGTTATTTCCATTCAAAAGATCAATTAATAAAGTGGTCACCTATCAATGGGTAGATTATTTTTATAAATACATCAATGATCTCAAATAGTACCTTTATTCCCTTCAGTCTTAATGCTACCCATTGAAGGGAATCCACTCATCCTTTATGTTGAAACCTTATAATGATCACTTAGGACCACCTTGATCAATATAATGTTACAATAAATGAGAATAGTATTTAATATCTATATAAACATTATTGGATTCTAAGACTTGATATTATAGTCTTAAGAAAAACTACTTTTAGTTAGGTTTCACTATGTTTAAGCTGAGAAAATATTTTTAGCACCATGAAGTCCACCTGATCTATTATGTCTACATGATAAAATACACCCATAGTTGTCTAATTTTAAATGGGTATGTCACATATTTGGTAACCATTATGTTTGAATTTAACTAACTATTCATGTCTCAAAAGGTTATTAAGGGGTAAGCATTAATATATTTCCTCATAGAGCACTCCATCCTAGAGAAGACAATGCTAGACAAGGAGTAATTTGATAAATAATCCATCTCCATCCATGAAACCTCCCAGGCATAAGAGATGTACTTGAATGGGTTTTCTTGGATCCCAAAGGGTAGAATGATAGAAAAACAAAATCTCAACAATGTTAGATTGAGGATTGTATTTGTCTCTATAAAAAAGAAGTTTGTCCTTAATTCTATTTACTATAAGAGGGATATACCAATAATGAGGAAAAATAACAATCCCTCAATATATGATTGGAACTATACGTATAAATACCATAGAAATATTTCAATATCAAGGGTAATTTGGAGTTAGTGATTAAATTAATCAATTTTGAATATGCCATCAATAAGGAAAATTTGTTTCCTTTACTTGATTATAGACAAGGGTTGATGGATGAATTACATTTAAATATAAAAGTTTCACATATAATGTATTCATAAAACACCCAAGAGAATTCATTTTACAATGAAGCTATAGACCTAGAAGATCCATATTAGGATGATAAAATCGTTCACATAACACATTATATAGTGGTATCTTTATTTATCAGTAATTATATTAAATAAATCAACGAAATCAATGCCACCATAGATCACAGTGAGCCTTTACAATCACCAACTAATTCCATAATTTATTGGATATCTACCATATTATAGTACCTTCAAAATAGGTTTATTCCACCAGGTTGATCCAAGAAGTAAAAAATCCATCGATCGGAAACTAATTTCATATTTTATGATACTCAAATTCACAGAAGGTCCTTTAAAAATGAGTATTTGATAGGGTTCTCTTCATGTTAATTTAAGGATGATAGGCCCTCATTATTATGATGTAAGTCCATACTGTGCGTGTGGTAATTATTTTTTAGGAACTAAGCTCCTCCATTAAATCAGGTGATGTTGATATTTATGAACATCAATGATGTACGATTTCATGTATTTCGTGAAGAAATTACATACAAGTTATATTCATTATAACTTTTATTCATTAACACTATATTTGTTACACATTAGAAGAAAATATTAACTGTTTTATATATAGGGGATAAATATCATGGGTTCATATCCTCTGACACAACTAGGCAGTCCAAGTTCATTCTTAATACCACTAATATTTTCTCCAAATAGGCTAAAGTGGTTCCCCTAATGAAATTAATAATGAAATATATCATCAATATCATGAAATACAATACCTTTATTAGATTTAGAGTCTATTGTAAAATATTAATAGACAATGGAACCAATTTTTATGATTTTAATTTTAAGAGGATATATTAGGAATACAACATCTAATCTCATCATTCATGTTGTTATCATGAAATAAAAAATAGTTATATAAAGGCCTTTAATAAAAATTTTCCTAATATTATTCATAAGATGATAGAAAAAATAAACAAGTCTTGTCCAGATAAACTTCTATGTCCTTTTTGGTATTATCTCACCGTGATCTATATTTCCTTGAAGGTGACCCCATACTTGATAGGGTATGATACAAATGTAGTTTTCACATATAAGTTATGTTACCCTCCCTTCACACCACTATTTAGGATCAACTATATGAATATGATAAACCTCATATCTAGATTGGTGTGTTTGAGATACTTGATGAGAAATGGTTACACACACTACATAACATTGAGATTCATAAAAATCATTTAAAATGATCATTTAATAAAAAGGTCTTCCTATGCTTCATAATCCAAGGAGAAATAGTATTATATTTGAGAAATAACATTATATATGGTAATAAACCCCCAAAAACATAAGTTAAAATGGTAAGTTCCTTATTATATACAAAAGGTTTACTCCAATAGAGCTTACGTTTTTATTAAAATGGATGGTGAGAATATCAAACCATCTTCCAGTGCAAGTTTTCTCAAGAAATAATTTTCATAGGTCCATTTAGGGTTCATAAATTCCATTTCATATAACTTTAAACTACTTGGAAATGAACCTAGTCACATGTTATTAAACTGAAAAGTACTAAAGGTCCTTAACATACAACCCTAAACTGCATAGTTTCCAATTATTCATTATATAAAGATACACTATATAACATATGGTCCATCCTATATGACCCTTAAACTACTTGGAGAATTGCATTTTATATGACTTAATTTCTTTATATGTGAGTGAGACACATTTAATAATCCATGATATCTATTTTTTGATCCATAAATTCACACTAGGAAAAAATTAACCCATTTTTAAGAATTATATTCTATTGTTTAGACCTTATTAATTCACATCAGGCCTTCCCTTCCATAGATCAAAACCAGGAAAAGATCATTATATCTTTCCCCTATACACAAGGCCAATTTGTATATAGGATAATTTTTAAGAACTATGTCTTGATCCTTATTATCACATGATATATTGGGATACCCATAATTCCTTTTTTAGGTATAACCAAAAATATCATCAACATTAATTATAGTTCCTAGGATATAACTCATTCATGTTAGGTCTACCACCACAGCTTGGTTATAAAATGAAGCCACCCTATTTTCCTTCACACATGATCCAAATATGTGAAAATATTACTTTATAAAACTATATACGTATTCATTCTTGGAATATAATAATACATGGCACTTTATGGATCTATAATCTAGGCCACAACTGAAAATTTCATATCCATTCTTGATTCTCACCTAGTGATGAGGCCTTTACCAATTCGCATTAGGTTTCCTCCTTTTTCCTCTCACTAGATCACCCATACATTTATCCATTTTCTTCTACACGTGATTTAGATTTATAAAGAGGCCATTTTCCCAGAACTATGAATATATATTTATTCCCCGACCACTTATCTTGAGTCCAACCAAAAACTATCCTTCCCATAAAATCCCCCATAACATCCTAGTGTAAGGGTTATCCTAATTCACATTGGGTTTCCTTGAATGACCCCTAAACTTAGATAAAACCATAATAGTTTAATAATTGATTCTTGGATTTCTAAATCTTGGACCAAACATAAATACCATCAACAAAAAACCCACTTTTAGTGTATGGGTTCTCCTCATTCATGTCATGTATTTCTATATTAGAATCTATATTGGGGAACCATATTTTCATAAAAACTATGTGTGTCTTGATTCATGGTATCCCAGGATACATAGAGACACCCATATTATTTATATTGGACCAATCCATGAGTTTAAATCCTATAAAACTTCAACCTCATATTTGTTTTCATGAATTTTTAAATTCATATCAGGTTTTCCCTCTTAAAAATCCTATTGGGTACAAAATTCTTTTCATATGACATTAAACTATAGAATATGATGGTCCATCCTACAAGATATTAAACTGATATGAGTGGCACATTATATATCACCCAATTCCTTTATATATGAATCAAATCTACATAAGAGTTCCTAGTTTATTTATTTTATAGTTCACATCGAGTTTTCAATGAAAACCATACACTAGGAAACTATATACAGAAATATAGATTCCCTATTCTGGGTATATCCTTAAAACTTATCATAGTTCTAATCATATACCAAGATTAAAATTTCTCTTTATAATCCATCTTCATTATTGTGTTTTATCTCCCTCAATTCACGTTGATTTCTTCAATAACCCTGTATTAGGATGAAAATACCATCATTTCCCTTGTGCATGAACTAGATATATGAAAAGATCATTCATAAGAAATATATATGGATTGATTACTATTATCATAGGGTATGTAGTGATGTATAAAACATTTTTATTTGGATAAAACATAATATTCATCCACTAACACTCCCCCTCAATTCTCCATAATATCCCAAACTTGGTTAGTTTTGGATTAGAGTGTTCCAATTACCTTTTCAATATCTTCTTCCCATATACCACACTTTATACCTTAAGTGTTTTAATCACCATATACCTTTTATTTATATTGTTAATGAGTGTATCCAATTCCAAAAATAACCTTTTTTCTTAGTGATAATATATAAATTGCACATATTTACCACTTATAACTAACTTGAGGCATGTTTTCATCATAAGGATAAAATCCATGACACCCATGAACCCTCAATAACACTATAGTGAAACCCACCATTCGAATGTGGTTAGTGGCCATCCTTGGAATTATTATTTAATTTCATCACATCCCAATTAAAATAACTCAAGTTATGATTTACATTGTTCTCATTTATTATTCAATGGTGTTGAAAAAATACTAGATCTAAAACCACATTTGGGTTATCCCACCCCTCCTATCATCAATCCAATCACCATGAACTAAAAATATATACACCAATTTATTCTCAAGGTTTCTCGTATTAGTGTTGATAGCTCATTCACAGTAGATCAATTCTACCCTTACCACTAGACATGCAACCACGTTATTAGTCCAAGTATTATAATAATAAACTAAGATCATATTTCTCTCCTCAAGGTAATTTATACCAATATATCCCCTTACTCATTCACATTGGTATTCAAAATTTCCCTTATCACTAAATATACTACTTAAACTTTTATGGTTTGGGTATTATGACCTTTAACTAAGTGTATAATACCCTTTAGATGATTTTTATTCTATAATGGGGCACATCTATTCACACCAAGTTGAATTTGACTTTATGTAAGACATGCGACCTCACCCATATTTTGATCAAAGATATACAACCATAACCCCAAAAGTTTTTGGTATAAAAACTATAACTCTAATATATGTTCACCCATAATTTAGATTGTGTACATTATCTTTGGTTTCCCTCATTAACATAGATTTTAACTTAAACTTTATATATAGACTATATCATTATTTTGTCAAAGAAGTTTGACCTTACACACTAGCTTCATTGGTTCAACTTAGAAGTCCTTAAACTACCAAAGGAAAGAGACATGGAACTTTTCAGGTTGAAAACATGTAAAGGGAATGCTGGGAAAAAATTGAGTCTCCAATCCCTGGGCCGACACCTCATATATCCTAGGAAGAATGAAAGAATTTGAAAAAAATTAAAAGTCTCAAAACTTATCAATTTGAAAACCCAAAATGCAATGCCCGATAAAATCTGAGTCCATTCCCACTAAGTCTCAAACCTTTTATAGCTTAGAAAAAAAATTAAAGCTAAAATAAAAATACATAAAGCTTAATAGGGACCACTATTTATCCTTGGAAAAAGTTCATACATGTTTTCTAGGTCCACCAACCTAGGAAAAAGTTAGATAACCTTTCTTTTATATGTATATATTGGTTTATAAGATTTGTAAAGTATGAAAAAATGTTATTTTTTGGGTACACTATCCATTTTAAGCATTGATCCTAATTCCAAGCCCCACTTTATGATTTTCATTATGCTGAGTCATTCACTACCTCATATATTAATAGACTAACCTTAGATTAAAGTGATAGTAAGTGTCCCATATATCCAACCTACCTATATCTATCTAAGAGTATAATCTCAAGAGTAAATCAGTTAAATGGACTAACATTGGCTTATTGTGGTGTACATTTCATAGTATATCTAGAACACCTATATCTATCTAATAGTGAAAGTTAAAGTAAAAATAAAACTTTATAGTTTTTAGTCACATAGACCTACCCCATATTATAATTTTGGTATATTTTATGCATATCTATATCAACTATATTCATATGAGAGAAAATTACTTAAAAAATGCTATAACTCATATATTTTATCATTGAATAGAGTGTTTGGGAATTATGATTTACATAATCTATGTCTATAAAATATTCAAATAGATTCAGTTATTAAGATATTACTCTTTATGAGTTTTAATGATTATCATGAAATTATAGTAGATATAATAAAAAAGTTTAGAAATTATCAATAATTTGAGATAATAAATTTTGTTATTCATTTAGTAAATAATGGAGTAATATCTAAAATATGGATAATTCTCATGGTAAGATTATAAGAAATTAATTAAAGTAGTAAAGAGGGATATAACATGACATATTTGGATGAACATTGTAAACTAGTTAATGTTTGATAAGAAGTAATAACAGATTACTATATATTTACACACTTAGAAACTTTAGCTTCAACCAAAAAATGCATCTGTTTAATTCATGTAAAAAAGTTATTGATTTTTATTCTTGATATTTTTAATTATTAATACGACTTTCATGATGAGCTTACTTTAAAAAAATATTGATCATCAGAGATTATATAAAAATAATGATAAATAGATAACTCTGGTGGTGTTATGTGGTAATTTTTATTTGAATTATCATAAACTATATTACCATGACCAAAATTGGAGGTATATCCTTTATTAACTTTGAAATACCACTTGATGAAATTATCTCCCCATTCTGGTTTCTCCTGAACTCCCCTATTAGAATTTAGAGGTATATTGAATGTATGTTGGGAGACTCCTCTTAAAATTAAATTATGTTAATGTTTTATCTATTATTGATCATACTCAAAGGATAGATAAATTAGAGTATCAAATAGAGACAAATTGATTGAATTATTGATATCCATGCACATAAACATTAACTTTAATTGCTATAAGTCCCCATGATAAGGATATGGTATCCCATATTGTATACATTAGAATTGAAATCTAAGTAGATATTCTATACTAGTATTAAAATGGAGAACCTATAATATCCTACTATAAGAACCATATATTTTAATAAGATTCCATAAAATTATTTATCCACATCCAAATTGCTTATATAATTGGTAGACTCTTAGTTATTCATTCATATTCACATTCACCCTCCACCGATGGGTTTCCACCCATGATCAGTGCAAAAAAGAAAATGGAACCAAAGACTTATAGAGAGATCAACATATGACTTGGAAAAAAAAGAGAGTTTTTGTATACATGTTTCCCCTAGGTATCTAATACACATTGACATGGTAGTCCCCTTTTATTTATAAGTGATAAACATGCCCCAAATCAGACATTGGTCAACAAATAACACGTGAATCTATATATTGAATAGAGAATGTATGAAATCCCCATTTGAGAAAGTGATATCTCCTTCCATCTGAGAACATGTGTTGATCCTGGTCCACACCCAAGTAATATTAACCTCATAATTTGATCCACCTGATACTAATTGGATCCTATTTTAGTGGGGGGGGGAATTCTTGGAATGAAAATTTTAAAAAAGGAATATTCCATGAATGATTCAAGAATATTGGAAAATTTTCAAAGGGGGAGAGGATAATCTGGCGCTCATCCATCCCACACCCAGTTCTATAAAGAATATGTGTCCTCTATTACTTGTAGAGTATGAATTACATACCTTCTAAATCCCACACCATTCAACATACCCAACCATTCTGGTGATCATGTTGCTCATCCTAATCTGAGGAGATGGGTGACCATGGTCATTATCGATGGTTACTTGGAAGACAAACTCCCATTTCCAATATAAATACCCCATGAACCTTAATTTCAACACAAAGTGTTGACAAGGTACCAAGGAGAATATTTAAAAGCATCTAATCACAAGAAATTATCTCATAGTTCTTCCTATATTCCCATTTAAATGATTTTTTAATCCAAGATAAGAGGAAAATGAATAAATTTATTGGGTTTTCTATATTTTAATAATTGAAATCATTGTAAGATCACTTTACCAAAGAAATTACTAAGACTAGGGTGAATAACCTTTTTTTAAGTGGTGTTCCTAAGTGACCAGGGTGTGTTATCCTTGGTCCCCATCTATCCAAAAAGATTTTGTGCCTAGGTAATCCTTATAGGACCACACCAAGCTCCCAAAGGTCACACAATTGAGCACCCATTCATCCAGGTCTCTTATTCAGAATAGTGTTATACCTTTATGCTCCCTCCCACATGTTTCCCAAGTTTTATAAAGTGGAGTAGGGCCTATAATTCAAGACTATAACTAAGAACCTATTTTTCATAGGTAATATAACTTGGAATCTATTTCACTAAATAAAAATAACTGGGTTCCCATTCACCTAGGCCACCACTTGGGTACTCTGTTAACTTAGGTACTTTAACTATTCTAAGTAAATTTCCTAAAAGGCCTTAATGGAAATATTTATCCTGAATCAACCTTTCATTGAGTTGTATCGACCCATACCTCCTCTAAAACCTCTAGAAATACATTAATGGGTTATACATTCTAGGGTTATCCACTTAAATCATTTATTCCTCTGATAATGGGAACTAGGAATGTTATAAAAGATATCCCATGAGTTTTTATCCCAAAATTATAGGACCCCTTGGGTTTTAAGAATCATGTATTCCCTTGATAATGAGGGTACCTATAATTAGGATACTGGTGGAATTATTACTGATTTTGTGCAATGTCACAACCATTTCCTAATTGATAATCACATAATTGTTTCCCATCATTGATCTATACGAGCTAATATCCTCCAACCATATACTGATTTGGGTTATTTATGAATGTGACGTAGCTCAATTATAAGTCTCAAATTCCCAATACATTTTCAGGAAAAATCAGTAAAATTATCCAAGAATATAAAATTAGAAGAATTATTCAAAGGCTTCATTGTTTCTAGACTTTAGTTCTTACCCTGAGTTTATCCATCATGGAATTGTAGGTGCTGCTGGGCCTCGATAAAAATATATTAAGTATAAAAATATTATTTTTATCCCACGTGTGAGAGTTTTCATGGAATTGGTTATTAAGAGACTTGATCATGGTATGGTATTGATGGACTATAGGGTAAAATGTTTCCTTTAATGAAAATAATTCCTCAGTGATGAGAAGACTCCCATAATGGATTTTGGAAGTGGTGTCGTAGTTGGGAAGGTTGAAAAGTACAGATTTCATTTTAACTTATGATTCCTTGGAACCCCATGAGTTGCCTTTCATATATATGATAAATAATATCCTATTGATTTTTGATTTTTTGATTCCTAAGAGTATTGAGATAACCCATCTATTTATAAAATATGATTTTTGAGGATTGGAGAAGGGATTATTTGAACCTCTCTTAAATCCTTAAGACTGCTAGTGATTGGTCATATTTGGATCATTCTTATCTTCCTCATAGTTACTCACTAGTTTAGAGATGGTATTGGTAGACCTGGAGTTGGTGTGGCTTCTTCAAAGCTGGTGCCTATTGATGCTTGGTGATGCATGATAGAGTGTGATGGTCCTTGACTAGGGAAGTATCCTTTATGGGAATGGATCATTCTAGGAATATATGTAATGAGGATGATCTTTCCTCTATCATTTATCTATCATATCCTAATTTCTTTGGTTGTATAGTTCCTTTGTATTTTACTTATGGTGATGTATATGTACTTGATGTCTCATTCATGTATTGTATATAGTTTAGTTGATTATATTTATATATAACATAATATTTTTTCTATTGTTTTATGTATTTGAGATATGTATCTATTATAGGTTGATATAGGCTAAGGCCTCCCATATTATGTGATATTCCTACTTGTTACTAGTTATTACCCCCATGCCTATTGACGATGGGCTTGGGGTTGGACTATCACCTCAACACCAACCCCCCAATGGATTGAGTTATATTAGAGTGTTATCAGAGAAATTGTATCTTGAGAATATAGTTTTAATTAAGTACACATGTAAGAAATGGCTTGGTAATATTAGAGAAATGATGTTGAATGGGTATTTATTTCAGTTATCAGTCTAGGGAGACCATTGTATGTGAAAAAACCAATATATCCAATTTCTAATACTTTGATAACCCGATATTCAACCCATAGATCTAATAAAAAATGTTAGGGTTTAAGTAAGTTGGTAAATTCATCATATAATAGTCATTTATGACTTTTTATGTCCTTACCATGTTATCTCATCTATATATAGTTGATACTTATGGGTTCATCATATCAAATACAGGGTTCTTCCTGGTAATAATTAGCTTGTGTTCACAAAGTAGGGCTATGAAGATACTATTTATATAATTGGTATTATCACCATTGGTTGGAATGAAATGAGGGATTATTTCTAAAATTAATCTACGAGATATACTTTCTCAATGGATTGAAGTAGTTTACCTCCCAATTGATATTAGTGTAAATATTTATTATAGAGTTGATGGTGGTTATTATTGAGTTGGATGAGACTACTCATAGACTTGTAATGTTTTGTGTAGTTAAATGAAATAGGACTCAGAGCTTTACCAGGTGAGCCCGATACTCTGGAAACAGAGGATTGGTTGAATTTTGAGTCCTTCATTTCCATTTGGCTCAAACTTTTACCAACCGGATAATTATTATTATAACGATTTTCTATACGACATTATGGGATGTTAGTGGATAAAATTTCCTCAAAATCATGATGGGGATACTCTATCATAGTTAGGGATTGATTACTTTTCCAGGGTGGAGTATTATCTAAGGATGTTAGTACCTCCACATGGAAATACAACCATATTTGAGTACATTATAAGGCCCACATACCTTATAAAATGCTCCCTAGGAATTTTTTAATGTTGGATTTATTTAAATTTAGTGGTTTGGATAGATACTTCAATGAGTTATTTTTCAAGATGTGGTATTGGATTCATCTAACACCACTTGTTTAGAAGTTACCTGAGCATGTATTAGTAGATTAGGGATTCATAGTTGAGATACACCATAGTTGTGGGAGTAGTCTCATGTTTACTTTAATACAACCCAAGTGGTGCTATAGACAAACCTCCACATGGGAGATACCATTAAGGAAATATACCTATTTATTATAGGACAAATTATATACTAATAATTTTTTGGTGGAAGTACTAGTGGTGTGAGAGTATTTGGAGTTGTGATGCATCAATCCTCTTCTATTAACACCACCATTAGTTAGTTCATTTCATACAAAAAGTTTCAATAGTTAGATCCATTGGAGGATGTTCATGATGAATGACTATAGTCGGGTGTTAAAAGATATATTTTAGAGTAAAAACCATGTTCTCTCTTTATAGACCCTGATTCTAAAACACATGCATGAGATATCCTTCGTTCATCATATGTTTAGAATTTTGTGTTTTAAATGGAACCCTTAGCCAAACCCATATCAGTTAGTGAGTTTCCACTAATGGAAACCTTATTTATGTAAACCCCTCTAGTGTAGTGAGATCATAATATTTAGGTATGGGGCTAGTGAGTCATAATTTGGACAATTTTTAAATATTGAACATGATCAAGTTATAGAGGTCTATAAGTTCCATAATGATAATTGCCCCCTTAGGATATTTTTTCATGGTATATATGAGATAAAATGGTACCTATCACATTATAGATTAGGAATCAGTGGTATTACTATGAAATAATGATTAGTTGAGTAGAAAATGAGATTTTATCTTTTAGAGGTGAGTGAGATTACATTAGGTATGGTTTGTGGATTCCACCCTTGAGATGTTATAATAACATAACCATTAGACATTAGACATGTATTTGTACAGTATTCACATTGATGTCAAATAACTTACAATAGATATAGAGTAGTATATGAATTATTTTAAAACGAAATATAAGGTTATTCCTTGATAGGAGACCAATATATGAATCAAATTTCATTCTGGTGAAGGAATTTAGGTATTATTGAGGGGATTAATGAACACACTTGTGTCATTTATAAGAAAAGTGGAATAAATCCTTACATGTAACGTTTTTTAGTGAGTCCATTGGGAATTATAGAAATTTTTATAGGTTTCAAGAAAAGAGGAAGTGCCTATATTGCATGGAAAACTAATATTTTTAGTCTTAATTTATCAATAATAATTTATATACACAACAAATTATGTCATGACTAATGAAATCATTGATTACTTGACAAGAGTAAATGCCAAAACCAAAAGAGAAGGATATTAACATGTAATTTATAATAAATTTATGAGTAGATATATAATTACCTAAAATTTTAATTATTTATTCATTTATGATTAAGTTGAATCAATATCATCGTACTATCATTGTTCTATTTAATCCAAGTAAAAAAATCCCCCTAGAGGTGATCCACACACACACACACACACTACAATATCTAAATGTAACTGTTGAATCACTTGGTACTAGCACAATCGATCCTAATCGCTTGTGTCTTTCAAGGTTGATCATAGAAGTATTATTCTATGAGGACAAAGAACTGTTGATTCCCTCTAGAAGTCTCGTGAGAAGAGTAAAAGAGTGAACACTTTTTAGATCTCTAGAACTCTCTATAGGGCTTGAGAGAGCTTATCTTGATCCACTATGAAAAAAAATGTGTTTATGAAAAGTAATGTAAATAGATATTTATTATGGTAGGTTTATGGTTGTAAACATGAAAAAATACCATTTTATATTAATTAATTCTTAGTTAAACCCATGTATTATTGATAATATCATTATTTTCACTTGAAATGTTCATCACCTAAGAATAAATAAATATTATTTATATCATTTCAAATCATACCATTAAACTTAGTCAGCTAATCCTTCACAACATTTACCAAACCTTGAATAATGACTATTTATTTAATAAAAAATATCACTACATTATTCATCAATAAATATAATAAATATCATATTACCTAAACCATACAAATAAATATTTATTATCATTATTTAAATCACTTATTTTTTAAAATAACTTTCGATTAAATATTGGTGATCAACTAAACATGAATAATTATTAAACCAAAAAACGTGAATAATATTTATTCTAACATGCTAAATTCAATATATATTTTTACTGAGACTGTAGATAAACATAGTGTGTGGCCCTATATGGCTATTTATTAGTAGAAATAGGTGACAACACCTGAGGTACATGGATAGGGTCCAACAACATGCCAATAAACTCTGAGTGAAATTAATTAATTCTATCAATGCTTACCATACAACATAATCCCTTTATTATGATATATCAGATCAAACAAGTTTCATACTCGTGTCATTAATCTATGTGCTCGATGCATCTTTCTTTTATTTTCTGGAAATGAACTCGTCCATAGAACACCATGTCCATGGATTAATCTAGGTGGTTCTTTTCACATCAAAGGGACTAAGATATAAAATCTCGTAAAGGGATATAAGGGAAAAATACCTTCTCACATTATCTATTAATGAAATATCACTCATAACACACTCAGCATATCCAAACTTTATGCAAGAATGTGTTATCATAGTTTTCATAAATACATAAATTTAAATGAATCATGATATTTATTAATGATAATATTAAATTATAATGATTAATACACACACCCACATATAGGAGTATCCAATGTGACATAAAAAGTGGATTTTCTATTGGAGGGCATGTTCACATAACCTGCCTTCTTAGAGATTACCTAGGGTGAACACCATGAGAAGGAGTATCAATGTCTTATGAGCCTCTTACCCCTGATGACCGACATAATATGTGTCCCATGTGATAATATCATCTTACTAAAGAACATGAGTTTAAGGAATAC
Source organism: Viscum album (assembly GCA_963277665.1). Taxonomy (NCBI): domain Eukaryota; kingdom Viridiplantae; phylum Streptophyta; class Magnoliopsida; order Santalales; family Viscaceae; genus Viscum; species Viscum album. The sequence continues at coordinate 56,318,657 of OY728145.1, read as the reverse complement.
CATCATAACATCTAAAATATCTCACCATTTCAGGGAACTACTATGTACTTTTAATGCAGTAGTTACCCTTATGACATTATCAAATTCCATGTCAGGAAAAGTAAAAATCATGATGTGATAAGAAAAATTATTAATATTTAAAATATTGAATACATGTAATTATGAAGTACATAGAATTTAGTTCTAAGAAAACAAATCTAACAGACTCTCACTTTCACTAGATCTAACTATTAAAAAAATTTAGTACACTAACTCTCACATGATACTCATACCTATTCTAAGATAGATCATTTATCAATGGTTTTTACATGTCTTTCTCCATGGACACTCTACTCAATGTAACTTCATCTCATTGTGAAAATCCCATAGGAAATGAAACTTCAAAACTATATGATTTTTCTATTAATGTGTCCTTGGATTATTGGAGATAGCCACCAATATAATGTTATCATAATTAACTTTAATAAGGTCTTGAATTATAGGCACCACATCACGATCATGGAAAATATTTTGAATCCAAAATGATTACTTGGATGTATAAAAAGTCATAATATACTGAAAATGCATTGTATAATCGATGATATCTGACTTCTTTGAACTCTACTAACTCAAAGACCATCTATTGAGAAAAAAGACACATCCCAAATATGAATTCAAATAATTTTGATGGGTATAAAATATAGAATTTGAATAACCCCTAATGAATATATATTTAGATCCTTTATCCACCAAGAAAATATCATTATTTTTCCTCAAAAACATATGGATAGACTTAATAATATTCCAATGATATTCACCTAGATCAGCTTGATATATGCCTATGAATTTCAATGTATAGGCTGTTGGAGTTGGTGTCCTAGAACCAACTACTTTGTAATTTATTCATTAATAAATACCTCATCACATCTGGATTGTTCTTCTGCGTGACAATTCATGTGATAATGTCTTAAGGACAACTGTTGCATTAATGGGTCATAGCGAATCCCTACTATGATGAGAACCCAGAAGTGCCATAACACTGTTCTTCAATATATGTTCTATGGACGGATGATGTTATTTGATGGACACAAATAATACAGGACATTAGGGATGAGGACTCATAAAATTTTGAGGCACCTTCTCATGGTGTGCGACCTTGGTAATATCCATGAGAATATTATGAGAATGAGACTCGCCAGAAGGAAATCCACATTTCATAGTTTCATTGGATGTTCCTATCTACAGTCATGTGTATTGATTCTTAGACTTTAAGATTATTATTAATGGGTATTAAAACTCACACACTTAGATATATTGATGAAAACTGTGATGACACACTATTCGTAGTGAGGTAGTATATGTTGGGTGCGTCATGAGTACTACTGCATTAATAGATAATGCAAGAAAGGATTTTTCCCTTCTGTTCCATAACGAAAGTAGATATCTCAGGCCCTTTGATGGAATTGATATAGACTAAATAAATCCATGGCCATGGTAAGGTATGGGTGAGTTCAATTCTGAAAAGTCAAAGAAAGAATAATCGAGCACATGGGTTGATGGCACTAGCGTGCAACCCATTTGATTTGAGATATCATGACAAAGGGATTATATTACACGGTAAGCATTTGTATGAGGTGACACATCAATGCAGTGTCAACTTCTTTCTCTTGGGTGCCTTGACCCATTTCTAGATATTAATCTTGGACTTTATCCAAGCCTGCCTAATGCCAACGAGAAAGAGGCCTAGAGGGTCACACACTAAGTGTGTCCATGTATCTCAGTTAAATATTAATTTAACAAGTTAAATAAAGATTATTCCCAACTGTGGTTTAATAATTATTTAATGATGCCTGATCGCATTTATTACGACACTAGTTATTCGAGAAAATATATTGTGGGCGAAATAATATATTTATTAGTGATTGATGCAGTTACATTTATTTAAGAAATAAATAGCCATTACTCAAGGACTAATAAACATGGTGGAGGAAATAAAGAAAAATGGAAAATAAAATTACACACCGTGTATATTAAATATACACGCCATGTAGTTTTATGGGAAACGAGTACATGCTGTGCATTAATGATTACACGACATGTAGTTTTTCCAGTCAGGATTTTGAGGATATAATATTGATTTATTAAATGATATTTATTATAATCAGCATGGGTGCATGTCAAGGAATTAATAAATCGACAAGGGGGTTTTGAATAAGAGTTAATGAAATAAATAAAATGCGTAACACATTTATTTATTGTCATAAATCTATAACCTCAAACCCGATTATAAATATCCTCACAACCCCAACACTTTTCCAGAGAGAATCGTTGTGCACAACAATTATGGAGAGTTATTTCAAGGCCGAAAGAACTACTTGCTCCAAGAACGCTCTCAAGACCGAGAGAGATCCCCATCCATCGGATCAAGGTGATCAAAGGCAGACATCACAAGTGAAGGTTCTTCTGCGCTAGCAACCGGAGATCCCTTCAGCGATGTGAAGAGATATGTGGAACACGTTTGGATTACCGCTAGAGGAATCCTACACTTGGATTCTACAACACAATGACAGATCACAAGATCATAATCAGAGACATCAACGAAGAAAGAATTCCACCAAGGTAATTCTTGTGAATTGATTAAATTAATTATAACAAATATATGATGATCCTATCTCTATGGTTCCGAGACTCCCTCTTTTGTTTTTCTTTCTTCGTTCTATTTTGAAAATCCGGCATTTTATATCGTGACAGATCTCGGTTTGAACATTATTTAATTCTAAAATCAAAGTTGGGAAATCCCACCAATGCGCTTCCACTGTCCCCAGAACCTACAAGTGGTATCAAAGCGGTCATATTGTTGATTATAATTATTTAGTTTTTTGTTGGTGATTTATGCATTTAATAATTTAGTTGTTTCAATTCAAGTTAATTGTTCTTTAAATCTGAATCTCAAGATCTGTTCCTCCTCTATAGTTTCTCATTCACAAAATAGAAATGAACTTTTCTTTTACTTTTTGATTAAAATAAAATAGAGGATCTCATCCGGAGGATCCAAACGTTCCTAGCCATACAACACAAGAATACACGGCGTGTATTTAGAAGTACACGCCGTGTATTCTAAATTCATGCATCAGACTTGTCTGCAAAATCAGGTCGTGTATTGATCATATCTAAGTCATTTATAACACCGTGTGTTGACCACGAACAGGCGGCACACGGTTTCCAGATTACACGCCGTGTGGTCCAACAGAACATGGTGTGTAGTCCCTTCATGTTAGGGTTGGACTGTGTACCTCGTACACGGTTTTCCCCACTGGAAACCGTGTAACACAGAAACTACACGGTGTGTGTCCCACTGAACACACCATGTACTCTGAAAATTTCAAAAGTACTTTAACATGCCATGTCCCCGGGCATGTACTTCAGATGGACGGTGTAGAAAATTACACACCGTGTAGTCAGAACTACATTCTGCGTACTCACCCAAATTATGCAGATTTATTAAAATTTATTATTATATTATACAAACCCTTGAGACATGTACCATGGTGCATGCATAAAGCCGAGGCACAACACATGATAGGTGTATTATATATATGTGTTCAATTTAACATCTGCGTAATGAACGAGAATTCACCGGGTTTCCTCCAAGGTAAAAGTTATGTACAAGGATAATTTTAATTTATTTAAAATTATGATGGATGAGAATCTCAAGTAAATTCAAAAAAGGGTTTAATATAAAATGATTGATTAATTAAAGATAATTAATTGATTCGAGCATGATTTATATTAAACAAGAACAATTAAATAATTGAATTCTAGTTTTATTTATGTGTAAATATCATTTCATGTATGGATGATCATGAGCTAGACCAAGACTTGGTATGTGAAAGGTTTCTTTTAATTAATTTATTTAAATTAAATTTTTTGGTCCATGAGCGTTCTCCTCATTAATATTTAGGGCCTGCGCACCCAAGGAATATTTTATGAAAAACCCCCTTTTTCCCCCTCACCTGTGTGTGAGATAAATGCATATGTAATGGATGGAGCTCCCAAGCTAGTGGAGGCATCTCAAGTCAGGAGCCAAGGTGAAACCAATCCAAGGAGATACAAAGGTGGACAGGTGGAAAGCTATAAACACGAACCTGAAAGGTTCAAGGTGTATCTCCCCTAGGTCTTTGGTTAGTTTATCAACCTCTAGATAAAATAACCAATAGAAAAAGCTCATGATCATACCATTTATTTTATTTCAATAAATTTCATGGTTTATTTATTGTGGGTGTGTTGTCACGATCACACAATTAATGAATTAAACGAGCATGCAAGATGAAACTAAAATAAAATCTTCTTATATGTAAATATTATCTTAGACATGGTTAATCACTTAAGTATATCCCACTTAATATTAACAAGCATGTAATAAAAGATAATAAATTGGAAATTTATGTATAAGGATAAAATCCCTCAAAGAAATATTAAGTCGGTATAGCCTTCCATAATCTTAGTTAGAATCGAACCATAGTTCAAAGTGCTTGACCAACCCTAGTTGGGGTGATTTAAATTATTGGGGAATTATAATTCAAGGTTTTAGGTTGAATTAACTAGGTTCTCATCAAGGTTTTACTACCACAGTAGGAATTGGTGTGACCCAGAGGCAATGGTTGAGGAAATCCAAAATAAAAGGATTTCAGGATTGTGGAGTCCACTCAGTGGATCAAGGAGCAACGAGTTAATGCAGTTGGAATTTAGAATGCCTACCTAAAACCCTTCAAGTTGCTTGACCAACCCTATTTGGGGTAATGCAAAGGGAAATATGGATCCTTGCCACTAGAATATTCTGGCAAAAGAATATTTTGAAGTCAATGGTGAGGGATATTGGATTTTGATAAAATGTGGGAGACTAATAAGTATTAATTTACTTATTTGTCTCAGTTTTATAATAAATAACTAAAAATTTTCTCATCTTAATTTGTATAAATGGAAAGAAAAACGACTTCAAACATATCATTGTGAACCATACTTGAGACGTAAAACCTTCTCACTGGCACCAATTTCCAAGAGTGGCAGAGGCATTCAGGCGTCATCCTTCACCATGAAAGGAAATTGTATGTGCTGGAAGAGCCTATACCAGTTGCACTTGGAAAGGAGGCCAGTGATGAGGAACTATCTCTCTACATGAAACACATGGATGATGCCACAAATGTCCAGTGTTTCATGCTCTCGTCCATGTCTAATGATCTCTTGAAGAAACATGAAAACATGGACGTGTATAACATGATGTCTCACCTTAAGGATCTCTACCAAGAGAATGAGAGATAGGAGAGATATAAGATCTCCAACGCTTTGTTTACAACTAATCTTGGAGAGTCTACGCCATATGGGCCTCATGTAGTCAAGATTATTGGTTACATTGAACACCTGTACATCTTAGGGATTAAGTGCCCAGATGAGTTGCATATAGATCTCTTCCTATCACCAATGCCCAAGGCCTTCTCTAGATTCATTGTCAATTATAACATGAGCAACAATGAGAAGAGTCTATTGGAACTTATGACCTTAATTATCCAGGTAGATAAGGACATGGGGTGTGACAAACCCACAGTCCTTTTGGTGTATAAGAAAAAGAAGGACAAGGAAATGGGGCCAAAGATATTAAACAGTCTGAAGCCCCTGAGCGTCGTTCTTCCAAGAAGGGCAAGATCGAGAGGCAGGGCAAGGAACGAGAGGTAGTATGTTTTTCATGTGGAAAGGAAGGCCAATGGAAGAGGAACTGCACCCAGAAGCGTGGGGAAGCTAAAGGTGTGTTTGTTATCGAGTGTAATCTTTCCATTTCTACACATTGGGTATTAGATATAGCTTGGGGGGATCACATCTGTATTCAAATGCAGGAACCAAGTAGATTTAGAAATATTTCCAGAGGAGAGGTGGATCTTCGAGATGCCAATGGTGGAAGGTTGGATGCATTGACTATTGGAGATTACCACCTCTCATTGCTGACTGGGATGATTTTGGTTTTACATAACTGTTATTATGTGCCTAGTGTTACCAAGAACATAATTTATGTATCTTGTTTGGATATAGATGGATTTATTTTCAAGTTTGTAAATAAGGGTTGTCTCTTTTATAATAAAAATGTATGTTAGGGTATGGAACATTTAAATAATGGTTTGTATGTATTAAATTATGAAAACCAAGTGTTGGAAATCGATAATGAAAAAAACTCACATGACTCATACATCGCCTAGTTGTGGCATCACCATCTCGGTCATGTAAACAAGAAGTGTTTGACAAAGCTCTGCCAAGATATTTATTTGGACTCTACTGAGCTAAAACCACTTGATATATGTCACGATTGTTTACAAGGAAAAATGACCAAACCACCCTTCGGTGGACAATGTGAAAGGGACACAAAGATTCTAGGATTGGTGCACATGGATGTGTGTGGACCATTTCCAGTAGAATCTAGAGGTGGATATTCTTACTTCATTACTTTTACTGATGATTTGAGTAGATATGGATATTTATACTTAATGAGGTATAAGTCAGAAGCCTTAGAGAAATTTAAGGAATTCAAGAATTAAGTAGAGAATCATCTTGGTAAGAAGATAAAGAAACTTCGATCGGATCGAGGTGGAGAATATCTGAACCAAGAGTTCATCGATCTTCTACGGGAGTCTGGGATTCTATCTCAGCTCACTCCTCCTTATACACCACAGTGGAATGGTGTTAGTGAAAGGAGGAACAACACCTTGTTGGACATGGTGAGGTTGATGATGAGTCATGCAGTTCTTCCATTATCCTTTTGGGGATATGCATTACAAACTACAACATACACATTAAACCGATTACCAACTAAGGCAGAAAATGGAATTCCATTCGAGTTATGGAATTGAAAGAAACCCATTTTGTCACACACGCATGAATGGGGATGCGAGGTGTCTATTAAGGCCTTCTCAAGCAAAAAACTAGCACCCCAGGACACGAAGTGTATCTTTATAGGATATTGCAAGGAAACAAAATGATATTAGCTATATAACCCTTTAGACAAGAAAGTGACTATCATCAGACAAACCAACTTTCTTGAGAGGGAGAACTTCCTCAAGCAGGATAGTGGGAGTAATATTGACTTCGACGAAGTTGATGCTCAAGATACATAGGAGTTGATATAGGAACAAGTTCCACAGGTTCCCATGGAAGAGGTTCCAGAAACACAAGTACTGCGTATGAGATAAAGAGAGTTAAGGGAACCAGAGAGATTTGGTTTCCTAGTCACCAAGGATGGTGAATCATTATTTTTGGAAAATGATGAACCTCTCTCCTACAAGGAAGCAGTAAAAAGCTCAGAAGCTACAAGATGGCTAGAAGCTATGAATTCTGAGATGGATTTCATGTATCAGAACAAAGTCTGGGTTCTGGTCGATGAGCCAGTTGATGTGAAGCCTATTGGATGCAAATGGGTATTCCAAAGAAAACTGGGCCTGGAAGGTCAAGTTAGCACCCATAAAGCAAGGATAGTGGCTAAAGGATTCAGACAACATCAAGGAATTGACTATGATGAAACCTTCTCGCCAGTTTCCATGTTTAAATCCATAAGAGTCATACTTTCCATAGCAGCTTATCATGACTATGAGATTTGGAAAATGGATGTCAAAACAACATTCCTTAATAGGAACCTTTAGGAAGATGTCTATATGACACAACCAGAAGGGTTTGCGACACCAGGTAAAGCCAAACGGGTTTGCAAGTTGCAGAAATCCATTTATGGATTAAAGCATGAATCTAGGTCATGGAACATTCAATTTGATGAAGCCATAAAGAAATTTGGTTTCATTAATAATGAATGTGAGCCATGTGTTTATAAGATGTTTAATGGGAATGTGATCTTTATCCTAGTAGTATATGTTGATGACATATTTCTTATTGGAAACGATGTTCCAGTCTTACAATCATTTAAGGACTGGTTGAACAAGTGTTTCTCTATGATGGACTTGGGGGAAGCAGCCTACATTCTAGGGATAAAGATCATTCGTGATAGATCCAAGAGGCTACTTGGACTATGTCAGGGTATATACATTGACTAGATACTAAAGAGATTTAGTATGGAACAATCCAAGAGGGGATTGGTTCCAGTGTCACATGGCTTATATATTTCTAAGAAAATGTGTCCCCAGACACAACAGGAGAAAGATAAAATGTGTAAGAACCCATACGCTTTGACTATAGGATCCATCATGTATGCCATGTTATGTATCAGGCTTGATGTTGCCTTTGCACTGAGCATGGTAGGCATATATCAAGAAGATCTAGGAGAACAACATTGGACTTCTGTTAAGACTATCCTTAAGTATCTAAGAAGAACTAAGGATATATTCCTAGTGTATGGAGGAGACTAGGAGCTTTTCATCAGAGGGTATGTTGATACTAGTTTTTAGATAGATCAGAATGATCTGAAGTCATAATCATGATATGTTTTTTTGACTCAATAGAGGATCTGTGAGCTGGAAGAGTTAAAAACAGCCAGTTGTTACCGATTCTACAACAGATTTTGAATATATAGCATCTTCTGAAGAATCCAAGGAAGCCATATGGATTCAGAACATTGTCTATGATCTTGATGTGGTGACTAGCAGTAAAGATCCTGTCACATTGTATTATGATAATACTGTAGCGGTGGATCTTGCAAAAGAACCAAGGTCACATCAATGGACAAAGTACATACTTCGGAAGTATCACCTCTTGAGGGATTTCTATCAGAGGGATGAAGTTACAATGAGCATAGTTTCCATGTAAGAGAACATGGTGGACCCCATGACTAAAGTCCTATCTCAGCAAAAGCATGAATATCATGTGAGAGCTAGCAGATTAAAGGTTGTTTAACAGTTGGCTCTAGTCCAAGTGGGAGTTTGTTTGAGTTAGTGGCCTAGAATGAAATACTTTGTACTTTATTCATTAGTAAATACCCTATCACATATTGATTGTTCTTCAGTGTGACAATGAATATGATAATTTCCTAAGGACAACTATTGCATTAATGGGTCATAACAGATCCTTGCTATGATGAGAAACCGGAAGTGCCATAACATAGTTCTTGAATATATGTTCTATTGCTGGATGATGTTATTTGAGGGACACAAATAATACAAGCCATTAGGGGTGAGGACTCATAAAACATTGAGGAACCTTCTCATGGTGTGCGCCCTTGGTAATATCTAGGAGGATATTATGAGAATGAGACCCGCCAGTAGGAAATCCACATTTCATAGTGTCATTGGATGTTCTAATCTACGGACGTGTGTATTGGTCCTTAGACTTTAATATTATTATTAATGGGTATTACAACTAGCACACTTAGATGTATTGATGAAAACTGTGACAACACGCTATTTGCAGCGAGGTAGGATACGTTGGGTGCATCATGAGTACTACTGCATTAATAGATAATGTGGGAAAGGATTTGTCCCTTCTGTTCCCTAACATAAGTAGATATCTTAGTCCCTTTGATGGAATTGATATAGCTTAAATAAATCCATGGCCACGGTAGGGTATGGGAAAGTTCAATTCCAGAAATTCAAAGAAATAATAATCGAGCACATGGGTTGATGACACTAGCATGAAACCTGCTTGATTCGAGATATCATGACAACGGGATTATATTACACGGTAAGTGTTCATATGAGGTGACACATCAATGCAGTGCCAACTTCTTTCACCTGGGTGCCTTGACCTGTTGCTAGACAGTAATCTTGGAATTTAGGAAAGCCTTACTAATGTCAACGATAAAGAGGCCTTGAGGGTTACACACTATGTGTGTCCATGTATCTCAGTTAAATATTAATTTAATAAGTTAAATAAAGATTATTCATGACTGTGGTTTAATAATTATTTAAAGATGACTGATCGCATTAATTTCGACACTAGTTATTCAAGAGAATATATTGTGGGTGAAATAATATATTTATTAGTGAGTAATTCAGTTACATTTATTTAAGAAATAAATAGACATTACTCAAGGGCTAATAAATGTGGTGGAGGAAATAAAGAAAAATGGAAAATAAAAGTACACACCGTGTATATTAAATATACACGTTGTGTAGTTTTATGGAAAATGAGTACACGCTGTGTATTAATGATTACACAACGTGTAGTTTTTCCCATCGGTATTTTGAGGATATAATATTGTTTTATTAAATGATATTTATTATAATCAGCATGGGCACATTTCAAGGAATTAATAATTAGACATGGGGGTTTTCAATAAGAGTTAATGAAATAAATAAAACGCGTGACACGTTTATTTACTATCATAACTCTATAACCTCAAACCTGATTATAAATATCCTCACAACCCCAACACTTTTCCAGAGAGAATCATTGTGCACAATAATTTTGGATAATTCTTTAAAGGACGAAATAAATACTTTCTCCATGAATGCTCTCAAGACCGAGAGAGATCCTCCTCCATCAGATCAAGGTGATCGAAGGTGGACATCGCAAGCAAAGTTTCTTCTGCACTAACACCCGTAGATCCCTTTGGCAATGTCCAAAGATACGTGGCACACATGTGGATCACCATTAGAGGAATCCTACACTTGGATTCTACGATACAACGATGGATCACAAGATCGTGACCAGAGACATCAACGAAGAATGAATTCTACCAAGGTAATTCTTGTGAATTAATTAAATTAATTATAACCAACATATGACGATCCTATCTCTATGGTTCAGGGAATCCCTATTTTGTTTTTAGTTCTTCATTCTATTATGAATATCTGGGGTTTTATATCATGACAGATCTTAGTTTGAATGTTTTTTAACGCTAAAATAAAAGTTGGGAAATCCCACCAATGCGCTTCTACTGCGCCCAGAAACTACATAACCAACATCAACCCTCATATATAACATTAAATACATGATAGATACTATAATAAAAGCATGAGAGCTCACTCATTCTCTCTCTTTCCTGTAGTGTTTGAGGACACATTTTATCGGAAGGATATATGACACTGGAACCAATCCCTTCTTGGATTATTCTATACAAAAACTCTTCAATATCTGGTCAATGTATATACATTGAATTAGTCCATGCTTCCTCTTTGATCAATCATTCATGATATTTATCCCTAGAATATAGGTTGATTAACCCATGTCATTCATATAGAAGAACTTGAACAATAATGACTTAGACTCTTATAAGGATGTTATCTCATTTATAATTAGTAATATTTCATTAATATATACTATAATGAAAATGGAAATACTCACATTAAATTTATTGAAAAAACATGGATCACATTCATTATTAAAGAATCTAAATTTATTTATAGCTTTATCAAACAAAATGTTCCATGATATGGATGCTTTAAATAATTCATAAATGGATATATGAAACTTGCATACCATATTTTCATTCCTTGGAGTCACAAACCCTTCAGGATGTTTCATATACACATCTTCTTAAAGGTTCTTATTAAAGAAATAAGTTTTTCTATCCTTATTCTGAATATCATAGTCATGGAAAGCTCCTACAACAAGTATAATTCTAATGGATTTAAATAAATAAACTCAAGAAAAGGTTTCATTGTTTTAAATTAATTTACATTATCTATGCCCTTTATCCATTATATTTTCTTTATAGGTACTAACATGACCTTCCATGTCCAAATTTCTATTCAATACCCATTTACACCAAATAGGATTTACATTAAATATGGTATTAGTTAAAACCAAAACTTGTTTTTGATATATGTAACCCATCTTAGAATTCATGGATTCTTTCTATATTCTATCTTCTGAGAACTCTACTACATCTTTTTAGTTGAGAGGTTCATTTTTACCAACCAATAATGATTCACTATATTCTATGGCTAGAAAACCATATCTTTTTGGTTCTCTAACCTCTCTAATTCTCTTATGTAATACTTGCGTTTCAAAATTAAATTCTACCACAGGGATCTATGGAATCTATTCCTATACCAACTCTTTTATATCTTGAGAATAAACTTCATTTAAGTTAATATTACTCCCACTATCCTCCTTAATGATGTGTTCCCTCTCAAGGAATATAAATTTACTAGAAACGATAAACTTTTTATCTGATGGATCATATAGGTAGAATCACCTCAATTCCTTAGGGTAACATATAAAGATACACTTCATTCCCCCGGGTGATGATTTTTTTTCTTGAGCTATCCTTAACAAACAACTCACACCCCCCATTTACGAACATGTGATAGAACCAATTTCTTTCCACTCCATAACTCTAATGAATATTATTTTCCAGTTTAATTAGTACTTGATTTAATATGTATACTACCATGTGTAATGCATATCCCAAAAAGGATATTATAAGGATTTCATGACTCATCATTAACCTTACCATGTGTAGAAAAGTATAATTTATCCTTTCACTAACACCATTCCACTACAGTTTATAAGGAGAAGTGATTAGATTTAAAATCATATACTCCCATAGAATGTAGATAACCTCTTGACTAAGATATTTTCTACCTATATCTCATGTAAGTTTCATTATCTTCTTACCAAGATGATTTTGAAATTCATTGTTAAACTCATTAAATATCTCAAAGGATTTAGACGTATGCCTTATTCAGTAGATGTAACCATACCTACTCAAGAAAATAGTAAAAGTAATAATGTATGAGAATCCAAATCTAGATTGTACTTTAAAAGTTCCACACACATTAGTGTGAACCAATTCTAGAAACTCTATGTCCCTTTCACCATGAACACTAAATAGTGGTTTGGTCACCTTTCTTATAAAAAATCATAACATCTTTTAATTGGTTTAAGATAAAAAGAGTCTAATTAACTATGTTTATAGATTTTTGTCAAATACTTGTCGTTTACATTAATAAGGCGATGATTACAAAGCTAGATGTGAAATGATTCATGTGAATTTGAATCTTTATCTATTTAAAATATTTAGTTTTTATAATTTAATATATAAATACTGGTATTCAACTATTCCATACCATAACATATGTTATCTTTATAAAAGTAAAAACTCTTATTTACAAAGATAAAAATAAATCCATCCATGTATAAATAAGAAATTGATATGATGTTCTTGGTAAAAATAGGTACACTATAAAAGTTCTTTAAAACCAAAATTATTCATATTGGAAGTGTGAGGTGGTAGTCTCGAATGGCTAGAACATCTACCCTTGCACCATTTCAAGCTTGTAGATCCACCTTGCCTATGGAATACTTTTAAAATATAATTGGTTCCTATATTTAGATATAAATTTTAGCACCACATAAAGTATCTAATAACTAAATTGTTGATATTGAAATATTTCCTGAAATAAAAAATTCACTTGAAGATCCTCTTGATTCTTTGTCTAGGAGAAATTACACTTCCAATGGATTTTATTTGCATATAAAAAACACATCATATTCAGTTCCTTTACTTGTTGATGGATAATATTCTTCTTAGAAGGATAATACTCTAGAGCCTTAGACTTGGAATGAGTCTTTCAGACCTTTACCTTGTTCTTTATTTTTTTATTCACCAGAAGGACTGTGAGTTTTTCATGCCACATTAATTTATCAACTTGAAGAATAAGATTAAGAATTTCCAAAAGGGTCTTCTCACTATAACTCATATTATAATTTATGATAAAACCGGAGAAGGTTTTAGGTAGGGAGGAAAAATGAGATTTGTGTGAAACTCATCAGGGTTCTTAAAATCCATTATGTTTAAGTATTATATATAGCTAATAATTGTGACTACATGAGGAATAATTATCACTAACTCTTCAATATTTCACACGAACAATGTATTGAAGATCTCATATCTCTCTTGTATTTTCTTCTCCTGATGAAGACCATGAAGGTGAGAAATGGTTCTATATACATCCATATCCTCATATTAAATTAACATATCACTAGACATGGAGTATAGTATGAAACATCAGACATCTATTACATTATAAAAATGTTTTAGGTAGATAGATACATCTTCCTCACTACCCTCTTTCAAAAGTGAATTAAGAAGTAGGGTTTCTAGGATGTATAATTATTGTTCACAACATCGAATAACATAGAAGTGCCTATAAAATTCTTGGGAATTCACACTAGTAAGAGGTTTATCCATATCTAGTATGAACTTGAATGATATTATTGAATTTTTGTGGTTTTAAATTTCTAAAAAAGTTATGAGTAGACAATTATAAATTCCTTGATTACTAAATAATATTAATAAAATAATTTTTTTTAATCAATCAATTTTTTTAAAACCTAATAGACTTATTTATTAGTTTAAAAATATCATGTTGTATGGATATTATTGTGGAAAAGACCCATATTCTGCTTCTCATAACCCGAACTTGGGCCTGATAAGTTATTTAAGGGTTCTAGGTAGACATAACTTTCCAACTATATTAACTTGCAGTTCTTTGATTTTATGAGTGGAATCCCTAATGTTTAAATCTTAGATAAGGATTTTGTTAACCTTTTCCTCTTAATTACACCAAGTCCTGCTTGTGTAGTCAGCAATTGATTTCAACTGTCACACCCTAAATATTTAATGTATTTTTTAATTTTAATAAATGTTATTAATTTATATGAATCCATGTTTGTTAAGAAAATAAGGAATTATTTTATTGAAAAAATAATAAATAAATTAAATTTTTACAAATTCATAAAACCTCATATAATCTAGAAAACTCATTGCAAGTCCTAGCGACACCACTACAACACCTCCCATAAGCATAATAATACCAATGGTGTATCCTTCATCCCATGAATATATTATAATAATAAAATCAATAGAAAGTTGAATAATGAAAATATTGAGAACTAAAGGGATGAATAACCCCATTATTAATAATTTTAACACTAAATAATTATCGATGTGTCCTTGAATACCCTAAGACATGGGTATTTATAGAAAGTTTTGTGACCATTATAAAATTGTAGCTATTGGAGTTTTTTATGGATGGTTAGGTGTTTTAAAAATTTAAAATGGAATTGAAATAATAATTAAAAATAATAAAAATAATGACATTTAATTTTTTAATTATGATTTATATTTATAAGTTATAATTTTAATGTTTTATTTTATAAACATTAGAATTTAGTAAAATGTTGAATCTATATAACTATTTTCAAATAATAATGAGGAATTAGTTTTTCATAAAATAAAATGGTTTAAATGATTAAAGTGGTAAAAATATATATAATTCCTTGATATTTATTTTTACTTAAGAAAATGTTTTACAAAAAAATTGGTGGATAACCACCATTAAGGGAATCCCACACCACTTATTAGGTGGGAAGTCCAAGACCCCCAAAAATATCAACACTCGAGTAACCCATGTCATGCCCGTGTATAGGGATGTGAATTCCAAGCCATGTATAGGTGGGCCATAGACCAGGGTGGGAGCCCATGTATAAGGCTCCCAGAGTGTGGTGTGTGTTCTTGAGATTCCCAAGCAATGAATACACATATCGTCTTATAAGGTAGTGGTAGAAACCCCCATATTTTAATATGGAATGTGTGTTTTCCTAGGAGAAGTGATCTATGCCGCCCAATCTGATCGAGATAATCTCAGTCATCCACTTCTTTTCCCTTGATCTAGATCTCTCATTCTCCTTATTTAAAATATCAGATATATTTCAAGCCATCTGATCAAATCTAAAACAATCTGAGCCATTCACTTCTATCCCAATCATATCCTCCTTCATTGAACCCTATCACACCACTTATACCAATAGGTCAATACCACCCAAATAATATCCTTCATAGAAGTCACCCTCAAACTCAACCTGATTTTGATTTCATTTTTCTCAACATACAACTTTAATGGGGGTTTGAAATAAAACCAAAATACTTGACTCATTCTCCTTCCAGGAAAACTAATGGATGCCACAATTTTAATATATTTTTTTTCCTTTTAAAAACCAAATAATGGTTTATATATGTATATATATATATATATTATTTTGTCATCTTTTAAAACTAAGTTAACCCCCGATTAGATTAAACTTCCATGGTTGAACTATTCATTTTTCATGAATTATTAATGTATGTTACATTATTTAACCATCACCCCTACTCACATAAATACCATAACCCTTATATACCCTCTTTATATTTCAATCTTTCCCTCTTTCTTGATGTCCAGAAGCTAAAACTTAGATTTTTTCTCACTTAAAAGTCAGGGTTTGATTTATTTTTATTAATATATGTTTAATACATATATACATATATATACATATATATACATATACATATATATATATATATATATATATATGTATAGTTATATCACTGTCCTTAATTATTTTTATAACCTATAATGTAATGGAACTGTTATTTTTATTTATCAAATTATTGTTTGTGGATTTTCAAAGGTTTGAATTTATTTTTAATCTATCATTTTACGTTTGAATTACAAAGGCATATGTATAAATGTTTACATAAACACCCAACTATTTATATTAATTTATTTTAAGAATTATAATAGGATTTTATTAATTAACATGTTTACGGTTTATCAAAAGCTTTATTTACATTTAATTTACCAATATATATATATATATATCCATCTATCTATTTTCCTTTATTTATTTCCATAATTTATTAAATATAGGATTAATCAATTATTTTCAAATTTAATTGTAAGAGTTTGATTTTTTTTCAACTTATCAAATTATGTATGATTTATAACGATATATATGTTTATATATATATGTTAATATGTATATATACCTATTATCTTTATTTATTTAAAAATTCTTGCATGATAAAAACTTTAAACATTAAAAAACTTGTTTTGTTATTGTTTAATTTTAATTATTTTATTTTAAATAAAATTTCCATGGGAATAAGCATTATTTTATGGATATCATTTGACATAAATATTTTTTTAAATGTTAAATGTTATTATTTCATGTGAAAAAATGATCCTTCACATCTATACATGTCACTCATAATTTATAAATGGCCATAATCTAAGTTATCTTGACATTTCATGCATTTTTATTAAGTATTTAATTAATTATTTAATAAAATTTTATTTATGAATTTTAAATAATAATACTTGTTTTAACTATGGATTTCTACTAATTATGATCTATGGAAATTCCCAATATGTGTTTTCCATGAAGGGGTGTAAGTAGGATTATTTTTCCTCGCAAGAGAATAACTTATGTATATGTCATTTTTGAAACATTTTGGGTTTTTAATGAGAAAAGCAGGATCATCAAAATGTTTTATAAAAATTGGCACTAGATTATGAAATATTATGTTATGGTATGGGGAGTGAACCCATGACCTTAAGGGAACATTATACCATATAATATATGACTATGTAACCTTATTATTTTCATGAGGCCTACTAAGTACCATAAATTATCCTTTAAAATTATTATTTTCTAGCAGAGAAATCCATGGAAATATTTTAAATTGTTTTTTTAATGTTTGTAATTCAGATTATATGAAAATTATTATATTTAAATGTTATTAAATCCTATTTTAAATGTATATTTAATTCAAATAATTATTTCAAATGTTTTTACAAGTGATTTTTAAAAACCCTTTACTAGGAAAATTAAATGATCACGCCTTGTTTTAATTTATTGTTTTATAGGATTAGTGAATATTAAATGGGGATTATTTCATATAATAAGGAAATGCAATCAAAGAACTTGGTTTGATTATTTTCATTTTTATAGTTTCTTATGTTATATATAATGCATCTAATTCTCAAAAAACTTAGACTGGGAAACATTCTCTATTATATTAATTGTTTTTTATTTTCTTAGTTTTATTTTACAAATAAAAATACATAAAATTTATATGTGTTGAACCTAGAATTATGGGTTTGGTTCTTTACATGAACCATGATAATACAACCCAAAATATCAATTTAAAACTCACCTAATAATTGAAATCATCCTAACTTAGTCCAGTCAATAACTCTGAACTATGGGTTCGATTCTAACTTAAATAGTGGAAGTGTATATTGGCTTATTATTTTTGTTGAGAGATTTTTATCCTTATGTGTAAAAGGATATTTTATCTTGTCACATGCCTTGTTAATATTAAGTGGACTTTACTTCAGTATTTAATCATGTTTTATAAAATTTATGCATGTTACAGTTTTATTTTATTCTATTTTTCATGATTGTTAATTCATTTATTATATGATATTGTAAAATCCACAAACATAAATAATCAAACATGAAACTAGAAATAATAAAATATAAGTTTCATTATCATGAGATTCTCTAATGGTCATTTTATCTAGTGGATGATTAAATAACCTTCAACCCTTCAGGAAAACACCTTAAACTATGGATTTGTTATTATTATAGTATTCCACCTTGGCTTCTATGTATCACCATGATTGATTTCTCTTCAGTTCTGAGACTTGGACTACCACCTCTCACCTGGTAGCTCCATCCTTACATAAGTTTTTACTCGAACACAAGTAAGGGGATCCAATGGATTCGTTAAGGGGTGTTTACATAAAAGAAACCATGGTCATACAAGACCATACATAATAAGGTAGAGTGGATGTCATACATGCCATCATTTAAATTTAATGATAATAAATTAAATTAAAACCAATCACATTTACATGTCTGGTATAATCTCATTATCATCCACATAGAATGTAATGAACATACATTTCAAATTTATCCATAAATTACATTAATTCAATCTTTAATTAAGATAACACACCACAAAATTAATTCAATTAATTAAAATTATCTTAATACCATCAAACCATCCTTAAAATTATATCATTAATAATTTTAAACAAACTAAACAAGTTAATTTTATTTAAAATTTTAAAGAGTAAATGAGTGTACTTAGATTAAATGAAATGTACTAGTCCAAACTACCCATTAAGATCCTTGTACTTATGTATTCCCTTAGTATATAACACACAATGTATGATAGATAATTAAATGGAGTGAAATTTCAAATAAATTACACAATGAACGCGTGTGAATTAAACTACATGTGATGCTCTTAGTGCACATATAATGAACTATAAGCAAATATGATCAACAACTTGTAGCTTTTAGATTTAACTGATAGATTAATTTAATATATAATTAACAATACTAGGATATGATGAGTACTATCAAATAAAAATACATAGAGAACATGTGAATATGTTTAATTATATAATTAATTTAACTCTTTTTGTTAATTTAAGCACACTATCTACAATAGACTAAACAACATGTACTTGGTTACACTACATGTTAATCTTCTGCCAGTATCCAGGGTGCATGCCTAGGGATTCAACATGTTGCTAGAAACATACATGTATGAGGCACATGACATGTTGTCTCAGAGTTTCACAGTTTATCAGTCCACATTTCATGTAGTAGATACACAACATTCTTGGAGCCTCCATGTTCTCCACTACAAAGATACAAGAACTAAAAACCATGTATGAAAGTTACACGACATGTGTTTATTTAAACTATATGGCATATTATCATCATCTATTTGTTGATACACTTTTATTATACCACTAATATGATTTTATCAGACTAATATAATGTAAAATGGATATATAGTTTAGATAAATGGGTAGATGGCATGTCGATTAGAGGTACACACCATGCAATCTTATGTTACCCGTAAAAAACCTTTGTCATATCCATATGGTGATTTCAATGTATTTTTGTTTTATCTTAACCTATTTATTGGTTATGTGAGATATAATATATAAAATGAAGAGAAAATTAATTTTCATATTTGAAGAATGAATAGATATAAAGTAAAAGAAGTAACAAAATCCTGACATTCAATAAACAACTAATACATAATTAAAAATTATCCATATGACCACTATGATACCACTTGTAGTTTCCAAGAACATTTATAGTGCCTTTATTAAATGATTAATTTGTATTTGTGGTCATAATTTATGAATAACTATTACTATACACAATGAATGACACCATAACTAATAAAATTCACAGATTACATAAATAGAATAGACTCCAAAACCAGAAGTGAAGGATCTTCACATGAAATTTATTATTAATTTATGAATAGATATAAAATTTCCAAAACTTATAATTAATTTTTCATTGATGATCCAATTGAATCAATCACTTAATACTATCATTATGATGTAGGATCCATGTAAATAATCCCTTTATTAGTGATTCACACATGCACTATAGTCTCTGAACATCTCAATGAAATTATTGAGTACTGTCATGGTCGATCTCGATCACTTGCATCGTTCATGGTTGACCATAGCATAATTATTCTAGGAGGATAAAGAACACTTTATTATCTCTTGAAGACTTGAGAGAAGTGGAGAATATAGAACACTTTTTAGATCTTTCAAACTCTCTCTAGGTCTTAAGAGATATTTTCTTGATCTATTGTGAACAATAATTGTGTTTATGGAAACTGATATAATTAGATATATATTATGGTAGGTTTAGGGCTAAAAACATGCACACAAGCCCATTTACTATTAAATAATTGAAATTATTAATTAACCTAATGTTTTAATAATATTATAATCATTACTCCCTTGAAATGTGCATCACCTAAGAATAGGTAAATATCATTTATATCATTTCTAATTAGACCATTTAACATGGTCTGCTTATCCACCTAAACATTTACCAAACTTTGAATAATGACTATTTATTTAATAAATAAATATAACTTCACTATTCATTGATAAATGTAAAAAATATTATATTCACCAAACCTTGAAGATAAATATTTATTATTATAATATAATTGACTTATTATTTTGAATAACTTGTGATTAAATATTGAAAATCAACCAAACATGAATAATTATTAAACTAAAAAACATGAATATTATTTATTATATATTGTGAAATTCAACATATAATTTAACAAATATTTTAGATACACATAGTTTGTGACCCTCTAGGCCTCAATCTCAATATAAATAGGTGAATAAACCTAAATTACAAGGTTAACATATAGAAACAGGTGTATCCACCCATAAATAAATAAGTCAATGTCACAACAACATACAACCTCATATGAACACTAACTATGTAATATTATCACTTTACTATGATATCTATAATAAAACCTGTTTCAAACTGGTTTCACCAACCTGTGTTCTTGATGTATCTTTCTTTAACTTTTAGGAAATGAAATTTACCACAGAACACCATGGCCATAGATTTATCCAAGAAGTTCTATGGAATAAACTTCCATCACAGAATATATGGGGTAAATCCTTTCTCACATTATCTATTAATGAAATATCACTCATGAAACACCCAATGTATCCTACCTAACCATGAGAATATTTCATCATAGTTTCCATCAATAAATCAATGTACATGACTCATGATATTAATTAATGATATAATTAAATTCTAAGGATCAATACACATATCCACAGATAAGATAATTTAATGACACATACAAAGTGGATTTTTTAATAGAGGGTATGTTCTCATAACCTCCCTTCTTGGATATTACCAAGGGTGAACACCATGATAAGGTATCTGAATTTCTTATGATATTCCTACCCCTAGTACCCTAAATTATCTATGTCCCATTAGACAATATCATCCTTCCATAGAACATGGGTTTAAATAATACTTTCATAGAATCTAAAATATATCATCATAGTGTCTATATACTTTTGACATGGTAGTTATCCTTAATATGTTATCACATAATATGTCATATAATGTAAAAATAATTACATGATAATAATTTTTCTAATATTAAAAATAATTAATACATGTACTAATCAAGTACTTAGAGTATTTTTATAGGGAACTAACTCCAAAAATTTTCCCTAGTCTTATAGAAAGATTATTCAATATATAATACCCACTATTAGTGTGAGTTTTGGATTCATGAAGTAGTTATGGTATTCATGAATTTTAGTATATGGTGTTTGATAAATCTTATTGTTGTAGTATTGGTGTGGTGGTTGAATCTTTTGGTGGATGAATTCGTTTCTGGATGATAGAGGAGGTGCTCAAGTATTTATCTTTAGAGATGTTTTTTCTAACCTAGAGAGAGAGGGAGAGAGAGAGACTACTCACTTTCAATTGATTATGGTGTCCCCACACTGTTCATAGGTATGAAATAGTCCTATGACAACGATACTAATTTATTGGTCCTTTGTGACTAGATATTCTCAAGCGATATACCTAAAAATATTTCCTAGAGGTGGGGTACGCACTACCCACATTCCTTGGTGGATAATGGTTTTCTCTTAGTGTTTTTATTTAATATTGGGATAGAAAACCTATGTTAAGATCAACCTAGGGATTCAAGAACCTCATTGTGTTATAACTAGTGGATTTTTCACGGTATACCCATCACATGTAAACACTTTCTATGTGGAGTATAATAATAATTTATCAAGAGGTTTTGTATTTTAGTCATTTGAGTAGGTGTTATCTAGGGTTCTAGAGCCGATAGATTAGGGTCATCTAAATGTTCAGGGTTGTCTACTTAATTTATTTTAGAATATGACACCCAATGGGAGGTGTTTTATTATTAAGATATTTGGTATGGTTGATGATGTGTATGATGTGCTCGTTGATATATTTCACAATGGAGTAACAGTAACGAAACTTGATTATTTTTTAAAATGGGTGAGGTACTATTGGATATCAAGGTATATATAAGAAATTCCCATATATTTTTTTTATAGAGGTTGAAAATTAATTCCCATATTACTCTTGAGTCACTAGCTAGTAACCTTAGTGTTTTTTCCTCATTTAAAGGAAAGGGATAAGAAAATGATAAATATTTATAGGATAATATTTCCATGAAACTCTCTAGAATTAGTGAGAAATAATTCTTATATGTCTAATGGTAGAGAATCACATATATGGGGTTTTCTCACAAAACAAAAATCTAGGAATCCATTTAAGATGTAGATAGAGGCAGTCCTTCTAAAAGAAACCATGGAATCAAACCATTATGAGGTAGAAGTTAGTGGTTTGTGGATTTATTTAATTCCATGTGGAAGAACTTCCTTCACACAAGAAGATGGTATGGGTGGAGATGGTTGAAAAGACTTTCCTAGAGTATAATCATGATTTTTAGTTAGTTATTGTTTCAAGATGGTTTGGAGATGACATATTCATGGGTGAAATATGATTTTTTTACTTCCTATAATTTGTTATATTATGTTTTATTAGAGTTTAGACGTTTGAGATAAAGTAAGTTCATGTAATGGTGGGTTATTTTTCACACAGGGTTGTTCTTTGAGTTTTCCTTTTTGAGGAATCCAGTTGTTTTTTTTGGGATGAAAATGATCTTAAGGTGGGGAAGATATAGTAACCCATGTTTTTATTAAATGAAACATAGATAAATTTTGAGTTTCAAAGTATTAGGACCTCTCTATGGGTATGATGATAAATTTAAACCAGAAACAGTCCTTTGAAAAATTATCTGATGGTTTCCCTGCTTTTGAGGTGTAGTGTTTACCCCTGAGATAAGTTAGTATAGATTTTTGGGAGTGAACAAGCCTCGATAAAAGTATATCAAGTATAAAAATATTATTTCTATCCCACATGTGTAAGTTTTTAGGAATATTTTTTCCTTATAAATAAATATCCAGATAAGAAATCAAAGTGTGTGGTTGCATATAGAATATAGCCCTAGGAAATCTATAAATCAAGTACTCATCGAGGTTCCTGACTATAGACTGTTAATATTGCATAATTTAAAGAAAATAATTAATAATTTATTGATTAATTAATGGTTGTTAAAACACTATAATGTTTCTCTATTTAAACCACTTATATATTTACCATTAGGGTTATCCATATTGCATGGCATGAACCTAGATTGAGAAGAAGGGTGAAGAGACTATATTTTGGGTTGAAACGACATTATATCAGTATATTATGATCCAATCCATAGAAGTATCAATGAAAATATTTTGTGAAAATTAAGAATGGACCTATGACCGTGGTGATGAACCAAAGTGACAGTGATCTATCATCAAGGTAGTATTGGTTATTCAAATTATTATTCCATTCTCCATGAATTATTAAAAGATTTTATAATAAAAAAACTTCTCTCTTTTACATCAAATATGTATGAATTATTTGTAATAAGTCTCAAAATACTATTATAATTTTCAAAATCACATTTATAGATTCAAGACCTTTCACCTTGATAATTCATTGGTATAATGATTTCTTCTTAACTTTGTTCTTGGTGGTAAAGTGTTTTTTTATGGTAGATCATTGAAGAATGAAGGTCTAAATTATTCATTTTATATATATCTCTCAATATTCTCATTATCTTCCTCTATAGTATTTTCTTATATAGATGGAATAGGAAAGCAGTCATCTAATACTGGCTGACAATGTTAGTGCAATAGGTGAATGGTATTAGGAGGGTCAGCATGAGAAAGACTAGTTGATGAAAGTGTTGGGATAGAGGTAACATGAATTGTTTTAGAAGATGGGGAGGTGACATGATGGGTATCCATGATAGATGGTGGAATATTGAGGATGTATAGTGTAATAGTTGTGTCTAACCATGAGGGAGAACATAAGTGTGAAAGGAGTCCCTAGGCTAGGAGATGTCATGAGCACAATGATCACAACAAGATATGGATAGTGGTAGATGAATAGGCCCCCATGTTATATGTGAAAAAATATGTGGGGTTGGTGCCCTATCATCCCCCAAATGTCTAATCCATATTGTATTATACAACCCTCTTCTCTTTATGTGGTGGGTAGAGGTGCATCCCTACCAACCAGTTGGATGACTTGACAATGTGGGTCAGGTCCACTACAACTTGACTCAAAGAAGGGATGTCTCATGCATGAAAACATATAGTGAGTGTAGACTCTATTCACCTATTAATGGTACAAAACACACCCCATTATGAATGTCCCCAAAACCCAATGTTCTATGTATCATACTCAGGCCTTTCTATGTGGCACATTCTTACTCTCGAGGGGGGGTATTTTTGGTAAATTGTTCACTGATTGTCTCTTTGAAAAAAATAATTGAATATTTAGATAGTTTTACTATATAGATTTTGATAGTGCATATTTTTTGTAATCTATGGATGTTTGAGGTTGTAGATAGAAAAATTATGAATTTAGCTATGTAGGGCCGACAGATCTATTTGAGAGTGACAATATGAGTGTTCTCGGTGTTGAAAACTCTCTCCAGAATCATGGTTATATTAGGATATTGGTTTTTACCACCATTAATAGATAGGGTTGTCAATCCAACCATAAAATAAGGGTATTAAATCCTATACTTAAGGATCATATGGGGTTGGTATCCCACCACTTACTTGGGGAATGGGATCCTCCACTGGTTTTGGTATGCCCCACTTACATAGGTTAAAGGATCCTCCAACATAGTTCCCATGAGTTTAAGTGATTTTTATTATAATTTTTAGATAAGATACCTGATAATTCTATAACATTGGTGGAATAAAGGGTGAAGTGTTCCCTATACTAATTATTATTCCTTAATGATGATCAGGCTTTCCCCATGGATTATATTATTGGTGTGGTAATTAAGAAGGATTAAAAGTGAATATTTCATTAAAACATGTGATTCCTTAACACCCCATGGATTTTATTTATGATTCATTATATAGAATTATATTTAATTTAGACTCTATATATTCCTTGGTGATCTTATCTCACCAGTATACTTTCATGGTATGACTTTTAAGGATTGGATTTGAAATGATTTGGACTTTCCATGAAAACATGTGAATTTTAGTGACTGAGAATAATTGGATCCTTCTTTGTCCCTCCTATTTAGTCTATTATTGATATATTTGAGCTAATATATTGTTATTGTTTTTATGGTTTTTTGGGTATCATAATATGTATGTTTATAGTCAACCCTATTTAGACTTTATCCCCTATTGTGTTGTGTCTGTGTAGATGATGCATATGTCTAGTGATGGTATTTGTATACCTAGAACCAATATGATTTTTTTGGGATTAACACATGATGAATTTTGGTGACACATGATGGATATTGATGGTTGCTGATTATGGAAGTGACTATTGCAACTAGTGATTTTTTGAAGAGTACACATAGTGTGGATGATCTTTCCTATGTATTATATCTATTGTATTTAGAGGCTTTGCAGAAGTATAATTACTTTTTATTTTCCTTATAGGTTTTTATATGTACCTGATTTCTCATGAATGTGTTGTACACTATTCAATTTTTTATATTTATATACATCCTTTTGGTGTTTCTATTTGTTTTATTCACTGGATATATGTATCTATTTTAGGTTGATATTGGTTAATGAATTTAATAGTTTGTGATATACCAACTTGTTTCCAGTGACCGACCCATGGTCTATTAGTGGTGGGGTTGGGGTATAACTCTATGCATACCACCTTCATAGGTAGGTACTTAGTTGGTATGGTCATGTAAAACATAATGTAATTCCCAAATTACCTTCACTAAATTCATATGTTTAGTTAATATTGAAAGGGTTACCGATGTATAAGTCCCACACAAACCATTTCATGATAACATTCACCTTGTAGTATATTCTTCATCATGTTAAATTTCTCTAAATAGATCTTAGTCATATGACCTTAAACTATAATATATCATAGTCTTGGTGTCATTAACTTAAAAGGTGCATCATTTCTCCTCATTTAATTAACATAAAAGGTTCATCATTGGTTTTGTCTATATAAACTTAAATGGAACTAAAATGGCCCATTTCATATTAATTTAAAATTAACGATGTGTACCATTAAGCGCCACTGAACTACATGGGGTTTGATTCCCTTAATAGAGATATATAGAAAACTCTTATCATGGTATTGATCTAAACTCCATAGTTCCTAGATATATATATATATATATATATTTAAACCATAGTATAATCACCCAATAATATAATGGTATAAGACATTTGATAAATACAACTATACACATCAACACATGGTAAAAATCAACCAATCTAACAACCAAGGTAACTAGTATTGTTACATGTAAGGATTTCAAAAATATGTCTTAAATATATAAAATATTTTGAGACTAGAAAATAAGACCCCTAAGGGTTTAATTGACCTCAAATACTCTCAACATCAATATATAATTATTATCTTCTATTCAATGTTCTAGTGAATAGCTTTATTTGGAAAAAAGGTTTGCAAGTGACATAAAAATGATGGCTTGGATGCGCAATGGAAACAATTCTTTATGAAATTATCTATGAAAATTAATTCTTAATTATCCACAAAAAACATCACAAAATTATCTAAAAAAATATTATTTTAATTATCAAAATAATTATCATTTAATTATGTTTGATAAATTACATGAAATGTTTTAATATGGAAATAAATAGATTCCCTTATATTTTCTTCATTTGATTTCTATATGAAAATTAGTTTTAAATTTATAAAACCAATTAACATAATATTTTATTAAATAATTCACATCACAATTACATTATAAATATATAATGTGTGTTTTGAAATAATTTTATTCATCTTATATAGAATGTTGGTCCACTAAGACTTGATCTTATGTGAGAAACAATTCTGTAGTTTTAATATCATTTGAAACTTGGTTTAATCCTATACAACATTTATAAGATCAAAGAAAATATCACATGAGAATTTATAAATTTGATTTAATATTATATGAAATAAATAAATTTAGATTTAATCTAAGGTGATTCTATTAAAATCCTTCTATTATGATATAGATTCAGAAATTCTCACACTAATATTACATGACTTTAATAGAAACTCAATGTTATCATGATGAGAGTAGAAAATTACAGTTCAATGTCATATAATGCTTTAAATACAAATAATTATATTACATAGCCTCATATACATTTCACTAATATAACATAACGTATATAAATGTGAGTTAATACCACAAAACATTCAAAATTACTATGATTAACATCACACAACAATCTATATACCATATTAATATTACATAGTTTCTATATAGGGATATTCACACCTTTAATATTTTTTTATAAACATGAAGGATTTGTTGAGTGTTTTTTCTTCAAAACTTCATCCTTTATTCACTTATGGAATATTTTATTCTATATTCTACAACATTCATATCTCAATTCCACCTCTATATACTTTTGGAACAACTAGCTATATCATACTATTTCTGAATCAACATGGTGACTTTATTTCTGTAAAATATATTTTTTTTCTTGAACACACCATATATGTATGTTACCTATTTTAAGACTCAAATCTATAATTTTCTATTTATATAGGAGATCCTCTTATATAAAAACTCCACTTTTATAAACATTTCAATTTCTATAATTGCTCATCAAGCTTTATCATGTCCAATTATAGAACACCCATACATCCAGAATTCCTCATCAAGGTTCTATAATTACTCTACTTATTGAAAATATTTATCTTTTAAATAAATTTATTTCTAAAATAGCTACTTTAGGACAACTTAAAATCCAAAAAATTTAAAAACCTCTTAAAAACTTCATAAAATCTATCAAAACATCCATAACTTCATATAAATTTAAAATGAGATAATTATATGAACACTTACCATTGTAATACCTCGATAAGGATATCCATCTCAACTATATCTATCTTTTTTCATATAATACCACATGTATTTTCATTTCATTATTCCGTCCTTTTATCTTTGTATTTTCCTCCAAGTTTATCACCATCTATTATTAATAAGTACAATAACTAAATCCTTGTTTGCAACATTTAACCTTTATATTTTGTTGATAATACTCTTTGAATCCCTGTATAATATGCAATTTTTATTCTACCATAAATCATTTTGATTAATGGTTTATACTTCTATCCATTTTTTTATAAAAGAAAAAATTTCTCTTTATCATATTTACAGATTTTTTTTATCATGTTCTCCGTATTTATTATATAATTATATAGTGTTATATTTATCAACCATACTCTCCCTTCATGGGATAATTCATCCACCATATTTTGAGAGTTTTTACCAATCATTTTATCATGAAATTTCTTTATAGTTTTGAGCCAAAACATTTAGGATATTACAACCATTTGATATATCAAATTCCAACTCCAAATATAAATTTTAAAACCTATATGAGATCATATTTTACCACTTTAATACATGAAACTATTGATTCAACTACTTATCTTATTTACTAGATTGATAACATTAGGTTTTTTATCAGGGTATTTTAAAATTGTATTTAAAAGTAACACTTTATTCAATGAAACCGCCTCTTGGATAAATCTTTTTATATGTTTACCATTTGTATTCAATCTCATAAAATTGTAACTACATTTTCTCCTAGATTTCATTGAGTGATACAACTTTTAAATGATCCATTAAACTCTCCTATAATCCTTATATAATGCCTTGAATCCAATAACCTGGAGCTAATTGTTATTTTACTACATTGGTACAAGATACAAAGGATTTTATCCTAAAGGATCCAATAGTTCAACAATATTGGGAGAGTATATACATATTTTATTCTCACATTACATTTGAAAACATAAAATAAAACATAATATTTTCTTTGATAAAATTATTATTCTAACTAGAATATCCTTGTATATAAAATATAATACACTTCTTGGAATACTGGCGAATGGAAACAAAAAAAGGATGAGATCAGATGTCTATTAAGGGAATTCATATAGTAGAAAATATCATAGAATAAATAAGGAATGAATAATATGGATGGAATAAATGATGA
Source organism: Viscum album (assembly GCA_963277665.1). Lineage (NCBI taxonomy): Eukaryota > Viridiplantae > Streptophyta > Magnoliopsida > Santalales > Viscaceae > Viscum > Viscum album. The sequence continues at coordinate 56,288,967 of OY728145.1, read as the reverse complement.
TTAAATAATTCCATATAAATAGTCTCATGACTTTGAAACTTATCCATGGATATCATAACCATTATAATAATCATATGAACTTCAATAATTTATTTTATAATGATGGAATGTATAATACATGAAATATTAAACTTACCATCGAGGCCACACGCTAAGACATCATATGTAAATTAGTAAGGAATATGGAATATAGCCAATCTAATTTGTCTCATGTGACCTACCAATGAATCAAGGATATATGTAATTCTAGGCCCCACCCATCACTTAATAAGTATAATTCATTCATTATATGAATAAATAATATAACATAATCAACATATTTTAATAATAAATAAATATCAATACTTTTAAAACAATAATATGGATTTTCAACATATTACCCAATCCAAATTATCATAATCCATCTAGAAAAATATGGTGAATGGTATAATTAGATTATATAATCAGTAAATCATAATATTCCTCACGATATTTTGATATAAATTAAAATAATTTTAAAAGATTACTAGAATATTTTTTGAGTAAAAAACCCTTTTCATTTTGAAATAACTTATTTAAATATGAAAATTTCTAGAATATTAGAAAATAATTTTTATTTGAAAATATCTGTGAGAAATGTTAAATTAATCTTCAAGGAAAATAATTATTATGACGTCAGAAAAAATTATTCATGTGGAAAGCATTAAAATAAATATTTTATTTACACCTTTGATAAAAAATGTCCTTTTTGAAAAATGAACAGAATATTCCTTTTAAAACATTTTTTAGAAATTTTAAAGAGTTAAAAATTACTTTAATAAGTAATTTTAGGATATAAAAAAGATTATTTAATTTTTTATTGAAAATATAGACATGAAGTAAAATGTTTCCGAACCAAATTAAAACAAATCCAGTTTGGTATTCTTTTGGTATTCTTTTGGTATTCATGAGTGAAAAAAATGTAAAAAAGGAACTAATACTATAAATACCTATAAATAACCATAGGAGAATTAAATTTATAGGTTTTAAGATAGAAATATCATATAATTACACCAATGGAAACTTAAACATAAACAATCTCAAATACGGATGATATTGTGAAATAAACCCTTACCACTTTGGTAACTTTTGAATCATAAAACCCATAATAAAAAATAAATTCAAATAAAACATTAAATAACATGAATATAAATAGATTCATGATATTATATATAAAATGGTTAGTATATAAACCAGAAAAATGAAAAAAGTTGTTAATATGATATATGTATCACAGAAATAAAAGTGAGACAAGAATCCTTTACAAAGATCGTAAAATTATAGTGAGAATTAATCAATGAAGTGATTAATTATAATAAATTTAAATACATATAAAAAGTGGTAATAAAACATAAAATAATAATATTTCATTGCACACATAATCTTGGCAAAACATTGACAATGAAGAAGTAATATAACCCAATGAAACGAAACTGAGTTATGAAACCCCTAACCTTGAGTCCAACTCACAATGTACATACATTATCTCCCCAATAATAAAATTATATTAATTTTATAATTTATTAATAAAATTTTAAATTATAATAACTTATTATTAACCCTTTTATTTTATTTTTTACAATTGATTATATATATATATAATCAGTTAAGTTCATGTCGTATGTTTTGAAGACGTTCTGCTATTAATCATAGTAAAACTTGAGTAAGTAAACCATGGTCAAATGGGTCATGGTTACATCATCTAAAAAATATTAATCATGGAATTTTTACCATTTTATAAATTAAATAAAATTTTATACTCATCTATTAAATGAGGACATGAAAAATGAATCACATCACTTCATTGAGGTGGCAGTCCACTTGTACACATGAGCGTCATTATCATTTATTTACAAGTGGAAGGGTAAGAAGGTAAGTAATATATTATATTTATAGAATCATAATTATATAATTAATATAATATATATTAATTAAATAAATCATAACAACTAACCATGAATATGGTGATTGAAAACGAATCTTATCCCTCTATGGAGGTGATAATTTACACGTATGGATGAGCGATACTTTCATTTCACATTTGAAGAAAAAGTGGTGGAAAATGGTTGTAAAATAATCATAATGACACATAATTATATTCATGATAATAGATTAATTATTTTATTATGGTTAAAATATATTTAGAGGAATCATAATAAGAAATAATCTTTGAAAGATTTGGTTAAGGTGATTCCATCTACTTTGAGAGACCATCTTTGGATTACACCTAAAGTATTATTATGAAGGTATTATGAGTAAAAAATAATATCTAGTTATTTTATAAGGAATATAATAAGATATTAGTGTAGATATTATCCAAGATAGAGTGATGAAACCTTGTGAATAAAGGATAAGAAGAGGTGTACTTTAATAAGTGAGGGAAACGACACACTTGGAATTACTTTAATGATTTAAATATAATAAATATCATAATTATGTAAAGAGACATAAAATAGAAATAAATTTTAAGGTAGAACATCATAAGGTCTAAATAAATTTAAATAATAAAATTTATTTTTGTATATGTTTTATTTTAAAACTTATATTTTGATTTAACTCCCTCATCAACCCATTTTAACTTTAATCATTGTAACCAATGTTTTGGCCTTTAAGGGTCATAAATTTACCTAAACGGTTACAAGTGGATAACAAATGGTCCATAGAAGAAATTTTAGACCATTTAAAAGCCAAAATTTTCTCGTTAACTATTTTTTGAATCATTTAATTAAATATTATTTATCATAAAATATCATTAAAGTCATTTTTTAGACTATTCATTTAATTTGACTTCAAGGAAATTGAGAAAATAATGTAATTAAAATATGAACACAATTACCATTAATTATAATTTATAATAACCTATAAAATTCATGTATTACCATAATTTATCCAAAACATATTAATTTTATTGTTTTTAAAATTGTTTACCTTGATTATTCAACTGTTTACACAAGCATTGTATCAATGTTGTGTAAGAGTTTAAGGTAATTATATAATCACTAAAAATAAAAAATAAATAAAATAAAATAAATAAATAAATAAATAAATAAAATATATTTATCTTAAAAATAACCATTTATAACTAATAATAATTTATTTTTATCCCAATGATAATATATTTGAGATATTAAAAGAGAGTGACATTTTGTAATTTTCTTAACTTAAAATAATATAAATGTCATTATCAATGGAAAATAATACCAAAATTCTATATATTATAATTTATAATGGATATAATAAATTTAATATTATAAAATTAAAAAAATGAATTTTTCAGATATATTTTTAAAGCCTCTTCATATTATTTTTAATCTTAATTACCAGATTTACTCTTTACCATGGTGAACAATATTTACCAGGTTTACTATTCATAACAATAAAAAACAAAATGAACCTATTAACCAAATTTTAAACTACTGATTAAAAATATATAACAACATTTTCAAGATTCAATTTATCGAATTATCATAAATAATATTTAACATAAATATTCATTGAAAAATAGTTTTTGGGAAAATGTGTTTTTAAGCATAAAAATGAACTTAAACCAAAATCAAATATAATGTTGATTCCTATAACATTAATTAGATTATGTTTAATAAAATGGTTTTTATGTTAGTTTAAAATAAATTTTAAGGACCAATGATTCCTTTAAATTACCTGATTTAAATAAAATAAATGATATATTTAAAATAATCATCATTTTTACTATGCACTAAAAAATAAATATTTGTAGAATAATAATAAAAATTCAACCTAAGATAATATTTACATGATGATTTTAAAAAATGATATTAATTTTTCCAAATAATATTTATAAAAATAGCCTAAATTAATTATAATATATATAAACAAAATGAGAACAAAAACTATTTCCCAAGAAAACTTATTCTTGAACCATAAAATGGATTTACTAAAAATTGAGTACTTATATATTATGAATTAATAACAAAAAATTAACTATTTTATAACTTTATACATATTTTTCATAATTTTTTAATATTAATTACTTTTAATTTAATTTCTAGTTTATATTTGTCACATCTAAATAATAATATTTTCAGAGTATATAACAGTTCGCTTAAAGATTAATGTTGTGTGTTAAGAAAGCTATCGAACATAGTATTCCAAATTTTTAGGGAGATACATTCTTATAATATTAAATAAATTATTTTATTGCAATTTTTATCCCTATAATAAATGGTTGAATATTTTAAAATACATTTTTTGAAAACCCACATCATTTAAAGAGGTAAAAAAAGTTTCTTTGAAAAGTGAATCTAAGAAACATAAAAGTTACCTATAATAACACATAATTGGGTTCCTAAATAAATAGAAAATTAAAATAATGTTAAAATATGGACATTAAGGAGAAACATAATTTCCAATAATAATAGAGAGTGATAGAAAACATGGTCATAAAAAAGTTAATAACTACACAATACTAAATCAATTGGGGATTGAAGAAGACCATAAATTCATCAAAATTTAAGGTAATAGGATAATTTTTTTATTTCAAGATACTTTTCCTAGAGTTAAAGGATTATTTTACCACAAATATAAATAACACATGAAATTATACTTGATTTATTTTCATCTCAAAAGTAAATTTTCATTCTTTGTTTTTGATTCAATTAATTTTCACATGTATTTCATCTCTTAATCTAAGAGATGAATATTCAATATTATTTTTTCATGCCCGAAGCACTAAAATTAATTTTCAGTGAATTAAAATATCCATTAAATAGTAACAAGTTATTCCTACCATATCTATAAAAAACCAAAATGGTTATCAAAAGATAAGATAATATCTAACATTAATAACCATTATATGGATAAATACTAAATTATTCTCAAAATCCTCCACAATGACACCCAAAGTTCAACATAAATCATTCCATAAATAACTAACCTTATAAACCATAAAAATCTAGGAGACCAAATTGAAACCCAAATATTTTAATCATTTGATAACATATTATTCTAAGATAAACTTAAAATTTATCTCAACAAAACCATAGTAACATATCAACATTTATATACCCTAATAATATACTTTCCAAAATATGATAATATTTTCCATATATACAAATAATCACCATAAAAAACTATAAAAAATTACATTCTTCCACAAGATAACTCAATATTTATTCCCCTAATTAAATCACATCTTATAAAATAATATTTAGTTTACCATAATCATATAATTGTTCCCAAAAATATAGTGAACTTCTTCCAAAATAAATTTGTTCTCTTGGTCACAAAATCACTTCTCAATCACATGATTATCTATATGAAAAAACATATTTTTCGAAAATATAACAACCCTTTTATCCCAATTAACCATATTAACATCTAAGATAATATTAAACCCAAAAATTATCAATACATTTCAACTTATTTCCATAAATATAAAATCATTCTTCCTCAAATAACCATTTCATTAAAACATATACAAAACTAAAGGGTGTTATTCTATAATTTTCTATAAAATTTCCTTAATAATATTAAAATCCCATCTCCTAAAACCTCATAAGGGGTATATATTCCTTTAAAATTATGAAAACCCTTAGACTTATCAACCCATGAAACATTAGGTTTATCCTATCTCACTATAGTATATCATAGGTTTCTATAGATTATATCCCATAATTAATCATAATAGTTCCAAAATAAAATGTGAATTAACCCAAGAATATCCTTCAGTATTGTCTAGATAGTTGTGTAGTCTTAATATCACTCATCATGAACTAGTGAAGATCAATTTAATACCAAATACCCCCTTTTTTAGTTGATAACCCTAGCTGAATCTGTTCCATAACTACAACCACATCCTAATATCTAGATAGGGATTTATTTACTAGGAAAACCAAATAATCTATATTTTATGAAATATTAAATAATTACCATATACTTGGACTTATCATGAGAATCTATCACCGGTTCATGTTCTATAATCTATGTTTTTATAAATCTAGTTACCAGGGGTCCAACTAAATATCATTTGATACCAAATATAAAGACTCGACTCCAATAACCTATAACCAGTAGTTATCTTACTACATTGACACATGATACATGGGATATCATCCTAAATGATTGAATAGTTTATTAATTGTCGTAGACTAGACACACACATGATTCTAACATTACATTTAAAAAATTAAATTAAATTAAAATATTTTATTTCAGAAAATTGTTATTCCATCTAGAATATCCTTGAATATAAATCATAATATACTTATTTTAATCCTGGGGAAAGAAAAAAAAATAAAAGAGTGATCTTAGATTCTAAGTAAGGGAATTTATACAGCAAAACTATCATATAATACATAATGCATGATTAATATGGAATAAATAAATGATGATCAAATAATGCCATATAAATAGTCTCATAAGCTTGAAACTTATCCATGGATATCATAACTATTTTAATAATCACATGGACATCAATAAATAATTTAATAATTACGGAATGAATAATTATGAACATATTAAACTTATCATTGAGGCCTTGTTCCAAGACATAATACATAAATGAGTAAGGTATATGCCAAATACCCAACTGGTTTTGTCTCATGATATTTACCAATGGATTGAGGGGAAATGTAATTTAGATCCCCATACATAACTTAATAAGTATAATATAGTAATTATATGAATAAATGATAAAACATAATCAACATTCCTTAATAATCAATAACTATCTATTTTGGAAGAACTAGCGTGAAAAATGTAAAAATGTTTTCTAGTTTAAATAATTATAATTCATATAGAGAAACATGGTGGATGGTATTATTATATTATATACTTATTAAATCATAATATTATTCAAATTATGTTGATATAAATGAAAATATTTTTAAAATATTACTTGAATATTTCTTGTGGAAAATATCTTTTACATTTTGAAATCACTTATTTAAAATTGATAAATTTATAGAATTTTAGGGATTTTTTTTATTTAAAATGAACCATGGAAAATTTTAAATTAATATTAAATTAAAATAATAGCCATTATAATAGGGAAATTTATACATGTAGTAAGCGTTAAATCAAATATTTTATTCATACATTTATTAACAAATGTCTCGTTTGGAAAATGAAAAGAATATTCCTTTTAAACCTATTGGTAAAAAATAAAACAAGGAAACAAATGAATTTAACAAATAATTTGAGGATAAAAAAATAATTTTTGAAAACATTTTAAGTAAAGTATAGACATGGAAGAAAATGATTCCTGGCCGAATTAATAAACAATGTCGGTTTTACTTTAAAACATTCTTTTAATATTTTTGAGTTACAAAGTAGTTAAAAATTGAAATAATACTTAAAAACCCCATAAGTAACTAAAGGACTAGAAAAATTATTATTTTTATATATAAATAAAGTATAATTACCCCAGAATAAAAATAAACATAAAAAAAATTAAATAAGGGTGATATTATGAAATAAACCCTTACCACTTTGGCAACTTTTGAATCATAACCCCTGTAAAAGAAATAAATCCAAATAAAAATTTAAATAACATTAATATATATAGATTAATGACATAAAATATCAAAGTGGTCAGTACAGACACCACATAAATAAAACAACTGATGAATATTACATATGCATTAAAGAAATAAAAGTGATATGAGAAATATTTACAAAGATCATAACATTGAAGTATGATTAATAAATGAAGTTATTATGTGTAAAAAATTAAAATCCACATATGTTTTTTAAAATATAGCATAAATTAATCATAGTACATTACGTATATAATATTGGCATAACATAGACAATGAAAAAGTAATATAACTCAGTGAAAAGAAATTGAGCTAAGGAACCCCTTACCTTGAGCCTGACTCACCACATACATACTTTATCTCCTGTAATTGATTAAGAAAAATTTTTAGTTATATTTACTTATTATTACCACTTTTATTTCATTTATTACAATTTCTTATAAATTTATTAAATCTATTAAGTTTATGTAAGATGTTTTGAGGAAATTCAGTTGATAATCACAAAACAACTTTGGTAGGTTGACCATGGTAAAAGGGATAATAGTTACTTCATATACATAATTTTAATCATAAAATAATTTTCATTTAATACATTAAATACAATTTTAAAATCATCAATGAAAGGAATTCAAAGAAATAAAATCACATCACCTTACTGAGGTGGTAGTCCACACGTACCCAAGGGTGATGTTATCATTTTTTTAATGGGTGGAAGGGGAAGAAGCTAAGTAACACATTATATTTATAGAATCATAATTATGTTATTAATATCATATATATTAATTATATACATAATAATAACTAACCATGAATATGATGATGGAAAATGAATCATATCTCTATGCGGAGGCAGTGGTCCACACGTACACATGAGTGATAATTTCATTTCCCATTTGATGTAAAGGAGGTGTAAAATGGTAGTAAGACAATTATAATAACATAAAAATATATTTATGATAATATATTAATTATTTTAGGATGGATAAAATATATTAAATGATGTATAATAATAAATAAACTTTTAAAGAGTTGGGTAAAATGATTACCTCTTCTTTAAGATACCACATTTGGATTACACATTAAGCCTTATTAAGATGGAATTATTAGAATAGAAGAAGATATAGAAATTGAATAAGTAATATAGAAAGGTATAAGTCTAGATATCATACAATAAATAGTTATCAATCTTTGTGGATAATATAGAAGAGGAGGTGATATTTTATAAGTGATGGAAATGACGCACTTGGAATTACTTAAAAGATTTAAATATAGTATATATCATAATCAAGAAATGTGGAACCAAATGGAAATAATTTTTAATGTATGAAATTTTAAGATGAAAATTAATTTAACCAATAAAATATATACATGTATAAGTTACATTTTAAACCTTATCTTTGTGTTTAACTCCCTTCCTAACCCTATTAACTTTAACCATGGTAACAAAGAGGGTTATAAATTTTTTCTAAAGTGAAGAATTTCTAAAAATGGTCCACAGATGAAATTTTTGATGATTTAAAATCCCAATTGTCTTATTGAACTATTTTTTTATTTTAAATCAATTAATTAAATAGTATTTTTCATAAAACATCATTAAACCCATTTTGGGAATATTCATTAAATTTGAATTCAAACACTTCAAGAAAACAATAGAATTATAATATAAATACAATTACTATTAATTTTAATTCATAATTACCTATTAAATTTTTGGAATACCACAATTCATCCCAAAAAATGTAATTTTATTATTTTTAAAATCATTTACCTTTATTTATGTACTGCTTGCAGAACCACTATATTGATGTTGTGTAAGTGTTTAAGGTAAATATATCATAACTAAAAATTAAAAAAAATCCATAATAAAAATAATATATTAATATTAAAAATAATCATTTATAGTCTATCATAAATTATTTTCATTTCGCTGAAAATATATTAATGATATTATAGTAATGAGAGTGGCTTTTTTTAAATTTCTTATCATAAAATAATAGAAATTTTATTATCAAATGAAAATGGAAAAAAAATATATATTTGAAGTTAGAATGTATATGTTTTCATTATTAATATAAATTTAAATAAATTAATGTCTTGAATATATTTTAAAACCCTTATCATAATATATTTGACCTTAATTACCTGATTTACCCTTTACTATGGTGAAAAATATTTACCATGTTTACTATAAATAATGACTAAAAATAAAGGTGACCTATTTAAAAAATTTGAAACTTATAAATCCAAATATGGAATAAATTTTATAATATTAAATTTCTATAATTTTAAGAAAGAAAATTTAATATAAATTCTTAAAACACAATGAAAAATAGTTTTTAGAAAAATGTGTTTTTAAGAAAAAAAACTTATACCAAAATCAAGTATAATATTGATTCCTATGGAATTATTTGGATTAATTTTAATAAAATGGATCTTATTTTACTTTAAAAAAAAATCAAAACATTATGGTGCTTTTAAATTATTTTATTTAAATAAAATAAATGTCAATTTTACAAAACTGATATTTTTTAGTATTCACTAAAAACTATTTTTTTATAAAAATACCATAAATTCACCCTAAGATAAAATTTATATGATGATTTAAAAAATGATATTAATTTTTTTGAATACTATTTATAAAAGTGTCAAAAATTAATTACAATATCCATAATAAAAAGGAAACTAAAAATAAATTTGGAAGAAAAAATATTTTTAATGCATAAAATGGATTTATTAAAAATTTATTACTTATTTATTATGAATTAATAAATATATTTTTATTATTTAAAACCTTTATACATTTTTTTAATAATTTAATTATTACTATTCATACTATCTAATTTAACGACTATGTTATAAGCATCACATTTAAATAATAATAACATTTTTTATAATATATTGTAGTTCACTTAAAGCTCATTATTTCATGTCAATAAAGATATAAATCTAAGTATTCTAAACTTTTAAGATGATACACATAATAAGATAAAACTATATTTAATAAATAAAACTCAAAGTTAACAACATCAAAAAATTTCATGTCACCCACTTCCAAAAATATAATGTAACTTGATCAATTACCTTATTACACCATCTATTCATTTGATATCAATAAAATTTATACAAAAAAACTGTAAATAAACCTTAAAGCACAAAGTTTTTGAGTCGTACCACTTATAAATTCTTCTAAATTTATATATTTGGAATAAACATTGTAATATCAAATTTCTTTATAATTAATGGCTCTTGGATCTTAAATTTTAGTAAACCCCCATAAATTGTTTATATCAATGTATCCATAAATATATTTAAAAGTATAACTATAAAATAGGGAGTTATCATTTCAAATCATACACTAATATTTTATAATCACGGATTATTTTACATTAAAAAAATTATATATATCATGTAAAACATATAAATATTATCCAAACTTCATGTAGATGAGACTTTCATCATTCTTTCATCATGAGTTGTCCTCCTTCTTTAAGGATTATTCCACTCTATAAATGGCATTATATCATATACTAATACTAGAATTTATATTGAGACTAATTCACAACTCATATTGATATTTTATCTCATTATAAATCAATATCATGATTTAAATCACTCATACTTCATCAACTAAATATAAATTCTAGATTTATCTTTAATGACTAAAGTGTTTACTCAGCACCACATGTTAACTAAGATTATAACTTAACACTATTGGTTCTTTCCTTAACACAACTTATTCCATGTGTTTTATTTTATCACATACACACCACATGAATCATATCCCCCTTAATGCCACACCACGTCATTAAAAGTTAAAACAATAAAGCATATGGGTATATGGGTAATTCTTAATCATATTAAAGTAGATGAATGTAGTTGTTTATGGTGAACCGACACTTTGATTCTAATTTGTTTCCAATTACTATTAGTCTTTTTATCAACACCAATTATATAGATTTTATTTTGGATAATTTCTTTTGAAATCATCCATCTTCTTTGGCCTTGGATTTACTGATAATGTGAGACTAATCACACTTGTTCATATTTATTCTTTTGATGATTCATCATTTCATACTTTATCATACTTCTACTTCCATATGAGTGATCATACACTAATACTCATCTCTTTTATTATAGTGGTATTTATAATATAGTTAGGAATTCTTTATTACTTTCCTATTCAATATCCAATAGAGCATACTTATATTTATTTTTTCTTGATTAATGTGTCTTTAATAATTAATATATGTTTTATTTAATGGAATCATATTACTTATTCATCTTATATAATTTATTTCTTTATTTACATGAGAGGATCTATGAATAATCCATTATTTTCACTTCATACACCTCTTTTTAAATTACATCATCTTATTCTTTTGAATTAATAAATCTATTTTTTAATGTAATGGATTTTTTTATTTTTTTGTTTAAGAATTTTTCCTTTATCTTAATGAAATTTCATTCCATATGTTTATGGTTATCACATATAAAACACCCCCCATTTTTTCCATGATTTAGTGACCACATTTTATTTGATTTTACATGACCCTCCTTTCCAAAGGTATGAATTCACTGAGACTTTACCGACAATTATTTAAGTTGTATATTTATTGATAGGATATGAGTTTAGGCTCACACCATCCTTTTGGGGTGGAATTATTACCTACTTTGGGACTATCTTAAATATTTAAGACATATTTATGAATCATTCTCAAATACTAGGGAAAGACAAGTTAAAACCATTAAATATAGTAATAAAAAATTATTTTATGTGAATCACTATATATATTAGAGGTTCTACATTTTTATCTTATTTCTTAGTGATTACTTAGTGAAAATCCACACAATTGGACACTATATAGTTCATTAATTTTCAGAGAGGCTATTAGTGTTTTGGATTTGGTATCACACCCATGATAAGGGATTTATATATACCTTTATAAAGAGAATCATAACCCATGTAGTCCAATGAAACTTAACGAGACACACCAAACCTATAAAATTATGTGAGAATGGCCATTATAGTTCCTTTTAAGGTTATGTATCTATGAAAACATGAATTTCCTTTTATGGTCATGTTACCATGACCTATTTGAGTAGTTTGACATTATATATAATGAACTTCTAATATAAAGGAACTTGACAATGGTTGATGTGGGATATACACACGAGTGACCCTTTTTGGTTCATCCAGTTTTTTAGTAAATAAATAAGAGAGGGTATGGTTGGATTATTGGGAATATGTTGCACTAAGAAAGAATTGGATAAAAGGGAATATAGTCCATTGAGGAAAATTTTTCTCATAGAGAATATGTCCCATTATGGAAGAGTTGTATCCTGGAGAATATGTCATATTGAGGAAGTGTTGGTGCACTAGGAATATGTCTCGTGGAGGAAGAATTTTCTCATTGAGAATATAAACCATTGAGGATAGGATGAATCATGGTGAACATAGATCATTAAGGAAAGGTTTACAGGGGAATATAAATCAGAGAGGACAAGAACTTTGAGGAATATAGGTTTGTGAAGATATAATTTATAAGGAATATGGACTACTGAGGATGTGGTTTTTGATGTTGGGTCAAATCCTTAGAGAGGTTCCTTACATATCCTAGTTAATACGAATGAAAGTATATGTAGTTTGAGTTATATATTTTATGGTCATTTTATATAACCATAACATCAGTTTAAAATAAGATGACAAGGATGTATTCTATAAATTTTAATGTCATGTAGATAGGACTACAAGGAGAATGTTTCCTAAAAATGTTTTGAGTGGAATTTACACATTGGTGGCCCTATATGTTTCAACCTAGTAGATGAATGTGGTGAAGGTGATTTTTTGTATTACACTTAGTAAAATTCAAATTTGGATTTCTAACTATTGTATTTTGGAAACTATATGGGGAAATATGATTGGAATCATAGGAAATATAGTTCATTAAGGAGGCTTAAGGATTTAAACATGATAGAGGCTAAGGACATGTCTCTAGATCATTTATTGATAAAAGGTATCACCTAAGTTATCATCTCAATTAGATGATTGTTATGGGGTAGCCTGGATGAGAATTATAAACCTAGGGAAGTTCCACCAGTATCCTCATGAAAGTAACCCCCATTATCAAGGGAGTATATGATTTCCATTACCCTTATGGTCCTATCTATATGAGAGTAAACACCTGATAATTTATCTTATAGGAGTAATGATCAATCTTATTAATGGAATACATTATGAATAGGGTGAACGATGAAGTGAAAAAGATAGTCATGTATCTCAGAAGTTTGTAGAGGTTACACAAATAGATAGATTCCCAAGTAGGATACTTGGGAAAAGGTGTAACCCAGGTATATAGTCTGGGTGAAGGTAGTTCCTAGGTATATGTCCTGGGTTTAATAGGTGCCTATGCATAAGGACATGGGTGAATTGGTTCCTAATTATAGGGGTATATTTGAATTATTTTCCAAGAATAGGGACTTGGGAAAGGTTCCACCCTAATTGGTTACCTTTCCTTAGGCCTTACTCATCATATAATAAGTGATATTTTCTAATAATTTTAATTGTTTACAAATTTTAATAACCTAATTAACATTAATTTTCAAGTATTATCCCTAGATTTTGACTTATAATGTCACTTTAAGGGAGGAGGGAAAGCTTTGGATTGCAAAGCTCATGAAATGTTTTTTCTTCTATCAATGTTTCTAAAATGGGAACCCATGGGTTCTATTTGTTGAAAAATATGGGGATCAGTGTGGGTGAGGGTCAATAATTGAAGAAATTTCATGAACGTTCTAGGGAAAAGATGTTGGATATATAGGGTCACTTGCACAAGTGTGTTGAAAGAAGGGTTTGGTTATGCAAGTTCACTCTTGTGAGTGGACCTAAGGTTGGTATCTAGGCATGAAATCATTTCACGCAAAGGAGAGATGGAAACATGCACATGCAGACGAGGGTGTATGAGGAGGAATATTTAATGAGACTTGGTTGTTTTCTTTGAGGAATTGGTCACTATTATAGAATCTGTTCATTGGGAATTATATCAACCTAGATGAAGCCACCAACCATACCAAAAGAGATCACCAAAAAACACCATCCTTATAATTATATCTTATTAGAATAAAAAAGATATAATTAGGAGGTAAATTTTACTCTAACATAAACACTTCATGAAAGGAGAATCACATTCAAGTTGAAGGACTAAATAATTAGATATAGCTATAATAATCACTATGTGTTCTAGTAGCTAGGTTGAATGTTCACTAAAACTTACATATGGGGCATGCCAATATATGGGTGTGGGATGTGGAATCCTCTATAAATAGTAGAGGATCACTTCATTTTCACACCCTATGAAGAACTAAAATAAGTCTACAAATATTATCTCTATCCTTGATCAAGTACTTATCTTTAATCAAGGAAATCATGCCATATTTCGTTATTTACACCATAATTAGTAAATTAAGATAAGTATTATGAGATTAGAGAAACACCTCCACATGGTAAAATAGATTTTGCGTGAAGAAATCTAGGTTAAGCAACCTAGGTGAACTTTTTTACTTTGTCTTTTTGTTTACCCTATTGTATTCCTATTGGGTTCACATTTCTCCGGTATTTTCCATCTCTACTATTTCTTCAATCAACAAATGTTATTGAGATTTTACTTTTAAAAATAAGATGAAATAAACTAAAACACTATTCTAGTCATCAAATCTTATATATATATATATATATATATATCAATTTATTGATATAAGAAATTAGATGGGTATATGCCATCAAGTGAAAACCACTCATGTCATATATCACCCAAGTCATGTGAAAGCATCATTGAAACTATTCATAATCAGATTTTGTTCAACTATATGACCATGACCTTTTGATAGATATGGATATTTCAAGGCTCTATACTAATCTTTTAGATTATTTGGTCATGAGATAGACCCATTTTTTGAGTGAAAATATTTCTTTTAAATAGGTATATATCAATGAGGGGGAATTTACCTATAAATATATACTTCACTACTCCAAAGAAACCCGAAACAATCATTCCTATATATTATATCCCAAGACTCACAACTACTCTTTAATATTTCACTAGTTAACCATAGAAAAACTCTTATGATAGATAATGGATAGGGACCTTCATTATAAGGTGTTTTTAACACTAAGTTTAGGAATTCATATTGAATTAGATGTATATGTAATAGTTTTTAGGATTAGTTGATGGAATCAATGATTTATAAGTCACATGGATCTTTTAAGTATATATATAAAAGAATCCTAATTTGATATTAGAATTAATCAGACACAAGATCCCATAGAAAAATAAATTTTACCTGATGCATGGATAAGTTGGTATCAATTTGTGGGATGTATACAAAAATCTATGAGAAAATGATACCCAGAACTATGAATAATGGTTTCATACCCCATGAGGTTTTCCGAGGGAGATATTAGGGGTAGACCTTAATTTGACCAAGATCTATTGATTGAATCTACCAATTACTTAGGGAATGATCTCCACCTATGTGAAGATGTTGTCTTCTAAATATATATTAATTTTTTTTTATGTTTTTCAAGGAAATGGGCCAATATCATGGTTCCCCATGGGGTGCCCCATCATGTACACAAGGGTTAACCCAAGAACATATTATCCAGAGATAGAATAAGGAAAATATGAAAAGTGGTGTTATGATGTTAACCTAGTGTTCCCTCTCAAACTAAGATATCACTACCAAAAAACTGGGTTTTTGTAGCACCACCTTTTATCAACGCTAAAAAAAGCACTGATAAAGGGTACTTTTAACAATGCTAAAAAAGCACTATTAAAAGTGACCCTTTATCAGCGTTTTTTAGCGTAGTTAAAGGGGACCCCTTTATCAGTTATTTTTTTAGTAGCGCTGATAAAGGGGGGCTTTATTAGCACTTTTTCCTAGCACTGATAAAGTTTATATTTCAAAGAAAATATTTCATGAAAAATAATATATTGTTATATAATTATATTAATATTGATATATATAAATAATATATTTTTTAAATATGTTTTAGATAAGTATAAATAGACTATTATATTTAATATATAAGAAATTTAGTGAAAATTGCTTTAAAATATTTTAAAAATTATTTTTAATTAATAATTTTCTAATTATAATAAATTAATAATAATTTAATAACAATTTTAAGCCATAAAAAATCAATAATAATAATAATAAAAGATCTAAAATAAGTTAAAAATGTAACTCAAACATCAAACAGCCATAAATTTTGACCCAGGTGTCTGTTTGAGCTCTAAAACATATCAAATGGAAGCTTGTGATGATATATACATGCTAGTGACTGAAGGGAACCTTGTGTCGCATTTTTAAAGGCCCAAAAGGACTCTAAAATTGAGTTTTTATTCGAGATACACCGATTTTTTAACATTAAAATAGGTAGAACTTTTGATCTGGATGTCCTATAGGCCTATACCACATATCATATCGAATATTGTTTAATTTTATTCAATTTAATGGTTTTTTAGTTGAAACATACTTATGGATTAGATGTTATGGTTGTTTTAACATTCTATGGCTTTCCAAAGACACACACACACACACACATATATATATATATGTATCTATTCGTATATATATATATATGTGTGTGTGTGTGTGTTGTATATATGTATTTATTTATTTTATTTATTTATTTATAAACAATCATAAAAAACATATTTTATAAATATATATTAATATAAAAATAAAAATACGGATAAAAAATTATAACTAAATATATATAAATAAATAAATATAAATATAAATTAATATACGAATAAATATATATATACTAATATATGAGTAAATATATATGTATTAATATAACTAAATATATTTATATTAATATGAATCTATATTAATATTGGAAAAAATATAACAATATATATATATATTAATATATGAATATATATATATATATATTAATATATGAATAAATATATATGTATTAATATAACTAAATATATTAATATTAATATGAACCTATATCAATATACGAATAAATATAACTATATATATATAAATATATATTAATATATGAATATATATATATATATATATTAATATAACTAAATATATTTATATTAATCTGAATCTATATTAATATATGAATAAATATAACTATATATACAAATAGATATATCATTAAATATAGAAAAAAACTAAATAGATTAGTGGTAAAGGTGCAGGCATGCAAGGGGGGAGGTCTGGAGTTCAAGTTCAGGTGGAAGCAGGGAGGGGCACGCGAGCATGTGGGGGATGCGCGGGCAAGGGCAGCGCGTGAGAGACTGGGAGGGGGTCCACCTAACACTGATGGGGGGGGGGGGGGGGTCAAGCACTGTTAAAAGATACCCCCCGAATTATATGTTCTTATTTATTTATTTTTTATTTTTTTGACTTTTATCAGCACTTAAAAAAAGCGTTGATTAAAGGGGCCTTTATCAGTTCTTTTTTAAGCACTAATAAAAGTGACCCCCTTTATCTTTACCTCGATTAACATCGATTTTTTAGCACTGTTAATGCAATTTTTCTAGCACATAAAAAGACCATATTTGTAGTAGTGAATCCAAATTACTGATAATGTGGCTTATTAGTTACCAAATTTTTTGTTTTTACTCGTATAATTGGTTATGACCAAGAATATTCATGATAAAAGTCGAGCAAGAATAGGGGGGGGGGAATCAGACTAGCGGTACATGTATTGAAAAAGATACCCCAATGATTACTAAAAATACATAAAGGGACATCACTCTTTAAAATATCAAGGTTTATTTAAGGGATATATGGTATGATTGAGGCACACTTTAACATGTATGGGCTCCCTAGTGATGTTTAGATCATGATATGTATATTTCAACCATTTATCTAAGTTGTATTTTAAATCATGACATTATAATTAATGGGAATTAAGTATTTGAGACTCCTGAGCCTACATTTAGAGTTTAAATTTATACCCTATGAAAAATCTACCACTGGTACCATCATATATGATGGTAGTGATAACTAAAAAACACAATCATACAATATGGCTATGAGGGACATCATTATGGTATCCTACCTTTATTATTAAATCATTTGTGTGGCCTTCAAATTGTATAAATTTGTATATAAATTATAATTATTCTATAAAAAAGAATATAATCACTTGACATATGTATGTATGGATCATAAACTAATGTTGGTGTGAAAAATCTTGGCAATGATAAACCATGAGAACACCTATGCTGAGATTAAGCTTCCTTCCTTATCTGTGTTCATTTGTTTGGCACCCAGATTTTATCCATTATATACATAATCATACCCTAATAAGATATTGGTTAAAATCATCCACATAATCACTAATTCCTTGACCTTAGAGAAAGGGAAATGGTCTTTCAAGGATCCCTATAATAAGAGTATATCTATTAAAGCATATGGGATTTCAGATTCGCCTCTCCCATGAGCTTCTCGATAACATTTCATTAAAGAACCTACATGTATGGAGTTCAATCCATGACAATCCAAGTGAAAAAAGAAGAGTGACACCCCACTATGAGATTATAGACAAGAAAAATAACTAATGTTAAAATATATTGAGTCTTATTTAAGAATAGAAGGATTATTAGTTGATTTCTCTTCTGACTATGCATATACAAAGGCTTCTCATTTTGGGATAAGCCTTCCTTGGAAACATTCTTTGTAGACTTATGGGATTCACTTCAATGTGGTGTTTATATTCCTATAATTGGAAATTTTAGAAATACCTAGGAATTAAAATTCAATACCAATCTAAGAAAGGGTAAAAAATGTACTTGATAGCTAGAGATAATCATATTAGTGACCAAAAAGAAGAGTCTAACACACAAAATAAGTAAAAGAATTTATAAATTGAGCCACCACTAAAGGGATCATTAAGTAATTGATCGATGAGGATAGGTATGAAATTATTAAAATTAAATATATATTATGAAGTTATTATTTAATAATATCACCTTAAACATTCAAATATCTCATGAAATTATCCACATTATCTTTTTTTATAGAGAACGAGAGTCGCACATGCACCTATGGAATATTCAAAGTATACTGTGGGTGGAACCCTAATTAGTGTTGTGGGATTACCAAATCCATATGAATATGATATTTCATCTATTCAGAGGGATATATAAGAAGTTTATGGGATAAATTTACTCTCCACCTTCCTAGATTTCAGACCGTTCCCCTTAGAGGTGAGGCTGAATACCCCCACACTTGATTAAGCAATGGTGAAAAGTTAAGATATTGTTCAAGTATATTTTTATGGATAGAAGAGTTTATTACTTAATTCCATCCTATATTCATATTTTTACATGTTTGTGTATGTGTGTATATATATAAAAATAAATATACTAATGTCATGATTTTTTGATCAGATGATCTTCTTTCTTTGAAAGGGATCCTTATGAGGTATACCCATAGGATGTTAGAGGGAAAGATCAAAATATACTCTTGGATCTTACTATAAAGGTATATATACCTATGGTAGAGGGGATATCAAAATTAGAAACTCCAACCACCATTTAATTTGGAGGATATGATGATTCATGTATAATCATTATGTGAAAACATCACATTTTGTATCACCATATTGGCTTTATATTCAATGAAAGTGATTATTACACTCACTGGTTCCATGTTTATCATGAATGTTATCTCCCTCAATTATCAAATTATTTTATTATATGAAATTATAATTTTAAATTCTATCTCATGAAACTATATCTTACCAAAATATAGCTAGGTTTATCCCCCAATGGAATATTAGAGACATATCACTTCCCTAGGCAGATCAATCAATGACCCAAGAAATAATGAAAGAATATCCATTTAACCCACTTGAGGTGAATCATGGTAATCCAATTTTATGTTTATCTCATAAATATATACCTACCCCAATAACCAATGAGGTGAATTTCATTAGATAGGGTCAAGATCTACCACCTAAGCAAGTAATGTATGAGTTAAAAGATGCATTAGCCATGATAAATAATGAAGAAATGATAGTAAATAAAGTCCCTCTCATGATATGTGAGGAAGAATCCACCAAAGTAGATGATCATATGATTTTATTAGAGTATTTTTAAACTATTTAAAAGGATAATGCACCATAAAAATGGTTGAGTATCTATATCGACTTATGTTATTGACTTTGGTATTCCCTGATCGATTTATGCACTTACATGTCACATGTAGCATTACTGTTATAAGTATAGGATCCAGTCAAGGAGTTTTTCATCCCCAAAATCTAGATTATAGATACTATATAGTCTATAGTCATTCCCATTAAAAACACCCTAATGGGTAATGAACAGATGATCCATCGAAGTGATCTAATAGAAAAATATATTATAACATATGGATGTGAATTTGAGTTGGATCAAAAGTATTCTAACTTTTGATGTACCTCATAGAAACAAACATGGAAATATATTTGGAAGATGATCCAAAAAACCCCAATTAAGGATATGAATAATAAATTGTATTATCTTAACCATATTTTCATGATCCAAGTATATGGGGAATTAAATTATTAAAAAATACACATTACTATGATGGATATCTTCCATGGATTGGAATATGATAAAATTTATAAACTATGTATCATTTAAAAGGAGTTAATGAAACAAAATTATGGTCTTAAAGAGATTTAAAACTTTAAGGGACGTATTGTTATATGGAGGTGATATTATAGAAAAATAACCTGGTTGATGAGGGGACAAATCTAGTATATGAACTCCATTAATTTTGAGTAAAACCAAGGAGTAAATCACTGAATGCCAAATGTATCTTAAATATTATGAGAATGTGGAGGAAGATTATACTGAAAGGGTATAAACTTTTCTACCTTCTAAGGATGTTAAGGATATAAAGGTAGATACACTTTAACATAGCATTGATAAATCTATGAGATCAATGGATCAAATTAGAGCTCCAATGGAGCATAGTCTATATTTTAACATGACTAATAACTTTCTCGCCATTTTTTGAAATATAAATAAAGAATTTAATTAATATATATTCCAATTCTATGTTACTAAATGAATAATAAGATCTTTTATCTTATATTAAATCACAATCAAGACTTTGATTTATATCTCACCCCAATCATCAATCCATGATAACCTACGAAACTTATGAAGAGTAGTATTATGATGACTGAATCCGTATAAACATTGAATATGTATATAATGAGTGAATCATAATCCATAAATTCGTGAATAAATGATAAAATATTGATCGAATCATTATCTACAACACATATTCCCTCAGGTGTATATAGTCTGACTAAATATGGTGACATATATACCATCACCATAAGACATGATGAGTTTGTGAGATACAAGAATATTGAATTTGGTTTCCTTCTAATTGTTTGAACATAGATAGATATAGGTAGATTGAATATGGAGACATATGTACCATCACTATAAGTTAAGGTTATATCACTAAGATATGAGATATGGTTTCCTCCTATATATATACACTTTTTTGCATATAGGTAGGTAGGATATAGAGATATATGTACTATCACTATGAGATAAGGTTAGTTAGTTTGGATATGGGATATTTGAATGACTCAGCATGAAAAATATGATAAAGGAAGAATTCCTAATAAATATTAAAATATTCAAAAGGGATTAAGAACACTAAAATCAAATCTTTATACATTTTCACAAGCATATAAACCAATATACAATGAAAAAATGTATATTCTAAATGTTTCTCAAGTAATGGGACCTTGGGAATATTGAATTATTTTTTTATAGGTCGAAATGGTATACACTACAAGAGCTATGTATTTTCTTTTTATCCCTAACTTTTACTTAAGCTGTGAATGGATGGGGTTAATAATAAAGGACTCTAATTTATCTCAGGCTTCCCTTTATGGATTGTTAACCTAACAAGTTTTTTTTCCTTTAATTGTTTTTTCAAATTCTTGAATTTTTCCTAGGTTATGCAAGGTAAGATCCTAGGGAGATGATACTTGATTTTTTTTGAAGGATTCCCTTTGTGGGTTTTTATCTCAGAGAGTACTATGTATCTTTCATTAGTTAGTTTAAATTCTTACAATTCAATCCATTAAAACTATTGTTTAAGTTTAAAATAGCTTTGATAAAAATATGAGATAGTCTACCCAGAATAAAGGGTATATTTAACATAATAAGAACCATAAAGGGTTTAAATATATGATGTTACATCCTTTCTATGAATAAGGATAAAATATAAAAAAAATTATAACATCAAGGATAACTGAACCCTCTTTAATAATTATATTATATAATATGTAAATTATAACTTGAGACATTTGAATAGTGAGATTATAAAATGGAATAAGTATTCCAAGTATGACCATTGAATTTTTTTTAATAATGGGTTTCATTTCAATGTTTTTGGGGTGTATGGGGTTAGAGGACCTTCTAATTAGTATGAAATATGTCTCTAGTTGTAGATGAAAAATATAAGAGCATGAGTATCATTACTATGTCCAGATTTCCCCAAGACCCAAATTCCCTTATTAGTGATATTAATTAAAGGTTTTTAAATATTCAAAAACTTGTTTAATGTAGTAGATATAAAGGAAAAAAGGTATTAAAGAAGGTTTTTATCACTCTAAATTTTATGACACAATTTATTGAACACATTTTCATGGTGGAAGCATATAACATGGAATTACACATGTAAGAGAGAAGACAAAAAGTCTACTATAGATATTTCCTAGGTGAGTGGTTCCAATGAGAATAACCAAACTTTTTTATGGTGATGTGGGGGGACTTGAAATATTTTTTTTACATTTTTACCCTAACATTTTACTAAAAAATAATAGGCAATGTCTTATTAAGTGGATACTTGACTCTTTATCAGGTATCCCTTTATATATTTTAACCTAAAAATCCTTTGTGGGTATTTTATTTTTAGTTTAAGGGTATTTCAATTTAGGCTAATGAGGTATATTTATTTCGGTGCTAATTTAAATAATAAAGGATAGAGTTTAAGGATGTATGTATTTGTCCAATAATGATGGGAAAATATATATATAAAGGGTAAGGAAATACTCAAAGTGAATGGGAAACCAAAAATAATATAGAACATTTTGAAAATGGGATTATGAAATTTAATTTAATGGTTCTTTGAATCATTATGGGTGTGGCATGGAAATCTAAAGGTGGATTAATATATTATAATTATCTATCACCTTTAAACAAAGTGGGTAAAGATAATGTAAATCATAACTTGAGGTATCTAAATTAGGAAACTATGGAATAAGAAAATTATGCTGAAGAGGACTGCTGACTTCATTAAAATAATGGGTTCCACTGTAATGTTTTTGAGTTATCATGGGGATGTAGTATCTTCAACTTAGGATTTAATATGCCTCTTGTTGATAGTGATAAACATGGAAGCATAAATATTATTTCCAACTATAGGTGTCCCTTGAATATGAATGGACTTGTTACTGATAGTTGTAAAAGTTTTATGGTGATTAAAACACTCTAGGAATGAAGTGTGTTTTCTAAGAAGGGGATATTAAAAAAGTATGGTAGGAATTAATGTATTGATCCAACAAGGGTTGGGTTATTATGGACCATTGAAAAGGAGTGGAAATGAATAATTATTTGTGATTATATATGAATTATATGGTTTAAATATCACTATGTATCTTTTAATGATAGGAATCAATCCACACAAATTTCCAATGAAAGATAGACCATCCTATTATAGAGTCCCATATATAAGTCTCAATATAAAGTAAGAGTTCACAATGGTATGGGGGTTTTATGTTGAATGAATTTTCATCCATACCTAAGTTAGGGTAACCAGATGTCACTATGTATCCCTTGATAATAGGAATCAAGTGTTACATAGTTCTTGTAGGGTATCTATATATATCTATATCATGTGTAGGGGAACATGGGTGGATTCTCCCCAGTGAAAATATATTATAAGAAACATTATGTGAATGACTAAGAGCCTAATCATGATAAGTACAGACAACTAGAGTTATGGCTAGTGCCAACATAGGATGTCTGAGTGCCACTATATATCCTATAATGGTATGAATCAATCTATACATAGTTCTTGTATATAGATATATCCTCTCTAATATGTTTAAGGTCATGCAGGGTGGAGCAAATTTTGTTCAATTTAACATCATGAGAAAGGGACCCAAGTTCCTTGTACTTTAAGGTCATTTGATAAGGAACAAATTTCAAGCAGTTTAGAACCACGAATAGTGTATTTAGGCATTTTTCTGATTTCATTCACATAACGAGGTAATTTTTATTGTAATTAGTCTTAAAAATAGAACCAATAACCATAATATCACTATATACCATGAGATGATAGAAATAAATACACTCACAGTTCTTGAAACAAGTCACTCCATATAGATATTTCCCAAATATATGATAAAAATATATAGATCGGTGCTATAGTAAGAAATAAAGATGAAAATATGATGTTAATTAATAAATAACTCATTACCATAGTCGAACCAGGAATAGAAATTAATGTTTTAGTCGGTCCTAAGATAGGAGATCCAAGAATACTATGTATACTAAGGTAGTAGGAATCAAGCCTCACATAGTTCTGGTAATATTGGGGTATTTTTTTTTACTTCAGTATGGGATTGGGACCAGATGAGTCTTCACAATGGTACCCAGGGTAGGACCTAGGTCTCTTTATATATTGTGTTAGTGTATAGATGATGTAGAAAAAAAATACAAGAATTAAGAGATTATATACTTGGGGCGTTCAAATGGAAGTGAAATTTCTGGGATGGGTCTAGGATAAGTGATATAGATGTCACTATGCTTAAGGTTAAGATAGGAATCAAGATATATATAGTTCCTTTTTATGTGGCCTTAAAAACACATAGTTTTTCCACATCTTTTTACCTAATTTTTCATAATTTAATTAATTATTTAATCACTTTATACTAAATATTTGTAATTTTATATATTCATGGTTAATTTTGTTAATGAATCAATTTTTTTATAAATAATTATGCATTTTTAGTCTTTAGGTTAATAATTTTAATCTTACTTAACATAGTTTCATTAAAATATTTTAACTTTATTAATTAATTTTTTTAGTCATCATGCTAATTAATTAAGTAAATAATTTGTGTTTTAAATTAAAATAAAATAGTTCACTTTTTAATTTTATGTGATCAATTAGTTGTTCAATTAATTAATCTAGTGTTATATAACATTAAATATTTAATCTTATATATGCAGATAAATTATTAAGTCACTAAATACTAGTCGTAGTCTACCGGTTAGGTAGACTATGACTATCAGTAACCTATTGGGTCACCGATAATTTTCATTTTCACTTAATGCTACCCTGTAATTATTTATATAATTATTTTAATTTAAGTCTTTTATTAATTTAGTTTAACAATTATCCAGTTTATAATTTAAGTGTGGTCAATTAATAATTTTAATGTTTTAAAGGTTAATAAATATCATGTTTTAAATTTATGGTGTTTAGCGCTCTTTTCATTAATTATTTTCAATCTATTTATTTAGTTTACTTTAATTGATAATTTTAAGTTTTTTTAAAGGTTACTGTTAGTTCATTATTTTATACTAGCGGTGAACTCTCTATTTTAATTAAACTATCAGTGACCCTTTTTATTTTCACTCGCCAGTAACCTTAATTTTTATTTTTATCAGTAACCTCATGTTAGCTATCAGTGACCATTTTTTGTAATGGTGACCCTTGGTTCTACTGGTGACCTCTGCACCTCACAGTTAGACCACCCCGCTGTTTTTTTGTTGTTGTTTTTTTAATGCTAACATTATCCTTTATTTTTCTACTGGTAACCATAATTTATTTTTCTAATGGTGACCTTTTTTCCCTATTAGTAGTTTCTTTATTGTTCTGTCGGTGACCTGCTGATTTAAAGTAATGGTGGGATTTTAATTTTTTTAATGGTGACCCCCGACCCCTCACCTCACTAATACACTGATGTTTTTATTATTATAACAGTGACCCTTTGTTTTTCTGCACCTCACCGTTATAATTTCTCCCCTTCACCTCACAGTTACTCGACTCCCCTTTGCACTGCAACACCACATATTGTTTTATTTTTCACAGTTTCTTAATTTTTTCACTGTCTCAACGTAACTCGATCTCCTTGCCACCGTTTCCCTGTCATTTTACCACAGTTTCATTCTACAACACTACAAACCTACCACCATTTTTCATCTTTAAAAAACCATAACTCTAAGAAGAATACTTAGACATATACTCCACCACCAAAGACTCTGCCTCAGGACACGTAACACCTGCATTGCTGATTCTGATGAGGCCCTAGTCGCTAGTGAGTTGAGAGGTGCTCTCCCAAAGAGAATTTTGCAGCTAGTTTGAAGTCACTGCTGATCCAAACATGAGACGGTGCACCGTGCCAAAGGGAGTAGATTTCTACCACTTATGTTCGGATCTTATCAAATGGGAGTCCAAGGGCAGCGCCAGAGCCGAAGAGGGTCAAGCCGCTATAGGATTTGATCCACTTCTATCGGTCTGGAGAAGTGCTACTGAAGAAAGGTGGATATTGGAGCTTGCCAAAGCCGCCACTTTCCAAAGAGGGACACTTGCAGTGGTGCAACTATTGTAGTGGCTCAACCCTCTTCGGCTCTGGTGCGACCCTCAGAATCCCATGTGATAAGATCCGAAAAGTAGGGGTGAAAATCTACTCCTTTTGGTGCGGTGCACCGGATCGAGTTTGGATCAACAACAACTTCGAACTAGCAGCAAAATTCTCTTTTGGAGAGCACCTCTCAGCTCGCTGGTAACCAGGGCCTCATCGGAATCAGCGATGAAGGTGTTTCGTGGCTTGAGGCATAGTCTTTGGAGGTGGAGTATATGTCTAAGTATTCTTCATAGAGTTATGGGTTTTCAAGGATAAAAAACGGTGGTAGATTTTGTAGTGCTAGAGAATGAAACTATGGCAAAATGATAGGGAAACGTTGGCAAGGAGATCGAGTTACGGTGAGACTATGAAATAATGAAGAAACTGTGAAAAATAAAATAGTACATGGTGTTGCAGCGCAAAGGGGAGTCAGGTAATGGTGAGGTGAAGGGGGGAAATTATAACGCTAAGGTGCATAAAAACAAATGGTCACTATTATAATAAAAAAAACAGTGGTGTATCAGTGAGGTGCGGGGGCAGGGGTCACCGTTAGAAAAAATGAAAAACCCACTGTTACATTATATTAGCAGGTCACCGATATAATAATAAAGAAACAACTGATAAAGAAAAAAGGTCACCATTAGAAACATAAATTAAGGTTTCCGGTTGAAAAATAATGGTTAATGTTAGCTTTAAAAAAAAGCAGCAGGGTGGTCTAATAGTGTGGTGTAGAGGTCACCGATAGAACCAAGGGTCACCATTAAAAAAAATGGTCACTGATAGATAACATGAGGTTACTGATAAAAATAAAAATTAAGGTTACTGGCACAACAAAAATAAAAAATGGTCACTGATAGTTTAATTAAAATAGACAGGTCACCGCTAGTATAAAATAACGAACTAAAAGTAACCTTTAAAAAAATTTAAACTTAAATATTATAGTTAACTAAATAAATAGATTGAAAATAATTAATTAAAAGAGAGATAAACACCATAAATTTAAAACATGATATTTATTAACATTTAAAACATTAAAATTATTAATTTACAACACTTAAATTATAAACTGAATAATTGTTAAACTAAATTAATAAAATACTTAAATTAAAATAATTATATAAATAATTATAGGGTAGCAGCAAGTGAAAATTAAAAGTATCGGTGACCTAATAGGTTATCGATAGTCATATTCTACCTCACCGGTAGACTACGACTAATATTTGGTGACTTAATAATTTATCTACATATATAAGATTAAATATTTAATGTTATAAAACACTAGATTAATTAATTGAACAACTAATTGATCACATAAAATTAAAAAGTGAACTATTTTATTTTAATTTAGAACACAAATTATTTACTTAATTAATTAGTAGGATGACTAAATATATTAATTAATATAGTTAAAATATTTTAATGAAACTAAGTTAAGTAAGATTAAAATTATTAATCTAAAGACTAAAAATACATAATTAATTATAAAAAATTTATTCATTAACAAAATTAACAATGAAAATATAAAAGTACAAATATTTAGTAAAAAGTGATTAAGTAATTAATTATATTATTAAAAATTAGGTAAAAAGATGTGGAAAAACTATTTGTTTTTAAGCTCACATCAAATTCACCCACACTTAAACATTGTTTGTACTGAAACAATCCATGTCTTATTATCTTTGAAAAACAGTGAAGTTTTTATTATGATTAAGATCACACTGTAACATGTCTAGCACACAAAAACAGAGGACAAAAAATATCAGTAGACTTTTAGAAAATGAATTACTCATATGAATGATGCCTATAACAAATACTCAAGGGTAATTAAGAAAACAAAGACCATCCATAAAAGAAGATGTCATGCCTCATATGTGATACAACTTAGTGACTCACTTTAATCCAATCTCAGGTTCTAATTTCCAGAATGACAGGAGGTAAAATGTCAATGGAACTAAGACCTTAACCAAGGATCTTTGTACTTTGACAGAATCTTAGGTTCCAAAAATAATTAATTTTTTTTGTGAATCACCTCAATGATACAACCTAAATGACTCCCATATAAACCAATTGACCCCTTCTTCATTTGGAGTTCATCATTCCCCTAACCTTAATGAACTCATTTTTGACCCTAGAAACATTATTTTATTTTTTCCAAGCCATGTATCATTGTGCTAAGAACTATGCAATGCACTTATTCAAAGTTAACAGAGGGCTTATAGTAAATAGAAACGCACCCAACATCTTGGGTCTCAGAGACTCACCTTGGGATCCCACAAGCCCAAATTACTTCAGTTTCAAAATATTTATATCAAAAATAGTTTACATTTGTTCATTAAAGGAATTAATTTTAATAATAAAAAGATGAATGAGGACCCTAGAATTAGAATCAAACTTCTAGTTCCAAGGGTTATGATCATAACTCCACTAAAAGTTTACCCAAATCACTTTTAGAAGTAGTTATTAAACTAAATTTCCATAAAATAACTAAACAAGATCACTCAGAAATCATCCAAACTCATCAATTTCTGATTATAAGTAGTTTTTAATACCAGAAAGGAACTTTTCCTAAGGATAAACCCAATTGAGTACAATGTAAATCCTAAAATTGTGAAAGAATTTTTAAAAATGTTAACCATTTTTTAACAAATTTTTTAAGTTGCAGTGGGAATTGTTAAGATTTCAATAAATAAAATTTTAGAATAGTCAATAATTGACCCCCTCCGCCACACTTAAAACCTAAGTTTTTCCCCAAAGTTGACTTCTAAATATGTAGAAGAAAAATTTGACAATTAAAGTTCACAATAGATATTCAATAGAGCAGATTAATAACATGTAAAAAGGGTCTCAATGAAGTTCCAAAATTTAATTTTCCACAATAAAAAGCATAACAGCAGGTTAATTAACAAGTATATTCTTTAACATTGATGTCAGGCGACAAAGATTTACAATATAGCTCATGAAATATCATGTAATTTGCGGGAGGAAAATTAATTGGGGTGAAAGAAAGTTTATAAGAATTTATTCAATTATATATTCAATAAAGAAAACAAAGTTCATGCTAAACACCCCAACATTAATAATATTTAAAAGATCAGCAGCATGTACCCCCCCCCCCACACTTAGTTTCAATCAGTGAAAAGTTTTTGATAACAATGAAATTCAGTTTCTAGTAGTGAAGTACATGTAGATTTTTTTATTTACACAGTGACATACATCAAACTTTCATTCCAATACAAGCAAAAAAATTTAGTGAACAGAATTTTATTTTAAAGCCACAACATATAGAGAAGAATTTTGGTTATTAAAGACATGAATCATATTTTTTTTAAAGTAGTAAGGAGCAGAAAAAATGAAATAGAAACTAATGAATAGAATACTTCCCTGAATAGATTTTCCATTACTCCTCATCTTGTAAATTCCACTCCTTAAATGACCGAGCAACAACATCTTAGAAACACAGATCATGTAAACCAGGAAAAAATATCCAACAGAGCCAGAACATAAAAGTAGCATTTTATTCAAGGTTTTAAAGAAAACAATATAAATACAAAAAGAACCATGGGTTACCTCCCATGAAGAACTGAATTTAAAGTCTTCAGTTAGACTTTAGTTAGTCAAACTTTTTTATTTATTAACACAACAAAAACCATGGGTTTCCTACCATGCAATGTTAGGTTTAAAGCCCCCAGCCGGACTCAATTTCCGTATATATTTCTATCTATGATCATTTAATGGAAATGAATTATTAAAAATATGAACTTCACTATTATCTAAAGATTCAAAAATAGGATCAACCAATAAATTCTCATCTACAGTTACAAACAACATTCTCAAAAGTACTTTCAATGAAACAGTTACTAATATAATGTCCAGCCCATTTTGGGCACTAAAGACCACTTACTCAGCTCTAAAAATATTCAACATCTTCTTAAGAAAATCACCAATTTGTCCAGTAATACTAACATGGATTCACCCACACTTAGTGGTCAGATCGAACCCAGAATCAGAAGAAACAAAATCAACAAAATCATTAATATTTTCATCGAATATTCCCAACATAGCTTTCACAAAAGACAACTCAGAAAACTCTCTGAAGGAGTCTTATTCAGGTTCGAACAGGTGGTACCCAATGTCCATAGATGACTTAAATTATGTTAATAATTCATGTTCAGGTTGGAATTCATCACAAACCACATCAAAATGATCAAGAAAGAAAGTTCCCAGAAAATACACTTGCTCATAATGGGTAAAATTTAGTTTTTCATTAGGACTCAGAAAAGAACTTTCTCCAACTTTAGAAACCCATAGATAGTCGAATTCATAAGGAAAACATTCAAAAATAGGTTGAGAAACTTCAGGACAAGAATGTGACTCACTCTCTAGAATAGGTTCTAGGGAAAGACTTTTCTCATCCAGAGGAAGGAGTGGACAAAAATAGAATCTCAAAAAAAAGTTTCAATAGGCTGGGGAATCAAAATCTTTGTGACCTCAAGAGGAAAAGAATGATACTCAGATCGGAACTCAATTTTAAAACCTTGATTCTCAACAACATCTATCAAATAACAACCAACCATATGTTGAGGCTTTTCAAACACTAAAAACTCTTCCACATCATCAATGGATTAAAGAGTGAGTTTCTCTTGGACACATCTATGACAGCACCACCCGTAGAAAGGAAAGGTCTCCCTAAGATGATTAGGACTTCTTCATCACACTCCATATCTAAGATAAGTAAATCTGTGGGTAGTATTAGTTTTTCTACACTCACTAATAGATCGTCCACCCTACCCTAAGGGTGTATGAGTGACCTGTCAACAAGTTGAAGACAAAAATAAGTTGGTTTAAAGTCCCTAAATTCCAAACTTCTAAACAGGGAGTAAGGCATAAGATTGATGCTTGCCCCTAAGTCGCACAAACAATTAAGTTTCTCCCTTTCTCCAATTTTTCATTGAATAATAAAGCTACCAGGGTCCTTCAATTTTGGAGGCAACTTCTTTAAAAATATGGAACTACATTCCTCATTGAGATTAACTTTATCCAATTTCTTCCAATCATTTTTGTTTTTTAGAAACCTTTTGGTAAAACAAATATATGAAGGGATTTTATCTAAGGCTTCTAAAAATGTCATGTTGATACTAAAGTTTCAAATAATTTTATGAAACATCAAATAATCAGGTTCATTATTCTTCTTCACTCTTTCAGGGAAGGGAATGGGAGGGGCATAATTTTTAAAAAGAGGTTGATTATTATCCTTCTCCTCAATTCCATTGTTTCTATTTTCTTCATTAATTAATTCCCACTTAATTTTCCTCTATTCTTGAAATTTTATAGATGTAAATTAAATATTCTATTCTGGTTGAACAAAGCTTTCCAGATTCCCAGATGCTATTTCAAGAATATTTTTCTTTCTAGATTCAGTTTTTTTCATCAGTTTTAGTTTTCCTAGAGTAAATATTTACTTGTTCTTGGGTTTGAAGGCTAGATCGAGTGGTTACAACCATGATATTCTCTATTGGATTAATAATTGAAGTGTTTGTCAGCTTTACCTTTTATTTATCACCTTTATCCTTAGCCATTTGAATTATTTGGTGTTCTAAATTGTGAATCTTACCATCTGTTTCCTTCCTAAATGAACTGATTTCTCCCAAAACTTGTTTTAACAACCCCTTTAACTCCCCTTGAGAATTAGAAGATTCTCCCCCATATTTATTTGTGTTAAAAAATTTAGAGTGTGATTGGTATTTAGGGATAGTGGTCTATTTTATGACACCTTGTTCTTTCCAGGAAAAGTTTGGGTGATTTTGATAACTAGAAGTGTACTGATTGGAGTATTGATCATTTATCCCTTGGTTCCTAGTTATAAAATCCAAAAATTTGGCACTCTCATCAAACTGGACAGGGAGATCAAAATTAGGACAACATGTATGAGTGTGACCGAACATCCTACAATGATTACATTGCTCCCCTAGGACCCCATCACTAAAAACAGAAGCCTGAGGATTGTCTTCACCTCTATGGATTTCCCTCTTCCTAGAGCACTTTTGATGAGATTTTTGAGCAAGCTTGTCATACACAAGTTTCATCTCATCAGCAGTGGAGTCAAAAAAGTCACCCCCACAGAATTGATCAACTAAATTTTGGTTTTAAGGGGTGAGATCATTATAGAAGGTCTCCATGAGTAGATGGGGAGAAAACTGGTGATTGGGACTTTGTCTAAGGAGATGTCTAAACCAATCCCATGCCTCATGAAATAACTCTCCCACATCCTGAAGAAACCCATTAATTTTGTGCCTAATCTCAAAGGTGGTGTTCCTAGGATAGAATTTTGATAAAAAGGTAGTAAAAACATCTTCCCAAGTCTCAAACATTTCTTCATCTAAGTTATGGAACCAAGTCCTAGCCTTCCCCTTTAGACAAAATGGAAACATCCTCAATCTCAACTCCTCCTCACAAAGCTCTCTCAGAGGTAATTGTTTTATAGAACTATAGAACTCTCTAACAAACTAATGTGAATCCTCTCTTGAAAGACCATTGAATGATAGAAGTTGGGAAAGGTGAGACTGCTTAATTTCATAGTTCCTAGACCTAGGGGTCAACCTAATACAAGATGGGTTACTTGATAAAATTGGAATTTGAAATTCCCTAATTCTAGGTAACTAAAGGGCTGGAACTATGGGCTATGGCACATTCTTGTTCTGATCAAATATATTATCCTGATTTTCTGTTTCAATGTTTTTTAAGTAGCAGTTAAAGTTTTGTCCAGTTCATAGTTTGAAGGCTCTAATATAACAAATGAATTCTCTTGTGCTCATGAAAAGTGTAATAAAAATTAAAAAAACAAAACAATAGAACTAACCGATGTTTAGCAATACAGGAAACAATATCAATTCAGTAGTAAATGAAGCAGATTTTTTGTACACTTTTAATTTTTTTCAATTTTTTTGGTGTTTTTTTATGTTTTTTTAGAATTTTTAGAAAAATAATGGCTCGTGACTTCCCCAGAAATGACGCCAAAAACTTGACCTAAACCTTCATTAAAGCTGGTCAATGTTTAAAATTTATAATCCTACCAACTACAGTATATGTGGCACGGAGGGTCGAACCCACAGAGATAGAAAACTGGCCACTAATCTTCTAAAAAAACTTGGAAGCTCCACTATTATCTGCAGCATAGATAATTTTCCATTTTTTTCACTTTTTATATATTTATTTATAAGAAATGAAGTGAAAGAGTATTGTAAACATGTATTTAAACTAGATTGAGTCTAGAGACAGTTGTAAAACAAGATATAAAAGAGGTTTAGAACTCTAATAAAAGAACAATCTATTAAAACGCTTGGGGAGTAATCTCAATTCTACTGGTTTTGTTGGTATTCAAATTCACTTATAGGTTGTTTCAGATTACCACTGAAAAGAGTATGAATCCCTCCCTCACCAGGAGTTAAGTCACATAAGCCAACCAATCTAAGAGTTCACCACTCTGAAAATTAACCAATAGTGATTTTTTTTGAAAATTAACAGCATAACTAACTCACCGTAAGCCTTGAAGTTTTAAGAATCTATTATATTTTGAAAAGTTTTTCCCCAACTAGTCTCGACAACTAACTGTGAAATCTTGTGATTATGTTCTAGTGGTACAAGCAATTGGATGAACTCAGTATTGATCTCACTGATCATTACTGAATTCATTAAAATGATTAAGTGAAATAAGAATTAAAAAGTAATCAGTATAACTTAAATTTATCCCCGAACTAGAAACTTAGCTAGAAAACATGTATATTTTTAAAATTGTAATTCAAAATAGAAAAAATTCAATAATTTGGAAAGTGGCGGCTTCGGCGTGCCCTAATATCCACCTTTCTCAAGTATCACTTCTCTAGACCGATAGCAGCGGCACAAATCCTGTAGCAGCACGACCCTCTTCGGATCTGGCGCGGCCATCAGACTCCCATGTGATAAGATCTAAATAGCAGTGGCAGAAATCTACTCCCTTTGGTGCAGCACACCGGCTTGACTTTGGATCAGCAGTGACTTCGAACTAGCAGCAAAATTCTCCTTTGAAGAGCACCTCTCAGCTCGCCGGTGACCAGAGACTCATTAGAATCAGCGATGCATGTGTTATGTGTCTTGAGGCAGAGT
Source organism: Viscum album (assembly GCA_963277665.1). Lineage (NCBI taxonomy): Eukaryota > Viridiplantae > Streptophyta > Magnoliopsida > Santalales > Viscaceae > Viscum > Viscum album. Next base: position 56,253,606 of record OY728145.1, on the reverse strand, counting down.
CTTCAGTGGTGGAGTATATGTCTAAGTCTTCTTCTTAGAGTTATGGTTTTTCAAGGATGAAAAATGGTGGTAAAGTTTGTAGTGCTGGAGAATGAAACTATGTTAAAATGATAGGGAAATGGTGGCAAAGAGATCAAGTTATGGTGAGATAGTGAAAAAATGAAGAAACTGTGAAAAATAAAATAGTACATGGTGTTGTAGCGCAAAGGGGAGTTGGGTAACACTGAGGTGAAGGGGAGAAATTCTAATAGTGAGGTGCAGAAAAACAAAGGGTTACTTTTATAATAAAAAAACATTGGTGTATCAATGAGGTGTGGGGGTGGGGGTCACCTTTAGAAAAAATGAAAAGCCCACTGTTACTTTAAATTAGAAGATCACTGATAGAACAATAACAAAACTACCGATAGGGGAAAAAGGTCACCATTAGAAAAATAAATTAAGGTTACCAGTAGAAAAATAAAGGTTAATGTTAGCTTTCAAAAAAAGCATTGGGGTGGTCTAATAGTGAGGTGCGGAGGTCACCGGTACAACCAAGGGCCACCATTACAAAAAATGGTCACTGATAGCTAACATGAGGTTACCAATAAAAATAAAAATTAAGGTTACTGGAACAACAAAAATAAAAAGGGTCCCTTATAGTTTAATTAAAATAGATAGGTCACCGCTAGTATAAAATAATGAACTAATAGTAACCTTTAAAAAACATAAAATTAATAATTAAAGTTAACTAAATAAAAAGATTGAAAATAGTTAATTAAAATATTTCTAAACACCATAAATTTAAAACATGATATTTCTTAACCGTTAAAACAATAAAATTATTAATTGACAACACTTAAATTATAAACTAAGTAATTGTTAAACTAAATTAATAAAAGAATTAAATTAAAATATTTATATAAATAATTACAGGGTAGAATCAAGTGAAAATGAAAAGTATAGGTGACCCAATAGGTTACCTATAGTCATAGTCTACCTCACTGGTGGACTATAACTAATATTTAGTAACTTAATAATTTATCTGCATATATAAGATTAAATATTTAATGTTATATAACACTAGATTAATTAATTGAACAACTAATTGACCACATAAAATTAAAAAGTGAACTATTTTATTCTAATTTAAAACACAAATTATTTACTTAATTAACTAGTAGGATGACTAAACATATTAATTAATAAAGTTAAAATATTTTAATGAAACTAAGTTAAGTAAGATTAAAATTATTAATCTAAAGACTAAAAATACATAATTAATTATAAAAAAATTGATTTGTAAACAAAATTAAGTATGAAAATATAAAAGAACAAATATTTAGTATAAAGTGATTAAATAATTAATTCAATTAATAAAAATTAAGTAAAATGATGTGGCAAAACTATGTGTTTTTAAGGACACATCAAATTCACCCACACTTAAACATTGTTTGTCCTCAAAAAATCCATGTCTTATTATCTTTGAAAAACATTGAAGTTTTTATTATGATTAAGATCACACTATAACATGTCCAGCACTCAAAAACAGAGGACAAAACATAACAGCAGACTTTTAGAAAATGAATTACTCATATGAATCTTTCCTATAAAAAATACTCAAGGGTAATTAAGAAAAAAAATACCATCCATCAAAGAAGATATCAGGCATCATATGAGATACTACTTAGTGACTCACTTTAATACAATCTCAGGTTCTAATTTCAAGAATGACAGGAGGTAAAATGTGAATGGAACTAAGACCTTAACCAAGTAACTTTTTACTTTTACAGAATCTTAGGTTCCAAAAATAATTATTTTTTTTGTGAATCACCTCAGTGATACAACCTAAATGGCTCTCATATAAACCAATTGACCCCTTCTTTATTTGGAGTTCATCATTCCCCTCACCTTAATGAACAAATTTTTGACTCTAGACACTTTATTTTATTTTTCCAAAGCCATGTATAATTATGTTAAGAACTGTGCAATGCAATTATTCAAAGTGAATAGAGGGCTTATAGTAAACAGAAACACACCCAACATCTAGTGTCTCAAAGACTCACCGTGGGATCCCAGATGCCCAAATTACTCCAGTTTCAAAATATTTATATCAAAAATCATTTACATTGGTTCATTAAAGCAATTAATTTTAATAATAAAAATATGAATGAGGCCACTAGAATCAGAATCAAACTTCTAGTTCCAAGGGTTATGATCATAACTCCACTAAAAGGTTACCCAAATACCTTTCAGAAGTTGTTCCTAAACCAAATTTCCATCAAATCACTAAACAAGATCACTCAAAAATCATCCAAACTCATCAATTTCAGATTCTAAGAATTTCTTACTACCAGTAAGGAACTTTTCCAAAGGAAAACACCAATTGAGTACAGTGTAAAGCCTAAAATTGTGCAAGAATTTTGAAAACTTTTAACCATTTTATAACAAACATTTTGAGTTGTAGTGGGAATTGATGGGATTTCTATAAATCATAGTTTAGCATAGTCAATAATTTACCCCCTCTCCCACATTAAAACCCAACTTTTCCCCCAAAGTTGACTTCTAAATATGGAGAAGAACAATTGGACAATTAAAGTTCAAAACAAATTTTCAATAGAACAGATTAATGACATGTAAAAAGGGTCTCAATGAAGTTCAAAAATTTAATTTCCCATAATAAAAAACTTAACAGCAGGTTCATTAAAAATTATATGCATTAACATTGATATCCAGGGACCAAGATTTTAAATATAGATCAATAAATATCATGTAATTTGTGGGAGCACAATTAATTGGGGTGAAAGAAAGTTTATCAGAATTTATTCAGTTAGATATTCAATAAAGAAAATAAAGTTCATGCTAAACACCCCAACATTAATCAGATTTAAAAGATCAGTAACATGTACCCCCCATAGTTAGTTTCAAGAAGTGAAAATATTTTAATAACCATGAAATTCAATTTCCATTAGTGAAGTACATGCAGATTTTTTTATTTACATGGTGACATACATCAAACTTTCATTCCAATATAAGAAGAATTTTTTAGTGAGCCGAATTTTATTTTAAATCCACAACATATAGAGCATAATTTTTTTTATGAAAGACATGCATCTTATTTTTTAAAGTAGTAAGGAGCAGAAAAAACGAAATAGAAAATAATGAATAGAATACTTCCCTGAATAAATTTTAAATTACTCCTCAGCTTGGAAATTCCAATTCTTAAATGAAACAGTTGCAGCATCCTAGAAACATAGATCATGTAAACCAGGAACAAATATCGAACAGATACAGATCATAAAATCATAATTTTATTCAAGGTTTAAAAGAGAACAATATAAAGACAAAAAAATCATGGGTTGCCTCCCATGAAGCACTGAATTTAAAATCTTCAGTTAGAATTTATTTAGTAACATTTTTTTATTTATTAACACAACCAAAATCGTGGGTTGCCTCCCATGCAGTGCTAGGTTTAAATTCCCTAGCCGGACTCAATTTCTCAAGATATTTCTATCAATGACCATTTAATGGAAATGAGTTATTAATAATGTGAACTTTACTATTATCTAAAGATTCAAAAATAGGATCAACCAATACATTCTCATCTACAGTTCCAAACAACATTCTCAAAAGTACATTCAATGATAAGGTTGATAACATACCATCCAACCCATTTTGGCCCCTAAAGACCACTTCCTCGTCTCTAAAAATGTTCAACAACTTCTTAAGAAAAACACCAATTTTACCAGTAATACTGACATGGCTTCCCCCACACTTAGTGGTCTGCTCCAACCTGGAATTAGAAGAAAAAAAATCTACAAACTCTTCAGTATTTTCATCAAATATTCCTAGCACATCTTTCACAAAAGACAAATCAGAAAACTCTCAGAAGAAGGAGTCATAATCAGGTTCCAACAGGTGGTACCCAATGTCCACAGACGACTCAAATGATGTGAATCTTTCAAGTTCAGGTTGAAATTCATCACAAACAACATCAAACTGATCAAGAAAGAAAGTTCCTAGAAAATACACTTGCTCATAATGGGTAGAATTTATTTTTTCATTAGGACTCAGACCAGAACTTTCTCCAATTTTAGAAACCCTTAGACAATCGACTTCATAAGGAAAACATTCAAAAACAGGTTGAGACTGTTCAGGAAAAGAATGTGACTCACTCTCTAGAATGGGTTCTAGGGAAATCCTTTTCTCATCTAGAGGAAGGAGTGGGACATAAATAGAATCTTGAAGAAAAGTTTCAACAGGTTGGGGAATCAAAATCTATGTGACCTCAAGAGGAAAAGAACCATAATCAGCTCGAACCCCAATTTTAAAACATTGATTCTCAGCAACATCTATCAAATCACAACCAACCACATGTTGAGGATTTTCAAACACTAAAAACTCCTCCACATCATCAATGGATTGGAGAGTGAGTTTCCCCTTGGACACATCTATGGCAGCACCATCTGTAGTAAGGAAAGGTCTCCCTAATATGATTGAGACTTTTTCATCACACTCCATATCTATGATAAGGAAACTTGTGGGTAGTGTCAGTTTTACAACACTCATTAATAGATCATACACCCTCCCCAAAGGGTTTGTGAGTGACCTGTTAGCAAGTTAAAGACAAAGAGAAGTTGGTTTCAAGTCCCTAAGACCCAAAATTCTAAAAAGGGAGTAAGGCATATGATTTATTCTTTCCCCTAAGTCTTATAAAAACTTTTGTTTCTCACTTGCTCCAATTTTTCATTGAATAATAAATCTACCAGGACCCTTCAATTTTGGAGGAAACTTCTTTAACAAGATGGCACTACATTCCTCATTGAGATTAAATTTATCCAATTTCTTCCAATAGTTTTTTTAGAAACTTTTTGGTAAAAGAAATATATGAAGGGATTTTATCTAAGTCTTCTACAAATGGCATGTTGATAATAATGTTTCGAATAATTTTAAGAAACCTCAAAAAATTAGGTTCATTCTTCTTCTTCACTCTTTCAGGGAAGGGAATGGGAGGGGCATAATTTTTAAGAATAGGTTGATTATTCTCCTTCTCCTCAATTCCATTGTTTTTCTTTTCTTCTTTAATTAATTCCCACTTCATTTTCCTCATTTCTTGAACTTTTTCAGATTTTAATTCAATATTCTGTCTAGGTTGAACAAAGATGTCCACATTACCAGATTCTATTTCAAGCATATTTTTCTTTCTAGATTTATTTTTTCCATCAGTTTTAGTTTTACCAGAGTGAAGCTTTACTTGTTCTTGGTTTAGAAGGCCAGATCTAGTGGTTATAACAATGATATTCTCTCTTGGATTAAGAATTGAAGTGTTTGGCAGCTTTCCCTTTTCCTTATCACATTGATCATTATCCATTTAAAATATTTGATGTTCTAAATTTTGAATCTTATGATATTTTTCCTTCCTAAATGAACTGATTTCTCCCAAAACTTGTTGTAACATTCCCTTTAACTCCCCTTGAGAATTAGAATATTCACCCCATATTGATTTTAGTTAAAAAATTTAGAGTTTGATTGCTAGTTAGGAGTACTAGTATATTTTATGACACCTTGTTCTTCCCAGGAAAAGTTTGGGTAATTTTGATAACTAGAAGTGTACTGATTGTAGTATTGATCATTTATCCCTTGTTTCTTAGTTCTAAAATCAACATATTTGGAACTCTCATCAAATTGGACAGGGAGATCAAAATTAAGACAACATGTATGAGTGTGACCGAACATCCCACAATGATTAAATTGCTCCCTTAGGACCCTATCACTAACAACAAAAACCTAATGATCATCTTCAACTCTATGGATGACCCTATACCTAGAGCACTCATGCTGAGATTTTTGAGCAAGCTTGTCATACACAAGTTTCATCTCCTCAGTAGTGGAGTCAGAAAAGTCACCCCCACAAAATTGATCAACTAAATTTTGGTTGTAAGGGGTGAGAGCATTATAGAAGGTCTCCATGAGTATATGGGGAGGAAAATGGTGATTGGGACTTTATCTAAGGTAAATTATAAACCTATCCCTTTCCTCATGAAATAACTCTCCCTTGCCATGAAGAAACCCAGTAATTTTGTGCCTAATCTTAGAAGTGGTATTCCTAGGATAGAATATTGATAAAAATGCAGTAAAAACATCTTCCCAGGTCTCAAAAATTTCTTCATCTATGTTCTGGAACCAATTCCTAGCCTTCCCCTTCAAACAAAATGGAAACATCCTGAATCTCAACTCCTCCTCACAAATCTCTCTTAGAGTTAATTATTTTACAGAACTATAGAACTCTCTAATGAACTCAAGTGAATCCTCTCCTGGAAGACCATTGAATGAATGAAGTTGAGAAAGGTGAGACAACTTAATTTCATAGTTCCTAGACCTAGGGGTCAACCTAATACAATATGGGATACTTGATACAATTGGAATTTGAAATTACCTAAGTCTAGGTAACTTAAGGGCTAGAACTATGGGCTATGGAACATTCATGTTTTGATCAAGTATATTATCCTAATTTTCCATTTCAATGTATTTTAAGGAGCAGTTAAATGTTTGTCTAGTTCAAAGTTTGAAGGCTCTAATATAACAAATTAATTCTCTTGTGCGCATGAAAAGTGTAATAACAATTAAAAAAACATAACAGCAGAACTAACAGAAGTTTATCAATACACGAAATAGTAGAAATTCAGTAGTAAATGAAGCAGATTTTTTTTACAGTTTTAAATTTTTTCAAATTTTTGGTGTTTTTTTAGGTTTTTTTCTAGAATTTTTAGAAAAATAATGGGTCATTACTTCCCAGTAAACGGTGCCAAAAACTTTACCTAAACCATCATTGAAGTTAGTCAAAGTTTAAAATTTATAATCCTACTAACTATAGTATATGTGGCAAGCAAGGTCGAACCCACAAAGAAGGAAAATTGGCCACTAATCTTCTAAAAAAACATGGAATCTCCACTATTGTCAGCAACAGAGATAATTTTCCATTTTTTTCAATTTTAATATATTTATTTTTATGCAAATAAGTGAAAGATTATTATAAACATGTATTTAAACTAGATTGAGGCTAGAGATAGTTCTAAAACAAGATATAAAAGAGGTTTAGAACTCTGATAAAAGGACAATCTATTAAAACACTCAGGGAGTAATCTCCATTCTACTAGTTTTGTAGGTATTTCAATTCACTTATAGGTTGTTGTAGAGTACCATAGTAAAGAGTATGACTCACCTCCCTCTCCAGGAGTTAAGTCACATAATCCAACCAATTTAAGAGTTCGCCACTCTGAAAATTAATCAACTGTGATTTTTTTTGAAAATCAATAGTAAGAAAAACTCACCGTAAGTCTTGAAGTTTTAAGAATCTATTATCTTTTGAAAATTGTTTCCAAAACCAGTCTCGCCAACTGACTGTGAAATCGTGTGATTGTGTTCTAATATTATAAGAAATTGGATGAACTCGGTATTTATCTCACCGATCATTAATGAATTCATTAAAATGATTAAGTGAAATGAGAATTAAAAAGTAACCAGTAGAACTTCAGTATATCCCTGAACTAACAACTTATCTAGAAAACATGTATATTTTCAAAAAAGTAATTCAAAACATGAAAAATTAAATAATTTGGAAAGTGGTGGCTTTGGTGAGCACCAATAACCACCTTCCTCCAGTGGCACTTCTCCAGACCGATAACAGCAGCGCAAATCCTGTAGTGTCTTGACCCTCTTCAGCTCTGGCACAACCCTCGGACTCCCATGTGATAAGATCCGAATAGCAGTGGCAGAAATCTACTCCCTTTGGCATGGCGCACCGACTCGATTTTGGATCAACAACGACTTCAAAATAGTAGCAAAATTCTCCTTTGGCGAGAACCTCTCGGCTCTCCAGTGACCAGGGCCTCATCAGAATCAACGATGCAGGTGTTATGTGGCTTGAGGCAGAGTCTTTGGTGGAGGAGTATATGTCTAAGTCTTCTTCTTAGAGTTATGGTTTTTCAAGGATAAAAAATAGTGGAAGAGTTTGTAGTGGTGTAGAATGAAACTGTGACAAAATAATAGGGAAATGGTGGCAAAAATATCGAGTTACAGTGAGACAGTGAAACAATGAAGAAACTGTGAAAAATAAAATAGCACATGGTGTTGGAGTGCAGAGGGGAGTCGGGTAACGATGAGGTGAAAGGGAGAAATTCTAACGGTGAGGTGAAGAAAAATGAAGGGTCACTATTATAGTAAAAAACAACGGTGTATCAGTGAGGTGCAGGGGCGGGGGTCACCATTAGAAAAAAAATGAAAGGCCCACCGTTACTTTAAATCAGCAAGTCACCAATAGAACAATAAAGAAACTACCAATAGGGAAAAAAGGTCACCATTAGAAAAATAAATTAAGTTTACTTGTAGAAAAACAAAGTTTAATGTTAGCTTAAAAAAGCAGCGGGGTGGTCTAACAATGAGGTGTATAGGTCATCGGTAGAACCAAGGCACGCTGTTACAAAAAATGGTCATTGATAGCTAACATGAGGTTACCGATAAAAATAAAAATTAAGGTTACTGGCGCAGTGAAAATAAAAAGGTTCACTGATAATTTAATTAAAATAGACAGGTCACCGCTAGTATAAAATAATAAACTAACAGTAACCTTTAAAAAAACTTAAAATTAAAAATTAAAGTTAACTAAATAAAAATATTGACAATAATTAATTAAAAGAGTACTAAACACCATAAATTTAAAACATGATATTTGTTAAGCTTTAAAACATTAAAATTATTAATTGACAACACTTAAATTATAAACTAAATAATTGTTAATCTAAATTAATAAAAGACTTAAATTAAAAAAATTATATAAATAATTACAGGGTAGCAACAAGTGAAAATGAAAAGTATCCGTGAACCAATAGGTTACTGATAGTTATAGTCTACCTCACCAGTATACTATGACTAATATTTAGTGACTTAATAATTTATCTGCATATATAAGATTAAATATTTAACGTTATATAACACTAGATTATTTAATTGAACAACTAATTGATCTCATAAAATTAAAAAGCGAACTATTTTATTTTAATTTAAAAAATAAATTATTTACTTAATTAATTAGAAGGATGACTAAACATATTAATGAATAAAGTTAAAATATTTTAATGAAACTAAGTTAAGTAAGATTTAAAATTATTAATCTAAATACCAAAAATACATAATTAATTATAAAAATTTTATTCATTAACAAAATTAACTATGAAAATATAAAAGTACAAAAATTTAGTATAAAGTGATTAAATAATAAATTAAATTATTAAAAATTATGTAAAAGGATGTGGCAAAACTATGTGTTTTTAAGGCCACATCAAATTCCCACACACTTAAACATTTTTTGTCATAAAAAAATCCATGTATTATTATCTTTGAAAAACAGTGAAGTTTTTATTTTGATTAAGATCACACTGTAACATGTCCAACACTCAAAAACAGAGGACAAAACATAACAACAGACATTTAGAAAATGAATTATTCATATGAATCTTGCCTATAACAAATACTCCAAGGTAATTAAGAAAACAAAGACCATCCATCAAAGAAAATTTCATGCCTCATATGTGATACAACATAGTGAATCACTGAAATCCAATCTCAGGTTCTAATTTCAAGAATGTCAGGAGGTAAAATGTTAATGGAACTAAGACCTTTACCAAGGAACTTTATACTTTGACAGAATCTTAGGTTCCAAAAATAATTAATTTTTTTGTGAATCACCTCAATGATACAACCTAAATGATTCCCATATAAACCAATTGACCCCTTCTTAATTTGTATTTCATCATTCCCCTCACCTTAAATAACTCATTTTTGACCCTATACACTTTATTTTATTTTTTCCAAGCTGTAACGACCCGAAATTTTGAATAAATCTTGTTTCCTAATTTTGTGTGTTATTTTATTTTTGATACTCAATAAAACTGTTTCATTTGATGACATGAGTATAATTAAAATGAGACAGTTGGTTTTTGACTATTATATGATCGTTGGTCAATATGACCGCTGGAAACTAAATGTTTTGATTATTGTCTCTAAATACAAGTGATGATGGTTAATTAATATAGAAAGAAGATTCGATGGTCTCACCCAGTAGTCTTGGGCCGATTGAAGCCCATTTAACAGAACTTGGGAAGGAGGTAGCACCACTGGGATTTGCTTTGGACCAAACCCAAGTTGAAATTCATCATGTGAAGCTAGAACAGAATCGCCTTCGCGGGAAGTTCAAACTGATAGAAATTACTACTCGTGCGATGTTGGCCGAGCCTCCATCGGATTCTCTCACCTTAGCACACCTTACACTTAGGTCCTATACTGGTGTGATAATGGGCTATGTAAGGAGACCGTAACTGCCTTGTGAAATCCTTTATTTTAAATAAAAATTTTGATTTCTTCTTATGATGAAGTTTATGAATTTTCAAATGACCGGATAAATATAGTATGCATATTTTTGATTAATTTTAGAAAAAGGATATTTTAAAAATGTTTATGTAAACCTTAAATAATTAAAAATGTGTAATGATTTTCAAAAAATGGTCTTCTACAATTATGTTCAGTACGAAATTTAGATTCTAATAAGATCAACTTAAATTTTTATGAATAGTAAATTATGAATAGTGATTTTATGCTTAGGATTAGTAATGTGACCAAAGGGATTAGTAATTTCACTCAAAAAAAGTTTTAATATAATTTAGACACCTAGATTAAGTAATGTGATTCAATAAAATGGGTAAATAACGGTTTCATAAATTATTATTCAAGAATTATTTTTTTAGAGTGAATAGTGTTTTTTTATTAAAAATTAAATTAAAAATATTTAGAATATTATTTTTATAAAATGGATTTCATTTTTGAACTCAGAGCATCGATATTATGTTAAGGTAATTTTTGGGGTTTTTTCTGAAAAAAATGAATTTTCGGTGAATAGTGTATTTATTTAAAAATTAAATTAAAAATATTTAGAAAATTATTTTTATAAAATTGACTTCATTTTTTAAATCAGAGTATTGATATTTGGTTAAGGTGAAATTTTGGGATTTTTCGGAGAAAGTTTAATTTTCGATGAATAGTGAAAATACAGTTTTTAAGTTACGAGTGTTTAAGGACATCATTAAATGATTTATTAAGTATGTAATCAATATGGTCGACTTATGAATAGTAAGATAAGGTATGAGGTGTCCCAAGTGGCCAATACCATGGGCAAATACCATGGGCAAGCCCATGGTTTTGCCAAAACCACTAGTGAGGTGTCCCTTGGCCATTAATGCCTTGTCCCCTCACTTTCCATATAAATACCCACCCTTTCCTCCTTTAGTTTTCACTCCCAACTCTCCCCCAACAAAGCTCTGGTCTCATTACCTCCCAAGGAGTCCTCCCAAGGTGCCCCCAAGCCCTCAAGGTCCCAACCTTTGAGTTTTAAGAGTTACGTTTTAGGGTATGGGATCTGACCCCCTCTCTTTCTTTTCAAGTGATCTCTTTTATGTCATTTCTTTTATTCTCTATGTTCTTATGTTGGAGGATGTTATTTAATATTAATTATACTGTCCTTTGTATGTTCATATGATGAGATACCCCCTCTTACTCTCAGCATTTCATTTTCTGAAAGTTTAAGTGGCGCCGTTAGGCTGCCGAAATTTTTGTAACAGATTCTTTCACATTTCTCATTTTCAAGTTCTATTTTCTTGTCAAGTCTTTCAAGTTATTTTTTATTATGTTGGGGTATGATCTCTATATCTATCATACTTAAATCTTATGTTCATATGATGAGAGACCCCATTTGATCTCTTCATTTCAGTATTTTGAAGTTTTAAGTGGTGCCGTTAGGCTGCCGAATTTTTGAGTGGTTCTTTCACCCTTCTCGTTTTGAAGTTCTACTTTCATGTCATGTCTTTCAAGTTCCTTTTTATTATGTTGGGGTATGATCTCTATATCTATAATAATGATCTTTTATGTTAATATGATGAGAGAGCCTATTTAATCTCATCAATTCATTTTTTGAAGTTTAAGGGACGCCGTTTGGATGCCAAATTTTGATAAGAGAAATCTTATTTTTGTCTTCCTTTCATGTTCTTCATTTCATATGGTACATCTTTCAAATTTCATTACCATGTTCTTAAATAATTTATATTCTATTCCCCTCCTATTTTATGAATCATTTTTAGTGGATGACTCATGTCCCCTCTCTTTTCAATGTTTTCTAAAACCATGTATCATAGTCGTTATGCTGCATAGTTTTCGTCTCAAAATGCCTCCCTCTTTATCTCAAAATTATTTTATTTTATTAAGTGAATACTAAAAGATCTTATTTCTATAAGTGTATTAACGTATATATCAAAATGTTCTATTTTAAATTATGGGATTTACATAAATGAAACCCGCTTTCCCTTTTTCGTGGGTTTAAGGTGACATAAAGATCATGTCTTTAAAGCAATTTTTAAAACGTTATGATTATGAAATGAAACCCATTTATTTTATGCTATATGGGTTGTTTATGAAATGATTGATGATGATATATGTGTCTCACTTGATAATAATGACATTTCAAGGGTGCTCCCAGATAGTGCTCCAATGCATTGGGTAAAGACTTAATCTCTAGAGATGACTTTTTAGACTGATACCTTGGTGAATAACCTTGGTAATTTTTAATGACACCTTGGGGATGAACCTTGGTGAAACGAAATGATTGTCAATATTAAATGTTTTAGCCACATATTCAAGTTATGAAAAATGTTATTTTTATTATGATATGCCTCACAATTTCTTTCTCATGCCTTAAAGTTCTTTTTCATGACATTGTTGATGTATCCCATGTTCACATGTTAAATGTTTCCCCTTGTTTCCCTTACTGGGCCTTCTGCTCACCGTTTCTTTTGATGTATGTCCCCAGGTTATGAGATGCAGTAATGAACCTAGGATGAATACAAGGAGAAGTATTTCAAGTGTTTAAGAAGAATGTTTTATGTTTTCATGTTTTAAGTTCCTGGTTTCCAAGACACTAAACCTTAAAGATCCTCAGTTTTGTAAAATGTAATGGAAGTTTATGTGATAAAAAGGCGGGATGCTATAGTTAGTATCAAAGGATGGTTTAGTTATTTGGGGAAATTAGGATATTAAAACTTTAGTAAGAAGCCTATAGAAAAGTTTAGATATAGGAAATATTCCTGGTATTTTGGTGAGTAGTGAGTTAGGGGTTTCCAAGAAAATACATCCCTTTCTGGATACGAGAAGGTAGAGGTGCCTCTGGCATAGATGTACATAGGGGTAAAACTCGAAAACACAGCTTTGAGCTAGACTCGAACGGGAACTGGTACACGACAATGGGCCTTGCTGCACTCTTGGTTACGAAACTCCTGGGGGATATGCTTTGGTAAATTCATAAGCTTAGTATGAACCATTATTAAAGGAACAAAGATAAAATAAAATAAGGATTCACCTAAGAATATATGATCATGGTTAACCTAGATTGGAGCCTAGGGGATCACAAATTTGGGTATACGTTTCTTCTACAAGTTTATCCTTTATGATTTAAGTTTCATTTTCATGATTATTGGCTAAGTATTTAAGCCCCCTAATTATACGTTCTTTTCTTAGTTAATGGCGGGAAATGGAAGAGCATGTCCCAACAACCAATGTGATAGGAAATGTGATGATTTCCCTATTGATATGACAGAGATGAAAAGAGATAAAGTTTAACATATTGTGATTATGCCAAACCAACTATCAAAAATCACAATTAATAATTGGCACCTGTTGAATGCCCAAATTTGTCAACAAAGAAGAAGATGGAGTCTCTAGGAGGTTCATCTGATAAATTTGATAATGGAAAGAAGACCCAATTTCATTTCTGCAAAAAGTGTGGAAAGGCGCACCAAGGAGAATGTCACAAAGGAACCGGGAGGTGTTTTAAGTGTGGGAAGATAGGGCATAAATTATCCAATTACTTTAAAAAAATGGATAATGTGATGAATGGAGATAAGGTTCGATCTAATGTACCTTATACATTTCGATGTCGTAAATGTGGATAAGTTAGAAATTATCCAAGGCAATGCTCTCTTGGAATGGGTGAGAAGCATTATGAGCATCAACAATCTTCAAGGACAAGGGAACAATGCAAGTCCTATGCTGAGATGGATCATGATGACTGAAGTACATGTAACTTCTTCGCAATAATTTTCTATGTCATGTTGTATTTTAGTTCGTGCTCTATGAGCATATCTTTTGTGTTTTATAATATCATCAAGTCACTACCTAAGATGATTTTATATCATTAAAGAAAACATCCATTATTATGTACCACATGTTGATGTAGTGAAGCTGTTCTTCTTAAAAAAAGGTGATTAGGGGATTAAAAGATGATTATAATTTTGGAAGACGTTCACTATTTTGGGAACCCTATTTGATCGAGATAAATAGATTACTACGGTATTTTATTTGGGGATTAAAGGTTGACATATATTTTGAAGAATAGATGAATTTAAGGTGAACTTATGGTATTATAGGTTACTTATGGAAATGATTAACCTATATTGGGGAAAATGTTACTAGGTTAGTTACTTTTGTTATAAGATGATAAGAGTGGTTGGTGTTGTTTGGAGATGAACGATAAAGTCTATCTTGGAAGACTATGTTATCAAATCCTTCTTTTATTTGGGTTTAAATCTTACTTTGGGTTATTTTGAATAATTTTAAGGATAGTTATCTATAGAATGGTCTTTGATAAACTTTGGGTAGTACCGTGGAACTTTGAAGATTTTAAGTAGTTTCCCTTCCTATGGGGTTATTTCTTTTTGAAGAGTTGTTTTATCTTAACCTTTTTTTGGGATAATGTATAAAGATATAAGAAATTGATAGTTAATCTTTTGTGGATTACATGACTCTCAAGAAGATGATTCTTGTGTTTTGATGAGACCAAGTAGTTTTGAATGCTCATCATTTGGAGAAAAGAATAGTTTTGGTAGGGACTTATTAAAGGATGAAACTCTACTTGAAGGTAGGTATATTTTCTTATGCTTTTGTTCAATGTAGTAAATGAATTCCTCAAAATAATGAAAAGGAACGTAAAACAGAAACGTTTTTGGTTTACGTTTCCTACTAGGTAATCAAAGACCGTTTACACACATCGTAAGTTTGGGATTTTCTTATGGTTAACTTTCTCCTAATCATGTTTTCTATCACTCTCTCCCAGAACTTGACCCTTTGTTTTTTCTTCCATATCCATGTTTTCTTCCATGGAATCCTAGTATGGGTTAACTCAGGTGACCTTTGTACTTCCCTTTCTTTCTTTTAAAGTAATAGTTTTTCTGACTCCTTTTTCAACGTGGGACTTTCAATGAAATTTCAAAACCCAATTTTAAAAAATTGTGAGCACTCAATTTCTTAATGGGGGAAGATTGTAACGACCCGAAATTTTGAATAAATCTTGTTTCCTAATTTTGTGTGTTATTTTATTTTTGATACTCAACAAAACTGTTTCATTTGATAACAAGAGTATAATTAAAATGATACTGTTGGGTTTTGACTGTTATATGATCGTTGGTCAATATGACTGCTGGAAACTAAATGTTTTGATTATTGTCTCTAAATACAAGTGATCATGGTTAATTAATATATAAAAAAGATTCGATGGTCTCACCCAATAGTCTTGGGCCGATCGAAGCCCATATGACAGAACATGGGAAGGAGGTAGCACCATTGGGCTTTGCTCTGGACCAAACCCAAGCTGAACTTCATCGTGTGTAGCTAGAATGGAATCGCCTTCGCGAGAAGTTCAAACTGATATAAATTACTACTCGTGCGATGTTGGCCAAGCCTCCCTCGGATTCTCTCACCTTAGCACACCTTACACTTAGGTCCTATGCTAGTGTGATAAGGGTCTATGTAAGGAGACCGTAACTGCCTTTTGAAATCCTTTGTTTTAAATAAAAATTTTGATTTCTTCTTATGATGAAGTTTATGAATTTTCAAATGACCGGATAAATATAGTATGCATATTTTTGATGAATTTTAGAAAAAGTATATTTTAAAAATGTTTATGTAAACCTTAAATAATGAAAAATGTGTAATGATTTTCAAGAAATGGTCTTCTACAATTATGTTCAGTACGAAATTTAGATTCTAATAAGATCAACTTAATTTTTGACGAATAGTAAATTATGAATAGTGATTTTATGCTTAGGATTAGTAATGTGACCAAACTTATTAGTAATTTCGCTCAAAGAAAGTTTTAATATAATTTAGACACCTAGATTAAGTAATGTGATTCAATAAAATGGGTATATAACGGTTTCATAAATTATTATTCAAGTATTAGTTTTTTCGAGGGAATAGTGTTTTTTGATTAAAAATTAAATTAAAAATATTTAGAAAATTATTTTTATAAAATGGATTTCATTTTTGAACTCAGAGCATCGATATTATGTTAAGGTAATTTTTGGGTTTTTTCTGAAAAAATGGATTTTCAGTGAATAGTGTATTTATTTAAAAATTAAATTACAAATATTTAGAAAATTATTTTTATAAAATGGACTTCATTTTTGAAATCAGAGCATTGATATTTGGTTAGGGGAAATTTTGGGATTTTTCGGAGAAAGTTGAATTTTTGATGAATAGTTAAAATACAGTTTTTAAGTTATGGGTGTTTAATGACATCATTAAATTATGTATTAAGTATGTAATCAATATGGTCGACTTATGAATAGTAAGATAAGGTATGAGGTGTCCCAAGTGGCCAATACCATGGGAAAATACCATGGGCAATCCCATGGTTTTTCCAAAACCAGTAGTGAGGTGTCCCTTGGCCATTAATGCCTTGTCCCCTCACTTTCCCTATAAATACCCACCCTTTCCTCCTTTATTTTTCACTCCCAACTCTTCCCCAACAAAGCTCTGGTCTCATTACCTCCAAAAGAGTCCTCCCAAGGTTCCCCCAAGCCCTCAAGGTCCCAACCTTTGAGTTTTAAGAGTTATGTTTTAAGGTAAGGGATTTGACCCCCTCTCTTTCTTTTCAAGTGATCTCTTTTATGTCATTTCTTTTATGCTCCATGTTCTTATGTTAGAGGATGTTCTTTTATATTCATTATAATGTCCTTTTTATGTTCATATGATGAGATACCCCCTCTTACTCTAGGAATTTAATTTTATGAAAGTTTAAGTGGCGTCGTTAGGCTGCCGAAATTTTTGTAATGGATTCTTTCACCTTTCTCATTTTCAAGTTCTGTTTTCTTGTCAAGTCTTTAAAGTTCTTTTTTATTATGTTGGGGTATGATCTCTATATCTATCATACTGAACTCTTATTTTCATATGATGAGAGACCCCATTTGATCTCTTCAATTCAGTATTTTGAAGTTTTAAGTGGTGTCGTTAGACTGCCGAATTTTTAAGTGGTTCTTTCACCCTTCTCATTTTGAAGTTCTACTTTCATGTCATGTCTTTCAAGTTCCTTTTTATTATGTTGGAGTATGATATCTATATTTATCATACTTATCTTTTATGTTAATATTATGAGAGACCCTATTTGATCTCATCAATTCATTTTCTGAAGTTTAAGTGACGCCGTTAGGCTGCCAAATTTTGATAAGAGAAATCTTATTTTTGTCTTCCTTTCATATTCTTCATTTCATATGGTACATCTTTCAAATTTAATTACCATGTTCTTAAATACATTATATTATGTTCCCCTCCTGTTTTATGAATCATTTTTAGTGGATGACCCATGTCCCCTCTCTTTTCAATGTTTTCTAAAACCATGTATCATAGCTGTTATGATGCATAGTTTTCGTCTCAAAATGCCTCCCTCTTTATCTCAAAATTATTTTATGTTATTAAGTTAATACTGAAAGATCTTATTTCTACAAGGGTATTCACATATATATCAAAATGTTCTATTTTAAATTCTTGGATTTACATACATGAAACCTGCTTTCCCTTTTTCGTGGGTTTAAAGTGACATAAAGATCATGTCTTTAAAGCAATTTTTAAAACCTTATGATTATGAAATGAAACCCATTTATTTTATGCTATATGGGTTGTTTATGAAATTATTGATGATGATATATGTGGTCACATGATAATAAAGACATGTCAAGGGTGTGCCCAGATATCGCTCCAATGCATTGGGTAAAGACTTAATCTCTAGAGATGACTTTTTAGACTGATACCTTGGTGAATAACCTTGGTAATTTTTAATGACACCTTGGGGATGGACCTTGGTGAAACGAAATGATTGTCAATATTAAATGTTGTAGCCACATCTTCAAGTTATGAAAAATGTTATTTTTATTATGATATGCCTCACGATTTCTTTCTCATGCCTTAAAGTTCTTTTTCATGACATTGTTGATGTATCCCATGTTCACATGTTAAATGTTTCCCCTTGTTTCCCTTACTGGGCCTTCTGCTCACCATTTATTTTGATGTATTTCTCCCGGTTATGAGATGCAGTAATGAACCTAGGATGAACATGAGGAGAAGTATTTCAAGTGTTTAATAAAAATGTTTTATGTTTTCATGTTTTAAGTTCCTGGTTTCCAAGACACTAAACCTTAAAGATCCTCGGTTTTGTAAAATGTAATGAAAGTTTATGTGATAAAAAGGCAGGATGCTATAAAAGCCAAGTATCATTGTGCTATGCACTGTTCAATGCACTTATTCAAAGTGAATAGAGGGATTACTGTTTACAGAAATTCAACTAGCATCTAGGGTCTCAAAGACTCACCGTGGGATCCCAGATGCCCAAATTACCCCAGTTTCAAAAGATTTATATCCAAAAGTCATTTAAATTGGTTCATTAAAGAAATTACTTTTAATAATAAAAATATGAATGAGGCCCCTAAAATCAGAATCAAACTTCCAGTTTCAAGGGTTATGATCATAACTCCACTAAAATGTTACCGAAATCACTTTCAAAAGTAGTTCCTAAACCACATTTCCGTCAAATCAATAAACAAGATCACTCAGCAATCATCCAAACACATCAATTTCAGATTCTAAGCAGTTCTTACTACCTTAAAGGAACTTTCCCTAAAGAAAAACCCAATTGTGTATAGTGTAAAGCCTAAAACTGTGCAAGAATTTTGAAAAATTTTAACAATTTTTTAACAAAAATTTTGAGTTTCACTGGGAATTGATTGGATTTAAATAAGTTATCGGTTTGGAGAAGTGCTAATAGAGTAAGGTGGATATTGGAGCTCGCGGAAGCCACCACTTGCCAAAGTGGGCCACTTGCGGCGAGCAAATACGCAACCAGTGCGCGATGATCTTTGTCCGCGCCGGGGCCGGTACTGAATTGAGGATACCACTACTGAGAAGGTGCCGAGACTTGTTGCTTAGAGAAGAAGAGGTTGTTGCTCCCCTGGTTGTGGCACCAAAGAGGATTCCCTCCCCTAGGGTTCCGTCGAAATAAGGGAGGGAGAGAAAAAAAATCCAAAAAATAATAATAAAAAGTTAACATAAATTAAAAACTCAAACTTAAATAAATGTATAAGATAAAATATTAATAGAACTTCAATATTAAATATTAATAATTGTTAATTCAATCTGTTGATAAAATAAAATACTAATAAAATACTAATTAAATTATAGTTAAACTAAACTAGATAATTTAAAATGTTAATAATGAAAACTTTCAAAATAATAATAGAATTTATGTTTATAGTTTACTTTAGTGATGTTAAGTAATTAAAAAAATAAAAATAACTTATAAACAATTTAACATCAAAATTAATAATTAATAAAACTTCTTATTTTTAATAATAACTATAACTCTTTTATTAACAAATTCATTCAACTTATAATACGTAATTTATCATGAATTTTCTTTTATAAATTTTATTTCATTATAGTTAACAGAAATATAATTAATAAATGTTATTAATGCTAATAAAATAATTTATTTAAATACTTTACTTAAAAGTTTCTTAATTATTTTAAAAAGAGTTATTAATAAACTAATTTCTTAAACTATAATTCTTTATTTATTTAGAGTTTCAACTTTTTTGTTTGTTTTTCTTATGCAGGTTCATTCAAGAGGTATGGACACGTCCAAGTGCTTCCAAATAACTCATATGGAGTTAGTTACGTGAGAAAAACTATTGTGACATGACATTCACGAAAAAATGCACGTTGTGCAGTGCTTTTGTGAAGGGTTTTCAAAGTCGGTGGAAGCTGTTTGGTGACGGGAACAGAAGACAGTAGCTACTTAAAGGAGATAAAGTATCAGAAAAGGGAGTGGGGAATTCACACGTTGAGAAAACAATTAGAGATCCGAGATCTTCTCTCTCATCAGGAGTATAGGGAGTCCGGAGGGTGACTCTAGAACCTCAACCTGGAGCTGGGGAAGCATAGGAGCAGAGTATCTTCGGGGAGTTTGGCTTCTCTAGTTTTTGAAATTTTACACTCTGTTTAGCATGTATTCAATTACTGTTTTGAAAATATACATGTTTTCTAGCTATGTTACTAGTTCAAGGATATATTGAAGTTCTACTGGTTACTTTTTAATTCTCATTTCACTTATTAATTTTAATAATTCAGTAATGATCAACAAGATCAATAACGAGTTCATCCAATTGCTTGTAACACTAGAACATAATCACCAAGTTTCATAGTCAGTTGGTGAGACCGGTTGTGGAAACACTTTTCAAAAGATAATAGATTCTTAAAACTGCAAGACTTACGGTGAGTTTGTCTTGCAGTTAATTTTCAAACAAATTCACAGTTGATTAATTTTAAGAGTGGAAAACTCTTAAATTGGCTGTCTTATGTGACTTAACTCCTAGTGAGGGAGGTGAGTCATACTCTTTAATGTGGTACTCTGCAACAACCTATAAGTGAATTTTAATACCTACAAAACCAATAGAATAGAGATTACTCCCTGAGTGTTTTAATAGATTTCCCTTTTATTAGAGTTATAAACCTCTTCTATCTCTTATTTTACAACTGTCTATAGACTCAATATAGTTTAAATAAATGTTTACAATACTCTGTCACTTAATTTCTTCTAAATAAATATATAAAAAGAGAAAAAATGGAAAATCCTCTCCGCTGCTGACAATAGTGGAGCTTCCAAGTTTTTTTAGAAGATTAGTGGCCAATTTTCGTTCTCTGGGGGTTCGACCCTGCTTTCCACATATATTGTAGTTAGTAGGATTATAAATTTTAAACTTTGACTGGCTTCAATGATGGTTTAGGTCACCTATAATTGGGAAGTTTTAGTCATAGTTTAGGTGAACCATGAAATTAGGGTCGGATAGTTTATTCGTATCCATTGTATCCTTAAGAAAATAAATACACTTATGTAGACCGAGCTTTAAAATAGGAAAATTTTATGTCAACATTTTTCAGTGGATAAATAGTCATAAGTTGTGGTCTCTTATTTAAATTTGGTGTGTATTAAATAGAGTAATTTATCATATTATGTCACTCTCTAGGAAGTTTAAGGTCTTTTTGGGTGGACCATATGTCTTACATTATTACATCATGTGTCAAGGACTTTATGTCACGTGGTATAACATTATGTAATAAAGACATTTACATGGATATATTTTTTGTAGATATAGATAATGTATACAAATTAAATGGTTTCATTTTAGTAGTGTCATTAGAGTAAACTCAACATGAATTTGTTAAGTCTCATACACTAAGATGAAGTGAAATATGATGAAATGAGAATTACATCTAGGTCCAAAATATACAGTAAAAATATCACTACATATCCTAAAATGAAAATAATCAAGACACACATAGTTCTTGAAATATGGGATCATTTTAACTCAGTGTAGGTCAATGAATGGTGGAAACCACACATTGATAACTCTTACATGAATCTGGATATCATGTAATGGAAATAAATCTCACAAGAAGACCATATTGATTATCGTGGGAGGTCATGTATGATTGACCACAGGCCATGCATTTTTTATATCACATAAATAGTACCATGATGTACTCACTTTTAAGGTCATATAATGAGGATTTACTCCAAGTAGTTTTTAGTCATGTATAATGGACTTTATTACATGCAGTTTAACATTATTTTACTAAGATTAAAGTGTTAAGTAGTTTAAGATCATATAGAAATGACCTATGTTTCATGAATTTTATAATCTTAAATCATGGAATTTTATTAACCTATCATGAAATTGTGAGAATTATTTCTTAATATAGCTTTCTTTGTTGGATGAAATGATATTACTCTATCTATTAGGATTAAGAAATAGGATTCATTAGAGCCTAACTTATTTATGGTGTATGGTCCTTCCCATTTTGGTTTCATTTATGAGTATTTATTCTCGTATAATACGGGAGTTTTTATAAAAAACATTATTTAACGTATAAAAATGTGTAGAGGTGTAACTTCTATTTAAATTATTTCATGAATTGATTATGATTAATCTACAGGTTATGTTGTTTGTGCTCCATTTTCTCCTTAAGTGGATCAAATTCATCTAGCCATATATAGGACTACTCAAATTCAGATATTTTATTTTAGATATAAATGAAAAGTGACGGTATTGGGACCTTAATTAGAATTACTACCTCTACCCTATATATAAGATAATATAGGGTTACATATGTGGTAGTAGGGTTGTGGTGAGATAATTCTATAGAGAATACAAGAGTTTTTCAAGACAAGTTTTCTTGCCTATGTCCTCCATGTTTTGAAGGATATTCTATAGAGTCTTTTTAAAGGCTATATATATTTATTTTAAATTGTATGATAATGTATCGAGTGGTTAGATTTGGTATTATATTCTTGATATTTTCATTTCAATTCAAAAGTATAGAAATTATTGTTGTTGTCTATCAATATTGTGAGAGGGATGAAAATTACATTGATGATATGAGACTTCACAAAATTAATAATAGCCTTTGTTTTGAATTATGTGAGGGATATATCCTTGATCCATTTGAAGAAGATGTTAGTGGTAGTAAGGATGTACTTAAACATCTTAGTTATATCTAGGGGATGTATCCCCATGAAATCTTTTCCCCATATGATAGATAACCAAGAGTGTTTGGAAGTGTTCAATAGTTCAAGGGGATGATGAATAAAGTTGGAATATATCAAACAAGCATATCACTTATTTGTTAAATCCATGTATTCTTGTATCATTGATGGACACAAGTATCCAAGTCTCTTGATTTTATGGAAGTTCCTAGATCTTGACCAATGGGAACCATAGGTTCCAACTTGGATTTTTTGCATGACAATGAGGGTCTCTCCTGCCTCAATGATTTTGAGGATAAGACCCCACAAAGCCCTATTTATAATGGATGTTCTGAAAGTTTGGGCAATCTTAAAGGAAAAAACTTATAGCCTACCATTAGCGTGTTCCTTATTAGCTTGATTGAGTGGGAGAATTATTTTTTGGATGTGGTCTATTATTGGAGATATTCATCCATCTATTGAATCAATTAATGAGAATATAGGATCACCTTGGTCATGGATGTTATTTAGTTTATTAATCTATTCCATATCAATGGGAATTAATTGAGATAACACTCAACAATGTGTGTTTCGATTGACCATCTTATCCAAGTCTAAATATTCTAGTAGAAAAAATCCATTTGGTAGTGTATCTACCTAGGAATTCTATGATTGCATAATGTGTAAAAATATTGGTTTTGAGGGGAATTCATCCATTAAACCTCATATATAATTGAGATAAGGATCTAGTTCTTCATTCTTGATGGTATATTCACCATCAATTTTCTTAATCACTAACTCTGATTCTCTCTTGATATTCAACTAGGAAAATACTATTTATTGGACCATTTTAAAGTCTATAATAAGGTCCTGAAATTATAAATTATTATTTGTACATCCTTTTTATAATAGGAAGGAGTAAGATAAAACCACTTTAACTAGGAATACTAGTACAATCCCCAAGATGACTCAGTTGAGCTTCGAGTTTTCCAGCATTTTCCTCATTAGGCTCTTAGAACCCGTATAAAAATAAATATCACATGATTTGGAAGTGTTATGGATTGAAAATACTTATTCATCTGGAATATCCTAAAAAATGATGTTTTTTGGGATATGGTGCACCATAAGAAAATATGTTAGTTATTTCTCTTTTATAGCCTTCTGAGACATAAATTGGATATCAAATTGTTGCAGGAAGACTGACCTCCACTCCAAATGATCAATTGAAATTATATGAACTAGGATACACTTTAATTGGTTAATGTGAGATGTGAATTAAACCTCATGGTGTCTCTATGTAGAGGATTAATGGAATCATATTGATTGGAAGTATCAATGTCGATGAGTGTATGAGATACCACTTGAGTCCATTGAAGGATTCTTGAAAACACTCAATCCACTAAAAGGAAACCATTTTTAATAAAATTTATGATGGTTAAGATTTTTTTATGATATTGGATATAAATAACCTAATATAGTCAAGATATCTCAAGAGTCCTATTAACACTTTGATGTTCTTTTGAGGGTGAGTCATATCAATTATTTCCCTTCTATTTTTAGGTTTGACTTTTTTGTTTCAATGGTGTACCAAAAAGCAGTGGAATATTCCCAATGTGGCCCAAAATCACTTTTCATGAGGTTCATCCACCTTTATTTCCACCGCAACTTACTAAAAATTATTTTAGTGTTGGTAAAGTGATCAGAATATTGTTAATATTTAACAACTAGATCATCTACATAACACTCCATGATCATCCATGTGAGGGAATTTAATATATGTTTCATGACATGTTGATATGTAATACCAAAAGTTTTCAAGTTAAAGGACATTAATTGGTTTTAGTATACCCCTTGAGGCACCATAAAGTTAGTGAACTTTCCATCTATAGGGGATATCTAAATTTGGTTATATCCTAAATACCCATCTATGAAGAAGATATCTTAGAAGTTTGGTGTCACATCAATCAGAAATTCCTTGATTAGGACTTGGAAACCATCCTTGGGGAAGTAATTATTGATATCCTTACAGTCGATGAATACCGTAAATTTTGCATTCTTTCTCCTGTGAAGGATGATATTGGATACCCACATGAGGTATTAAACGCAAAAAATTTGACTTCTACCTTAGAAGTATGGGTTGAATGAATTCTCCTTTACACTAGTTTATAGACATGATAGTCATCTAGAAGTGCTAAAAGAGGGGTATCCACTTCCGGATCAAATATTGGAATTTATATATAGTTATAGGTGATGATATATTGATTTTATCTTAGAAAGAATATGTACATTTCTTATTACCCATGATTCATGGTAGAAATGATCAGTGGAGACCATGGATTCTACTCCATACATAGATTAAAATTTATGATTTTTTCAATAATTTTTAAGACACCTTCCTCAAATGCTAGAGGATCAACCCTAAGATATTATTCTTTCCCTTTTACTCTTCCTATCCCTCAATATTGTTGGAATTAGAAGATGTATTGGGATTTTGAGATTTGGAAAGTGAAATGGGGGTGCCTTTAGATATTGAATATGACGTATGAGCATTATTATATTCATTAGGATACCATTTTATTCTAAATAGCAGGATATTTCAGACTCAACTAACACTATGAGGATAAGGAAAAAGGTTCCCAAACCTAATGCTTTTATCCTTCTCTTGGGATAAATATATTCTTGGTCAAAGAGACTTGGTTGGGTTTACTGAATATTAGTTAGAAATATTTTTTCATAAAGAAACTTAAGGGAAATTTTGATATGCATGGAATACACTATGATATTTTTTGTTGTTTGTGGTTAAATCTCAATGGGTGTGTCTACCCAATAAATATATTAAGGTAATGTTATTGTATGACTTAGTATATTATCAAATGGAATTAGCTTAAACTAGATTTGGTACCAATAAGTTATTGGATGCTTTGGTGAGATCGTTTCCATCCTCCCAATGATGGGGGTAAGAAGTCCCAGAGTGTATAAACCAGCTTGGGTACTAGTAAGGTGTCTTCATCTTGTGTCTAATTCTATTAGTGATGATTTAATGTACCCTTGGATTTTAACAATGTTGATGCTATCATCTTTAATATTTAAATGGTATTAGGGTTCAAAACTGGCTAATTAAATTGTTCCTTGAGTATAGGGTGTACCCGAATAAATGATTTCCTAGTCATTTGGTAAACAAAATTCTATAAATGACCATTTCATACTAACATACACTCTTATTATTCATTTACGGAGGTAGTAAAGATATATTCCACCTATTTTTAGGGTTTTATTAACTTGAATTCTCTATAGTCAACCATATTCTTGAGTATATACTTAAAGATGAATTAGGCTTGAATATTGTGTCCCGATATTTGATAGTAGGAGAAATAATAAAGGTGATTATTTATACTGAATTCATTGGTATTTATAACCTCTAATAACTTAAGAAGGTTCTTATCCATGATAGGAATAAAATATACTATAACTTTATCTCTTTATAATGAATATTGTTTTATTCCAGTCCTCAAACTTTTAACAATTAAACTCCCTCCTATCCTTATAAATATGGAAATATTAGTATAACTATCACTTAGAAGGATGAATCATATGATAATTTCTTGGATTAGAACTTTGAGATTGCATCAGTGCTAGTTTTAGTGTATTGTTGCAGTCTCCAATATAAGAATTAGTCTGTAGTTTACTTTTGAGTACTTGACAACATATTTCAGGAATTTCACCATAGTCATAAACTCTAAGAAATTTCTAAGACACTTTAATGGAATTATAGGAGTTTGTTGCTTATCACATGGGATTTTATAAGAATATCCACTACATTCTCTTTCTAGAGTTACATATTTAGAGAATTGGTTAGTCTCTTCCACATAGAAATAATGTATGAGACTCTCTTATTTTTTTTATTTCAATTTGATAGGTTGACAACTATTTCATTCCTCATCATAAAACCGAATTGGTTAATGAAAAATCATCATATATATTCCTAATTAGTGATTTAAATTCCTATAAATTTTTTGTATTAGATGAGTTATGATCCTTCTAGTTTTTTTTAAAAATCATTAGAATTTCACTACTTCCCATTAATCAAGTATTATCATTATGGGGTCTTATCAGGATAGAGAAATGTGTGATATGAAGATATGAGTCTCCCACTACATTAAATATTAAGAAAAAGGAGTTCTTGAAATTAGGTGGAATAGGGGTCAAGTCTATCCATTCAGGATACAACTTCCTCTCAGGATACACTGGTGAGTGACATAGTTTTATGGATTCCATTCGAATAGAAAGAGACATGATGGAGTCTAGGATTTCTAGTGAGACTGTTTCTAGGGAAGATGAATGATTTGATAAAACAGAAAAAGTTTGACATGGTTGGATCACCTAAATCTACTATTTATATCCATATTAAGTAAATTTGGGATAACTTTCTTGAAATTACTATGGTTACTTCCCTAATGGAGAGGATTATTGATAATATATAGTGGCTAGAGTAACATATGATGGTTGAATGAACTCAATGCCAGTTGGGTGGATGGACTTTGTTATTATTGGATAATGAGCTCATTCTTTTTGGATATATACTAGAGGATAAATATTTTCCTTTTTGGACTAATGTATTTGAGTAATTTGGCATCAAGTCATGTTAATCTATCTAACTCGACTCCATATTGGGCTATCTTCTCCTTAATAGAAATGTATTTAGACTCATTGTGTCATGAATGAGATATAACTACACCTTTATATTTATCATTGGATGATGTCTATTGAGTAGGTGATAACTGAATATTTGGGGGATCTACCAAGTCTTTAATATGCCTCTGATTCTAGGTTACACACCTTCTTCATGTGTTTTGATGTTGATATTATTTCAAAAGGAGGCTTCATTATTGTGTTATTATACAATGGAGTCTTATTCCACATTATCTAAATGGATAATGCCAAGGATAGTCACTAAGCCATTTATATATTCAAGATTTTGATTCAAAATACAATTTTACACAAATGTTTCTATTAAAATCACACATATATCACATATATCACATCATTCAAGGTTAATCATCATTAACCCTCTTTATCCACATATCACATCATGATATAACATTTAAACTATCAAAATAAACCATGATTCAATGCTTTAATCACAAGGCATATAATAAAAGTTAACAATTAAACCATTTTCAACATTCAACTCATATAAAACATTAACCCATTAATGGTCAAGTAAACCATCTCATAATTCCCATTTCTAATTAACTCACGATCAAATTAACTGACCAAAAACAAAATACTAATTTCCCACCAATTCCAAAATCTCAACATTTCATTAATTAATTCGCCAATTAATTAATCCAATTACACCAATTGCATAATCATAAAATCCAATTAATTAATTCACCAATTAATTAATACAATTCCACAATAAAAAACATTCCATTAATAAATTCACCAATTAATTAATACAATTCATTGTTTTCATAATTCAATTAATCAATTAATTTATTCAATTCCAAAATGTTCCAAATGAAATCTAACATCTCATACACACAATTGGAATCAAGAGTATGGGAATTGAATTTAGACCACCTATCTCAAAATTGACGATGAATGCTCACTAAAAAAACCCAAAATTAAAGAAGAACGTTCATTTTTATGATGAAGAAATATATCCCAATTCAAAAATAAGATCCTAGATTGAAAATGTTATATCTATAAAAACCTAGATATAGATCCATCACAAATGTAGGGAAAAAATACCTTCAACAGATGAGATAATAATAAGAGAGAAATGGGAAACCATACGGGATGAGAATCTCTTTCTAAGAGGGGTGTAGATCTATAATCCGGGATTTGAATCATCTATAATGGAGGTTTAAAGGGATTTTAATTCATTTAGGAGCCTTCAAAAAATGATAAAAATCATTATGTCCAAGTTAAGGTCGATTTATGGTGAATTCTAGGGGTTTGGGTAATTTTAATCTAATTTTTGTGGGTTTAAAATCCCGTATGCATGGTATCTTGCATGGGGAGCATGGTTTCCCCTAACCATATACCCTAAAAATGCAACCCTTCTATGGGTGTGCACCGTTACTACTAAAATGGCACAGAGTTTGACAAACTATGCACCGACCATGCAAACCCCACTATCTCAATGGTGCACTGTTTTCTGTGTGGGGCACACGGTTTGGAAAAACCATTCACCAATTGTGAACTGCCCCATTTACCTCTAAAATTCCACAATTTTCACCCAAATTCAATCAAGATAAAATAGAAAAAATATACTCAAAACAAGAAAAAGGAATACCTGAAAAAAATCATGATACATCTCTAGAAAAAGGTCAGGATATTACAATCTCCCCACCTTATAACAAATCATCCTCAAGATATAGTCCCAAGCATCTATATGATTGTAAGTTAACAATATCAGTCCACTGAGCTCGTGTATCTTCTTCTCTCTCTGAAGTTTACTCTTATACACGACCATTTTGCCACAATACATGAGATATAAGAACAATATTTCCCCCAAACATTTCTTACTGCAATCCACAATATGTATTGATTGATCCTTAAAGGACACATCGGTCTCAAACTCAACATCATCCACATTGATCACATGAAAAGGGGTGGGGTGATACCACTGAAGTTGTAACACATGAAGAACATCATACATAATGCTATACCTATGTGGAAGATCCAATCGGTATGCCACCTTCCAAATTCTCTCCACAACCTCAAATGGTCTAACAAACCTAGGTGCCAGGTTTCCCTGCCTCCATATCCTATGCTGACCCAAACTAGGTGACTCCTAAAGGAATACACGATCACCTTCTAAAAACTATAGGGAATGGAAATGTCGATCAACATATTAATTATATCTACATTTACTTGTATCCGCATGTTTCTGAATCATCTGAATCTGCTCCAATGCATCCTTCCTGAGACTCAGTCCCAAAAGATCCAACTCACCTGGCTCCATCAAAAATAGAGGTGATCTATATTGGCTACCATAAAGAGACTCAAACGGTTCCATCTGTACAGTTTCTTGATAACTATTTTTATAGATGAACTCCACTAAATCTAGGTGATTTTCCCAAGACCCACCAACATCTAGGACACATTCCCAAAGAATATCTTCAAGCACCTGTATAGTACATTCTGACTGCCCACCTGTTTGTGGGTGGAAAGTTGTACTATGTAAAACATGTATACCAAGAACCTTATGTAATCCCTTCCAAAACCAAAAAGTAAAGCACAAGTCACATTATAAAACAATACTCCCTGGAACCCCATGCAGACATACTATCTACCGAACATACAAGTCTCCCAACTGTTCCACTAAGAAAGTCTCTCGTATAAGAAAGAAATGTGTTACTTTATTCAGTCGGTCCACAACCGTCAAAATAGTTTCATTCTTCCAAGGTGTCCTTAGGGGACCCGCCAAAAATTACAATGTAACATCATCCCACTTCCCTTCCAGAATGTTCAATGACTATAGTAAACCACCAGGTCATTGATGCTTGACCCTCACCTGTTGACAAGTGTAGCATCGTGTCACGAAACCTGTTATCTCTGCTTTTATGCATGGACAACAAATCTATCTTTGAAGTTCATGGTACATTTTTTTCACACTTGGATGTACCAACCACTTTGAGGTATGCAATTCTTGCATCAACTCTTCCTGTATTCTCATAAGCATAACAACTTGATTCCGGACATAGATGATCTCATCCTCATATATTTTTCATTTGGAAGGTAACTCCCCACCTTTAAGGATTTCTCTCAAGGAAAAACAATCTAGATCCTCATATTACCTTTCCCTAATATGACTCAAAAGTATAGACACCACTGAAACTGATATAAGAGTCATCTGCTCCTGGATCTCCTAAACCACAATTTGCATCTCATCTAGTAAAGTCATCATCTTCCACTCAGCACTTGACTCCTAAACTACATGAGTCTAATTTTTCATGTTTAAAGTATCAATAACACTTTTCCCTTCCCAGCAATATATGATATCTCAAAATCAAATGAATTCATATAATCAACGCACCTCCACTTCCAGATAATCAAATCTTGCTACAAAAAGATATATTTAAGCACTTGTCACTATGAGAAAAATGGCTATTTGTGACGGGTCAGGGGCCCGTCACAAATATCCCGGCGAAAGGGGGTATTTGCGACGGGTTGATTACCCCATTGCAAATAACTATTATTTACGACAGGCGGTAAGGACCCGTAGCAAAGGGTTTGGCGCCAAATATGCGCTAAACCACAGACAAGAGTATTTGCGTCAGGTTCCTATTCCCGTCGTAGATACCCGATGACATTTTTTAGTATTTTCAATGGGATAATTGTCCCGTCGCAAACACTTTGTTGGAAGGTTCCATTTGCGACGGGGCCCGTCGCAAATGCCACTATTGGTGACAAGGCTCGTCATAAATGCTACTATTTGCGACCGGTAGCCCGTCGCAAATACCCCCATCGCAAATAATCTAACCTATATATATACCCCCATCTGTTTTTCTTCTAATTTTACTCTTTACTAAACTTTTCTCTCTATCTCTTCTAAAAAAATTTCTGCTAAAATTTTTCATAGTTTAAACTTTTAAATCAGAGCATAACTTGAGACTTTAATACTTCGAAAGCTCCAGTTTCAAGTTATTAATCTATTTTTTTATTAATTAGTTAATTTAATTTATTTCAAATTATTTATAATTTTTGTGAATTAGATGTAAATTAATTAAATTAGAATTAGATATTTGTTTATTCAGTATTTATTTTTATGAATAGTTATATTTAAGTGTTAATTAGTAATGATTACCAATAATTAATAATAATTGTCAATAATTAGTAATAATTATCAATAATTAGTAATAATTATCAATAATTAATAATAATTATCAATAATGAGGATTAACTAGAAATAATTATCAATAAAAAGGATTAATTATTAACATTTAGGATTAATTAGTAATAAGTATGATTAATTAGTAATAATTAGGATTAATTAGTAATAATTAGTAATAATTATTAATAATTAGGAATAATTATCAATAATTAGTAATAATTATCAATAATTAGGAATAAATTGTAATAATTAGTAATAATTAGTAATAATTTGGTATAATTATCAATATTTTTGAAAAATTATCAAGAATTATGAATAGTTAGAAATAAATTGTAACAATTAGAAATGATTATTAAAAAACTGTAATAATTAATAATAATTAGTAATAAGTAGGTTTAATTAGAAATAATTAGTAATAATTAATAATAATTAGTAATAATTAGTAATAATTAATAATAATTATTAATAATTAGAATTAATTAATAATAATTATCAACAATTATCAATAATTAGTAATAATTATCAATAATTTGTAATATTTATCGATAATTAGTATTAATTATAATAATTGGGATTAATTAGAAATATTTAGTGACGATTAGGATTAATTATCAATAATTAGTAATAGTTAGTTGTAATTTGGATTAATTATCAATAATTAGTAATAATTAGAATTAATTATAAATAATTAGTAATAATTAGGATTAATTATCAATAATTAGAAATAATTAGGATAAATTAGTAATAGCTAGGATTAATTAAGATTAATTAGAAATAATTAGAAATAATTACCAATAATTAATAGTAATTGGTAATAATTAGGATTAATTAGTAATAATTAGGATTAATTAGTAATAATTAGGATTATTAGTAATAATTAGAAATAATTAGAAATAATTAGTAATAATTAGGATTAATTAGGATTAATTAGTAATAATCAGTAATAATTAAGATTAATTAGTAATAATTAGGGTTAATTAGGGTTAATTAGGATTAATTAGTAATAATTAGCAATAATTAGAATTAATTAGTAATAATTAGGAATAATTCATAATAATTAGTAATAAATAATAATAATCAGTAGTAATTATCAATAATTAGAATTAAATTGTAATAATTAGTACTAGTTAGTAATAATTAGTAATAATTAGAAATAAATTGTAATAATTAGTAATAATTAGTAATAAATATCAATAATTATTAATAATTGTAAATAATTAGGATTAATTAGAAATATTTAGCAATAATTTGGATTAATTATCAATAATTAGGATTAATTATAAATATTTAGTAATAATTAAAAATAAATTGTAATAGTTAGTAATAATTAGTAATAATTAGAAGTAATAATTAGTAATAATTTGTAGTAATAATTAGTAATAATTAGAAATAATTAATAATAATTAGCAATAATTATCAATAATTAGTCATTATTATAAATAATTAGGATTAATTTGAAATGTTTATTAATAATTCAGATTAATTATCAATAATTAGGATTAATTATCAATATTTAGTAATAATGAGGATTAATTATCAATAATTAGTAATAATTAGGGTTAATGATCAATAATTAGTAATAATTAAGATTAATTTGTAATAATTAGGATTAATTAGTAATAATTAGAAATAATTAGTAATAATTATGATTAATTAGTAATAATTAGGATTAATTAGAAATAATTAGAAACAATTAGTAATAATTAAGATTAATTTGGATAAATTAGTAATAATTAGTAATAATTAGGATTAATTAGTATTGATTAGTAAAAATAAGTAAAAATTTGTAAAAATTAGTAAAAAATGGATTAATGAGTAATAATTAGGATTAATTAGTAATAATTAGTAATAAGTTTAATTAATTAGCAATAATTAGGTTTAATTAATAATAATTAGGATTAATTAGTAATAAATAGGATTAATTTGTAATAATTAGGATTAATTAGTAATAGTTAGTATTAATTAGGATTAATTAGTAATAATTAGGATTAATTAGTAATAGTTATTAATAATCAGGATTAATTAGGAATAATTAGAAATAATTAAAAATAATTATAAAATAATTAGAAATAGTAAGAAATAATTATAAATAGTTAATAATAGTTAGAATAATTAGTAAAAATTAGTAAAAATTAGGATTTATTAGTAATAATTAAAAATTATTAGTAATAAATCATAATAAATCATAATAAATCATAATAAATTTGAGTACATTGATAGAATGGAACAATTTTCAGTTGATTGGCGACATTCCTTTTGATCAACGCCTCAACTCCTTGCAACTTTCCCCCACTGAAATCAATATGAATAATCCGCTCAAATATACATTGGAGCATATTTTTCATTTTGATTTAAGCCGGAGAAATTTTCAAGGCGGTGAGCTGTCGGTTAAAAGAGGCTCTTTTGCCCGACGACTCATCCCCTTGTAACTTTATGTGACTAAAATACTATGAATAGTCACGTCCAACATACAAATTTTCATTTTCATATGAATAAGAGCATGGAGAACAACGTGAAGAGGCCTCCTTTCTCTCCATCATTGTGCATATGAAAATAGATATTCATACATCAGAGAAGAATTTTCCTAGTGCTTTTAGTTGTAGAAAGTTGCAAGGGGATGAGTCCTTGGGAAAAAGAGCTATCACCAATCCGTTAGAAATTATACCGCCAGTAATTAACAATAATTAGTACAAAATGCCCGAAATTAATAATAATTAGTGGTAATTAGTATGAATTTTTAAAAATGAATATAGATTAGTATAAAAGCTTAAAAAATATTATAAATTACTATAAAATAATAGAAATTATTATAAATTTCTAGAAAAGAGAATTTAATTATCTTCTGTTTTTTGGATAGTGTTTATCTTATATCTAATTATACAAAATAACTAATTATTTCATATTTTTTTTGAAAAATATGGAATGAGGAATTCAAAAATAGTTATTATTAGATGACCATGCTTGGATAACCCAGTGCAGAAATCTAAACAATTATGGTTTAAATCCTGTATCTATTGAGGGTGTTCAAGAATTCTTATCATTTGCATCATCGAAACCAAAATTTGTTTCAGAAGTGATAATTAAGTGTCCTTATAGAAAATGTGCTCTCAGGATGTATAAAACATTTGACAACGTTAGAGGTCATTTATTTCATTTTGGTTTTTAACTAGATTTTGTTTAGTATAAACATGGTGAATGCTGTTCTAGAGTAGATATTAATAATTTGGTTCCAGATCCAGCGCAGTTTCAAAATTTAGTATATGAAGTGGAAATTCTATATGTTTAACAAGTTGAAACTCAGGAAGACATTGATTTAATTCCTAAGTTGGAATCATATCATTTATATGAGTTGTTGAGGTCTGATGAGGATGTCTTATATTTTGGTTACAGGATAAATAAGTTTGAAGCAGTTTCTAAATTTATGGCCATTAAGTCAGATAATAGAATGTCAAATAGTTATTTTTATCAGATACTCTATTTTTTAAAAACAATGCTACCTGAAAAAGATGTATTAACAATAAATTTCTATAAGAGCAATAGGTTAGTTTGTAATCTGGTTATTGGTTATCATAAGATTCATACATGTTTAAATGATTGCATATTATATTATGGTGAAAAAGAGTTGTTGGATAGTTGTCTTACATGTGAACAATAAAGGTATAAAGAAGCTCAACTAGGGAAGTCCGGATTTGTTCCTGTAAAAAAACTGAGATATTTCTCACTCACACTCAGATTTTAGTGTTTATTTATTTCTCAAAACATAACATCATTGATGTCGTCGCACAAAACCAACATTTAAACCAGTAAAAGCTTAAATCATCCCTCTAATAGTGATTCATGGAAAACTTTTGGTCAAGTGAATCCATCGTTTTCTTTAGAATCCCGAAACAAGCAATTGGGTCTTTCTACTGATGGTTTCTAACCATTTGGTTCTTACGGTAGTCTGTATTCATGTTGGAAAGTCTTTATTACTCCATATAATTTACCTCGATGGATGTTGATGAAGGAGAAAAATATATTTTTGACCATATTAATTTCAGGTCACCCAAAAAAGAATATCTATGTTTATTTGAAACCATTAATTGAGAGATGAATTCACTGTAGAGTAATGGTGTTACTACATATGATTTTGCTACAAAACAAAACATCATATTGAAAGCTACATTGATGTGGACAATTAGTGACTTCATAGTATATGGCATGTTATCTGGCTGGAGTACACATGGTCCAAAATCATGTTTTTTTATATGAGATACATTAAAGAATTTATTCTTTTCAATGGGAAAAAACCTTTTTTTCGATTTTCATTGATGTTTTCTTTAAACCCATCATCCTTTTCAAAGAAAAAAATATCACTTCTGAAATGGAATAATTGAAAATGATAGGCCTCAAAAATTGATCTCAATTATAGAGTAAAAATAAATTGTCTCTTCATTACCTCCCATCATATTTAGACAAAAAATAAACCAATATAAAATTGATGGATTTGGAAAAGGCCTCAATTCGATAAAACAAAGCATTTTTTTGGGATTTTCCATATTGATCTGATTTGTTGGTCCATCACATATTGGATGTGATGCATATGAAGAATAACTATTTTTATAATTTATTTCATACAATTTTGGATACACCAGGTAAGACAAAAGATAATGTAAAGGCATGGTTAGATCTTTCCCTAATTTGCAAGAAGCCAAAACATGAACTATTTGAAAATGTCATATCATAAAAGTTAATAAATCCAAAAGAATATTATACATTTTCCAAAGATTTTCTCTCATTATTTTGTCAGTGGATTGCAGATTTGAGACTTCTAGATGGTTATGCTTCCAATTTGGGTAGATGTGTCAGTAATGGTCATGTTACTAGATTGAAAAGTCAGGACTGTCATGTTTTAATGGAAAGACTTATGCCAATTTGACTAATAGGTTTGTTAAATAATATGGTTTGAGAAGATATTACAGACATACAATATTTTTTTCAAGATATTTTTGCATCGATAACAGACTACAATTCTATAAGAAAACTACAAGAAGATGTCATTTTAATTTTATGTAAACTGGAAAAAATAATCCTGCCAGATTTTTTTGACTCAATGGAACATTTAATATTACATTTTCCTCATGAAACAAAATATAGAGCTCTAATATAGTTTTTATGGATGTATCCATTTGAGAGATGCATGAAAAAATTGAAAAAAAGTATGTAACAAAGCACCAGTTGAAGGGTCAATTGGAGAAGCTTATTTGAAAGAGGAAATTTATTTTTTATACTCTCATTACTTTCAATCTTAATACCCTTCAAAACATATCCTCATGAGCCGTAACGAGGTAAATGTTGACGATGACATGATTAATCAATTATTAGTTTTCAATCATACTGAACTTGGCTTCGATGGAGTTCATGAATGATGGATTTCATATGATGGACATCACATAGTTCATACATATATTCTACTCAATTGTGAAGAAATTACACTATTTTTACTCTGAGTTCTCCTATCACATATTCTATAATTTTTATTAAAATAAATTAATCTTATTTTATTTTTAGGTTCTATGATAATCATATCAATAAATATTTTCAACAAATTATAGCTGTTGCTCTTGAGAAACGACATCAAAAAAAATTCCAATTGATTTCAAAAATTGGTAACATAAATTATTTTTCATTTCACACGAAGAACAAATTTAATAATTGTTATAGTGATAATTGTTTTACATATTTTCAGGTATCTCAACATGATGATAAAATTGATAATCAATTTTTAGTATTGATTAACCCACCGTAAAAAATGGTTAAATCTTATAATGTATATGTGGTGAATGGTATTCGATTTCATACACGTGAATATAGGGAATAAAAAAACATTGAATAGTGGTGTTTTATTGAGAGGATATCATCATAGAGAAACTAAATTTGACTTTTTATGGAATGATGGAAGAAATCATTGAAATATGTTATTTGGAAAAACATTATATAAAGATGTCTAAATATTAGTGGTCAGATACTAAGAGAAACTTGAATATGCATATGATCCATGGAATCGTTGATATTAAATATAAAATCCTTCTTGCAGTAAATGAACCATTTTTATTAGGTCATCAGGAACATCAAATTTATTATGAAAATTACTATCCTACTTCGAGGGAGTTGGGTGATTGGTGGAGCATAATAAAAATTAAATCTTGGGAGAATCATTTTACTAAAACTGAATGTGGTTCCATTGAAGTGCAAGGAATTGAAAATTTTCAAGAGATTTATCTGAATCCATATTTTTCATAAAGAGAAACAAATATCCATTGATGACACCCCATAGTTAAGGTCAGATGGTGGCAATGATTTTAATGATGTTACAACTGAATTTGAAATGACACAAGACGATGAAACTGAATCTAATATGGGAATTGATGATGTTGAGGAGGAAGATGAAGATATTGACATCGACAGCTATGAATATGAGGATGAAGATGAACATTGACACAGTTAAATGTTGATTATAATCATATATATATAATAGTTGTTTTCAACTATTTTCTAACAATAATCATTTTATGCTTCATCTGGATGAGGATCTGTATCATTTGTTATAGGAGGCTAATCTACCTTTGAACAAGTAGGAGGTTGGATCAGCCGACCCTCATACTATTGGTGGTTTAGGGGGCACTTGGAGGGGGCATAGTCTTGCCCAAATGATGATTTCCCACCCTATCCTCGAGCAACGTCCACATCTTGGGTTTGATCCATGCATGCATGGGTATGTTTACCAATGTATTTTAGTTAGTTTTCAATAATTTATTTATAATATAATTTTTTGATTAACTGTTCTTTTTTTCATAGCTTTACGCGTATAGCCGTTCGACATGGGAGTGCTAAATTGCCCAAATATTTTTATGATGTATGGGTGTCATGGGATCAGATTCCCATTGATGTTCAACAGTTCATGCTCAAGAATTGGATGGTATATAAATAAATAATATTTATTTTGAAATTAATTTAATTAATAACTTGATATAATAATTTTTTTATTTTTTATGGTATCTCATTAAGGAGAACATGCGTGAGGCTATTTGGAAGACATGGTAGGGAGTTATGCGTCCGCATTGCACTCAGTTTTTTCACAATCTGAAAAGAAAAGAAATGGAGAAAGCAAGAGTGAAGGAGTTTTATGAGACATGCCGAATCGTCCAACCTGATTATATTTCTTCTCAGGTTTGTGATGTATTATGTACACACTGGTTGAGTAGGTTGTTTTAGAGTAGATAATCAGTAGGTCAGCAAAATCGGGGGAGACAGGAGGTGACACATCGAGCTGGTAGTAATACATTCAGTACGCATAGGGAGGACACGGTAACTACATTTTTTAAATATTGTATATAACTTTAAATGTAAACGGATTATTTTATATTCATATAGGTAGTCTCACATCCCGATATTATGGGGTAAAACGTTTATAGGAGGGTGTACAATGACTCATCCCCTAGGAAGATTAAAGGTTCTCGCCAACATCATATTCTGATCAACATAAGTTTTTTTTTAGTTTTAAATTTAACTAAAAATAATATTTTAACTATTTTAAATTTAAATTTCAATTGAAGGATTCATATGAGGCTGTGAAGTCTCAAATAGATGTTTAGAGTTAGGCTGAGACCGAAGGTCAGACCAGTGCCCCACGATTTGATGTGGTTGCATGGATGTAGGAGACTCAATATAGCTTTGAGAAAGTCTGAGTTGTTGATATCAGCTCTCGAGTGACCCCTGGGGGTTTTATGGAACCTATGAAATGTTGGCGTCCAGCTCGAGAGGATCTTTTAGAGAGTCATAATCATCTCATGTACAATATTAGGAGTAGTTGCGAGCTCCGAGTGAGCTTATACAGACTACGCATAGGGTGCAAGAGGAGATACATTAGTGGCAGCAACAACAGCAGGAAGAGTTCCTATGACAACAATACTAGCAGTAGCAGATGTAGGATGACATGTGCCGATAACGACAAGAGTAGGAGCTTGAGAAGATGGAGCACATGTGATGTCTGACTCGCAGTTTAGGGATGGAGTTCTCACCGCCATCTCCTCTAGCTCCTCCAGACGACCCTCCCCTTCAGTGATGTATTTTTATTTTATGATGAAACATTTGAATGTATTTTTTTGTAATATTTACTATTTAAAGTTTTAGATTTTGTGTGTTTTATATTCTCTCAAATATTACAGTTTTTTTATTATTTTTTTATTATATTTATTTTTTATTAATTAATATATTTTTATATTTTTGTGAATAATACGGATTTTATTATATTAATAATTTTAATATTATTGTTTCATTAATAATAATAATAATTTTGATTATATTAATGAATTATTTTATAATTAATTTTATTTTATGAATATTAATAATATTATTTTATTTATATTAATATTATATTATATATTTTATTTTATAATTAATTTTAATATATTAATTTTAATATAATTATTTTATTTATATTAATATTATATTATTATTAATATTATTTTATTTATTTATTTTTTTTATTTTTCAACTTTTTGTGATGGTTCATCGCAATTTTTTTAATATTTACAGAAGTAATTGTG
Organism: Viscum album; assembly: GCA_963277665.1. Taxonomy (NCBI): domain Eukaryota; kingdom Viridiplantae; phylum Streptophyta; class Magnoliopsida; order Santalales; family Viscaceae; genus Viscum; species Viscum album. Next base: position 56,213,252 of record OY728145.1, on the reverse strand, counting down.
ACGGTCCGTTGCTATTAATAATTGCAAATAACCATTGCAAGAAAGTAAAAAATGGGATACTATTTGCAAAGGGAAACTGAGCCATCACAAATAGTTTTTAAAAAAAAATCACTAAATGGATTTTGCGACGGTGTTACTGCCCATTGTAAATAATAGATTTTTGCGACGGTCTATCGCAAAACATAATATTTGCGATTCCATTTTCCACAACAGTTCATTTGGGATGAGGTCCTATCGCAAATGACTATTTGTGACAGGATCCCATAAAAAATGACCCGTCGTAATAATCCATTTTTTCAGTAGTGTGTGGTTAGTATACAGAGTAAAAGTTTCACTAAATAGATAATTCCACCAACACGTAAATGAATAAACCACTCTAGATAACTCTAGGTCATACGTAGGGTAGTTTTGTTCATGTGGACTCAAATGCAGAGACACATATTCCACAACTTGATATCCTTGAATGAACACTACTCTAATCCTGATCCCAAAAGCATCACAAAACACCATATACTTCTCACCTGCATTGAGTAGGATCAATATTGGTGTTGTTTTCATACACTTATTCATCTCTTGGAAGAAATTATCACATTCTATAGAAAATTAAAACATTATTCAATTATTTTTCATGCCCAAAAATGTCCTTCCAAGAGTGAAAAATCTTGGAAAAATCTATGATAATATCCCATTCATCCAAGAAAACTGTAGATATCAAAAACATTATTAGGATGCTCTAAATAAACAATTTCTTGAACATTATCTGGGTATAATAACACACATTACTCCAAGGTGATGTTACCTGATAAGTTTAACTAATCAATCCAGAATTGGCACTTAGATAGCTTGAAATATAGCCAATTCTTTATTAGTGTATAGAAGACAATGTCAAGATATTGGGTATGATCATCACATGTCTTGGATTACACCAAGATTTTATCCATAAACACTACCATACGATGATCCATTTATAGGTGTAATATTATTTTAATCAAGGCTATAAACACTACTAGTGCATTTTTCAACCCAAACAACATTACAACAAATTTAAATAGGCCATACTTTCTTCTGAGGGTAGTCAAAGGTATATTAGAAGGTATATGTCACGAACCATCCTAGGATGTCATCTCACCCGACACCAGAACCGGTCTACGACATGGAACAAAGGGTGTTCCCAAACCCCATGTGATGGAAAATAGTGCCATGCATCAAGAAAAACTAAGGGGAATGATTTTTCCTTTGAAAAAATGATAAAGAAAAAAAATGAAAATCAAACTGAATAGTAAAAATAATTACTTACAGAGGAAATAAATAAACTGCCACACGTACCTCCATGTGAGCCCATGGGTCACCACCAAGAAAAGAATTAAGCTCCCTCCATGAGTGATGTACAATTAGGATATGCTGAAATTGAAAAGATAAAGTAGGTGTGAGCACCGAGATGCTTAGTAGGAAAGACAAATACAAACCACATAATCCATGTATTTTACTTCCCAAAAAACATTCCATTAGCACTATATTGAAAATAAAGTATCAAAAGTATGGTTTTCACATTTCACTTAGAAAATATAGTCTTTCCCATTTTATAACCAAAACACGCCATAATTTCATTTTCAAAAGATGAGATTTCCACTTTAAAACCACATTCCAAACCAAAATATATAGGGAAATGATGAAAAATAAATAAGCTAACAAAGTACCAAGAAAAAAAGTTCATAAAAATACAAACAATATAGAAGAAATAGAAAGTAACCATGGGAGATCCTAAACATCCCTAGAAGGCCCCTAGACATACTCAGTTAGGAACCACCTACCGACCTATGCTGAATTCCCTAAGTCTATAACTAAATGGCCTCCTTTAACAAGCCAATCCAGTGGCATATAACACTTGGCCTATTAGAAATCTAGGGGGTACCAACCCATCTAATTAGTGTTGATCAGTAGCTATCACTCAGTCCTCTTAAAAGACACCGAAGAACCCATGATAATATTAAACTGTGTAAGTGGGAGGCCCCCAAACGTGTGACTCACCTTACCATATACACCTCAATTTCCTTCCCCAAACATGGCCATTGCCTATATGATAACCCATAAAGGGAAATACTATATAGGGGTTACCAATACACACACTCACACACACACACATATATATACATATGATTCACTTCATACAAGGTGGAAACCATGCCTTGACAACATATAAAAATTTAAACAATTCCATAAAATTCCTTAAGTTTCTAATCAAACACACATATTTTCTAAAACACATTCTTTTTCACATTCAAAACAAATATCTCTTTTAATTGCACAATGCCAAATAGACCTTTAATCTTTAAACAACCCAAATATATTTACCAAAATCATTTATAAAACCATGTGGAACACCACTTTCCCAAGAACTTACCAAACAATCCTTTCCAAATTTTAGAAAAAACACGTAGCTTGAAAAACATTCCAAATGACCCATTAATTGAAATACTCATCAAAACACACACCAAGATCCAAAAAGGCATACCCTTTGAGATTTAATCTTAACCAATTTTTTTGATGTAACACAAGGGGAACAACATCATTAATTTACCAAAGATCCATTTAGGGAAATAAGGTTTTAAGGAAACCTTATTTTAAAATGTCATCTTCATTTGAGGGAACATCCATGTGTACACCTAGTGCACCCATGGATGTGCTGACATCCAATGGCACACCCAAAATCCATGAAACCTTTAGAAATCACTTTCATAAACACCACATGCAAACGAAATCTCTTTTAAAAAAGACCAAACGGGCCATAGTTTCCAACATAACCTTGAAACTACTTTACCTTATTTTAAAAACCATGAAACAGTTTTACCAGGATGAAGGAAAGAGTTGAGGAGAGAATATTTTAAGGGAAACAAGCCTTTTGGTGTCATATTAATTTGGACATACATCCATGTGTCCACCCCACGCATCCATGGATGTGCCAACATCCAATGGAACCCACCTTGTGACAAAGAAATCACTTTTTAAAATCATTTTCCAAAACCCTTCATGCTTTTTAGAACAAACCAAACCATCACATGAAATTTCAAAATCATAAACAACCACTATAAATGCTAAAGTGTACCACATCACACCCATGTAAAGCCAAAATAAGAACAAACCTTTTTATTATATCACAATGGGGATTAAAATTTCACAAAACACCCACTTTATTGTAAAAGAACACAAGGTATTACATCAAACACCTCTGGCACAATTTCACATAGGCATAAACCAAGATTTATCTCAAAATCTATCTTTAACAAAATATAACAACTTAAAACTAAGACAACAAGATAAATAGAGGTATCATAGAGGTGAAAAAAAGTTTATAAATTTATTAAAAGCACCAAGCATCAAAGGACATGCTTTGAAAAGGAAAATTATGGATACACTTACCTTAAAAGATGGTTAAGACAATGCTTTATAACTTGAGAAAAATCCCACTCTCCCACACATAAATCCATATATATATATATATATATCCTTAACCCAATGCATGTGTTTCCTATGCCATTAGTGAAGACACACATGATATATATATATATATATATATATATATATATATATTCATACCTGATTGTATATGCCTTCACACCACCAAAATAGATTTCAACACCCCAAAAATAAATCCCAGCACCCATAAACACCTTAAAACTATAAAATTAGGGGTGAGAAACAATTCACGAGTTCATAAACTTACCCCAAATTGACGACGATAGAGTCAATCGACCCTAACCACCTCGCCTTCAACAATAGTTTCCAAAACATAGACCAATGGGTCCCAAGACACCCTTAACACAACCCTAAATCAAAATAAAACTATAAATGGGGTTATCTATAACCTTGGGGATTTGGATGAACTCTGTTGGGAAACGAATATCCTGAAAATCGGATGGAAACAGAGAGGAGAAGGGATCAGATACCTCACCTTAAAGAATTGGAGGGAAATCGCCATGAAATCTTCTTGGAATTGGGAGCAATAGAGGGATCCAGAGTGGTGGGCATCACACGTGAAAGGGGAGGTCGGCTAGAGTAGGGTCACATGTTGGAGAGGAGGTTGCCGATGATGTCACACATAGAGGAGGCAAGGGGCATCAAAGAAGGGCCACGTTTAGGGTGAGGGGAAGGGTGGGGTTGGGGGTGCGAGGGGGAGAGGAGAAAGGGAGAGGGAGTTTTTAATTATCTTTTTTTATTAAAAACCCACTAATTAAATAAATTAATAATAATAATAATAATAACTTATTTTTATAAAATTAAAATTTATTAAAACAATTAAAATAAATAATAAAAAAGGTAGGGTGTGACATATCTCCCCACCACAGACACTTTATGCCCCCAGAAAGTCACCAAGTCAAAAGATAACAAATTCTTAAGTCCATTCCCGAATAAAACTGAAGGAAATTATGAGCCTCAGGGTGACTATTCACTCTACCAATTACACCTGAGTGATCAAAATGAAATCACAATAAGAAAAAAAGGGGAGAACACAAGGGAGTTATCTCCACCTTAGGTACTCAACTAGAATGGGAGATTCAAAACCCAAACAACACCACCATCTCAACAAAAAAATATGGAGCTCACCACCTGAACTCCTTCAATTCCCTACACTACCAAACCACACCGCCAAGACCTAAATATAAAGACCACTACCAAGAAACCCGGTATATTGGGGAGCCAGGATGAAGGATCTCCCTATGAAAACACCTCAAAAACTAAGAATCTCCCATGCTGATATAAAACTCCCAAACATAAACACATCCATCTTCCATAGCACAATCGAGACAACACCTCCTCTAAATCCTGGAACTCTCAACCCAATCCAAAAACCCCTCACACTAGGGGAAAAGCCATGGGAAGAACGTAACCCAAACAGTGAACTCGGGAACAACCAGAACCATTAATTCTTCAACGGGCACTTATATTTCCAAACGATCTCATATTAATCGAGATCAAACCACACCAGAGTTAAAAACACTTCAAGGGAAAAAAGATTTTAGGGCCACATTCAGATAACCACTACCACTTAGATTATGAAATAATAAGTTCAACGAACTTTTAAAATGGAATTATGAAATCATGACAACATAAAAAATTATAACAAGGGAACTTTAAACACATCTACCCCAACATGGAAAATATGATTGGGCCATGATTTCAAAAATACGTAGTAACTACTGACTGTGTGCGAGATTCACCCGAAGACCTATGGTAAGGGATATTATGGATGAAGAATCTCATGTATCATAGTTAGAAACTATAATCCTCCTGTCACAATGTCCTCTTAAGGAAATGATTCCTGCAAAACATCTCCAGATGACCAAGACAACAAAAATTACGACACTTCTTTGGAGGGATGTGACCAGATGTATTCAAATTCCTAGAACAACCACACTGATGGAACACTAGAAAGTGGTATGATGAACTATGTGCCGGAACCAATGAGGACAACTCTATAGTAATAGGTTCCTCTGGAATCTTATCCTTGGTAGATGGGTAACCTTCACAAGATCCAACCACCACTATCTACACACCAAGAACTAGCTCTGCAAAACATAAATCATCCACCAAATTCTCAAAAAAATGTCCTAATAAGAGAGGACCCTCTCCTTGGTCTCTATATGAAGACCCCAAGTAAAAGAGAATTCTTCATCAGTTCCTCCTTCACCACCTTCAAAGAAAAGGAACACAACTCCTTGAAACGATCAACACATGTCTTCACGATTTTTTGGCCTTATTTAATACACATGAGATCTTTCTTTTCTTCATTTTCAGATATTCAGGTATGAACCATCAAACCAATATGGATTTAATGACATCCCAAGTCATCCCAATATGCATTTATGGTGGGTTGAACAACCCTCCTTCATCCAGAGTTGGACCTTCAAATAGACCCAAAATGGAATGCACTCTGACAGCTTTGGGAGTTCCCAATACTCTATAGACACGATCGACTTCTTCAAGCCACTCAACTGACTCTAACAGACCTTGATCACTGTGATAAATATAAAACACTCAAGAATGATCAGAAAATTTTCATGAATCATCAGAAAATTTAGGGACCTTTCCAGGAGGAATTTTCTAAACAACACAAGAAACATAAAACGAAATCCAACATAAATCCAAAATATAATCATGAATAATATCATAACCCAAAACAATAGGCTGATAAGTCAAACACATAAAATATTAATGAAAAATTCCCTTAAAAAACCCCCTTTCCATTTTAAATTTCAAAACCACCTTCTTTCAAGGCCACTTTCCAAATACCAAAACCCACTTTTTAAATCAAATTCAATTTCGAAAATAATTTTCATTTTGAATTCTCTTAGGAAAATAAATACAATACTTTAATTTTAAATACACACCCATGTAATCCCATGAACCATTGCACATGTTCTCATCTACTTCCATCCATACGCGCCAACACACACTTTCCATACACACCCTCATATATGCAAATGTTCATGAGGAGTACCCAAGGTTACACCCAACCCATTTATTTACCAATTCCAAACAGGCACTATATTTTCTAACCAATAATTTTTCCTCAAAAACCCATTCCACAAATTTAAAGCTACTTTAAAGAAAACATTTTCATTTAAAAATCCACTTTAATTTTGAAAATCACACTTACACCAACCAAAACCAAGACAAAGAACAACTTACACCAAACCATCAGAAGGAGGGACTAGCATCTATGCTTAACCTAATGACATGGTAATGGTCCATGCCCCAATATGGAATAAAACTAAGTGGACCTTAAATATGGAACTTGGACATCACCTGGGTCACTACTCCATGAGAAATAACAACATGACACAAACTCACCTCTATTTTCATTCCACAATCGAGAAAAAAAACCCAGACAAAAGACTCAAATCTCAGACTACCCCTGGTAACTCGAGGATCATTGCGAGCAATAGTTCGTGATGATCTTCCCACAACTACCTCCTGAGTTCTGATAGTTATAATCTGTATCTACCAAACAACCCAAATAACAAGGGTTATTATGAAACAATTATGTCATGAACCAGCCTTAGATGTCCTCAAACTCGACACCTGACCTGGTCCGTGGCATGGCCTAAAGGATATTCCTAATCCCCATCATCTAAAAACTAGTTTTGGGCATCAAGAAAAACCATTGGGAATGTTTTTTTCCATGAAAAAAGATAAAAAAATTAAAATCCAAATGAACAGTAAAAATAAATGCTCACAGAGTAAACAAGTAAACTTCCAAATGTACTTCCATGTGACATCATGGGTCACCACCAAACACATAATGAAGATCTCTCTAAGAAAGATTTTCAATCTGAAGAGCATAAAAATGAAATGATTAAGTAGGTGTGAGAACCGAGATGCTCAGTAGGATAACCAAAGATAAACCACAGAATCCATGTATTTTCCTTTCTCGAAAAAAATCTATTAGAACTAGTTTGAAAATAAAGTAACAAAGGAAGGGTTTTTACATTTCACTTAGAAAACATAATCTTTCCCATTTTAAAACCAACACATGCTAAAATTTTATTTTCAAAAGATTATATTTCCAACTTAAAACCACATTACAAACCAAAATATATTGGGATACTCTGAAAAATAAATAAGCTAAAAATGTACTAGGAAAAACTAAGTTCATAAAAATAAAAACAAGAAATTAGAAATATAAAGCAACCGTGGGTGATCCTAAAAATCCGTAGAAGACTCCTAGACATACTCAGTTTGGAACCACTTGCCGATATATAGTGAAGCCCCTAAGTTTATAACCAACTAGAAACCCACAAATAGCCAATATAGTGGGACATACCATTTGTAATATTTATAATGTAGGGGGTACCAACCCATCTAATCAGAGTTGATCAGAAACCATCACTCGATCTTCTAAAAAGAATCCTAGGAAACCATGGAAATAGTAAACTATGTAAGTGGAAGGCCGTCACATGCGTGAATCACCTTACCTACCACCACCCCACTTACCTACCCCAAACACATACATTGCCTATACGATAACCCATAAATGAAAATACTAGATACGGGTTCCCACTATATACATATACATATATATACATACGTTTCACATCATACAAGGTTCCAACCGAACCTTCAAAACATATAAAAATTTAAACCATTCCTCAAAAGATGTTAAGTTTCCAACCAGACACACACATTTACCAAACCACATTATTTTTCACATTCAACACAAAACATCTATTTTAAATGAACAACACCAAATGGGCCTTTAAAAATTTCACACCCCAAATAAATTTACCAAAATAATTTCCAAATAATTTTTAAAACCATGTGGAAAACCAATTTCCCATGAACTTACCAAACAATCCTTTCCACATTTTAGAAAAAACATGCAACTTGAAAAACATTCCAAATGGCCCCCTAAGCCAAATATCCACCAAAACACACATCGAGAGCCAAATGTGAACACCGTATGAGATTTCATCTTAACCATTTTTATTATGAAATAAGACAAGGGGAAAAACATCATTTAAGAACCAAATATTCATTTAGAGAAATAAGTTTTTAAGAAAAACCTATTTTAAAGTATCATATTCATTTAAGAGAACATCCATGTGTGCACCTAGTGCACCCATGAATGGGACGAAATCAAATGGAACACCCAACATTCATGAAACCTTCATTATGAACTTTAAAAAATTGCACTTACAAACCAAATATCTTTTAAAAATTTCCAAACATGCCATAGTTTCCAACACAACCTTGAAACCACTTTACCTTATTTGAAAAACCATGAAACATTTTTACAAGGATGAAGGAAACAAAAAAGGAGAGAAGATCTTAAGGGAAATATGCATTTGGGTGTTATCTAAATTTAGATGCACATCCATGTGTGCACCCTGTGCACACGTGGATGTGAAAACATCCAATGAAACCCACCTTGTGATCAAGAAACCTGTTTTTGAAATCATTTTCCAAAACACTTAATGCTTTTAGAATAAACCAAACCATCACATTTAATTTCACAAGTATAAACAAACAATTTAAATGCCAAGGAGTTACCACATCATACCCATATAAATCCAAAATAAGAACAAAAAACATAATAATATCACAATGGGGATAAACATTTCACAAAACACCCACTTTATTATAAAATAATACAACACATTCAAACACCTTTGGCACAATTACACATAGGCATACACCAATGTTTATCTAAAAACCTATTTTTAACAAATTATAACAACTTTAAACTAACACAAAAAGATAATTAGAGGTATCATAGAGGTGCATAGAAAGTTTATAAATTTATTAAAATCACTAATAATCAAAAGACAAGTTTTGGAAAGGAAAAATATGGATACACATACCTCAAAATATGGTCAAGACAATGCTTTCTAACTCGAGAAACAACCCACTCGCCCACACATACATCCATATATATATACCCTTAAGCCAATTCACATGTTCCCCACACCATGAGAGAGAACACACGAAATGTATATATATTCATACCTAAGTGTATATGCATTATCACCACCAAAACAGATTTCAACGCCCTGTAAATAAATCCCACCACCCATAAATACCTTAAAACTCTCAAATTAGCGGCACGAAACAATTCATGGGTTTAGAAACTTACCCCAAATCAATGACGGTAGATCTAATTGACCTGAACCACCTCTCCTTTGGTGAAGGTTTCTGGAACATGGACCAAATGGGTCCCGATATATACTCTGCACAACCATAAATCGAAAGAAAACAGGAAACAGGGTTATCACTAACCCAAGGCATTCAGCCGAACTCCACCAGGGAAAAAATATCCCAAAAATTTATTAGAAATATGGAGGAGAAGGGATCAAATACCTTACCTAAAATATTAAGAGGGAAATCACCAAGAAGTCCGGCTGGAATCAAGAGTAATGGAGGGAGCCATGGTGGAGGGTGTCATGAGTGAGGGAGGAGGTCATCCGAAAAAAGGTTGCACACCAGAGAGGAGGCCACTGGCAGTTTCATGAGGGAGATAGGGGAAAGGTAGAGGGAGGGATTAATTATATTTTTTTATTAAAACCCCACTAATTAAATAAATTATTAATAATAATCATAATAATAATAAAATTATATTCGTTTTTTTAAATAATAAAAATTATTAGAACTATTAAAATAAATAATAGAAAATGTAGAGATGAGACAATTATCCCCACCACCGACACTTTCAGCCCCCAGAAATTCACCATGTAAAAAGATAACCAATGCTTAAGTCTATTCCCAAATAAAACCGAAGGAAATTATGATCCTTGGAGTGACTATTCACACTACCATTCACACATGACCGATCAAAAGGAAACCACATCAGAAGGAAAAGGGGATAACACAAGGGGGTTCTCTCAACCATAAGGACTTAACTACCACAAGAGCTTTAAAACCCAAAAAACACCACCATCTCAACCAAAAACTAGGGAACTCCCAACCCAAACTCCTTCAATTCCACGCACGACCAAAACACATCGCCAAGACCTAAACATAAAGCCCAATATAAGGAAAATCGACATATTGGGGCACCAGGATGAAGGAAATCCCTATAACAATACTGCCATAACTAGGAATTTTCCATGTTGTTATAAAACTCCCAACATAAGCACATCCATATTCCTTATCACAGGTGATACAACACCCCCCCCCCCTAAAACATGGAACTCTCAACCCAAGCCAAAAACCCCTAACACTAGGGAAAACCCCATAGGAAGGACTTAACCAAAATAGCGAACCCGATCACAACCAAAACCATCAATTCTTCTATAGGCACTTACATTTCCAAATGAGATTAGCTAAACTGATATCAACCCACACCAGAGTTAAACATACATCAAGGAAAACAAATGATTATATGGCCACATTTAGATAACCACCACCACTTAGATCATGAAAGATCAAATTCATCACTCTTTTAAAATGGGAAAATGAAATAACAACAGTAGAATAAATTATAACAAGGAAACTTTAAACACATCCACCCCAACATGGGAAACAAAATTTGGCCAAGATTTCACACATCCCCAGAAACTCTTAACTATGAACGAGCTTCATCCTGAGACCTATGGTTGGGGATCTAATAGATGAAGCATCTCCTGCCTCATAGTCAGGAACTAGAATCCCCCAGTCAAAATGTCCTATTTAGGTCATTCTTCCTTCAAAATTTCTCCACATGACCCAGACATCTGCAATGACACCACATCTTTAGAGGGATGCGACAAGATGAATTTGAATGCCCAGACCGGCCACACTGATGGCACACTAGAAAGTAGTCTGACAAACTGTAATTCATAACCAATGATGATAACTCCTTAGGAATAGGTTCCTCTAGAATCCTCTCCTCGCCATATCGGGAACCTTCATGAGATCCAGCAACCACTGTCTGTACACAAAGAACTAGCTTATCCAAAAATGCACCATCCACCAACTTCTCAAAACAAAGTTACCTAGTAGAGAGGACCCTCTCCTTGATCTATAGATGAAGAACCCCAAGGAAAAGAGAAGTTGTTATGATGTCTTACGACACTACCTCCAATGAATAAGAAGCCAACTCATTGAAATGATTAACATAGTTATTCTCTTTTTATTGACCCTATTGAATACACAAGGGATCTTACATTTTATTTGTCTTAATCTCTTCAGTTATGTAACATTATATGAAGATAGATTTTAATACATCCCACGTCATCCCAACTTGCATTGATGGTGGAGAAAAACTGCCCTTCTTCTAGAGATAGAACTTCAAAAAACCCCAAAACGGCACACACTCTGACAGATTTGGGAGTTCCCAATACTCTGAAGACACGCTCAACCTCTTCAAGACAATCCACTGCCTTTAAAATACCTTAATCACTATAAAAAAGGCAAAACTTGAGAAGGATCAGAAAATGGGCATGACTCATCATAAATTTTGGGGACCATTCTAGGCTATATTTTCTTAACAACATTAGAAACATAAAACCAAATACAACATCAATATGAAACATAATTAAGAAGAATATATCAACCAAAAACAACAGGCTGATAATCCAAACACATAAAAGCATAACCAAAAATTCCCTTTCCATTTTAAATTTCAAAACCACCTTCTTTCATGGACACTATCCAAATACTGATACCCACATTTGAAACCAAATTTATTTTTCAAAATCATTTCTTCTTTTGAATTTTATTAGGAAAACCAAGACAATACAATAATGTAAAATACAAAAACAAGTAATACCATGAAAAATTTCACATGTTCTCATCCACTTCCATCTATACACATTGACACACACTTTCCATGCACATAATTACATGTGAAAACGTTCATGAGGAGTACCAAATGTTTCACCCAATACATTTATTTTCCAATTCTAAAAGGCACTAAATTTTCAAAACAAAATTTTTTCCATCAAAACACATTTCACCAATTTAAAGATATTTTAAAGAAAAAAATTCATTTTAAAATCAACTTTCCTTTTCTAAATCCACTTACATCAACCAAAACCAAGACAATGAACAACTAACACCAAACCATCAGAAGTGGGTACTAATGTCTATGATTAACCCAGTGACATGGTAGTGGTCCATGAACCAAGTGAGTCATAACACTAAGAGGACCTTGAATCAATCACTTGGACATCACATGGGTCACTACTCCATGAAAAATCACAACATGACATTGAATCAACTCCATTGTCATTCCAAAATCCAAAACAAACCCAGATAAAAGTCTCAAATCCCAGACTACCCCTAATAACTTGATTGTTAGTGAGATAAGGAGTTTGAAAAGCTCTTCTTGCACCTACCTCCCGTGTCTCGATAGTCCTAATATCCATCTATCATACACCCCAAATAATAAGGTCCACTCTGATACCATTTTGTCACAAAACATCCTAGTTTGTCATCCTACCAGACACTTTATGCGGTTCGTGGCATGTCCCGAAGGGCGTTACCAATCCCCATAGGTTGAAACTAGTGTCAGGAATCAAGAAAAACCATTGGGAATGATTTTTCCCATGAAAAAATGATAAAAAATGAAAAACAAACAGAACAGTGAAAATAAAATCTCACAGAGGAAATAAATAAACTGGAATATGTACCTCCATATGACCTCATGGTTCTCTACCAAACACAGAACAAATCTCACTCCATGAGAAATGTGAAACCGAGAGATCCTAAAACTGAAAAGATAAAGTAAGCATGAGCACCGATATTCTCAATAGGAAAGACAAAGATAAACCACGGAATCCATGAATTTTCCTTCCCTGAAAACATTCAATTAGAACTAGTTTGAAAATACTGTAACAAAAGCAGGGTTTTCAAATTTCACTTAGCAAACATAGAATTTACCATTATGAAACCAACACACACCATAATTTAATTTTCAAAAGATGAGATTGCCACTTTAAAACCAGTTTCCAAACCTAAATATATAGGTCTATGCTGAAAAATAAATAATCTAACAAAGTACCAGGAAAAACAATGTTCATAAAAATTAGAACATGCAAGAAGAAATAGAAAGTAACCATGTTTGATCATAAACATCCCTAGACAACACCTAGACATACCTGGTTCAGAACCACCTACCTACATATGGTAAATCCCCTATGTCTACAACCAACTGGCCACCCTCAACTAGCCAGTCTAGTGACATATCCCACCTGGCCTATCCTCAATCCAGGGGGTACCAACCCGTATAATTGGGGTAGATCAACAACCATCACTAGATACTCTAAAAAGGTTCCTAGGAACCCATAGTAATAGTAAACTATGTAAGTTGGAGGCCCTTCCACATGTGACTCATCTTACCTTCCACCACCACACTTGTCTTCCCCAAACACGAACATCACCTATAAGATAAACTATAATGGGAAATCCTAGATAGGGGTGCCCACTATATACATACATACATACATATATATACATATGATTCATATCATAAAAGGTTCCAAAAAATACTTCAAAACATATAAATATTTAAACCATTCTGCAAAACACATTAAATTCCCACTTGGAAACACACATTTTCGAAACCAATTTTGTTTTCACATTCAACACAAAACATCTCTTTTAAATGCACAATTCCAAACAGGCCTTTAATATTTACACACCCTAAATACTTTTACCAAAATCATTTCCAAATCATTTCTAAAACCATATGGAACACCAATTTCTCAAAAACATTCCAAACAATACATTCCACAATCTAGAAAAAAACATGCAACATGCAAAATGTGCCAAATGGCCCCATAAGCCAAATACTAACAAAAACACACTCCAAGATCCAAAAAGAAATACATATTGAGATTTAATCTTAACCATTTTTTTGAAGTCACACAATGGGATCATATCATTTAAGGACCAAATATCTATTTAGGGAAACAATTTTTTAAGAAAACCCTATTTTAAAGTGTTGTCTTCATTTGAGGGCACATACATGTGTTCAACAAGTGTACCCATGGATGTGCCGATATCTAATGGCACACCCAAAGTCCATGAACATTCATAAATCACTTTCAAAAAAACCACTTTCAAACCAAATCTCCTTTACAAAATGCCAAATGGGCCATAGTTTCCAACACAACCTTGAAACCAGTTTACCTTATTTGAAAAACCATGAAACCATTTTACAAGGATGAAGGAAAGAGTAGAGAAGAGAAGATTTTAGTGAAATATTCCTTTTGGTGTCATATTTATTTGGACACACATCCATGTGTGAACCCTGTGCACCCATGGATGTGTCAACATCCAATGACACCCACCTCATGACCAATAAACCCCTTTTTGAAATCATTTTCCAAAACACTTCATGTTTAAAAAAACAAAGCATCACATTTAAATTCAAAAGCATAAATAACCACTTTGAATTCCATGTAGTTACCACATCACACCCATATAAAAACAAAACAATCACCAACAATTTTATTATATCACAATGGGGATAATCATTTCACAAAAAAACCTAATTTATTGCAAAAGAACACAAGGAAGTACATCAAACACATTTGGCACAATTACACATAATAATAAACCAATATTTATCTCAAAACATATTTTTAAAAAAATTTAAGAAATTAAAAATAACACAATAACCTAAATAGAGGTATCAAAGAGGTGCATACCGAGTTTATCATTTTTTTAAAAGAACCAAGAATCAAAGGAAATGATTTGGAAAAAAATTATGGATATAACTACTTCAAAATACGGTCAAGACAACACATTCTAACTTGAGCATCAAACCACTCACCCACACACACACACATACATATATATATACCCTTAACCAAATGTAGTTGTTCCCCGCTCCATGAGGAAAATTACATGTGGGAGATATATATATTTATATATATTCATTCTTGAGTGTATATGCACTCACACCACCAAAATAGATTTCAAAACCCTACAAATAAATCCCAGCACCCATAAACACCTGAACACTCTCAAATTAGGGGTACGAAAAAATTCAAAATTTTATAAACTTACCCCAAATCAACAACAATAGAGAGAATCGACCCAAACCACCTATCCTTCGATGGCTGTTGTTAGAAAATAGACCAATGGTTCCTAAGACACCCTCAACACAACCCTAAATAGAAATAAAACTAGAAACAAGGTTATCCTTAACCTTAGTCATTAAGATGAACTCCACCAGGAAATGAATAACTCATAAATCAGCTGAAAATAGGAAGGAGAAGTGATCAAAGGCCTTAACTCGAAGATTTAGAGGGAAATATCTAATAAATCTAGCCAAAATCGGGAGCAACAG
The DNA here is from genome assembly GCA_963277665.1 of Viscum album. Classification (NCBI taxonomy): domain Eukaryota; kingdom Viridiplantae; phylum Streptophyta; class Magnoliopsida; order Santalales; family Viscaceae; genus Viscum; species Viscum album. Next base: position 56,197,480 of record OY728145.1, on the reverse strand, counting down.
AGGGAGCCACGGTGGAGGGAATCACGTGTGAGAGGGGAGGTTGGCTAGAGGAGGGTCAAACTCCAAAGAAGAGGATTCCAATGGTGTCACATAGGGAGGGGGCATGGGGTAATAGCGATTCATGCATGGAGGAGGAAGGGGGAACAAGAGAAGGGCCACATGCAGGGTGAGGGGAAGGGGGGGGGTTCAAGGGAGTAGGCATGGGTGCTAAAAAATCTCCCCTAAAGTGCACAAAAATATCAATGATATGCATAAGAGGATATCAGTTATTCAAATTCATATAGTTAAACTTCTGGTAATCTACACATAAGTGTAGAGTCCCATCATCCTTCTTAGCAAAAAAATTTGGAGAACCCCAAGTCAATATACATGAATGAATAAACCCTTTATCCATCATCTCTTTTCTTAGAGTCTTAATATATTGAATCTTTATTGCTTCCATTATGTATGGTGTAATACAAATTGTTTTAGACCCGAAAATGAAGTTAATAGTAAATTAAACATCTCTCTCAGGTGGTAACCCTAATAATCCATCAGGAAACATGTCCTAGAACCTATCCACTATAGGTGGAAATAAATACTGATTTATACCCCCATAATCTAGAAAAGACTAGAAACCTGGGAAGTGAGCTCCCCCAGTTGATGATAAACTAGCCCTACATAGCCCTCCTTGATATACCACTCCCCATGTTGAAAATAATTTTTACCCTTTGGAGACGTAAAAGTCATTATCCATTTGTAGTAATCAATTTGGGATTGGTATGATACTAACTAGTCCATACCCATAATTATGAAAAATCTTGACATATCAATAATGTAAAGATACCCAGGGAAATTATACCCCCAACCTTGAGAGAACATCCTTTAGATAAATAGGTGTATCTCATTCATACTCCCAAAAGTGTATTGATAATTATCACACCACTAATAAACTCCACTACCAGACTCAACCCATTCACAAGTTGAGAAGAAATAAAAGAACAAGAGGCACCAATATTAAATAAGGAACTAGAAAGTCTAGAAGATACTAGAATAATACCTCTAAATGTCGATAGTAAATCCTCTCTATAAAAAAGTGTAGAATGAAAAACATGAAACTATCTTGACACTCTTCCCTATGATATAGTCTATGTCACCAAATCTACACCACTCTACTGATATGGGTGCTCTTGACTAGAAGTAACTCATCCAATGCCTTGACCTTCACATCTAGTATAACTCCAACTTCCAAACTGGTATGGTGTATACTATCACCTTCCCACACTATAATTATTCTTAGATGACTCATCATTATCCATTTATCATGGGTTTATATATAACCTTTGTAGATTTCCTATCCTATCTTATGATTGAAATTCTACTGTTGGTCAGCAGAACTATTTATGAAAGTGACCCTACTACCACATTGGTGATATATCACTCAAGTAATTTCCTATGTATCTGACCCTCCCCCTGGAAACTCTTCTTTCCACTACATTGGTCAAAATTTCCATAATAAAACTTCTTTATCTCAGAAGTTTTACCTCATGACTACCCAGAAGGAACCACCTATCCTCCACCAAAATTATCCTTCAGGTTCCCCTAAAAAATGAGAGCCTGATTCACAACTTCCGAAAACTTCTTCATCTTGAAGATATTCACATGGGGCTTAACTTCACATTTAATCCCACATTGGAAAAACTTTTTAACAATATCCTCATCCCTCATCGATGTTGGAACAAAGTGCTGAATGTTTTTAAAGTGACCATCATAGTCCATAACAAACATATCTTCCTATGTCAACCTCACAGACTCAGCTTCTCTCTCTTTCCTGAGTGTCTTAGGGTAGAATTGGTCCAAGAAATTCTTCTAAAAGTCATTCCATTACATACTATCCATATATACATCCTAGGTATAGATGTCCCACCAATGATTCACCTAACTACCTAACTTGTAAGAAACCAATTTGAATCTCTTCTCAGCAAGAGTCTCCAAGTGGCCAAGTATAATCAGGATAGAATTGACCCAGAACTCAACTACCTCAAGTCTAACCTCTCTAGTACACATAGGAGGGTATTGGAAATGAAACTCCCATTTCATTCCTGAAACGCTCTTCACAACCTTCCATAGGCCTCTTTCTAAAATCTACATAAATCGAGAAAAGTTATCATCAAACCACTCTTTGACTTCCTCACATAGCACTATCGATGCCTCAGATTATATGTTTGGTGGATTATTTCTAGAAAAAACCTCTTATCATCCTTCCGTAAAGTGTATTTATGGTGGAATATATCTAAAATCCCAAGCACACATCTTAGGACACATGACACAATATTAAATCATTTAACAAGAGGGATTTTCCTAAATCCATAACAATTTATTACACCTTTCCCCTTCACATGGACAAAACTGAGGCTCTATCACTACCATTAACCATCCTACATCTAGGTTATGTTTAAGAAGGGTAACCAAATTCTCAAAATTAAAGTTTCGCAATAAACACCCATTCTCTACATTTTTACCTCATTTTATAATATTTAACCCATATTAGACACCATTTTCAGTTCAATTTACGCAAGCAAGTAAAAAAATTTCATAACCAACAAATTATCCAAAAAAAACATGCTTTTACTATCAATACCTGAAATAATGCATGTCACATAATAATCCTTAGTTCCAAGAATGATTCATGCATACTAAATTATTATGTCATTCCATGACATAAGTTAGATATCAGAAAATATCAGAAACAATAATCACATCACACAACAAGTTCATAACAATAGGTTAAATAAAATTCAACTATAAAAACACACATCAATATAAACAATCCCACTATGTGTACTTAACTTTTACCTTCATACATGGGTTAAATACTCCCATTCATGAGCTCTTAACCAAGGCCCAAATCATTATATTTTCCCATATATAATTATCAAATATAAATACAAATTAAAAGAAAAAAACACATTTGAAACCACTTTGTAATGTCCCAACCCAGGCTCCACTCACTGGTGCCATGATCTAGTCGATTACATGACATCATGTGTCCCTCCCCATATTCCAAAGGCTGCTGACTAGCAATGAGGGTCTAATATCGATAATGGAGAGACTATACCCTCTTTATCAAATTAACACAAAAACATAATAAATAAATAATAACCAATGATATAACCAATAACCAAACCAAACCAGTGTCACACGATGACCAAAACTAAAAGTACAATATCCGGAACAGACATTAGATACTTCATGCCAATTATGAGTCAAGTGTTAATAGAAAAAACTCAAAATAAATGAAGACACTGATAATGATCATTAAGGTCCGAAATCATGTATGATTTTATCATCTATCCTCCAACCCATATCATTCATATAACATATGGACCTTTCCATTAACATATCCTACAACCATAAAATCTATTCAAGTACCGATCAAGAAGCCTGAGTAGGGTTTGAGTACAACTAAGTAGGCCACCACCAATTACATCTAAAACAATATCCAATCAATAATTGTGTATATAGTTTTATAAAGAATAAATTTCAATTCATAAGTAAACATTTATCACATTTTAAAGTATTATTTAATTAACCATATAAACCCCTTATGTTCCTGAGGACACCCGAAATCTCAATACCTACTTCAGACCGAGATAGATTTTGAACAATAACACATATTCAATTCACAATCCAATATAACACATGGGATTTCACTATCCATTTATTTTCAATTTATAATATGGATTATTGGAACCATATTCCAATGGAAAATATTTGGGCCTAGATCACCATGCCTAGGATCCCATGGGTATTTAGAGTAGTAGCCTGTGACCCACACTCATTTAACAAAGAATCACACAAGTGGTATTTTTGAAACAACAGTCCTTATCCCACACCCATTCATCACTATGGGATTTTGATGCATGTAGGGTATTGAAAATTCCTCCAAGGAAGAAAATACCCCCACGAACACTTTACAAAAGGAACCAAGTACATCTAAAAGTATATAAAGTTTAATGGACTCATATTGAGCTGAAATTATTTTAAGGAAATTGAATGAATTCAAGTTTTAAGTGGCTTGCATACCATCACAGGGAAAGGTACATGAAGCAAATTGATCGCAAACCACCTGCTATGCGAAACGATCCACGAGCCGCTGGCCCGCAAGGTGATGGCCAATGAGAAAGGCAGACCACAAATCGAGTCACCGACATATTCATACGCATGAGGACCATCCATTTAGCATTCCATGAACTCATATATTCATGGAAAAAGAAAAAGAGTGGGGTTTCGTGAACCATTATTGTGAACCGAAGCCTCTGTAAACCTTGGTTGACTGAGTCTTCCGTGGGTCAGGATATGTCCTCAATGTTCCTCCGTATATGGTGTCATGTGCCCAATAGATATGATTGCTCTGATGCTCTATAAGAGGAAAACAATAGAAGTACAGAAGAGACACATAGATGGAGACATACAAAGAGAAGGAAGGATGAAGAAAGCTTGAGGGATACTTAGAGGTTGAAATTTGGATTTCATCTTATTTCATTGGGGAACCCCGAACCGCGAACCATCCCATCTATAGGTACAGTTGGACGCAAGACATAAAAAAGGGGAATTGAATAATAATAATATAACCGTGAACCTAACCGATTAATGGAGAACCAAAGGCTAATCATAGATGAACTCCCCAATAATGATGATCCCTCAGACCCCCCTTTAATATGGTGCTCCACATTGTGTACTGCTACGTGGACTGAACTCGATGCCGCGTACTACCTTTGTATGTGGATGAAACCCAAAGCAGCGTGATGGGCCGCGTACCCCTTTGGTACATGGTTTCCTATACCCATGACCACATACCACATCAGTACGTGGATAACCCTTCTACGTTCATACCACTATGGTATGTAGAGCCTCCCCCATCACACATAAAAAGTCAGTACGTGGAATGGGGTGTATTTGGGTATGGTTTCTTCTGGTTCCAACCTCACCCCTCCACTACTATTTAGTCCTCTATGGTCCCTTCGCTAACTAGTCCTCCTAAATTAGGCCAAAGCCTCCAACAAATCCACCATATTTGCATGATCAAACCATCAAGTGCATCAGGATGCCCCATTGAGTCTACATACCCATGGTAAGTAGAGTCACAAAGGCCCTCCCCACAATGGTGTGGGTTTCAGGAATGCCTATGAGGCTACAATCACACAGTAACCCGAAGCCCAACCTTGGGATGCCGACATGAACCTCCTCATTCTAGGGATTAAGGGTGATCACTTTCTTTTCCATTCAATGAGGAATAATGACCAGTCGAAGGGGTTATGTTTGCTCCCCCATTTGATGAGGACAACACTCCTCCCCTTCTTAGAACGTGATATGGGGCCCTCCCACTAAGGTAAGTCCCAAATTGTTTGAGGTAGGGTTGCATGACCTTTAATGTCATCTCACATTAAAGGGTTCATTGCTCTGCACCCTCAACCATGGTCTCCCTGACCTATTTCACCGTGATCTCTCCCTCCCCCAAAAACAGGGGAGGAGGCATGTGCATTGTTGAATATTTCACATCCTCTTGTTTCTCACGCCGATCATGACTCACATGGGATTAGAGGTTTGTGAGTATTACAACATCCAAATGATTCTAAACTATGAGAACTCATATCCCCAACAAAATCAGGATATGTAGTATGCCTACTAGAAGGCCCAAGATCAAAAGGGTGCCATTCCAAAAGGGTCCACCCAATCATGTCTCCTCAAATGGGAAGGTCCCGTGCATAAGACCAAAAAATCTGAACTATGTGGGTTCTGATTCCTCTCTTGAGGATATGTAAAAATACCTCCATGTGGGCCCAATCCCAACATCAAGTCACCTTTCATCCCCCCTAGATGAAGATAAACTCCAGAGTGCCTTATTATATGGCTCAAGTCAGTATCGCCTTTGTAGCTTCAAATATATTCATGCCTATGATGATCTTGCAAAGAAAGGGTAGCCCATGAACACACTCTTCGAGAATGAACCAAGGATTCAATAACATATTAACATGACTTAAATCTATAATAGATTCCTAGAACAGGCAAAAATCCTCTCCCAGAAGGGTGCGGTGAGCCCGACCTCCCATCCTCTTGACCAATGGAGTCCTTAAGTGTTGTTGGAAAAATCGTCAGCCAACAAGCAGCTGCCTTTGGAAAGCAGTTCCATGAACCATGGATACTAGGGTTATTGGGAGTTCTTGGATCCATGAATAAACCCTTTGGAGACCATCCAAGGAAGTTATATCCGAGAAGGAATGATTGCATGAGTGCTTGAACCCTATGCAATCGCCCACTAGGACCAACAGTTCTTGTGGGGTTAATTTTATCTTCTTTAAATGATAATGACGCTAAATTGGTCAAAACAAAGGAATTATAAATTTGATGAGAACTTGTATCTATAGAAAAATGGATGAGTGATGATCCTCATCATGACATTTTTGCACTGCTTGCTAATGCGCCACCTTGGTGGTGGAACAAAAATGGTGAACCCGATGTAAATCCTTATCCAAGGTGGAGGTTCTACCCAAATGATAAAAGAAAAAAGGATACTGAACGTTAGAGAATTTTTTTCACCCTGATACGTGAAAAACATGCCACCTCATAGGAAGAACAAAAATGGTGAATCCTTATCACTAAATATGAATATGCTTAAAGGAATGATAATTTAATGATTTTTTTGTGGTTTTTATGTAATATATTTATATTGTAGGTTCCTGTGGAGTGACCTTCGATCCAAATGACATCCCAATGACCCATGCAGACATGTGCATCAGTGATCCCACAGGTGTTCGGGGCCCCAACGAAGAGAAGGACCACCTAGCCTACCCAGCATATCCAACGATGGGTATCCAACACACTGATCTGGGAGTACCACCAAAATGTTACTCTCCAACCTTTTGAGGCCACAAGACAAGACCTCTAGTCTTCAAAGGTTTTACATCCACCTCTTATGCCGCTGCCGGCACCCCAGCATAAGGCGACCTCGGTGGTCATCTCAAATCATTTCGGGAGCCTATCCCAAGAATGTGACAATGAGTAACTCCCTTATCGTAGGGAGGTAGATGATGTCAATGATGACAACTTCATCTCAACTGTATAGGGTTCCTACCCATGAGCCCCTATCATAGAGCATCTCACCGACACTGGATGACCAGGCCTCCTCCTGCTAAGGAGGACCTTATCACGAGGGCACCTGCCAAAGTCCAGGAGACCCACGACCCTCAGGATTCCTACCAAGGGTAGAGAATATATAATCTGTAACACACTATCACCCTTGTTTATAAGTAGTAGCTCTACCGTACTTACATGATGACATTAAATGGGAATACCTATGACCCTCCCCCCTCCACTCAATCCCACCATGGACGTAGGGTGGCACAATACGAGCACATACACATTCCTGCTAATTCTCTACAGTCCTACTGTGCAAATAGAATGAAAAACTATAGGCAAATGAAGATATCTTATGATCCAAAATAATCCCACCATCGAAATAGGGAAGAAAACAGCTATATGTAGGAACAAACACCTACTGATGCATTTCAAGCCTGTCATCTAAATAGGGTGGTAACAAGTTATACGTAGGCACAGATACCTACTAATGCATATTAGGACTACCGTCTAAATAGGGTGAGAACTAAATATGAGAAGAGACAGATTCCTATGGATGCATACAATGCCCATGAGACAAATACAGTGGAAATAGAGTAGATGAAATTCCCCATGAATGAATATGAAGACCACCAGTCAAATATGATGGAAACCAGAGAAGGAAACCGGTGATAGACTCATTCCTCTGTCCAGGCACATGTGAACTGCCAGTACCTTTTGGAAACTCATGGAATATGGGAGTAGACACCAACTCCTGCTCTGACATCGGAATGGGCCTTCATAACCACTCCATCCAAATATGTATCCCAGCACATCCTAGAAATAATGGAAGATTAGATGTCAATCCCAGACCATATCCTCGAACATGCCAAGATATCATTGCATAGGTGGAAAAGTTGAGAAATCGGGCCCACAACCCAGTTTCATCTAACAGAATAACTCACTCTCAAAACACGTTAGTCACTCCAGAGCAGTTTTCATCCTTGCTCCAGTCCAAGAGAGTTGACAGCAATATCCCATGATATACAGACAACCTGATCAGGAAAAAATACCCATTCTAACTGGGGGACACTAGTCCAACGTGGTGGCCACCCCAGGGCAGGTATATATCTCTGCCAAAACACAAGACGATCGTCGGCGTATCCCAAAGTCATCACGGTACCCAACAATATTGTGACCTATTTATGATGTAAATTACCAATATAAGATGGCCCCGGTTACCCGCAAGAGAGTGCCCAAAAATAATAGGCTCTAAAGGAAACCTGAAAATGAAGAGCAAGTACATGATCTTGCTTTTCTAGAAGATGAGGTTCTTGATGCCCTCAAACATATAACAATAAATGATCAAGAACCTATCATTCCATTACCAAATTATGGAAGTGGAAGTAGCAGTCGTGAAGGTCCTCCCCACAATATCACTACCAGTAGCTCTGAAGGTCCTCCACAGAGTACCCACGGGGGATTACTCCATGGGTCAAGAATTATCAATCATGAGATCCTATATCCTAATGTGCATCGGGGTAGCCCTCCCCTCAACTGGAATATCAGGTAGCAAGAAGGTTCTCCCCTTACTGTCATCTACCCTGATGGTCCTCCCCAGGGTATACACTACAGATATGCTTCTCCCTGTTGTTGGACATCAAGTTATGATGGTAGTCCGCACCATGATGACTATCATTGCAAAGGCCCTCCCCACAGTGATAGTTAATATAAAGTTCCTCCCCATAGTAACTCCAAGAAATGAGAAGGTCCTCCCCTTATTATAGTACATCCTGAAGGTCCTCACAAGAATGTACACTGTAGAAATTCTCCCTGCAGCCAGGTATCAAGTAATGATGGCAGTCCTCGCTGAGATGACAGTCATTACGAAGGACCTCCCTACAATGATATTTTCTATGAAGGTCCACCCCTCAATGACATCAGGTAGCAAGAAGGTCCTCCCCTTGCTACATCTCATCCTAAAGGTCCTCCCCAGGGTATACACTGTAAGGAAAATTACTACAGTCAGGCATCAAGTTGCAATAGTATCCCTAGACATTAAAGCACCAATTACGAAGGTCCTCTCACAATCAACGTTTGTAATGGAAATAAGGTCCTACCCTCATTGGAACAAATGTGATAAAACCCTCCTACACAGAGGCACTTGGAAAAATTGAGTCATACACATTGTGCACTCCATCTATAGCGATTGATATTCTTTCACAACCAGAGGATGGCCAGAGGCCATACTCATCTTTTGAGCCACCCCCGCAGCATCTTGAAACCAATAAGGCTCCCACCATCCTAGTTACCTTGACCAAAATTATTAAGAAGCAGTCGGGATGGGCATATCAAGTATATGAGCCTTCGTAAGAAAAATAACATGATATGTTTCTTGTGAGAAGGCAACTAGCTAGGGATAATATACTAGTGATGTATTAGCTTATGACTGCTTCTCAATTTGACATACCGGGAGAGTTGTCTGGTGGTAGTTGTTTCGACTGAAGTATTATTTTTGGCTATCCAAATTGTATTACCCTAATGAGTATAGTACCCGTAAGGGGTCGAACCACAAGGAAAAGGATTTATTTTTGTCTTTTCTATATAGTTTTTACATGATTTAATGAATTGTACTAAATTTAAAGTCTATTTTTTATGTTTTGATGAAAAGGTGATTGGGTTTTAGTTTCTTAAAAAATTTAATTAAAGGATAAAGAAAAACAAGGGAATTTGGTTTTGATGCAAATTTGGAAGGAAATGCATTAGGGCTATGGATTTTAAGAGGTTGTTATTAAATCAATTTTATTATGAGGTTGTGTTGTTCATGATAATTCACATATCTAGGATTAATTATGTAACAAAACCCTCTTAGTCTGGTAAGTTTTGTTTAAATCAATGGATGTCAATTTTGTTGGTCAGGAAATTGATTTTTCTTAATTTGTATTAATTACAGCCCTTTTGAGACAATTAAAATATCCAATGGTCATGGATTTTTTTAACCGTAATTCCTTAAGGGTTCCAAGAAATCCAGTTCCTGGTCTGATATTAGATTTATAGTGATATTTGGAAAGTTTTAATAAGGAATTATGAGGAAGAAAATATGAATAATATGATTACAACATCACAATTGATAAATTACAACATTCATTTGTCCACAACCCCAACACATAGGGATTTTAGCTACTCATGGAGAAGCTATTAATTAAAGAACTTGAAGTACCTGGATGCATCTTCTTAAAAACCTTGGAGTGAAGGTCACCAGAAGAACCTTACTTTATCTCCCTCTCCTCTTCTTTCTCTCTTCTTATCTTCTAGGCCATGCTCATAGTACTCTTTAATGATGTTTGAATGAGTGAATGTCTAACTCTCTTACTTGGAGGTCCTACCACCTATTTATAGGTTTTAAGAGTATATGGGGTGTACCAGAAAGTACACAGCATGTACTCTTGTCAAAACGCTTTTGCAATCTTTTTCTCCACCGGTGGGTGACCTAACACACCGTCTTTGATTGGGAACATGACGCTATCTGGTAGGGGGAGGTACACGGTGTCTAGCGCCACCATACATGGCATGTAATCTTATTAATCATCCACCAACCTCTTCTATAAGGGAAGACATGGCTTGTATGTTAATGTACATAGCGTGTAAAGGTCATCCGACAACATGGGCATGTAGACTTCTTCTCAGCCACCAACGGCTTCTAGAAGAGGATAAATGATGTGTATATTATGTACGCGGCGTGTATAGGCTTCTGGTAACATGGGGATGCACTTGGACTGGCCAATCTATGTTGGGGTTCTAGTACATGGTGTGTATTTGAAAGTACACAGCGTATAGTTTGATATTTTTGATCAACTTCCCCTCGATTTGTGTCTTTGTCATGAAAATACCTGAAAAAAATTATGATAACTGAATTATAGAATTTATCTCCAAAAGAATTTTTATCTAGTGAAAACATGTTTTAAAAACTCGATAAAATGTATGAAAATGTATACACAAATCTGGCACACCAAACTCCCCCACACTCATTCATTTGCTTGTCCTCAAGAAAAATCTCAACAGCTAATCAATAGTATCCATATTACAAAAAGGGTAGCATTCAACATTTATTATACATATAAATACTATTTGCATAACAAAGGACATTAAAAATATATATAAACAAATTTCAATTTTAAATGATATTCTAATCATGCATCCTTTATAGTTGAACTATAAAACATCCATTCTATTTTATGCACATCGTTCAACATTTCACAATTACACATGCCACTTGATGATTTAACTCACCAAAAAATAATACTCTCAATACTAAAGATCATTTTATGAGAGTTGTGCTCAATCTTAAGTGTATGATCTCTTTTTATATGCTTGAAAATGTTATCATTCTATACTTTAGAAATTTAAATCATAAAAATCATGAGGGATTTCATCAAGGTTCAATTGTTTATGAGGCTAAGGGATGGTAGGTAATAATGTGAAAAAAAATCATAGAGGCTTGAAAAAGGAGGGTACATTCTTAAACAGCAATGCATGATATTCCAAAATTAGAGCTCAACAAAAATCCATCCTCAATCAAGATCTCATAAAAAGGATATCATCGCCATGATAGTATTTTTCCAAAATGGGTCCATAAACTGTCATTAAAGTGTAATAAATGAACTTGGTCCCTCTTTTACAAATTTTTTTTACAAAAGGTACCACCAAGAATACAATGGATAGTAAGATATAGAATCCTTTTTCCCAAATGAACAAGTGAAAACTCCCCCACACTTAAGTTCATGGTTGCTCACCAAAATGTACCATGAAAAACAAAAAATCTTTCTCTAAAGCTCAAATGAATAATCAGGCAAAATTATAAAATAATTAGGGTAGGAAGGGGAAATAGGCTTGTAATGTAGATTCCTATCAAGGATATTCATGGTTTCTAAGGGTTTACTAAGATTATATTTAGGGTAGGTCTCAAGGTCAAAAGGGTTTAAAAACAATCAAATGCCTCAATAATTTTAATGAGATTAAAAAATCTTCATGTTTTGAAGAGAAAAAAATGAAAATTCTGAGAGTTATGCATATCCCAAGAATTTCTCAAGAAAGAGGGTATAAGAAACAATATGTCAAAAAGGTTTATAAACCTCTCGGGAATGAGGAAAAAGATAAAGGGTCAATTTTTTCATGGAATGAATAAAAATTAGTAGTATAATAAATGTATATAACCAAGAATTTAAGTTGGAAAATCGACCATATCGGAAATCATTTTAAAATAATTTCTTTAAATTTTAAAATAAGCATGGAACTTCGAAAATTCTCAGCTACGCCTTTATTATTTAGAATTATAATTAACTGAAAAGATTCCACAAATTAAAATATTTCATCTATTAATGATGTCTCCTAGATTAGTTGAAGGGAAAAAGAGCAGTGTAGGTAGATATTCTCCCCCACACTAAAAAGGGAACATGGTCCCCCAAGTGCCACATAAAGGTGGAGAAGGTGATGTGGGGACATAACAGCGGACCTGGACAAAGGGAAGTAATGGAAGAAATAATACTAGAAAGAAAAAGAAAACAATGGAATCTGAAAAAACAATACACCCCACATGTCTAGGTGAAGAAAGACAGGAAGTGGTGGATAAGTACAACCAAAAGCGCGCCAGGGTACTTGTGACGGTCATGGAGAGAGAAAACTAAAATTATACACAATAGAAAACCGGCACAAGATATCACAAAAAGATATATATATATATATATATATATATATAATGGAAGAAATGTGCTAAAAAACAAGTCAGGGGGTCACCTTAGAAGAGGCATCATCCTATACAGAAATAGTTGGAAAAGAAGGATCAGCAGCCATGGAAGCTGGAGCTGCAGGTTATGGATGCGGAATATAAGGCTCGGTATTTATCCCTGAACCGATATTAGTAGTGGTAGCAGCTGGGCCAATAGTGTAGAGGATAACTGAATCCATGGACAGTGTTTTAAACGGTGGTGGAGATGTGAAAGAAGGTCCAAGAGCCGAAGGAGGAGCATGTGATGGGGGTAGTGGAATACCATGATGTTGAAGAAGAAGCCCCAATATTCACTGGAGCCGCTGAAGAGTCTGATCCATAGTATCCTGGAGGTGGTCCCACTCAGCTAGGCAGAGGGTAAAGGAGATATTGACTGAGGGTGTGGAGGGAGTTGAGGTAGTATAAGGAATGAAAGAAGAAGGAAGGAAGGAAGAAGAATGAAGGTCATAAGAAGAATGAAGGCCATAAGAAGGGGGCAGGTGGGGAAGAAGGGGAAGGTGCAGCCTTGGGGGATGTAGGGTCTGTAGGGGGTGGTGGTGAGGCATGGGAAAGGATGTAAGTACCCCTGCTTTTAGACCAATCCCATGTGAATAAACATGAGAAAGTCCATCCACTGGGGGGAACCTAATAGGCCTTGAGGAAGGGAAGGCTCAAAAATGCTGAGGTGGTGGGAAAGGCTGGTGGCATAAACCCCACCATTCAGGTTTCCCTAATGGTAGGTGTACATGGCATGGAAGTAGGATGTGATAAGGTAGGGGAGGTCCAGGTAGTCCTACAGGATGAGATAGGTGAGGAGCTCCATGTCACGACCAGTCACAATGCCCATATCCTCATGAAGGGGAAACAAGATGGTGCTAAAGCACTGGTGGGTGAAACAGAGGATATGTTCAACAGTGAGGGTACTCTTCTGGGAAATGGGGGTGTAGTGGTGGTCGGGTCCAAAAATATCCCGCCACATGGTGATGATCCTAGAAAGATCAGGTCGGGTCAAGTTGGAGATAAGGGGTGGGGTGATGGGACGAGGATAGAAACCACACCCTTGGCCAAAATCAGTCATGGTAAGGGAAAAAGGTCATCCACCCATCCGAAATCAGACCACTGGGACAGTATCTCTAGGTGTATCCTGATACTTAGGCCTATCGAACTCGAAGGAAGCAGAAAAATCTAAAAAATAAATCTCTAAAAATAGGAGTGCTGACCTGAAATATTGTGAGTAATGGTTTGTGCCTGAGGATATCCTCCAACTCTCCCCAAATACCAAGCTGTTGAGGCACGTTGTTGTCAAGATAAAGGATGATCAATGAGATCTAGAGGCAAGATAAGCGACAAAATCTATCGTGCGTCAGGTCTATAACTGGGAACACAATGGAAGGAAATGGGATACCAAAAAGGGCCAGCCTAGGTGGTGCAGGAGCATGGGCTGGCTCTGGTGGCGTAGCAGCCACAGTGAAAGAAGCCCTGCTGGACGTGGCAGTCGATGAGGGATCAATTGCTACTAAGGAGGGCACATGAGGTGTTGTAGCTAGTGCTGAAGAACAAGTGGATCTTGGTGGCTCCGTGTGGGGTGGTGGAGTCACGGTACTGGGACCGTCCTCTGCCGAGGTGGTGAGCGGTGGTAAGACGGCCAGCAGAGGTGGCTTTTACACCGAAAAGTCTTGGGCTGGTGTTTCCATGGGCCAGAGTGGTATCTGACGAAATGTGGGCCTCTCTCCCTTCGTAGTAGAGGCAGGCCACCTCCCATGTGCAGGGTCTTTATCTGCCATATCCTGAAAAAGAAAGAAATAAAAGGAAAAAAATAAAAAGAAAAAGAAAAAAATGTGAAAAAACCAGAAAAATAAAATAACATGACGTGCATATCAAGAGTACACGACATGTAGTATAAGTGGTTTAGCATCCCATGTTCTCTAGATAGACATGCCGAGTGGGCATGTCACTGGCCAAGAAAGGCTACATAGCATGTACTGAACATACATGTTGTGTACGTGAAAATTGGTTCTTGGTCGTGTGTTTCAAAGAAAGGACCACTATTAGAGTAGATCCAAAAATGATGTACATGGAGTGTGAATGTATGGCACATCGTGTGTAATAACATAGTCCACATGGCCATGTAAAGTGATGGACATGGCTTGTTCAGAGAAAATGGGATACACAGCATGTACCGAATATACATGTCGTGCATGTAAACATGTTGTGTGTGGTCGTGTGAATAAGGTACCCTAGCATGATTCCAGTTGATACACGGTGCGTATCGAACATAAACACCATGTAATTTCAAATTTCGAATTATCCAGTGTGTTTCTGTGTACAAAAGTACACTACATGTGTTCTTCATATCGTGCACATGAAATACAGAATCCAAACCAGAGGCTGATATGAAAATCACCCGAAATTCTACAAAAATTGGAAAATAAAGAGTTTTGAACACCATACTTAAAGGAATGATAACAATGTAGAAGTAATCAGATCAAAAAACACACAAAATCGGCGGATTCAACGTAGAGAGGTCATGCGGTGTCCGAGAGAAGAAAAAGACATGGGGGGCACCGTGGGACACGGGGTGTGGCTGTGTAGGGTTTCTGACTTTTATGGCGAGAGTACATGGTGTGTACTCTAGCAGACAAGCCGTGTAGTTGGTTTTTTGTTTTTTTTTGTTTTTTAAGGAAGAAAATAGGTATATAACATAATTATTATAGTAAACTATATAATAATTAATATATTAAAATAAAATAAATATATACACATATATAATTTACCAAAAAAATCTATACACTTAATTTATTTGGAAATACACATCGTGTGTTCTAAAATTGGAAAAAGAGAAGTACAACCTTTGGTCCGGTGCTTGGGGTGAGTTTCGAACCGACGATCATCCATTCTGAATGGAAACCCTCAACCATTAAAGAAAAGGTTGTACTAATTTTCATGTTTAGAAATTTATATATTTTATAATTTACCTGACCAAACTGCATGAGATGGAGTAGAGGCATGATGTGAAGTTTTGTTTAGGAAAAAGGGATGAAGTAGGAAGATTAGCCGAGTTCGAACCTAGGATTTTTTAGATCCAGGGATGAGACTCTACCAATCTACCAACATCACCTGCATGTTTTCCTTTATTTATAAAATCTTTTCAGTGATTAATAAAAACATGGCACACACGACATATATCAAAATACATGCCGTGTGGTTTCATTAAAAAGACAAATGATGGAAATGGGACGGTTGTTAGGATTCAAACCTGGGTCTTTTGGAACTGAGTTATGACCCTGGACAACTAATTCATCCCCATCATGGTGTTTTTTATATTTAAATAAAATCATATTTATTATGAAAAATACCACACATAGTGTGTAAGAAAACACAAGTATAAAAAGGAGTAACCCCATGTTGACGGTAGGTATGGAGGGATTCGAACCGGTGATATCTTGGATAAAATCCATTGATGTTACCATCAACACCAAAATCATCCTTATATATTACTTAGTTAATCTATATATTTATACTATTACAAATAAAAATTGGAAGAAATCAGTACATACTGTGTATATAGTGGTTACACAGTGTGTCACCTCTAGGTTTCCTCCTAGGAAGCACCATTGTTTTAGGTCGTTGTCTTGACCGACTTAGCTCTACTTACCTGAGATGCATGGTGGAGATTATTCCCACCATGTCTCCCATGTGATGGTAATTCTTCATCCATCATCCATTCACCTTGAATGGTTGACCATCCTCTACAACAATTTCTACCGCTCCATGGTGGAATACTCATATGAGTCAGAATGGTCCTGACCATCGTGACATTATCTTTCTTGGGAATAATCAAAGACAATAGTTAAAAAGGAATTCCTAATCACTAAGTTTGAAATATTTTCTTGAAATCATCTGTTCATTGATTGCTCTCATCTTCTCCTTGTACAACTTGGCATTCTCATATGCCTCCAATCAGATTTCATCATGTTCCGACAGTTTGAACTTACACTTCTCTTCAGGTACCTTCAGATCAAAATTCAGGGCCTTCACATCCCAGTAAGATTTGTGCTCCAACTCTATGGGTAGATGTCATTGATTTTCATATATGAGGTAGAATGGGGATATCCCTAGTGGAATCTTGAAAACGGTCTGATATGCCCACAAAGCATCGTCGAGCTTATTAGACTAGTATTTCCTTGAAGTGTTCACCATTTCCTCTAGAATCTGCTTGAGCACATGGTTGGAGAGCTCCACTTGTCCACTGGACTAGGGATGATATGGTGTCTCTATATGATGCTTCACTCCATACATTAACAATACTGCATTCATCAATTTGTTGTCAAAGTGGGTACCTCTATTGCTGATCAGTACATGGGGAACACCAAACCTTCTAAAAATGTATTTCTTTAAAATGTCCACGGCCACCTTGTCCATGTCGTGTGTTGTAGCAGTAGCCACTACCCACTTGAAGATGTAGTCTATGCAGACCAGGATGTAAGTGTTCCTGAAAGATGGGGGAATAGACCCATGAAGTCTATGCCCCAGACATTGAAGATCTCAACCTCCAAGATGGGGTGTTGGGGAATCTCAGCTCTACGCCCCACATTTCCAATTCTTTGGCACCGATCACAATGGGAAACAGAGGCTCGAGTATATCTATGCATGGTGAGCCAGAAAAACCCAGATTGTAGGATCTTTGCTATAGTACAGTCTAGCTCATGATGTTACCCTACTAGCGAGGTGTGATGTAATTCTAGGACTTGATGAACTTCAGTTTCTAGAATGCAACCTCAGATCACCCCATCTCCATAGAATCAGAACAGTAGAGGATCTTCCCAAAAGTATCTCTTGACATCATAGAGAAACCTTTTCCTCTACTGAAAGGAGAGGTAAGGGTGGATGGAACCGATAACCAAAAAATTAGCAATATCAGCATACCAGGGTCTAGGTGATTCTTTGACTGAAAAGAGGTGATCATTAGGAAAATCCTCTTTGATCTATCGATCTTCCTCCTTCTAAAAATGTGTTAGCTCCAGGTGGGAGATATGATCAGAAGCAAAATTTTTTCTCCCATTCTTGTCTCGGATCTCCAGATCAAATTATATTAGGAGGAGTACCTAGCAGATTGGTCTTCAATTTGCATCTTTCTTGTTCATAATGTACTTTAGTTCTGCATGATCAGTATAAACAATAAATCTATATAGCACTAAGTAAGAACAAAACCTGTCAAATGTGAACACCATTGATAGCATTTCCTTTTCTGTGGTAGTGTAGATCATCTATGCCTCGTTGAGTGTCTTGCTGGTATAATAGATGGGTGGTAAAATTTGGTCTGGTCATTGGCTCAGTATCTCTCCCATTTTTTATTTTTTGGCATTTCACATCACTTCAAGTTTCTCATCCCAGTTGGTAGCAATCAGCACTGGAACTTCAACCAGCCGCAACTTCAGGTACTCAAAAATTGTGGTGCATGCCTCACCGAACTCAAAAACAGAATCTTGGTTTAGAAGTTTGGTGAGGGGATGAACTATCTTTGAGAAATCATTGAAAAAACACTTGTAGAAACCTGCATTCCCCAGGAAGCTGAAGATGGATCTAACGGAAGTTGTAATATGAATTCATAAAATGACTTCTATCTTTGTCGGGTCCACCTCTATCCCCTTCGCCAAGATTTTTTGGACAAGGAAGATGCCACTCTTCACCATGAAATGACAATTTTTTCAGTTCAAAACCAGGTTAGTATTCTAACATATTTCTAGAACTAGCTCCAGGTGCTGCAAGAAAGTGGTGAGTGATTTTTTGTAAATGGAAAAATCATCCATGAATACCCCCATGATCTGTTCCTCCATGTCATGAAAGATATCTAACATGCATCACTGGAAGGTGGAAAGAGCACTTCACATGCCAAAGGACATCCTTCGGTAAGCAAACACACTATAAGGGAAAGTAAATGTGCTCTTCTCTTGATCCTCTGGAATAATTGAAATATGATTGTAACTAGAATAGCTGTCGAGGAAGCAGTAAAATTCTTGCACCGATAGTCTATCTAGAATTGGATCAATGAAGGGTAGGGGAAATGATCATTCCTCGTGGCATCATTCATCTTCCTATAGTCCAAATAGACTCTACATCCTGTGAAAGTGTGTGTAGGGATGAGTTCTTTCTTGTCATTTGAAATCATAGTGATACCACCCTTTTTGGGTACCACTTGAAAGGGACTCGCCCACAGACTATCTAAGATGGGGTAAATGATTCATGTATCTAGAAACTTGATTACTTATTTCTTCACAACTTTCTTCATGGGGGGTTTAGGCGTCACTGTGGTTCCAGAGATGGATTTACTCCTTCTTCGAGTAGTACCTTGTGGGTAAAAATGGTAGTGCTGATGCCCTTCAAGTCTATAACTGTCCACCCAATAACCGATTTCTGTCACTTCAAAACCTGTAGATGTGCATCCTCCTACTCTTGTGATAGTTCTTCAATAAGTATGATGGGCAATGTCTGATGGTCTCCCAAATACCTGTACTTCAGAGAATATGGGAGATGCATTAGTTCTAGTAAAAGTACCTTTAGAATTGAAGGTAGAAGTGGTTTTACCTCTCCTACTCTATAATTTTGGGAATAAAAACATGTTTTCAGTAGTGGATGCCCTGGCCTTCAAGGAATTGTAGTTCCTCTGGCACTTCATCAATTGGAATGTATGAAAAAACTAAGTCATCTGAGGTGGAAGAACATACCAAATCATCTCCTTTTCGGATCAAGTGCTCATCCATAGTGGCCAATACATTGAATCCCTCATTATTTGATAATTATATTTTCTTTAAGGATTTGAGGACGTTGTAGGAGACTATTTCGTTTCCTACTTTGAAAATTATCTCCCCCAAGTGTACGCCGATCAATACCTTCCCAGTGGCCAAGAAAGGCCTTCCCAAGATGAGAGGCACCTCCTGATCTTCCTCCATGTCGAGGATGATTAAATATGTGGGAAGTATTAGCCTTCCCACTTTTACAAGCATGTCCTCCAGGAGCCCCTTCAGATATTTGATGGATCGGTCAGCAAGTTGAAGGGCTACTTGGGCAGGCTTCAGATCGTTGAGCCCTAGCTTCTTAAAAACACTAAAGGGAATGAGGTTGATGTTGGACCCTAAGTTGTAGAGGGCCTTCCCAAACTCACATGGTCCAATAGTGAATCGGATAGTGAAGCTACATGGATCCTAGACTTTAGGATGAATCAAATTTAGTAGGACTACTGAGCACTCCTTGGTCAGTGTTGTGGTTCCCCGATCCTTCATCTTTCTTTTGTTGCAGAGGATCTCCTTCAAGAATTTCTCATACATGGGCATCTGAGTCAGTTCCTCTGCAATGAAATGTTGATGTGCATCTTCCTGAACACTTCCATGAATTTTCTAAACTGGGGGTCTATCTTTCTCTACTTCAACATTTTTAGAAAGGGTAAGGAAGGCTAGAAGGGTTGATAACCTCCTTTCCTTTACCCTATGAATCATCTTTGGGTGTGACTTTGGATGAGGATGGGTTTGTGACTATACCTTATTCATCAGAAATGGGTGTAGGTGCACCTAGATATGATGG
This sequence comes from Viscum album, assembly GCA_963277665.1. Lineage (NCBI taxonomy): Eukaryota > Viridiplantae > Streptophyta > Magnoliopsida > Santalales > Viscaceae > Viscum > Viscum album. The sequence goes on along the minus strand of OY728145.1, from coordinate 56,177,043 downwards.
TTTCTTCTATTGTAGCTCTTTTCCACTCAGTAGTGTGACAACATGGGCCCCCTCCCTTAGGTTCTTATCAGTGTTAGCCAGTAGTGTACTGGGATGCCTCCCTAATAGTTGGTTTTATAACTATCCAATTTGGTTCTCTAGGACTCTAATGGAAGCCTCTTGATTCAGGAATCTGGTCTCAGTAGTAGATATAAACTTGTTCATGAGATCCTCTAACCTTGAGGTGTTCTCTTGCTAAGGTGGTTGCATAACTGGTGGAGGTGGTGGCTACTGTGGCTACTGCAGGTGAGGGTTTTGATACCCTTACTGTTGGTAAGATCCCTGCTGGGGCTGCTATTTCCTCAGGTACTGGATCTGATACTAGGGATGATCATAGCCGGGTATTCGTTGGGGAAGTGGATTCTCCATTTGTTTTCCCTAGCCTAGGTTTTAGTGATCTCGCCATGTCAGGTTCTAGTACTACTTGTACTGGTTCGGCCCTTGGTTTTGAGCAACATAGATCACCTCTCTTGTCAAAGGGCTGACTGTGGGTCCCATGAATTCTCCCATGATATGATTATCACCACATTCATTGCACATTGGATGGTTCACTGCATTTACTTCAGATGATCCCTTTAGATTCTTTGCATCGATCTTTTTGGACACATCATCCAACTAGGCAGCTAGCATAGTAGTGGCATCGATATTGTGTATACCTCATTTTTTTGTGCCCCACTCAGAATACCACTAGAAGATATTGGCATTCATGTCTTCCAGTAGTTATAAAAGCTCTTCTGGGAACTTACTCATAACTGTAGATCCAGTAGCAGTATCCACTACAAATTTTGTGTTCGCCATTAGTCCTCTATTGAAGGTCTGGACCTGCATCCAGAGTGGGAATCCATGGTGTGGGAATTTGAGTAGCATCTTCTTGAAATTCTCTCATGACTCATACAATGAATTTGAGTCATGCTGTTGGATGTTGTGTATTTTAATCTGAAAATTTACCATCTTTGAAGGTGGGAAATATTTGGACAACAACACCCGGGCTAGATCCACCTAGGTGAGGAAAGATCCCTATGACAAACCATTGGTCCAGTATTTTGGATTATCCCTGACATAGAAGGATGAGAGATGAAGAAAAATGGATTCTTTGGACACTCCATGGTAGCGGAATGTGTCACATACCTCTGGGAAATTGGAGAGATTGGCATTGGGTTCCTTATTGGGCAGGCCGCCGAACTGAACGATGTTTTGGATTAGCTGCATGGTGGAAGACTTGATCATAAAGTGTTCGGCCTATACCAGTGGATGAGAAATGCTTGTTTCAGCTCCATGAATAGATGGCGGGCCGTACTCCATGAGAGTATAGTTTGGAGGTGGCTGCTGATAGAGTGGAGGCGGAAAATATTGCTGATCCTGAGGGGAAAAGTATGACCCCTGACCAGGCAGGAGGTATGGCATTCACTCCAGTTAGAACTATTAGAGTTGTTGTAGGCCATATCCTGGAGCAAGAGGAGCTTGCTGGTTCCAGCCATCATCTGGGAAAAATGGTTGTCCATCTCCTTGGATAGTAGCTGGAGCTCCCTCTTCATTTTGCGCCATGGGATTGTTTTAGTTGTGCTCGACCATGAGAGTATGTCATCACCTTAAAAGCATATGTTTGATCTTTGGGTCAAATATGAGAATCTTCGATGACTCAGTGATTTTGGAATGATTAAGGTGGCCACTCATATACCTACGAACCTGCACAACACTAAACACACCAAACATAAATGAGGAAGAAGAAAGATAAACCTAAATTGGGCTAGAAAAGTGATTTTTGGGAATTTTTAATTTTTATATTCACTAATTTTGATAAAAACTTGATTCAAACAAATTTTTTTTTGACTCTTCAGTTCCCTGACAATGGCACCAAAATTTGGTAGTCATTTATACTGAAGTGTTATTTTCAACTATCCAAATTTTATTACCCTAACGAGTATAGTACTAGTAAGGGGTTGAACGATAAAAACAAGAGTTATTTTTGTCTTAATTATCTATTTTGTACTTGATTTAATGAAGTGTATTGAATTTAATGTTGATTTTTTATATTTTGATAAAAATGTGATTGGATTTTAGTTTCTGAGAAAATTTACTTGAAGGATAAAGAAAAACATAGGAATTTAGTTTTGATTCAAATTTGGAGGGAAATGCTCAGGTGTTGTGGATTTTAAGATGTTATTATTAAATAAATTTGGTTATGAGGTTTTTTTGTTCATGATAATTCACATATCTAGGATTAATTATGTAACAGAACCCCATTGGTCTGGTATGTTTTGTTTAAATTAATGAAAGTCAATTTCGTTGGTTCAAAAATTGATTTCTCATAATTTGTATTAATTGAAGCCCTTTTAAGATGATTAAAACATCCAATGGTCATGGATATTTTTAAATTTAATTCCCTAATGATTTCTTGAAATTATGTTCTTGGTCCGATACGATAATTATAGTTATATTTGGAACGGTTTAATAAGGAATTATGAGGAAGAAAAGGTGAACAATATGATTATAACATCATAATTGATAAATTACAACATTCATTTTTCCATAGCCCTAACACATAGGGATTTTATCTACTCATGGAGTATCTATTAATTAAAGAACTTGAAGTACCTGGACAAATCTTCTAAAAATTATTAGAGCGATGGTTGTTGGAAGCACCTTCCTTTTTATCTCCTCTCCTCTTCTTTCCCACTCTTCTTCTCGTCTAAGCCATACCCAGAGTCCTATTGAATGAAATCCGAATGAGTGAATGTCTTGCTCTGGAACATGGAGGGACTACCACCTATTTATAGGATTTAGGACTACATGACATGTATCATAAAGTACACGATGTGTACTCTTTTCAATGCACTTTTTCCATATTTTTCTCCACCGGTGGGTGACCTAACAGGCAGTCTTAGACTTGGAACCTAGTGCCGCCTGGTAGGTGGAGGTGCATGGTGTGTAGCGCCGCCATATAGGGTGTGTAATCTTATTCATCGGCCACCAACTTCTTCTATAGGAGAAGAAACAATGTGTATATTTATTTACATGATGTGTAAAGGTCATCCGACAACATATGCGTGTAAAATTATTCTCATCCACCAACCGCTTCTAGAAGAGAATACATGGGGTGTATATTATGTACGTGACATGTACAGGCTTCTGGTAACTTGGAAATGTACTTGGCCTGACCAATCCGTGTTGGGTTTCTGGTACATGGTGTGTAGTTTGATGTTTTTGATCAAATTTGCCCCAATTTGTATCATTGTCATGAAAATACCTAAAAAACATTATGATCACCAAATTACACCGTTTTATCTCCAAAAAAACCTATATCCAGTGAAAATATGTTTTAAAAACTCAATAAAATGTAAGAAAATGCATACACAAATCAGGCACATCATTTGGGGAAATCATGCATGACATTCACATTAATATATGGACGACTATTCAAAAACGAAAAGAAAACTTCCTACCTTATGAAGGGCACGTGCACCATGTTAGCCCGATAGGGGAGCTTCAATATCTAATAGACCTAGAATCCCTCTCGTCCACAAGTAATCCACAATCAAAATGGAAAAAGAAAAACATTGAACTGGATTGCCTTCATGAACTGCATATGTTTTGTCACCTTATTGGCAACACCCCGACTGGAGTTCACATTCGGGGATGAGGAGAACATGGAGTTCTACACTTCAACCCACATCCCATCCAACAGGCCCCATTGGAAATGAAATACTGCAATGTCATATCCCAGAGGAAAAAATCATGTGAAACCCCTACTCTGGAAATATGGGACACTCAACAAAAACCGGCCCAATGTAAGTCTCAAAAGCATCAGGTCCGAAGAGATCAAGCCCTTGAAAAGCTTCTGAGTCATGCAACCAGAGACATCCATCATGCTTCCCGCCTAAGGTAAGACAATAATAAAGTAGTGATCATGACTTAAAAATACCATAGACTCTGTGCAGGACCAATTCCATACTCATCTCACACCCGTGCTGGAGTACATGAAATTGAAAGCGTAGAAATAGTGGTGGCTGCCCCCGCAATATGAGAACAACCCCAACCCACACGGCTGGGAGAATATTTAATTAAAAATTCCCCCATAATACCATCAAATAGAGGTCTTAGTGCATCAATAGGCAAATGAGAACAACCTTATCCTATAGGGTTGGGGGAATGTTTACCTCAAATCCCCGCACAACAAAAATCTGTCTTCCACCGTCTAGGAAGAACGATAGACATAAGAGTTACCCATTCCACCCCTTCTTGTGGTTCACACCCTCCGAGACAAAAGTATGTTACGAGGTCTAACCATGGCTCCCTTCAGGTCAATATTGGCCAAGAAACCCAAATAATATCCTAGAATAGAAGGATAACGTCCAATAAAGGGAATAGAAAGCCTTACTATCATTCATCACCAGGTACACCACCCCCAATGTGGTATGCCTCAGTGAATGTGGTAAATTTTAACCCCATTGATCTCATAGGAAATGATGCATGGAGAGGATTTTAAGGTAGATAGTTCCCTCATAGAGGCATCCCACACCAAACCTAATGGTGTGCATACCCAGAACCAGAGGGCGGTCCTAAACCTGGGTTCCCCCTCAGTCAATCCAACATTACCTCCCACATAAAACCACAATAAGAAGAAGAATAAATCCAAGGTCATATATGACCCACCTTCTCCTACCCCTGAGAGTGTGTCCCTCACCCTCAAGGAATGGTTCTCCAAGAAGGAGGAAGAAATGAAAGAGCTCAGGCGAATTAATGTTGAGCTATATTGAGGGAACTACCTCACTGGATGTGTTCCCCCCACGGAACATCAGCAGGTGCCCCCAGAAGAGGTTCCCATGCCATAGGAACTCATCCCACTGAATGAAATCAAGAACAAAGGACCATTAAACCTATACCTAGAAGGATATCCAGACTTCCCCCCTAATGGGAAGGTGATCGGAATATATCCAGGTAAACCCAAAAATAATACCTCTGATTGGGTATCAACCCCAAATTATAGTAGCACCGACATGCCCAGTCTTGGACACTATCACACCAACTAAAAACCAAGACTGAAAATATATGCATCAAGGGATCTAAAAAACCATCAAGTAGCTAAGGACTTTACTAGAATCCATGGAGGGAATGCGTTCTCCGATACAACCAGAGCGCAAACCCTACCCCAAGTGGGTGAGCAATGTTCCACCACCACCAAACTTCAGGAACCCCGTATTCCCAGTATTCAATGGTTTGGGGGACCCATAACAACATTTGATGCACTATTCCTCCTACTATGCCCCCATTATAGGCACTCCAGATCAAAAAGAATCCATAAAGCTCAGGTGATTCAAACGAACCCTCTAGGGGGAGACCTTCGTATGCTATACTAGCCAACCAGCCAATTCAATTATAGGATAGGAGGACTTCTAGTGAAAGTTTCTCTTCCAGTTCAGTTCAAATATGTCTAATACAATGGTTAGTGACCTCATGAATAGGAAATAGCATGATAACGAAAGAGTCTCATACTTCATTTCTAGATAGAGAGGCCTAACATATTCCCTGAACCGGCCACTCCCCTAGGATGAGATGCTCTCCATGTGCATCAATAATCTCCATGATGAAATGCAAATTCTGCTCATTCTAGTGAAGTACACAAGTAGGTTAAGAGGCTTCTCTACCATTTCTCAAAGGATATAAGACTCCTTACAATGGACCAACCTAAATTCCTGAGTGGCCGCATCATCCCCAAGAAAAGAACAAGAAAATTTAAAGCAGCTTCTATCATGATTAATCCACCCCTGGCACCAGATCCAATTGTTAGGACCCCACCAAACTGTGTGGGCCCCCCTGGATGCCAAAAAAATCCCAAACTCGACAAGACGAGCAATGGGGTGCCAAAATAAATCAGTTCTAAGAATGAAGAAATAAATATTACTTATTTCGAGATGAACAAGTCCGTGGCTATTTCATAGTAGTTATTAATTTTTATTTTCTCCGACTACCCGAGCCAAAGCGAGCTGATGAAGTGGGTCATGATGACAGTCCAAATTATTGTCCACATCACTGAATAATGGGACACACTATCCAGTAATGCTTTGTTTTCAAGGATCTCCTGCAAAAGATGGTGGATTTTGGGAAAGTCAAGTTGGGCCTACCACCAGCACACGTGGTGTATGTTTCCACCTCATACATATGAGAGGAAGAGGAATGGCATATAGTCACCAGTAAGAAGGATAAAAAGTTCAAAAACTGGATGACCTGAAAGACCATCAACTGATTCCATGTAATCTTCCAGGTGCAGTTGAAACAACCAATTATGCCCCAAAAATCTCTTAATACAACACAACCATCCTCCTCATCCCCATCTTCCTCTAAAGTCTAGAAGTGTAGAAAGGAAGAGAAAAAATATGTGATGACACCAAATCCAAATCTAGTTTTTACACTTGAGGACATCCTTATAACAGTCTTGGAATAACGGGTCCCACCCCGCCAAATGTTAAAACAGAAACCACCCCACAAAAATGATACAAAAATCACCACCCAACCAAATGGTACAACATGAACCACCCCGCCAAATGGCCCCATCAGAAGGATATAGTCAAATAGAAATAGTGTAAGATCAAGAAATGATCTTCAGCTCCATTAATGTCAATCACTTGATGGAACCCTTCTTGAATGAAGACCATGTCCATGAACCCAAATTCCCCACGCCCAACTGGAGAACTAGAGGAAGAGGCCATAGAGGTTGGAGGTTTCCTGGAAGGCATGATCATGGAAAGAGTTAAATTCCCAGCCACGCCACAAGTCAAATCATTAACATCATGGAAGCTCATGGAAGGACCCTCCAATAGACACAACAAGAACCAGAATGATCCATTCCCCCCATCATAAGAAATCCAAGCCTAGTTATCTTAGAATATTCATCAGGGGAAGAACAAATACCAAACTGCCCAAGGTATACAGGTAGACTAGTTTGTCCAAACATGGAAAAGACTGCAGCACTGCCAACCCCTGTTATAGAGGTCAAACCATCTATGCATAAATATTGAACCCCTAAAGCGATTTTGAAATAGAAACCCCAAGCCGGGAAGCACCGACCTTTAGAGAATAAGTGGGAAATTTTAAAGTAGATGGCTTCTTTACTAGAAAAAATATCAATCCTAGATGCATTGAGCATGTCCGAAGATCTTAGGGAGGCACTCATCGAAGCCTTGATAAGTTCATAGGAGTTTGGGGATAAAGTAGAACCAGCTGAAGTCTTCCATATGGTGTCTATTTTCGATGAATTTCATGTCATTATATCCTTCACAGACTGGAATGAAGACACCATCATGCAAGGGCACATCAAACCCTTATATGTTTCCAGAAAGATAAATGGAATTGATGTTCAGAATATCTTCATCAACAACGACTCTGGATTTAACCTCCTCCCGCTGAGAATGATTCATCTTCTGGGATATAGTAAAGACAACTTGACACCCCACACTACAACTCTGATGGGATACGACAAAAGTGAGAAGAAACTGTTGGGATGAATCAATCTTAAAACTTGTCTCAGAGATCTCATATTATATTCTGATTTCCTAGTGTTCAGAAAAGTACAACCTTTAATGTCCTATTAGGGAGGCCTTGGATGCATCAATACGCTGCAATTTCATCCTCATACCATCAGTGCAACAAATATTGCACTAATGGGAGAAATAGGATGTTTCACGCCAATAAATCCTCGTTTGAGTCTTTTGAATTGCATTATATCAATGAAGGGTTCTATGAATTGGAATAAAAACATATTTCGGCCAACAACTTTGATTGGATCAATGCCCTAAATGGAATGGAGATGGCTCCTGCTGACCCCCTCCAGCAACTTGGGGAAGAGTATGTGCTACCCATCAACCAAGTTGAATGCATATGTAAAAGTATGGTTGTAGAGACAGTCATCTACATGGTCTCTATTATGACCACCAAGTCCAAAGACACAGAAAAGTGGGATTTCATCCATTTTTCATGAAAGTCCCTTTCAAAGATGCTCCCAAACTATCATCGGGACATCAAACTACCCTTGCCTCACACACTAAGGCAAAAGACGATTTCTCTCCCAATGTTGGAGATTTTGTCTCAAAAATCATTTCTCCATCAGAAGAGGAAGATGTTTAAGATGATTATGAAGAACAATAAGAGGAAGAATACCTCAAATATTCCCCTCCTAAATTCGAAGAAGGTGTATCCACCATAATCGATGAAATTAAGGAGATAAATCTGGGCACCAAAAATAACCAGAAACCCACTCTGATTAGTGTTTCTATTCCTGCCAAGGAGCAGGATGCATAAAACTACTTCCTAAATAAGAATTGAGATGTGTTTTCTTATAATTACATAGAAATTATAGGCTTCAATCATGAGGTCGCAACCCATGATCTGAGCTTAATAGAAGATCATCGGGGCTATAATCAGACAACCGGAAGGACACACCCAACGCATGCTGCCAAAATAGAGGCTAAAGTTAAACAGATGATCAAATACAACTTTATACGAGAGGTCTAATATCTGACCCAGTTTGAAAAAAATAGTTATTTTCAAAGAGAATAATGGGTATATAATAATGTTCATTGACTGTAGGGACCTTAATCGGCATTTCCCAAAAGACGACTTTCTGGTCCCGATCATAGAATTGTTGAATGATGAAACAACAGGATATGAAGCCCTATATTTTATGAATGGCTATTCTGGATACAATAAAATTCATATGGACCAAGTAGATAAAGAATCTACCACTTTTAGGACCCCTCAGAGTGTGTTCTTTTATAATGTTATTCCCTTTGGTCTAAAAAATTCCAACACCACATATCAGCCCACTATTCATTGCATATTCAAGTACTTCTTGGGAAAATTCGTAAAGTGTTTTGCCGATGACCTGGTGGTTAAATCGCAAAAACACTCAAACCACCTAGATGATCTTGAAACTTTCTTCAACATGTTTTGATAGTACAGTTTAAAGTTGAATCCTCTTAAGTGAACCTTTGGTATTACCTCAGGAAAATTCCCCAGCTTCTTCGTACGCCATTGCATCATCGATGTCGACCTCGAGAAGACAAAATCCATTCTTGGCATGTCCCCACCTCACAACCTCACCGAGTTGGGAGGTCTATAGGGAAACCTCTGCTACATTTGGTGTTTTATAGCCAACCTAGTAAGTAAATGTTTACCTTTAAGAAGGCTCATGAAGAAAGGAGTTACGTATGAGTGGGATAATGATTTCCAAGAAGTGTTCGACAATCGTAAAAGATATCTCATAAAACTGTCGATGATGATGCTACTAGTTGAGAGGAGGCCAATCATTTTATACGTAACCTCCATGGAACAGTCATTAGGTTCCATCCTTGTGTAGAAGAATGATGCTGGTAGAGAGAAAATCATCCACTACCTTAGCTAGACAATGACCGTTACTAAAACTCAGTATTCAAAAATTGAAAAGAACTACCTAGCCCTAATATTCATAGTTCAGATGCTCAAGAGTTACCTACAACACCAAGAGGTCCACCTGTTCTCCCACTGTATCCTGATCAAATATATCCTCAATCATCCCATGCTAAATGATCACCCATCATGATGGGAAGTCATCCTACAACATTTTGACACATAGTATGTGACCCAGAAGGCCATAAAAGTAAAGACATTAACAGAATTTCTAGACGAGCACCCCTCACAAGAAACAACACCATTGGATTCTGAACATCTGAATGAAGAAGTGTTTTTTACTTAGGAGGCCCCCCATACATGAGAAATGTACTTCAATGGTGCTTCCCAAATCTCAATAGGAAAAATGATGGCGGATCCCAAACTAAAAAACATGGGGCTGGGAGTTATACTCATGTCTCCCGAAAAGGATATCTTTCTTTACTCTTTCCCACTTTCAGAAGTGTGTACAAACAATAAAGTGGAGTATCAGGCCCTCATTGTAGGCCTGGAATTGGAACTCTAGTTACAATCCAAAAACCTTAAAGTGAAGGGTGATTTGGAGCTAATCATCAAATAGGTAAATAATGACTATGCTATCAAGAAAGAAGTATTGGTTCCCTTGATGAACATGTTCGAGCATTGATGGAAGAATTCCCATCAGAACCAATGTTGACCTATGTCCCCTAGTCACAAAATGCTCAAGCCGACGCTTTGGAAAATGCATCCAAAACCTTGACTGATCCAGACAAGGATGAAACAATCATTAGCATTGCTCCCTGTTGGATGGTCTTTCCATTCATCCAGAGAAATATGGAGGAGATTGATGAAATTAGCCACATATTTGAACCTTACAGTCATGCCAACATTTGGATGTCTCCCATTGAAAATTATATTCGGAATGGGAAACTCCTACTTGATAGGGATGAAAGGGAGCAAATCTGAAGATGGGCAGTCAATTTTGTCCTGTATAATGGGGTAAACCAAGAAAAGGCCCTCTAAAAATGAGTCCTTGAAGGAGTCTTTCTCAAGTATATTTATAGATAATAAACTACTGCCATCATAAAAGAAGTGCATGATGGAGCTTGTGGAGTGAACCAATAAACATCCAATCTCTCTCACCAAATCCAAAGGGTTAGGTATTATTGGCCCACAATGATACAATATTGTGCCAGATTCACCAAGAAGTGCCATTCCCATCAAGTTCATTCCAATTTCACACACTGCCCCTAGAGTTACTTTATATAGCTAAGTACTCCTAGAAATTATTCACCTAGGGGATATATGTTGTGGGACTATATCTTACCGCTACATCCAGACAATTCTAGTTCACACTCACATCGTTTGAATTCTTTTCCAAATGGGCTGAAGCCATACCCCTGAAAGAAGTCAGGGAAGAAACATTGTCAACTTTGTGAAGGAAAACATCATCACCATATTTGGTGTCCCACATACAATTCTGATGGAAAACAACACCAACTTATGCTCTACTGAGTTGGACAAGTTATACTAGAAGTATGGAATTAAATCCAACTGTTCATCCCATTACCATACAGTGGACAATGGGAAGATAAAGGCTTTCAATAAGACACTACCCAACATTCTCTAAAATATGGTTGATAAGGATAATAAATTGTGGCAAGACAAGCTCCTTTATGCTTTTTGGGCTTACCAGACCATGACCTTCATGACCACCCAAGAAACCCCATACTCGCTAGTATACGGGGTAGAAGGGGTTTGCCTATCAAAATCCATGTTTCGTCACTTCATGTGGCCATTTGTGATCAAATGTCCATGGACAAGAAATCCTAGAGACAGTTTGATGAATTGGAGCATCTTGACAAAAAAGGCTACATACTCTATACGATTTGGAAATCTACCAAAATCAGATTGCACGAGCCTTCCAGAAAAAGGTTCACCTTCGATCATTCCTCGAAGGGGAAACAATGTTAGTCCTCAGAACCCTGATGATACTTGGGAATAATCCCCCAAAGCTTGAACCAAAGTGGAAAGGAACATATGTCATACATTAGGTCTATTCTAATGGATCATATGCCCGAATATCAATATATAGATAGCTCATCACAGCTCCTAAAAATGTGAAGTTATTGAATAAATACTTCACATAACAAAAAAACACAATGAAGCCAAGGTCCAAACTCTAAGACCATAAACTATGAGCAACAGCCAAAAAAACCAAGCCAACGTCCAAACTCTAAACCCTAATCTATGATTTATAATTCCCCCATGACTCCATGGTAAAACTCTATGACCCTAAACTATGATTCATCATCCTGGCCACATGATGTTAAACTGTAAGGTACTAGTCCATGAACATGACATTAAACTAGAATTCCATTGTCCAAACACTAATAACTTAAACTATGAGTCATCATTCTTTCCACATGATGATAAAATCTAAAGATATTGTGCTTGAAGAATGACAATAAACTGCATAATCTCTTACAGAGCTATATACGACTTGATTCCTACCCTCGCAGGATACGCAGTGACACCTCAATCCTCAATCCTAGCCCATCCCCCACCCTAAAAAATTGCCTCCATCACACCCCCTATCTACCAATATTCATAAGGGAAACCCATATCACTTCTTGTTTCTCACATCGAGTATAACTCCCGTGAGCTTAGGATTAGTGGTAGGGATTCTCTTAAGAAAGACAACTATAGAGTAACATGGTAGACCTGGAAACCATGATGGATAGAATGAAAATTCCCCTACCCCTTGGACTGATCCAAATTGGTATAGAGTACATACAAAACTATGTACGACTTGATTCCTACCCTCATTGGATACATAGAGATGCCTCAATCCTTGATCTTGGCCGAGCCCCACTAGGAAAGAAAAGGAAAATGACCCCAATCATATTGTCTACCTCCCAACACTTATGAAGGAGACTCTATGACCACTCCTTATTTATCACATAGAGTATAAATCACGCAAGCTTAGGATCAGTGGTGAGGATTCTCTTACACAAATCGAGAAAATGTTTGTAGGGAACATTCAGAACTATGTGTGGCTTGATTCCTGCCCTCGCATGATACGTAGTAACACCCAATATTGACATCATGGCCCAGCCACCAGCAAAAAATGCCCCTTTCCCCCACACCTACATCATAATTGTATGGGGAGTCCACGAAAGGTCCAATAGCATGACAATAAACTATGAGATTATTCAAGAGTTATGTGTGGACCAGTCCTTGGTATTGTGAGATTCTGCACATGCCTCTCAGTCACGAGAATTCAAATGATCCTTATTCCCCCTATACATATGAGTCATACCAATGTGGAAGCTCCAAGTAGTTCACAGTTAATCATGGTCTGAGTATTCTCATGTTCCCAGGCATATATTTCTTATTTTCCACACTCCATACCTTAAGAAAACTCAGATCCCCATAATCATGCAAGTTCATCTGAGATGGAAGGCCAGTGTCCTACGGACACCTTTTCTTGAATATGCATATCATGCCCCGGTGGATCTGTATATGTTTACCACAAAATGGCCATAAATCAAAAGAATATTCATCCCCAAGAGAGTACTATACTATCTTAGTATTCTCAATGGCTTCCAAGACCCATGCCATCCCTCCTAATTCATGTTTCCCCTGAGAATATGGTTTACACCTTCTATCATCACTGAAGTCTACGGAACGTCGGGACATCTTGTTTCAAATTAACCTAAAACTATTGAAGATATTTATGACAATATAATCGTCCTCCCCACATGATGTTAAACTACAAGGGCAAAATCATCCTCACTACATGACTCTAAACTGCATTACATCATTTTCTCACTGCACGATGTTAAACTGCAAAGACAAAATTGCCATTTTTGTATGACTTTAAACTAAATAAAAATGGTTTAAGCCCAAAAATTCCCGCTAATTCTGATTTTTCTATTCCTAATAAATGATATAGAATCCTCGTAATCCCTTGTTTCTCACATTGAGCATAGCTCACATGAGCTTAGGAATTTTAGCGAGAGATCCACCATGGCATTATAGAAAAATAGTCCAGGAATCTGGTCCTAGAAGCTTGACCCTAAAAGGAATGTCATGGGTCCCTCCCCCTAGAGGAACCCCATGTCCTAGCCATGTGATGTTAAATAACAAGGTGTCCCAAAGATAGAATAAATGACTCACCCTACCTACAAGTCAGATCTACATAAGGGACACACGATTCCATGAGTAAATCACAGCCCAAATGTACCCAATGTGTCTAGATACACTCCTAACATATTTAAAACTCTCTTCTATAAGTGATGTTGAATCTACATAACCCTCTAAGGCAATCTGGGATGGAAGGCTAGTGTCCTGTAGACACCTTTGCTTGACTATACATATCATTCCCCAATGGCTCTGCATATGTTTCCCACAAAAAGGCCATCAATCAAAGGCATATTCATCCCCAAGAGAGTCCTATCCTATCTCAGTATGCCCAATGGATTTAAAGCTTCATCCCATAACTCCTGATTCAAGTGGCCTTAAAGACATGGTTTACACTTTCCTCTTTACACCTACCCTAGATATATTAGAATATAAAGGCCTGATTCATCTGCAGTCCCTTTTGAGGATTCTAAAGATATCCCATCCGTATGCGTGAAGTTTATCCGCATATAAAAGAAGAGTGCCCCAACTCATTTCTAGGTTTACTCAAATAAGCTAAGTTAAGATGTCCCTTTTTTATACTCAGGTGCACCCCTCGTTGAAGGTCACATATCGTTTCAGAAATATCCCAATCTCTATAATCCTCAATAGCCATCAGAGATGGAAGGTTAATATCCTGCTGACACCTTTTTTTGACTATGCATATCATGCCCCAATGGATCTTCGTATATTTACCAAAAACATGGATATCAATCAAAGGAAAATTCATCCCTAGGAGAGTCCTTTCTAGCTTCCGTATACTCAAATGACATCCATGCCTTGTCACACCCCCGAAATTAGAAAAGTTATGGATGACGGCTTATGTAACTCCTTTTTTCCAAGTACCCCTAACATAAAAGAGACTCCTAACTAAACTAACCATTCAATTTCTCTCCCTCACACAAGTAAGAATTATGCGGGAACAATTGTACACTCAAAGCCAATATGAATGTTCCTATTGTTTTTAGACAACACTACTCCAGCCAGCCACCCATTGTGTCTCCCAACATCAAAATAAAATCCAAAATGTTAAAAATCCCACCAGGGCATTAGAAATGGAAGGCCAGTGTCCCATGAACACCTTTTATGGACTATGCACATAATCCCCCGGTGGCTCTGCATTTGTCACCCACAAAAAACAACCGTCAATCAATGGAGAATTCATCCCTATGAGAGTACTTTCCTACCTTTTTACACATAAAGTGGCTCCCAATCCTCATGCATGTCAATAATCCACTAATCAAGGGTCAATAAAAATCACTAATCCATGTATGAAGGATACTAGAACATTCATGGATAACGGTCCAAAGTCAGAGCCCTTCCCCATTAAGTCTGGTCAAATATGTTCGATCGAAAACATCAGTAATAAGTTTTATTGGTAGGACTATGGACTTTCAGTGAAAAAGATTCCATAATTTCAAGAGGAAAAATAAAAAAAGGGAACCTCTGGGAAAAATTCAAGTATCGATTCATTGAATAATGGGAAACATTGGGCCATCAAAAAAGGTGTAAATCTTTTTAGGTCGAAAACCCACAAAGGATGGCCTAAGATAAATCCATGTTTTACCAGCTAAGACCGTACCAAGAAAGATTAAAAAAATTAGGGTAATATGAAAAAAGACACAAATATTTGTGGGTTCTTCCATAAAACCCCAGAAATAGTCGAACTATGCTCTCTAAGTCCCGTGGCTCAAGAAAAAAATTAGAGCTCAGTTCGATTATTTCAGTTTACTAATTTCAAGTCATGGTTTAAAATTAATTCCAGATTGAAATGAAGTTCAAATGATAGGAAACATTAAAGATAAACATATTGAAAAGTCAAATCAGTTCCATCATATTCCATAAAAATATATGGTGGGCATCCATATCCTAGATCCACTCCTTGTGAGCAAGATTGGACCTTTACAAGAGATGTTCGACAGAGTCACAAAGTTTCATCAATGATTGGTGAGACCCCTCAATGTCTTGGAGAAGCTTCAGTAAATTTATAGTCTCGTCTTCTACACTTGCCTGTAGTGCCTCCGCTTCCTTCTTGGCTTGGAGGATGGTTCTCACTCCCTCTTGTATTTTCCATCACCTCTCCTTGACAGTGGATACAACCCTTGCCAACTCCTATTTGAGCTACTATATCTTATGACTTTTTTTTTCTCCACTTCATGGTCATGTTATTCCATCAAATAATCATACTTCACGAGTTTTGTTTGCTACATTGAAACCATTCTGGCATGAGTGGCAGCTTCGTCGATGATAATTTTTCATGTATCAGGCAGATAAGATTTCGATTCAACCATAGAGATTTGAGATTCAAGTGCACCGATTTCTTCCCAAGAAGAAAATAACTATCTTAATATATCATAAATACCATGATAGTTGAATCAACCAAAGCCCAGGACCACAAATCGAAGCTGTATCTTTGGAAACTTCACTGGAATCTAATCTAATGGAGTCTAGGAGATTAGCCTCCAAATGTTTCTCCATGACTTTTTCTGAGTGAGATGAATATTGGCAAGGATTCCTCGATCAGTCTCAAAATCAATCCCTAACAATGAAATATAGTCAAGAATGAACGTCACCATAGAGGGAATCAACTCAGATTCTACAACCCTGCTTGACCCTACAATATCCTCGTCTCTATTAATGGTAATAGATGACAAGGTAGGGGTGCCCTCCACCATTTCCAAGTCTTGTGATTGTGGTTTTGGGGATGAAGGGGAGCCAGCTTCAATACCTCCCACCGCTGCAGTGGTACCACTATCCAAAATAGGTGACGCTGCATCTTCAATAATCAATGGAACACCATGTATACATAGTAATATTAAAATCCTAGAGCCATGCTTGTCCTAAATAGTAACCCTCATGGTTTCCTTCAAAAGGTTGTCGGTTAATATGAGTCACGAAGGGATGGTCAGTCCAAATAAAGATACTTGTCTCCGAATCCTAGAGGAATAAAACATAACCCCTCTCAGAACTGGAAAAAAGGGCATGGTAGCCCACTCAAAATATTTAGGGGAAGGAATATCAACCTCCCTGATTATGACTTCACCAGATCCTCCTTATGAAGATGAAACAATAGTCTCTGGAGGGACTCCCTCTGTAGGGGAAAATGATTCCCGATCGATATTTATTGATTCCTCGACATTCAATGCCCCTCTAAGATCTATCAATGCATGGGGATCATCATCGGACGCAGACCCTACCATAAAGACTACCATGTCTCTCTCTATGAGAGTCAGCTCATCACAGTCAAGTGAGATTGAAACTTCTAGATGTCTTTCCATTTTTAGGTTAGAGTTTGTTCAAGTGGGAGCAGAAGCACCACCGATCTCTTCAAACGGCCCTACTTCCCTACTTCAATTATCCATGATAGACGGTGACTCTTCCTCTACCCTAAAAGGGATAGAAGTTATAGATACCTGAGCGGTAGTCATCTGGTCACCAATAGTCCCTACATCCAAGTACATGTAAGTACCAGTAAGTTGACCAAATAAAGGTACCTGATTAAATCACCAGGTAAAAAGAAAATTACTTGGGATTCCTTGCCAAATATTCTTGGGAAACTGAGAGGCTTGCTTGTGTTTCTTTGAATTCTTGGGGGAAGGCTCTAGAATAAGACCACCAAGAGGATATGCAATAGAAAATTCCAAAGAAGGGTCTGCGATAACTGCTTCCATATATTCTTGGGATCTAGGAGATCCTTCCTCAGTACCCCCTACCGTTGAGGGGTCATACTCCTCAGCCATAGTACCTCTAGGAGAATAAGTTGGGGAAAATGTTGTTTCTCAAGATCTGGTAGGTCCCTAAAGAGTAATAAGGAAAGGGGGAAACTTTCTGCATCTTTGCAATAAAATAATTTAAGGCCAAAGGTTGTAGATAAGAACTCTCCAATCGGCTGTAGAAATACTACCATCAATGCCATGCTGTTTGACTAGTAACGCCTATCTGTAGGATCATGAAGACACTTATCCATTTTAGTCAAGTAATATGCAACCTCATTAGGATCTTCATCATCTGCAATACAGGTAGGAGAAATGGATCCCCAAAAACCCAGAAGATCAAAGTGTTCCCTCTGAAGAAGCCTTTATATATATTCATCTGAAGTGATCTCCCTCAATTCATCCCAGAATATCCAAGACATTGGAAATGTGGTCGTAATAGGGACCAACAGTGCTATAAGGATGGTATAGGGGATCATAGCAGGTTTTTACAACTGCAAAAATTTCCTAGGCGTCCCTACAAACTCAGGGTCTTGAGAAGAGAAGCATTTCTGAGACGATGGGAGAAAGTAAGAAAATTTCTCCGTGGCAGCCGCAATAGGGAATCCAACGATGTTGTCATCCTCATAAATATTTTCTGGGCGTAGATGGAAATTATCCAATGCAAGTACTTATGAAGACCACTCTGAGAGTGAATGAGGGCCTCAAGGTATTTTAGATATCAACTCACCCTATCTGAATGCTCATAAAAAGAAATGTTAGCCGGTGCTGACAAGTATCCTATGCCAGTATGGACCACTTCCCTAGTCTGTAGAAGCTTCAATAGATCATAGGGGAACCGATTATGGGTAGATGAATGACCTTTCAAAAAATACCATTGCTTCCAGGCCACTAGAAAATCGACCTCAGAAGGAATTGATTATGGATTCATGGAAAAAGCTCCAGCAACTTGTTCGGACACCGATGAGGTCATAACCACATATTTCATAACTTTCCTAAGAGGGGGGGGATCAAACATACCTTAAGAGGAATTTTCCCAATCTATAATGTTCAAAAAATCCCTTTTTCTTCCCCTTTTCCTTTGCCTTGGATGCCTTGGAAGTCATCACCATAGGCCCCGGGTTGGCTAATTGGAAATCGGGATATAACTTAACCCAAGACTCAACATAGTTCTTGCTAAGGAATGGCATAAAATCCCAAGAATCCATAAGTCTGGCCTGGCTCTAGGTGTCCTCTTGGGTGAACATTCTCCATAATTGGCGCACTATCATCAGATGTATCTCTTGGTGAGCGCTGTTAAGAGTAAGAGGGAACAACATCTGAATGCAATTGAATTAGAGACTAAATCTATAGGGTTCATAGCCCTTGAAAATAAGTTCCCCTTAAATACGGGAAACCAGGATGCCTTCTCATAGAGAGATGAAGTAACCTCAATTTATAAAGTCTTCAGATGCACTTTTTCTAATAGTACTAGTAGGGGAATCATAAGGGTGGTAAGAGAAACATTCTTGAACGTTGAGACAAGCCATTATGTCCTGCTCATTCCTTTTGGTCTACTCCTCTTGCTTATCTTGTAAATCCCATGCTCCTAGGATGACCCTGCTGGTTCTCGGAAGGTATATTCGAATGGTAGAATGTGGAATTGTTAGGGATTTTATGAAGGAATAACCCCTATGTGGGCTCCCATCTAGCCCCAAAGAATTTGGAAAGGACTAACCATCCGGTAGGGTGACCCCCCTTCACTAATTTTGGCCTAGTATGCGGTATATATTGGAAAACACTGGGATAGACAATTTGATGCATTTTTTGGTGGCCAACTGAGTGTCCATGATAATGGTTGAGGCTCTTACACCAACAGATTCTCGCACTGATAGGAGACACCCACTCAGGAACTTGTCCGAGAAAGTCACCATTCGAAATAACCGATCAGCGACAAGGACGATCCCCCAACCCCATTTCAGAAAATCCACGTCTTCTAAGGTAGGCCGGTAAGTACCCGCATGCCTTCGAGTGGATATGGTGGGAAAAGCCCTGGGTCTCAACAGATCAGCCTCGAGACTGTTGTGCTTAGAAAAAAGCACAAAACCAGTCATCCAACGGAACATCCTGCTTCAGACAGGGATCAATTTCCATTAGAAGCATCTTCACTTGGATGATGAGTTTCCTAGCCTAGGGGGATTTCTTTACTCATCGTACCAAATAGTGGAGGAAGGAATAAATTAATTGTACACGTCCCCAATGATAGGGAATCCCGAAATCAGCTGGATGTCCCAAGGGCTGATGCCAACCACCCCTTGGGTCAGATGGAAATTGTTTGTATTTGGACTCCACCTGCTTAAGAGCTGTGAAATAGGGGTAGTAGGATGATGGGTGTATGTATGAGAAACCCAGGTATCCTCGTATAGTCCCACAACCTTTAGATCAAATCAGAATTCTTCACAACTCTGGAGAACCCAAAAGGGCCACCCCCAGTCCAAGCCAAATGAGCCTCCAAGACGAAGGTCCCATCAAGATGACCAACCGTTTTGCTTATTCGCTAATGCTTTCCTTATGATGATCTAGTAATAGTGGTCCCTCTAATCAGGCTTCTGTTGTACCCCCTCAAATGTTCGAGGTGTTTAGTGTAGAAAAGGCCCAGAAGTAGTATCTCTCTCCCCTTAGAAGAAGTAAAAGCCTTCATAATAGAAGTATTAATTATCTAGGTAGTGGGATAATCAATCAGGTTTGGTTTCAAGATCATTGTGTCACAAAAAATTCCAAACCCGTAAGAAGGAATCCTATCTAAGACCAGGTTCTCTTGTTGACCCACTGTGAGAAGATTCACAAGAGATTGGTGAAACAGATTGACCAGAGTTTTTTCATAAACCAAATCTTCCATGTCCTTCGTTCTTTCATCAGCAGTAGAGAGAGGGGAAACAATAGTAGCCTTAGATGAAGTAGTGACGTCAGCAACAACCTATGAATCATCCATTGTAGCATGCACCGGAAGATCCATAAGCCAAGGAAAAATTAGTCCAATAAAAATATTGTTGGATGAAGGCTATGGAAGAATGGATAAAGGTCCCCAAATTTGTCCACATGAAGCTCCACATATGGATTCTGAAAATAGTATGTGGTATCCACATCCCACGTACTATATTATACATGGATGTAAACAGACCTACAGCTACGGTTGGTGGTCGTATGCCAATACATACTACCATGGTACACGAACCATCTCCAAGGTGTTGGCCCACAGATTGTTGGTCAGAGAACATGAAGGTTTGTAGAAATAGGATATAGTGAACCTAGGCCTTGATTAAGTTCGTATTTAATATTGGAAGGTTAATGTTTAAGTTTATATTGTTAATATTCTTAAATGTTTGATTCGCCGATCCAAGTGCATTATATGGACAAGCCAACCACGTAGCATCCTCCTATGTGGAATCTGGATTTTATGTCTTAAAATTAAATAGTCCCTTTAGCATAATGAAAAACATGGTACACAGACATAAAAATAGCGGGGAGATAGGTTCATGGAATGTATGGAGCAGTTCATGAATGGTATTTTTTCAAGGACAATGGTACGCGGGAGCAGAGGACGTCATGGAAATCAAGATCACTTTTTTCTGCGATAAATAGTAAAATAAAAGTGAAATAGGCCCCTATATATAGTTTTGGCCCCCTTATACTGGGTCCACCTGTTCTACTATGAACCATTATAGTTTAGAACTGCTTCTACATTATAATAGTAACCTTTTCATTCCCAACAAACATGATGTTATTAATATTTTCATGACTTATTATATTCCCCCTTTACTTATTTTATATGAAATGTGCATAATTTGTGTGAAATATTAATGTTTTAATATTAAGTATAATATTTGAGCATTTTTAGAAGTAGTCAAATTGAGTCAGTTTAATGTTTTAATTATAACTATCCCTATACTGATCCAAATTGTGTGGTTCTTGTTTTTTAGGATTATAATTTCAATATAAAACATTTCATTAGAAGGAACCATGATCCAATTCTGCCATTTGAAGGGTCATATGGTCCTCACAAACAAGACCAAAGAATCTGTGAACAAACTGGACCAGCCTTGAAGATTGATTTACTGGGCTCCATCCAAGATTCCAAAAACATTAACTCTCAACCATAATTCTTGGGACACTACATGTCATCTTGGATAAAACTTTCAAGGCCCAAATCCAATTACAAGGGGCCCAAATAAATCTTTGAAGTCCAGCCCATCATTCTGGCCGAGAATTAAAATCAGTTTAGTATGCATGACATATCTCCTGATGTAAGCATCAAATCGAGCTGAGATTTTGCAGTGTGAAATAGAAGATATAGGCGGCCTACTTTGTTGAAGCAACCATTCGTATTTTAAGGCATCTTCATATTCAAAAACCCTTTCACATTATGGACTTCAAAAAGACTGGATTGAAATGGACAGTTTACCTTTGTTTATTAAAACCACCATAACTTTGGCTCCACTTGTCCAAATGACTCCATATTTTGACAGTAGTCGGCCAACAGTATTTTCTACAACTTGGAAGAAGGGGATATTTGAAGAGTCGGCTGTCGGAATAGCCAAATTGGCGATGCAAGTGGAGGGACAGATTGGGAATGCAAACAATCCACTCCTTGGGCTATAAATACTCTCCCCTTCTCTCCTTGAGAGGGGTTGGCATTTCAGAAGAGAGGAGATCATATTGGCACGAAAAAATATTTGCCAAAGGCTTCGGAGGACCTGCCATACTCAAGTTTCCACTTGAGAGACCTTTCCTCCTCTCTTTGTTTTCACTTACTTTTGTGTTCTTCATTTTTGTAATTTTGTAATTCTCTTTCTTTGTAATTCTGTTTTAATGCAAGTTACTTCTTCAATATCTCTTATTATCATCCACCTTCTGTAGTTTAATATTTATGTTCTTAAAATAGTTTAAATTCAGTTGAATCCCCTTCCCTTCTTTTTCTTCCTCATTCAATCGAAAATCCGTTTTTAATTATCATCATCGTTCGTGTGTGTGTGTCAACGTACCACTCTTTTCTAATCCCTTTATTTTCCTTCTATTATTAATTTATCATCATAATTATTTTAACAAGAATATTAAACATCCAAATGGCTGAGTAAATCTCTCATTTGGGTGAGTTATAATTTGGGGATATTAAGTGATTGAGAGTTTTGCTCGATGAGTATTCTTTCAATTAATATTGTGTATGTTAAACTCAATATGTCATGGATTAATGATATGTTTTGTTTAATGAGTGGTTTCCAGGGATTATTGGAACCATAAATACACTACCATAAATAAGTTTTGATTGAGATTAGAACCCTAAGTTAAGTTAAGGCTTGGATTAAAGCCTTCACACTTAGGAATTCCAATCAACATCAACTTATGACATGAGTGTTAATTTAATGCAATACAAAGTAAGGCTCAAGGATATCACATGCTTAACTCCCCAATGATGAACTCACCCCAATCTTTATCAACTTGTTAAATTAAACATCATTCATTAAACATTTAAATTAAGCTCTGCAAACAAACCCCCCAATCAAAATACAATCAACTAAAAACAATCGACTATTACGAAGTACCATCGCCGAGGATTCGACCCGAGTGCTGCTATACACATTAGCAGAGCACCGGAACTTTGATCGGTTGTTAGGCGACAATCGGCCGTGCGTTTCAAATGGCGCTGTTTCCGGGGATGGTTCTTTAAGTAGTCATTAGTTTCTGGTTATTGTAAAAAAAACCCAAAAAAATACAAAAGTTTAAAAAAATTGAAAAAAAACACAAAGAAAAACCCGTCTTCCTCTTAAAAATCATAAACTGAAAAAAATACAAAGAAAAACCCGTCTTCCTCTTTATTCCAAAATCTCTCTGAATGCCCCGTAGCCTTCCAAACAATCCCTCAGATTTGTTTGACCCTGAAATTGATAGAACTCTTCGTCGAATTAGGAGGACCATTAGGGATAACCAAATCACCCAAGAACCAATCATTGCCCTACCAATTGAATTAGATATGGCCAATCCTAGGGAACAAACATTGAAAGAACTTGCTGCCCCTGATATGAATTACCAACCTCTTGGTATTCAATATCCAAACATTGAAGCTGACTTCGAACTCAAATCGAGTTTGATTCATCTTCTCCCTCATTTTCACGGGCTAGCCGGTGAGGATCCACATCTTCACCTTAAAGAGTTCCAAGTAGTATGCTCTACCATGAAGCCTCAAGGGGTTTCTGAAGAACAAATCAAGCTTAGATCTTTCCCCTTTTCCCTAGAAGATTCTGCCATGTCTTGGCTCTACTACCTCCCACCTGGTTCCATAAACACATGGGTTGACATGAAGAGACTTTTCCTTGAGAAGTTCATTCCCGCTTCCCGAACAGCTTCTATCCGAAAGGAAATAAGCGGCATCCGTAAATTCCCTAATGAATCACTCCATGAGTATTGGGAGAGGTTCAAAAAGCTTGTGGCAACTTGTCCACACCATCAAATCCCTGACCAAATCCTGATCCAATACTTCTATGAGGGGTTATTGGCTATGGAGCGAACTCTCATTGATGCCGCAAGTGGTGGTGCTCTTGTTGACAAAACTCCTACAGCTGCAAGAGATCTCATAAGTAACATGGCTGCAAACACGCAGCAATTCCATACTCGAGCACATGCTCAAGTGAAACAAGCCCAAGAGAATCAATCCATAGAGCCCAACAAGATGACTGAGTGGATGAGTGAACTTACAGGTCTTGTGCGTCAACTAGCAGTGGCTACCAAAGCCCCAACCTCATCTTCTCCACAGTCACTATTCCCTGGACCTATCAAGAATTGTGGAATCTGCAACTCTCCATCTCATCCGATTGACACATGTCCACAACTTCAAGATGATCCATCTGATTCATCTAGTCCAATGGAGCTCAATGCGGCATATGCTCAGCGAAACTTCAACCCTCAACAATCAGGTCAGTTTGTTAGAAACTTCAACCAACCCCACTCTGAGCCCTTCTCTTCTACCTTTAACCCACCACTGAGGTATGGTAATCCCATTTCTCATCCTCCTCAGTTCCCTCATCAAAATCCAAACCAGTTCCAATATGGTCAAAGTGGTGGTAACATCCATCAACCTTATCCTTTTATTCCTCAACCCCAAAGGAACAATCCTCCTCCTGGATTCCACTATCCTAACGAGCTTCCCAATTCCCCACCCAATACAATCGCTTTCCCAAGAACCAAAATCAAGGCCAACCCAATTTGGGACAAGCCTCTTCTTCTAAACAACCATGGGAAAGTGCTGTAGAGGATCTTGCTTCCTTCACCCGTTCTAGCCTCAAGAACATTGAAACCCAAATAGGTCAACTTGCATCCCACCTGAGCCAGCAACAACCATCCAATTCATCCCAACTCCCAGCTCAACCATTACCCAACCCTAAGGGTAATGTAAGTGCGATTGCACTTAGATCGGAAAGCAAATTGCTATGCCCCATGCTGATTGCTCTACCTCCCCTTTCGATGTCGATCTAGAAAATGAAAAGAACAAAAAGCTGGAAAAGGAACTTGAATCCACTCCTACACCTCCTTCCATTCCTCTAAGGAACCCAATTCCTTTTCCTCAAGCCATCTCCAAGCCTAAGAAGTCCTTTAAACCTGATCCTGAAATGCTTGACATGTTTAGACGTGTTGAAGTGAACATCCCCCTCTTAGATGCCATCAAACAAATCCCTAAGTTTGCCAAGTTTCTTAAGGAACTGTGCACCCATAAGAGGCAACTTAGGAACATTGAAAATGTTTCAACCCAACAGTCCATTCCCATGAAGTGCAAAGATCCAGGGACCTTCACGGTTCCATGTCAAATAGAGAGTTCCAACTTTGATGATGCACTCATAGACCTTGGAGCCTCAATAAATGTCATGCCCAAATCCATTTTCTCCAACCTTGGTCTAGGTCCCTTGCACCCAACGGGTGTTGTCATTCAATTAGCCAATCGAAGCACCACCAGTCCTGAGGGGATAATTGAGGATGTTCTTGTTCGGGTCAATGATCTTATCTTCCCAGCTGATTTCTATGTCCTTGACATGGAAGGTGAGACAACCTCTTCTCGATCTCCCCTAATTCTAGGAAGACCATTCCTCATGACTGCGAGAACCAAGATTGATGTCCATTCAGGCTTCTTATCCATGGAATTCGGTGACCAACTGGTCAAGTTCAACATTTTCCAAGCCATGCGATACCCATCTGAGGATCACTCTGCATTCTCAATCCATGCTTTTGAGGACACTTCTAAGATTCAATCGAACCTCAATCCACCATGTTCTTCATGTTCTAATGATAAAGGATCTTGTGAAATCTACACCATGATTAACAAAGTCATAAATGGCGAAGTTGATGTGGACCTCTCATTCATAGACTCCATCAATCTAGAGGAACTTGAAAACTCTCTTGAATCCCACATCAACTCTGATCTCTACTGCTCCACCTTGGACAGTGTTGAGGAAAATGATCCAAACCCATCTGGAATCCCTTCTTCTGCTCCTAACTTGTCTAGCTCTCAAATCAAGGCTGAAACTGATCTAAAGCCACTTCCTTCACACCTCAAGTATGCATTCCTTTTCCATGATCCCTCCTACCCTGTCATTATCTCTGCTTCACTTTCTGAAACTGAGGAGTCCCAACTTGTTCAAGTGTTAGAGGAAAACAAAAATGCCTTAGGTTGGACCCTAGAGGATATTCCAGGAATCAACCCTGCCCTTTGCATGCATCACATCCATCTAGAGGAATCATCCAAACCAATTAGGCAACTTCAAAGAAGACTCAATCCACTCATACTTGAGGTAGTTAGGGAAGAGATTACCAAGCTTCTTCAAGCTGGTATTATCTACCCAATTTCTGATAGTGAATGGGTTAGTCCAATTCAAGTCGTTCCTAAGAAGGGAGGGATAACAGTTGTCACAAATGAACATGGAGAAGTGGTCACAACTCGAGTGAAAAACAAATGGCGTGTGTGCATCGATTATCGCAAATTGAATGCTGAAACACGAAAAGATCACTACCCACTTCCTTTCCTTGAACAAATGCTTGAGAGATTGGCCGGAAAGTCACACTATTGCTTTCTTGATGGTTACACCGGCTACTTCCAAATTCCAATCGCACCTCAAGACCAAGAAAAGACCACATTCACTTGCCCCTTTGGAACCTATGCCTATAGGAGAATGCCTTTTGGCCTTTGTAATGATCCTGCAACATTCCAGCGGTGTATGATGAGTATCTTTTCTGAATTCATTGAGAATTGCATGGAGGTCTTCATGGATGACTTTACCATTTATAGAGAGTCATTTGAATCTTGCTTACATTCACTCTCTTTGGTCCTTCAAAAGTGTGTCAAGTGCAACCTTGTGCTGAATTTTGAAAAATGTCACTTCATGGTTTCAAATGGGATTGTTCTAGGTCACATAATTTCTCAAGAGGGTATCCAAGTTGATCCAGCCAAAATTGAGGTGATCCAATCACTTCCTGAACCCAAATCAGTTCGAGACATTCGGTCCTTCCTTGGTCATGCCGGTTTCTATCGGCGATTCATTCAGAACTTCAGCAAGATTTCCCTCCCACTCACTCGTTTACTTCAAAATGATGTCACATTCAATTTTGATGAGGCTTGCAAGAGAGCCTTCATTGAACTCAAATCTGCTCTCACATCTGCTCCAATAATCCAACCCTCAGATTGGTCCTTACCATTTGAATTGATGTGTGATGCTTCTGATAGGGCCATTGGGGATGTTCTTGGTCAAAGAAGAGAAAACATTCCTCATGTCATCTTTTATGCCTCAAAAACATTGGATGAAACTCAATCACACTACACTGTGACTGAAAAAGAACTTTTAGCTGTGGTTTTTGCCTTGGATAAATTCCGGCCCTATCTCTTAGGTGCCAAAATCATCATCTTCACGGACCACTCAACATTAAAGTTCTTACTTAAGAAAAGTGATTCCAAACCAAGGCTAATAAGATGGATTTTAATTCTCCAAGAGTTTGACCTTGTGATAAAAGATAAACCTGGAAAAGAAAACCCTGTGGCTGACCACCTGAGTAGAATTTCTAATTCTTCTCATTCTGAAATAATTGATCCGGAATTTCCAACTGAACACCTCTCATCTCTCACTCCAACTTACCATGGTATTCCCCAATTGTCAATTACTTGGTTTCTGGTGTTTTCCCTGAATATTTTTCAAAAGAACAAAAAGAAAAGATGAAAAGTGATTCAAAGCATTATTTTTGGGAAGATAATAAACTTTGGAAAACTGGGGCTGACATGGTAATTAAAATATGTGTTGATGAAACTGAACAATCATCTATCTTGGAATTCTGCCACTCAATGCCTGGAGGTGGCCACTTTGGACCACAAAGGACTTCTCGAAAGGTCCTAGATTCTGGATTCTTTTGGCCTTCACTCTTCAAGGACTCACACGAGTTCTGTCAATCATGTCCCACTTACCAAAAGTTTGGCACAATTTCCAAAAGAAACGAAATGCCTCAAAATCCATTAATCTTCTGTGAGCTCTTCGATGTTTGGGGCATCGATTTCATGGGACCTTTTCCCCATTCCAATGGATTATCCTACATTCTCCTTGCTGTTGACTATGTTTCTAGGTGGGTCGAGGCCAAACCCACTAGGAAAGATGATGCTCAAACTGTGAGTGAGTTCCTCAAAACCCATATCTTCCATCGATTCGGAACACCACGTGCTTTGATAAGTGACTTAGGAACTCATTTCTGTAATAGAACCATGGAGTCACTTTTGAAAACGAATGGGGTTGTACATAAAACATCCACTACATATCACCCTCAAACAAATGGAATGGCTGAACTTTCTAATAGAGAAGTGAAAAGAGTGCTTGAAAGAATTGTTAATCCCATAAGAAAAGACTGGCCCGATAGACTTGGTGAAGCACTTTGGGCCTATCAAACAGCCTATAAGACACCCATTGGGATGTCTCCATTTAGGATAGTCTTTGGTAAAGCCTGTCATTTACCAGTTGAAATCCAACATAAGTCATTTTGGGCTGTCAAAACATGTAATTTTGATTGTGAAAAATCTGGTGAAGAAAGGTTGTTGCTGTTGACTGAATTGGAGGAGCTTCGACTAGATTCGTATGAGAACTCCATTCTCTACAAAGAAAAGGAAAAGTCACTCCATGACAAGAACATTCTTTGAAAGGTATTTCATGAAGGTGAAAAGGTAATGCTCTTCAATTCTCGATTTCGACTTCACCCAGGTAAGCTTAATTCTCGTTGGGAAGGTCCTTTTGTTATTACTAACGTTTACCCATTTGGTGCAGTGCAAGTCCCAGACCCTTCTTCAAAAAGAACATTCACGATAAATGGACACCGGTTAAAGCATCACCATGAGAGGTCTCACAATCCAGGAACCACGTCGACTTCCATCGAAACCCCAACCACTTCAATAGAACCACCACTGGATGGAGACCCGCCAAATCCAAACCAGGGGGAACCTCTTTCCCTTTAACTCTCTCTCTCCTTAATCTCTCTTCCCTCTCTTATTCTCTCTATTTCTTATTCTTCTTCTCTCCCTCTCATTTTTTTTACAACATTCTTCCACAAACATTTTTCTATTTTCTCTTTTGTGTGGATGTGTCATTAAAAATAAAAAAATAAAAAAAAATTAATTAAAAAAAATGAAAATTAACAAAAAAAAGGGGTGTCATAATTACTCATCATCCAATATTGAAATTATGTCCAACCATTTTGGGGAGTCAAAAGGCTTGTTTTAAACTCAAATATATTGAATTTTTATCTCAAACTTGGGTAAACAATTTTGTGTCAACAACCAACACATTTTGAATGCTCAATTTTTGATTTGGAAAATGATTTTCCCCTACCGTGAGGAATAACATTAGCCTTCATGCCAAGTTCATCTATGGCCATCTTTTTCATTGTGTGTCTTCACCACTGATTGTGAGTCTTGATTTTGTGGACCTTCGAGCTTAATTTCCATCTTTTGTGTGCATTAATATGATAGAGGCATTTTCTAAGCCACATGGGAATCAGAATAGCCAAATAGCCTCCCATTACCCTTACATTGATCCTACTTTTGAAAGCACCTTTGATCCTATGAAAACCTTTCTTTTGATAGCCACATTACAAGCCTACTACCTTGTCCCACCCAACATCTTCATGGATTTTCATTGTACAATTTATTGAAATTTAAGTGTGGGGGGAATGGACTTCATTTTTGGGCGTATTTTCATTGATTTCCAATGTGTCATCATATGATTGAGGGAAAGAATCCATTCAAGTGTGGGGGAGAGGTTGTAATTCTGTGAGCTTTGGGGTGTATATGTGTAATTTTCTTATGTACAAAAGTCATTGAAAAGTGTTCAAAAAAATGAAAAAAAATTATATTAAAAAAAATGAAAAAAAGGAATGGGTTGTGTCTTGGGTGGGTCAAAAATCATTCATCATCAACCTTTGATCGTGTTATAACTACTAAAATTAGTTCCATGAGAAGATCAAACATGGGTTGGGAGATGACTGCGAGACTTGTTTCAAGCACAACTTTCGAAAAAAAGAAAAAAAAAAGAAAAAAGAAAAAAAAAGAACACTTGAATCATCTTGTATTGTGTCATTATTGGAAGTCTTCCATGTTGTACATATTCCATCATCTCACCCTATTCCATTTTCTATCTCCCTCACTTTTCATTCATCACACATTCATGCCCTTGTAAATATGTGTTTCTATTTCCTTTCAAATCAAATTTCAAAAAAAATGTGCATTGATTTTTCCATGTTGGTGTTTTTAACCCCTCTTTTCCTTTGGACATTATATACCTACCGTCCCATAGCCACTGAAAAACCCCTTAAAAGACCTCTTGATTCTTGTACACATTAGATTTGGGAATGGAAGCTGAGAGCTCTTACAAACTCTTGATTTTCACTTTTTGTTGGTGAATGAGTGAACCTCCTAAAATACATTTTTATCATCTTGAGATGAGTAAGTTTTGAGTGCCTACATTTTCCAATTCAAACCTTGAACATGAAAAAATGAATTGTTTCTGATGAATTATTGTGAACCAAATTTGTGATGGAATTCAATATGGATGAGTGAAATAGTCTAAACCTCCCCTGATTGGAGAAAACAAAATTTTAATATTTGTTGGTGAGTGAAAATGATTTTGTCATGTTTTTATATTTGTTGCACATGAGGACACGCGCAAATCTAAGTGTGGGGGAGTTGATGTTATTAATATTTTCATGACATATTATATTCCCCCTTTACTTATTTTATATGAAATGTGCATAATTTGTGTGAAATATTAATGTTTTAATATTAAGTATAATATTTGAGCATTTTTAGAAGTAGTCAAATTGAGTCAGTTTAATGTTTTAATTATAACTATCACTATACTGATCCAAATTGTGTGGTTCTTCTTTTTTAGGATTCTACTTTCATTATAAAACATTTCATTAGAAGGAACCATGATCCAATTCTACCATTTGAAGGGTCATATGGTCCTCACAAACAAGACCAAAGAATCTGTGAACAAACTGGACCAGCCTTGAAGATTGATTTACTGGGCTCAATCCAGAAGTCCAGAAACATTAACTCTCAACCATAATTCGAGGGACACTACATGTCATCTTGGATAAAAATTTCAAGGCCCAAATCCAATTACAAGGGGCCCAAATAAATCTTTGAAGTCCAGCCCACCATTCTGGACGAGAATTAAAATCAGTTTAGTATGCATGACATATCCCCTGATGTAGGCATCCAATCGAGCTGAGATTTTGCAGTGTGTAAGAGAAGATAGAGGTGGCCGACTTTGTTGAAGCAACAATTCATATTTGAATGCATCTTCATATTCAAAAACCCTTTCACATTATGGACTTCAAAAAGACTGGATTGAAATGGACAGTTTACCTTTGTTTATTAAAACCTCCATACCTTTGGATCCACTTCTCCAAATGCCTCCATATTTTTCCAGTAGTCGGCCAACATTATTTTATACAACTTTGAAGAAGGGGATATTTGAATATTCGGCTTTCTGAATAGCCAAATAGGCGATGCAAGTGGAGGGAATGATTGGGAATGCAAACAGTCTACTCCTTGGGCTATAAATACTCTCCCCTTCTCTCCTTGAGAGGGGTTGGCATTTCAGAAGAGAGGAGATCATATTGGCACGACCAAATCTTTTCCAAAGGCTTGGGAGGACCTGCCATACTCAAGTTTTCACTTGAGAGACCTTTCCTCCTCTCTTTGTTTTCACTTACTTTTGTGTTCTTCATTTTTGTAATTTTGTAATTCTCTTTCTTTGTAATTCTGTTTTAATGCAAGTTACTTCTTCAATATCTCTTATTCTCATCCACCTTCTGTAGTTTAATATTTATGTTCTTAAAATAGTTTAAATTCAGTTGAATCCCCTTCCCTTATTTTGCTTCCTCATTCAATCGAAAATCCATTTTTAATTATCATCATCGTTCGTGTGTGTGTGTCAACGTACCACTCTTTTCTAATCCCTTTCTTTTCCTTCTATTCTTAATTTATCATCATAATTATTTTAACCAGAATATTAAACATCCAAATGGCTGAGTAAATCTCTCATTGGGGTGAGTTATAATTTGGGGATATTAAGTGATTGAGAGTTTTGCTCGATGAGTATTCTTTCAATTAATATTGTGTATGTTAAACTCAATATGTCATGGATTAATGATATGTTTTGTTTAACGAGTGGTTTCCATGGATTATTGGAACCATAAATACACTACCATAAATAAGTTTTGATTGAGATTAGAACCCTAAGTTAAGTTAAGGCTTGGATTAAATCCTTCACACTTAGGAATTCCAATCAACATCAACTTATGACATGGGTGTTAATTTAATGCAATACAAAGTAAGGCTCAAGGATATCACATGCTTAACTCCCCAATGATGAACTCACCCCAATATTTATCAACTTGTTAAATTAAACATCATTCATTAAACATTTCAATTAATCTCTGCAAACAAACCC
Source organism: Viscum album (assembly GCA_963277665.1). Lineage (NCBI taxonomy): Eukaryota > Viridiplantae > Streptophyta > Magnoliopsida > Santalales > Viscaceae > Viscum > Viscum album. Next base: position 56,144,702 of record OY728145.1, on the reverse strand, counting down.
CCCAATCAAAATACAATCAACTAAAAACAATCGACTATTACGAAGTACCATCGCCGAGGATTCGACCCGAGTGCTGCTATACACATTAGCAGAGCACCAGAACTTTGACCGGTCGATAGGCGACAATCGGCCGTGCATTTCAAAACACCATTTAGATAGGGGCATTTTTTGGGCCCTGAAAACTCTTACAAGGAAGAAAATACCCCCACGAACACTTTGAAAAAGGAAGGGAGTACTTCTAAATGTTTAGAAAGGTGAATGGACTCAAATTGAGTAGCAATTACTTGAAGGAACTTGAAGGAATTCATGTTTTCAAGGTTTTTTAAGTATCCCTCATACCATCACTAGGAAATGTACGTGGAGAATATAAATTGTGAACATCCAGGTATGCGAGAAGATCTGTGAATCACTGGCCCACGAGGTGATGGACAAAGAGAAAGGCAGACCATGAATTGAGTCTTCGACAGATTCACACTCATGAGGACCATTAGTGTACCATGCCATGAACTCATTAGCTCATGGATGAAAAAATTAGCAGGGTTCCATGAACCATTATCGCAACCAAAGCCTCCACAAACCATGGTTGACCAAGTCTTCAATGGGTTAGGATATTGCTTCAATGGGCCTCCACAAATGGTGTCGCGTTCCCAATATATTTCCATTAAGGAACACATTAAATATATTTTATAAAATAAACTATCAATTTTTTTATTATAGATTCAATAAAATACCCTCAAGAGGATAATTTTTTTCACCCCTTCACATTATGATTTCTTCTATTTTTCTTAGAAATATATTCAAATATTATATTAGGTGATCAAATTATTGGAAATAGTGATCTTAAAAAGAAACTAGAACACCCAAAAAAATATAACTAAAGTTGTTTCAATCTAATTTAAATGAATCATTTCTTAATGAAGAATAAAAAATACCTATAATAATATAAAATAATTACAAAACTAAACATGAACACTAACTATGAATCATTCCAAAAAATATTTTGTTCCATATGTTGGACACTAAAATACATTCCTTGGATAGGTCCCACTACTTTTCTGAACACAATTGACTTATAAAATGATTCAAAACATATATGATATCCCAAAATAATTTGAAACCCAAACTAAATATAATTTGTGAGATTATGAATTAAAATGTTTATATGAGGTACAATTATATACCCCATCTTGGACTCTTAATGTTTGATTTCTATTTAGATAGTGCCCAAAAATACTGGTTTGACTATATTATAAAATGAAAATAATGTACAATTTCCCACTCAAATTTAAAATTCCAGGAGGGTCTATATTTATTATAGTTAATTAAACCTTGTGACCTAAAAATTCCACTTCCCCATCCATTTAATCAATCAAATATAAGAAACACAAGATGAGATGGGACATTTTTTCTTCGTTGATGTGTTTTCATTTTATTATTAGGTTCCCATAGGGCCGTAAGATCATGAAAAAACAACATACACCCATCCAATTCATATTTTCTCATACTAATGGATTATTTTTGGTTTATTCCACGCCACACTTACTTTACTATTTCATATTTGAATAATATTTTCATTTCTAATTAAAATCCATATAAGGGTGTTTTTTGGATGAATATAAAGTGTTTGATACATCTTTTATATTAATACATTCCATTATAGAAATTTTTTAATGAAATTAATTTTAAATTACATGATTTTAAACATTAAAAATTTAATTTTATGGTCAAAAAAGGTAGTTTACTAGAGAATATTAATTATATAGAATGAATTAAAGTTTATAAGGACAAGGTTGACATAATTTCTACACTTCCTTACTAGTGTACCAAATTTTGGTATAATTTTTCATATCATTAATTGATTTTAAATACATTTTTTCAGTAGATACATGTTTTTTCGGAATCTAATGAAATATTTCAGTGTTAATGAATATTTTTCTAGAGTTTAAAGAAAAATACACAAGTAATAGATGATCAAAACAAAAATTTATATATACATGGTGTGTACTTTATAAACACGCGTTGTGTACCCTTGCCCATGCATAACTAAGCCAACCCATGTACATGACCAAGTATCCAGTAAATACCAACACACTATCTAAATCCCATTAACATTCCATATATTCCCTTCCTGAAGTAGTTTGTGGGTGATTAACAATTTGAAATCCATGTGTGTTGGCCCGACATGATCTGTAAAAATCATGAATTAACCATAGACATTTAAAATTTTATGGGATGCATGGTGGGCCACCTACTGATGGAGAAAAAAAGACAAAATAGGTTGCCCCAAGTACATGGCATGTACTTTTGGGTACATTCTGTGTATCTTTGTTTTCTATAAATAAATAGCCAGGACTCTGAGATCATCGTAGGACATCCAAGGGGTAGTTTTTTCTCCTCTTACATTTTATCATCTTAAAATCTAAATTGGAATTTTATTCTTCTCATTCATTTCTATTTTATTTTAATTATACCCCGTTACAACTTTTCTTTTGTTTTATCCATGGTATGGATTGAGTTTCCTCTCAACCTAGACATTGTTACCAGGGTCATTAGAGGATGATTCTCTTATGATAGGATTTAAATAAAATTATGATTGTGTTATAATTATAATTATATTTTGTTATTTGTTTTGTAAATATTGTTTCCTAATTCCTTTGATTAATTGAATCTTTATCTACTATTGGTGTTCTATCAAACCAAGAGCAACACAAATAGTGAAGACTAAAAGAGTTACAATGGGAAATCCCCTTACCATTGGGTAAGCTTATTGGCACTATTTTAGGGGTAAAGCACTTAAATGTGTTTTGAGTTATTAATCAGTAGAACAAGGGGTTATCCATTTCTAAACATAATTTTATATTATTGAACCAATAATAAATAATTTAATTGAATCCCCATGGTAAAAAAATTATAATTAAAAATTTTAAACAAATGAGTAACTATTACAATAAACATTAACTAAGTTGCAACCCCAACACACTTGTTTTCCCCATTATTATATCCATTATTATGTTTCAATTTAATTTTCACCAATTTTTTATATTTTTTTCATATTCTACACATTATTGTTTTTTTCGATCATCACATTAAACGCATCAACAAGAGATAATAATTGCTTTTCCTTTTTCTTTGTGGGATCAAACCTGATTTCTACTAGATACCTAGTTAGTTATATTTGAAGGTAAAATTGATATATACATGGTTATTATTTTATCAACATGAACCATATACCCTCGACCATTCATGGATAAAAAAACAAGAACATTAAACGTTATGTACAACATCTTATTCCAGTATTATAAATGATATTGCATCATGATCACCACATGGCTAAAAAACCATATCTAATGCAGGGAGTGAGTGTTTGACACATGATGTGTACATCATCTCTGGTGATGTTATGAATTTCAATTCAACCATATGGGCTGGATTTCATGTTACTACACATGGTGTGTGGGTTTTGTACATGTTGTTGTGTTTGATTCCTTCCCCCTATTAATAGAGGTTGTGTTATAGAACACGCACGACCAGGTTTCCATGTACATACACATGGAATGTAACAATCCTGCATGTCATGTACATTGATTTGTCCATCAACCATCCCACTCATCATATATATACATAGAACACTAGTTGGAAACCTAAGGCCTTACATAAAGTGTGCTCTATATTTACATGTTGTATGCATTTATTTTTATAGTTTCCCATTGTTCGTTTTCATTTTCATTTTCTATTATTTTTTATCTTCTTTTATTTCTTTTTCAGACCATGTAAGATAAAGTCATATTCATTGGGAAGAGGCCTATAACCACTATTTATGGGCTCTCCCCACTCAACAATGAGTCCGGATATAGAGAATTTGTGGGATCTTATAGTGGATTTATTGACTCACTAGACTTGGAGATATTTCCTCATATTCCATTATCAGTGACATCATTGAAAATTACATCTGATCCCATACTCACCATGACCCATTCCATGGTTTTTGAGGGATCTAGTGAAGTGGTTCATTACATAATCACAACACCACTGGGAGACACCATGAAATCTTCCCAAGCTGTGACTACATTAGGTCCATCCACAATGATAGTTGTGGCATGCCAACCGATCACCATATAATTAGACCATTCTTCCTTAATGACTGGTGCTCCACCAAAACCTTCACATATATTCTCCTGAACTCATCCCCATTCATGCATCATATTTGATGAGGAACATATTTCGACTGACCAACTAGGATTATTTTCAAGACCAAAGATTCACCTAAGTAGATTCTTCCTCAAAATCATTATTCAAGAGTGGTTGGGAATATGGTAGGAGATCGAGGAGATCCTCAAGTACACACACCTCATAGAAATTTTCCAGTTTATCACTCCCACTTTTGAAGATTTTTTTTTGATTTCATTGTGAACTCTAAGTTATATGGGCCTGCATACTGAGAGAAACCCATTGACATCATGACTCAAGTCAGATTCTTACTCGGTGGATGAAATTGTTCCCTCACTATGGTGGATTTTAACCAAGGAAGAAATTTATACCCCCCATACACTCACCCAACCCTTTTTTCATCCCCCACCCTACATGACCATTTATACTTGTCTCTATGTTCTAGGATCTTTTTAGTCCTAATTTCAAGTACGCACCCACCATATAGAAGATCACCCTCATCATTTCCCTTACTATTCACTTCATTCATCACTCCTTTAGGGGAATGATTTTACCCCACCATGAGTACATGGGTTTAATTTAAAATCATGATATGGATCTCCTTACCTACATTATCTAGCACAATTATCTCTATATCCCCAACTTCACTACCTTCCATTTACATGCCATGTTCACCGGCTATCAGGGAAACCTGAATGGTGGATTCTATGTCAGTAGTTGGCACTTTATCTAAGGTTTTGAGCCATATCTCCAACATTATTTCTTAGGTTCTACTAAAAATATTGACTTCATAGTTATTATTCAGATGAGGATGGTCAACAGGCATGGATACACCTTTGAGATTTATTAGGATTCCCCAACAATATTTATAATAGGAGATGACACACTTTCCTAAGATTGTATTGCTTCTTTGATACTGCACCCTACACCAAAGGACGTTCAATCTACACCCCTACCCACATCATCCTCCCTTCCATCATCTTACACTTTTACATATTATTCTATCCCATCCACATCCCCAACACCACCCTCACATTCAACTGATCTCTTGGTTTCTCTATGCTTTTCCATCTTCAACCACTACTAGGACATCATGGAGAACTGTCCGGATGTCATGGATCACTACCTCAACTAGATTGAATAGATCTTGGTACTTTTTCCTAATCACCATGTCATTTATCTCACTCATTGCCTCCTCCATGATCAAATAATTATCCCTCTACAATATAGGCAGAGTTCACTGTTTTAACTACTTACTATATGCTCTTATCCAATGTCGGACCATACACCACTTCTACTAATACAGTTTGACATACTCCCACCCAACCTCTGCTATCGAGCCAGGGCCCTAGACATACATCTTCCAAAACATATTCCACTTCTTTTTATGATCTGCATATATCAGATAACACCACTCCTAGGTATATATCATGAATTTTTCTCATACATTGTTCCTTCATTGAATATATATTTCTATATTTTTTGACATTCTTATGATGTGATGGTTTGTATGAATGCATAATTATTTTTTGATTCCATCAACATTTATAGGTACTATGGCACTCCATGTATGTCTCCTTTCAATATTGTTCCTCCTTTTCATCTTTCCATGAGAAGAGTATTAATTTTTAATTTTTTTATAATAATTTCTTTTTCTTAATTCTTTCACTGCTTTCCCTCACCCAAGACTGGTTTTGTTTTGTGATATCCTCTTTTATTCCATAGTGTTGTACATGGAGGATGTTGTTCAATATTAAGTATAGGGGAGAGTCTCTTAGCTACACTGGTCTTTTTCCTTAAACTAATCAAGGAGACATCATTAAATAGATGAATTTTTTTAAAATATGGAATGTTTTTTATTAATTATAATCATAAATAATAAATACATATGTGGGAATTTTTAAAATTTGAATCCTTTTTTAGATTTAATGTGTTAAAAAATGATTTCTAATATAGGTTTATTTTTGTTTTAAATTCATGGCCATTTTCATTTATTATACTATTCCCATTTATTTGGGTTATGACCTGATTGTGTCATTATTATTATCCTCATTCCAATTAGGTATTCTGATCCCTTTATCAAATTCATTGTTATACAATCATTCTTGAGAGATTCATGGGATATTAATTACTACTAGAACATGTTAATTTTTCTCTAAAAACATGAATATTTATATTAACATTAAAATGACTGATGAAATTCATTTTTATGTTTAGCCCCATTGACTTTATGACCCCCCTAAATTTCACCTCTATGAAACCCATAGAGACCATAAACTTCCTAGATATGAATCCACTTTACAAGCCTATTTATCCTTTATATACTATTTATTTTATAATTTTTCATGATTTATTATTTGTGATTTAAAGAGGTAGTTTGGAGATTCATGGTATATTTTGCTGATGGATCATGAAATTATTAGTGGGGAAGAGTTACTTTTTCATTTGGGAAGAAGGGTCAAAAACCAATATTCATTGTATTGTGAATGTGTCCCTATAAAATATGAAAACTAAAAAGACAAAAAAATTATTCAATACACTTATTGATGGATTATAAACCTATATTGGCAATGGAAGATCATGGAGATGTAATTATTTGAAATATATTGATAGGGAATCATTTTCATAGAGATTTTTCATTAAATTTGTTGATTTTTTTTTTAAGAATGAAGCCTCATTTTTCAAGCCTATGAGATTATTTTTTCATCATTACCTATATACCCTTAGTCTCTAAAATATTTTATCATTATTTAAAGACCCGGTGACTGTTGTGATTTTATTTCTAGTTAGAGAATGAGAATACTTGCAATCCTATGGGTATATTTCTTATACTTGATAATTATAATAACTCTGATGTAATTTTCTCAGGTGATGAATATGTAATTTTATAATGATCTAAATAATAATTTGGCATGTATATATATGAAAATTTGAACATTGTAACTAAAATAGGATTAATTTCATTAATTTAATTACATTTTATGCATGATTAATATCTTTGAAATAGAAATATGTTTTATGACATTTAAAATCTTCATCTATGACTATAATATTTATATGTGTAATTAATTGAATGATTCTATTTTTAGATTGTGGATTCATTTTAATTAGATTTTGTGATTTTTATCAAGAAAAAGAAAATGACTAAATGTGGGGGATTTTGATGCACCTGATTTTTGTATATTTTTTCTTACCTTCTATTGAGTATTAAAACAGTTTTTCACCAAATAAATGATTTTTTTAATCCAGTGTTTTATTTTGATGTTAATGATCATTTTTCAAGACCTTCTATGAATATTCCAAAATTGGGGGTGATGAGAACAAAAATTGAGATATACATAATTTATAATTTATAAAAATATAATATGTACCCTCACCCATGCATGACTCAACCAACATAATTACATGCATATCATGTACATTCAATTAACTTGTTTTTTATTCCACTTAAGAAGAGGTTAGTGCTTGATTAACACTTTACCTACCATGTGTGGAGACACAATATGTAATCTAATTCTCAGAAACAAACTTCTAACATTTTAAATTTAATGGGTGACATGATAGGCCAGCTATTAGCAGAGAAAACAAGAAAAGACATGGTTGACCCAAGTACATAGCTTGTTCTTTTGGGTACACTCTGTGTATCATTGTTTTCTATAAATAGATAAGTAGGATTTTGAGATCCTAGTTAGACATCCAAGGGGGAGGTTCTTCCAATTTGACATTTGAACTCCCCTGAATCCAAATTTGTGTTTTATTATTCTGTTTTATTTCTTTTTTTGGTGTAACTAGTACTCGCCCGTGCACTTGCACGGTGATATAACAGAATTCTTAGTTCATGCGTTCTCCAGACGATATGGTTCACTGCTTTTATAGAGGCAATAAAATATTTTGGAATAATAAAAGAAACTGGAAAAGTTGTTAACTATACAATGGATGGTCATTATTAACCTAATTAAAGTAGATATAATTCATTGAATGGAAAAAATAGTTTCAAAAAAACTGCGAATAAAACATGTTAAGAATATCTACATAATCTATTACCAGTATAGACAATAGAGGAAATAAAAATTAAGAAACAATGTTGAAAATAACTGATTAATGCTTGATTATAAAATACCATGCAATTACATCATTCTTTTGGTTTCATAAATCAGAAAACCCAACTACTGGTGGGTTATAACCAATGCATAATAGAAGCACTATCCCACACCTTGCAGCCCCATCCCCAGCTCCCCCCCTCCAGCAGTCCCCCCCTCTAACAGTTAGAAAAATAATATTTTATAGCTTGAAAACCAGAAAAATTTCGGGTGCAGTGGTATTTTACACGACAGAGGATATAATAATAAAATCAAAATAGAAAATGAGCGGTAGAATACATTTTAAATGAATTTTATGTAATCTATATAATGTAATATGTTTTGCACTACAATTGTAAATATGAAAACAATAAATAAAATAACAGAAACAGTGAATATATAAGGTTACCATGTGAATATATATGGTTACCTTGTGTTTGAAGCAGCATATATCAGTCTATTTTTTTAGTTTTCCTGGTTATATCTTCCCATGGTATGGTGTGTAATTCAGAAATATGAGTTGTCACAATAATAGCCTAGCACGAATGTTGTGTGGTTTTGCTGCACTGGACCAACACTTCTGGATGTTGGTTGATAGTGATGTCAATCCCTACAACAATTAATAATATCTAAGAAAAACAAAGCAGAGAATTTGGTTCAGTGTAAAGTATATACTGATTAAAAAAGAAAAATACTTCAGAATTCTGATGTTTACCTATTTTCATATGACAGCAACAAATGCAATGTGTTTTAATAAGATAAAAATTGTAAATAAAACTGAAAAAATATTCATTTATACTCCAATGATGTAATGAATATAAAAGACAGTGATGAAAATTCAAAAATATTATGAATAGATGAAATATTAGTAGTTGTAAGAAATCCAATTTCACTGTTACAGCGGACTCCTTAACAGCCAGCACTCCTCCCCCTCCAGATCCATCCCCCCCAGGACTCCCCCCTCCAGCCACTTCCTCTCCCCTCTAGCCACCCCCCCTCCAGATCCATCCCCAGCTCCCCCCCTTTCCAGACCCATCCCCAGACCCCCCCCCCCTTCTAGCCCTATCCGCATCCCCCCTTCCAGCAGTCCCCCCAGCTCCCCCCCTCCAGCCCCCATCCCCCAGCCCCCAGCTCCCCCCCTCCAGCCCCCCAGCTCCTCCGCCCCTCCAGCAGACCCCCCCTTCCAGCCCCATCTTCCAACAACCCCCCCTGCCCAGCCCCTTCGCCCACCACTTCCCCCCTGCCCAACCGCTTCCCCCACCAGGCCCCACTTCCCTCAAACAAAAAAACGACATGCCTCAATGGATAAAACAACAGGTTCAGCCCTAGGTTTTAGGTAAAAAACATCCACTACTTTAATGAGAGTATATGCAGTGTAAAAAATGAATGAAATCTCACATTTAATACAAGTAAAATAAATTAATAATTGAAAAAAAATACCTAATTCTTGAAAATATACCCTTTCTACAGTCTTCCATGATGGTGTCTTCTCCTCAATTTTGTGTCAATGACCCTGTCATTAAACAATCTGATTGTTAGAAATTTGAATAATTCTTGAACATGAAGAATGAACTAAGTTATGTTCTCAGTTGGGGCAGGCTGGAGGGGAGGGGAGAGGGAGAGAGGGGCTGGGCAGGTTGGAGGCAGGGGGAGGGGAGGAGAGGGTGATGGCAGGGGGTAGGGGGTTGCTGGGGGGAAAGGTTGGCCAGGAGGGGAGGGGAGGGGCAGGGGCTGGAGAAGCTGGAGGGGCGCGGAGGGGAGGGTGATGGTAGGGGGAAACGGTTGACCAGGGGGGGAGGTGAGGGGAGAGGCAGTTGCTGGGCTGGGGGGGAGGGGAGGGGAGGGGCTGGGGAGGGCAGAGGCGGTTAGTGGGCAGATTTCCAAACCCTCACCTAGTTGTTGCAGTTTTCCAATGTTAGGCGCGTCAAAAGGATGACCCATAGGTTCCCACCTATAAGTAATCATAGAAAAAAACTTAAAATCATATGATCAAACATTTTATACAAAAAAATTGAAATTTTGATGAATAATACCCTAGAGGTGGGAAGTACATGAAGAAGATGCAACAGAAACATCACCTTCAAATCCGCAATGGTCACCCCTAAAGGGAAACTGGAAGTCGTTATGCCCCGATGTTTGGATTGTAGGCCGTCTGACGAGATTAGCATGTCCAATTTATACATTACATGATCCCCTGCTCTAAAATACACGATCCACTACTATAAAAAATGATCTACTAGAAAAATCATGATCCAGTACCCAAAAAACTGAATGTTACACTGCTTACAGGGAAAACATGTTCCACTACTGAAGAAAAATACATGCTCCAATCTACTGCTCAGAAAATGTAAGATCCACTACTAAAAAAAACAATCCACTGGTATAATTAATGTAAAGTCACATTTATTATAACTAAATGTAACTAACAACTCAAATAAAATATAATGATCATGCACACCATAAAATGACAGTAAACTTATGTTGTACCAAAATCTATTGAGTCCATGAAAATATGATAAATTAGTAATCAAGAAGTGAAGAAAACCGTCCAACATATTGGGAAATGAAGAATATAACAAAATGCCCAGATTGAAGTAATGTCCAGCATTAAATCACCAACCTAAGCAATCTGTAAAAAACATAAGAAACAGTGCAGCATTAGAAACCTACAGCATTAACTTCTAGTAGAAGAAACCTCAAGCATTATGATCACATTAATGGGAAGTATTTCATCAGTGTAGATGTATGTTTACCTTCTATTTCCAGGATGAGTTTTCAGTCTGTTTTTTTGGTTCTCTTGTTTATATATCCCTTCAGCATGCTCTACAAATCAGTAGATGGACATGTTGTAGGCACGATGTCTGGAAATTTCTGGACAGTATCTTCCACACCATTATCAATATCAAAAGAACACGACAGATTTTTCTACAGAGAGGTTTCATGTTAGAATAACTTGAAACTATAAAGTAGAGCAATTAAAAGCAGTGAAATTAAGAGTTGCGCAACCTGAATATGTAGACTGTTTTTTATCAGCACATAGATGTAATAACTACGTACATATATGATTTATAAATATTTAAAAATCAGATTGCACAACAGTAATGCATTGTGTTGTTATAGTAATGGAAATAATTTAGGAGTAATAGAAGATAACATATGTATACCCTAGTAGAACACGGGTTGAAGGGTGAAGTATGTAATCCTATATCAGTGTTTAAAGTTCCAGGAGAAGACCCCACTGTTTGATGATCCTACGAGGAAATTTAAAAGGAATATATCAATAATATGAAATCCATTGTTAGAAACACATAGTAATGTAATTGAAAAACAGTTACCTGCATATAATGATCTACACTACTTACTGTAGAAGAAGAACTGCTTTGATAAGCCTGCATATTGGGATTAGTCTGACTCCCAGTTTGGGTCAGGTTTTTCAGCACAAACAGATTACATGGTTGCAGGTATAGGTTGGGATTGTGGCCCTTCTACCCCAGGTACTTGATTGCTGGTTGGAGCTGGAGAGCATGGGACCGGGCTTTGGCCCGCGATGCTGCTGCAGTTGATGTTTACATTTAGTACATTGGTTTCAATTTTATTTCTTTACGTTGTTTTGTTTATTGCTTTCCAAAGATATGTGTACCATTCTGCATCATTATTATATCATACATTGCTTCTACTTTTATTTCAGTTTTTGCATGCTATTTACTGCTTCCGCTACTGATTATCTTTATTTTTCTGCTGCATACCTTAACAAATGAGGGAATAGTTTCCCCACTGACTCACTAAGGCCCTCACTGCTAGTCGGCAGCCTATGGCGTTGGGGGAAATGCACTTGAGGTTGTGTGGTGAACCGGGTACGGGGCACCAGTTATGTGGCTCCGGATTCGGGTCATTATGAAGTGGTATCAGAGGAGTTTTCTTCTTTTCTATTGCCTTACTGTTTTGTGACAATAGACATGGATATGAAGAAATGGGTAGTTATTACTTAACTGTGCCCAGGAGTAATTAACCCGTGTACAGGGAAAATCTATATTACATTCTGCATGTTAATTTAACAAAACTTGGTCAAAGGTAGTGTAAATAGGTCGTATTAACCACATGTACCTATTAGATGTTCCTCAGGGACTTTGTCCTGAATTATGTCATCAAACGAAGTAAAATGAAAACTAAAAAGAGGTAGTTGTACTTCACACGGATGAACAAACATCGTCGATGTGAACATGATTCGACACGGGTGTCTTGTTGCGAGGTAACTTCCTAGATTGGAAGCTATTTGGAAGTTCTGTACAATATAGCATAGTTCCTCAACCAACAGTTGTTTGTACTTAGAGATAAGTTGACGATTCGTAATGGTACATTTAATCTTGGTTCCCTGCATATAGTATGTTTCACTGTTGGTTAATGAGGAATCATTACAAATTGCAAGGAACGATAACATTATTTATATATATATATATATAAATGTTCTCATCGTAGGTGACAGACAGTGAAAATAAATAGTAATGTCTTGTTGTAAGGAAAACTAACCTGGATGTCGCAGAGTACAAGATCAACAGCGACAACTTCATTGGAGTATTTGGAAGATAAATTGAACCACATGTTGAGGACACGAACTTGTATTCATAGTGTTTCATCATCGTCTGGGATGATCTCATTCAGCATGGTTATTGAGCGTGACATATTTCTTACTATACATAATCAGTAAGTGTTCAAATAATACATATTAAGCATGTAAAAACGCCATGACAGTAAACAAAATAATTTTCCAGCGTAGAATAAATCACATAGAAATAATTTGAAATGATACCTAAGACAAATTCTGAAAGATTTCCTTGTAGACAATATTTTCTGTGTAACTGTTGGACTCAGGACTGGTACCTTCAACTACAATTTTCAACCCAGTAGCCGATGTGAATCTAGACACTGCAACATATAATTGACCATGAGAAAACACTGGTTTCCAAAGATAAAGCCCAACTGAAGACAGTGATTGACCCTGACTTTTATTAATAGTCATCGCATAAGAAACTGTCAAAGGATATTGTCTTCTTTGTAGTTTGAATGGCCATTTACTATCAGAGTGAGTCATAGTTAATCTTAGAATGAATGCTGAATTTCCCGAATGGAACCCATTTAATACTTCAGTGCCAACAACATGTTCACCCAAGTGTGTTACTATCATTCGAGTTCCATTACACAGACCAACAGATTGGTCCACATTTCAGAGTAACATAATAGGAACACCAAGTTGAAGTGTAATTTTGTGCGCTGGTAACCCAGAGACGTTTATACAATTCAACATGTCATATGTGTAAATATTTTCTGGTTTGTCTGTATCAAAACTTGCATTGCAAACAGATTCTGAGCTGAAGTAATATTTGTTTTCACCGCCAGTGAGGCTCAACATATATTCATTTACTTCTTGTACGACATCACGGGTTGGAGCTAAAATTGCACGGTCTCGTAGATATGATCTGTCTCCATGTCTTCCAGGGAAACCCGGGTATGTATGGTTGACGATTGCAGCCATGGAATTAACACTGTCTGTAAGAAGAAACATTGACGGAATTGGAATGAGTGCTTCACCATCATTTGGTTCTCCAATTCGACCTTCACCAATATCTAAGGTCCATTTTGAAAAATAATGTAACACAGCCGCATCAGGAGTGCTAGTAGTACTATGCAATCTCATGTTTTTTTTAAGAGACAACACCCGATTGTGTTGCCAAAGAAACGATGACTTCACACTTGTGTAGACAATGTCACATCTGTTTCCTCTCGGTATAACTGGAAGTATTTGCCTAAAATCTCCTCCGAGGACAACTGTTAATCCACCGAATGGCAAATTCTGAGCATTATCATTCCTGACAGTCATAATGTCCCTAAGAGTACGGTCTAGAGCCTCAAAATAGAATTTATGAATCATAGATGCCTCATCCCAAATGATGAGCTTAGTCAATTGCAGAAGTTCTGCTACGTCACTCCCATGCTGAATATTACAAACTGATTGTTCAGTAATGGAGATTGGAATACGGAACTTGGAATGCGTTGTTCATCCACCGGGAAACAGTAGTGAAGCTATTCCACTCGATGCAACTGCAAGTACAACTGATCCCTGTGCTCGCAGCAATGATGTTAATACTCTCCAGATGAAAGTTTTACCTGTGCCTCCATAACCATGCAAGAAGAAGAACCCCCCTGAGTTGGTATTCAGTGAAGAGAGGATGGTAGACATAACATCATTCTGTTCATTTGTAAGCATACTTTGTAAATAGTTTCCCTCTTCTAGAAGTGTTTCTCTATTGTAATTCAATTCTTCTGCAATTAAATGATTTGCAGTGGAATCAGAATCTGAATCTGGAAGTGGCATAGGAGGAAATAAATGAAGTGCTCTTCCATTGCTCTGTAAAATGCGGTCTATCTCTCTCAAAGCATACGTTTGTATCTGGTGATCTGTGAGTGTCAAATCTACAATGTTGAGGAATAATGTTAAACAGTAGTACGAGTAACCGCTAACGAAGTCATTACAACATCTTACATTTAATTGAATATAAGAAAAATAGTTGAAGCTGAAAAATGTTGATAGAAAACATCAGTACGGATGGCAATGTAATGTGAATAAAACACATAGGTTCTTTGAATTTATTAAATTTCAGAATATTTGTACAGATTCTTATATTGTAGTACAAATGGCACTGTCATCTGAACAAATGATATATGAATATGTGGATTATGTGTACAGAATTGTACAGTTTAATATATATTCAAATTATATTTGAACACCAAGGCTGTAAATTCTGATGTACTGGATTATACTGAATAAAACATATATGTTTATTGAATTAAAAAAAATGCAGAATTACTGTACGGAATCCAATATTGCAGTACATAAGGAAATGTAATGTGAAGAAACGATATAAGTATATGTGCATTATGTGTACGGATTTGTATAGTTTAAAATATATTGAAAATATATCTGAACAGCAGGGCTGTAAACTATGAAGTACTGGATTATATTGAATATAAACAAATTTATAGAAGTGATTAATTTACAATGAATGCATATTCAATTTACTACGAAGTATTACATGTTTTTTTTAATGTTTGATGATGCATATTATTTATACAGATTCAAGAATTTCAGTACAGGAAGCTATTTAATGTTACTAAATTATACATTAAAGTGCCAAATATTTGTACATCATCGTACAGATTTTAAGTATGCTAGAATTACTGTAATAGTATTTGAAAAGAAAGGCTGCAATCTTTGTTGTCACAAACTGTGGAAAATATACTTATGTGAATTAGTGCATTGAATTTTTTTTTGAGTGTTTACAGAGCAGAATAAATAAAGTCAATTGAAATATAAGAATTCTGATCAGAGGGCATAAATAATTAGACGTTGGGAAGACATAAAAAGAAAACTATGAAGCAGGAACATGACTAAATGTGCACCTGGAATTTCTTGGGTCCTTCTCTGTATATATAAAATGTCTTCTGATAGTATGTCTTTGGTTGCATCCCAGACCATATCTGGGCGAGATATGTTATTACAGATTAACATGTTGGCGAATAGTCTGTGTACATGTTGTCCCATTCCCCAAGCAGACACTTCTTTTATTGCTTCAACAAACTCTCTGTCATCTGTCAGTAGTCCCATAGCAGAGCAAGCCTCTCGAAATGTACCATACGTGATGCTTTTTACAGTCCTGATATACTCAAAAGAAGTTGCACCTTTGATTTTTGTTAGAAGTATTCTCAAGTAGTAGAGTTCACCTGTGGTTTTAGGCACATAGTATAGTCTTCAAATACAGAATCCTTGTTTCCAGGGATTCCATTTTCTATCTTGATAGTGGAAAACAAATCTAGTTGGATACTCTGCAAAAGATAACCCTCTTCCTTCCGGGTAGTTAATATTTGCTTCGAACCAAGAGGTTAACATTGACTGAGAGCTGTTTCTATGATTCAATACATCTTCAATGATATCGGAGTCCAAGAAGGTGACACAATTCTGTTGTGGCAAATGGAAATGCAACCTCTCAACTGGTGGATATCTGTAATGGATATCATATGAAAAAATCATCCAACATGCCTCACAAGGAGATATGTAACGACAGTCATAATACATTTTTATCTCATCTACCATATAATGTGTGGACTGTTCGTTGTTTCCGTCATAGAGTGCTACCGTTACCCGGTCATTTCCTTTGCTAATATACTTAAACGGGTATTTGATTGAAGACGACTGATTACAAACTTCAATGTTGAGATGTGCATGGTACTTTAATAGCAACACCGGATTGTATGGGACTACATAGAAATTATCCAGAGGAATGTTATTTTTCAGAATAGTTCTTTTGTCATCCCTTCTCCGATAAACGACACAGCCATCCTCATCTATTGTCGTATTTTCAGCAAATTTTTTTGGAAAAAATTTAGCACATTTATCATGTTTCATGCAAGGTGATGATCTGTTGGCAGCACCGCAGGGGCTGTGGAGCATAAAGCTTTTGACAACTTCATGTAGGTTTGGGCAGGCATCTTTATCCGGGATTTCAGCACTGACGTATTTGTTTATAGCCAACGGAGTGTTCACTTTATTTTCACGGCAGAGGAATAATAAGATGTGAACGTGAGGCAAGCCGCGTTTCTGAAATTCTACAGTTCGAACTACTAAATGGAAACAAAAGTGCCATAGTCAGTAAGTGATGATAAAATTGCAAATTGCATGGAAAATATTATTTGATATATGCAAGTAGATGGTTACCTGCCCTTGAATTTCCAAAGAAACATCCTTCTCGTAAATCTCTCATTAGATATTCAAGCTTCATATTGAAAACTCGAGATAGAATTTGAGGTGAGTCTACTGGTCGAAGGTTCTTGTATCTTAGATACCGAGTGATCTCAGGCCACATTGGGTTACATGTAAAGGTTAGAAAAAAATCTGGATACCCTGCCCAATTACAAATAGATATTGCATCTTGGTAATTTTGGATAATATACCTTGGACCACCTGTGAAGGATGAAGGCAAAATGATCTGTTTTCCGCATGAAGAACCTTCTATGTCGCCTCGTAGAAATGCATCTTGCAAGCCGTTGTATAGATCTACCCTCAATTTCTTTTGATTAAAGTGAATGAATGATAGTCTCTGAGACTCTATCATCGTATAAGCAGTAACAACGAACTGCTGCAAAAGTCTTCTTGAATGTAGTAGTGTTAAAGATTGATTCTCATGGAATTGAAGGCGGAAAGAGAAGTACTCTCTCATGGTAACCTTCTTAAATTTTGTACTTGTTGTGAAAGAAGTTGGGCGATGTAGAATGTTGTCGACATATCCATCACTGCCATCTGTGAATATCAAGGGATATTGCAATGGAAGATATAGTGGGTGCTGCTCAACAATTCGTTGAAAATCACCAGTTTTGGTATGAATAATTATATCACGCTCTTGGTTGAGATCTTCAACATCACCAACGATAAGAATTGCAATCTCAGAATTATTTGGTATGTTATATGTACTGGGATTAGTTTCTCTTCTCTTCAGCAGACGTAGTTTCAAATTCTGCACATCCTGATGTTGAAGAACATCCCTTGCACTTCTGAAGTGTCTAGCTAAACCATTGTTGTCATGAAGCATTTGTTGCAGGTTTTCGACTATGTTGTTGTCAATACGAGATTGGACATTCTGATTTTCTAAGCTGCAGGCAATAGGTATGTTAATACAGAAATAAGCCACAATGAGAAATAAGTCGACAACAGATAAATGTAGCAATACCTAAACTCGCGAACCCTATTCTGACATTCATGTGCTGTGTCATACACGTATAGTTGTGCAAATCTCGGCCAGTGACCATCTGGTGGACATAAACTTCCAATACGATGGTAGTTTTGTCCATTTAATCTGAATATACATGGAGATCCACCCTTGTTGATAGACCTATCAATCTTACCACCCATAGAAGTGAAAGAAAACATGGAGTTGTAAATATGTAAGTTTTCCTAGAATGATCTTACTACTGTGGATGTTGTATTGAAGAGAAACATTTCTAGATACGGAGGAGACGCTGGTATAAAGCTCAAAGAAATATTTCCCATAGCACAACATGCAGAGAAACGTTGGCTTTGTCGGTTGCTACATTTTCTGTTTCTTTCATCGAACCACATTAAAGCATGACAGTACTGACAGGCGTAAGATGGGTGACCAATGTCTAAATATCTTGGTTGAATAAAAATATATAGTAGCTATCAGTACTTACAAAGTAGATAACGTGCGTGGTATTTGCCTCCAGTATTTTGTTACTATTAATGTTGAAAAAATTAGTACGCTGACCTGTGTTATCTGAAATCACCTGTTGTACAGAGCAGCCTGCAACAGTAACCCATTCAATACTGAAATCACTTAGTATAAATAAGATATTACTGTTGTTAGTATCTAGGGTTATTCGTTAAATACCTATAGTGCTTCCTGTACGCTGTATTCCACCATTGATGTCGTAATTTGTTTCTGAACTGTTAGAAACTGCTTCTTGTGGACGAAACAGCACTGTACGATGGTCTGTTATTTTTTTTATAAAACAGTATAAGAAAAAAAATGTAAGCTAATTGAAGTGTGGGTGCGTGTGATGCTGTATATTTGTGTTAAATACGACGTTGAACCTGTAGATGATATATTACTATATTCCGTGTTATTTGGTCGACTCAACCTGCAACAAACGGGAAAGTAAATTGTTAATTTTTTATGATTCCGTAATAATTATAGTAATATTTAAATGCTGAATTACGTGCTTACATTGTCAACGATCCCGGCGATGAATTTGACAGATTGGTATCATCAGTCACGATCGCTACTGAAAGTGTGAAGGAAATAGTTAGATGAATAATAGCCCAGTATTGTGGTGTACAGAATGGTTTTAGCAGATATGTGTCACCAAACTTACAATATGGAATAGGAGTGTGTATGATGGAATTTGTTCTTTGCCTTCGATTGTTCGCTCCCATGAAGGATGATGTCGTACCTGATGATTGATGTTGCGCTGTAGACGAAGTAATTGAAGACAAATAGCTTATGTTAGTAGATATAGTGGATTTGAAATTTATGTACTTACATACTAAAATTCGAACAGAATTAACCATTGATAGACAGTGGTTGTAATGGCGTGCGTGTGACTCCATTTTCACCGCCATGTGTAGATGTCAATGAAGCACTTCTGGTAGATGATAACATTGGCACTGTGTCATAAGTTCGTTATAATAATTATTGTATTATTACATAATTGAAAGAAGTATCGGGTGAAGGTATAAGTGAACTCACAATTGTGTCGTTCCCTCATGTGCAATCGTCTTTGGAACCTTGCATCTCTAGAGGTCGACGGGCAGTGGAGGTTTTCGTTCGTTATGAGCACTATCGAAAGTGTGAATGGAATAGTTAGACCATGTCTTGGTTTTCATGCGGTGTACAGTATGAAAATTGCAGATAATGGTCATTATACTTACAGAAAGGGATAGGAGACTGTTTGAAGGCATATGATGTTTGCTTCCGCTTCTTTGCATTTGCGATAGATGTTCTCCCTGTATCGGACTGTTGTTGAACTGCTGAAAAAGTAGTTAGAGAGTGATATATTCAATTAATATGCAAAGTATTTAGTAAGTGAGCGTTTTTTGTAGTGCAATGTAAACAGAACAGACCCGGTATAGACGTTGCTGTTAGTGGCGTTAGTGGGACTCCACCTGCACTCCCATTTGTAGAATGCATGTCCTCAGTTATTATGAAGAGTAATAAAGAAAGTATGGATATAGATAATATAATGTAAATATAACAGACCATTGACAGACAATGGTGTTAGGGGCGTCCGTATGACTCCATCTGCACCGCCATTTATAGAATGTGGTTCACTTGTTAGTGCAGGAGAGAGATTTGTAGATGTCATTGATGGACTTGAAGTTGTTGACACTGCAAGCGTGACAAAATTAGGTTGTCCATATGATGGAATAAAGCTATGAAAGAAACATGTATAAAACTAAGTCGACAGTAAACTCACAGTTCCGTTGTTCCATTGTTAGCACTCTTCTCTGCAACACATCATTCGTAGAGGTTGTCGAGGAGCGAATTGTTTGGTTCTATATCTATATATATTAATGTAAAGGATTGTACTAACACCATTGTATGGAAGTAGAGCATTAAATAAATTGTATTTCAAATTGTGATTGAAGACTCAGAATTTGCTAAAGATATATGTGTGCAACTATATGTAACTGTCAGAAATTTATAAACAAAACATGCCTGTATGATTTTGTGGAAGGTGCCGGTTGCACTTATTGGGAAAGAAATCCAAATGGATAGAAGTACGAGGCCCGTATAATGTGTAAGGTATACTCACATTGTGAAAATAAGCAGCAGCAGAAGACGGATCGTTGTCATGAGGAAATCGTTGTCAGGTTACTGGGTAATATAGGATTCATAGTCAGTTGAATGATGTAGGTTGCATGATTTAGTCTACTTTAAGAAGACTGTTACCTCAGTGAAAATAGGGTTGTCGGTTGTTCCAGTGCAAGCTGTAGTAGTCGCCGGAACACGGAAACCGCACGGCGCAAGTTGGGTGGTGATATGGCCGTCGTCGCTGGCGCGTTGCGTGGCGAAAGAATTTGCTACGGGAGAGAAATTAATGGAGGAAGATGGTACGCTCGCTGCGGGTTCAGGAAGGTTGAAATCGGGAGCAGCGGGAGGAGGTAGAAGGTTCAAATATCCTACCGGACTTAGTTGGAATTGTAGCACTCGCCGGAACAGGGAAGCCCCAGAGCGGATGTCCGCGGTTGGAGCTGGTTCGCGCGTAGAGGGCTGCAAATAATCGAAATCGTGAGAACCGGGAGGAAGGAGCAGGGAGGAAGATCCTACCGGCCGTGGGAGCTGACGGCCGTCGTCGGAGAAGGTTGATGTACGCGGGGAGCTGCAGGAGCGATTAGCCGGCATAGGGTAACCTAATGGAAGAGACGCGGGAGGAGGCGAAGCGAAAGAGGTAACAGGTTTGGGTGGGAGCCGAAGCCTGCGATATCGGGTAGGGCACGACCGGGATTTTGGAGGAACATGGATGGTGTATTGGTAATTGGAGGTATGGAAGTGGTGACGTGGGAGGCTGTTGGGGCGACACGTAAGCATGGAGGTACCCAGCCTTAGTAGATATAGTGGATTCTCTCATTTCCTCCATTTATCTTATCATATCAAGGGTAGAGGTTATGTTTCTTCTCACCACAAACACTATGAACATGGTCATAAGAGAATTATTCTCTTATATTGGGGTTTTAATAACATTATTACTATATTGAAATTGTAATCTAATATGTTATTTTTAAAGCGATTATTGTATATAATTACATTGATGAATTGAATCAGCATATATTTTTGGTGTCATATCGGGCCAAAAATTAAACCAATAGTAAAAAAAAGAGTTATAGTGGGAGAACCCAGGACTATAGGGAGTACTTATTGCCACTATTTTAGAGTAATTAACTTATACATTTTTTAAGTGATTAATCACCGTACCAAGGGGTTATAATTTTGAACATGTAATTTTCTTTTATTAGACTCAGAAACAAGAATTAATTGAATCACATTGTAAAAAAATTATCAATAAAATTAATATTAAAGAGTTTATATTGTAAAAAACTTTAATTATGTTTCATCCTGGACACATTTTTTTTCCTAATTGTTCTTTCCCTTCTTCTATTTCGAATGATTTTCTTAAAATTGTTTCTCTTTTTCATCATGTTCCCTTTACTATTATTCTATGGATTATTTCCATAGACTCTCCAACTTGTGATGATCATTTCTTTTCCATTTTCCTTATTTGATTGACCCTGACTACCTCTAGCTACCTAGTTAGTCATATTATAAGGGAATAATTGAGATATATATGGTGTGTACTTTATAAACACATGCTATGTAACCTCACCCATAAATGGATCGGGAAACCAAATAAAATTACATGTTTTGTATAATAGCCTCCTCATATCTTATACATGATCTCATGTACTAACCGCCACATAGGAAATAAAACCATGTCTAACATAAGGCATGTGTGTTTAGAATAATTCATGTACATCATGACTGATTATTTTATCCCTTTCATGAAACCCACATGGGGTGGACTCCATTTTCATATACATATTATATATGTCAGTTATATAATATGTTTTTTGATTTATGCCCCTTATTAATGTAGGTTATGTCAGGAACACACAAATCTTGGATTACATTAACATACACATGGTGTATATCACTTTACAGGTCATGTACATTGCATTGGTTATCCACCTACCAACCGATAGTGTATATCCAAAGAAAACGAGTTGGAAAACCAAGAACCCTACATGTTGTACACATTTATATTTTCAGTTTCTAGCATTTATCCTATATTTTTTTAATTTTTTTCCTTTTGAACTCTTATGTTTTTTAACTCTCAAACCATGGAATATAAATACAGAGCCAGTGAGAAGCATCCAATTCTATATAATAATGGGAAGAACCTCTCCCCCGGATGATTCTAGATCTAGACACAGGGAGGGAATTTCACATATTACTTGAAGGCTCACCTACCACTAGCCATGACTATCATAATTCATCTTCCATTAGTAATGAAATCTTCTACAAATACTTTTGATCCTTCATCCACCATGAACCGTTCCATAGATACTTAGGGATATAGTGAAGTAGGTCCTACTATTGGTGTGAAACCATTAGTTACCACTATGATATCTTCCTCGGCTATAACTACTTTAGGGAAATCTTTGATAGTACTAGTAGCACCTCCATCAGTCATCAAATAATCATACCCTTCTTCCTTGGTGACTAGGGCTCCACCATAGCTGAAAAATATAGCTTCCTAGACTTAGGACTATCCAAGCCTCGTCTTTGATGAGATACATCATGTGGTAGAACAACTATGGTGGTTTTCATAGTATATGATTCAGTTGAGTGGCAGATTCATTAACAACACTATTCCAGAGAGTCTAGTCATATGGGAGGAGATCGAGGATCTCCTTGGGTGCACCCACCACATTGAAACATTCTAGGCTAGGACTCCCACTTTTCAATATTTATTTTTGGATTTCATTGTGACCTTGGAGATTGATGGGACCACATAAAAATAGACACATAGCGACATCGTGACTCTGATTATATTCAGGGTTGGTGGGTAAAACTTTTCCCTCACTATGGAAGAGTCTGTATAAGGGTTTGGTTTATACCTCAATAAATCCACCCCACCCCTTGTTGCATCCATCACCCTCCCTGGCTATTTAGACCTTGTCTTTTTGTGGTGGGAGCTTGTTGGACCTGATTTTTATTGGACTCCCACCTCACAAAAGAGTACACTCATCATTTACCCTACCATTTACTTTATCTGTCACTACATTAGTTCCATCCTTTTTCCATGCCATGAGAAAATTAGTTTCATGTATAGATCCAATATGTAATTCATTACCTTCATAGTCTTTTATTATTATCTTGACCTCCCCTACTTCTCGATTTCTTATTTCCATTCCATGTTCATTGAATATTGTAGAAACCTAAACGAAAAATGATATGCCACCTAGTTAGCACCCCATCTGGGGTTTTTTGTGCCATATCTACATAGTGGTCACTTAGGATATCTCCAAAAGGTGAAAATAATCAACATTACTCACATGTGTTTGGAAAATAGGTGGGGGTAAACGTTTTTTCTTATATAGGATTCTCCGAAATTAGTTGCAGTAGGAAATGACCCACAAACCCTCAATGGTGATGCTACACCAATACAACCCCCACCACCACCAGACATTCACTCCCCAACCCATCACACTTATTCTTATCTTCCCTTCTCTGCTACCATTTTATCTTATTCATGACACCCACATCCCCACCTCCACCTACACCTTTGGTTGATCTCTTATTTTCTATCTACCTATCCATCTTGGACTACTGCCATGAAATCATGGAGTGACATCAGGATGGAATGGATCAGTTCCAAGACAATATAGAGGGTATTTGTGTATCATTCATCATAACATGGGAATTAAGTTCTCCCCAATTTCCACTCCTTTATTATATCCTAATCTATTCACAACACGATTATATTTCACCACTTTGGACACTCACTTAGTACTCGTATCCACTGATGGACCAGACACAACTTCTACTGATGTGACCGGAGATATTCCGACTAAGCACCTACAATAAATCTAGGTACCTGTACCTATAGATTTTACTCTATGTTTCCCTTATCTTCAATATCCACCCATATCAGACAGTTCCTCGGAAGAGGTTACCTTATTATAGTTTCTAACACATGGTTATTTCATAATATGTTTTTTTCTTTTGTGTTAATCTTATGATGTTATAGATTGTATTCATGAAGATTTATTTTTTCATTTCATAAATAGTAATATGTATTCAAATACATCATAGGAATATCTTCTAAACTTATTTCCACCTTTTCATAGTCACCACAAGGGGGTATTATTTTGGAATTTATTTTCTTTTTCTTTCTTTTTTTACTTCTTTCACCGCTCTCCATCTCCCTGAACCAGATTTATTTTAACATATCATATTTTATTCCTTGGTGTTTCAATTAGAGGGCCATGTGGAATATTTATCATGAGAGAGATTATCTTCAATAAACTAGTCTTTCCTGATGAACTAATCTAGGATACATCATTAAATAGATGAAATATTCAAAAATGTGGAAATATTTTATTAGTTATAATCATATATACTAAATGAAGTGATGAAAAATATTAAAAGAAAATAATTATTGTAATTTTAATGTATTTTTATTTAAATTATTATATATATTAATTTAATATACTATTTATTTTTACAAATTTTATGACCCGATTAACCCATTATTATTATTATACATATTCTCAATATGTATTCATAGCCTTTTTTCATATTCTTCCTTATACCCTCTTTTAGGAGAGATTATTTGGATATGCATGACTACTAGAAATTGCATGATTTTATCTTCAAAACATGAAGATTTTGAATCACATTAAAATGAGTGAGGATATTTTTTGAAATTTTTAGCCACATTAACTTTGAGACCCACCCTAAATTTTTCCTCTTTGAAACCCATAGAATCCATTAACTGAATTTTTAATGAGCCACATTTCAAGCATGTTTATCCTCTCTAAACTAATTCATAAAAAAATCATAGTTATTCATTCGATCTCTAAAGATAGAGATTTTTTATTCTGGGTATATTTTGGTGAGAAACCATGAAATTAATTGTGTATGAGATCCTTTTTTCAATTGGTAAGAAGGGTAAACCACAACTAATTGTATTCCTAAGTGGTCCCAATAAAAAATTAATGTTCAAAATAGAACCAAATAAATTAATTACTCATCTTGATGGTTTTAACCCATGTTGAGAGAAGGAATGATCATGGTGATGTTGAACATTCAGATATATTGATAAGGATGAATTTTCATTGAGTGTTTTCATTTAATATCATGATTTATTGTTTAGGAACTCTACCTCATTTTTAAAGAATTTGAGATTATTTTTACAACATTACCTACCTACACCTAACCTCAAAACAATTTCATCCTTAATGAAAGACATCATGTTTTTGTGAGGTGAATGAAAATACATAAGAAACTATAGATAGATACCATGTACTTTAAACAGAGCATAAATCTTATTAAAATTTATTGAGTGAATAATGTGTCATTTTTTGGTGAGGTAAATCATCAAATGTAATATATATATTTAAAAAGATAAAAAATATGACTATAAGGGGACTAAATGAATTCATCAAATTATATTTCATGAATGATTAATATCTTTGAAATATAAATAGGTTTTTTTATTTTTAAATCCTCTCATATAACTATAATATTTATAAGACTATTTAATTGAATGTTTCTCTATTAAAAGTATGTATTATTTTTAATTAGATGCTGAAATTTTTCATAAGGCCAAGAAAATGACAATGAGTGGAGGAGTTTGATGTTCCAGATTTTTTTATATGTTTTTATACCTTGAATGGAGTTTTAAAACATTTTTCACCAAATACACAAATGTTTTTGGATCTAATGATTATTATTTGTGTTAATTATATCTTTTTAGGAGTTTACATATAAATATACAAATCAAAGATTATCAGAACAAAAATTGAGATATACACTATCTGTAAAATATAAACACATGTTGTGTACCCTATTCCATGCATAGATCAAAAAGCCTAAGAACACTACCATGTAGATGAAAAGACCAAAAATCTCTATACATCCCATTAACATTTTTTTCATGACCTCTGAAAAGTTTTTGGTGGATTATCAACACTCTACACACCATTTTTATAGGTGCTACATGTTATGTAACTCTCACAACAGGCCACCAATGTTTTTTAGTCAATGGGACACACGGTAGTACAACTACCGGTGGAGAAAACATGACAAAATATGGTTGACCCATGTACACGGTGTCTACTTTTAGTTTCACTCCACTTATCCATGATTTATATAAATAAAGAGTCATTTATTTATGATTGCGGTTACACATCCAGGGGTGATTATAATTTGTTGTTTGATCTACCCCAAATCCAAATTTGTTTTTTCTTCTTATTTTTCATTTCTATTTTAGTATAATTCTTCCATTTCCCTATTTTACCCTCTCATATCAATATTATGGTTTGAAATTCTTCTCAACCCACACATTGTGGCCATTGTTGTAATAGGATGATTCAATTGAGATAAGGTTGCAATAAAATAATGAGTGTGTTATAATTTTAATTCTGGGGTTTTCTTTTATTTGATTACTATTTTATAGATCCATTGATGAATTGAATCCACGTCCACTATTGGTGTAATATCATAATAAGAATTAAACTAATGGATAAAAATAAATTAGTTACAATATGAGAACCCAAGACCCTTGGGTGATCTTGTTCCCACTATTTTAGGGGTAAATAACATAAATGTTGTTTAAGTGATTAATCACTAGACCATGGGGTTAACCTTTTGAACACATAATTATAAATTATCGGACTAAGAATCGTCAATTTAATTAAATCCTCAAGGAAAACAATTTATCATTAATAATTTTTTATATTAATAATAACTATTTCAATAAACCATAATCAATTTGTAACCATTAAACACTTGTTTTCCTAATTGGTATATCACTTATTATTTTTCTGTTTAATTTTTTCATATCTTTTCACTTTTTTTCATTATATTAATTAATTTGTTTATGGATTGTTTCCTTAGACTCATTAAATTGTACTAATTGTTGTTTTTATTTTTTTCCTCATGGGATTCACCCTGACTACTACTAGATATAATGTTAATTGAATTATATTGGAACAAAAGTGATTTTTAATGCCTCACAATGGGTGTGGTCACTTACCCCACCACTATGAAAAAAATTACATCCTTTTTAAGACATGTTTTATTTTATAGATGATCTATTGTAAAATTTTAAAAAATTACTTTTCTTATGAGTAACTTGTTTAAAAAGGATATTGATTTTTTGTTTGATAAACTAAACAAGGAAACATTTAATTGAGTCAAAGAAATATTTACTATAGCTCCAATTATTAGACAACCACCCCAATATCTACCTTTTAAGTTTTGTTTTATTCATCCAACTAAGTTTTATAAGTAGTACATTACCTATATATTTATAGTCATTAATATGTAATAAACTATACTTCACACAGTCTCAAAATATCCCAATTCAATTACACAACTATAGAAAATATGTTTTTTATATTGCAGTTAGATTTCAAAATTGCTCAATTATTTATTAGTAAGTAAAGAATTTACCTTTAAGATCAAGGACAAGAATAGTTTTGAGAACGTAGTTAAATATCACATGAGTAGATTTTACAACACTATTATGGTAGAATAACATAAAGGATGACTACCTCGCTAATGAGGAGTTGTATGAACCCACTATGATAGCCTAGTTTGCTGACATCGAGAAATTATTGTTCACCCCAAAGTAACTCCTTTATTTTTTAAGAATAAAATATTCACTTCCAATATGAGTCACAATACTATGTTTTAGACATATCTATAGAAATTTTTTAATGCAAATGTAATAAAATGGTGTATACCTAAAGATGAGGTAAATTATATACTTATATTTATCTTAATTCAATTTAATGAGGAGGGCACTTTGGGCCCTATTGAATAGGTAGAAATTTTTTTGAACCCAGTTTGTTATTACCAATAATTTTTAATGTTTCATAATTTTTATCAGGCATAAAGATAATCAATATAATAGAGTAATTACTAAAAGGAAATAAACAAACAAACAACCTTTATTTTTTTGAAATCTTTGATATATGGGTATTAGATTTCATTAGTAAATTTTCTTTTTATTTTTTTGGTTTATATATTCTATTAGAACTATATTGTGTTTCTAAGTGTATTGGAACCCAACAAAAAAGTACTACTAATTCCATCTGTGTTATTGAATTTCTTACATAACAAATCTTTTTTACATATGGGATACCTCATGAATAATTAGTGATATTGGGATACATTTTTTCAATAATAAAATTGAGTCCCTTATAAAAAGGAATGGTGTAAACTTCAAGAGCTCCACTTCATAACACCCTAAAAAAGTAGGTGTTCAATAGTTCCAAACAAAGAAAAAAAGGATAACTCTAGAGATAATAGTGAATTCAAAAAAAAGGACATCCGAAAAAATCTACAGGATATACCATGGGCATAAAGAATTCCTTAAAATTCTTAGGTATTCCTCCTTATAGAATAGTTTGTGGTAAAAAATTTCCCTTTTTTGTTGAGATACAACACAAATTCTATTATGTTATAATGAAGATACATCTAGAATTCATCAAGGATAGAGAATAAATAATTCCCTAAATTTAGGAAATATAGGAGATGAGAAGGGTATATTTTGAGAACTCCATGTTGTATAAGTAAAAATATTGGTTTTTCAATGACATATCCATTCAAAAATATACATAATAGTCAGAGAAAGTGTGTTGATATTTTCTACTAAGTTGAAATTAATTCTTGGTAATCTTTGATCCAAATAAATGCGACTATTTATAGTTTCTAATAAATTTCCATTTGTTGCAGTTGAGATCAATGGAAAAAATTTCCAGAAACCCATTTAAATTGAATGTCAAATATCTAAATAAGTTTCATGAAGACTATTGGTTTAAACCAATAGATGGTTCCAAACTTCTCAATACTAATTATGAAGAAAGAATATTCTATGTTGTCTCTTTTCAAAAAAAAATAGTCTGAACACCCCCTATTTTAATCTATCATTCCACGACTATTTCATGTTGATGTTATTTATATTTGGATTCAACGAAATGTTTTTGGGGAGGAAAAGTATTATAGGATATAGAAAATTAGTTTCTATATACTTTCTGTGTTTATGTGTTATTACAAAAAACTTAAACTAAAAATATTTTCTTTACTTCTTCACCTCCACCATCCAATGAAAAATAAAATAAAATATTTATAGATGGAACCATCAAAATATTTTTATTTATAAATAATGAAGGAAGTGTGATTGAAAATAAAAAAATATAACTAGATTGATAACATGTGGAAGTTTGGATTTGGAACTTAAACATAGGTAGCCGACCAATTTTGGTTGACTAACACCATAGATTTCCTACCTAATATAGTTTTTTTGGTCATATGAACTAGAGTAAAAATAGAATAAATGAACAAATATATAAATATTATTATGTCAAAACAACACATATGAGTGTTAGTTATCAATTAAATAAGATTTATAGAGACTTGGGAACCAAATTTCCAAGTGTTAGTTATATTCCATAATAATTACAATCAATCCTATTGGTAAATCCCTAGGACGGATTAACCAATGAGATAGATAGTAAATAATTATTATTTTTCATGAATTATTATTAATTTTAATTCAAATTTTAAACCTATTAATGATATCAATAATCTGAATATTTTCTCAAAACCTCTAGTTTTTTTGAAGTAGTAATAATAAAGAAAGTATCATATAGAATTTAAAATGTTTTGAATAAAACAAGATTAATTTATTTATTAGTAAAACACCCAACCATATATTCATAACTAAATTGAAAACATGATATAATAGAAGTTGTTTGGACACCTTATATACAATCCTGAAGTAACCAATTATACACCCCGATGAAAAATATCTTCTAAAATGTTTGGTTATACAATCCAATAAAAAACCTCAATAGTTACCAGATAGACACCCTTGTTGGAAGTTTCTTCATCTTTTATCTACAAAGAGAAATCCCTCCTTCATAAGAGAAAAATATATTCCACGTAAATAATGATAATAATCTACGAGAATACAAGATATAGTTGCCCCATGTAAATATTAAAGAACATCATCAACCACTTTAAATTGGTATTCCAATATCAAATATCACTCTATATTATCCACGATCCAATTCTTCTTTATCATTTTAAACACTCATGTAGATGGTCCGCTTCTTTAGAAAAAGAATTTGTAAACTTCTCACGCTCATTCTCTTTCTTTAGAATACTATCACATAACTTTTTATAGTTCCCATAATATATAACACCCACATATCATTTAATACCATCATATATATTTGTATATACATATATATATATATATATATATATCTTTGTGTGTGTGTGTGTGTCTAGAAATAATATCATGAATAAAATCCTCTATATTAAAAATATGGAAACTCTAATATCTGTGGAAACAAGAAATATATTTATATCTAAACTAGTCAATACATATCTGATATATTTCTCATTTAAAAAAATTTAAATTTCAACTAAGATCTTCCTCTTAAATTACATAGACTCAATATTATTCCATATTTTATTCTTCATGAAACCCACTTCATTGGAAATTTTGAAATATACACATGAATTTAATAATTCATCTTTTTCTTATGGACTACCTTCTTATTCCATGGTTCTCAACTCATTATTTTTTTATATCTTATAAAATTAATAATTTGACAATATTTTGAAGTTATAATCTCATGATGTCATATAATCATATTAGATGTCATAAAATTAGAATTAATATTAGATAATCAAAAGACATAAAATTAATATCAATAGAATATGATCACTCAATGTCTTATATTCATTAATTTTCCGATTTATTATAACAGTGAAAAGTCATATTACCCACTCAATGACTTATTATGAATTCAAGTTCTCCAACAAAATTATTACACTCAACACATTTTCTTATAAGGCTTATGGTTATCCTTTTTCATTATCAAAGAGAAGAATTCTAAAAATGACCACCATGAATGGACTATGATATAGCCCTCAATAGTTTTCTTCTAAATAAATATTATATCTTTAGGTAATCCACAAAAAAATACCATATCATAGTGGACTCGTCATTATTCATAGTTGTAACTTTTATCTGAAATTACAACAACCGTAAAAAATAATCCACTGTGGAATGGTCGTATTCATTTCTTTTTGTCATTATGGTGTAGTCTCTATTTATATGACATGGAACACATCATCATTATTATATGTCTATAATGAAACATATATACACAATATATGACATATAAATAAATATTATTGACACGTAGACATGTCAAATACTACGTTTACACCTAAGAGTTTACCATTACACAACTCTTAAATTTTAACTCAAAATGATTGAGATCATTTCTCAGTCACTATTGGGGAATTCTAACATCCATAAAATATTGTGTATAATACTCTCACCACCAGTACTATCATTAACCTTAAATATTATACCAATAATAATTTTAATTTAAGTTATAATTTTTATTGATCCTCAATAATTATATTCTTTATATTGTGGCCTCTGATATTTTTTTCATCTATCAAGGCCTCACACTAAAAAATTATTGACTTTCATTTTTAGGTTTCTTATTAGAAAAAATACAAAAACATAATTTAGACACTTTAATAGCCCCATTTTTTGTTTATTGATCAATTCCATTTTCAAATTATCTAATGTATGATAATTTAATCTCCTATTTATTAACAATATAATAAAATATACTATGGTGTTTATTTCATATCAATTTATTAATTATTCAAATCTGAATAATATACTTTCAGTACTTGAGAAAAATTATGATATAACATAATTTCTTCATAAAAGATTATTTATTATGGAAAATTGAACTCTAAATGGGATAAACCTTAATAGAAAATATGATTGTATAACCAAGATGATAAATGTTGTCTATAAAGAATCTGATATGTGATACCCTACATGGAAACTCATTCAATGGGATTATTATACAAATTTATTTAGAAAAACATTATTCCATGAACACGTATCAGTAAACACATTATAATGTATAAGTGAAAAGAATATAAATTCCCTTTTTCTCAATATATCATGAACTTAACCATCCCCCCTTTTAACCACATTGAATAAAATAAAAAAAATAAGTTTTTCAGTTTTGATTGGAAAAACTCATTCTTTAAATTTTAGTTTATAATACTGAAATTTCATATTTTCACATCTCTATATTTTTTTATAGCTCCATATCGTATTTTCTACCACTCAAGGAATTGAATTATTTCCTTTTATTCGTGGAATTTTTGGTATACCATGAATAAAAATTATTTGTTATCCCAAATATATATATGCATTCCTCTTCTTCAATTTCTTACATGTTAGCACAAATAAAAAAATCTAAGAGAAAAAAATGGACCTTTTAGTTCCTCAAAAGTAACAATGATATTAGGATTTTCATTCCATATTGAGCCACTCTTTCCTTCGATGATGATTGCTTATTTTAATGTTAGTATCCATAGTAGACATTATGATCATCTCCTTCTTTTAAGTTATTTCGTTTAGAGAAGTAGTTTTCATCAACTCGGATGTAAAGGAAACTTCAATCCCTTCAGAATGTATAGGATCATTAAATATTCATCGTTTAGTAATATTTTCATACAATCTTGTATACACTGACTAGAATGAACATATTTCACATGATATTTCTTAAGCATAAAAATATAAATTTTTTCACAAATTCTAATGAATACTAACTCTTTTATGTGTAACCACATATTTTCCATCATCTTTAAATTCTTTATCCATTCTAATAGTCATATATAATAATTTTTGTGAGATCTATACTCATTATTTCTCCATATTTTTATCTTCTTTGGGATTATCAATTTTATTATTAAAATTATTTATATTTCAGGACTCATCTACTTCATATTTCAGAATTTCCTTCCCCTTCACAACATAAGGAATAATTATTGGAAACCGATTAATAAAATCATCATCCTTGTGAACATCATGTCCATGTCTTCCAAAAAATATCTTGTCGAAATTAAAAATCAATTTTGGTTAGATATATTTTGTGATGATCTACTAACTAATATATTTATTTTAATTTTTTACCTCATTTTCATACTAAAACTCTCTCTTTCTTACAACTTCTTTCCTAGTACATACATGTTATTCTTGTAAAAGTTTTATTTATAAAAATAACATCCAAATAACCTGTAAATGACTTGGAATTTTGATATTCTGTGAAAGTAAATATTTTTTATGATATCTACTCTCAACTTGGGCACACATTCGTCGAGGGGGTGAGGTATATTTATCATGTTCTTAACTTCTTTATATATGAAAAAATTCCTCTCATTTTTTTCTTAGTCTACATAGGTATAGTACCATTTTTTCATGTTCACTATTATAAATTCTAGATTAATATTGAAATATTTTTGGAATATTTTTTTATTTTCTGATTTAAACCCATCTTCTCACTTAATATATAATATTCTCCATTATACTCAATTGAATTACTAATGTATTCTTTAAATTTTTTAATACCATTTAGAACAAAAAGGCATATTGATTGAGTCTCTCCAAGTTATTAATACCTTGAAACTATCTTCTCAAAAATATCACTAATTATCATCTCTTTTTTAGCTTATTTTGGATTGTGCATTTGGATCTCATAGATATAGGTTTTCTCCTTTCAAACTAACACCTATTATTCTTCAACCAATATGTTTCTATACTTAATCGATTTCCCCTTTTATTTATTGAGATGTGTATCTTTATCAATATACAATTCATAAAAATAATTTAGTATTCATTTAAGTTAATTTTATTTCTCAACATAATCATCACTACCTAATGAATGAAATCCTTTTTCAACTTTAGTAAATAAATTAACATCATTTTCTTAAGAGATACATAAAGTTGAATCATCCCTCTCATTCATTCTCAAAAAATTATTCTCCCTACTAATAGGATTCATATTTTATTTTATTTTATAAATTTTCTATTTTATATGTTTCTTATCATACCCATTAGAATAATATTCAATATCCTTCTTCAATTAAAATCATAGTCAAAGCATCTAAGGCTATCTGAATTTGATCTATTTGGTAATTTGTTGTTTTCACTTCAATTTTCCTTTTATGAATCACGTTTAAATAATAAAAACAATCTCATTGAATACTTAATCATATTCTTAATCTTTAAAAGTACATTTTACCATAACATCCTTTTATTTAACTCTTCCTTTTCCAACGGCCTCAAAAGTCATCTCATATTATTTCTTCTTCTTGAAGACATAATTTTTTCCTTATCTCATAAGTTACGAGTTTGTTTTGTAATTCAAATTTTTTTATATAATTATATTCTTATATATATAATATTTTTCAATCAAAATGATATTGAATATTTTTCATCTATTTTTTTAACTATGATGGGATTTTATAACATCTCACTAAAACACCAAATATTACTATATCATTTTATTATGTTAAATAGTGATAAATATCATCATCACCAACCATATTAATTTCATCAAATTTTAATATATAGATTTGTATCATAGATTAATTAACTTTGATATATCTATCATGACCTAGCCTCACCAAGATGAGGGAAGGGATATTATATTTCTAGACCCTTATTTACACATGTTGAAGGAGAGATAATTAACCTTGAAACCTACCTTCAATAGGTCTTGGAGTGGAAACTAACACCAAGGGTATAGAATCACACACAAAATGGAAGGATTTACCATTTTTTAATAGGATATGGAGATAAGATAGTAAATACCAAACAACACCAAAACTAGATGTAAAATTAAATCCTAAACAAACCAATCCCATATGAATATTCCAAACGTAAGTGCTACAATGTATAAGAAAAATTCAAATTAAAGTACCAAAGAAATGAAAAACAGCAACAAAAACTATCCCAAAGCCTGAACTAGCATGGTCATACATGACCCTCAATGTCCTACTGGAAACCTAAAATCAGTTTTATATACATATGGTGAGTATATGGTATACTCATTAGGGAAAACCAAAATCACTTGTGCACAAGTGGGGGGGAATTCTAATGCCCTGTGAGAAAAGGAGATAACCAATGAACCTAGGAAGGAAACTATCCACCCAAACCTCACCAAGGAACAATCCCCAAAAAATGAAAGTCATGTAAAGTAATAGTAATAACACACTGACATTTAGGTACCCCACACCACTTTCCCACTGGTTATTGAAGACATCCAATGCATCAAACATCTCCTGCTGTTTTCACCGCAGTCCCACTGTCATCCCCTTCCCGCACACACCTGGGCTACCACAACCACACATCCTACCCAAAAATACCTAGGACACAACCACCACATGTAACCACATCCATAGACACTAGGGCCAGAACAAATACCACCGCTCCTGAAGACACTCGGGCCTCATCCCAAAGGCACTTTGGAAACCACCTACCGGCACACACTTGGGCCAAATACCACATCATACCCTTCTAAAAAAATCTTGGGATATAATGGAATTCAGGCCGCCACAGCCTGCGCAAAGAATCTTGGGCTACTCAGTAAATGGAGAAGAAAATGAGC
This sequence comes from Viscum album, assembly GCA_963277665.1. Taxonomy (NCBI): domain Eukaryota; kingdom Viridiplantae; phylum Streptophyta; class Magnoliopsida; order Santalales; family Viscaceae; genus Viscum; species Viscum album. The sequence continues at coordinate 56,108,594 of OY728145.1, read as the reverse complement.
TAATATCCATCCACTCTTAGGAGTGTTGGGAAAACTACCTTCCCCCTGAAATGGGGGTGTTCGGTACAAAATACTCAACTTGGGTGTGGCGCGAATAAGAAACATAAAAACTAAATTATACATATAGGTAACAAGAACTCATCCCAGCCAAGGGGTTCCAAAACCCACCCATATACAAACACCCTCATTACTATTCATTCATAAGAAGCACCACAACCACAAACATGTCACAATTCATTCATAGGAACAAATTTCACATTAAACCCATTCTTGTTATCATAGTAAAGTGATTCCATTTAGATAATTTTTCACTACTGGGTAGCTAACAGGCATAAACACAAGCCAAGGAAGGAAAAGCATCCAAGCAGCAATTTAAGCATTCACACCTGGTTCTCTTGTAACTTCACAACTAACAAAGGGATATGTGTGATCCCTCAAAGTACTAGAACCAAAACAAGCCCCAACATAAGGCCCCACATGGCCTTAGGTCCACAAACCAACAACTGCACAAAAAGGGGATCCCATACTCATCCACGTCATCTCACATGCATCAACTGTAAACATCACCAGAACAGAGCAAGGGAGTTTTCAAATTTGAATTTTGCCTTCATTTTGTTATGTTTTTTAGTTTTCTTAATTGTGGTGATCACACAAGGATTATTATTCATTAGTAATACATTTAATCAATTGAGTTTATGTGATTTTCCATTTTCCATGTTAGAACCATTCATCATGTAAATATACAGAAAATATAGATTCCTTAGTGTGTAAGAATGGACCACCAATGGCCATGATTTTTAGTGGACATAATCCCATTCAATTCACAAAACATAGGAAAAGATAAAGAAGTACAACAACATCATCAAACAAACCCCTTCATTCCATAAATCCATTTATTATCTTCTTTAATGTTTGGTTTCATCCATCCCCGTAGGAAACATTTTCATACCCACCCCACATAATACACGGTAAAGAGAGATGAAGGAAGAACCATACTTGGATGATAAATGATCAAGGTTTTTCTCCTTGCGCCAATAACTGGGTTGCATGACTTGTCGGGCAGGAACTTCTAGGACTCCATGAATGAGAATGAAAGGCTCCAGCACAGGGGCACCACTAGCCTTGGGAAGCAGGGACTCCAAATTCACCATAGAAGGGAAAGAGACCACCCAAGTAGAATAATAAAAGACTTCATGTATGATAAAAAGGGACTGATCTTGGAGTTATGTGATATTAAAATCTTGAATGGCTTTAATGGCGGATCATGGTTTCACCTCACAGTTAAATGGTTACACATGATGTTACTAATTTTTATTTAATAATTCTTATTAGAGGGGTGGAAAAAATAGTTGTGTGTTAAAGGATTTCATTTAAGAGAGAGTAAAACATGTGTGTTGAGGGCCTACCCACTCCTAGGGATTTAAAACATTGTTTATGGAGATAAAAATGGCTTTAAACCACTTTAAAAGTTAAAAAGACTTAAAATTGGGGTTACGGGAATAAATGGGGAAGGAAAACCTGACTAGCCCATGTGGCACCGATTGGTGGCACAGTGATCGGTGACTCACCGATTAGCGTCACCGATGGATGACACCACGATGAAATCCTGCCACGGACACCCACACCCCCCCCCCTAACTCACTGATGGTGTCAAAGACACCCCGACACTTAGAATTTGGAAAAGTAATGAACCAGGATGGTCTGGGCCATTACATCATATGCCTCTCAAAATATTCTCATCCTAGAGAATACGAGAGTAACCCGAGCAACCAATCTAGAAGATTCCTCTCTAGAAAAAACCACCCCAACAGCCATATGAAACCCAGGGATCACATTTTTTCGACACAGGGATCGGGAAGCTATTTTTTCTATGTCAAGATATTATCCTCTTTGGGCAGCACTGACCTACTCGCATAGGTTTAATTGCATCTACCTTAATGAGTCTTGATTAGGGATAATGTACTCCCTTACCCACATATTAGGACCTTTCGTAAACATTCACAAGGTAAGGAAACAAAACATCTCATAAACCAACAAGGTCAGCATTACATCACAACAACTCACAAAAATAAGAATAATAAGGAAGGATCAGAATAGCAACTCAAAACAACTTTGGGTAATGGGTGTGCATTTGATCTTCCCACTCCAAAGTAATATCCTTGAGGCCACCGTGCCTCCCCAACACACGAAAAAAAGGGATGGTTCATCTATGAAGCAATTTCTTCTTTCGATCCATGATCCTCTCTGTTCTCTCCATGAAATTATTTTCATCCCCTGTTTCTAACTCTCCCCAGTCAATGACATGGGAATCATCATGTAGATATCGACGAAGGTGAGAGATGGGGAAAACGTCATGGATCCTTTCCAACTGAGGTGGTAGTGCCAGATGATATTCCACCTCACCGACTCACCCCATCACTTCGAAAGGCCTGATGAACCAAGGAGAGAGCTTTCCCCCCTTTCAAAACCTTTGTTGCCCACGTCGAGGGGAAACCTTCAAGAACACATGGTCTCCAACATTGAACTCCAAGGGTCTCCTCCTACGATCATTTTATAACTTATGACGGTCCTGGACTACCTTCATACTATCACAAAAAAGTTGATCATTCTCCATTGTGATATGCACTACCTTTGGGCTAAGAACACATGCCTCCCCAACCTCAGTCCAGCACATGGGTTAACGACATGACCTCCCATACAAGGCTTAATATGGGGACATGGAAAGAGTAGAGTGATCAATATTATTTTATGAAATCTCTACTGAGGGAAAATTTCATTCCCATGATCCCTCGAAGTCCAAAGAACATGCCTGAAGCATGTCCTCCAATGTCTGGATGGTTCTCTATGTCTGCTCTTCTTTCTGGGGGTGGAAAGCAGTTCTAAGGCATAGCTAGGTTCCAAAATCATGCTAAAATCCCCTCTAGACTCATGAGGTAAATCGTGCATATCTATTAGAGACTATGGACCTCAGAACTCCCTGTAATTGCACCACCTCATCTATGTATCTCTATGAAAAGGCATCCACTGCACTCGACTCCATGATCTCCAGGAAGTGAGCTGATTTTGTCAGCTACTATACCACTACCCAGATAGCATCACAGCCTCCCCGAACCCTGGGTAGTCCTATGATGATATCCATTGAGATGTCATCACACTTGCACTCAGGGAAATCTAAAGGCTATAACAAACCTCATCGGATGCAGTGTTCTTCCTTCACCTACTGACACTCCAGGAACCTTGCCACGATATCTTCCACTGCCCGTTTCACCCCAGGCCACCAAAACATTTCTCTCATGCCTCATTACATCTTGGAAACTATAGGATGTAACACTATGAGTGAGTTATATAACTCACAAAGATCTCACTAAGGCATTATCTCTGGGACAAACAACTTCCCTCAGAAAAGCAACTGATTCTAACCATCCTCCGACCACCCTTGAGAAGCATTGCCTTGGTTAAACTGATCGCGCACACTTCACTATCTATGTTTCCCCACTGAGACTCCACCACCTACCAAAACAGAGAGGATTGCACTTCCATATGAAATAGAAAACCTCTACCACCATCCACCACTTCATCCATGTTTTGGGTAGCTAACTCCGGCATTTCCTTCCAAGCATCCACATATTCCTGAACAGCTTCCTTCTGCGACTTCTTGATCAATGCATTGGCCACAATGTTCCCCTTACCTTCAGTGTAAGTGTTATCAAATTTTTAGTCTTGATGAAACTTCACCCACCTTCATTATCACAATTTTAGGTTCTATTGGGAAAATACATGCCTCAAACCCTTATGATATGTGAAGACCACAAAGTGCTCCATGATTAGGTAATGCTGCCACAACTTCAATGTGAACACTACTGCTGAAAGCTCTAGGTCATGGGTGGGATAGTTATGATCATGGGGACTAACTGCCTAGACCCATAAGAGATCACCCCCTACTGCTGTATCAGCACAAACCCCAATCCTTGGGCTAAAGAATCACATAACACATCATACAACACCCCTTCCTCTGGAAACCTGAGCACTAGAACTGAGACCTACCATTCTTTCAGATAGCTGAAAGCTACCAAAAACTGCTCACTCCACACGAAGGCCTGGTCCTTTCTGGTCAAAGCTATAAACGGAGCATCAACTTGAGAGAATTTGGGTACGAACCTCTGATAATAGCCTGAAAAACCTAGAAAACTATGAACCTCCATCACATTCTTGGGTGCTTCCCAAGAAACAACTGCTTCAACCATTGATGGATCAACCACTACACCTTTCTGAGACACCATGTGTCCAAGGAAATTCACTTTTCAGTTCAAAACATTCACTTGGAAAATTTTCCATAGATCTAGTGCTGTCGGAGGATTTCCAAGACCATCCTGAGGTGATTAGTATGTTCCTCCTCTGATCTGGAGTAGATCAAATTGTCATCAATGAACACAATGATGAAATGGTCCTGAATATCATGGAAAACATATTTCATGAGCCTCATGAACATATCAGGTGCATTCGTAACACTGAACGACATGACTACGAACTCAAAGTACCCATACCTCCACCTGAAAGGAGTCTTCGGAAGATCACTGTCCTTCACCCTTAACTGGTGATACCCATACCACTAATTGATCTTATAGAACTGACCTGCTCCCATCAGATGGTCAAAGATATTTTCAATCCTCGGGAGGGGTAAAAGTTCTTGACCATTACCTGATTTAGTCTCCAGTATTCTATGCATATCCTAAGACCACCATCTTCCTTATTTTCAAACAATACCGGAGCACCCCATGGTGACACACTAGTTGGACCAACCCCTTCTTCATCAGATCATCAATCTAAATCTGTGACTCCCATAACTCAGAAATATCCATCCAATAAATTTCCATCAAAATATAATGGGCACTGGGCTATAAGTCCATCCCGAACTCAATGTCACATTGAGGGGGTAGAGTCACAACCTCCTCGGTAATAAATTCAAGGAAATCTATGAAAACTCCCAGAACATCCATCATCTTAGCATCCACTGATTCTGCTGAAAGCTCAGCCAAATTAGAAAAAAGGGGCTCCACACGCCATCTCCCCATTGAAAAACTCCATTATCCAACAAAAGAAACACACTAGCCATCCTCATTAGAGAATGTGACTCTTCTCTAGAAGCATTTGATAACAACATACATAGAAAATATCCATTTTATGCCTAGGATGACATCGTATGGCCAAATTTGCAGAAGAAGAAGATCCACACTAGACTGATGTGGCCCCAACATCAGTATACACCCTTGACAAACATCAAATAGGCTGGTACGACCCCCCAACTAGCGTACTCAGCACCAGGGGCCTCAAGAGTCACTCTATTTCTAGGCCCAAGGAATGGGCTAGACTAGTTGAAACAAAGGAGTGTGAAGCTCCTGAATCAAACAAGGTAGATATGAGAGTGTTGGAAAGAAAGATTGTACCTCGAATAACTTCCAACCCTGGTGGAACTGTTGCCTCTATGGCGTGCAACTGCCCATGCCTAGATCCTCTACCTCTCAACATTCGGCCACCTCCCTGACCACACCCTAGTCGAGGACCTTGAGGAGCACTCTGGGGTCAACCTACTCCTTCCATGTCTGCTCTCAGAGGAGTGGGAGCTTGTTGTCCTTGCGGATGCTGCTGAATAGTCCTAGCAAGAAACTCTTGCTGCTGAGGTGGTTGTTGAACCTTCCCAACCCCACTGTATTGAACTATGTCTGAGAACTGATTTGGAAGGTTCCTACAGCTTCCACAGATGAATCACCTTGGTCTTGGGCCCATGAGAAAAGGGCGAGGACTGGGTGATTAAAACTGGAACTCCGAGGGTCTACTCCCCACTGGTCAAAACCTTGAATTCCCTAATCCTGGAGGCCTACTGCTGATGACCTTCCCCTTTGACGAGTCAAACTATGTATCCTCTCGTGGAACACCTCCCAGTGTGTGCATCCTTTACACCACTTCATCCTTCTTCTGGACCTCCAAGTTTATCAGTAGGGTGAAGGGATTAATAGCATACTGAAGAGAAGTTCAGAGTGCCTCCTCTAAATGTATTGCTTGAGACTCCTCATCCAGAAAGAGGTCCATAGAAAAGTGAAGGAGATACTAGAACATGATACCAAACTCCCTCACTGACATTCTCCCCTACTGAAGGGAGAGTATCTCTTGCCTCTTTTCCACCTTCATCATGGAATAGAGTAATTCTGCCCAGAATTCACTCTCGAATTCAGTCCACGAAACTTCACCCTCCCTCTTATCCCCAAGATAGAGCATCCACCATTGATGAACCACCCCCAGCATCTGGCTTACAGCTATAGGAACCCAGTATTCTATCAAAGCCTAGATCAAGCTGAAAGCTATCACAAGCTCCTCAAGCCAGCTCTCCATCTCCATGTTTGAGACACTACCCTCATACTTTCTGAGGGTTTGCCACTAAAAGGCATGAAGTGTCCTCTTCCACTGATCATCCTCCTCATCTGGATCAGCCCACTTTCCATCAACCAAGTCAACCTCTTGGGCCTCGATCTCCCTTACTACTTGTGGCCATCGTCTAGGTGCCATACCTATAAGGTAAATAAGGAATTCCTATGCCCAAGTAGTGTAGAATATTGTTTTTAATCTTTCTTATACTTTTTATTCATTTCAAATCCCCATAATACCCAAGACTCACAATAAAATAAGTCATTATGATGCATGTACCTTTCCTAGGGTCTCTACCCTGCAATTAGTTTAGTCTCACATGGTCGCTCACTAGGCCCAAAGTCCTTACATCAGATCATGGGGGGGGGGGGCTAAAATCTAGTGTCCTAGCTGGTCTTTCATGGCCTATTTCACGCACCAAGATTTCCTAACAATATTTCCCTATCATACCATGCATTACTCAATGTTCCTAACCTCGATCTCTATCCTATCTCTCAACCTTCCTCTGATACCATTCTTTCATGACCCTCCTTCACCAAGATGTGGGAAGGGAGATCGGATTTCCAGACCCTTCCTTCATCAAGTTGAAGGATAGATAATGACCTCCAAAACCCACCTTTAATAGGTCCTGGAGTGGTGAATAACACCAAGTGTATATAGTCACACACAAAATGGAAGGAATTACCTTTTTTATTTAGTAGGAAGATAGTAAATCCCAAAAAACACCAAAACTGGAGGTAAAAGTAAAACCAAAACAAACCAATCCCATATGAATGTTCCAAAAGTAAGTGCTACAAAGTACATGAAAACACCAAAGGAAAGTACAAAAAAAAAGCAATAACAACTGTCCCAAATCCTGAACTAGTATGGTCCCGTGCGACCCTCAATGTCCTCCTTGAAACTTGAAAGTAGTTTCATATACATAGGGTGACTATATAGTATAATCAGTAAGGAAAACCAAAAGATCTCGTGCACAAGTGGGGAGGCATTATAATGCCCTATGAGAAAAGAAGAAAACAAAAGAACCTAACAAAGAAACTATCCACCCAAACCACACCAAGGAACACTTACCAAATAATGCAAGTCAGGTAAAGTAATAAGAATAACACATTGACATTTGGGTACCCCACACCACTTTCCCACTAGTTATTGAAGACATCATACGCGTCAAACCTCTCCGCCCAATTTTCACCACAGTACCACTATTATCCCCCACCCTCACACACCTCAGCTACCACAACAAAAAATCCCACCCACAAACACCTAGGCCACAACCAACACATGTATCCACACCCACTGACTCCTGGCCCGGAACAACTACCACCATGCCCAAAGACACCTGTGCGTCATCCTGAAGACACTTGAGAAGCCACTTGCACACACACACCTGGGCTAACCACCACAACATACCCTGTTTGAAAAATCTTGTGATATAATGGACTTCAGGCTATCACAACTTTCTTGAAGAATCTTGGTCTACTTGGGAAAGGGAGCTGAAAAGTAGTTAATAACTAGACACTCTTATGAGTGTTGGTAAAAACACCCTCCCCTATAAAATGGGGGTGTTTGGTACAAAGTAATGAACTTGTGTGGGGTGAGAATAAGAAACAAAAAAACTAAATTATATATATATGTAACAAGAACTCATCCTTTCCTAGGGGTTCCAAAACTCACCCATGTATACAAACACCCTAGTTACTATTCATTCATAAGAATCACCACAGTCACAAAAATGTCACAACTCATTCCTGGGAACCAATTTCCCATTGAAACCATTCTTGTTTTCATAATAAAGTTATTAAATTTAGATAATTCTTCACTACCGGTCAACTAACAGGCATAGACACAAGCCAAGGAAGGAAAAATAACCAAGAAGTAATTTAAGCATTCACACTTGGTTCTCTTGTAAAGTCACAAAAACCAATGGAATCCATGAGATCCCTCAAAGTAATAGAACCTAACTAAGCCCCAAAATACGGCCCCACACAGACTTAGGTCCAAAAACCAACAACTACACAAAAAGGTGATCTCATCCCCATCCACTTCATCTCACAAGCATCAACTGTAATCATCACTAGAACTATGAAAGGGAGTTTGCAAATTTGAATATTCCATTCATTTAGTTTCTTTATTCTGTTTAGTTAATCGGGGTGATCACACAATGATTCTTATTCATTGGGAATACATTTAATCAACCAATTTTATGTGATTTACCAATTTTTATATTACATCCATTTATTACCTAAATATCTGTTGAACTCTCTGTAAAATGGTTATTTTAATAATCACAAATCTTAGTTTTATTTATTTCCATTTAGTCTTTTGTTCAAATTTTTCTAAATCTATTTATATATATTTAAATCATATCTATATATGTTTATCTATGTTAATGTATATTTACGGTTGACCTGGAAGTATTCTAGATTGAACACACTTTGTGGGAATTCCTAGTCTTGACTCACCATTAGTTATTTTCCAGTCGCACCAATGATGAACAGTCGCACAGATGATGAACGGTCGCACCGATGATGAACGGTCGCACTGATGATGAACGGGCGCACCGATGATGAACGGTCACACCGATGATGAACGGTCGCACTGATGATGAAAGGTTGTACCGATGATGAACGGTCACACCGATGATGAAGGGTCGCACCGATGATGAACGGTCACGCTGATGATGACAACGATCACATCGATGGCTACCAAAGGTCTAAAGAGTCACCGATACCGATGTTCAACGAGTCACCGAAACCGATCATGAGTCACCGATAACGATGTTTAATGAGTCACCAACACCGATCAGGAGTCACCGATACCGATGATCAATGAGTCATCGATACCGATGCTGAGACACCGATGCTGAGACACCAATGCTGAGACACCGATGCAGATTCAAAGTGACTCACCGATCTCATGACTCACCAATAGTCATGAAAAATGTTTGAATTTCTATAAACTCTTATTTAATTCCAACGGTCATATTTGGTGTTTTTAATACAATTAATGATATTTAATGTTAATTGTTGGCATGTCAGGAGACCGTACCTCGTACCTATGAAAAGGTAATCATTCCCATTTCCGGAGCTCTTGGAATAAAAGGAAGATCAAGCTGTAGTAAAAGAAAGTGTGTGAAAAGGAATAAAGAGAGAATTATTCCATGAATATACGTACGAAAAGTGAGAACACACAAAGCAGTTGAAGGAGGAATTTGCAAGATCTCAAAAGAACTCTCATGCATGAAATCCAGCACTAATAGAAATCAGAGAACACACTCACTTGTGAAGGACATCAAGCTGAACCACGATACTCTGGTTTCAACAGCAAAACCACAAAAGGACTCATAAGCATCTCTACTAAATCCAATGAGTCCAGAGCGGCACTGCCAATCACTAGAGCACTCTAAACTCTGATACATTCTCTATTATTGATTATTTTACTTACCTTTTTGAGAAGTGTGTGTACTCTATATATCTTACACACACACTGACTCCTGTGCTGAACTGGAGGATATCAAAATCCTCAAACCAAATTTGTTTACTCTTGTTTAACCACGAAAACTGTGGAAGAGGTCCTTGTGTGGCCTGGTCATTATTTTTATTTCCCACGAAGAACTATGATAGAGGACCATGTGTGGCCTGGATAGTCTTGTACTGTTGTTAACCCCGATCCAGGGTGTGGATCGAATTTATATAAAATTTTTGAGAGGACTAAGTCTCGGCTTGAGACTGAACCTCTTGGTTACATCTGTTGTGCATTTTAGTTTAAATCATAAGTATACTATATACATATATCATATTCCGCTGCTAACTACTTTGAAATACAAAACAATTTTAAAGCTACTTTGATAGTTAAATTAGCAAGTGTTTATACTTATTGTAAACCAGTAAATTAGTTTCAAAAGTCAATTTCATCTTCTGATTAAGTTAACTGAGACCTAATCTTTCTTTGAGAAACTAGTTGAACATTTATAATCTGTATAAATTCACTACAATTTAAATTGTTTTATAAATTAGGGGATTTTAATAAAAAAAAATTTAATAGAAATTTTAATTGGAACTCAATTCACCCCCTTCTTGAGTATCCACTCTGAACAACATTTCGTATCAGAGGTTGTTTTTATTAAAGTTTTCAAAACTTTCTGCTTTTTAACTGTGATTTTAGTTTCATCTTTGAAGATCTTATATTTCTATTAGTTCTAAATTTATCTCTTTAAAACTATTTTCTAACATCTAGTTATGGATAATAGACTAGAAGGTGCTGCTACCAACATGACACCTTTCTTTAATGGTAAAAATTATTCCCAGTGGAAACTAAAAATGAAAATTCATTTAGAAAGTATGGGATTTGATATCTGGACTGCTGTAGGAACTGGATATAAGATTCCAGCAACTGATAGAACTACTTGGGATGAAGCTACTAAGACAGCTTACAATAATAATTGTAAAGCTATGAATGCTCTGTATTGTGCTTTGGGAGATAAAGAGTTTAATAGAATATCTTCCTGTAAAACTGCCTATGAAATATGGGATACTTTGAGTGTTTCTCATGAAGGAACAACTAATGTTAAAGAAAGGAGATTGAATACATATACTATCAAATATGATAATTTTAAAATGAATACTGATGAACCTATCTCTAACATGTATCTCAGGATCAATGAGATTGTCAATAAAATGATCTCTCTTGGAAGAGATGTCACTGCTAAGGAACAAATCATGAGGATATTAAGATGTCTACCAGATCGATGAAGAGACACTTCTATCTCAATTAGAGAATCATGTAACATAAGTAAACTACCAGTCAAGGATATTATTGGTAAGCTTATGATGTATGAAGAAGAACTCAAGGTCAATAAAGAAGAAGATGATGAACCTAAAAGGATGTCTATAGCTTTTAAATCTACTACTTCAAGGAGCAAGGACAAAGACAAAGTTAAAATAGAAACTTAAAGTTCAACAAGTGAATATTCAGACTCTGACAGTGATGCATAGATGGCTCAAATAGCCAGGTTATTCAAGAAGTTTTAAAGGAAGAAGAGATTCTTTAGAAAATTAAACTACAAAGGAAGGTATGACAATAAGGGACATTAGAAAAAGGATTGTAAAAAACCTGACAAGAATGATGAAGTTGTCTGCTATGAATGCAAAAGGAAAGGTCACATTAAAGCATACTTTCCAAAATTAAAGTTCAAAAAGAAATATGACTACAAGGAAAATAAGTACAAGAATGCTATGAAATCTACTTGGAGTGCTTCAGAAGATAACACAAGTGAATATAAAATCTCTAATTCAGAAAAGAATCACACCAACATGTGCTTCATGACCAATACCTCTGAGGTACCTGTTTCCTCTATACTGAATGAGTATTATTCTGGAACTGATTCTAAATCTAAAAACATTTCTAGTGAAGAACTATTTGAATATTGTAACATGCAAGAAGAAACATGTAATGAACTCAAGGAAAAGTATAAGTCATTAAAGAAATAGCATGCTCTTACTGCCAATGTTAAATCTGCTCTTGATGTAGAAAAGGAAAAGAATGCTCAACTGTTAAAGGAAAATACTGAACTAAAAATGTCTAATAGGAAACTTAGAAAGGACTTAGAAAAATTCAAAAATGGAAATGATAATCTAACTAAAATGTTAGGAAATAATGTTGCACTAAAATATAATACTGGTTTGGGATACCAACCTGGACAGAGACAGTTTACTAAAACTTAATTTATTCCTAAGTCTGGACAAAATTCTGCTTACTCTAGTTCTGGAAATTCATATGCTTCAACTAGTTATTCATATGGTTATAGATCAAATAAATTTTATCTTTCACAATCTATTGATTCTGTAAATTATATGAAACCCATAAGACAAATATGGGTACCTAAAGCTTTGATTTCTAACCTTTCTAGACCCATGAAGATCTGGGTACCAAAGTCATTTTCCATCTAAATCTGTTTTGTAGGAAACCTGCTTAAAGAGTTCTCACAAAAAGGTATGGTACTTGGACAGTGGATTTTTGAGACACATGTCTGGAGATTATTCTTGCTTTTAAAGTTTAATAAAGATTGATGGAGGCCATGTCACATTCTGTGATAATTCTAAAGGAAAAAGCATCGGCATAGGCAAAATTCGTATCACTGATTCAGTTTTTATTTCTAAAGTTTTATTTGTTGATGGACTGAAGTATAACATGTTAAGTATTTCTCAACTGTGTGATGATGGTTTTAATGTTAAATTTGAAAAGGATTCTTGTGATTTTTTAACTCTAAAAATGTTTTAGTGTTCTCTACCTTGAGAAATGAAAATGTTTATGCTGTTGATTTGAATTCTTTAGTCAAACAAAATGTTACTTGCTCAAATGCTTTTCATAAAGAGTCTTGGATTTGGCACAGAAGATTAGGACACTAAAACATCTATTCACTTAGAAAACTGACTAGGAAAAACTTAGATAAAGACCTACCTAAACTTGAATTCCAAAATGACAATGTTTGTAATCCCTGTCAAAAGGGAAAGCAACATAAAGTTTCTTTTAAATCAAAGAAAGAAGGATCAACTTCTCAACCTCTCGAGTTGGTTCACATGGACTTGTTTGGAACTTCCAGAGTTTCTATATTAAATGGGAAGCACTATGTCTATGTACTATTAGATGACTTTTCTAGATATACTTGGGTATACTTCTTGGCTCACAAAAGCGAAGCTTGTTCTTACTTTATCAAATACTCCAAATCTGTAGAAAACCTTAGTGGAATTAAGATTAAAACTCTGAGAAGTGATCATGGACCCGAGTTTAAAAATCAAGAGTTTGAATCTTATTTCACACACAATGGCTATAATCACAACTTTTCTGCTCATAAGACACCTCAGCAAAATGGTGTAGTAGAAAGAAGGAATAGAACCCTTCAAGAAATCGCTAGAACCATGCTTAATGAGTTTGATCTACCTGTTTACTTTTGCGCTGAAGCTGTGAATACAGCTTGTTATATTATTAATAGAGTCCTAATTAGACCTGTTCTTAAGAAGACCCCATATGAACTATGGAATAATAGAAAACTCAAAGTTAGTTACTTTAGAGTCTTCAACTGCAAAGTTTTTATTCATAATACAAAGGATAATCTTGAAAAAATTTCTTCTAAGAGCGATGAAGGAATTTTTATTGGTTATTATTTAACTAGAAAATCATATAGAGTCTTTAACAAAAGAACCAAATGTGTGGAAGAATCTGTTCACATCAAGTTTGATGAAACTGATCCACATGAGCCTAAAACCTCTCTTGATAATCTTGAAGAAGATTTGTCTATTCTGAATCTTAATGATAAAGTCAATGAACCTACTGTAAAAACATCCAGTTCTGGACATATTCCAGAATCTGCTTCTATAGTACCCGAACTTGGAAATAAACCTGAAATTTCTAGTCCTTTCTTTACTAGATCAACTAGGATTCTAAAGAATCATCTTTTAGATGCTATTGTTGGTAATCTTTATAGAGGGACACAGACTAGAGATTCTCCAAGAAACCTAGTTGAACATCAATCCTTTCTTTCACAACTAGAACGTAAAAATGTCAATGATGCTATCAATGATGAATTTTGGGTAATGGCTATGCAAGAAGAGTTAAACCAATTTGAAAGAAACAATATCTGGGAATTAGTTGACAGACCTAAGGACACCTTAACAATAGGCACTAAATGGGTTTTTAGAAACAAAGTTGATAAGTCTGGAAACATAGTTAGAAACAAAGCTATATTAGTTAACAAGGATATAGTTAAGAAGAAGGTATATACTATGAGGAAACCTTTGCACCTGTAGCTAGATTAGAATCTATTTGAATTCTACTTGCCTATACTGGTCATCTGAATTTCAAGTTATATCAATTGGATGTTAAAAGTTCTTTTCTAAATAGTTTTATTTTCAAAGATGTTTTTGTTGAACAACCACCTGGATTTACTAATTCTCATTTTCCAAATCGAGTTTTAAACTTTCTAAAGATTTATATGGATTAAAACAAGCTCCAAGAGATTGGTATGATAGACTTAGTAATTTTATTATTTCAAAAAGTTTTACTAAAAGGATTGTTGTCCAACTCTTTTTATTAAAATAATTTCTAAAGATGTTTTAGTAGTACAAATCTATGTTGATGACATTATTTTTGGACCTTATAAACACTCCCTATGTACAAATTTTTCAAATAGTATGCAGAATGAATTTGAAATGAGTTTAATGGGAGAACTCGAATATTTTCTTGGATTTCAATTTTTCCAAAATGAAAATGGTATAATTTTGAACCAAAGTAAATATAAAAAGGATCTTTTAAAGCGTTTTGGTTTGAATAGTATTAAGGAAAGTGATACTCCCATGAGTACACCCTGTAAATTGGATACAGATGAAACTGAGAAACCAGTGGATCAAACCAATTACAGAGGTATGATTGGAAGATTACTTTACCTTACTGCTAGTTGACCAGATATTATGTTTAGTGTATGTATGTGTGAAAGATTTTATGCTAATCCAAAAGAATCTCATTTTCTTACTGTCAAAAGAATTTTTAAGTATATTAAACACACTGTAAACTTAGGTTTGTTTTATCCAAAAGGAAAATCCTTTGAGTTAATGTGTTATTAGGATGCTAACTTTACTGGTTTCAAGTTGGATAGAAAAAGCACATCTAGAACATGTCATTTATTAGGAAAATACTTAGTATCTTGGTGTAGTAAAAAGAAAAATTCTGCAGCTTTGTCTACTGCTAAAGCAGAGTATATAGCTGCTGGTAGTTGCTGTGCACAAATTATGTGGATGAAACACACTCCTTTGGACTATGGATATGATTTTAAGCATGTTTCAATCAACTATGATAACACTAGTGAAATTAACATTTCAAAGAACCCTGTGTCTCACTCTAGAACCAAACACATTGATGTCAGATATCACTTTTTGAGAGATCACTACCAAAAAAGTGATATTACTCTTGAGTTTATAGGTACTGAACATCAATTAGATGACATTTTTACCAAGACATTATGTTCTGAAAGGTTAGATTTTATTAAAAAAGAGTTAGGTATGATAGATCTGTGAAACTGATCTATCAAACCGATCTGTCAAACCGATCTGTCAAACCGATCTGTCAAACCAATCTGTCAAACCGATCTGTCAAACCGATCTGTCAAACCGATATGTCAAACTGATCTGTCAAACCGATTTGTCAAACAGATATCTCAAACCGATCTGTCAAACCGATCTATCAAACCGATCTGTCAAGTCGATTAGTTCTACCGATTGGGTTGTTTTTTAAAAACAAATCATTATTGTCTGTTTAAAACGACGTTGTTTTACTTAATCAATATTTTATTATTTCTAACCCTAAATGATAAAAATAATGACATGAAGCTATTTCATTCTCTAAAGATGTTTGACCTTCTATTTCCTGTCGAGCTCTCTCTTCTATTCTCTGTAACCTGAGCCTTTTGAATTATTTCCAAACCTCTCGATTGTCTCAAACCTCAGAATGACCAAGAAAAAGAGGCAGGGTAAGGAATCTGAAGGAACTTCACCTGTCAACCATGCTCGAGGTGAGTCAAGTAGTACGACGTAGAGGTCTGTGAACCCGAAACTAGAAAAACGAGAAGTTGTAGTTGAAAAGAAAATATGTTTAGAATGGGTTTTATCTAGAAAGTCCGTTCTCTTGAAAGTATTGGAAACACAGGGCTGGTAGGAGTGGTTATGTAATAATGACAGAATCTTTTACCATATGATGGTGCATGAGTTCTATTTAAACTTGGATATAGTTTTGGATGGAGTAGAGGCTGTGAGATTGTCTTCTATAGTAAAAGGGGAAAAGGTTACTTTTCATCAAAACAGTGGGCTGAATGTCTAGGAGTACCTCACAATGGAAGATACGAGGACTATTCTGGTAATATTCCACCCACAACTGATTATTTTTCTTATGATCTAGCCCTGGAGTTTTTGAATGGAAATTCTGAATCGCGTTGGATAACTGCTTCTGAGTTGGATGGTGAGAATCGAATCTTGTTTAAATTTATTCAACATCAAATATGTCCTAGAAAAGGTGATTTTGCGTCAGTTAAGTATCAATATGTGTTTCTTATATTCCTTTTGCTGAATGGTGAAAAGATCAATCTATGTAGATATTTTCCCGATCATATTGTTAAGATGATAAAACCTTCAAAGAAATCTACTACTCTGTTTTACTCTAAGAAAATTTATGCCATGATGAAATTCTTGGACTGTGTAGATGATGGAGATGAGTACATCTCATCAATTAGCTTTTGTTTCAACAATGTTATCTGTAAGAGGATGAAAATAAATTGGAACCTGTGGAAGAAATATTGGGTTGATGATAAAGAAAAGTTATATGAGTCCTTCAATCCTACTGATCATCCAAGAAGACCAAAGGAGATAATATATCCAAGTCTGAAACCTGGTGAGGAAGTGATTTATTCGGATGAAGAAGAGGAAGCAGTGGTTCCTAAGGATAATGGTGAATCCAGTAAGAAAGGAACAGAAGAAGAAGAAGATGATGAGAATATGAATGCTGAAGAAGAGGCTGAATCATATCCTGATGAGAGGAGTGATCCTAATACTGTTAGCGCAAAGAAAATAAGGATGGAATTTGGTTCGGCAAGCCCTCTTCTCAAATTACCAGAGATTGAACCTCTTTTAGATGATGAAGAAGAAGTTGAGACTGATGAATCAACTTCTGAGGAGTATGAATCTAGAAGTACATACAGTTCAAGTGAGAGGTTAGTTAATGAGGATGATGATGATGAAGGCAATGATGGCGATGAGGGTGATGCTGATGGTGATAGTGGTAGTGGTGCCAGTTATAGTGATTGTGGTGATGCTGATGATGCTGGTACATGAACTATAGAAGGTCTGAATGTGCTCCAAGATAATCCTCAACCCCAACCAATTGAACAAGAAAATGTCCTTGAGGCTGAGAGGATAGAACCGTTGGAGAGTGATGGGGATGGGGAAGTCCTTCCTGAAAATTCTGGACAATCTCAGTTTGTGAAACCTATGTACCCTTCATGGAAAGCTGTATGGGAAGAACATCCAGGCCTTGCTATTCTGGGATTAGATTACCCAGAGGAAGAATAAGGTGTAGAAGTGGATCTCACTGGCATAAGTGATTCAGTTAAGGATCAATTAATTGCCGAGTTTTTGCAAAGAATAGATGTCAGACCTGATACTTCTGTGTCTCAAGGTAGACCTGATCCTGCAGTTTCTCGGTCAGATTTTGATAGATTCAAGGTTGAATTGATTCAAGCTGTTAGGGAGACTCTGAAAGATGAGTTATTTCATATCCCTTCTCATGTTCCTTTAACTTTATCCGATGCTGCTATAGATGATTTGGCTCAAAGAGTGGTAAGCCTTATCAAACCAGACCTGTGCAATTATAGTGAGTCGATTGGCAGACATATTACCTCTTTGAATAAAACACTCACGGAGTTAGGTAGTAATCATGTTTCTCTATCATGAGATTCCAGGACAACCATCTCTGGTATGATTGAAGTGTTAAGAAATTTGATAGAACATTTTAAGAAAGAAAATTTCAGGAAGTTAAAAGCTGAGATCACTCAAGTTGTTGCTCAGGCTGGAAATGCCAAGGTGACCAAGATCACTGGTTTTGAATTAGATACTTTAAGAGATATTGTTAGAGAAGAGATGACAGCTCTTGGGAAGATTTTAGATTTAGATTCTCTGAAAATAATGAAAGAACATAGTGATCATGTGCATAAAATGGTACAGTTGTATTCGGCCTATGCTACAAGGGCTCAGAAGGAGATTAAGGAGAAAGTATATCATTATTTCTCTAAGATCTACACAAAGCATGGGATGGATCATCATTTCAACATACTGGATGACAATTTGAGACTTCCTCCAGTTACTCAAGCTTTTAAATATCAAGTTCAGCAGTTAAAATATTTTACCCCCACTTTGGAAAATTTCATGTAGAATAAGGATGATTTTGAAAAGGCTATGAAGTATGGTGGAGAAGTCATTCAGGACTTCATCAATTTACTCAAAACCTACCTTCATGTGCAATCTAAAGACATTGTTTTTCCTACTGCTGAGTCTTTGTAATCATTAGATATTGCTCCCGGTCAGATGTCTATTTCTCAATCTCTCTCTATTATTCGACCAGTCTTTCAACAACAACCTTCAACAAGACCTTCTTCGCAGCAGGTGACCTTGGAACCCACAGTTCGTCCAGCTCGAGCTTTCCTGCCACTTTTCTCCATCCGGCCAGTTCCACCTTCCACCCAACCACTATTTGGACCATCCATTCCTACCACTGCCAAAGGAAAAGCTCTATTGCACCCCAATAAATAGTTGTATGTGTCACTTTTTGATAGGGTGTTTATTTCCTGTATTTTTTGTTACTTTACTTTTTTATGTGATTTTTGTGTACTCATTTTCAAACCTTATTTTTCTATGGAATCTTCTTGTTTATCTTCCTTCTCAATTATTTTTGATAATCCCAAAGGGGGAGAAATTAAGGAGCAATCAGGAAGCTCATGAGAAATCAGGAATCTCATGCATATGAGTGGGTGAACTAAATGTACTTCACTATTTACTACATGCCTACATATACACAAGGGGAGAACTGCTGAAAGGGGAGAATAAATTGTTTTATCTGATTTATATTATATGGGGAGAACGCCTCATTTATATATATGTTCTGGTTTCTATTCTAACCATGTTTTATCTTTTGGAATATATTCTTTTTTAGAGGGGGAGAATACTGAATAACATACTATATTATCTCTTCATTTATGTCACTGATCTGTGATTATCAAAATGGGGGAGATTGTTGAACTCTCTGTAAAATGGTTATTTTAATAATCACAAAACTTAGTTTTATTTATTTCCATTTGGTCCTTTTTTCAAATTGTTCTAAATGTGTTTATATATATTTAAATCATATCTACATATGTTTATCTATGTTAATGTAAGTTTACGGTTGAACTGGAAGTATTCTAGATTGAACAGACACTTTGTTGGAATTCCTTGCCTTGACTCACCATTAGTTATTTTTTGGTTGCACCTGATGATGAACGGTCGCACCGATGATGAACGATCGCACCGATGATGAACGGTTGCACCGATGATGAACGGTCGCACTGAAGATAAATGTTTTCACCGATGATTAACGGTCGCACCAATGATAAACGGTCACACCGATGATGAACGGTCGCACCGATGATGACAAAGGTTGAACCGATGGCTACCAAAGGTCTAAAGAGTCACCTATACCTATGTTCAATGAGTCACCAACACCGATCATGAGTCACTGATACCGATGTTCAATGAGTCACCAACACCGATAATGAGTCACTGATACTGATGATCAATGAGTCATCGATACCAATGCTGAGACACCGATGCTGAGACACCGATGCTAAGACACTGATGGTAAGACACCGATGCAGATTCAAAGTGACTCACCGATCTCATGACTCATCGATAGTCATGAAAAATGTTTGAATTTATATAAACTCTTATTTAATTCCAACGGTCATATTTGATGTTTTTAATGAAATTAATGATATTTAATGTTAATTGTTGGCATGTCAGAAGACCGTACCTCATACCTGTGAAAAGGTAATCATTCCCATTGACGGAGATCGTGGAATAAAAGGAAGATCGAGCTGCAGTAAAAGAAAGTGCGTGAAAAGGCATAAAGAGATAATTCTTCCATGAATATACATAAGGAAAGGGAGAACACACGAAGCAATTGGAGGAGGAATTTTCAAGATCTCAAAAGAACTCTCATGCATGCAATCCAACACTATTGGAAATCAAAGAACACACTCACTTGTGAAGGAAATAAAGTTGAACCAAGATACTCTGGTTTCAACAGCAAAACTATAAAAGGTCTTAGAAGCATCTCTACTAAATCCAATGATTCCAGAGCTACAATCCCAATCAATAGAGCACTCTAAACTCTGATAAATTCTCTCATAGTGATTATTTTACTTACCTTTTTGAGTAGTGTGTGTACTCTGTATATCTTACGCACACACTGACTCCTGTGCTAAACTGGAGGATATCAAAATCCTCAAACCAAATTTTTTTACTCTTGTTTACCCATGACAACTGCAGAAGAGGTCATTGTGTGGCCTGGTCATTGTTTTTGTTTCCCACAAAGAACTGTGGAAGAGGTCCCTATGTGGCCTGGACAGTCTTGTACTGTTGTTAACCCTGATCCAGGGTGTGGATCAAATTTATATAAATTGTTTGAGAGGACTAATTCTCAGCTTGAGACTGAACCTCTTGGTTATATATTCTGTGTATTTTATTTTAAATCATAAGTATATTATATACATATATAATATTCTGCTGCTAACTACTTTGAAATACAAAACTATTTTAAAGCTACTTTGATAGTAAAATTAGCAAGTGTTTATACTTATTGTAAACTAGTAATTTAGTTTTGAAAGTTAATTTCATCTTATGATTAAGTTAACTAATGACCTAATCATTATTTGAGAAACTAATTGAACATTTATAATCTGTATACATTCACTATAGTTTAACTTGTTTTATAAATTGGGGGATTTTAATAGAAAATATTTTAACAGAAATTTTAATTGGAACTCAATTCACCCCCCTCTTGAGTATCCACTCCGACCAAAAATATCCAAAAAAATAGAGATTCATTAGTGTGCAAGAAAGTTCCACCAAAGGCCACAATTTTCAGTGGACATAATCCCATTCAATTCACAAAATATAGGAAGAGATAAAAGAGTATAACATCATCATCAAACACACCCCTACATTAATTAAATCCATTTATTAAATTCATTAAGGTTTGGTTTCATCCATCCCCGTAGGAAACATTTTCATACCCACCCTGCATGATACACTGTAAAGAGAGACAAAAGAAGAAACCTACTTGGTTGATCAACGATCAAAGTCTTTTTCATCGCGCCAATAACTCGGATGCATGACTTGTTGGGGAGGAACTCTGAGGACTCCAATAATGAGTAGGAATGGCTCCAACATAGGTGTACTACTATCATGAGGAAGGAGGGACTCCAAATGCACCAAGGAAGTGAAAGAGACTAGCCAAGAAAAATAAATAATGAATTCTCGTGCGATTAAAAGAGAGAGATCTTGGAGTTATGGTATATGAAAATCTGGAATGACTTTATAGGAATATTGTGGTTTGACCTCACAGTTAGACGGTTACACAAGATTTAATTAATTTTTATTCAATAATTTTCATTAGAGGGGTGGCCAAAATAGTTGTGCATTAACGGATTTCATTTAAGTGAGATGAAAATTGGTCTGTTGAGGGTCTACCCACTCGTAGTGATTTAAAACACTGTTTATGAGGCTAAAAATAGCTTTAAACCACTTTAAAAGTTAAAAAGACATAAAAGTGGTGTTACAGGAAAAACTACAGAAGGAAAACCCAATAAGTCCCTATGGAACCTATTAGTGTCAAACCGACCGGTGTCCTGAAGATCGGTGTCACCAATGGGTGACACCACGATGACATCCCGCCACCGACACCCACACCCCCCCTGACTCACCGATGGTGTCCAAGACACCCCAACACATAGAATTTGGCAATGTAATGGACCAAGAGTGTCATGACCATTACAATTTCCTTCACAACTAGTCTTTAATATATATCAGATCTCATTTGTAAGACACATTACCTTTCTATATAACTTTTCAAATAGATACATTGAGATGGGATTTTGATTTTTTCCATCTAAATCCATTTAAAATTTTTTAGATTGAGTTATCGAAGAAACATCAATAATGTCTATCAAAACCAAAATTATGACATCGCTCACTTCCATGCCAAGTGATAGGAAGTTGGGTAGTATCATATTCATCCAGAATTGATAATTATTGTTGTCAAAAGTTGGACCACCCCTTATAATTAGAATAACAACTGTTATATGAAATAAATGGAGTTTGGTTGTGTTTGTTTTCAATACTCATAGTATGATCAGAATTTTTTCCCAGAAATGGAGCATACATATGATGATGAACGAAATATTGATGTTGTTTCATTTTCCTAGTGTGTTCCAAATTTTTGGACCTGCAAATCAGAAAATTGAGAAATATGTGTTTGGAAAAGAAATTTTCATGAAATATTTTAGGTATTTTGAAATCTTGTGTGAAAGTATTATTTCAGGATCAGAATGTTGAAAAATGGAAAAGGCATGATCTGTGTGAAAAATATGTAGTTGTGCGCAAAAAAAGGTTCATGCACAAAAAATATTTACGCACAGAATGAGTGGTTTTGTTAGACATGGTGGGATTTTCGTGTGGGGGTTAGCAACTCCAATAAATAATAGGTAACCCCCTCATTCGGTATGGCAACAGATTTAGAGAGGATTTATGTTTTGATGCACGTAAAATTTGTGTGAAATGGGAGTTGCGCGGAAATTTTGAAGTTATGTGGAGAAGTTGTAGTTGTTTGAAAAGGTTCATGTTGTGTGAAAAAGTTCATGTTGTGCACAAAAGTTAATGTTGTGCGTAAATATTTTTGTTGCGTGTAATATTTTCTTTGCGAAAATCAAATCTTGCGTGCAAAATTAAGATCTTTCATGCACATGGTATGGGTTGCACGCAATTGTCAGTGTAGGCTAAATACAAGTTCTGAATATCCAGTTTAGTGCTTTAGTTCTTTCAAGTGAATCAATTCAGGAATTCGATGAATGAAGTGTCTCATATAGAACAGAGATAAAGAATTCAATGAAAATCTATTGAAGTGACCTACTAGTTGATAAGCTGAGTTTGACTTCTCTCAAGGTAGTGAGTTAGGGGGAGTAGAGGGAAGTGATACGAGGGATGCAGTGAGCTATCCCTGAACCTTTGTAAAGTTTGTTTTCCTAGAACAAAGTGACTATGAACAAATCTTGTAATCCTAAAACTAGTAATGATTAATTGATTTAGGTATGAATGACACACTATCGGTGTATGCTCCTTGGACGTAGCCCTTTGTGGTGAACCAAGTTAAAGTGTTGTGTCATCTCCCAACATTCATTTTTTTGACATATTCAACAATTTTATACCAATGTGGAAACAAGATCAATAACATTAAAAAGAAAAATTTGACACCCTAATTAACCCATCCCCTCTCGGGGTGTTTCAGGGTCCTTTAAGTGGTATCAAAGGGAGGTTTTTGGGATTTGATCTATCTTATACCATCATGGAGAATTAATCCAGTGTTAGGGGAGTCCACCTCATTGATGGAAGTAATTTCATATTTGGAAGAAACGAATGAGACCTCATCTAAGATCCCTTGGAATGGACGTCCCATTTTCCACTGTGCAAGGTATACAATTTATTGATCCAATAGGGTTGGATATGACTGATGCAGGTAAAAAAATTCTAGATTCAAATGCTAAAGCGTAGAATTCTCTCACTGTAGCCCTTTTTGATTACATATATATAAAGGTGATGAGTTTCACCTCATCAATGTCCATGTGGGATAAATGTGAAAATATTTATGAAGGAGATAGAAAAGTGAAGGAGGCGAAACATCATGTACTGCACAATAGGTTTGATGATCTAAAAATGAATCATGATGAGGATGCATACTCCTTCTTCAATAAAATTACTGAAGTGGTTAGATAAATTTAGGGTTTAGGTGAAGAAAGGCTTTGACATTGTAAATAAAATATTGAGAGGAATTCCACCCTTGTACAATACAGAGGTGTCAGACCCTGAGGAAATAGATCTTTCCAAACTTTATCTGGATGATCACCTAAGCATCCTAGTCACATATAAAATTAGTGTCAAACTAGATGATTCTATGAATTGAGTGATCAAGGAAATGGTGTTCATATCCATGGAGAAAATAAAAATTACAAAAGATAGTAGTGATGAAGATGATGAGGAAAAATAAATCTCATTGACATGAAGTTCTATAAGGGAAAAGGGGAATTCAATGGGAAGTTACCTATAGCTTTCTTTCATTGTGGAAAAGTTGGGCAGATTACATATTAGTGCATATGAAAGATCGATGATGAAGATAGTGAAACTTAAAACATTGAGAAGCCACAGATTTTTTTTTTCAAAAAGGGATACTTCAAATATAGAAATAAATTATTGAATAAGAATTTTGTCTATGAAGAGGAAAATAATGATAATGAATGGTTTGAAGAAGATTAACCAAAATTTAAAACTAGAAACCATACAACCATAATGGCCACTATTGAAAAATCAAAATTTAATGGTGGATACAATCAGTTGAAAAATAGTGCCAATCTATAGTTTCAACTTAAGTATGTTGTTAGTAATATTAAGATTAAATTTTATATTTACAATAAGGGGAATTCAATTGTAAAAGAGTCATCTAAATATGTTGATCAGATCAAAGTTGAAATTGAAGGACTGGAATGTTTTGTGAAAGTACAGTCCAAAATACTTGAATGTAATGATGATGTAGTGGATCTGAAGCTAAGAATTGAAGAGGAGGAAATGGTGATCATTGACCTCACCTCCAGACTAGAAGAAAAGTCCAAGACTATTGAGGGTCTTGAGGAGGATGTTTTTTTCAAAATAGTGTTCTGGTCCAAGACCGAAACACAAATTTTATTATATAAAATAAAGGATATATACAAGTCTAAAAGAAGGAATTTTGTTTACATCCCAAAAATAAAGAAGAAGAAACTCAGGGGGAAGATAATCTATCCAGGTAGTGTCCTTATCAAAACCCATGTTGGCAAGGGAATCATCAACTATGTTTTCTTCCCGGTAAGCATGCATAGCAATGAAGTAGAGGGAAGAGAGAGAGTGCAGACATTCAATCCAGTAGGAAGTGAGTTTCCAAGCCAGGTGGATGGTACCCTTCCATATTTCTTGGACGGTAGTGGAGGAGTATCTTTTAATCCATATGTTGTTCCAGTTGTGCATCTTGGAAATGAGATCGCATGAATGACACTGAGCATCTCGGCTTCTAGGGAGGTATCAATGACACATGATCCACAGAACACTACTACAACTTGGCCTTTTATTAGCGCTAAAAACCGACATTAACAGCCCTAGAAAAGCACTGTTAAGGCCAGCATAGATACAGGGGGGTCGCCTTTATCAGCACTTTTCGGAGCACTGATAAAGGGGACCCCCCTTTATCTACGTCGGCATTAACAACCCTTTTCTAGCGCCGATAAAGGGGTGCCTTTATCAGTGCTATCTTGAGCACTGATAAATGGGCCCTTTATCAGCGCTCTTTTAGCACTGT
Source organism: Viscum album (assembly GCA_963277665.1). Taxonomy (NCBI): domain Eukaryota; kingdom Viridiplantae; phylum Streptophyta; class Magnoliopsida; order Santalales; family Viscaceae; genus Viscum; species Viscum album. The sequence goes on along the minus strand of OY728145.1, from coordinate 56,082,944 downwards.
TAAAGGTATCCTTTATTAGTGCACAAAAAAGCGTTGATAAATGCACCTTCCCCTGCACCTGTAGAACCAGCACCTGCACAAACCAGCACCTGCACACCTGCACAAAATAACAACTACACACCTATACAAAACAGCACCCGCACACAATATTTTGACAAACAATGCTATATAAATTTACTTAACATGATGAATACAAAAAAACACACTGCTATATACATTTCAAACAATGTTTTACATGGTTGCAATTACAATTATCCAACAACTGTTATAAACATTAATGTTTCATCCTTTGATATTCATGATCCTCTCTCAAAAATTGTCATCCACAGTATTTGTTGCCAAACAAAGCATCTGAACTCCAAGAAAGAAATTCTTCTATATAAGAAAACAAATATTATGTTAGTAATAAAATAATGAAATAAATTAAAACATTAATATGAAAGAATACATTAATATGGAAATGTGAAACTAAAATATGGAAATGATAAACTCAAATGTTTTCATTCTGATAACAATGAAAGGGAATAATGTAAAATCAATACATTTTTTGAGGATTTATCTCATTTAATAAATACTGATTCTTTATCAAATTAAAAGCATTACCAGTCATACCATGCGTCAGATTGAGGTGTAGTTAATTCTTACATGTCACAAATGACTCATGGATCATTTTCCTAAAGTATCAAAACAATCCGAATGTGTTTGCTCAGTTTTCCGTATGTCACTTGTGTTGTTTTCTAAAGTTTATGTCAACTTGAAACTAATATCAGACACTTTTAGCCATACCGGTCACACCGTGCATCGGATTGAGGTGCGGTTGATTCTTACATGTCACAAACGACTCATGGATCGTTTTCCTAAAGTATCAAAACAATCCAAACGTGTATTCTTGGTTTTCCGTATGTTAGTAGTGTTGTTTTCTAATGTCAATGTCAATTTGAAACTGATATCAGACACTTTTATCCATACCATTCACACCGTGCATCGGATTGAGGTGCGGTAAATTCATACACGTCAAAAATGACTCATGGATCATTTTCCTAATGTATCAAAACAATCCGAATGCATTTTATTGGCTTTTCATATGTCACTTGTGTTGTTTTCTAAAGTTAATGTCAATTTCAAACCAATATCAGAAACTTTTAGCCATACCGGTCACACCGTGCGTCGGATTGAGGTGCGGTCAATTCGTACACCTCAAAAATGTCTCATGGATTGTTTTCCAAAAGTATCAAAACAATCCGAACTCATTTGCTCTGTTTGAAGTATGTCACTTGTGTTCTTTACTACAGATAATGTCAATTTCAAACTGATATCAGACACTTTTAGCTATACAGGTCACACCGTGCATCGGATTGAGGTGCGGTCAATTCGTAAACCTCAAAAATGAATGATGGATTTTTTCCTAATGTATAAAAACAATCCAAATGCATTTTCTCAGTTTTTTTTATGTCACTTGTGTAGTTTTATAAAGTTAATGTCAATTTGAAACTGATATCAGACACTCTTAGCCATACCGGTCACACCGTGCGTCGAATTGAGGTGTGGTTGGTTCTTACACGTCAAAAATGACTCATGGATCATTTTAAAAAAGTATCAAAACAATCTGAACGTGTTTTCTCAGTATTCTATATGCCTGTAGTGTTGTTTTCTAAAGTTAATGTTAATTTCAAACTGATATCAGACACTTTTAGCCATACCGATCACACCATGCGTCATATTGAAGTGAAGTAGATTCGTACACATCACAAATGACTCATGAATTATTTTCATAAAGTATCAAAACAATCCGAACGTGTTTGCTCGGTTTACCGTATGTTATTAGTGTTTTTTTCTAAAGTTTATGTCAATTTGAAACTAATACCAGACACTTTTAGCCATACCAGTCACACTGTGTGTTGGATTGAGGTGAGGTTGATTGTACATGTCATAAATGACTCATGGATTTTTTTCCTAAAGTATCAAAACAAACCGAACACGTTTTCTTGGTTTTTTGTATGTCATTTGTGTTGTTTTCTAAAGTTTATGTCAATTTGAAACAGATATCAGACACTTTTAGCCATACCGGTCACACCGTGCGTCAGATTGAGGTGATGTTGATTCGTACACATCACAAATGACCCATGGATCGTTTTCATAAAGTATCAAAACAATACGGACGTTTTTTCTTGGTTTTTCATATGTTTGTAGTGTTGTTTTCTAAAGTTAATGTCAATTTGAAACTGATATCAGACACCTTTAGACATACTGGTCACACCATGCATCAGATTAAGGTATGTTCAATTCGTACACATCAAAAATGACTCATGGATCATTTTCCTAAAGTATCAAAACAATCTGAACATGTTTGCTCGGTTTTCCGTAAGTCACTTGGGTTGTTTTCTAAAGTTAATGTCAATTTCAAACTAATATCAGACACTTTTAGCCATACCGGTCACACCATGTATCAGATAGAGGTGAGGTCAATTCGTACACCTCAAAAATGGCTCATAGATTGTTTTCCTAAAGTATAAAATCAATCCGAACGCGTTTTCTCGGTTTTTCATATGTCACTTGTGTTGTTCTCTAAATTTAATGTCAATTTGAAACTAATATCAGACACTTTTAGTCATACTGGTCACACCGTGCGTCGGATTGAGGTGTGGTTGATTCTTAAACATCTAAAATGACTCAAGGATCATTTTCCTAAAGTATCAAAACAATCCGAATGTGTTTTCTTGGTATTCCATATGTCAGTAGTTTTGTTTTCTAAAGTTAATGTCAATTTCAAACTGATATCAGACAATTTTGGCCATACTGGTCACATCGTGTGTCAGATTGAGGTGTGGTCTATTCATACACATTACAAATGACTCATGGATCATTGTACTAAAGTTTCAAAACAATCTGAATGCATTTTCTCAGTTTTCCATATGTTAGTAGTGTTGTTTTCAAATGTTTGTGTCAATTTGAAACTGATATCAGAAACTTTTATCCATACCGATCACACCATGTGTCAGATTGAGGTGCGGTTGATTCTTACATGTCAAAAATGACTCTTGGATCATTTTCCTAAAGTATCAAAACAATATGAATTCATTTGCGCTATTTTCCTTATGTCACATGTGTTGTTTTCTAAATTTTATGTCAATTTGAAACTGATATCAAATACTTTTTGCCATACCGGTCACACTGTGCATCATATTGAGGTGCGGTTGATTTTTACATGTCACAAATGACTCATGGATCTTTTTCCTAAAGTATCAAAACAATCCAAATGTGTTTGATCAGATTTCCGTATGTTAGGTGTGTTGTTTTCTAAAGTTAATTTCAATATGAAACTGATATCAGACACTTTTAGCCATACCGGTCACACCGTGCATCAGATTGAGGTCTGGTCAATTCATACATGTCAAAAATGGCTCATGGATCATTTTCCTAAATTATAAAAACAATCTGAACTTGTTTTTTTAGTTTTCTGTATGTCACTTGTGTTGTTTTCTAAAGTTAATGTCAATTTCAAACTAATATCAGAAACTTTTAGCCATACTGGTCACACCGTGCGTCGGATTGAGGTGTGATCAATTCATACGCCTCAAAAATGACTCATGGATCGTTTTCCAAAACTATCAAAACAATAAGAACATGTTTTCTCAGTTTTATGTATGTCACTTGTGTTGTTTTCTAAAGTTAATGTCAATTTCAAACTGATATCAGACACCTTTAGGCATATCGGTCACACCATGTGTCAGATTGAGGTGTGGTCAATTATTAAACCTTAAAAATGACTCATGGATTGTTTTCCTAAAGTATCAAAACAATCCAAATGTGTTTTCATGGATTTTCGTATGTCACTTGTATTGTTTTCTAAAGGTAATATCAATTTCAAACGGATATCATACACTTTTAGCCATACCAGTCACACTGTGCATTGGATTGAGGTGAGGGTGATTCGTACACGTCAAAAATGACTCATGGATAGTGTTACTAAAGTATAAAAACAATCAGAATGTGTTTGCTCGGTATTCCTCATGTCAGTAGTGTTGTTTTATAAAGTTAATGTTAATTTTAAACTGATATCAAAAAAATTTATCCATACTGATCACACCATGCATCGGATTGAGGGGTGGTCAATTTTTACACGTCACAAATGACTCATGGATTGTTTTTATAAAGTATCAAAATAATCCGAATGCATTTTATTAGTTTGTCATATGTTAGTAGTGTTGTTTTCTAAAGTTAATGCCAATTTCAAATTGATATCAGACACTTTTAGCCATACCGGTCACACCGTACGTCATATTGAGGTGTGGTTGATTCTTACACGTCCAAAATGACTCATGGATCATTGTCCTAAAGTGTCAAAACAATCTGAATGCATTTTCTTGGTATTCCGTATGTCAGTAGTATTGTTTTCTAAATAGGGTGTTTTTGATCCACCAAGAGATAGAGTGACAGTTCTGTTGAATGTTTGTGATTTTGTGATCATCCAGAGATTATGTGTCCATGGAGGTGAGGTTTCTAGTTCTGTTTATGAGAGTATCGGGTTTGGTATGAGATTTATATAGCCTAGTTAGGTTTTCTAAGGCTATTTGAGTAGGTATTAGAGTCTTAGGCCTAAAGAAGATGGATAATGTAGTTTTACATATCTCGTATGATGGGGAACACCCTATTAAGGATATATAAGAGTCATGGTGTGTGTGATGAGAAGGATATTCCATATAGGGATTGGTGAAGTGTGACATAGAGGATTTCCTCTTTATAATTGAATTAAGATTCTCGTGAGTGGACTGAATGACTATATACATCGGTCAACTTCCACACTATCGACCAGTGTAGTCCAATGTGTAATGCTTTTCTAGAAAGAAAAATCATATATAAAACCATTCTTCATAACCTAAGGATATAAAACATAATAAAGGGTGATCGATATCAATGATCGTATATGGATAACATTAGTAGGAATTCACCTTCATCCTATTTGTGTACAATCTTCCATCAGGTATGTTGCCCATTCATTTCTAAGCACATCTATATCATCTTCTGAATATGATTTTTTGTGACAGTCATGGTAGTACTGAAAAAATATCAATACACAAAATATTAATAAATATTTTAAATTAAATTGTAATTATTTTCAAAAATACCTCCCCAGGGATTCTAGTTTGTTGATGAAATACGATCTCTTTCATCAATTTACAAACATAATAACCACATTCCTTTCTGTTTGTTTGTTTTCGACATTGCAGAAACATCGACAACAATAAGTAATTTGTTTTGATATGTGTTTGGATAGTGCAATGTTATTATATATACCCAGATACTTTTCCAGTTGTAGATCTTGTAGGCTTGCTCATGCTTATGCCCTGGATTCATTCCATGCATTAGAGGATATTGATGCACCACCCTATCATAATAGAATCCTCATTAAAAGATAACATAAATTATATAACTAGATGTCTAGTTTTAAAATGTTGGATCTAGTGTATTACAAATTAACAAATGCAATCATGCGTGGTCGGTTTGTTAGATATCCATGCATTGAATCCAGAAATTAAATCTTTGGAGTATCCAAATTGACTGTAATCAGCATCCAATGCTCCCTAAAAATAAAAAAAGGAATTAGTAAAGAAATAAATGAAAATATAGTTGATATGATTAAATTGTAGAGTTTTACCCCTACATTTTTGGTATTAAAAAGAGTCTATCATCCGTAATTTTGTTTTAAAATGATTTGAGCAGGGATGAAATTATTGCAGCCTCTTTATCAGAATCTATTTCATCTTTTGAAGAGGTGGTGCGAGGACTAACGAGTCTAAATTTTTGTTCATGGGGAAATCCCATCAATTGTTTTTTCATATATATACCTACAAAAAATATAAAATGTATTTAGTCATAATTATTAGACTATATCAGCTTTTGTAAAATCAAATCATGAAAACATACCTCATGTATACATTTACAACTAAGGCACCTAGCTATTCATACTTGAGGATTTCATTTACATTTTCAGCACTAATAAAATATGATGTTTCCTCTCTGTACATATTTTTTTTCAAAATCAACTATGTGATCATTATTTTCTATCAACTTTGTGTCCACATGAGCCTGCAATTATATTATCTGTGGATATAGAATGGGTGGGGTGAAGTTGCTCTTAGTAGACCATTTCAATCTGTTGGTTGATCCTTGAGATAGTTTTGAGATGATATTTAGTTTCACCCCCTTCTCTTTGTTGTTCTATAATGACATTCATCAGTTCAGACCTTTTTTCATTAAATGTTAAAGGTCCAACTTGAAAAATAACTTGGAAATGGATACCTCCTTGTTGAAAAGTTTTTTTACAAGAACTGACGACCATGCGATGAATGTTCCAACAGCTTGTTAAACCGTATGAATGTCTTCATAATCATTTAGAATAGGTAGCTTGACACTCGTCTCATTATCTAGGTTAATTAACACTCTAAAATGATCTGTTGGAAGCTGTCTATTGTGTAGCATGTCATTCTGTATATTGAACACCATAGCCCTCGCTACAAGGCGATAGGTGGGAGTTGATAGATATAAATCACAGTCATTTTCACCCTGTAGAATATTAGTACCAGAAAGTTATCAGTTTCTATGTGAATTAAATTTCACAGAAACAATTATTAAAACATTGATTACCTCATTTAAGTAAGTTTTTTTAGGGGAATGGCTTGCCTCCAAGCTAGTGTGGGGGGGATCGTTATGCATGGGTTGTTGTTGAGTTGTTTCTTCTCTTTGCCTCTCCCCCATAAATGTTTCTATCATCTCTCTATGGTATTGTATTTCTTCTTGAAAAATTTCTAATTTCCCTTACAGGTTTTCCATTTTATCATTTTCATCCTTCAATTATTTTTGTTTTTGAAAATATGTTCAGGGTGTCTCCCTAAAACCCGCACCTCCAATGCGGCCATACTGGTCTGGCCGCTTCAAGGCTGCTAAAAGTATGTCTGCATCTGGTGCGGGTGTTGTTGATTCCTGTGACTATGTTAGATATAAAATATAGAAAAATAAGTAGTCATTGTAATGTAATAGCTATTTAAAACAAATAAAATTTATATTATGTCAAACACACAGATCTTTCCCACACATTTTTTGTGTTTTCATCTATCAGTACCCCCTCTTTATTTACACAAGCCTCCTTCCATATCACATGGCATGGGATGGATTTGGCTTTCAAATTTGATTAATCAATCTACATATAAATAGAGAAACATGGTTATGGTATTGTTTTATGTCACATATAAGTAGTAAGGTAGATTTTAAAGATGTACCAATTTTTTCTCAAGTGAAGCGTACCCCATCCTTGCTTTACGGTAAGGGTACGCTGGTTATGCTGCACGTTTATTATTTTCAGCACTCATTTGATGTTTCATAAATAAAAAACTATCAATCAAAGTGATGAATACAGGCAATGTCAAACAACTTATTACCCCACACAATGTACCTGAAAATTCTTCTCCCCACGACGGTTAATAAACGCGTCCCACGCTCCTTGGGATATCAAGTGTGCATAAAGAGGAGGTGGGTGCGGCTTGATTTTCCTTTCAGCATCTTTAAGATGATATTTCGTTAAAATTGTGCGGAATACTCTATGAATCCTTCTTAAAACTCTTAATACATATTCCTTGTGTGAGGCATCTACTATAAATGAACTATGCAATTGATGATGAAGATTAATTCAGTGTTTTGATATTTTATTCTAATAAAATAAAAAAATTATATCATAGTGTTACCATAATCTCTTCCCACATTAGTGTCTTAAGATCAGTGACAACATGGTGCCATGACTATACATCAATCGGCACGCGTTGCCGAGTGAAGATTCCAATGTTTCTCCTAAAGATGGCTTTTTTGGGGTTAACATGTTGGCCTCTCTTATTCCATCCCACCTCAAATTTGATGCCTTTTTCTTTTTCATTAAGGATTTTGGCTAACATTGTCAAACTACGATGCTCTTGTTTTTTTTGCACTTTCAGGGTTTCATTTCTTACCATTTTCTCAGAAGTTTTTATCAATATCTTTATCCAAAGCACTAGAATCAACACTGGGACTAGAAGAAACAGGTTGAGAAACTTGTTGTTGCTCTACACTTGGACCAGCAACAACAGGTTGAGAAACTTAATGTTTCTCTGCACTGGTACCACTAGTAGCTGGTTGATAAACCTGTTTTTACTCTACACTGGGACCACTAGTAGGTGTTTGAGATTCCTTTTGTGCCTCGGGATTGGGTGCATCAGTAGGTGCAGAAGTCATTATCTGCAGAAGTGGTTTAATATTTAATTTAGATTACATAAAAGTAGCAGTGGACAGATAATAACATAACGTAATACAATTTATAGTACAATAAACAAATAACCTGATTATTTTACTCTCTTTTCTTTCTTTAAAGGATGAAGAGATTTGAATACTCTATAGACTATGTAAATCCTTTCATTGTGGTCTTCTCTGACATACCAAACACCATCTACATTAGGACCGCTACGAAATGATTGTAAAGTCCCTATAAAAGTGTCATCCTCCGTTGAACTTTCATCTGACCCTTCAGTTTTTTTGGTCGATAATAGAAAAATTGACCAAATTCGGTTTGCAGGGTCTGTAACATAAAATACTTGTAATATATATGATTCCATTATAAATGGTTTGTCTTTCTCCCCTTCCTTACTAAAATCAACATTCATGAATCCTAATTCATCTATTTTAACAACACTCCTGTTATCAACCTACTTTCATTGAAAAATAAGCACTTTGAATTTCGTATAATCCAACTCCCATATTCGTTTGATGATGCCAAAGTATGAAATATTCGCATAAATTGGATTTTTGTCCTTAGAACCGGAAACATGCATCGCCTCAGCCACAAGTGTAACCCCACTATTCTGCATGGTACTATCTTCATCATGTTCATTAGTATAGAATGTATAATGATTAACTGCACAGGCATTGTAAGATAATACACACACACTTGCTCCTCCGGCTAGCCATCGAAGTCGTTCTAAAATTGAGTCTAGATTTTCATCTAACTGCTTCAAAATATGGTCCTAAAACCATCCTATAAACTGTCGATTATGTGTATCTGATATCCATTTCTCAGCCCTAGATGGATTCAAATGCCTAAGAATTTCTTTGTGGGTTTGAACATATGGGTCAACATTGAAACTGTTTTGAAAAACGTAAAGGTGAGCCTGCTCCTAATCTGTAATATTGATTGTGACAACCTATCTTCCAGAAATTCCTTCACCCTTAAGTAGCTCAGTGTGATGAGATTTCGGTAGGATAATGTTTTCCACACAAGATAGGTATTCAGTAAAAAATTCAACGGCTTTCTCAACAATATATTGCTCCACAATACAACCCTCTGGTCAACATCTATTTTTGACATACCCTTTCAAAATCTTCATATACCGTTCAATGGGGTACATCCATCTATAATGTAAAGGACCACATAGTCGAATCTCTCTCACCAAATGAACCATTAAATGAACCATAATATCGAAAAATGTCAGTGGGAAGAACATTTCAAATTCACATAATATGACGGTAATTTCTCTTTCCATAGTTGGAAATTTCTCCGGGTCTATAACATTGCTGCATATAGATTTTAAGAAGAAACAAAGCTTAGTTAATGTATGGAAGACATTCTTGGGAAAAATGCAATGTAAAGCTATAGGAATTAGATCTTGCATCAAAACATGGTCATCATGTGATTTCAGACCCTTTAATTTTAAATCGCTCATTGACGTGATGTTCTTGATATTTGATTAATACCCCTCTGGATCCTTTACGTCATTCGTGAATTTGAAAAACTGATATCTCTCCTACTTGGAAAGAGTGTAAGTAGAAGGAGGAAGAAATGTTCACTTTTCACCCTTTACTAGTGCCAACTCTGCTCATATTCCCATCTCAACCATGTCCAATCTAGACTTAATTCCATCCTTCATTTTTCCAGGTGCATTTAGAAACGTGCTGATAACACTATCACATACATTTTTTCCAATATGCATAACATCAAGAAAATGTCTGACATACAGACAATTCCAGTATGGTAATCCAAAAAAATAGATCTCTTTTTCCAACCAGTTTTCATATGGTTTTTTGAAAACAGTTTACCAAAAGTAGTGTCTAATTCTTTTACCTTCTAAAACAATTGATCACCTATTAGTGGAGATGGTGTTGTATGTACTTCTGAACTTCCATCGAATGATGTCGTCCAAGATCAGTAATTATGTCGTCGGGGTAGAAATTTGTGATGTCCTAAAAACACATTTTTTATGAATGTTTCAACCTAATTGACTGTGTACCATGTTCGCAAACGGAACACCCTTGAGTTCCTTTAATGCTATATCCTGAAAAATTTCCATAAGCAGGAAAGTCATTTATCGTCCCGTACAACATGGCTTTTAAAGTGAAATATTCTTTTTTTAAGCATCATACAACGTAACACCTGAATCCCACAATATTTTCAAATCCTCGATCAAAGGATCCAAATAAACATCAATATCATTACACTGTTGTTTTGGTCTAGATATAAGCATAGATAACATGATATATTTTCGTTTCATGCATCACCATGGTGGTAAGTTATAATTTACCAACATAACTGACCATGTACTATGACAGCTACTTTGAAAACTAAAAGGATTCACACCATCTGTAGATAACACCAGACGAAGGTTTTTCGGCTCGTTTCCAAATTCAGGATACTCATGATCAATTCTCTTCCACTGAGGAGAGTCTACCGGGTGACGTAGTTCCCCATCTTTAATTCTTCTATCTGCATGCCATGTCAATTTTCTTACAGTCTCCTCACTTCCATATAGGCACCTAAACCTTGGAATGACTGGAAAGTACCATAAAACTTTCTTAGTACTAGAATCATCTTTCTTGTATCGAGAAGCACCACACTTTGGGAATTATTTAAGTGATTTTTTGTCTTGAGAAACAATATACAGTCATTTGGGCAGGCGTGTATTCTTTCAAAGATCATACCCATCGATCGTAGCATTTGTTTGGCATCGTATGTTCATCTTGGGAGCCCATTATCTTTTAGGATCATGTCATTCAGGAGAGAAAGTAGTTCCGTAAAACTGGTGTCACTCCACCTGTTTCCTGCTTTCAAATTATATAGATTCAGTATAGCTAACAATGGTGTATATTTAATGCAACCAGCATACAATGGCGTTTTTGCACAAATCTTTAACTTCTCAAACAATTTTGGGAAATCAAAAAGTTCATCATCAACTGTCCTTATCATTCCTCAATACGATCTTCACCATCATTCACATCTGTAATCACACCCTCCATACGATCGTCTTCACTGTTCACACTTGTAATCATATCAGATCTTCAATAAAATGTCGTGTTATCCAAGACACTACCTACATTAGTTTTTTTCCTCATGTTTATTCCAACATGTATAACTTCTATCTATTCTGTGACAGATTTGGTGTTCTTCCAACTCCTCTAGTCTAATTTGTCTTGAATAACAACAGTGTAAACATGGACAAAGTATTTGATAAGGGTCAGATGCATGATCTCTTGCAAACTTGATAAACTCTTTCACACCATCTTCATACTATTTTTTCAACCTATTGGCATTCATCCATTATTTATTCATATTCATCGTATTTATGGGTTCGATCTCGAACTTTCCTAATATTATGTTTTAATTAATCAAGTAGCATTGTTTGGGTTTTATAAAAAAAAATCATGCTACAAATGCCTCTACAATGAAATAGGGGAACCTACCCAAAAACTTGTGAAAGTACTTGAACTCTATCTATATATGGGGGACAGTGCCCTGTCTTTTGTATATATCCATGGAGTACCTAAAACCTATACATGGAGGACTCTTCATAGAAACATGGGGGAGTACCATACTCCATATTTTCTCCAAACAACTCACTTGTCACTTGTCAACTCTCAAACAGAGTGAAGATAATTAAAAAATCCAAACCACATCGTGTGCAATTTCCAATGAATGAGGGAATCATAATATTGTGATCTACATGAGAAGATATTTATAATGGGCTACTCATACATGAAATATTATCTTCTAAGAGAAAAATAAATAATAATAATGAAATTAACATAGTACACAATTTGTTAAATGGATACACAATGTGTAGGGTTCTCAATCAAGGTTGGTTGTATACTACCATTTCTAAACTCATATGAAATCCATGTACATGGTGGGTCCAGTAGGGTGCACATCATCTATGGATAAGATACCTGATTTAATCTGACATATATCAAATTAATTCCAAGTTAGTCTTACAAAGACTGCATGATACTTTTGAAAATACATGACATATAGAACAACTTGAGCTAAAGGTGTGTACTTTAGATTCAAAATGAGTCACTTCACCATTATGCATCACATATTTTTGGAATACACAGTGTGTAGTCCTTACATGACCACTAGGGGTGTATATTCTATACACATAAAGTTTCTATGGTATCTATACATGGTGTGAGTGAAGTAAAACACATATCATATGGTTATACCATTATTTCATGGCATGTACATGGTTTCATGCTGAAGTATATGTCTAGGAGATACATTGTGTGTGACCTACGTTCACATGACATGTAACATTTAAAATAAAACTTATTCCATGTTTGAGTTAGAAGATGAGTCATGTGGTGTAAATTTTGGAGATAACTTTTGTCTGGCATTAAAATCTATATGAAATCCATGTATGGTGAAGCTTGTCCCATTTAACAAGACTCCATACCATGTATTTTAAAAATATATAGAATCTGAAAAACATCATCTTCACACCATAAAGTGCCTTATAGAGTCCTATATAAGTAGTTTTTTAGGATTTCGTGGAATTTCACTAGTAACAAAGTGGTGGTACCATTGAAATGGGTAAATTTTGGATTGATATTAAATGGTGGAAGAACTATAACATTGAAAAATGGCATATCAATCATGCAAAAAACCGCAACAACATACAAAAACAGAATCGTGCTCACAATCACAACACCATACAAACAAAATAATCACAATTTTAGATTTTAAAAAGCATCCCTTATTCAATTTTGTTTGTTAATTCTAGGGTTATCACAGAAGTTTTATCATCCTGGGGCGTTTATTCATAATTCAAGTATACGTAAATTACCAATTTTTATATTCAAATGTTCAACAATAACTAACCCACATGCAATTCATTTAGTGTGCAAACAAGGACCACCAACAACCATGATTTTCATCAAGGCATTCAGCCCGTACATTTTACATTATAACCATCAATATCAAACCATAATAACATGAAAACAAGAGGAAACCAATGAGTAACTGGAGGAAACTCACCGCGAAGGTGTCGTTAAGCACATGGTAGAGGTGCGTTCGTGGTAGAGGAGAGGCGCATAATAGATGAGATTTCCAACTTAAAAGAAAACATAAAATAGGGGAAACTCATGAGAATAAAATAATCTGAAACCGACTACACCATTTACCACATCCCAAAAACCCCAAGAACCCACTAAAACTGAAATCAACCCACACCATGGTTAAAAACACCTTAAGATAACAAGAAATTATATAACCCACCTTCGATAGAACGAGTTCAACAAACTTTTTAAAATAAAAAAGATGAACATACAATGGGTAAGACCTGACCAATAGGTCCTCCTTACTTGGTATAATCCCCATGTTTATTCTAGATAGCATATCCCAAATGATTAGGCCCTGATCAATCCTCTGTTATCACACCTTTCACGACACATACATCCTAATCGCATGACTTTAAACTTCATGGTACAATCTTTTCAACACAACACGTTTTATCTAGTGAGTAGGATCACATCCCGATTCAAACTCAATGAGCCTACCAGTACATCTTGACAAAAATTTGGGGGATCACACATATTTTCAATGGGACACCCATAGTACTCTTTTCCAATCTTAACATCACACCATGACAAAACTCACCACAAGATCACAAGTTACCCAACATTATTCCAAAACCAAAGGAATATACCCATGCTTCATTACCCTAAACCCATCCATCTAGGTTCAATAGTGTTGGTCACATTAAAGCCATGCTATAAATCACCAGGGTTAGGAATCCAAAGGATCATGTCCCTAAACCCAGTCATAACACCAAAACTCAAGAGTAGAGAGTGCTTCCCTTATAGAAATCCAAGTCATAACCATTCCTTCGCTATCAAATTGATAACACCTAATATGAATCAATCCCTCATGTCAGAGAATCTACCCTGGATTTATGTATCTAAGGTATTCATAACACCAAGATAACCCCACTCATTAGTCTCCCACAACCAACAAAACTCACTAACTCGCTACCACCCCGAGTCACATGCTAACGACCACTGGGATCTCTCACAAACCCCTTACATAATTTCTTACACAATCCATAGCCCATGTTTTCCACTCTTATCCCCACCTCAAAACACACATCATCTAGTGAACCAAACCAACCACTTAATATAGGTTCTCGCACACCCGCTATCTGAAACAACCTTCAAAAGAAGGGTCTCACCACCTGGGCTCTCACTCTTTCCCCAACTACTCTTACATAGGTTCAAATAACTTATAAAAAAACTTTAAGTCATCATAATCATTCAAGGGTCATCATTTCTCATTTATATTAACCCAAGAGAAGGAAAAATAATCCTACACTGACCAGCGGCGGAGGAGGCCACAGCGGTGGAGGAAGTGGCGGTGGAGGCAGCGACGGTTGTGGAGATGGAGGAAAACCCAGTGGTGGCGGAGGCAGTGACGGTCGCGGTGGAGGAGCAAAACCCAACGGTGGCGGAGGCAGCGGTGGAGGAGAAAAACCCAACAGCGGCGGCGGAGGAGGAGGACGAGGAGGAGGAGGATGAGAAGGAGGATGAGGAGGACGAGGACACGTAAGAGGAGGAGAATGAGGAGGAGAGTTCGTGGTGGAAGAGGGTCCTGGTTCAGCTTTCATGAAAGCTTTATCGCATGTGAGAGAGGAGGGCCTGTTAGGGTTATTAAATAGAAACTGCTAGAACCTTTATCAGTGCTCATTGAAAGCACTGATAAAGGTATGTTTTATTAGGACTTTTATTTTAGCGCTAATAAATATTATAATTTTATATAAATTAAGAATAAAAACATTTATCAGCGCTAAAATAAGCACTGATAAATGTCACCTTTTATCAGCGCTAAAAAAGGCACTGATAAAGGGTATACCTTTATCATCGCTTATTTTAGCACTGATAAAGGTTAGATTTATCAGCACTTTTAACTAGCACTGATAAAGTTATACCCCTTTATCAGCGCTTTCTATTTAGTACTGATAAAGGGAAGCTCTTCCCTTGACCTGTTTTGTGGTAGGGGAAGCAACCGAGAACTTGATCCAGATGAATCCTGAAGATGGCTCCACAACCTACTGGGCTGAGGTTGCCTTTAGAGGCACCATATACGTTGATCTTGATCCATCCTTTAGGGAGGGCGGGGATTCCAAAAAACTTCAAGCATTAATTTAGGGTGAGGATATTTACCTACAATCCCAAGATGTCGTAGGATCACCAAATCTGTGACCGAGTTGTTACACTGAACTTTCTGTATTGTTGCCGCCTCTCGGGTAGCGATAAGAATTCTCATTTTTCCTGCATTTAGATTGAAATAACTATTTAGAAAGGTATATTCATTCCTACCATACCAGATCACATGCAGAAGCTCTGTAATTTCAACCACAAAGAGGTTCTTGGTTTGTTGATAGTAAGATTTCTCGACACATTTTTGAACTTGAGAGATTAAAGAACTACATAACAACCAGTTTCATTCAAACATGTCAAAGATATAATGCCAAAGAGTAGTATCCATATCACAAGAAAGGAAAATATGGTTAAGATCTTCACGATGTTGGTTACACGTACGACATTTAGAGTAAAGGTTGATTCCAATAGTTTGTAAACATGAGTCAGTTAGAATTCT
Organism: Viscum album; assembly: GCA_963277665.1. NCBI lineage: Eukaryota > Viridiplantae > Streptophyta > Magnoliopsida > Santalales > Viscaceae > Viscum > Viscum album. Next base: position 56,067,007 of record OY728145.1, on the reverse strand, counting down.
ACTATGATCAATACGCCAAAAAAATTTAAATATTGAAGGTTTAATCCATGATTTATTGAATTTGTTAAGACAGATAAAGTTTTTCATATCATTGGTGTATAAATTATTATAAAAGCTCATCGAGTCAAGAATCCTATTATGGGAAGGCTCCCAGATCATAAAATCTTTATTAACAGAGAAATGGTAATTATCAATAATAGTTTTAATATCTTCAGGAAAGGTAGTACTTTGCATGTTCCTGATGTTCTTAATGGTGTCACCAGTATGAACAGGGAGATGTGAGGAAGAAAGTAAGGAAATCAAGGGCTTTCTAGTCCAATTATCTAGCCAAAAATTTAAATTCGAGTCTCTGTTGTCCATTCTTCTAGAATTGGACATAATGGAGTTGAATATACATTTAATGGATGGCCATATGGAAGATGTGAGATAAGTATGTGTGTTAAATTGGAGTTTTCCAATGAAACAAGCCCAGAGGAAGTCCGTGGGAGGCGATTTATTACAAATGAGATTCCACTTGAGCTGTGCCTGAAGGGCCAAGTTAATGTTTGTGAGGTTTTTTATTCCAATACCACCCTTTTCGGTAGGTTTATAGAATGTGGACCAAGGTATGGTAACTAATTTCCTTTCCAGGGTGCTTCCCATACAAACAATGTTTTTAATGGAAGTGTTTATGTGCTTTAAGAGACTATCCAGCCATTTATAGATCATCATTGAGTAGACTAGTTTAGAAAAAAATGTGGATTTAACAAAGGAAATTCTCCCTGCTATTGAGAGAATTTTGCCTTTCCATGAGGAGAGGTGTCGAAGAGTTTGATAAACAATGGTAGATAAATGAATCGCTTTGGGTGTACCCCAAAAAATAGGAACCCCAAGATAGTTTATGGGTTGAAATCCCTCCTTAATACCAAGCATATTTGTAATGTTACTTTTCCGACCAGGGGGATAGTTTTTTCCAAATAAAATAAAGGATATAATGTAGTTGATATATTGACCAGAGACTTCTTCATAGTGAGATATGATGGTTTTAAGGTTGCTTAGGTTTTTTCCCCTTTTAGGAAAAGGATTATGTCATCATTATATAGCAAATGGGAGGGGGCATCCAGGCTTCTAGAAGTGGGGGAAGGATTAATATTACCATTTTCAATAGCTTGGGAGATGAGTCTACTAAGGTAGTATTCAGTGATAGAGAAAAGGATCGTCGAGAGGGGGTCTCCTTGCCTAACCCCTTTAGAATAGTTGAAGTAACCTCTAGGAGAACCATTTAGCAGAATATAGATACGAGTAGAGTTAAAAAGAGTTCTAATTCAATTGATAAAGGTCTCATTGAAACCAAAATTTCAAATCACTTTAAAGATAAAGTTATAGTCGATTGTATCAAAGGCCTTCAGTATATCGAGTTTAATGGCCACATTCCTACCTCTGGTTTTCCTGTTCACCAGGTTCGTGGATTCATAGGCTAAATAGATAAAATCTTGTATAGATCTACCTTTAATGAAACCAAATTGATTCCATGAAATAATTCTAGTGATGATATCAATGATACAGTTAGAAATCAATCTGGTGATAATTTTAAACAGTGAATTAATAAGGGCGATGGGTCTGAAATGATTGATTTCGTCAGCATTTTCAGATTTAGGAATGAGGACAAGGAATTGAGAGTTCAGTCCATGAGGAAGAATTTATTTAGAGAAGAATGTTTTAACCATTCAGTAGACATCATCCTGAATGATGTCCCAATGTTGCTGGTAAAGCCCATTATTAAAGCCATCCGGACCTAGCGCACCATTTGTGTTAAGAAAAAAGACAACATCTTTGATCTCATGATCTAGTGGGACATTATTAAGTAAGAGATTATCCTCATATGTGACCATTATAGGAATAACTTCAGTCTGAATATCTTTATCAATATTAGAGCCATTGAAGATATTTTGAAATTGAGTGATGACGTGATTGGTAATGCTTTCATTAGTTTCAAAAAATTTCCTCCCATCCCTAATATAGGAGAGAGGTTTACAAGTTTTTTTTAGATTTTTGAATAACATTTTAGTACTTTGTGTTTCTATCCCCATCATTTAACCATTTAGTTTTAAATATTTTCTTCGTTAGGTTATATTTAAAGTTAAGGAGAGTAATCAGTTTGGAAGAAATATTAATTTCATGTTGGGGGTTTTGGGAATAATAAGATGAGGTGTTATGATTTTGAAGTTTATTAAGATCTTTTTCAAGAGTGAAAATATTTTTATCTATTTCCTCTGATTTTGATTTACACTAATTTTTTAGGATTTGTTTTAGCATTTTTAGTTCATAGGACAGGAAAAATAATCATTATTAGTATTCATGTTAGTCCATGATTTTTTAATAATGTTTTCACAGTCTATGTTAGAAGACCAGGAAATGTTATATCTACAAGGATATCTAGGTTTTATACAGTTGAAGGAAAAACTAACCAGAATTGGGTGGGGATCAGAAGACACCTCGTTAAGTGTGATACTGGAAATGTTGTCCCATTTATCAAGAGAAAGATCGTTAGTGAAGGCTCTGTCCAGTTTGTTGGCCACGATTTTGTTATAATGATGTATGTACGAAGTAAAATTATCACCGCTTAGATTAATATCTACAAGGTTATTATGTTCAATGCATTCTTTGAATTATCTATTAGATATTGAAGCATGCGGCGGGCCTAGTTTTTCACTAGCATCTAGAATGGCATTGATGTCAGAAACAATAAACCAGGGTTTTTGAATCAAGATACTAAGCTGGGTGATTTTATTCCAAAGAGACCTTCTATCCTGATACCTATTATAATCATAGAAAAAAGTAGTGAAAACATGTGTTTGTTCAAACATGTAATCACAAGTAAAATCTTGATTTGAATTTCTAAAAATATAGACATTTTGAAGGGAGGAGTGAGCAAAAATCCATAAGGATTCAGTTGCGATGTTATTAGTTCAAGCCCCTACTAAAGAGTAACCAGGGGGATAAGCATGCTGAAATCTAGAAGAAAAATTAATTTTGGGCTCAGAGATAACAATCAGATTCGGTGTGTGAGTAAAAATAACTCTTTTCAAAACATTGGTTGTGTTTGTGTTTGCTATCCCATGGCAGTTCCAGAAAAGAACATTCATTTATACGTATTTTTTGTGGGGGTTTCCCCATTTTTTTAGAGACCATGACCTTGGATCTTGTTGAAACTCCCATGTTGTTGTTCTCATGTTTATTACCATGTTCTACCTATGTTGGCAGGGGGGATCCAAATATTTGTTAGTAGAAACCAAAACAATTTTTTTCCTAGTCTCACCTTGATTTTTAGCATCTAATTCAAGAGGAATGCATGTATCTGTAGCCTGTGCAGTTGTTTTGTACTCAGCCTCTTGTAGTGTGGCTTCCTCATCAAGATGTGGGGATCTATCCATCCCAGTTTGTTCATCTTTGTCCTGAGACATGATGGGGGAGGATAGTAGTTCCATTTTGGATCCCTACATCACTATGTCAGAACTGCAGTCTTGCTTAGTTGGTGTTGATATACCGGTTTCAGTAGTGTTTTGAGAGCCCAGTGTAACATGGTGAATTAGGTTCAACAGGGGGGGTCTGTTCAGTGATGTTCAGGTATGTTTCCTTCAGAGGTGCTCCTAAAATAAGGGTAGTATCCTCTGAAGGGGATTCATATTTTCCAGGGTTTTCTTGGGGATGTGAAACAATTTCAAATATATTAGCCCCAAGGTCATTGCGAAGGATCTGTTCAATGTTTTCAGAATCTTTTTCATCAACCATATTAGCCCAAGATTCCCATTTTTAGGAATTAGTTGCTCAAATGGGTTGTTTTTTAACAACCCGTTTCTCCTTTTTCCTTTTGGGAGATTCAGGTTTTTCTAGAACATTTTCATTTACCCTATTATTTCTCTTAACCTCTGTCCATTCATTGTGGTTCTGCAGAGGGGGAGGTTTTTGCACAAACCTACAGTTATAGACACTTTTACCAACTAGTTTACCGAATTCACAGTAGGGTGGAAGCCTCTCATACACTACCTTACCTTCAATTTTATAATCAGTAGCATTGAAAGTGATTGAGGAGGGTAGTTTGTTCTCAATATTGACCTCTATGAGAAATATGGCATAGATTCCAAGGTCTCCATTTAATGTTCTTTAGTCCACTTTTAGTGGGGTGCCAATACAGGATGCTAGGTCATTGAGAACATGCGGGTGCCTCTCATACACTACCGCATCTGGGTCTTCTTCTACAAAGAAGCCTCCATCTTCCAATCTTTTGATCCTAGTTTTCTTCGGGGTATGTGTCTTGATGGAGTCTATACCCGTTAGGGATTCGAGAGAAGAAAATTATTTCTCTCGTCGGCTAATCACGCTTTGTGGTTCTTCTTTGAAAGAAATCCCCGCTTCCTTCTCATTTAGATCCGAGATGAGATCGATGGAAGACATATTTCATGAAATGGAACAAATTAGTAGGTTCTGTTAAGTCTATGGTAATTAGGGTTTTCATTCAATGCTTTCAACCGTCACGAGTCGAGATCCATCTGATTCGTCATGTCTAGGAAGACTTGAAAGTCTATTCCCCCGGGTCATGAGGAGGATGTTGTTACTATTAGGAGTAAACTTTATATTGAATCAATATCAAAAGAATCAAGGAAGAAAATAACATTTTGAAGGTTCTCAGATGATTTGCTAATGGAGAGACAAAAAAATGGATCTAATGGGGCGGAAAATATTTTGGATGATCAGTGACCCACTTACATGGGATATAGTGGAGTCGTTTGTGAGGCTGAATAGTCAAAGGCTGCAAATAAAGGTGACCAAAATAAATTCAATATGAACGTGGGTCATGTTGAAAAGTCACCTAAGGTTATAAACAAGAAACCCCATATTCAATCTAAAAGAAGAAAATAAGACTATCCTTGAGCCTCCAAGAATAAGAGGCATTCGAATTATTATCCCAAAGAAGAAGCAATGAAGAAAAATATAAGTGACAAGACATTTCCTCTCATTAAGTGTCAGTTATTTGCATATATAGTCCATACCATGTCTTATTATGAAGGGGTAAGAATCTATTTGAATAGAGAAGATATGGGAGTTTAACAAGGAGAAAAAAATTCATATCTTAATTCTTTTAGAAGAAACAATTTCTATGGATATTGTTTTCATTGTTCTAACATTGGTTATAAGTCCATTGATTGTTGGAAGAGGAGGGACATGGACACATCATACTGGAATCTGAGACAAGTTAATGCTCATCAATAAGATAGTGTTGCTCTTACAAATAGTTTATCTCCTCTAGAGGAATATTTTGACTATGAAGAACGCATGTACACAAAAGAGATAATTAAAAGGACGTCGGTGTTCTACACTCAAACCATTTTCTCGTGGAAAGAAAAGATGAAAATTGAGAAACCCAACCTTACAAAGGTATCCCTCATAGCTAAAAAAAGCAACAGAACCTGGATTCTGGATAGCAATTTCTCACCTCATATGATAGGTAATGTAGGACTTTTAATGGATCTCAAGAGGAGGTTTTATGGAACAGTACAGTTTGGTAATTATGGAGCAATGAAAATCAAAGGCAGTGGAAGCACCAAACTTTCTAATGGAGAGCTAAAGAAAAATGAAGTCCTTTATGTAGATGTCCTAAATCATAATCGCCTTAGTGTGAGTCAACACTATGACTCAGGACTTATATTTACTTTTAATTAGAAAGGTTTCACTATCAAGGGGATGATAGGAAATTCACTTATGAAGGGATGCCAAATAGAAAGAAACCTATATCACGTTGATAGTAAATAAAACATTGTAAACATGACTATTAATGAAGAAAATAACTTGTGGTATTATAGATTGGGGAAAATCAATCCGAAATACAAGGAAAGAATATAAAAAGTGAATATTCTCATATAAATTCCCAAACTAAAGCCTGAACATGAAAATTCTTATGATGCTTTCATTTTGTGAAATTTGTTCTGTAGCTCATATCATCCAAAGAAGAAAAGGGCATATCATCCTCTTGATCTCATTCATACAGATGTATGTGGAATGATAAAGGTTGTTGGAACTCAGGGAGAAAGGTACTCCATCCTTTTAATAGATGATTATAGTAGATTGGATTGTGTAATGGTTATACATAGGAAACTATGAGTTCTTAACTTCATGAAAACATATCGGTGAATCACCGAGAATGATACAGGATGAACAATCAAAGTGCTATGATCTGACAATAGAGGGGAATACATGTCCATTGAATCTGAAAATTACCAAGAGAAGCATGGGATACAACATGAGGTAGCTACTGGGAGAACTCCATATCAAAATGGAGTTATTGAGCATCAGAATCGATATGTGAACAACATGGAAATAACTATGCTTATTTAGAGTCATATTCCACAACATTTCTGGACATAGGTATTTAAAGATGTAGTGTATATTCAAAATCATATCGGGCTTTATATGGGTGAGACAAAGACAACATATGAATTTTGGCATAGAAGGAATCCCTTTTTGATGAACTTTCATGTTTTTTGAAGTAAATGATATATCAGAAACTAATAATGATATAAAGGTAAGTTTGGTGACAATGCAAATGAAGGAATTTTCCTTGGATGATCAATGAATAGGAAATCCTACAAGTGTCTCAACAAGCACTTAGGAAGGATTGTGGAAATCATAAATGAGAAGATCATTGAAGAGAAAACCAGAAATTCTTCAAGTATTCCATATGCTGATGTGATATAAAATGAGAAAGAAAGTGAAGGTGGATTAAATGAAAATATTGAAATAGAGGAAGGTGTAACAACACTCAAGCATCGCATCATGATGTTTACTCAGAAGAAGAATCTGGAGAGAAAACCTTGGCTGGAGAGAATGTGGTTGAATCTCAAAGGAGGAACTAAAGATCATAAAATTTTCAATCCAACATTATTGGGGATTGGACTGCACCCACAAAAACAACGAGAATGTGAAATAACACACAATCTTCATTTATGTCAGTTGTAAAACCATCCTCATATGAAGAATCTAGAAAGGATGAATCATGGGTGAAAGCCATGAATGAAGAGTTACATCAGATTGAAAAGAATCAGACATGGGATCTAGTCAATAGACTCAAAGGTCACAATGTGATTCGTACAAAGTGGATTTTCAAGAACAAGTTTGATGATCATGGATGTGTTATAAAAAACAAGGCATGACGGGTATATAAAGGATATACACAGATTGAAGGTGTCTATGTTGAAGAAACCATAGCTTCAGTGGATAGAGTGGAGTCAATCAGGATTTTTAATTCCATGGAAATCCATATTAAATATAAAGTATATAAAATGGATATCAAGATAGCATTCTTGAATGGTGTTCTCGAAGAAGAAGTCTACATCGAACAACCAGTGGGTTTTCCTCTTGGTACTCACGAAAAAAAGGTTTGTAAACTAGAGAAGGATCACTATGGTTTGAACAAGAAACACAAGAATGGTATTCTTAGCTGGATTCTTATCTCAAGAAGCTGGAATTCAAAATTGGAAGACAATATCACAATCTCTTTGTGAAGAATCCTCCAAAATATCAATTCATGGTTCTATTTTACATTGATGACATTTTATTTGGTGGCTACAGGAAGAAACCAGTGGATGAATTTTCCAATCACAAGAATTAAGAATTTAAAATCTCTGTGATTGGGGAGCTCATATATTTTTGGGGCTTTAGGTGACTCAAAAGAAGGATTACACTTTCATTTCTCAGGAAAAGTATGCAAGAGAGCTTCTGAATAGATTTAATATACATGGATCCAAACCAATCTCAACATTGATTGTGGTTGGAACCAAACATGGAAATTATGAGAGTGATACATCTTTAGATCCCACCATTTATAAGGGGATTATTGGAAGCTTACTATACCTAACAGAAACACATACTAATATTGTCTTTGAAACTAGCTTAGAAGACCGATTTTAGAATAATACAAAGGAATAACATATGAGTGCAGTAAAAAGAATCATGTGGTACATTCATGTTTCTCATAATTACGGTTTATACTTTTTTACAGAAAGGGATATTGAATTATCAATGTTTTTTGATGCCATCTCGGCTAGAGATGTAGTGGATAGAATGTCCACCAGTGGTGGAGCATTCTATATTGTGCAGAAATGTGTCGATTGGTTGAGAAAGAAACAAGAAAGTACTTCAATTAGTACTTCTGAAGCTGTGTATATCTTTGCTAAAAAGTCATGAACTCAACTACTATCGATGAAGAAACAACTGATAGATATTGGTGATGAGGTGAAACAACCAATGGTGATTTACTGAGAGAAAAAGAGCACAATTGATCTTATGAGGAATCCTATTCAGCATTCTCGTACAAATAATATTGAAATAAGATATCAATTTATCAAGGAAAAAGTTGAACAAGGCCTGATTAAAATAGATCATGTGGAAACTGATGAGAAAGTGGCTGATATACTGACTAAGCCACTGTCAGTGGCTGTGTTTGAGAAACATAGGTTGATCCTCAATGTTCATCCACCTCCCAGTGCATAAGGAGGTAACAAAATTCCCATATCACTAATTATGTTAACTATTTTTAATCTTCTTGTGGATGTGATGTAGGTTTATAGGGGAGATATTATCCATGTGTGTTTTTAGAAGATCAATGAAATATTACCAGACTTTAGGTTTATTGTCAATTGGGGAGAAATGAATAAATTCAGGATATGTAATGCTTCTGTGGCACAGAAAAAGAATAGAATAGGTGGTTTCATTAAGAATTCCAAAACATGGGATCCCAATTCATGATTCCCCTCTTGTTTTCTACACCGAGCAATGCCCACATAGTCATAGAGTGTTGGATGAGTTGATTATTGCGTTTTAGGATTTTCTTATGGCTGGTGTTCTATTGAATTTAACTGTTGATTACAACAAACCCAAAAGGGGGTACTTTTGGAACCATGACCATTCTATGCAAGAAATGGAGTTTGGTTTGTGTTTTTTTTTCAATCCTCAAAGGAAGTTCATAATGTTTTCTAGGAAAGGGATCATACGTTTGAGGATGAAGGCAGTATTAAAGGTGTCATAGTTTCCAAGTGTTTGACAAATTTTTGGGCCTGAAAATCAGAAATTAGAGAAATGTTTGTTTGGAAATGAATGTTTCGCACAAAATTGTTGGTGTTTTGAAAAATTGAACTCAAGGGATATTTTGGGATTATAATCTCAAAAAATGGAAATGGTAGGAGATGTGTGAAAAATATAAAGTTGTGCATGGAAAACAGTTCCGGTGTGAAAATCATTGCACACGGAATGAGAGGTTTTACACAGGACGGTGGGTTTTTTCCCATGGTGGTCAGCGATGCCTATAAGTAAGAGTTGACGCCCCTCATTCGGTACGGTTTCAGACTTATAAAAGATCTATGTTCTAGTGAACATAAAATTTACACAAAAAGTGTGTTGTGTGGAAAAGTTGATGTTGTGTGGAAAAGTTAAAGTTGCGCGAAAAAGTTAAAGTTGTGCACAAAAGTTAAAGTTACACGTAAAGGGTGTAGTTGCATGAAATATTTTTCGTGTGAAAATAAAATATTGCACACAAAAGTAATATCTTTCATGTACAAGGTTGGTGTTGCGTGGAATTGTCAGTGTACACTGAATACATGTTCTAAATATCTAGTTTGGTGCTTTAGTGCATTCAAGTGCATCAAATCAATACTTCAATTTTAGTAGTATCTCATGCTAAACAGAGACAAAGACTTGAATGAAAATATATTGAAGTGACCTAAAATTCATTAAACTGAGTTCGACTTCTCTCAAGGTAGTAAGCTTGGGGGAGTCGAGGGAAGTGATCTAAGGGATGTTGTGAGCTGTCCTTAAACCTCTATAAAGGTAGTGTGCCTCGAACAGATTGATTGTGACTGAATCTTGTAGAACTCATACTAGTCATGATTAGTGTATTTATGTATGACTGAAACATTATCAGTGTATTCTCCTTGGACTTATCCCTTTACGGTGAACCAAGTAAAAGTGTTGTGTCATCTCCCTGCATTAATTTTTTTGACAAATTTAACAAGTTACTAACAATGTGGGAACAAGATCCCCAACTTTAGAAAGATAAAGTTGACACCCTGATTCACCCCTCCCCTCTCAAGGTGTTCCAGGGTCCTTCACTTTTCATAGAATTGAGATTATCCATTTCCCAAAAACCAATTTAGATCACTAGAGGAAACATTTTTTCTAATACCACTTGTTCATCCCTATAATAGGATGACCATGGAGAGGTATGTTGATTCCATGGTCTTCATTTATAGATAATCATTATTTTCAATTCAACCTCTTAAACATTTTAAAGTTAAAAATCCTCAAAATATAAACTCATAACCTCACCTCATTTTCAATATTAACAAAAAATAGAATAAAATATCTTTTACATGGTTTGATATAAAATCCTTCTCCATGTCATTATTGATTAGATACCCTAAACATGGATTATCTTCTAAATATACATGTTGTTATACTAGTATTTGGTTACCCATGCCAACTAAAATCCACCTGGAATGTCTTATACCCCACAATAAAAAAAAATTCCCCAATATTTATTAGTTACACACCCTAATAAAATTCCTCTTCAGAAATAGATTAGACACCCCACTCACCATCACCATCAACTTTAATATAATTATTGAAATACATAATTCTTATTCAGGTGTGTTTCTATTAATTTATATGTATGATCTTCCCTTAAGCACTTCTATGATTTTTTTCATATATAGATTCAGGAACATTGATATCCACTTTTAATGGTTCTATACACCTTGAAACTCGCTCTATATTATTTGTGATCTGGTTTTTCCTTATATTTATAAATACTTGGGTAGTTGGTCCTTTAAGTTAGAAAAAGATCACATGGATTCAAACACTCATTTACCCACCTCATAATACTCTCACATTGTGTATGAAAGTTTTCTAAATATTAAATAACCACTTGTTATTTTATTACTATATATATATATACACATGAATAACATCACGAATAAAATCTTCCATACTCAAAATATGTAATCTTAATGATCTTTTGAAGTAAGCATGATCTAGTCACTTAAATCATTTGGAAGATATCCAATTTATTTCTCATTCAAACACATTAGAATTTTTTATAACATCTTCCACTAAAATTACTACAGGATTCAACATTAGTAATTATTTTATTCTATTTGAAATATCCTTCATTAAACCATTAAAAATATCTACATTCATGGAATCACATATCATTTCGGCATGGACATACTTCTTGGGGAATGATTCTCATATTAACATTTAGGTATATATTATAATAATTAATCATTTATTAAGTGTTGAATTAATATTATTATGAATACATATGTTAATAATTTAATTTATATTAATAGAATAATTCATACGATCAACATTGATGTTATAAAATATAAATACATATGATCAAAATCGATGTTATACATTCACTAAAAGGATTATGCTCTTTCCTATTCCAATTTCATATCTTAGTGAAATGTTACATGAGACACTTAGAGGATTATACACATGTCATAATATAAAAATTAAATCATACCCTCAATTTGTAATTACCCAATGTTTTATCAATGGAATACCCTTATTATAATTATGCCTTATAGTATAATCACATTAGGAAGCATAATGACATATAATGATACTAAATATTATGTGACCATTAAACATAAATTTTCCACTTATATGGTTTGGATTTAAAAAATTTTACATACACTGTGGTGTTCAGGGTGTTTTTTGGAGCATAATAAAAAAACATAATTTTTGGTGAATAGTAACATACCCTTATGAATAGTAATGGAACCCTTTTGAATAGTGATATTCCCTTATGAATAGTAAAAAATACTATGATAGTATATTTGTAGTATTTAAGTGAATTCACATTGTACCTATGTTTTGGAATAAGTAAACAAATGTTTTAAAAACTGTATTTTTCAAGTAAATTATGATTTTAATTAAAATTGTAATTAATCATCATTAAAAAATTTATTTTTGAAAAATGGACTTCATTTTTGGATTTTCACATTGAATAATGGTTAGAGATAATTTTTGGTATTTTTCATAAATACTTGAATTTTTTTGAATAGTAAAATAACATAATTTACAAAATAAGATATATACACTAATTATAGAGTCATGTATGACGTTATTCTTATGAAAGCCCCATTTTTTCGAATTCACATGATTACAATACTTTATTTGGACAAGGAAGACTCACAATTACTTGTCTTGTGGATAAATAATAAAATAATAAATATTATATAGAGAAAACCCCTCTCCCTTCTACTATAAATACCACCATTCTCACCATCATTTCCTCATGCCTCTCAGGCTTCAATCCATCTCTAAACTCTCTCAAAACATCATCCCTATCCCCTATATGATGTCCAATGAGCTTATGGTCTCATCAGATGATCAATCTAAGGTTCCATGAGGAGGATCTCAAGAGGATAACTCAAGAGGTAATTCCCCTCTCTCCTTTCCTTTAATTTCATTTCAAATTCACATTCTTTTCTTATTATCTCCCAACCAATATTCTTCCAAATGGTTTGGTAACTCTAGTATTAGACATATAATAGAATAGTATGATAATAATGGGATATTATATCATCCAACCCCCTTCTCCCTTTATTTTTATTTTTGAAAGGAAAACATTGTTCGTGTGGTGTTAATTTATCACCTTCAAGAACAACATGTTTTCAATTTTCTTTTCCACCCCCATATCTGGTCATGAAACCATTTTTATGGTAGAAACAGATTATTTTATATGTATTATATCCTATTTAATTTTCTGTAACTGACTTATGTACATATTAATAAATAATTAAAAGAAAAAAGTTCGTTGTGGAAAAAAAACCACCCGAATTAACCCAAACGATCATCATTAATATTCTATCTAATGATTCATCCACATGGTAAATAATATAATTAATTATAAGATCATTTAATATCCTATAATATCATTAATAAAATTCATGATCATCTTTGTATGTTTATCCATGTTCTACACAAACATCCATTCATAAATACAAGTGAAACGTTCAAGAAAACTATAAAATCTAACATTCCCAAACAATGAATTTAAACTCTATTACTCATCCAAAAGCCCATAAAATAACCTAATAAAACCATAATGAACCATATTAATGTAAAAAAGGTTATTTTATTATTAATTAATGAATCTATTTTTTATTGGTGACTTTTAAGTGAAGAAAGCTTTTGGATAGAAGGTAAGGGTAAATTCTTAAACCCAACATTCTTTCTTCAGGTTCTCCATATTTCAATCCATTTTTGATATGGTTACTCCTTAAAAAAATTCATAATTATATTACCTATTCACGGGTATACATGTTCTCCACTGGATTTTATGTCAAACACAATGTTTTCCAATAGAACTCTTCTTTCAAGAACACACCTTTTACTTCTCACTCAAGGTTGATGGTTCTTTTATCAAGTATGTTATTCCATATTTCTTTTGGGAACCCAAAGTTTATGAATATATTATTATGAGTTGAAACTAATTCCTTTACATGGTTATGATTGATATATGTTCTATGTGGAATGCATGATAATGAAAATATTATGATGTGACGGGTGCGCTTGGAATTTCATAGCACAATATGAATGTTTGAATGTGATGAGTGCACATATAATTATACAGCGCTCCAATGCATTGGGTAAAGTGATGAATCTCAGAAGTAAAAGGGAAATCATGCATGAAAATGATTCGAGAATTTTTCACTACTATGTGTTGTATATGACCACTAATACATGATGTTTCATTTTTATGCATTTCCACATTTTAAGTCTTTTATTAATGATTCCTCTCATGTTCATGATCCTTTGCCTATGTCATGATTATACTCACCCATTGTTATATTGTTCTTATCTACCCTCTTAGGGGGATTTTAGATCACCCATTTTTTATTTATATCCTCAGGTAAATATGTGTACTAAGGATATTACAAGGGATAATAAGAGGCTGGAGAAGAATGAATTAAATAAATGTTTATGTGTGATGATGTAAATGTTAGGTTTGGTCCACGTTTTCCCAATACACTAATCCTTTGGATCCTCAGGGTGTAATACTATTATGGTTTATATATTTATAATGATGTAATGGTAATTTTTGAAAATTTGGGGTTTTTATAGTTGGTATCAGAGGAAATGTTTAGTTAATTTGAGAATTTGGATTAGTGAACCCTAGAGAAAGCCTCTAGTATGAGACTAAGTACAAATATGCAAACTAGAAGCATTATATAAGTATCCCATAAGATATTATTGTAGTGTAAATTTTAAAAATGAATCAGTTATTTATTTAGGAATTGTTGGCTTATGTTTTTCTCTAACCTTTTCAAGCTTTTTTAGAAAATAGTGGGAACCAAGAGAAACCATGCCAATAGCCTATACAGGTCCCAATGCAATGATTTCTCGAACAAAATCCACAATTCTTTGGGAGGTGGAGTTAAAAACAACAAATAGATTCTTACAAAACTATCACAACTTATGGAAAATAACAAGAATAATGGGTAACATCCTCCTTCACCAACGAGGGAGAAACTAGATATCATGTTTTTTATACAGCAACGACCACCGACGTTTAGTGGATTTTTAGATCCACTTGTTGACGAATATTAGGTAAAATACCTAGAGAAGATATTTTTTTTCTACACTAGTCTACGATGGAGAAGGTCACAGTGGTCATTTATCACCTAGATGGAGTGGCCGATCAAAGGAGGGCATTGATTAAGAACACCAATCCAAGGGAATAAATTGAAGATATGGAATGGGAAGAAATTAAGATCATGTTTCTTAAAAGATATTTTTGACTAACTATTTGTACAAATATGGATAGAGAATTCATAGGCCTAAAGAAAAAATAATGAGAATCTATCACAAACTATGATGCAAATTTCATTAGGCTTTCATGGAATGATTTGGGTTTTGTTATCAACAATGATTGCGAAATTGATTGATTCTTTAGTGGATCGAAACCACACCTTCGAAAGGCTCTTGAAATTGGAGACTTTGAGAGTTATGAAGTAGTTGTTAGATGTTATCTAAATGTGGAAATAGAGTTTGGATAATGGTCCCATGGCTATGGTGATAAGAAACTAAAGATAGAGTTTCAATCTGGGGATCTAATGATAATGGTGGGATGAATACTCAACAACCCACATGCCAAAAATATGGTAAGTTCATCATGGGAACTGCCTCAAAGGGATGGTGAAGTACTTCAAGTGTGGGATAGAAGGAAAACATTCTCAAGAGTGTCGATAAGACATGAAATAGAAGGATAATATAGTGTATGAAAGTGGAGTACCATCCATGGTCCAATACTACTACTGTAGGGAGTATGGGCAGTATGAAACCATTGCTCTAAACATCGAGTTCTTGAGGGTAATAAGCATTAGTAGCCACCATAGACAAATGAAAAAGGTAAGTCTTATACCATCACTACTACATAAGTGGATATAGATAATTAAGTCATACAAGGTACACTTCCTTTTCACTCGTGATTGGAAAATGTCTTATTTGATTTTTGTTCTATGCATTCCTTTATATCTTGAAATTTTGCAAGAACTATAAAATTGAATCCTCAAAACCATGTGGTATAGATATCTTTAAAAACACCATGTGGTGAAATTATTACACCCCAAGTGTTTGACTGTTCTCCTCTTGGTGTATGTGAGACAATTCTTCTAGTGAATCTTGTAATACATCCCTTCATGGAATTCGACGCTGTAATGGGAATGGATTAGCTCTCATTATTTAGAACACATAGCAACTATCAGGGAAAGAAAATATATTTTCATATTCTGAACCGTCCCATGCTCCTCTACAATTTCAAGGAAGATCATGAATCTCCTTTGAAATATCCTTTAACAGTGTGGGTAATCATTCTCTATCAAGAAACATACCTATCACAAATTCTTGAGTCAAAGGAAAGTTTCTACCATGCATAAAGTTTCATTGTGGGGGAATATGGTGATGCATTTCCTAAAGAGTTACCCATAAATCAACTGGATTGTGAGGTAGAGTTCTCAGTAAAACTCATACTTGGAGCTTCTCCTATCTCAATGTGTCCCTATAGGATGGATCCTTTCAAACTGGAGGAGTTAAAGAATTAGATGAAAAATAATTTTGGAAAAGGGTTCATGTGGACTAGTGCATCAGTTTGGGGTGCGGCGGTGCACTGTGAAGAATAAGGATGGAACAATGTGTCTATGTATCGATTATTGGGAACTCAAAAATATCACCATAAAGAACAAGTATCCTATTCCAAGGATTGACTACTTGTTCGATCAGTTAAGAGGATATCAATATTTATCAAAGGTGGATTTTCATTCTGGATATCATCAGCTAAAGGTGAATAATGAAGATATTTAAAAGACTTCATTATGTACAAGTTATGAACACTATGAGTTTACGGTGATTCCCTTCGTACATAGTAATTCCACTGCAATCTTCATGGATTTGATGAATAGAGTCCTTAGACATTACCTCGAGAAATGTGTGGTCATGTTTATCGATGATATTATCATCTACTCTAAGAGAAATGAGGAATATAAATAACATATAAGACTTGTGTTGGTGAAATTGGGAAAGGATACTTTGTATGACAAGTTTAGTAAGTGTGAATTTTGTATTAATAAAGTAATGTTCTTGGGACATGTGATCACGAGTGAGGAAATTTCTGTGGACCCTTCTAAAACAAAGGTGATTGAGGAATGGACCATTCCCTATAGTGTCATTGAAATCTATAGTTTTCTCAGATTAGCTGGGTAATACTGACGTTTTGTGAGAAATTTCTCACAATTTTCAAGCCCAATAACTATGTTAACAAGGAAAGGGGTAAAGTATGTCTGGACGGAAGAATGTGAGGGAAGCTTCAAGGAGCTAAAGAGAAGGCTGATCACTGCACCTATACTCACATTACAAAAAAGTGGATAACGTTTTGTGATATAAAGTGATGCTTTAAAGAATGTATTAGGTTTCATAATCCTGAAAGAAGATAATTTAATAGCCTATTCCTCACCACAGTTGAAGATCCATGAGTAGAACTACCTGACGCATGATCTAGAGCTGCCAGTCAAGATTTCTGAATTGAAAATCTGACGGTACTACCTTTATGGTGAGAAGTGTGACATATACACTGACCAATAAAACAAAAAATATATATTAACACAAAATAATCTCAACATGCATCAAAGGATATGGTTAGAGATAATCAAATATTATGATTTCTCTATTCACTATCATCCTGGAAAGGCGAACAAGGTAGCTGATTCTCTTTAAAGAAAAGATCATGCTACTCTATCCATATTAGGGATTGATAAAGGCCCTATCTTCTTGGATATGAAAAGGATGAATTTGAAAATCATAAGGGTGGGGAATACATCCTACCATGCCATATTTTTTCACAATCATCAATACAAGAGATGATTATGGAGGCACAAAGGGATGATCTGCAATTACAAAATAAGGTTAATGAGGTAACGAAAGGTAAGCTTCACGAGTTCCATATGAGTGATGATTGTGTGGTTGGGTTTGGAACATGGATTTGTGTGCCTTCACCGCCCAGGATAAGGAAGGATCTATTGTAAAATACACATAGCTCAACATTCTCTATCCATCTTGGTAGCACCAAGATGTACCAAGATCACTCTAAACACTTTTGGTGGGATAACATGAAGAAGGAGATCACATAATATATCTCAAAGTGCTTGGTATGTCAGTAAGTTAATGTAGTGTGACAAAAAGTAAAAAGTGTTGATGCAGGCATTACCTATACCTATGCAGAAATGAGAGAATTTCATTGTTGACTTTGTCATGGATATCCCAAAGATGTCGAAGGGTAATAATGCGATATGGGTTGTGGTTTACCAACACAACAATACTGTCCATTTTATCGCTATTAGGGAAGACCTATCACTTGAAAAACTTGCAAGGATATATGTGAATGAAGTGGTGAGACTGCATGGTGTTCCACTTTCAATTGTCTCTGGCCATGATCCATGGTTCAAAGCTAAATTCTGGAGTATCCTTCAACATGCTTTGAGTATTGAATTAAATTTCAACATGTCCTATCACCCCCAAACTAATGGCCAATATTAAAGGAATATTTAGACACTTGAATATATTCTAAGAGCCTTTGGTTTATAATTCCAAGGTGGATGGGATTATAATCTCCCATAGGTTGAGTTCTCATACAAAAATAGCTTCCACTAAAGTATTCAGATAGTTTTATATGAATCTTTGTATGGAAATATCTATATAACTCCATCCTCTTATGATGAAGTTGGAGAAAGAAAGCTACTTGGACCCGATCATGTGCAAGAGATGACAAAGAAGATTCAAGTCATCCAGAAACACATCAATGCTTCTCAGAGAAGGAAAAGATTTTTGCTGAAAACCATCGAAGGGACTTGGAGATCGATGTTGGTGGTAAAGAATTCCGTCGAATATCACTATGGAAGAGATTCATGCAGTTTGGAATGAAAGGGAAGCTAAGACAAAGGTACATTGGCCCCTTTGGGATCATTGACCACCTAGGAGTTGTGTCCTATCATCTTTCACTTCCACTGAATATGACTCAAGTTCATGATGTGTTTCACATATCACTCCTAATGAAGTACATACCATAACCTGCACATATACTGAACATAGAGGTGGGGAAACTAGAAGATGACCTCTCCTATGAGGAGCAACCTGTAGAGATTATAGACAGGAGATATAAGGTTCTACGCAACAAGACAACCAACCTTTTCAAAGTGTTTTGGAGGAACCATAAGTTTGAAGAAGATTCATGGGAATTGGAGGAGGCAATGCAGGAGATGTACACTCACCTATTTGTGTGAAATAAAATTTCAAGGGAGAAATTTCATAAGGGGGGAGAGAATTAACGAGCAAAAGTTTTATCAATGGAATTATCTTCTTATAATTATTCCATATAGTGTAATCACATTAAAAAGAACAATGACATAAAATGATACTAAATATTATGAGACCATTAAACATAACTTTTCCACTTCTATGTTTTTAATTTCAATAATCTAACATACACAGTTGTGTATAGGGTAATTTATGGAGTCTAATAGAACAAACTTAATTTTTGGTGAATAGTAACATACCATAATGAATAGTAATGGTACTATAATGAATATTGAAATACCCTTATGAATATTAAAATCATATATGATAGTATATATGTAGGGTTTAAGTAAATTCATGATGTACCTATGTTTTGGAATAAGTAAACAAATGTTTTAAAAATTTTATTTTTTATGTAAATTATGATTTTAATTAAAAATTAAATTAATCAAATTTATAAAATTATTTTTGAAAAATGGACTTAATATTATGATTCTATATGTCAAAAAATGGTTGGGGTAAATTTTTTGGTATTTTTCTGAAATATTTGAATTTTTTATGAATAGTGAAATACCATAATTTATAAAATAAGCTAAATACAATAATTATAGAGTCATCTATGATGTTATACTGATGTAAGACTAATTCATTCGGATTAATGTGATATAATTACTGTATTTGGTCATGGAAGACTCCTTATTACTTTTCTGGTGGAGAAATAATATATTAATGAATATTATATTGAGAAAACCTCTCTCCCCTCCACTATAAATACCACACTTCACACACTCATTTCCTCACACCTCTCAAGCATAAAGCCATGTATAAAATCTAACCAAAAATCTTACCTATACTCTCTACCATGTAAAAAAATATTTTGTTCTCCTCAAAATACCAATCCAAGGTTCCATGAGAAGGAACTCAATAGGATAACTCAAGAGGTAATTCCCCTCTCTCTTTTCCTTTAATTTTCTTTTTTACTTCAAGTTATTTTCTTGTTATATCCCCACCTATATTCTTACACATGGTATGGTATATCTAGTATTATAAATATAATATAATTTTAGGATAATAAGGGGATATTATATCATCCAACCCCCTTATCCTCTTATTTTTATTTCTGAATGGAAAACATTATTTATCTGGTGTTAATTTATCACCTTCAAGAACGACATGTTTTTAATTTGTTTTCTACCTTCATATCTTGTCATGAAACCATTTTTATGGTTGAACCAGATTAGTTTATATATATTATATCCTATTTAATGTTCTAGAACTAAATTATGTACATATTACCAAATAATTAAAAGAAACAAGTGCGTTTTGGACTAAAAACCGCCTGAATTAACCCAAATGATCTTTATTAATATCCTATTTAATGATTCATCCACATTGTATATAATATAATAAATTGTTAGATCATTTAAAATATTTTAATATCATTAATAAAATTATTGATCATTTTTATATGTTTATATAGGTTCTACATGAACATCCGTTCCAAAATACAAGTGAAATGTTCAGTAAAACCATAAAAACAAACATTCATGAACAGTGGATTTAAACTCTATAACTCATCCAAAGGCCCATTTAATAACCTAATGAAACCATAATAAACCATATTAATGAAAAAAAGGCTTCTTTAATAGTTAATTAAGGAATATAATTTTTTTATACATGACATTAATGTGAATATAACGCTCCGATATATGGTGAGGGGAAATTCTCAAACCCAACATTCATTTTTCGGGTTCTCCCTCGTTCAATCCATTTTTTGTATGGTTACTCCTTAAAAATAATTTTTTTGTAATTATATTACATATTCTGGGATATAAATTTCCTCCACTATATTTTATGAGGAACACAATGTTTTCCAAAATAACTCTTTTTTCAAGAACACACCTTTCACTTCTCACCCAAGGTTGACGATTCTTGTATCAAGAATGTTTTTCCCTCTTTCTTTTGGGAACCCAAAGTTTATGAATGTGTTAATATGAGTTAAAAACCATTAATTTACAATTTTAATATTTATATATGTTATATGTGGCTTGAATTATAATAAAAATGTTATGCTGTGATGTGTGCACCTGGAATTATTTATCGTAGGATGAATGTTTGAATGTGACGGGTATGGCCGAAATTATAAAACACTCCAATGCATTGGGTAAAGTGATTAATCTTATGAGTAAAAGAGATATGATGCGAGAAAATGATTCTAGAATTTTTTATAACTATGTGTGGTAAATTACCACAAAGACATGATGTTTCATTTTTATGCAATTCTGCATTTTAAGTCTTTTTTTAATGATTCCTATCATGTTCATGATTATTTTACTATGTTATGATTATTCCCCCCCCCATTGTTATATTATTATTATCTACCCTTTTAATGGGATTTTACATCACTCCTTTTTTATGTATATCCATAGGTGAATATTTCAACTATGTAGATTACAAGGGATAATAAGAGGATAGAGAAAAATGAATTAAATAAATGTTTATGCATGATGTCGTAAATGTTATTGTTGGTCCTAGTTTTCCCCAGACACTAAACATTTGGATCCTTGTGGTGTAATACTATTATTTTTTATCTTTATAATGATTTAATAGTAATTAAATAAAAGTTAGGGTCTCCATAAAATACTTTTTCCATATTGGATTATGATTATAACATTTATATTCCTAATCAAACTACTTCTTCAAAGAGACACCATGAATATACTAGGGTGTATCCACCAGCATTGTTATTATTATTATTTATTTTCACATTCAAGACACTAAATCCAATCATACAAAATAATTCACCTACCTTTTATAATATTTTTAACTTTTATATGAAATTCTCACCCATACAACTGTAGATATTTCACTACGGTGTTGTCCTGTACATTTTATAGATCCTTGAAAAGTAGATTTCATTTATATGGTGTGAATGTCAGAAAACTCTTTCTAATTATAGAAATTCACTTATTTATAGGAATAATGACATATAGAAATCATTGAAGGACACTTACACGCGTCAGATGTTACCTTTAAACAAGTGAGTTTTACTTTATGATACCACTCATTGTTAACTCAAAAAGATGTTGATCCTTTATAAATTAATCACAAGACATTAAGAATTATATAAAATGTTATATAAATTACACTCACAATTAGTACATTCTTTTACCTTTAATATCACTACACTGATCTTCATATGTATTTTCAACTTTTTCTAAACTATCTACGTAATTCCTTAAGATATTCCCTCAAAACATTTTCCATTTATCGAGGAATAATACACATATCTTCACTAAATTTACTTCTCAAGAACATTATTGAAAAAATATACATTTGGTAACCTCATTATTAGATACCTATAGTCTTGGTATGGTTTATAACTGAGTTTAGCTACACTCATATTATAAGTTATTTGACCAAACATCACAGGAAACAATTCATTAAGTGTTATTTCAAAAAGGATATGAAATTATTTAAGAGATTTTTAACATGGATGTGGAAGGTTTATATGATAGATATAAATATAATTGAGGAATAATCAAGGATATTTTACAAGTAAATATTGAAAATGAATCTTATATAGGTGGATTTAAGAAGGTTCCACTGAGTAAAATATTAATTCTAATATATTCCCTTCTGCACACAATAATATAACTAGAATGCTTTCATGGGAAAAAGTGGATCCTTTTAAACTTGAGATAATGTTCTTGTTTAAGTATGTTAGAGTAATTAATTAGTAAAATTTCAAGAAAATAGTAATTTTTGTGGACTATCATCATTGGTATCTTATAATTTGGATTAAATGGTTTTAATCTAGTATATAAGGGAATCTAGAATTAAATATTTAAATGGGTAAAATAATTATTTTAATATATTTTTTTAATTTTTGTATTGATTTGGAAGTACATTCATTGATTTTTATATTTTTGGTTTAAATTATTAAATAGATGTTTCATATTATTCTCTCTATTACAAATAATCTCAAGAAAAATTTGAATAAATCCTACATTAAGTTGATTTTTTAATATGTGGAAGGTATAAATTTTGGAAAAATAAAAAATGATTGTATCTCATAAAACATTTTCAGCTTCATGTAAGAATTTGGTACTAGAGAATAGATAACTTTATTATGGACCATGTTAGATTTTTTCCACTACTCATGTCAGGATTCAGTGTCGTCATACTACTTTCAATCCACTCATGCATGACTTCACCAACTATCATGTCGACTTCCCAATAATTTCATATCACTATATTTTATCATAATATTCCACTTGGTAGTGTCAGATATTTGATTAATGGGAATATATGACCATGTATAAAAATAGTTAAACCTTTTCTGCCACTTTAGAGTTTATCCAGATAGCTTATGAGTTCATTAAGCCAAGTGGGACATGGATAATTTACCAATTTTGTACTTAGATAGTTAAAATATAATTTTTTTAAATAAGCAGGGCATGACCTGAAAGTTATTTATAATTCATTTTCTCTTCCTAAATTGGAATAAACCTCACCAAAAATTCCATATTGATTCAATCTAACAAAAGATAAATGTGAAGATCATGATTTATTTTCTAAGAAAGAATAATAATCAAGAGAATATCTCACTGGTGTTATCCAAACCATAAACCAAATACATAGAATACATTAGTGGAAATTGGAGCTAGGAACTAAAGATTATAATCGTTTAGATTTTACCAAGGGATTTCAAAATTAGATCAATGGAGAGGACTACTGTGCTACTCACATGGGAGATGAAGCTTATAAGCACACAAGGAGACAAAAATCACTAGAATACTTCTTTAAAAGTTGTTAACTATTCACTAAAGGGAGGGACACCAACTAGTTTATTGATCAAAGATCTGGTGAAAGAGATTTTATTTTCTAAATTTATTTTTTTTAATATATTTATGTCAATGGAACACTATACACTTATTTGTAGATCCAAATATAATTTCCCATACCCACTGTAATGAATCCATGTGTTTTATTATAAAATGACACTTGTTTTGTCTTACTGAATATATTTTATTCTACTAGAAAGATGTGTACTACCATTGTTTATGCTATTTTCATTCAACTTATTTTAATTATTCATTTAATTTCAGACATAGTCCCCATGGACCTTTTTCACTTCCTATATTATGGACTGAAGTGGGTTGATCCAGGAGTAATTAAAAAATTCCAATTACTATGAATCAGGATAATAGTGAGGGTAGTGTTTATATCATTTATTTATTGAATAAAATTTACTAAGGGGTAATAGTTTGATATCTCATCCAATTAGTGAGAAAAAAATAGAAATTTGTCTTTAGAAATTATTATTTTTAGGTCATGTGAGGGAGAAAATATGAGACGACTCCAATATTATAGAAACTAAATTATAACAATAATTTATTTTCATTCTCATGATCACACACCAAACCCATTAAAATAACAATAAAACAACACCAATAAAAACCCTCTTATATGATGAAAACCTTAATCCCACTATTACTAAATTAAATTAATTTTAATAAAAAATCAGTGAGGCCCATGATAGCCACAGAAACACTTGCCATTGCTATTATTAGAATAACTCTTGTCACAATATGAAACTTTTAATCACCTTGGGGTAACATCAATTTTATAAAATAAACATAAAAAACATGTTCATATATTATAGGTATTGTTATATAACACCATGTTCTTTTATTGATAACACATAGACCTTATTTAATTTCAAATTCTGTAAGTCAAAATATTTTTCTTCTACCATACCCTAGTTTTTCTTTAGGACACTTCCATATTTTCTTTAGAAAAAACTTTGAATTCTTCGTAAATTCCAGAATAACTCAAGAACCAAAAACCATATGAGTTGATAATAAAAATAACGCAGAAATAATGATACCTATTGATAGTAAATCCAAAACCATACAACTATGACCCTCAATTGGATATCGACAACCACCATTTTTTATTTTTAATTGAAACACTATCATTAATAAAAATATCATCCACATTACCATAATGCTTCCTAATCCCATTATTCCTAATACCCCTTTGAGTTTTAGGTAGATTCATAGACTAATTATTCTTCATTTACCCCTTTGATGTAAAATTAAAATTAAAATATCCTCTATATATAACAGATGTATAGTATTTGAAAACATTAACTAAGAGGTTCATGGGAAATAATATTTTTTATCATACTCCCACTATATTCTTTATGGAGAGTAACAAAATATGTAAACATTTTATACCAATTATCGGGTTTTTGTTGAACATGAATATAAACCAATTTTTAGAATGATAAAAGATACAAATAATACCAATTTTCAATTATTAATGAAATGAAAAATAGGGTTCAATTCCACTATATTAATTGAAGTATTCTCTTTTATCCCTATTCAGAATAGAAGAATAAACAAATTGATATTATACCCATTTATCAACAAATTCATTGAACCATATTTGAGAGACAAATATCCCACTCATTCAATACACTCAAATAATTATTCAATTTTTTCTCTTTCATTACTTTATCAACAAAATTTTATATTTTACATTTAATCTCACAAAACTCCTTAAACATGATAAGTATTCTCAAATATATTTAGTGAGTGATAATTATACTTTGAGATGATCTAGAAATAAATCCTATAATCCTATTAAGATATATATTATTCAAGAAAACTAGATATTAAGCCAAAAACACTAATTTTTTTCATTACACATTTCCTACATCTATTAGTTTAAAATAAAAATAACTTTAGGATTCTGACAAGGAACATATATTATGAGCTTAATAACACATTAATAATACCATTAGTGGATAAACATGAATTAAAAAGTGTTTGGGTCATGGAAAATTTCATCTTAATAAATAATATTTATACACCAACACTGATACCAATTTTTATAACTAATAACACATTGTCAAACCAAATTTGTTCTTTCATCCATCATGTGACTTCCCTTGGATTATAATGAGACTAACATTTAAAAAATCAAATTAAAATTGCACCTAACTCTCATTTATTTGCCACTAAATATAAATTTTAAGTCCAATATGATATTGATCCATCTATATTAGCCTTTTATATCCTAAAAACAACTAAATAATATCTATCATTATCATAAAATAACTAAATCATAGATCCATTTTTGTTGATTTATCTATATTAGGGTATATTTATCCATCTTCAAGATCTAGATATATGGTATAATATATTATCATGACACCAAAAAATTAATTGGATCATGGTACCACTCACGATACCAAATTTTATTAATTCAATGCTTTTGTTGACTCTTAGGTACTTGAAATTATTGGTTAAAAACTTTTCAACTTTTTTTATTACAATCATTAATTGGAACATCATATATTATCACAATATCACTTACTTCACTTGATATAAACTTCCTAAGGGTTATATATCCCCCGAAACCTATAATAATTTAACAAAAGTTATAGAATTTGAATACAATATGAGAGGTTAACCTTCAACTTTCATGAAATTGAGGAATATTGTGGGTCACTATAGATACCGAATTTCCTTTATCATTAATTTTAGAATCCATCTTCAGAATTGAAATTTTCATGAAGACCCCATAACATATTCTCATTTTCTAAAGGATTAACACTCTTTTCATATTCTAAATCATAAGGTCTTATTCCTTTGTTACTCTTAGCAACAAGGATCCCTTTAGACATATTTTTTGGTGTTTTTTTATAAATATTATTGATTCTGTTTATCCCTACATGAAAGTTTTAGAATTTCAACATATACCATTCTATGGGATACTTATTTAACATGTGTCCTATTAGTTTTAACCAAATTTAAACTTAATTTTATTTTCCAAATATTCTTATTTTCTTTCCAATACATTATTTTAACAAAATTGCATTTAAAACTCCACTTAAAACTCTATTCAGTATGGTAATATTCTTTGACCAGCCCATGAAATATATTTCCCAAATGTATATATTTATCATTTATTGCAAGTCAGTTTCCTCCTTTAATCCCAACTTAATTTCTCTTATAATATTTATTCAAGATAAAAATAATATCATAAAAATTATTTTAATTAAATGCATAATTTTTTGTTTTGGTTGTTAAATCCTTTTTGTATACATTCCATCAAATTCACAAAAAGATATATATTACTATGTTTTATAAAATAACTAGATATATTTCCATGAAACCCATTATAAAAACAATATTTCTCCAAACATTATTCTTAAACTCATTTTTCCTTTATTATTATATGAATCATATTAAATGTGTTTCAAATACTGGACCTGATTTTCCTTTTTTAGAAAGTCCCATAATTCTATTTAAGTCATTCCATGGAAGGTTTAAATCATGAAAAAGTATTGGATTTCCCCTAAATCATTGTATATGTTCCATAACAAATAATTTAAGATTCTTCTTTAACATATTATACTTTTACATCAAATGATTTTCAACTACTGAAGGATAATCAAACAATAAGTGTAATAAATATTTTAGAAATAGTTGAACTAGGTAATTTGACTATTCTCCTAGATTCATTACCATGATTAACTAATATTTTAGTTATTGTGTTTTTTTATTTTATATCAATCTATGTATTAATATCATAATTTAGTTTATTCGAATTAGATATTTTATCATATGATGCATGAAAGAGATTTTCCATAATTTCACTTTGTTCATTAATTTATAATATTTAATCCTTAAGTATTGAATTATATTTTTATAAAAAAATTTCCCATTTACCAATACTTACTAGGGTGAAGAAAATTAATCCTTATTGGAATTCACATTTCAAAGTTCTCACGAGTCAAGGCCTTCCTCATTCAATTATTTTTTTATCTTCAACACTTTTGAATACATATCCTATAATTATCGTACCAAGGGTTCAAGTCATTATATTCCTTTAGATAAATATCCACATCAACAAGTCTCTTGTCCAAGGTTTCCAACTTTTCAACCACAAGTTTTAGTACAATAAAATAAATCTCTTGACACTTATTCACCTTTATCAACATCCTGATTTCGTCATAAAACTTCTAATTTATCTTTTCTAAAAAGTGGATATATTCAACCTTTATAATTATTGATATATTATAATCATCAGTAGTACCAATATCACGTGGGATATTAGGATTATTAAATAATACTAAATCATAAATCACTAAATTAATAGATCCACAATCAGAATCATTCATACCATTCTTTTAAGAGTTTATAGACACGTTTTTCTGAATATCACTTTATCCAAAAACTATTATGCAATATAGAATTACCTTCTATTTCTAGTTATACTTTAAATTAATTTCATTTTACATGTCACTAATAGAATATATTGGTAGTATAAACATTAACTAAAAAAATGATAAATTCAATGAAAAATAAATCCAAAAAATGAACATATTCCCTAATACCAATTATTAAGCCCATAAAGAGTCTTTTAAGAGTGATATCATGAAACCTGGGTGAATCGATTTATGAAACTCTTTTAAAATGAATCACTTTTTCCTCAAAATATCATCACCTTCTCTAATCTTGAATTTATATTTAGTGGGTCACACTTTTGTTATTCTTTTATTTATGATCCAATTATTATTTATCTTATATTTTTTCCTCAATCATATTGAACCGATATTAATTAATACTAACTGGACAATTATATCATGTAGATTATATGTAAATAATCTACACATGACATATGAATTTTACTTGGTTTTCCCACACAAGAAAAAACCAATGAGCTTTCAATCATAAATGAAAAAATGAACAATAACCCACTAAAAATTTTATATAGTGGTGGGTTTTGGATTTTCATGCATTCACTAACCTTACATTTCTTAGGTATTGAAAAAATATATCCCAAGGGTCACTCTCATTACTCATATCACTTTTCTCACTACTGGATAAAAGGAAAAACATCATTGGCGAACATACTAACACAAATAGTATCACTGATATTATAGTTGCACAATACATAGGTGGGTTTCTTTGATCTCCACTATAATCCATTATATAATGACTATGAAACTCTCCATAATTATTTTCATCTTTCCGTGAGTCATTATGGAAACTCCATATTCATCTTCATTGGAAATATCTTTATGAAGTTCAAATCTTCATTGTTTTTCCTCTATACATTCTACAATACCTATCTCAATGGGTTGAATATATTAATGATCAGATCCTTCTTTGTAGTAATAGACACTAATAGTTTTGGAGATAAATATCTCCATAATTATCAACTTTTATAAATCCATTCGCTATAGTCAATGAGAGATTATCCATGATTCCCTCATAGATGATCCATGATCCAAAGTGAATATGTCATGATAATACTTTTAAAAATATTATTAAAATAAAATTAAAAATCATTATATAAATTCTATTATTTTATTATTAGATGATAAGATATTTTAATATACGATTTTACAAACATAAATTTATTATGGATTGATCCACATTTGGGAACCATTAAGCTGTGGCACTGTAACCATGATGTCAGGGAGGAAATCCAAGCTATAGTAAATCCACCCAATTTGGGGTAAAAATTATTCCAAGTAAACAAACATAGGATTATAAAATATAAAAATGTACTATAGGTGGTGACCCATTAATAGTTTGAGAATCTATAAACGATGACCCTTAGTAAAATGGGTCAAAGATAATGGATTGAGAATGATGAAAACACTTAGTGAAATGGGGCAGTGATGACCTAAAACCCTTAGGGGATTACCATTAGAACATTGGTGAAAAATGGTAAATGATGGCCAAAAACCTGTGAACCTCATGTGATGACTAGTGTTGACCCTTATCACAGAAAGTGGAAGATGGTGGTCTCTATGAAATAGGAAAAGGGGCATGCAACATTACATGTTTCGTAAGGTGCATGGGAAGGGTGTCCAATTAGGAATTTTCTTCTCTTGATACATGTATATAGACTTAAAATTAATGGAACTTCATTCCATATAATGGGGTCCCTCTTCCAGATAAAAGAAGAGGATTTATTTTTTAATAATAAAATATGTGGATTCCCCCCAACCTACTTAAAAACATGACTTTTTTTACAAAAAAATCACCATTAGTACAAGGTTTTCATATACTTATTAAAAACTAAATCCTATGATTCAATATCCATGGAATGAATATTTTCATTTCAATATTTATGTTTAAGCCTCTAAATTTAATGGATCTCACCCAAAAAAGAAATCATGGTTTGAAACTCAATATTATCCATTGATTTGAACACTATTACAATATTCTAATCATTATTATGTTTTCCCCAATTCTCCAAGATTATTTTCCCTTGAACGCTAAATATATTTGGAGTTAAAACATATAGAATCAAAAAGGTAGAAAAATATACCTCACTCAAGTAATGACATGGACAAACCTCCCACAGTGTAATGCATTTAATTTTCATTTTCAAAAAATAAAATTCTATTATGTATTCATCTCAGTTGATGGAAACCTTCTATTTATGACATTAACATTTTCATATAAAACTAAATTCATTTCATGAAATCGTCTCCCATGGAATGACCAGGCAATCATCTTTAAGACATCTCGGATCCTAACTCACACAGGTTCCCAGCATGTCATAATTTATTTCACTATGTGAGTAAAAACAATACTATAGAGAGGCCTTCATTACATAGAGTGGAGATATTCAAATGGATGGAACTACTAAATTTCATTAAAAAATTATCATTTTATGATCATCCTTCACACAACATAAATGATTCTTATTAATTACCTTCATGATATAACCTTTATCACTATAGTGTGAACCTCATTCTTGATTTTCCACACTATTAGTGAAATGTTATGATATTATGTGTATAATAATACCAAAATATTATTAAAAACATCACAATTTATATTAAATCCATGTTTCATAGTCACCATAGTTTCTATAATGTCTAGTGAAATGAATTTGAAGCCACTTCATCATATCTAAATTTTCCATCACCTTCTGGATAAATGATCATCATGATGTGGACCTTATTCCCTTGGTATAAATGTAACATCCCATTCCTTCCCATCACGTTTCACATCCATATTTTGGGTGATATAGGTGTTTTGGGGGAGTCTTGAGGTAGTTCTATGGTAATTGGAGATGAAACAGAGTTGTTGTAGTGAATACACATTTTTATTTCCCTACATGACAAGAATTAATAGTACATTTATTGTCTAGTTGGTTTGATTAGGACTTGTATACGGATAGAGGGGAAACTATGATCTTGATTCTTATCATGAAACTGTAATTTATGATTTGTAAGTAAATTAGTCCAAGGTGTCATGATTTTTTATGAATGTTTTAAAATTTTCAATTCTCTTGGAATTTGTATCACATATGTATTATACAACATTAAAAGGGAGGGATTTCAGGTTTTAATTACTTTTTTCAGTTGAACCATATTCATTTTGTTGTACTATTCTTTCTCTCTTGTTTGGGTACCCCCTAGGTGGATTTGGGAGTAATTACAACTCTCTTATACCATCATTGATTTATTTTAGTTGGTGTTTGTTTTTTGGTTATCCCTAGGGAGTACTTCTCCTTTCCCTATAGTTTTATTTTTTTCTTCTCTTTGGATTCACTACGATGATTTTGTTTTTTTTGGGTTGTGAGTAGTGATTTATTTTTATGATACATGGGTGTGTTATAGGTTTATGTATAGTCTCTCACGTGTGACTATGGTTTTTGAGAATTTTTTATTCACCATGTGGTGCGAATCAATTTTGAAAATTTTATTTTAGGTATGGTATCCCTCATTTCTCTTTATTGTGTATCATTTGGAATGGGTTTAATCTTTTTTATATATAAGTGATGGTTGTTTTTGATTAATAAAATATAAATGATTAGAAAATTAAATTTGAAGGGGTAAAATGGGAAGGATTTTCATGATTTTGGAGTTTGATGTTATTTTGATATGATGGTTTATAAGAGCTTGATTTCCCACTAAAAATTTGGTCTATTTTAGGATTTTAATGCTCTATAAGATATGTGTAGTAGCTATTATTTCAGTTGTGATTGTTGGGATATCACCCTAAAATAGAAATCGGAAAACCTCTTATATTTGGATAATAGAATGGTTTCACTATGATTTATGGATTCTAAGACAACCCCATTAAAATAACCTGATATGTGATAAAATATCCTTTGTAAAACTTGTAAAATGATCTTTAATGTCTTGTTAAGTGTGTTAATTCGTCTAGGGAAGTGTTGTTTGATTGTGATGCAATGTTTGTATGATGGGTGAGATGTATCCATGATTTAGGGGCAGTTATGTGTTGGTTATTTGGTTGTGATTTGTGGGAGGAAAGATGGTGGTTGGTATCTATCCTTTTGGGACAATGAGGTGGTTCTTTTTTGTTTATTCTTTTGTGTGGTGAGGTGGTGGATGTTTGGTTTTTATTTTGGGGCAGAGATGTAGTATTTTTTGGAATTTCATTGGAGGTATCATGGTGCTAGTTTTGTTTATATTCTTTTGGGGAAGTGAGGTGGTGGTTTTTTTGTCGTGTTTTTTGGGGAGGTGAGGCGATGGTATGATGGGAACAATGTAATTCTTGTAACATATGGTTGTGTTGTGTTGGATTCCTAGGTAATGATATAATAATTATTTAATAATGATTTAAAAGGATGGGGTTTCTTTTTATTTAATCGGATGAAAATGCTTAAATGGAAAATGAAATTATAGGCTTTGTGGCAAAAAAATTTTGTTTCATACTAATGAAATGAATGGGATATATAATATATTTTGTTTCAAATGTGAAATATGGATTATGTCTTATATCGTGTTATGAATTTAGAAGTGGAATCAATAGTGGGGATATCGTGAGTTTTTTATTTTGTGATTGTGAGCTCGTAGGTTAGTCTTGTGTGTGGTTCTATGTGTATACTTGTATAATCCGTGTGAAATCTATATGCCCCACACCTACATCGAAAACTATGTTCCAATAGCCATATTTTTCATGGGGGTGTTTTTTCAACATCCCAGGGATGATGATAGATGGATGGAAACACACTCTTTCCCTATATCTCCTTCAATAGTGTACATACACATAGACTATGATATCCATATGTCTGTTAGTGCACTAGGTGATGGCCTATGTGTTTTTTGGTGATATTTGATATGGTCATTCTATGGGGTGGTGACATTGGTAGTTTTTAGTGAGATGTGATATGACTATGTTGTGGGGTGGATTATGGTGGGGGTAGATAATAGTAGGATGAGGGAACAAGTTTGATGTCCTTTATTTTCATGATACCCTACTACACTATTTATAGTAGTGGTTATGATGTGATGGATGAGGTGTATACAAGAAAGATGAGATGTGACCATGATGTGGAGTGGTGTCCTAGGAGTTAGCATGTATGATGTTATGTGTAAATGTTTTTAGGCTAGGGTATATTTTATTTGAAAGGGATGGGAGTATCAGAATGTATGATTTTGGGGTGTGAGAGTGGAAAATTAGTGTGAATGTGGTGTGGGGTACCCTTTATCGATATTCTTTTTATTACATTATTATACATGGATTGCATTTTTTTAGTATTACTTGGTGAGGTTGGTATTCATAGTTGGCTGATTTAGGGGCCATTGGTTCTTCTATTTTCTAATGGGTACATTGATATGCTTCTTTCAAATGTGCATGAGATAATTTGGTTTTTCTAATGAGTATATTGGTATGATCTCCCTATGTATACAAACTGGTTTTTTGGTTTCTATTACAACTATGTGGTCCATGATAGACCTTACTAGCTCAAACCTTTGGATATTTGTCATGTAACTTATTTAGCTATACTTTTGGATATTTACTTTTTGATACATTTATATGTATAAGTTTTATTTATACATGCATTATGGGATGATTTTGTTTTCTTTTTATATTATTTCATGGATTTTGTTGTGGATGATTAATCTTATCTCTTAATCCTATATTATTATAGAGGTTAATGCATCCCATTTAACAATATTTGTATACCCTCGGTTCTAGTCTCCATCCTGAGGCATGATAGAAGCAAGAATCATGGGTCATTATATATCTCCCCTCATTGTGGGGTCTTTGGAGGGTGGTGGTCAGGAATATTGGTATCAAAGGGATTTTAGGAGATAGGATGGAGTTATAATTTAGTCACAATGATATTCCTATTGGTTGTTATGGAAGAGTTTTAGTTGACCGTGATACATGATTTAGGATAGTGAGATTAGATAAGACACAATATTTTAGAGCCCCCTCTGATCTAGTACCTAGACTCCAAGATTTTTTAATTACCAAGATAAGTGGACATATTTGTAGAGTAGAGACCCAGGAGAGGTATATATACCATTATTACTTGTGTTCATATTTTATTTGGGTTTTTTAATAAGGTTAAAATGAATAAATATAATTAAAATAAATAGAAATAAAATTCCCTACTTCCCTTCTTAGAAAAATATATTTTTATTTTTAGTTATGTCTCATGGGTGTCATCCATGTGTGGCTCAGCTAGTTGAGGTTTAGAAAAATGATCTGATTGATCATTAGATGGTTTATTTGGTCAATAATAATGATTAGTAGAAGATAAAATTTTTCACTTTTTAGTGGAAGGATTTGGGGAAATACTAGGGTAGTGTTTTAGAAGATGAGATAGAGATCTTATTGGAGGAGATCAGGATTTCTTTCAGTTTTGTAATGTCTTGGAATATCCATGTAATTTTTTTAAATTATAAGGAATTATTTCAAG
Organism: Viscum album; assembly: GCA_963277665.1. Lineage (NCBI taxonomy): Eukaryota > Viridiplantae > Streptophyta > Magnoliopsida > Santalales > Viscaceae > Viscum > Viscum album. The sequence goes on along the minus strand of OY728145.1, from coordinate 56,032,393 downwards.
ACTACACACTCTAACAACACATGATTCCAAGTCCCGATGATCCTGAAACAAAATTTTAAACTTTTTTTAAGATACGTTCAGTACACATACGAGTAGATTTTTCTAACATTTAAATCGGTGCTCATATCAAAAATCTAAGGGCATCATTAAACTTAGAATGTCCAGATTCTCCTAGAAAATACTTAACATCAGCCGGTAAGGGCTGAATGGAAAAGTTAATTTACATAATTTTTGAGAAAAATATTAAAATAACATAAAAAGTTATTTTATTTATTTTCTCACTGGTGAGCGGCGACACAGAGAAGCTATAGTGCAGCGAGGAGGCAACAACAATGTACATTAATGGAGCTCATTAATGGATCGTTAACAGGTAGTGTAACAATAATTTAATGACGCGTAATAGTGAAACTATTTCATAAATTATAAAATGTAACGACATGATGTTGCAACGTAATAGAAATGCTAAGACATGATTTATTTTAATAGTTTGACACATTGGATGAATGAGGATTAGACTGTATAGATTCTATGATGAACCTCTGATGGATTTCCTACCAAACGAATAAAGTTGAATGTCAGCAGGATTTCATCAACTTTGATGTACCTCCAAGAATGAAGAATTCCATCAACCTCTTGGACCCTCGATGATGAACTGTTATGGAAACGAACGTCAATGAGGTTGGGGTTTTATTTTGATGTCTTCCCATTTATTTATTTCTAAATGACGAATGTCGATCAACCCTCGAACAGGTTGATCTACTAGTCACTCATTCTGGTGAGAGGGTACTTTTTTGGTGTTTAACATCAGGATTGAATTATCATGGATTGAACATCTTCCCTGAACCTCCCCCTGATTTTTAGACATCTAATGTGGACGGTGTAGGACTACATGAATAAAGATCGAGCCCATCTACATGTGCGATCTTTGTGAATGGATTTTACAATATGGCAGTAAGGTGCTTCTAAGACTCTCAATGTGATGGTGACACCCTACAGAGCTCGTAGGAGTAGGTGGATCGAGAAATGGACCATTGGAGCACCTCCCGTGGCCCGTAAGAGTAACTACAAGCATTCTAGCACTGGCGACGACAGCCAGCGATGATCCGCAGTGGTGGCTGCAGGTGTAGGGAGGCCTTGCGCCTGTCGGTGTGTCACGGTGGCTAGAGGTTGTGGCCAATAGACTACGGCGGCATGGAGGAGCGATGCCTAAAGGAGCCACGCGGAGGAGGCGGCCCACGACCAGGCCGCCTGGGAGACCTGCCAAGGAACGGTGGATCGACCAACACAGAATGGAGGTTGCAGACCATCAGTCGTGGCGGGTGCTGGATGCGGTTCCAGGAAGCCGTTGCATTGGAGGATCTACCTACTCCTTGTGGGCCGCATTTGAATAAGGTACAAGACTCGGCGGTGGCTGCCGCATCCCAGGCGCACACCACCGGTCCACCCCTACTAGTATGGGCTCCTCCTAGCGGGTCGTGCCCCTATCTAGTGGGTTGTTCCAAACCCACACCCAACGAACAAGACCCGCACCAAGCGAGGAGGACCCGCGCCGGAATGCCGGACCCACGCCCTTCGGGTCGGGCGACCAGGCGGGCTGGACCCTCGTCCATACTGGGCTGGGTCCAGCGAGGCCTATTGGGCCTGACCCACTGGCTAGGTTGGGCTGGACCTACCCTAACTTGAACTCGGTCAGATTGGGCCAGTAGAATTAAATAGGGTTATATGGGACCATTGGGCTAGGTATTTCGAGTTGGACCAGGCCCAGATGCAACCAACCTCTATTTACTAAAATGATAATAACATAAATATCAGGCATCCTATTGACAAGCAATTTACAGCAATGGGACCCACATGACAAGTTGGGTCTTTTGGTGAGCTCTAAGGATACATTCATGGAATTTGATATTCAATGAATGTCTTGAGGAACTGTTTTCCCAAGCGTGCAATGTAAATATCCCTGTGGTTGGATGAGACCTGAAAACTGCTGACAAGCTACTTTGTGTGAATCTATTATCGCCTAGTGGGAAGCACCTCTTTGTGAATTTTTAGGACCATGGTGGGAGAGATACTATGTTACTCGGCAGCCCCATATTACGTGATGGGTAGGATACCTCAGTTAGCCAAGGTGGGAAGCACCTTTGTGTGACTTTGTAGTCCCATAGTGGGATAGAGACTGAGTGACTTGACATACCGAAGGTACTCATCAGGTATGGGTGCCAAAACAATCCAATGTTAGTGGGAACGAGCTTCTATGTGACCATATTGGCCCACTGTACTGATAGTGAAGAATTTCTCCAGCAATTGAGGTGTTCGATGATGTGACTGATAATTCTTCTATCACTACCGTAGAATATACCTACAGTGAGTTGTCTTGTGATTTGTGATTGTTATTTGAGGTCTTTATTCATGATTATGCATCTTTATTTACTTTAATGATTCATTTGTGATATTTCCTTTGTGTTTCGGGGTCCCCTACTAGGGATTTTTTTACTCACCACTGCACAGGCATTGAACGCACAAGTTGTGTCTGGTGCTGACAACAGATGCTTCGATGGAGGGCATGGAATACTAAGATGAAGAGGGCCCCAGAAGGATCAGGAAAGCATGAAATTCTAAATCGGTTTCCAGTAGCTACACTACTCCTACCATCCTGTGGGGTTTTCAACGGATGGCTATATGGAGTCCCGTTTTGTACATTTCAGTTTTCCATTCTTTGGTCGGGATTGTATTCTGGTCCACTTGTTTTCAGTTGTACTAATACTCAACACTTGTTTATGTATACTTGTTTTCCCCTTTAATTTTGTGTTACGTGGTTGGGTGTGTGTACGTGTGTGTGCTTGTACAGGTGATAAGTAAAATGAATCCCACTTGCAGGTTAATGCCTTCGGCACTAGTCTCCATTCTCTTGCCTTCGAGAGGCGGGCTTGGGGTATTCATGACACGAGCCCTGGGGGATGGGTCGTTACCATGTGGTATCATAGGGAGGTTGGTTCTACCTCTCAAACTCAGAGTCTACTATTTGGGGGGGGGGGAAACATTGTTAAATGTTTCATGTTTGATTTTCATATTCAGGGAGTCTATTTTTTGTTTGGTGGAAGATGTATCCATACACCAGGAATTCTACTTTTCATCTCTATACATGATATCACTGGTTTCATAAGTTTCCCCTTATAATTTTCTTTAATAAATTCATCTCATAAGGTATAACCTTCTAAAAGTGGTACATCTGGATCTATCTCAAGATTCTTCCATGTGGATGACTAACCTGGATCCCGATACATGATCGCATGGACAACCCGCCATGAGATGAGGAGTCAGTTCTGGGACTAGTGCTAGGGATGTCCCCATAGGGTGGTGCACCAGTGTTGCAACCACTCATTGATCAGAAGTTACTACCAGTGGTACTGGTAGAGGATGAATATAGGATTAGGTCTTTGTACGAGTTCCAAAGACAGAGACCTTCCAGGTTCAGGTGAGAGACATATCCTTATGTTGTTGAGGACTGGCTGGAGGCAGAGATGTGGGTCTTCCGCTTAGTGAGGACACCTCTTAGAAAGATGGAGATATTAAATTTGAGCATTCTTCATGGCTTGGTAGGGAGCTGGTGGAGTCTAACTATTCAGGCTCCTCATGAGGCAACCCTCACTGAGACAGACATCAAGAAGATTTTCCGAGAGGAGATTTTCCCCGTGGCCTTGTGATTTTTATGTAAACTGGAGCTAATTAACCGTTGGTATGGTATTATGATGGTGTCTATGTACTCAGTGAGGTTCACATAGCTTCCACACTACTCCACATACATGGTTCGAGACCCTTTATTTAGGGATCAGGCCTTTGGTCAGGGACTCAAGAAGGAAATTGGGCATCAATGGTGTCTTTCATCATCCCTACCTAGGCTAAGGTGATGAATATAGGCCTTCTTTTAGACTGATTCTTGGTAAATCAGGCACTGACAGCTAGAGCTACCAGCAAACCTGAGGTGGCAAAGTTTTCTAAAGGAATCAGACAACTAACACGAGGGCCTGAGCGGGCTAAGTCTTTCAGGGGCAGACCCCAGGACTCAGGGTTGGTAGTGTGGGGCTCCAAAACTATAGGGATTCAGTCAAGATCCAGTATTTGCTTCACATGTGGTGGGCAGGGACACATGGCATGAAACTGCCTAACCCTCTACACCGAAGACAGGAAGGCATTCGATGGACCGCTAAGATAAAGGCACGGATTCATGCGAGAGGTTAGAAGGGCAGTGAACGTGGCATGGGAGCAGGTCGAGTAGCATATGGTGGGAAATGGTTTGAGGTACTACTAATACCACCCTAAATTTGTACACCCCGACCTCAGGGAGTAAGCGGACATGGGAGAGATCAACTTCAAGCAGTAGAGGCATATGACCATGGTGCTCTAGAGATGATCTGAGGTTTGATATGTGTCTTCTTTACCCAGGTTTAAGTTCTTATTAACACTGGTACTAGTCACTCATTTCTTTCCATGTCTCTCCTTCGGAGCTCGGATATTCTGGTGGAGCTATTAGCTTGATCCTTAGGACTAGATACCCCTATGGGAGGGGATTCGACAATTAAACATTGATTCTGGTAGTATAAGCATACTTAAGGAGGTGATATCTTCATTTGGGATCTTCTAGTAGCATCGTTGAGGCCTTACGATGTCATCTTAGGTATGGACTGGTTATCCATAGTCCATACTCAGATCAAGTGTTTTAGGTATATAGTGTGGTGTTTACACGGAGATGGGACTAGGTTTTCCTTCACTTATGAGAAGGAAACCATTGCAGCATGGGAAGAACTTTATCTGAGGAGGGTGTAGTCAATCACTAACCAGTTAGATAGCCTCATCCTCAGTGCAGTGGATGAGAGGACTTTAATATTTCCTGTAGTGGTGGATGAGTATGAGGATGTTTTTACTGAGGATGTTTTGGGACTACCTCTGTGCATAGAGGTAGAATATTGCATCAACATGTACCCCATGACGGAATTGATATCCACACCATCATATCAGATGGATCCTGTGGAGCTTCACGAGATGAGGGTAAAACTGGAGGACTTGCAGGAGAAGGGGTTTGTAAGGCCTAGTTTTTCCCCATGGCAGCCCCAGTGCTGTTTCCCATGAAGGCATATAAAGGTTTGAGGTTGTGTGCAGACTTCCAATTCCTAAATAGGGTGACAGTGAAGAACAAGTATCCACTACTGAGAATTTATTACCTCTTCGATCAGCTGATGGGAGTGAGGTGGTTCTCCAATATATACCTCATATTAGTCTATCACTATCTTTGGGTATGGGATGGGGATGTATCAAAGATAGCCTTTAGGTGTCATTATTTCTACTATGAGTTCTTGGTGAATCCTTTCATAATGACCAAAAACCTATCAGTGTTCATGGGCCTCATGAATAGATTTTTCTATCCTTACCTTGACCAGTTTTTCATGCCCTTCATTGAAGACATCGTGGTAAACTCAGCATAAGAGGAGAATCATACTACACACCTGCAAGATATTCCTAGATATACTCTGAGGGAACTAGATTTATGGTAAGCTCTCAAAGTTATGGTTCTAGATTCTAGAGGTCCATTTGTAGGAAACGTCATCTTGGAGGCTAGAGTTTTAGTGGATCTGGAAAAAATAGAGGTAGTGCTCACTTGGGAGCCACCAAGGATCATGACTGAGATGTGAAGCTTCTTCAGGTTCGCTGGTTACTATTAGAGGTTTGTGGATAACTTTTCAAGAGCAGCAGCACCCCTATCAGCTTTAACATGAAAATGAAATCCCTTTGTATGGATGGAGAAATACCATCAAATTTGCTAGGAGCTGAGGCGAAGACTGACTAGTTCCCCCATCTTGAGACTAATAGAGGAGGGAGTTGAGTACATAGTATTTTGTGACACATCAGTAACCGGTATAAGTTGTTTCCTGATGCAGGATTGAGTGTTGATCATGTACGGATCATGATAGTTGAGGTATCATGAGTAGAACTATGTAACCCATGACCTGGAGTTAGAAGCAGTGGTCATTTCCTTGAAGATGAGGTGGCACTAGTTCATGGTTGAGAAGTTTATAGTTTACTCTGACCACAAGTGTCTAGTTATATCTTCTCCTATAAGGACCTGAACCTAAGATAGTGGTGATGGATAGAGTTCCTATATGACTATGACATTGAGATAGTATATACTCCAAGGAAGGTGAACTTGATAGAAAACTCGATTAGCAGGATGACTAGTTTTTAGCTACTGATTGAGGAGATAGAGCAGCTATCCGCAATTAAGTTATCCTTTATGGATGAGGATGGAGCTGCTTACCATTAGTCAATGACTGTTACTTCCCCACTCTTACAGTGAGTCAGGGAGGCACAACTAGAAGATGTTGAGTATAAGGCCCAATGTGCTCAGTTATCCATAGGTCATGCTTTTGAAGGATTTTTGATTGGTGGGGAGAATGTAAAACATTTCAGAGAGCACACCATAGTACCAGTGGTGTTGTGGGATGAGGTATTGAGGGAGTTCCATACATCCCCTTTGGTGTAACATCATGGTGTGGCAAAGATGTACCAGGACCTCCGACGTTAGTACTGATGGCTATGAATAAAGAAAGTATTGGATGAGTTTGTGTCACGATGCCTTACTTTTCATCATGTGAAGGATGATAATCAGGTTCTAATTGGCCTACCCCAGTCACTCGAGATACCAAAGTGGAAATGAGATGGTATCTCGATGGACTTCATGATGGGGTTTCCACATACATCCAGAGGCCATGATTCTATCTGGGGTGATCGTTGGTCGACTCACCAAGTCAGCTCAATTCCTACCCATCTGTGAGTAGGACTGGTAGTGGGCTTGGGACGCCTCTACATATATGATATAGTATTTATCTATGGGTTTCCTTAGATGATCATCTCATATCGTGATGCATACATTACATCCTAGTTGTGGAAGAGACTAAAGGAGGGATTTAGGACTCAGCTGCACATGAGCAAAGATTTTCATCCCCAAAAGGATGATCATAAGGAGAAAACCATACAAACCCTAGAGGATTTGATTTGTTCTTGTGTCCCAAATTTTTTTCATAGTTTGGGTGAACACCTTCCACTGGTGGAGTTTTCATACAACAATATCTTTCACTCCACCATTAGCATGGAACCGTTTGAGGCCTTGTATGGGAGACCTTGCGGATCACCTCTATGCTGGACAATCCCAGGTGAGTCAGCACTCATGGGTCCAAAGTTGGTATGAGATACCATTGAGAAGGTGTATATCGTCTAGGAGTAGGTGAGGACCTTGTAGATCTAGAATAAGTCTTATCTCAACAAGAGATGGAGACCCTTGGAGTTTGAAGAGGGGGAAAATGTGTTCCTTCAGGTCTCACCCCAATGAGAATTGTGGATATTTGGCTGGGGAAACAATCTATCCTTGAGGTTAAATAGGCCTTTTCCAATCTTAAGTATAGTTTGTGAGGAGGCATACCTCCTAACGCTTCCCCCAAAAATGCACCGGGTGCACAATTTTTTCACATGTCGCCGCTGAGGAGATATGTGCATGATTCATCGCATGTCATCGATTGGGGAAAGTTGGATAGTTATAATGGGGTGACATTTTCAATGTTTTCATTGGAGATAGAGGATCAAAAGGAGTGGTTATTTTGTGGGTAGTTTATTCCTCTGGTGCGTGTTCGGTGGAAACACGGGAATCTCTATGAGAGCACATGGGAGTGGGAGGCTCAGTTTCATCCTCAGTACCCCCATTTGTTTTATTATCCCTTGTTTTAGCTTTCAGAGATGTAAATACCTATGGTGGGGAGAATGTAGTATCTCATAATTTCCTTGTATTTTTTTAAAATTATATGGAATTATTTCAAGAATACATTCTCTAAAGGCACATGGTTCCAAGGCCTGGTGATCCCAGAATGGAATTTTTCTCTTTTTTTATGGTATTTTTAGAAAACCTATGAGTAGGTTTTTCTATATTATGAACTGGTGCTCGGATCAAAAATACGAGGGCACCTCTCAACTCAGAATACTAGGATTTTCTGATAAATGACTTAACTTCAGATGGAAAGGGATGAAAAAAAGTTAATTTTCATAATTTTTGAAAAAAATAATAAAATTACTAAAAAAGTTATTTTATTTCTTTTTTCACCGACTAGCAGTGACACTTCAGTGTGGTGATGAGGAAGAGATGAGGTGAATTAGTATATCTCATTAATGGATTGTTAACATGCAACATAATAAAACTTTAATGATGCATAATAGTGACACTATTTCATAAATGAAATTACGTAATGATGTGACATTGTAGCATAAGAGAAACACTACGACGTGTTTTATTCTAATAGTTTTATGCATTGGTGGAATGATGATTAAAGTATGATAATTCATTGAAGAACCTGTAATGGATTTACACCCCAAAGAAGAATGAAAAATGATAGAGGTATATCATCGACATCGACGTACCCTAAAGAACAACGAACACCATCGACCTCTTGGACCCTCGAGGATGAGGCATTATGGAAACAAACATCAACTAGGTAGGGGTTTAATTTTGATGTCATATTAGTTCTTTATTTCTAAACAACTAATGCAAATAAACACATGAATATGTTGATATGTGGGTCGCTCGTTATTGCTGGAGGGTACTCTTTTTGGTGTTTAACATCAGGACTGAATTATAATGGATTGAACATCTTCCTCGAACCTCCCTCGGTTTTTAAACTTCTAACATAGAGGGTGTGGGCTGTCACGAACAAGTCATGAGCCCCTTCGCAAGTTCTCTCACTGTGACCGGATTTTCCAAGATGTCCACAAGATGAATCCAAGACCATCATGATGACAGTGACACCCTATAGAGCACATAGGCATAGGAAGATCGAGAAACATACCTCCAGATCACCTCTGGTGGCACACAGAAGGAATCTCTGGTGCGTTGGTGCTGACCCGTGACCGCAGCCATAGGCAGAGGGAGGTGGTGTGGCTATGGCTGAATGGAGTAGCAACACTGACTGATGTCACGTAGAGGTGGATGCCTGTTTCCGAGACGCTCGGTCGACCTGGTGAGCCACGGTCGCTCGACCACGGCAGAGGGGAGGTTGTGTCCCATTGGCCATGGTAGATGCTGGATATGGAACCAAGAAAGCGCTGTGTAGGAGGAGTGTCTCACTCCTTACGTGCCGCATTCAAACAGAGGATTGGATGCAGTAGTGGAAGGCGTGTCCCGAGTGCACACCAACAATCCTCCCATGGAGGATCGGGCTCCTGCTGGCATGTCAGACCCATGTCATTGTTCCACACCCACACCCATTAAGCTGAACCCGGGCCAGACCAGTGGGACTCGTTCTCTTCAGGCCGGGCCAGACAAGTCTGTGTCATCAAACAACCCAGCAGTCCAGACCCTCAGCCAAACTGGGCCTCGCCCACTGGCCAGGTTGGACAGAACCTACCCTTACCTGAACCAGGTCAGGTTGGGACAATTGAATCAAACCGGGGTATGTGGGACCCCCGGGCTAGGTTTGTCAGGTTGGTCCAACCTGGTCAGATCAGTCCCAGACGCAACCGGCCCCTATTTACTAAAATGTTAATAACATGAAAATTGAGAATCTAATTGACAAAATGTTTGCGGCATTGCGACCCTCTTGACAAGGTGGATCTTTTCATATTCTCTAAGGATAATTTCAAGGAATTTGAGATGTGGCGAATGGATTGAGGATCGGTTCTCCCAAGTGCGCTACACATGGAACCCTGCAGCTGGCTAAGACCTGAAGACTGCTAACCAGCGACTCTGTGTAAATTGACTATGGACCAGTGGGAAGCTCCTCTATGTGAATTTTTAGTCCCATAATGGGAGTGAGACAGTGTGACATGGAAGACCCACGGTACGTGGTGCAGAGTGGTAGCTCATTTGGCCAAGGTGGTAAGAACCTATGTGTGACTTTACAGGCCCACAGTGGGAGTGAGACTATGTGAATCGGCGTACCCATGGTACTAATCTGGGATGAGTACTACCACAGCCCAGGGTTAGTGGGAAGAATCTTCTTTGTGACCTAACAGGCCCACTATAATCATAGTTGAGGAGTTCTCCAGTAGCTGAGGTATTCGATGATGTGACTGATGATTCTTCTATCACTACCCTAGAATATACCTGGAGTGAGCTATCTTATGCTCTATGATTTTACTTCATTCTCTTACTTCATTCTTATTATTCGTGTTTTACTTTGAGGATTTCTTTCAGGTATTTCATTTATTTTTTGGGTCCCTTTCTGAGTATTTTGTTACACATACCTGTAAAAGAATTGCCTACACGTGTTGTGTCTGGTGCAGATGACATATTCTTCGATGGAGGACTTGGTGTCCTGAGACCAAGTGAGGCCCAATGTGATCAGGTGGGTAGGAAATTATACTTCGACATCCAGTAGCTGCACTGCTCTTACCCTGAAGTTGGGTTTTCCACAATGGCTATCCAGAGTCCCTTTTTTTACTTTTCTGTTTTCAATTATTTGGTTAGGTTTGTATTATGGCCCACTTGTTTTCAATTTTACTTGTACTGAGCACTTGTTTCATAATACATTTTCCCCTTTCATTTTTTGGGATGTGGTTGGGAATGTGTGTGCGTACAGGTACTTAGAAACATGCCTCTCACATGCAGGTTGACGTCTTTAGTTCTAGTCGCCATCCCCTAGCCTTCGGAAGGTGGGATTGGGGTAGTCACGACACGGGCCCCGAGGGATGGGTCATGAAATGTTTGATCCATGACCTTGTTAGGTTATGGGTCACTTTGAGAGTTGGTTGGATTTGGGGTGTTTTTTGTTAGTGGATGGTGTTGTATCTTGGAGAGTGGAGGGATGTAGAATTACTATGGGTTGTCTTTCATAAGGAGTTCTAGGAAGAGTTCCTTTCATTGACTGTCAAGGTAGTTAAGAGTAGAGAGGTTCCTTTCTTCAGTATGGGATTATGTTAATTTAGGAGTTGGGAATCCGGTTCAAGCCCCTTTTTTATTTTTCACAAAAAAATTCTAGATGGTTATTCCCATGCGATGCATCATGATGAGTTACTCCATCCTTATTTCTGAAATTCAATCACTCCATTTATGTTTCCAACATATCTAGAGGTTCTAAAGAAGGAAAATTTATTGATCGGATGAACTTTTAAAGAGGTTTACCATGAGAGGATAATTAATAGGGATCCTTGAGGAGTAGGGTTGTTAGTATAATGTCTTGGGAACTAGGACCTTGGAGGATTTGAGCAAAGGGGCGTTGATCTCAATAATTTATCTTCTACAATTATATGACCAGTGGTTTCCATGATTTTTCTAAGGATATAAGGCTAGTGTGTTTTGTTTTTTGGTTTCATAGAAATAACCAAAACCAATGCCTAGTGGTTCCTTGATCTTAGTTTGGTGGAGGTGGGTAGGTTCATCATTAGCTTCAACATCAATTTCTAGTGATATTATTTCAATAGTAGGGGAAGATTGATTATTCTCTATTGAGGGGGGATAAATTAAGTATAGGTTGACCAAAATATGTTCCTCGTGTTCAGAGACATTAACCAGATAGTGGTTTTTGAGGTATCCATCAGAAGACCAGTTTAAGATCTAGGCAAGTTTTGTTGCATGCAGTGGATGAAACAATGAAAAGGGGGCATTGATCATTCAAGGTATCTCATCTCCCCATCTACCCATGTTTGTGCCTTATTTTATTCATTGTCATCACACTCCATTATTTCACCTACATTATTTTGTTCTCTGGGACTACACATGGAGATGCTTCTTATTCCCCTGTTGTTGACTACACTAGTCTGAGGCCAAACCAACTTGTCTGGTGTCTGTTGGGGGTGTAGATAGATGATGGAGCCACATCAGTCCTGTGGGGATCTTTTTTTACTATAGATGTAGCCATATGATGTAATATTAGGAAAAGATTGGTTATATTATGTAAATGGTATTATTGATTTCATCTGAAATAGATTCATGTTCTCATATTTGGATAGCCAACATGAGGTTTTCATTAGCGGTTGGGGTAGTTAGGTGGTGAATTGGTGAGTGGATCGTCTTCACTCATTGATGGGTATGTTTTTAGTATAATCTTTAGACATTGGGATAGTGGAGGTACCGAAGGTTTTTGGGTAGTTTTTTGGATTTTTTTTTTCAATGATTTTGATATTTTAACCCCTCAATGTGATGTTAGCTTTAACATAGACTTACAACATAGTGCTTCTCCATTTTTTATGGAAAATTATTAGATATAACGTTGAAGGAGTTTATGATTCATATAGATGATCTGATAAAAAGGGTTTTATCTAACCTAGTGTGTCACAAAGGGATTATCTAGTGTTTTTTCCCATGTTGATGGATGGTATTTTGAGGTTGTGTATATACTATTAGTGGTTCAATCATTTAATGTTTAAATATTGTCACTATCTTCTAATAATAGAAGATCTTTTCGAAGTGATGAAAGCAAGTTCATATTATATGATCGATCTTAGGTTGGGATATAACCAGTTGAGGCTGAAGGAGGGTGATATCATCAATAATAACTTCAGATATAGGTATTTACACATCAATTTTGAAGTCATGTTGTTTGTTTTTAAGAATTCACTAGAAGTGTTCATGTGGACTATAAACTATAACAACCATGATCTTTATTTCACATTCAAACATAACTTATTTCATAAAATATTCACTTGGTAAATCATATAATATTTATAGTTCTAGTGTCTTAGGTGTATAGGAACATTACATAACAAGTTAAAAAAATAAATACACATCTTTATTGAAAACATGTTTTACATTACCACACACATTCCTTCGTACTTAGCATTGCATGGGATAAACTGAGGACATGCATAAGAAAGTGGTGAGATATAAATCCTAGTAAAAGAGTAAACAAAGAATAACATGAAAAATTTAGTACATGTTAATAAATAGGCATATCAATGGAGCATAAGAGAAACATGAACATAAAGGCATGATATAGCATGATTATAATAACATAGAAATGTGGCAATAGAATTTAACATGATATTAGAATGAGGCAAGGATCATTGCACATGGGGCATGAGTAAACAGTCATTGCACTTAAATTATCATGAGTAAACCCTCATTTCACATGATGTGTCATGATACTAATCTTTACCCAATTCATTGGAGCACTCTCAGGATGCACCTTTCTTAATCATTTTACTTCATGCATAAGTTTTCCACATAGATCATACAATGTGGATTCATTAAACATTGTAATTTGTTCCATAAATAAAATATGTGGAATAAATAAATGTAAGTCCTCAATAAAAATGTACATTTACATAAATGGGAAAACTTGTGATATAGAAATGTGTATGGTATTCACTTACATGATGATTTTGGCATGGAAATTTTGGCGTAACTTCGGCAGTATAATGATGTCAAATAAAAATTGTAAAATGGGTTGATGAGAGATAAAGGGTTATCTCATCATTTATACATGAATTGGATAGTAATGGGGACATTTAACATAATATCCAAACAATTGTAATGTAATTTAGATGCATAATATAAAATAAATTCTTGAATGTAAATGAGAACCGAGAAATTCCTTACGGAAATGAGGCATGTTAATGGGTGTACATGGGAGGGATTAATGAGAGAGAAAGAGGTATATCATAATTCAAACATAAGGAGAGAAGTATGGGGTAAGTGATAAATCATACCCCAATATTTTTAATTTAAAATAAAATGTCATAGCAACATAAATAAATTTGGACAAAATGAGAAAGTAAGAAATCTCTCACAAGGAATTGTGATCCCAAAGGCTTGAGAGGGGATTGAGAGAGGCTTATTGGGAGCTTGGGGCACCTTGGGAGGATTTTAGAGATATTATTTCAGAGTTTGGTCTACCTCCAAAGGTTTTGAGTGAAGCGTAAGTGGGAGATGGCAGGGTTTATATAGGAAAAGATAGGGAATTCTTTATTATTTAGGTTTTGGACACTACACATTAAACTAATCAAAACCACAAACCATACCATGGTTTTTGCCCTTTGTTTTTTCCAAATAATAGTGGAAATAATTTTTTTATATGTACAATGGACTATATTATTAAAATATTAGGCTTTTTTATGCAGAGGTGAGTCACACTCTCAATGAAATCATTTTAAAAAGTTAAAATATTTTATAAGTCTTGGAGGGTCCACTAAGACACCATAAAATTAATAAAACAAATATAAAATCACAATATTTTAAAGGTAAAACAAATATTGGACGAATATACATTTTATAGTATTTTATTACATCATTATTGGGTCATTATTATGTCATAAAACACATTATATATTTAAACGGAATTTAATTTTTACCCCAAAATTCGACTGTCTCATAAAATTATGAAAAATTCACCAATGGATAACTTTGATTTCCTAATTCCAAAAAAAATATTCATTTTATCTAAATAGTTTTCTAAATATTTGAATTTATAATTTTAAAATAAAAACTGACATTTATCGATAATTCATGGGTTTTGAAAAAAACGGCTTTCAAACCTTAATAAAAATTACAATTGTATTCATAAAAATTATACGATCATTTATATTTAATAAAAAGTAATTTAGTAATAATATTTCATTAAAATATTATTTATTTCCAAAAAACCATTGATTCCTAAAAATAGATTTCTTAATTTAATATTAATTAAAAATACTATTTTTCTTTAAAAGCCATTTACAGAGTAACAATAATGAAATTGATGTATATTTTTTATATAGAAAAATAAAGCACCTAATAATAGTGCTAGGGTCTTGTTACAGAACCCATTATAACACCCACGTAATACCTAAGGGTAAGGTGTGCGATGGTGACAGACTCTTAGTGTGGATCGGATAACATCGCTCTGGTGGTAATCTCTATCAACTACCACTTCTCCCGTATGTGGTTCCATTCATGCTTAATGTGTTTAAGCTTGACTTGGGATTGGTCAAGAGTGAAGCCCAGTGACGCGACCTCCTTTATGAGCTCTGAAAAATGGGATTCTTATAGAGAAATTATATTAGATGAGGATATCTCTTCCTTTTTCTGAGTAAATTTGATTTGTTAAATCCCTATATTTATACAAATCATATGATCATTGTTCAATGTCTATATTAGCAATGGTAACAATTCTTAACTATATTTTAAAATCCTAAAACATAAAACCAAGAAATTTCATTTTTTTTAAATAACCATTTTACATAACAAAACATTTTAATATACCAATAGAAATTTTCTTTAATAAAAGTTTGGGTCATTAAAATCTTTCCCCCTTAAGAAATTTGTCCCTCAAAATTTCCTTTTCATACACTAAAACATATTCGGGTAACTTTGATTTATCACTTCCTTTGATTCCCATGTTTCCTCTTTTATCTGGTGGTTTCACCACAACACTTTGAAGAGGGGCATTGTCTTATCTCATAGAAATGTTTCTCTATGATCTAAGATCTTCACTATCTTCTCTTCAAAGGATATGTCATTATCCAATGGTTCCACCTCTATATTGAGTACATGCGATGGGTTAAGTGTGTACCTATCAAGAGTGATACATGGAATACATCATGTACTTGAGATAGGTTCAGTTAGATTTCTAGTCGATAGGCCACTTATCCAATGCGGTCAAGGATCTCAAAAGGGTTAATGTACCTTGGACTAAGATTTCCCTTGTTGAGAAATATCATAACTCTCTTCCATAGTGATATGAGGAGGAATACCATGTCTCTGACATCAAATTATAGGTTTCATCAAGGATTATCAACATAGCTCTTTCGTCGACTCGGAGCAGAATTAATGTGCTTTTGGATGGACTTAACCATCTCCACCATTTCATTGACCATTTTTAGTCCTAGGAGTTTTCACTACCCAACTTCATCCCTACATGTGGGGGTTCTCCACCCCTTCCCATAAAGGGATTCATAAGGATTCATTTGGATTCTTGAGTGGAAACTGTTATTGTAAGATAAATCAACTAGAGAAATATGTGGATCCCATCCTCTTTTAATGTCCATTAGCAATTCTCTCAAAATTTCTTCAAGTGTTTAGATAGTCTACTAATATTGGCCACTTCTTTGATATATATCTTTTTTAGTTGATCCAATGAGAAATATGTATGAATTTGAATGAAGTGTGCTGTCTTTATAAGATAATCCACAACAACCCAGATAGCATTTTTTCCTTTGGATGTCTTTGGAAACCCAATGACAATGTCCATTGTGATGTTCTCGCATTTACAAGATATCATAGGTAATGGTATCATCATCCCCATTGACTTCTTCCTCTCATCCTTTACTTTCTGACATACCAAGCACTTTTATGTATACTCAGTGATCCCCTTCTTTATGTTATCCCACCAATAATGCTCTTGAAGATCTCGATACATCATTGTTTTTCATGGGTGAATGGAGAAATTCGAACTATGTGCATCACCAGAAAGATCATTATTTAACTCCGGATTTGATGGGACACATAGTCTTGTCCCAAATTTCACAATTACTTATTCATTAATGTTGAACTTTGAGTATTTACCATTTCAGATAGTTTCCAATTTCATATGAATTCCCACATCATCCTTTTGAGCATCCTTTATCCTTTCCAAAAGAGATGGTTGAGAAATCATTTGAGAAATTATGGATGATGTTCCCTTATTTATGATTCTCATTTCCATATTCATCAAATATAATAATATTGGATCCTTTTCAATTATCATCAATTATAGAATTGCTGGGTCCATTCTACTTAGATCATATTCCACTATGATCGCTTTCCCAGGGTAGTAATGGATTGAGCAGTCATAATCTCTGATCAAATCTAACTATCTTTTCTAGTGCATGTTCAACTCTTTCTATGTGAATATACACTTGAGTCTTTTTTTATCCCTATATATTTCACACTTCTCCCCAAAGAGTTAATTTCACCAAATTTTTAAAGGGATGATTACTGCAACCAAGTCTAGATCATGTGTTGGATCGTTTTTCTTATAAACTTTTAATTTCCTTGTTTAATAGGTAATGAATTTTTCATTTTTCATCAATACACATCACATTCCCTTCATCAAAGAATAATTGAATAAAAAAAAGTTATCCACTTATGGGTTGTGTGAACATAGGTTTCTTGAAATGCCTCCTTTTCATCTCCTTGATGCTATCTTCTAATTCATCACTCCAAGAAAACTTTACTCCCTTCTAAGTTATCTTGGTAAGAGGGTTGGAAAATCATGATACATTTCTCACAAATCAAAAATAATATCCTAATATCCCCAAGATGTTACAGATATCTGTTACTGATGTTGTCCTCGGACATCCCTCAATTGTAGTTGTCTTAGAGGGATCCAAAAATATCCCATTGCATATGATGATATGACCTACTAATGATACTTCATTCAATGAGAACATACACTTTCTGTGCTTTTCATTGAGAATCTCCTTTCTCAAGGTCTCTACTACAGTTCTTAGATGCTCCTCCTTGGTTTTGGAGTATATTAGAATATTTTCTATAAAGACTACTATAAATTTTTCGAGTTAATATCTAATGTCTCTATTCGTCAAGTCCATGAATATTTATGGAGCATTAGTGTGTCCAAAAGGCATTACAATGAATTCATAGTGCCCGTGTCTTGTACGAAAAGTATTCATGGGGATATCCTCCTTCTTCACCCTTACATGATAATATCTTGGCCGCAGATACACCTTAGAGAAGTATTGTGCTTCACATAGATGATCGAACAAGTCATCAATTCATGGAAGAGGATACGTTTTCTTTATCATGATTTTTTTGAGCTCACTATAATCAATTCAAATGTTAATTGACCCATCCTTCTTCTTGAAGAAGAGGACTAGTGCACCCCATGGGGAAGCACAAGGGCATATAAACCATTTGTCTAGATTCTCCTGTAGTTATTTATTCAGCTCCTCAATATTCAAAACAACTACTCTATACAAAGTCTTGGATATTGGAAATGCCCTAGATATAATATAAATTATGAATTTAACATCTATTCTAGGAGGAAGACCATGAAATTCCTCAGAAAACACATCAGAAAATTCCCTCCCAATAAGAAATTATTCAAGGATGGTTGATTCCATACACGCAGTCAAATGATCAAGATAGGTACGATCATAGAGTAGTAATATCCACACTTGAGATGATGATGCTAAGGAAGATTCATCCTCTTACTTTCCCTTTTATAGAATCTATGTTCAACTTTCCATATGGAGAGTGATTCCCCTCTCATGGTAATTTATGTTCTCTCTATATATGGAAATCTAATCCTTGCCATGAATTGCATCAAATTCCACCAAAGGGAGTATGACGAGGTTCTATGGGAAGTTCAAACAACAAATTGTGACATAGGGGGAGTTATATTCATGGGATACAATTATTTCCCCATTTTTCATTCTCACCAACATCTTTACTTCCATGATTTGTGGGGATGTTGATATTGTTCTACTAAACATTCAGGATATAAAATAATGTGTAAAACCAGAATAAAAAAAGTATATTTAATATTCTGGAATGAATATCTAGCATACCTGTCACCACTTAATTTTCAGGGTTCACTTTGGTGTTAGTGATGGAAAAATCTCACCCTTTCTTCCTTTGTGGTTGTTGGTTGCCTCCAAAAACCTCTTTCTTAGGGAAATGGTTTTAAAAGTTTCCTATTTCATTTTACTTGAAGCAATGAAGAATGCAATGAGGGTCAAATGGAGAATTCCTCTCCTCTGTCGCAGAAGTGAGTTTTTCTTATTGGCAGTTAATGGCTAGCTGACCTTCTCATCCACACCTAAACCATTTCCTCATCACCTTTAGGAAATTTCCAGGGTGATTATTTCCACACCTTTGGAAAGTGGGCTGGTGTATTTTCTTATCACCATTAGAATTATCCATCAGACCTCCAGAATTAAAGTTCACCATACGCTTCTTATATATCGGACCACTAGGGATTTCCGTACTCTAGGTTTTAGCCCGCCAAAGAATATTTCAACCTTGCATTCAAGGGTAATGAAAAATATGGAGGCATATCATGCAATCCTTGTGAAGTTTTCCTCAAACACTCTGAGGGATTTGTCGCCTTTTTTCTTGAGGGACAGTAAGTCCCTCTCCATCTTATGTCAAAGGGTTCGAGGAAAATATTTATCAAAAAATATTTTCTATAAATCCTCACATTCCAACGCCTCAATCTCCTCCTTGGGATTATTATTTTTTTATCAATGTCCACCATTGATTAATTACACCCTCCATGTGATAATCATACATATTTACCTACTCTTGTTCAGAACATTGAAGGATGGATAACATCTTCTCAATGAATTTGATCCATTTTTCGGTGATTGAGGGATAATATGATCCATTAAAATTAGGAGTCCTTTGTCTCATGAATCTCTCGATTGTGGATTATTCTTTCTTAGGGAGGGATTAATGTTCCTCTTGACCCATATTTCTATTCAAGGATTGATTTAAATTATAGAGTATAATGACCCATACTTTACATACATTGTCATTACTTCAGAATTGAATCACACTTATTACAAAATATAACGAAACTCGGAAAGGAACGCATAGGTATAGAGTCGTTAGAAACTGGGAAATATAAACAACTGGTTCATAAAGCATCTACTTTTCCTCCCATTTATTTCATCATATCTAGAGTCCCTTTTTTGCATATCCTACTTAATAACCTTCTTCCTGACCTGGGGAAATAAAACATACAAAAGGGTGAGATCAAATTTTCAGTAAGGGTAAACAAAAGAAATATCAATCACATCATATACATAAGAACATAACTTTTGGAAATCTTAACCTGTAAAAAAGAACATAATTTCATAACATGGGATAAATCATAGTAGTGAAATGTAACCCCAATAATCATAACATAAAACGTGAAACTTTGTGTCATATACAAATAATCATAGAGAATCATTTCTTATTAGTCAAGACTCATTGCCAAGACTATCTTAGTGGACAAAGTCCATTTCTGAACTGAGTTCACTCCTCATTTCAGTCCTGTTTCACTGAACCGGTTTAACCTGCCATTCCAGCCATGTCTATCTCATGAGATATAAAATCTTTACCCAATGCATTGGAGGGAGATATAGGTCCCACCCATCTCATAATGATACCATTATTATGTGTGCCACAAAATCATAAACCATACATCATAGCATAACCCATGTAATAAAAATGGGAATCATAAACATCATGACATCATAAAACAATTCATATAAGGTAAAGGAATTCATAAAAATATTTTCATCACAACATAATCAAATCAATGTAATAATAGGGATAGAAACAGAACCCTATATTATCTTAGATGGAAAATAATTTTGATAAAACACTATAACTCCATTCTTGAGGAAAATATCCTTTCTACTTCAATTTTTTTTCCTTTCTTAACATGTCATACAATTTTAAACTAAAAGAATTTGATTAAAAATAAACTTGAAAACTTGTAAAGGAAGATTCTTGGAAATAATGTTTTAAAAATCCATTCATGCTGTATAAGTTAAAAAAAACATTCTTCTCGTACTTTTGTCGGAAAAGTCAAAAAGTACCTCGTAACATAAACAAAAGAAAGATTCCTTACATACCATGTAGTAAAATTCAAAAATGGGTAAAAAGGACTTTAAACATACATGAAATAATTTTTAGAAAACTTGGACATGTATGATAAATATAACCCCAGTAAATACTTATGTATAAGCAATCTCAGATAGAAAACGAGATTTGCAAAATTATCCCTTACCTTAGGTCTGATTTGCTTCGTAAGTGTCCGAACCTCCTGTATAATGATTTAAATAATGTTATTGACTTATTCTAGAATCATACTTATTTTTATGATATCATATATTGTCATATTCTTAGCTTCTTATTAGTAATATTTCATTACGACTTGTTTATTCGGGTGTTTATTACATTTTGTTCTTATGCGTGTTTTGTTGAATAAATTCTTATCCTTATTTTTAGGTTATATATACCTCATTTCCATAATGGTATTAGTGTAATATATATCATATTTATTCACTGAATTCATTTATATAATCATTATGCAATGAAGATCATGTAGAACGAGTCGCATCACATCGTGGAGACGGTATTCCGTACGTACGCACGAGCGATGATATCATTCCCATGATCGTGAAATTGTATTGGAGCATATATATACTATTTAATAATCAATATCACTTTACAATAGTCATATATAGTCATTATTTACACCATTATACCCATCCAAGTAAGGTGGTGGTGGAAAATAGATTACACCACGGTGTGGAGATGGTATTCCGTACGTACGCACGCGCGATGATTTCATTTTCCGTAGGATGGATAGATGGTGAAATAGGGTTGTTTCATACTTATAATAACATATCAGTATATGAGTTATACTGATGTTATTACTTCATAATGAAACAACTAAAGAAGAATAACTGGAAGAAGAAATAAAGTTGAAAGAATTGGTAACAGACATTACCTCTTCTTTGAACCGCCTCTTTGAGATCTCCTTTTAGGGAACTAATATTGGTCTTTGAAGAAGACTAGGACCTCTAGGATGTTTCTAGGGAAGTGTAGAGGAGAAATTGTCAGGGTTTGGCCGAGCTTGAAGGCTCAAAGTGGTGTGAGGAAGAGGGGGAGGAGGTGCCCTTTTATAAGGGAGGAGAGGGGCTCCTTTGGAAAAACAAAAAATATTATTTTATTATAAAGACAAATTCGGTTTTAAATAGCTACAAATTGATTTATTTCGAAGCTAAGGTGGGGATGGGTAGAAATCATCTCATCCAATAGAATTTAGACAAGTTTAAGTTCCTATTTAAACCTTATCATTTAGATTTAACATTGAGTTAAATAATTTTACTTTTACCGTGTCTTCTTGTGTTCTTACACTATAAGGTTAATAAACTTACTATAACAAGCCAAACAAACCCCAAGTTGTTTATTATTAATATATATAACATTATATAAGTCATTTGGCCGAACCTTAGATTTTTATGAATAAAATAACAATTAATAATATAATATTTGTTTTAAAAACTATTTTATGTCAATTTTGACACTATTTTGTAATTTATTTTTGTGAAAATCATAAAAGAATTATTAGTTCGAAAAAAGTTAATTAAATAAATACTAACATGTTATATTAACCTAGAAAATTATTTGAATTCATTAAAATTCTCAAATTAAATTTATTTGGGTATTTATAACATCAATTATGTCAATATTTCATTAATAAGATAATTACTTCATCATCGTTGTGTCATAAATACATTAATTAGTTAATGTATAAAAATTACAAATAAAATACTATTATGTAGGAAATGTTTTTATATTTCTAATGAATTTTTATAGTTGAATTTATCTTATATATAACCCCATATTAAAAATGATTTACTTATTAAACATTGATTTTAACTATTTTAACCCTTCTTTAAATAAAATAATAATAAATGTCCTAATCTAATCCAAGTGGGCCTAAATGGTAATATTTTATTCCTAAGGTTGTTTTTGGTCAAATGAAACTTATCCAATAGAATTAGGACATGTGTTAGGGTAATAATAATAACAGTTTTACCCTTAATTACCCTATTTACTTTTAACCGTGGTAAAAAAAGTAAAAAGTTACTATTCACCAAAAAATTATTTTCATCTTATTGAACCACATTTTACTTACTGACATTAACCGTGTCTCTCGGATTTTTGATATTCCACTCACAGAAGCAGTAAAATTAAGTTTTATGAAAAATTCAATTTTTTTAACTACCACTTAGTGGTTTCACTATTCATCAAAAATTGAAAGTTTTCAGAAAAATACCAAAATTTCACCCTAGGCTAATTTCGATATTCCGAATCCAAAAATGAAGTCCATTTTGAAAAATAAAATTTATAAAATTTCAAAAAGTGGTTATTACTATTCATAACGGCTTGTTTTAATAATATTTTAATAGCACATCGTTGTTTAGTGAAACTCGATATTGCGTACGACACAAGCTATCGAGGAAGGCCGCGGTTGCGTGTAAAGAAAACCAAGCTAGTGTTGTGTGTAGTGAAATATTCCTTTGATGATTTATAAAAAAAAATATTTCTCATAAAAGTCTCGGGTGTTACATTTTACCCCCCTTAAAATGAATTTCGCCCTCGAAATTCGTCACTCTGTAACAAAAAGATGAGGATACCTCTCCCTCATCATATCCTCAAGCTCCCATGTAGCTTCTTATAATTGGTGGTTCCTCCATAAAACTTTCACCAAGCGAGTGGTCTTGTTCCGTAGGACTTTTTCACTACGATCCAGAATCTCTATAGGCTGTTCTTCATAAGAAAGATCTTGCTCCAGCGGTACAACTTTTGAGCTGAGTACATGTGAAGGATCAGGTATGGACTTTCTCAGGAGAGATACATGGAACGCATCGTGAACTTGAGAGAGATTCGGTGAAAGCGCCAATCGGTAAGCTACCTTTCCAACACGATCCAGTATTTCGAAAAGACCGATATATCTAGGGCTCAACTTCCCCTTCTTTCCAAATCTCATGACCCTCTTCCAGGGAGATATTCGTAAGAACACTTTATCACCCACTTCAAACTCTAGGTCTTTTCTTCGGTTGTCAGCATAACTTTTATGTCGACTCTGAGCTGCTCTTATGTGTTGTTGAATAGATCTGACCTTTTCTGCCATTTCATCAATGAGATCAGGTCCTAATAGCTTTCTTTCCCCAACTTCATCCCAGCAAGTTGGAGTCCTGCATTTCTTTCTATAGAGAGCTTCATAAAGAGCCATCTGAATACTGGAGTGAAATCTATTATTATAAGAAAATTCCACCAAAGGTAGGAGTTGATCCCAACCACCTTTGAAATCCATAGAGCAAGCTCTCAACATATCTTCTAGAGTTTTAATTGTCCTCTCAGACTGACCGTCTGTCTGAGGATGATAAGTAGTGCTGAAACTCAACTCTGTATCTAGAGTATGCTGAAGACTTCGCCATAACATTGAGGTAAACCTCGGATCCCGATAAGATATAATAGAAAGTGGTACTCCATGCAATCTCACCACTTCCTTCACATATATCCTGGAAAGATGATTCAGAGAGAAATCATCTCTAATAGCAATGAAGTGTGCGGACTTTATAAGATGATCAACTATGACCCAGATATCATTATTGCCTTTGGATGTTTTAGGAAGTCCTGTGACAAAGTCCATAGTGATGTTTTCCCATTTCCATTCAGGTATGGGTAATGGTTGTAACATCCCCTTAGACTTCTATCTCTCAGCTGTAACTTACTAACAAACCAAGCATCGAGAGACATAGTCCAAAACATCTCCTTTCATGCCATCCCACCGGAAGTACTCTTTCAGGTCCCTATACATCTTTGTGATTCCAGGATGAATAGAGAATGAAGAACTATAAGCCTCATCCAGCAGCTCCTTCTTTAATTCGGGTATGGGAGGAACACAAACCAGATTTCTGAACTTTATTATCCCATCACAATCAAGGTTGAATTCAGTAACATTTCTCACCTTCTTTTGTAACTCGACATCTTATTTTTGTGCCTCTTTAATCTTCACATGTATAGATGGTTGAACATTCATTTGAGAAAGATACAATTTTCCCCCTTCCATTATAATTCCAAGATCCATCCTTTGTAAATCCATAAATATTGGATCTTTTGTGATCCTCATCATGGATAAACTGGCATGGTCTTATCAACCTAATGCATCTACCACCTTGTTTGCTTTCCCAGGGTGGTAATGAATTGAGCAATCGTAATCCTTAATTAGCTCTAACCATCTTCTTTGGCGCATATTCAGCTCCTTTTGTGTGAAAATATACTTTAAAATTTTATGATCAGTATAAATGTCACACCTTTCTCCATAATGATAATGCCTCCAAATCTTTAATGCAATGATTACCGCAGCTAACTCCAAATCATGAGTTGGGTAATTTTCCTCATGGATTTTCAACCGTTGTGAGGCATAAGCTATCACCATATCATTTTGCATAAGAACACACCCCAATCCCTTCTTGGATGCATCACTGTTGATCACAAACCTTTCTCCACTACAAGGTAGTGTGAGCACATGTGCACTGGATAACATTCTTTTCAACTACTTGAAATTCTCTTCACATTCCACCATACAAACAAACTTAAATCCTTTCCGAGTCAACCTGGTGACTGGATTAGATAATCGTGAAAAATCCTTCACAAAACGTCGATAATATCCATCCAAACCAAGAAAACTTTGGATCTCAGTTACTGTTATTGGTCTCGACCATCTTTCGATAACCTCTGTTTTTGCTGGATCCACAGATATCCCCTCTTTTGAGATTATGTGACCCAAAAATGCCACTTTTTGAAGCCAAAATTCAAACTTGGTAAATTTGGCATAAAGCTTCTCCTTTCTCAGGGTCTTCAATATAATTCTCAAGTGATCTTCATGTTCTTACTTTCTCTTTGAATAGACAAGAATATCATCTGTAAAGACTATCACAAATTGATCAAGATAGTCTCTAAAGACTCTATTCATCAGATCCATGAAGATAACAGGGGAATTTGTAAGACCAAATGGCATCACTATAAATTCATAGTGTCCATACCTTGTACAGAAATCCGTCTTTGGTATATCTTCCCTTTTGAACCTTAATTGATGATACGCTGAACGAAGATCAATCTTGGAAAAGTATTGAGCTCCACGTAGTTGGTCAAATAAGTCATCAATGCGTGGGAGAGGATATTTGTTCTTCATAGTGGTCTTGTTAAGTTCTCGATAATCAATGCAGAGTCTCATTGATCCATCTTTCTTCTTAACAAAAAGAACAGGTGCTCCCCAAGGTGACACACTAGGGCATATGAATCCCTTATCAGGATTTTCTTAGAGTTTCTTCTTCAATTCCTACAACTCAATTGGGGCCATTCTATAAAGTTTCTTTGAAATAGGTAAAGCACCTGGTATGAGTTCTATTGAAAACTCAACTTCACGATTTGGTGGAAGACCCGTCAATTCCTCCAGAAAGACATCATCAAACTCCCGTACAATGGGAATATTATTAATTGTGAGTTTCTCACCAACCATTTGAGATAAATAACCTTTATTTAGTGGAATGAAGACCCATAAGATGGAATATATTTCCACTGGAAGGTTATGTTCATCCTTGCATCGATAGACGATCATAGATTGATCTGGATTATGAAATGTGACTTCCCTTCTTTGGAAATTGATATGAGATCCATATAAAGAAATCAAATCCATACCAAGAATCACATCAAATTCTACTATAGGAAGGATCACAAGATTTTCATGAAGCACATTCCCACAAACTTCAATCGGAGAAGAATTATAAACTTTTGATGCGATTGTTGTGCCATTAGGAGTTGTCACAGCCAACTCAACATCTAATTGTTGAGGTAATATGGTGATACCCTTAGAAAATTCTTCAGAAATAAAAGAGTGGGTGGATCCAGAATCAAATAAAACATTTTCTACTTTAGAGTGGATGGTAAGTGTACCTTTCACCACATCATTATCATACTCCACATCGCTGATAGAAATTGCATGTGACTTTCCTTTGTCTTTAGCCTTAAGAGTTTGTTGACGTCGACCATCATCATCAACCCTTGGATTTGGGCATTGATTGGCATAATGACCCATCTCCTTGCACTTGAAACATTGAAGTGTAGTAGGTTCATTCTATGTATCCCTTCCTTTGTTTGCATCATTAGACATCTTCTTCCCATCATTGCGGCATTCAAATGATCGATGACCTTCCTTTCCACATTTGAAACATTTACTTTTCCCTTTAAGACAACTCCCTCCATGTTTCTTTCCACATTTTGAGCATAAGGGAAAGCTCATATTCTTTTCAGTGTGCTCTTTAGATTTTCCTTTGAATTCCATTTTCCTCTTCTTATCAAACCCATATGACTGATGGGTTACTCCAATCTCCATCTCAACATTGAGAGCACATCTAATGATTTCCTCGTAGCTATTGAAGTCCCTTATGGCTAAGGCACTTCGAAGACTTGGTTTTAAGCCACTAAAGAATCGATCGATCTTACTCTCAGGTTGGATAATAATACTAGAAGCGTGCCTTGCAAGTCTTGTAAAATTTGCTTCATAGGTACCAACAGATTCATCATCCTTTTGCTTCAGTTCAAGAAACTCTTTCTCCATCTTTGTTCGGAGAATATGAGGGAAGTACTTATTGAAAAATAAGTTCTTGAACTCATCCCATTCCATGGACTCAATTTCACCCCTTTTCCTCATATTCTTAATAAGATTCCACCATTGATCAGCATCTCCTTCCAAATGATACACTGCTAGGATGGCTTTATCATATTCAGAACATTGAAGAACTGAAAATATCTTTTTAGTAGTACTAATCCATTGTTCAATAACTAATGGATCAGTAGACCCGCTGAAAGAAGGTGGAAACTGCCTCATGAAGGATTCAACAGAATGTTGCTCCTTCCTTTGCTCGTTTGGAAGTCCTACATGATTCATAGCTTGAGAAAGTTGTGTGAGCATGGCTACATGATTTTTCATTCCAGCTCCCATAACGTTTGGTTGCTCAGGGGGACAATCATTGCATTGCCCGTCGCATTCCGCATTAACACGGTTCCTTCGGGTCCCAGCCATTGACTAAAACTAAGAAGAATAGTGTGAGCAACACTAATTATAATAGGAAAACCATATAATCAAGAATAAAATTTCACACTTAAGGTCTTATCCTAGGTTATTCATGGTCATTTCTAAAACACTAAGATTGTGTTCTATTCTTAGAATTATCCTTAGGGTTCTTACTAAGGCTTTCACATCCTAGTTTCCAAAGGTTGACTATACCTTTCCTCTGATACCTACTATAATAACCCATAATTTACATACATTGTCATTACTTCAGAATTGAAGCACACTTATTAGAATATATAACAAAACCAGGAAAGGACCATATAGGTATAGAGTCTTTAGAAACATGGAAACATAAACAGCTGGTTCATAAAGCATCTACTTTGCCTCCCATTTATTTCATCATATCTAGAGTCCCTTTTTGGAATATCCTACTTAATAACCTTATTCCTGACCTGGGGAAACAAAACATACAAAAGGGTGAGCTCAAATGCTCAGTAAGGGTAAACAAAAGAAATATCAATCACATCATATACATAAGAACATAAGTTTTGGAAATCTTAACCTGCAAAAGAGATCATAATTTCATAACATGGGACAAATCATAGTAGTGAAATGTAATCCCAATAATCATAACTTAAAACAATAAACTTTGTGGCATACACACATAATCATAGAGAATCATTTCTTATTAGTCAAGACTCGTTGCCAAGACTATCTTAGTGGACAAAGTCCATTTCTAAACCGAGTTCACTCCTCGTTTCAGTCCTGTTTCACTAAACTGGTTTAACCTGCCATTCCAGCCATGTCTATCTCATGAGATATAAAATCTTTACCCAATTCATTGTAGGGAGATATAGGTCCCACCCATCTCATAATGATACCATTCTTATGTGTGCCACAAAATCATAAACCATACATCATAGCATAACCCATGTAATAAAAATGGGAACCACAAACATCATGACATCATAAAACAATTCATATAAGATAAAGGAATTCATAAAAATATTTCCATCACAACATAATCAAATCAATTTAATAATAGGGATAGAAACAGTACCCTATATTATCTTAGATGGAAAATAATTTTGATAAAACACTTGAACTCCATTCTTGAGGAAAATATCTTTTCTACTTCAAAAACAGATTTCCTTTATTAACATGTCATTAAATTTTAAACTAAAAGAAGTTGATTAAAAATAAACTTGAAAACTTGTAAAGGAATATTTTTGGAAATAATGTTTTAAAAATCCATTCATGCTGTATAAGTTAAAAAAACATTATTCTCGTACTTTTGTTGGAAAAGTCAAAAAGTACCTCGTAACGTAAAAAAAAGAAAGATTACTTACATACCATGTAGAAAAATCCAAAAATGGGTAAAAAGGACTTTAAACATACATGAAAACATTTTTATAAAACTTGTACATGGATGATAAATATAATCCCAGTAAATACTTACGTATAAGCAATCTCGGATAGAAAATGAGATTTGCAAAATTATCCCTTACCTTAGGTCCGATTTTCTTCGTAAGTGTCCGATCCTCCTGTATAATAATTTAAATAATGTTATTGACTTATTCCAGAATCATACTTATTTTTATGATATCATATATTTTCATATTCTTAGTTTCTTATTAGTAAGATTCCATTACTACTTGTTTATTCGGGTGTTTATTACTTTTTGTTCTTATGCGTGTTTTGTCGAATAAAATCTTATCCATCTTTTTAGGTTATAGATACCTCATTTCAAGAATGGTATTAGTGTAATATATATCATATTTATTCACTCAATTCATTTATATAATCATTATGCAATTAATATCATGTAGAACGAGTCGTATCACGTCGTGGAGACGGTATTCCGTACGCACGCACGAGCGATGATATCGTTCCCATGATCGGGGAATTGTATTGGAGTGTATATATACTATTTCAGAATCAATATCACTTTACAATAGTCATATATAGTAATTATTTACTCCATTATCCCATCCAAGTAATGTGGTGGTGTAAAATAGATTACCCCACGGCGTGGAGATGGTATTCTGTACGTATGCAGGCGCGGTGATTTCGTTTTCCGTAGGATGTATAAATGGTGAAATATGGTTGTTTCATACTTATAATAAAATATCAGTATATTAGTGATACTGATTTTATTACTTCAAAATGAAACAACTAAAGAAGAAGAAGTGTAAGAAGAAATAAAGTTGAAAGAATTGGTAACGGACATTACCTCTTCTTTGAAGCACCTCTTTGAGATCTTCTTTTAGGGAACTAATATTGGTCTTTGAAGAAGACCACGACCTCTAGTATGTTTCTAGGGAAGTGGAGAGGAGAAATTGGCAGGGGTTGGCCGAGCTTGAAGGCTCAAAGTGGTGTGAGGAAGAGGGGGAGGAGGTGCCCTTTTATAAGGGAGGAGAGGGGCTCCTTTGGAAAAACTAAAAATATTATTTTATTATAAAGTACAAATCGGTTTTAAATAGCTCCAAATTGATTTATTTAAAAGATAAGGTTGGGATGGGTCGAAATACTCTCATCCAATATAATTTAGACAAGTTTAGGTTCCTATTTTAACATTATCATTTAGATTTAACATTAATTTAAATAATTTTACTTTTACCGTGTCTTCTTGTGTTCTTACACTATAAGGTTTATAAACTTACTATAACAAGAAAAAAGAACCTCAAGTTGTTTATTATTAATATATATAACCTTATCAAAGTCATTTGGCCGAACCTTAGATTTTTAGGAATAAAATAACAATTAATAATATAATATTTGTTTTAAAAACTATTTTATGTCAATTTTGACACTATTTAGTAATTGATTTTTCTGAAACTAATAACAGAATTATTAGTTCGAAAAAAGTTACTTAAATCAATACTAACATGTCATATTAACCTATAAAATTAATGGAATTCATAAAAAGTCTAAAATTACATTTATTTGGGTATTTATAACATCAATTATGTCAATATTTCATTAATTAGATAATTACTTCATCATTGTTGTGTCATAAATAAATTAACTTATTTAATGTCTAAAAATTACAAATAAACTACCATTATGTAGGAAATGTTTTTAGATTTCTAATGAATATTTATAGTCGAATTTATCTTATGTATAACCCCATATTAAAAATGATTTACTTATTAAACTTTGATTTTAACTATTTTAACCCTTCTTTAAATAAATTAATAATAAGTGTCTTAATCTAATCCAAGTGGGCCTAAATGGTCATATTTTATTCCTAAGGTTGTTTTTGGTCGAATTAAACTTATCCAATAGAATTAGGACATGTTTTAGGGTAATAATAATAACATTTTTACCCTTAATTACACTATTTACTTTTAACCGTGGTAAAAAAAAGTAAAAAGTTACTATTCACCAAAAAATTATTTTCATCTCATTGAACCACATTTTACATACTGACATCAACCGTGTCTCTCGGATTTTTGAAATTCCACTCATAGAAGCGGTAAAATTAAGTTTTATGAAAAATTCAGTTTTTTTAACTACCACTTAGTGGTTTCACTATTCATCAAAAATTGAAAGTTTTCAGAAAAATACCAAAATTTTACCCTAGGCTAATTTCGATATTCCGAATCCAAAAATGAAGTCCATTTTGAAAAATAAAATTTATAAAATTTCAAAAAGTGGTTATTACTATTCATAACAGCTAGTTTTAATAATATTTTAATAGCACATCATTGTTTAGTGAAACTCGGTATTGCGTACGACGCAAGCTATCGAGGAAGGCCACAGTTGCGTGTAAAGCAAACCAAGCTAGTGTTATGTGTAGTGAATGATTCCGTTGATGATTTATAAAAACAAAATATTTCTCATAAAAGTCTCGGGTGTTACATAGAGTATCATGACAATTTTTGTGATTCCCTCTCCAATCAGATTAGGCATCTAATTAGAACAATCCTCACATTAATCTTCGCTACGGTAGTTAGCCCAAGTCCTCTTGTGAGAAGCTATTGGCTGGAATAAAAGGAAATTTAGGGGTAACACATAAAAGGAAATACAATTACAAAAATGGATAACTTATAAATTACATTTATTTCCTTAACTTATCTATGTTATCCATGATCTACTTCACAACATATATTCTTTTGGGCATTTTTTTAATTCCCTTAATAATGGTTCATACTAGGCTTATGAATTTACCAAAGCATATCCCCTAGGAGTGTCATAGCCTAGAGTGTAGCAAGGACTATTTTCGTGCACCCGTTCCCTATTGAGTCTAGCTCAACGTAGTGTTTTTGGGTTTTACCCCAAGATACTTATGTGCCAGAGCCACCTCTACCTACTCGTATCCAGAAATGGAATTATTTTATTTTTAAACCACTTACTCAATAATCACCAAAAATTAGGGATGTTTTTATTATACTTAGTCTTATCCCTAAGGCTTTGACTATGATTTTCTAATCCTAATCTCAAAAATAACTAAACCTCCCTCTGATACCAACTATTACAACCCTTCTCATTATTTCTCACTTATACATGATTATTACATAAAATATTCACTTTTACCACATCGAAGATCGATAGGTCTAGTGTATTTGGGGATTAGAAACATTACATAACATCTTAAAACAAGAAATACACGTCTTTATTAAAAACTTTTTTTACATGACCACACACATTCCTTTGTACATAACATTGCAT
Source organism: Viscum album (assembly GCA_963277665.1). Taxonomy (NCBI): domain Eukaryota; kingdom Viridiplantae; phylum Streptophyta; class Magnoliopsida; order Santalales; family Viscaceae; genus Viscum; species Viscum album. The sequence goes on along the minus strand of OY728145.1, from coordinate 56,000,126 downwards.
GGGATAACCTGAGGACATGCATAAGAAAAGGGTGATCTACAAATCCCATTAAGAGATTAAAAAAGGAATAACATGAAAAATAGAGTACATAAAATGAAATAGGTATATCAATATATCATAAGATAAACATGAACATAAAGTCATGATATATCATGATTATCATAACATGAAAATGTGGTAATAACATTAAACATGATATTAGCATGATCCAAGGCTCATTTCACATTGATCATGGGTAAAACCCCATTTAACATGAATTAGAATGAGTAATCCCTCATTTAACTTTATGTATCTTGATACTAATATTTACCCAAGTATTGGAGTGCTATCATGGCACACCCTTCTTAATCATTTCATCTCATGCATAAGTGTTCCACATAGATCATAAAACATGGATTAATTAAACATCATAATTTATTCCATGAATAAGATATGTGGAATACATAAATATAAGTACTTAATCAACATGTGAAACTTCATAAAGTTTAATACCCTAGATAGATAAATGGGTATGGTATTCACTTACATGATTATTTTGGCAGGGAAAGTTTTGTGTAACTTAATCAGCATAACGAAGTCAAATTGAAATTGTAAAATGAGTTGATGGGAGAAAAAGGGGTCTCTCATAATTTATAAGTGAAATTTATATTAAGATTGTTATTGAAAATAATATCCCTACATATTTAATTGAATTTAGATGCATAATATAAAATATTTTCTTGAATTCAAATGAGAAGAGATAAATTCCTTGTGGAATTTCGGCATGGTAACGGGTGTACAAGGGAGGAATTAATAAGAGAAAAAGAGGTTTCTAATACTTAAAATATAATTATGGATATATGGGGTAGGTGATAAATCTTACCTATAGAATTTTTAATTGAAAATAAAAGGGTATAACAACATAATTATATTTGGAAAAAAATTAGAAAGGAAAAATCCCTTACATGGATGTGTGATCCCAAAGGATTTTGAGGCACCTGAGAGTGGATTCTTGGGATCTTGGGGCACATTGGGAAGATTATAGAGAGAGGAGGGAATAGGTTGTTTTACCTCCAAAGATATTTGGTGAAGAGGAAGGGGGATATTGGGTGGGTTTATATAGGAAAATAGAGTGAATTATTTATTATTTAGGTTTTTTTCACTACACATTAAAATAATCAAAACCAAAAACAATCCCATGGTTTTTCCCATTATCTCTAGAAAAGGGTAGTGGAAAACATTATTTTATATGTCCAATGGGATAACCTATTAATATATTAGGATTGTTTATGTGGAGGTAAGTTACAGTCTCAAGGAAATCATTTTAAAGAGTCAAAATGTTTTATAAGTCTTGGAGGGTCCACTAAGGCACCATAAAATTAATCAAAAAATATAAAATAACAACTTTTTAATGTTAAAAACATATATTGGCCTAAAATAACTTTTATATTATTTTATTATATCACTATTGGGTCATTAGGATGTCATAAATCACATTATATATTTAAATGGTATTTAAGTTTTACCTAAATATTCGACTGTCTCAAAAAATTATGAAAAATTTACCATTGGATAATTTCGATGTCCTAATTAAAAAAATAATATTAATTTTTCTAAATAATTTTATAAATATGTGGATTTAAACTTTTAAAATGAAAACTGACATTTATTGAAAATTCTTGGGATTTGACAAAAACAAATTTCAAACCTTAATAAAAATTACAATTGTATTCATAAAAATTATATGACCATTTATATTTAATAAAAATAAATTTATTAACAATATTTTATTAAAATATTATTTAATTAAATAAATAAATTAATTCATCAAAATATATTTCTTAATTTATTATTAACTAAAAATATTATTTCTACTTTAAAACCCATTTACAAAGTGACAATAATGAAATAAATGTATATTCTTTATATAAAAAAAATAAATCACATAATCATAATGCTAGGGTATTGTTACATAACTTCATATAACACCCACGTAAGACCTAAGGGTAAGGTGTTCTATGGTGACAGACTCTTGGGGTGGCTCGGATAACATCGCTTGGGTGGTAATCTCTATCAACTGTCACTTCCCCTGTATGAGGTTTCCTTCAAACTTAAAGTGTCAAATCATGGACTGAGATTTTTCAAGAGAGAATCCCAGGGAAGCTACCTCCTTTTCGAGCTCTGAAAAATGGGCATCTTATGGAGAAATTATATTGGATGAGGCCATTGCTTCCTTTGTCTGAGTAATTTGGATTTTTTAAAGCCCTATATTTATTTTAATAATGTGATCACTATTCAACGGCTATATTAGAAACATTAAATATTCATAATGGTATTTTAAAATCCAAAACATAAAACCTTGTAAGTGCATATTTTTTATATAACCATTTTACATAATAAGACATTTAAATAGATCAATAAAAATTTTCATTAATAAAAGTTTGGGTCATTACATAAAATATTTGTTCCATGAGTTTCTGGACTATTTTTTCATCATATTCATTGATTACATTTTATATACATTATGCAAGAGTATAACCATGATAATCATATTATAGTTTTCTATAAAAAAATTTAACGCCACCTACTCTATATAATTTTTTCATTGTTTAATTTTTGGACATGAGAACTGTATTTACTCAAGCATTTGGTGTCTCATCAGGGTGTGGTAGTGGACACATCAAAGGTCAAAGCAATTGTTTCTTGAGTAGCACCCAAGAATGTGGACGAGGTCTGCAGTTTGCTTGATCTTGCAAGATATTATCGTATTTTCCCCTATTTCTCTTTATTTTTATCCATATTGAGTGTTTTTACTAGGAAGGGACAAGATTTTATATAGACCGGTCAATTATTGGAAGGATTTAGTTACATGAAGGGAATGTTAGTTAGTGATCTAGAACTTTAGTTTCCTAAGGAGGTTGTGATCTTTGAGTTGTCTTAAAAAAAATTATGTATAGGAATAGGATGTGTGATGATACAGTATGGGTATGTGATCTCTTATGGTTCTATAATGTTATCTCACCATCAGTGTAATTATTCTATCTATGATCTAGATCTATTAGCATTTTGGTTTTCATTAAACTCATAGAGGCATTGCCATATTGGGGAGGAATTTGTGGTCTTCAAGAATCATAATATTTTGTGGTATATATTTTTATAACATGATTTAAATATAAGGTAGTGGAGGTGGATGGAATATCATCGGGATTTTATTTTTGGGATCCCCCACACTTTGGGAAAAGGGAATGTTTTGTCTAATTCATTGAGTAGAATGTTGGTAAATGATGTTGTTTTGGAGTCTGGATATGTTTGGTGAGCAATGGAGGAGTTGACATCCTTTAACTTTTATGAGTGGGTGGATGATGTTATAGGATATTTATTTCAGAATATATTAGTCTTATCTAAAATAACACATGGATGAGTCTTGGTGGTGAGACTTTGAAGAAGAATTTATATAACACCCCAAGATTTTGTAGTATTCCTCTTTTTAAATTTAACTTCATCAATAGATTACGAGCTTATCAATTGAATAAATATTATTATTTAATGTTTATAGTTATCTCCAAGATATTTTTAAGGGTGGGAATGAATGATATTTCAAAAATTATGAAAATATATAATATACGTATTTATAAAATTAATTAATTGGTTACTAACTAATTAGAAGTGAAAACCAATTGAATATAAAGGATGCATTTTTATAAAAACTATTTTTATCCCCATAATGATATTTTAAATTAATAAATTAAATTAATTAGTATTAGTTACGTATATTAATGAAATTTATATATAAATATTTTTACATTTATTCAAAATATTTTAAGATGCATAAGATAAGAATAAATCCAATTTTACACATAAAAGTGCTATATATTGTTAAACATAGTGTTACTACCTATTAAGGGAAAACATTTTTTAAATATTTATATTGACACATTTATAAATTATTTTTGACAAAATAAACATTATTTTGTAAATCATGATATCAAAATTTAAATTGGTTAAATTTTTGTTATTTGTGTGATAACTCTAATTTCTGATTAATAATAACTTGACTGTTAGAATAGTAACATTACCATTAGGAATAATAATAATATCAATTGAATATAAACTTCACCTATTAAAATATAAATAAAATTTTGGAATCCTATAAATAATAATATGATATAATTATATCATAGTATAAGTAATTTAATGTTTTAGAAATGATTAATTAAGGGTTAGTACATTTTTAAAACAAAAATGATTATTTACAATTTTATAATTAGTCAAATAATATAAAAGAATATTTATTTTTGCTAAATTAATTCATAAATTAATATTTTTTCCTTTATAATTATAAGAAAATTTTACGAGACCTTAATTAATTTCTCAATGCATCATAAAATTGGTTGTAATATTGAAATTGATATTTTTTGAGTAAATAATGATTTTATTTAAAAATTAAATTTCTCATATATAGAAAATTATTTTCAAAAAATTGAATCTATATTTGAATTCTACACATCAAAAAATGGATATGGTGCGGTATTTATATTTTTCTAAAATATTCGAAATTTTGGTGAATAATGAAATATCATAATTAACATCTTATGTAAATGAATGAATTACTAAGTCATAATTGACTAATTTATGATGTGAGGTACCATTGTTTAGAACTCACATGCACTAGATATTAAAATTAGTCCCAATAATCAATATTTTTCATTTTTTTGAGAAAAAATAATAAGTTAATGATTAAAAAATAAAAAACACCCCTCTACTCCACTATATATACCACCCCTAACCAACTCTTCCTCTTACACCTATTATGCCTTGTAACATTTCCAATTTCTACACAATACTATTACAAAGACTCTACCCCACATCTAGGGTTTTTTGGTATCAACAAAAGACCAAATTAAATTTCCTTAAGAAGGTTATCAAGGAGAAGAATTCAAGATGTAAAACCTTCTTCACTTTCTATATTTACTTTTCAATTACTTTTATTTTCTTATACTCTCCTCGCCTAATCCTAGAAAAAATACATGATTACTCTAGTATATTATTTAAAATCGAATTTTATTATTTTAATATAAAATACATGATCAAATATCTCTCATATTCAATTTATTCTAATGATGTAAACGTCATCTGTGAGGTGCCCATTTACCACCTTCATGGACAATGCGTTTTGGTTTTTCAATTACTCATTCAAGTATGGTCATAATACCATTTTTTATATTTAAAAAAATATTATAATATATTTATTGCAACGTATCTAATTTTCTAGAATTAGTATATATATATAAAAAATTGTTAATGAAACAAAACTAGTTTGTGAAAATCAAAAATCCGGCAAAATAATCTAAATGTTTTTCTTTAATGTCTTATCTAATGATTTACCCCCATAACAAAAAAGCAAATTTATTATATAAAAAAGTCAATATTTTTTAAGATAATAAATAAAATATAACTATAATTCTGGAAAATCCTTTCCATTTTACATAATCTTTAGTGCATATATACAAATTAACCAATCATTAAACCCAAGGAAACGAACACTACTAAACGTTAAAATTGGATCTTATAACTCATAAAAAAGACATGAATTGAATTTAATAAAATAATAATAAATTAAATAAATGATAAAAAAAGTTCTAATTAAAATATTAATGTATCTCATTTTATTATCTAGAACATTAAGAACATGTGAAAAACACTTTTGCACGTATGGTAAGGGATTCTCCCCAAACTACCATTTTTCATTCGGGTTACACTTTCTCTCGCTTTACCCCAGTGTAATAATTCATTATTTTTGTATAATTCCTATAAATTCTATTTAAATTTACAAAACACATGTATTTATGTCATTTCATTCTTCTTTTATTGTATGTACATGATTTTATAAGGTTCTCTCCTAAATTCATTTTGATAAGAAACGCTGATTTAAGGGAACTTCCCATTTTCTTACCCATAATAAATTGAAAACCATAATATGTTTTAATCCACCATTATTTGAATAAAATAATTAATTTTATCATCAAAAAATAACTTTTGAATTTCTTTTTTATACAAAAATTATATTTTTTTCTTTTTTAAACACTCTTTATTATTTACTCTTAAAGTGTACTAAAGAGGATCATTTCAAAAGTTTCTTAAGTGATCATTTTACATGTTTTAAATTCAGATTGAAATAATTTATTCCTAAAATATAATTTAATTTTACCTCCCTTTACTTTTTTGTGATATACATGTTACCATCTGGTTTATTTGAAAATAAAAATGATTTTTCAATAGAAATCATCTTTCCAAAGTAAAAATTGGTTATTTATCTTTAGAATTCCTCTATATTTTTGTTAGGATATTTAAATCTATTTTGAAACAATTTGTTGAATTTTATTCTTAAATTGACATTGATATTTTATGATATCATCTACCATATTCTAATATATGTTTTATGATCAGTTTGATTGTGGAGGTACTATTTTGATAACATTAACCATATTAATCAGCATGTTTAGTGATTATGTTCACTCATTAGGGAAATTTATTTACATTTAATATGTATATGTTTTTTTGTTTCACTACATTCATATGAGGAATTAATTGGAATTATTAAGTGATTGGTGGGGCCTACTATATCCCATATATGCATCTGTAGGTCTTATGTGACAAACTATATAGGGTTTTTATGCACTTATGTATGGTGTCTTGGATGAATCCTTAAATGTATGTTTATGATTTCTGACATTATCTCATTATGAAACTAGTAATTTATATTACATGTGATTATTTGAGTATTATAATACCCATGTTTTGGTTTCTTTATCATTTGATTATTTGTGAAATTATCTAATCATATTTTATTCCTTCAATATTATACTCAAGATTATGTTTTAATTGAATGTGTTTTCAATTATTCACAATGCCATGTAGTTTAGGTCTATTTATAATATCTTATATTTTATTTATTACCCTTACAAAGCAAATGATATCACCCCTTTATTACATTTTAATTTTTATAGGGATACAAATATCTACATTATGAATGACTTCTATGAAAAATATATGATTTTATGTGTGTTTCCAAAGGATTTTCTTTATTTTTTTGCTTTCTAGTTGTGATTTAAATCTTATTTTGAATCTTGATTTCCAAATCTACTAAATTATTAAGTCCTTTGGGAAACAACTTCTTTGTAATCATACCAGTGTAACAAAGTAAGGAACTGGCTATAGGATATTGCAGTTGGGGTCATTATAGTTTGTATCCTAGGAGGTTTAGTAGTAATATTGGAAACTAGATTTAGAAATAAAAAGGGAACAAAACCATAAGATAGGATTTGGGGATAACCATACAAGAACATCATTGAATTTTGTTAAGGTATTGATTATGTGGTTATTTCTTGAAATACATACCGATTTGGGTACTACAAGTTGAAGTGGTTCTGGATCATATGCACATAGTGGTAAAAACCTAGACAAGGTGTGATGGGCCTGACTCAGTATAACCATATACATTAAAACATGCCTTACATATCATTTGGTTTGAAACTCTCAGGGGGTATGATTAAGATAGTTCAAATTTTCCTTAAAACAATTATAAAGTATATAAAAGTAAATATTTCCCAGAGTAATTATGTTTATGATTAGCTATGAAAAAAAATCCAATTTATGATTAGTTATTTTCTTGTTCAAAATTCTACATTATAATTTATAAAATAAAATATTGTATCTCATTTTTTAGAAATGGTTCATATAAAAACGAATGTGAACCTCACTAATTCACGTGATTTAATGAGTAGTAATGATAATGTCTTTTATGAGCTTAATCCAATAATTCAAAGGAAATTAGTCTCCCAAATATTCTCATTATTTAAGGAAATTATATTAGTTTCTAAAAAGACATATAAAGAATTATCCATTTCTTATGGATCAGAAGGAATCTTGAGAAGAAGAGGATGGTATGGTAAAAATATAGATAAAGGGATGAAGGGAAACAATTATTTTTCTATATGAGATAATTGTTCAAGGAATCCCCATGGTATATCATTAAGAGGAAAAGTATTTTCCTTCATGTGTGGTGAAAACTTCCACCATGATCATGATTATAATGAAAGGATAGAACTCTCCAATGTTTAGTGCTTCAACTACAAGGATATGGGGAACTACATAAATCAATGTCTCAATATTCAAATGAATATGCACCAAAAGAGGATAACGAATCATGGTCAAACTTGTATTACTACCAGAGATGAGGAGGAATGATTAATATTCCTGTTTTTGGATTCAAGAGTTATGTTATATGTGTATCTTATCAATAATTCTCTAATTTTAAGAATCATTAGATATATAAGGATTGTACTGCAATACTTCATCTTTATGGAATAAGAAGCATGTGATGAATAAAATTAGAAGTCAAGAGAATTTATTTTTATATTAGTTTATCATTTTTAATGCACATGAATTAGTAGAGATAACCTTAAATATGCTCTTGATGTTTTTATAATAATGAATAGCTGTTTATGGGATCGTATTGGTGATCGTGAATGTGTTTAGTGATTTTATGGTCTAAGGAACATATTAAAAAACATGATTTTTTACTCATGGAAGAGTGCATGTTTCATAAATTATTAAAGGAAATTATGGTATTCATATATTTGGTATGTGACAATAAGAGCAACATTAGTTGGGAATATTATGTTATGTTGATTTTGGAAATTTAATGACCCTATTAATTTTTGTACTTTGATTTTGGATGGACATATTTTGGATAAGTCTTAAGGTTAACAACATATAGAATATATGATGGATATAATTGAATAATATTAAATTTATATTTATCATATTGGATAAACTATTCTAAACATTATGGTTTCAATAAGAATTCAAAGGATTAAGGACTAACTTATGGATCTTATGATTCATAAAATTGCTTTAGCTATAACAATTTTTCTTGAATACTCCTCTCTATATTTTATGTGGATATAGATCAAAAAACAACCAAAGGAAGAGATTGTTACATGGAAATTAATCAATTATGTTTATTTTTCTAAAGATCTTCTCAAGTTAGTAAAAGATTCCATCAACTTTAGAAAAAGGATTTTTAAACAAAAACATCATCTATTTACTTTTATTTCTAAGAAATAAATGATGTTTTAACTGATAAAAGATTTATATTTTTTTAAAGGATTAATTTATAATACCCATGTTCCCTATCACTATCCATCAGAACATGATAGTTATATTTTTGTTCCATGTCCATGTTTTCACTTTCCAATAACAATATACTATTCTAAAAAATATATTTGTGGTGACTACCTCATTTTTCTTTCCCTCTTCTTAAGATGATATTTTATTAACCCTACTTTTGATTTGGGTTCCCATAAACAAATTTTCAAGTATGAACCTCTAATTTTTAAAAAAAATGAAAATTTCATGGATGTAATTTATTTTGGGTGGGGATAATGTTGAAGCCTAAGATTTTATGGTATGGCTCTTTTTTAATGTAACTTCTTCAATAGCTTACAATCTTAAAAAATGATTAAATATTATTATTTATTTTTTATAGTTGTCTCAAAGATGTTGGAATAGTGGAAATTATTTATAATATGTAAATTATGAAAATATATATTAAGCATGTTAATAAAACTAATTCATTGTTACAAATTAATTATAAATAGAACCCAATTAAATATAGAAGATGTATTTTTATAAAAACTATTTTTACCCTCAAAAATTTTTTTTATAACAATACATTAAATTAATCACTATTTTTGAATTATATTAATTGAATTTAAATATTATATATTTTAATATTCATTCAAAATATTTTAAGAGGCGTAATATAAGAATAAATCCATTTTTATACATAAAAATGATATATGGTTTTAAACAAAGTTTCACCACCTTTTAATAGAAAAATTATTTTAAATATAACTTTTTAAAATTTTATATCTTATATTTTACAATATAAAAATTATTTTTGAATGCATTATATCAAAATTTACTTTGCTTAATTTTTTTATATTTTTATGATAACATTCATTTTTGATACATAGTAACAAGACCATTGGAATAGTAACATAACCATTAGTAATAGTAATATGAAAATAAAATAAAATCATTACCTATTAAAGTATAAAAAAATTCATCCTATAAATAAGAATATGATATATTTATATCATAGTATGAGTAATTGAATGTATTAAAAATGATAAATTAAGTATAAATATGTTTGTAAAACATATTTGATTATTTACGATAGTGAAATTAATAAAATAATTTAGAAGAATATTTAATTTCATTAAATGGATTCAAAAATTAATATTTTAGTTTCTTATGATTATAATATAATTTTATGAGACTTTAATTAATTTTTCAAAGTGTTGTAAAATCGATTATATTATTATAATTGATATTTTTTGAGTAAATAATAATTTAATTTAAAACATAAATTTATCATATTTTGAAAATTATTTTCAAAAAATGGATTCAAATTTTTAATTCTAAATTTCAAAAAAAAATTACTGTGAATGTTTTATATTTTTCTAAATTAGTTGAATTTTTGGTGAATAGTGAAATATGGTAATTAACAATATAAGTTATTAAATGAATTATTGAGTCATGCTTGAGTCATGGACGATGTAATTAAACATTTTTTATTATGCACATGCACTATTTACTATATTTAGTCACAATAATACACAATATTCATATTCAAGATCCATGATAACAAACCAATGATTAAAATAATCTAAAAACACCCATCTCCTCTACTTTAAATACAACCCTTAACCGCCTCTCCTCCTCACACATATTAAGCCTTGAAAAATATCCAATTTATTCCAAATAAACATAAAAATACTCTCCCAAACATCCATGAGGTTCGGGTATCATAAAAAATACCATAACCAACTTCACTAAGGGGGTTCTCAAGGAGAAGAATTCAAGAGGTAAAACCCCCTTTCACTTTCATTATTTTCTTTCCAATTTATTTTATTTTATTATACTCTTCACACCTCCTCTTTACAAAAATTCAAAACAACTCTAGTATCTTATATGTACTATAATTTTATTATATAAAAACAAAATCCACCATCAAATATCCTCCCCTATTTATATTATTTTAATGACGTAAACAATGTCTGTGATATGCTGATTTGCCGCCATCATAGATAACATGTTTTCATTTTTTTAATTTAGCATTTGTGTATGGTAATAAAAACATTTTTATGGTTAAAATAGATTATAATATATTTATTAATACTTATTTAATGTAAATTAAATAGTATTTATATGTAATATTAATTAATGAAACAAAACTAGTTTGTGACGATAAAAAAACTGCCAGAATAATCTAAATTATTATCACTAACATATTATCTAATGATTCGTCCTCATCCAAAAAAATATGAATGGATTACATAACCATTTAATATTTATTAAGTTAACTAATAAAATATAACTTCAATTATTAAAATTCATTACCATTTTATGTATTCTTTTGTACATGTATATAAGTAAACCAATCGTGAAAATCAATGAAACGAACACTCTCAAACGTCGAAATTGAATCTTATAACTCATCTAAAATGACATAATTGAACATAATAAAATTAAAATAAATAAAATACATGTTAAGTAATATTTTGATTAAATTATTAATGAATCTAATTTCATTATTGAGGACATTAAGAGAAATGGTAGAACACTTTTGGACATAAGTAAGGGATTGTCCGGAAACTTCCATTTTTCATCCGGGTTGTGCTTTCTCTATCTTTACCCCAATGTAATTTTTTATTCTTTTTATATAATTCATATATATTCGTTTTATATGTTCCAAAATTATGTATCCATATCATTTTATCTTTATTTTATGGAATATACATGCTTTTATAAGGTTCCCTTATCAATTCTTCCTGATAAGCCACCCCGGTTTAAGGGAACTTCTCGGCTTCTTACCCATTTTTAGGTGCACTACATAATCTATTCTAAGACACCATTATTTTTATAAAATAACTCATTTTATCATTATGAACTACCTTTTTCATTTCTATTTTTATAAAAAAATAATCATTTTCCTACTTTCAAGACTCTTTAGTTTTTTCCTTAAACCACACTAAAATGACTCATTTCTAAAGTTTCTTAAACGCTATTTTTACATGTTTTAACTTTATTTTGAAATAATATATGCATAAAATATAATTTTACTGTACTTAACATTTAATTTTTTGGATATAAATTTTAACATCTAATTTATAAAAAAACAAATGATTTTCCAAAACAACTCATCTTTCCAAAGTAAAAAAAGTATTTATCTCAAGAATTCCTTAATGTTTTTTATTAGAGTTTTTAAATCTATTTTATCACTGTCTATTGAATATTATTTATTAAATTAATATTTTTATTTTTTTATATCAAATAAAATATTTTATTATATGTTTTATGATTAGTTTGACTATGGATGTTCTATTTTGATATCATTAACTATATTAATTATAATGGTTAGTGATTATATTTACTAATTGGGGTAAGTTATTTAAATTTCATATGTATACATTGTTTATGTTTCACTCCATTCATATAAGGAATGAATTATACATATAAATTTATTTTTGGGGCCCTATATATCCCCTCAATCCATTTTTAGGTCCCATGAGACAAACGAGATAGGGTTTTTTACCCATTTATGTTTGGTGTCTTGGCTGAAGCATGGATGGTATGTTTATAAGTTTTAGAATTATTCATTCCTTCATTATGATACTTGTAATTAATATTCCATGTGATTTTATTACATAAATAATATCCATTTTTAAGTTCCATTATCATGTTATTATTCATATTATTATTTAAATAGTTTTTATTACTTCCATATTATGTTCAATATTATGTTTTAATGAATGGATTTTCATTTATTCACAATATATTATAGTTTATGTCTATTTAGGATATTTTCCACTATATTTAATACCTTTAATAAGAACATTATCACACCACTTTATTATGTTTTATTTTTCCCCAAGATATGAATATGTATATTATGAATGGCTTTCATGGATAATCTAGGAGGTTATGGGTATGTCCAATAGAGTTTCCTTGTTTTTTCCTTTAAATTCATGATGTAAATCTTATATTTTATCTAGTTTTCAAATTATACTAAACAATTTGGTCCTTTAAGATGTGACTTCCATGTAATTATAGGAATTTAATAAATTAAGGCACCATCTCCAGGAGACTAGGGTCAATGACTTTATAGTTGATGCATGGTCATGTTGTCCATAGTGATGCTCTGGAGGGATGGTCAAAGGATAGTTAGAACTGAATGTTATTTTGTGGGAGTTTGTTTGTTCTGGGGGTGATATGTGAGGTATTCCATCTTGGGTTTTCATATATTGCCTTTAAAGGACAACATAGGAGTATTCATTATGTATTATACCTTGAGGTTAATTTTTTGGTGTCCTGGGATGAAATGGTATGTTGCGAAGTTTGTAGCGAATTTCTTAGTTTTATAGAAATTAAAGGATGTGAATCATGTTCCTGGAGGTTTTTAGACTTTTTATGTTTAAGTATAAATATAATGAATCATTTATGTATTTAATCATAGTGTTACCTCGAGCCAAAGGAGGTTGTAATGAAATTTTGTTGATCATAGATTGGTTTAAAAAATCACCCCACTTATTAGAGATCATAGAGTCAAGTACAGTGGATGAATTCATTTAGAGTTATATGGATTATATGGTGTTGTTATATGGATTCTCTAGGTCCATCATATCATATTTGGATTGGTTTTTTACCTCACAAGTCTAGATGGGACTGTAACATTCTTTTTTCACTTAGTTACACCTCAGCACAACTTTCCTCCCTTAGATCGAAGGGAAGATAGAGTGAACTATCTAATCATTGAATTATATATTTAAAGAATGAATATTAGACTTTGGGGGATATTGGGTATGATACATGACTTTGGTCAAGTCTGTATACAGTAATAGCTATCTGTATTCGATTGGTGTGTCTCTTTTGAGGCTTTATATAAGAAAATGTGTTATTCTTTATTGGGTTGGATGGATGTTGGGGAGTTAGTGGTTCTAGGACCTGACATGGTACATATAAAAAAATATAATGCTGAACTTTTTCATTAGAGGATGAAAGTAGTTTATTATCTGTAGAATACTTATAAAAACCATAGGACGAGGTCCTTGGTGTTTTAAATTAGGGATTGTGCTCCCTAGATGGTTTCCCCTCGATGTGGGTAGTAGATTTATGGCTATGAGAGTAAGTTTTCTCCCATGTTTTTTGGGTCCTTTGAGGTGTTGGTGTGAGTTGGAAATGTGGGGTATTTTTTGGAATTTCTATCATGTATATAGATGATCCATGATAACTTCCACATCTCTCAGCTTCATCGGTATCATCCGGATGACTCACATTCCACTTACTAGGGAGAGTTTGATATCAGGGATGATACAACATTCATGGAGTAGCCAATAGATATCTAGTATCCCTAAGATAATTTGATGCATGTATGGGCCATTATTTGGTTCATGTGTTGTGGAGGCATGGTGGTCTACTAGAGAGAACATGGGACTGAACTTACATATATGCATTCTATGTACCAATAGTGGTTTTTGATTTTGTATTTTCTTTTTTTTATTTGTGATTTCATGTTTGGATCCTTCTATTGTATGATATGTTTTGTTTTCCTTTATGTATAATGTTTGATAATGTTCCAACATATAAAATTGGATTACCTGATTCCTAATCAAAATTCATTATAATCTGATTCGATTAAACTCATATGGGTGAGTTAGTATTCCTCAGAGTGGATATTATCTTAGCATGGAGAATGAAATTCCCAGATTCATAAGTTTAGGGAAGTTTGGTCTAATAGTTATTAAATTTTTTGGTTTGTGTGTATAGAGTTTGGAAGGTCGTGGTTATGTTTTTTTTATAGTGATTAGGTTACGTGATATGTTTTCGGTCTATTTTGTTTGGAAGAATTTTACTAGTTGTAGCATTTTGAGAAATGATGATATCTTTGAGGGGTATCTCATGGGTTGGTTGACCATACCTCTTTTCATATGAGCATGGTTTTGGATTATTGGGGGTGAGAATAATTTTATAGGTATATGATGTAATATAATATTCCTTCTTGGCATGTTACTTTTTCTTTTTTGGGTGTTGGAGGTGTTTTGGGGATAGAATGAGGAGGTTTTTGGGTAGTTAGAGGCGGAATAGATATAAAATAGGAAATACACATTATATATTATTAAAATAACATGAATTTATAGTTCACAACCTGTAAACATGGATGCTTCAAGGATTGTATGTATAAATAGAGTGAAACAATGATTTGTATTCATGTCGTGATAGTGAAATTTGCGACATGAAAGTAAATCAAATTGCAGTGACATTATTTTTAGTGGAAGTTGGAATTTATTGAATTTCTATATAATTCATATCATGTATGTATTACATGATTTGAAAAGTGCGGGATTATAGGTTTTAAGTCTTATACTTAGTTCAATATTCATTATTCATACATACCTATCTTCCTCTCTCAGTTATGGTGAACCCTATTTATTTTTTAAAGGTATTATATCCCTCTTACTCATACATTGAATCATTTTATTTTTGGTTATTTTTTTTGAGATTCATAGTTAGTTATTCTCCCTTACTTGTAGTTTTCTTTCACTCTTCTCTTTTGATTCGATGTAGTGATGTTTTTTTGGGATGTGTTTTAGGCTTCATTTTCATGATACATGGGTGCAGTTTAGGTTGATCCATGGTTTCCCTTGTTTGGTAGTGGTTTTCAAGCATTTCTTCTTCGCCCAAGAGTGAATAGTGAGTTGTCAAAGATTTATTGAGGTATGGTATCCCTTTTTTCTCTATTTTTACCACGCGAGAGGGTTTTAATCCTATTTATCTATGGTATATTTGTTTTCTATCCTAATAAAAGATAATTAATTTGATAATTCAAAATAAAGGGAAAATGGGAATAATTTTCATGGTTTTATAGCTTTGATATTATTTAGATATAATGAATCATTCAGGCTTGATGACTCGGTGAATATTTTGGTCATTGGGGTTTTTTTACACTAGATGATACGTGTTGTGACAATTTTGTGTATTTTTATTATTATGATATCACCTTAAAATGTAAATTTGTAATCCACTTATATTAGGATAAAAAAATGTTTTCCCATGATTTATGTACTGTGAGATAATTCCTGTAAAATAGTGTAAAATTTTATAAAAGCCCTTTTTTAACATGTAAAATGGTCCTTGATGTGTTTTTCTGTCTGTTCAAGCTTTTAGGGTGGTGATGTGTGATTCAGATGTAATGTTGGGATGATCGGTGAGATGTGGTTGTTCTTTAGGGTGGTGAGGTGTTGGTTGTTCGGTTATTATTTTATGGAGGAGAGGTGGTTGTAGTTTTGTTATGATTTTGGTGTGGCTATGTGGTGGTTCGCTATTTTCTCTTGTGTGGTAGTGAGGTGTTGGTTGTTTGGATCTGATTTTGTTGTGTCGAGGAGGTGTTTGTTTGTCCATTCTTTTGGGAGGTGAGGTGGTGGTTTCTTTGATTTGATTTGGGGTTGTGAGGTGGTGGTTTTCTAGCTATGATTTTAGTGAGATAAGAAGGGGGTTATTTGACCATGTTTTTTGGGGTGATGAGGTGGTGGGTTTTTGCCCTAATTTTGGGACATCGATTTGATTATATGATACAGATGATGATATTATTTTGATATGTTGTTGTGTTATGTTAGATGCATGGGTAGTGATGGAACAATTGTTTAATAATGATTGAAACGACTGGTGTTTGGTTTATTTAATGAAACAAAAATATTTAAATGATCTAATAAATGATGGGTTGTGTCGGTAAATATAGTTGTATATTAATAATTAAATTAATGGGAATGATAATTGAATTGGATAGAAATACCAAATATGGATTCTGGCCTTTTTTTGTTTTGAATTTATAGGTGGCAGCAAAATTGGGGACGTTCTAAGTTGCATAGTGGTTGGTTTTGAACCCACTGGTTGGGTTTTTGTGTGGTTATATATATATACACACTTTTATATTCCTTTTCATTTCTATACGCACCCCACATACATCAATCACTATGTTTTGATGCCCGTATTTACACACGGGGGTGTTGTTCCAAAAATCTTGGTGATGAAGATGGATAGATGGCTACCCACTCATTCCCACACTCACTTTTAGGTGAGTAGATATTCATAGGTTGTGATGGTTGGTGGTCTATTAGTGGACTATGTGATAGACCATGAATTTTTGGGTGAGATGTGAAATGACTATGATGTGGGGTAGTGGCCCATTAGTTTTTGGATGAGTTTTGATATGACTGCGTTTTGGTGTGGCTTATAGTCGGGGTCATTCATGGTGGTAGGAGGAAACGAGGTTGATTTCTTTCATGTTCCTGATAGCCTACTAATCTTGTTATGAAAATTTATATAATGTGATGGACTAGGTGTCTGTGGATGATATGAGATGTGACTATTCTATGGGGTGGTGGCCTAGGTGTCTATAGGGGTGATGTGATGTGAACACTCTATGGGGCGGTGGTATATGTTATTTGAAATACATAATAAATTTGGGATATAATTTTTTGGGTTTTTAGAGTATAAAATTCATGGGAAAGCAGTGTAGGTCAACATTTATCGATATGCTTCTTGTTATGTTATTATACGCACATGAGCCTAAAACAATTTGGTGAGGACTCTTCATGTGCATCCATGAGAGCCTTATTCTAATCTAGGTGAAGGCATAATCCTAGGTATTGAAGCATTACTATAACATGCACTATTTGGTATTGCAGTAGCTGGAACAATTCACCTTCAGGCCACTGATTGCATCCTAGAGTCCTTTAGGAATTAGATCCACCCAGGCCTTTGGTTCAGTAAGGATTTCAGGCCACCTTATGTGTAACATCCTAAGTTTTTAGCATACATGATATGCCACATCGAGTTTAAATAAACAAGTAAATATTATTATTTAATATAGTAGTTGAAACATTATCATTAGAATGAAGGTCATAAATTTTTTTAACTGAATTATAAAAATATGGTTTACATAATGATTCATTGGTTACAAAATTAATTAGAAATGAAAATAAAAACCCAATAAAATATAAAGGATCTATTTTTAGGAAAAACAATTTAAATGAAAATATTTATGTTTATAAAATAATAATATAACTTTTTTAGATTATTTTGATGAAATATAAATTCTATATAATTTTTAAAATTCATACTATGTGTTTTAAAGACATTATAAAAGAACAGAGACAATTTTACGGATAAAAGATGTATTTTTCTAAAAATGCAGTTTTACCGCCCGATGATGGCGAACATTTTTTAAATCTAGTTTATGTCACTTTTATAATTAATATTTGAAAAAATAAATTTCTTCTTTTTAATTGGGACATAAGAATTTATATTTTTTTAATTTTTGTATTTTTCTGATAAAATTCATTGTTTAATGAATAGTGAAAATACTGCATTTTAATTCAAAATGGTATTTTCGTTTAATTTAATTATACAGTTAGATTATTTTTTTAATTATTTTAAAAGTTTTATTAGATGATTTGTTTATCATTTAATACAATTTTGTTCATTGGAATCAATTTTATAAGGAAATTGAATATGAAAACTATGTGATCTTTTAAACATTTTACTTAAAAACCCCATTGTTTATTTCATCAATGAGATTAATTTTTTAAATAATTTCTGCCAATTATATGTTTTCAATTTGGAAAATTTAATTCCATATTTTTAATCATAAGATTCAATTTATATATGTATTCTTGTTTTATTTTTGGACATTATGAATAGTAACTATCGTAATTATTTTCATTTATCACGGTTAAAGCGAAAATCAAGTAAATAAGGGTAAACAATAATATTTTAATAATAAATAACTACCCCAACATGTGCCCTAATATTATTTTAGGATATATTTCTGAACAATAAAACCCATTTAATGGAGTTTTGGCCTTTTGAAACCACTTGGTTGTGATTTTGACATTAATAAACATTTTATTTAAATTAAAAACAAAGATGTCATAAACATGTTTGTTTACTAAAATAATTTTTATATGTGGTTATGTAAGTGTTATATTATTATATAAATAGTTATTAGACATATAAAAATATTTAGTATGTCATGGAATTTTATTTATAATTTTTGAACATTAAATAAATAAATATAAATATGACACAATGATGATGTAGTAATTACATCATTAATGAAAGAATCAAATAAATGGCATTATAAGTAATAAAATAATTATAAATTGAACATTCTTATGCCATACACGAATTTTATGGATGAATATGACATGTTATATTCGATTTAATTTATTTTTTTAAGGAATCATTTTTTGCGATATTTTAAAAAGTCGTGATTTAAATAGTGTCAAAATTGACATAATTCATAACTTAAAAAATAAAATAGTTTAGTAAATGTTATAAAATTAATAAAAATATAGTATTTGAAAAAATGGTTAGTATATGTCCTAATATTTCATAAATGTAAATTTTGTGGGTATTTTTATATTTTATGGTAATTACATTAATACACAAAGTTTAAATAACATGATATCATGGTAAGTTTAAAAAGAGTAAAACAAGGGTTAAAAAAGATAAGTATTAAAAAATCATTAATACATGTCTAAAAATTATTGGATTAAAAGATTTAAAACTATAATCATCTTATCTTCAAATAAAATGAGCTTTGGACCTTTTTTAATCGAAATTGAATTTATAATAAATTAATATAATTCAGGACACTCTTAAAGTGCCACTCACATCTTCTATAAAAGGGAACTTCATGTTATTCTCATTTCACAATTCAAGAACCTTTTTTATTGGTAAATAACTACAAAAAACGCTTCCTATAAACCCTAACCACATCCTAGAATCCTCCCTTAGGGAATAAATCCTCCCAATGAAGCCTTTTGGTATCAACCAAAATAAGTTACCTTATTAAGTGGAAATGCCTTTTCTCGTGCTTACTAGATTCATTTCTTTTCTAAACACCTAATACATTTTTATTTTAGGAATACATAAAAAATAAGTATCCTAAATATACTATGATGTTGTTATGAAATTATTTTAATATAATTCACACACACCTCTATTTAATGGGAAACGAACATAATATTTTTGTTTACAGCAAACTACCCCATCACGAAACGTTGTTTGGTCAATTTTTTCCACCACCACACATGGTGGAAATTATGATGGACACTTTATTTATATATTATATATATTATATTTATATTGTATATATTATTATTTAATTATTATTTATAATAGACAATTATGTTTTCAATGTTGTATAAATAAGATAATTTGGTTTGAGGAAGTGTGGACTACCGCCCCTTCATAGCGATATAACTCTTTCCCTATATATATGGAATGTATAAAGGATGGTTTTTTTAAAACTATGAGAAATATATGATATTAATATAATTATTTAAATATAATATACATTTGTATCATTTAATTATTTTAATATGACAAATAAAAAAAGTAGCGTTCATGCGTACGTACGGCTTACCATCTCCATGAACGGTGTATTTTATTCCTTATCTCCAAATATTATGGATTATTATAAATAAATATATACTGGATATATATGATATTTAAATAAGGAATATTATTTTTTAGATAATGTAATTATGACCATATAAATAATTTACATCATAAAAAGTTCATTTTTTACTCAAGTACTGAATATCGACAAGACGTTCGATATGAACTTAAATAATTATAACATGATAATAAGTGATATAAACATGAATAATAGACATGAAAAAGGTTCTCAATCAAGTATAAATTAATATTATTTTATTATTAAATAAAATAAAGAACATACGATGTGAGTCAAACTCTAGGTAATAGAATTTCTGAACTCAAGCTCCACTCATTGGGTTTTATGCTTACATTGTTGATTATATTATGCCAATATTATGTGTGGAATCACTATTTATTTATTTATTTAGTAATTTACACTCCCCATTTTTTCGATATACTTTTGATACACCTAATCATCCCATTTCTAAATTCTCACATCATTGTTATCAACTTGTTAAGGGAAATATTAACTCAATTTCCATTCATTGAGTTTTTTTTAAAAAAGACGATGTCTTGGTAAAAGGAACAAAGCACTAAAATATTTAAATATCAAAAGTTTATAGTAGTATAAATGAGGGGAATTTGTTAAAATAATTTTCATTTAGGGGGTTGAACTTATCCAGAATATTCTCCATGCATGTGCAATTGTTGTAGACACCCTTATTTGCAAGACACTCTTCCACCTTGTTCACCTCTCTATAAGCATGAGTGATAATATGATTGAGTTTTGATATGTGTCAATTACCAGTGATTATTTTACACAAAATATACATTTATATTTTTTTTGTTTATAATTTTCAAACATAATTATTCCATTGGTTTATCACCACTCTAATGATGTTATATTTTTAAGGGATTACATCTCAATCCCCTTTCATTGAGACATTTCTTAATGATATGCACTGTTGTTCTTTATAAAGTGTATATACATCCTCGTTCACATTCCATATACATATTATATATATTCTCTTATTCCTTAATTTTTTATATTTTATGTATCTTTTTATTTGAATTTTCAATTTATTAAGGGACTCTTTAACAAAAACATCTTTTCAAATGTTTTAAATATTTATTCTTCTAAATATTTCTTATTAATGTCCATACTTTCAAAATGGTTTTAAGGTTTTATTTATATGGACATGAATGTTTTAAAATATGAATTCCTTTAAAAATTTTCAAGTGGTATGGGACACTTTGATTCAAAAATAATCTTTTTAAATGTTGTAATTATGTTTTCATTTATGAGTGTGTGTCTTTGTAAAGATGAAATGTGATTCTTAAGTGGAAATGTTTTCATTCCATTAGGCATTTTTTCTGTGTTATGAATATGGTATATGTAAATTTAATGGGTGGTTAAATGATAAAACACTTATGGGTGGTTCCATGATAAACCAATGATGGTTGGTTACGTTATGAATCCCAATGCATTGGGAATTCTGGAAGTGGAAGTCAGTCGTATGGCTATTCAATTTGAAAGTACTATATTAATGAAAGCTAACCACATGTTTACTCCATTTAATCATAATTATTTACCAAGATACCTTTATATATTTTTTTTTCTTGTTATCGGTTTTATAGTAATATTTTGATTACAAAAATGGTAATAAAAGAACTTATTTTTGAAGGAAATTATTTTATACTTCATATGGGTGAAATGTATTACTTTGTGATAAAGTATCCACGGGTTTCATGTTTTCAAAAGAATAATAGTTTTTCTTATTTATGTATCCCTTACTAATATTTTATGATCATCCTAAATTTTTAAATGTTGTTCTCAGGTTTTAAGATTGGTAAGGACAAAGAAGATGCCATGATGAAAGTATTAAAGAGGTGTCTTGAAAAGAAATCATCTTTTTTAGAGAAGAGAATTATTCTATGAAAAAATGGATAGTGAGTAGAAGAGGCTACTTTGTAAATATTGATATGTAATGTAATATTTATTTCCTAATTCTGTAAAACTCTGAACCTGAAAAGTTTATAATTTTGAATTATTGAATTAACTCAAGATTAAGTAATGTTTATGGTCGGGGCCTTATAGTTGGTATCCGAGGTTCATTTAGACAAATTTGGACAATACGATGTATTCTTATGGGATTATACATTTAAGTTTGATCATAAGTTTAATGTATTATAATACATTTTGAGTCATATTTTATGACCATTCAAGGTGATTAATGTTATTTTTAGAGACATTTATTTTTGAGGTGGTTATGGGTTTTTTCTTTTTGGGATAAAAAATGAAATGTATAGAATAATAATTGAGTTTAAAACATGTTATGGTTATTTTTCAGTATTTTATCTCATTTTGGTAAATTTATAAGAATTATATAGTTTTTTAAACAAGTACAACACACAGACCATGTAACACCCTATCACATCCTGCAAGGCCGTGAGAATCGAACCCACAACTGAAGGGCGGTAAGTGACCATCACCCACCACTAGCCTATGTGAAGTCCAAAGTTAGTAAGACTTTTTATTTTTAGCAAAAAAAAGATCATTTAATAATAATAAGTTGAATTTGATAACATACATTTTATCAAATAGATAACCATGTGAATGATAAATGATTTGGAGATTAAGTGATAACTGTTATTTTGGAAGACGTTCACTATTTTTGGAACCTTATATGATCAAGGTAAGTAGAATACTATGAAATTATATTATAGGAATAAATGTTGAATAATATTTTTGGAGAATATATGATAGACTTATGGTGATGCAAGTAATATTGGGATTAGTGTATCTTGAAAGATTATTAGGAAAATTACTTTTTTTGAGACATCAAGAGTAATTGATGTTATTTAGAGATAAGTGTTAAAATTTAACTTTGGAGACTATGTGGTCAAATCCTTCTGAATTTTGGGTTTAAACCTTCGTTTAAATTATTTTTCAAAATTTTAAAGGACTATTATTTATTGAATGGACTATAGTGAAACTTGGGTTTTACTATTTCATTTTTGAGATTAAAATTAATGGTTTCTTATTTGGGTAATTATTTTATATTTTTCTAATCATTTTGGTTTTGATTAATTCCTAAATATAGGATAAATAGATAGTATATATTTTTTAGATTATATAATTCTATAAAGGTTAATTCATCATGAATAGTCATCATTCAAAGAAAAAGATGAGTTTTTTGGTGGAATTTTATAAATGAAAGAAGCTATACTTTTCAGGTAAGTATGTTTCCTTATGTTCTTAATCATATAGGTAAATTAATTCCTCATAAGTTTCTTAAAACAAAAATGTTTTATTTTTTACTCTTTCTACTATAAAATTATAGACCATTTAACCAATCAGAAATTTATAGCTTTTTTACCATTAAATGTTTCCTAACAATGTTTTCTATCACCCTCTATAATAACTTAATGGTTAGTTTTTCTTCCATGCCTAGGTTTTATTACATGGAACTCTCTTTTGTGTTATCTCATGTGACCGTCATACGATCCTTTCTTTTTATTAAAGAGGAAGTTTTATTAATCCTTTTCCAATGTGGGGTTGCAATAAATCATCTTTGAAAATTCAAACATTAGTTATCAATCCAAAATTAAAATTGTGTGGATGAAATTTCCAATAGGGGGGAGAATATAAAATTCTGAGTTTTTTTAAATAAACACTAGGTTCGATAGCATACATGATATGCCACATTAAGCTTAAACGAACAACTAAATATTATTATTTAATATAGAAGTTAACACCTTATCTTTATAATGAAGGTAATGAATATTATTAACTAAATTATGAAAATATTGTTTTCACAATGATTCATTGGTTACAAAATTAATTATAAATGAAAATAAAAACAAATTGAATGTAAAGGATCTATGAAAAACATTTTAATTAAGATTTTTTGTATTTTTAAATAATGAAATCATTATTTTTGGATTATTTTAATTAAAAATAAATTAAATATAATGTTTAAAACTCATAATATGTGTTTTATACATATTATAAAAGAACAAATACAACTTTACGGATAAAAGGATTATTTTTCTAAAAATGAAATTTTACCACCTCTTAATAGAGAAACCTTTTTAAATATAGTTTTTGCCACTTTTATAAGTAATATTTGGAAAAATAAATTTCTTATTTGTAATTGGGACATAAAAATTTTCATTAGTTCAATTTCGGTATTTTTCAAATAAAATTCATTTTTAATGAATAGTGAAATATACTAAATTTTAATTCAAAACTATCATTAAATATAATTTATTTATATAGATAGATTTTATTTCTAATTAGTGTTAAAGTGTAATTTTATTAATTTTGTATCATTTTATACAATTTTGTTCAGTGGAATCTATTTCACAATGAAATTGAATATAAAAACTATATGATCATTTGAACGTTTTACTTATAAAAACATGTTTTTTTTATTTTGTCAAAGGGATTAATTTTTAAATTAATTTATTCCAATTTTTTGATTTTAATATGTAAAAATAGATTCCATATTATTAATAATAAGGTCACGATTATATAAATTGGTCACTTTTAATTTTGGAAATAATGAATAGTAACAATAGTAATTATTTTCATTTACCATGGTTAAAGGGTAAATCAGGTAAATAAGGGTAAACAAATAATATTATAATATTAAAAAGACAACAATAAAATGTTTCTTAATCTTATTGGATGATATATGGCCGACTGAGACAACCCATGGAATTAAAAAATTTCCTTTGTGACATTAATAAACATTTTATTTAAATTAAAAACCAAGATGTCATAAAATTGTGTTTTTACTCAAATAATTATTATATGGGGTTATATAAGTTATTTATTCAACTATAAATATTTATTATAAATATAAAAATATTTCATAAATCATTTAATTTTATTTATAATTTCTATACATCAAATAAATAAATTTAATTATTACACAATGATGATACAGTGATTGCATCATTAATTAAACAACCAAATAAATGGTATTATAAATAATAAACGAAATATACATTGAACTATTGATAAAATAAATGAATTTTATGGATAGATATGACATGTTATATTTGATTTAATGTATTTTTTCAATGTAATTATGTTTTTATGATATTTTAAAAAGTCATGATTTGAATAGTGTCAAAATTAAAATATTCATTACTTAAAATATAAAATAGTTTATTAAATGTTATAAAATTCCTAATTATATAATATTAGACCAATTGCTTAGGATAAGTCCTAATATTTCATAAATTAAATTTTTGTGAGTCTTTTGACTATTATCGTAATTACATTAACACACAATGTATAAATAACATGATATCACAGTCAGTTTAAAAATGTTAAAATAAAGGTTAAACCAAAACAATAAGGATTAAAAAATATTCAATACTTGTAAAAAAATTATTGGATGTGGGGATTTATAACTATACTCATATTATATTCTAATTAAATGATTTTTTGACATTTTTTAATCGAAATTAATTTTATAATAAATTAATGATTCAATACTTTCCTATTGTGCACCTCACCTCTTCTATAAAAGAAAAAATCTTCTTATTTTTATTTCACACTACTATAACCATTTGGTTTAGTAAATACCTGACCTAAAATCTTCTTATAAACTCTCCCATAATCCTAGATTCCTACCTCAAACAATAAATCCTTCCAAGAAAGCCTTTTTCTATAAACCGAAAGACGTCGCCTGATTAAGAGGTAATGTCTTTTCTCATGCTTTTTAATTTCATTTCTATTATTCACTCTCTATACTCTTATTATTTTATTAATTATAAAAAAATAGTATCCTAAATATACTATTATTTTGTTTTGAAACATTTTTTATCTACACATACACACACCACCATTTAATGGGTAATGAACATATTGTTTCTGTGTACGGCGAACTACTACCTCACGAAATGATGATTGTTCAATTTTTCCTACCACCTCACATGGTGGCCATTATAAGGGAAAATATATTTATATTATTTTTATATAGTCTAAATACTTTTATAATTCTTATTTATAACACACCTTTATTCTTTTGATGTTGTGTAAATACGATAATTTCGTTTGAGGATGTATGGAATGCCGCCCCTGAAAGCGATATGGCTTGTTCCCATTATACATGGAACATATAAAGCATGTTTTTACTAAACCTATGAGAAATATATGATATTATTATACTTAAGGAATTATAATATACATTTATATCATTTAATTCTTTTAATATGACAAATAAATGAAAGTAGCGTTCATGCATACGTATGGCATACCATCTCTATGAACGATGAATTTCATTCATTATCTCTGAATACTATGGATTATTGTAAATACGTATATACTGGATATATATTCTATTTGAATAATTAATATTATTCTTTATATAATTCACATATTACCACATAAATAATTTACATCATAATAAGTTCATTTTTGACTCAAGTACAAAATATCGACAAAACATTTGATATGAACTTAAATAATTATAAAAAGGTAATAAGTGATATAAAAATGAGTAATAAATATTAAAATGGTTCTGAATCATGTATATATTAGTATAATTTTATTATTTAGTAAAATAAATAATGTACTAGATGGGTCAAACTCTAAGTAAGGGAATTTATAAACTCAATTTCCACTCATTGGGTTTTACACATACTAAGTTGATTATATTCCCCCAAGATTATGTGTGGATTCACTATTTATTTATTTATTAATTAATTTTCACTCCCCTTTGTGTGGATATAATTTTGATACACATAATCAACCCATTGATAAATTTTATTTTCATTTATTTGAACTCGTTAAGGGAAATCTTAACACAATTTCCATTCATTGAGTTAAACATACATGTCATCAGTTATGTTTTTTCTAGAATATTTTTGAACATCCTATGATTATATTATAACAAATATACACTTATGTTTGGTGCATTTATATTTTTTACACATAATTATGTCATTGATTTATCATCACTCTAATTATATGATATTTTTAAGGGATTGTGCCTCAATCCCCTTTCATTGATACATTTCATAATCATAAGAAATTTTGTTATTTAGAAAGTGTATATACATACCATTTGACATTCCATATACATATTATATCTATTCTTATATTCCTTAATTTTTTATCTTTTATTTATATTATTACTTAAATGTTCAATGTGTTAAGTGACTATTTAAGTAAAACATTGTTTTAAATGTTTTAAAGATTTATTATTCTAAATCTTTCTTATTATTTTCCATGTTTTTAAAATGGTTTTAAGGTTTTCCTTATATTTAAATGAAGGTTTTAAATTCTTAATTACTTTAAAAAGATTCAATGTGATATTGTATACTTTGATTAAAAAACAATATTTTAAAATGGTTTAATTTTGTTTTGATTTTTAGGTGTGTGGATTTGTAAAGATGATATGTGATTATTAATTAGAAATGTTATATATCCTATAAGAAGGTTTTGTTTTTTATGATTATGGAACTTAAACATTATATGGGTGGTTATGTGTTAAACCAAATATGGCTGGTTCCATGATAAACCAAGTATGGGTGGTTAAGTTATAACCTCCAATGAAATGTGTATTCTAAAATGGAAGTCATTTGTATGTATATTCAATTTTAAATTGTGATATTTATGGATGTGGACTACATGATTATTCCATTTAAGTTTGATTATGTCCCAACTTACCTTTATTTGTTTTTTATTCTGGTTATGGGTTTTATGGTAATCTTTTGATTACAAAGTGGTAAGTAATGAACCTATTTTTAAACGTAATTATTTTCTACTTTGTAATGATAAAATGTATTACTTTATGATAAATTATTCATGGATTTCTATTTTTCACAATATTAATATTTTTTCTTATTTTTATAACCCTTACTGATCTTTTTGTGCACATCCCATGTTTTGAAATGTTTTTTACAAGTCTTAAGATTAGTAAGGACAAAAAAGATGGCATGATGAAAGTATTTAAGATGTGTCTTGAAAAGAAATCATGTTTTTAAAGAGTATTATTTTCCAAAAAATAGATAGTTATTATAATAGCCTAATTTTTAAATATTGAGTTGTTATGTAATAGTTATGGCATAATTCTCTAAAAATATAAACCAGATAAGATCCTTATTCTGAATTCTTAACTTAACTCAAGATTAATTACTATTTAAGGCCAAGGCCTTATATTAAGGCCATTGGGCCACCTTCTGTCCTTTAGGCCACCAGATGTGAAGATGAAAACTAGATAGATTTTACAAGGAACTAGCTTCAAAAGAGTTTTTAGAGAAAGGTTCATTCACTAGATCAGAGATATCAAAATTGGAATAATGAGAGGACATGGAATTTTACATCGATACCAGGCATGTCCACCTCTGCATAGGATAGCTAGATAAATATTCATTTAGAGGTGGAGAGATGATCATGATGAATATATTGGGGGGAGGGTAGTTTCAAGTAGACATGTTCTATAATGAATTCCTTTAAGACCTTTAGGTCATGTAACATCAAAAAACATAAAGTCCATGTAAGGGTTCCCCATTAACCCTTAAAAGTGGTATTATCAAAAATGAATAAAAAATGAAGAACATAATAAAATTTATGCTATTATACTTGGATTTCATTAGTTTTTGTGAATAACTTGGTGAAGTTGGTATGTATATTTGACCTATTTATTTTGTGTTGGACCTATTGTTTACTAACAGGTAAATTAGTTTGATTCTTTCATTTGTGTGTGAGAGAATTTTGTTTTTCTACAATGTATATTTGTATGCTCAACCTACAGATATAAACTAAATTTCAGGTTTGTGATGGACATTACAATCTTTCACCTTAGGATAGTTGTTGTTTGACTACATTAGTTTTACTTTTTGGTAGTTACTTTTGGGGACTTTTATGTGTTCCTAATTTTTTAGACATGTATTGTGGGATGGTTTTGGTTTATTTTTATATTATTTTATGGAGTTACTTATTGATGATTCATATTATCTCTCAATTCTATAGTGTTGCAGAGGTTATTTCCTCCCATTTCCAAAGATTTTTATATCATTGCTTTTAGTCACCAATATGAGTCGTATTAGAGGTGGGACTCAGGGGGGTCATTATCTCTCTCCCCAAATTATGGTATCTTTAGATGGATGGGGTCTTGACCGTGAAAAAATATTCTCCTAAAAATAGAAATGGATAAACCATTATGTATTTATTTGCGACTATTACTTATTATCCTAAATTACTCTTATGTATTTTGGGAGATCATTCCTTTGATATTATTATGGGTTCTCATATCACAATGGGATACTTATAATCATGTCACTACAATAATACATTAAATACTTGTACTTACATAACTCTTTCCCCTCTTCTATATAATCATCAATTATACTAATTTATTTTCTGAATGACATCTTGAACTTATTTGCATCCACTTCCAAAACATCTTATAGCTTCACCTTTGTAACGGCCCAAATGTTTATCAATTAAAAATACTATTTATCTAATTAAATGTATTATTATGTAAAATGGTTATATAAAATATGTACATATTTGTTTTATTTTTTTGGATTTTAAAATACCATTAATAATTGTTACAGTTTCAAATATATCCTTTAAACAATGATAACTTGATTAGTATAAATATAGGTCTTTGACAAATTCAATTTACCCAGAAAATGGAAGTGATGGCCTCATCTGGTAGAATCGCTCCATATGAAGCCCATTTGACAGAGCTTGGAAAGGATTTGGCTTCACTGGGCTTCACTCTTGTCCAAGACTAAGCCGAGCATTAACAATTTAAGCTCGAATGGAACTGCCTACGGGAGAAGTGGAAGTTGACAGAGATTACCACCCAAGCGATGTTATCTGAGCCACCCCCAAAGTATGTCACCAATGCACACCTTACCCTTCAGTCTTATGGAGGTGTCTTAAGGGGTTATGTAACAATACCTGAGAACTATGATTATGTACATTATTTTTGTATAGAATAAATAATATACATTCATTTTATTTTTTGTTGCTTTGTAAATAGTTTTTAAAGTACAAATAGTATTTTTTTAATTAGTATTCAATTAAGAAATATATTTTTATGAATTAATGTATTTTTTAATTAAATAATATTTTAATAAAATATAATTACTAAATTTTTTTTATTAAATATAAATAATTATATAATTTTTATGAATACAATTGTAATTTTTAATTAATGTTTGAAAGCCATTGTTGTCAAAACCCATGAATTTTCACTAAATGTCAGTTTTCTTTTAAAAGTGAAAATTATCATATTTATAAAATTATTTAGATAAAATTAATTTTATTTTTTTAATCATAATTTCAAAATTATCCAATGGTAAATTTTTCATAAATTTCCGAGACATGTGAATTTTGGGGTAAAAATAAAATATCATTAAAATATATATTGTGTTTTATAACATCATAATGACCCAATAGTGATGTAAAAATATACTATAAATTGAATTTTCTTCGAATATATGTTTTACCTTTAAAATAATGTGATTTTAGGTTTGTTTGATAAATTTTAGAAAACCTTAGTGGACCCTCCAAAACTTATAAAAAAATTTAACATTTTAAAACGATTTTCTTGAGTGTGTGACTCACCTCCACATAAGAAAGACAAATATTTAAATAATATCTCACATAGGACATATAAAATAATTTTTAACACTCCCCTTTGGAAAATACCATTTGAAAAAACATGGTTTTGTTTGTGGTTTTGATTAGTTTAATGTGTGGTGTCCAAAACCTAAATAATAAAGAAGTCCCTATCCTTTCCTATAAAACCCCACTCAATATCCCACTTATATTCACTCAAAACCCTTGGAGGACATCCCTAACCCAACATCATCTCTCTAAAATCCTCCCAAGGCACCCCAAGCTCTCAATAAGCCTCTCTCAAGCCTCTCTCAATCCTTTGGATCACACTGCCATGTAAAGGATTTCTTCCTTTCTCATTTTTTTCTAAGTTTCTTTATGTTGTTATTCCATTTTATTTTTAATTAAAAATATTAGGCTATGATTTAGAACCTCCACTATACTGTACGACTTTTGTTTTAATGAATATATACCCCTTTATCTCTCATTAATTTCTACAATTTACACACGTTACCATGTCGAAATTCCTTACGGGATCCTCACTTTCCTTCCTTCCTTACTTATATGCATGTTTCCTTATATTTTAATTCCCTATTATTTTAATTAAAAATGATTTGGTTTGATTATAAACTCCCCTATACTTCCCTACTTATGTTTGAATCATCAGAGACCCATTTCTCTACAATTAATGCCTCCCATTTACATCTGTTGCCATGCCGAAATTCCGTAAGGGACTTCTCTCTCCTCATTTACATTAAAGTATTATTTTATATTATGCATCTAAATTCAATTATACTTATTCGGACATGTATCTATATAACCCCCTTACTGTACATTTCATGTAAATATTATGAGATACCCCTTTCTCTCCCATCAACCATTTTTATGAATTATTATGTCATGCCATTATGTTGCCCAATTTTACAGTGTGATTTTCTCAGCAAAAGTCATTGTGTAGTGAATACAACGCCCATTTATCTATCAAGGATATTCAAATTTACTCAATTTTACTTATCTATTATATAGTTTCATTTATTTATTCCACATTCATTTATCATGGAATAAATGATGATATTTAATGATTCAATTTTATATGTCCATGTGGAACACTTATGCCTGAAATGAAATGTTTATAAAAGGTGAGCCCTAATAACACTAAAATGAATTGTGTAAAGATTATTATCATGATACATCAAGTGAAATATGGGTGTACTCATGATAATTCAATTTCAATGATGTTTTACTCATTCTCCATGTGCAATGAGGCTTGGCTCATGCTAATATCATGTTAAATGTTGTTTCCACATTTCCATGTTTTGATAATCATGATATATCATCCCTTTTTGTTAATTTTTCTATTATTATCCCTTGATATTTATATTTCCTAACATGTACTGTATTCTTTACGTTATTCCTTCTTTACTCCCTTATTGAGATTTATAGCTCACCCTTTTCTTATGCATTTCCTCAGGTTATCCAATGCAATGATAAGTATGAAAGAATGTTGTGGTCATGTAAAATATGTTTTCAAAAATATGTTGGGTTTTATGTTCTATGTTTTTATGTAATGTTCATAATTTCCTGGGAAACTAGACCTATAGATCATCAGATATGTCTTAAGTTCATGTTTATGTAATAAATTATGTCTAAGTGTAAAATAAAGATCATGGTTGTTATAGTTTGTATCAGAGGATATGTTTAGTTATTCTTAGGATTAGGATTAGAAAAACTTAGTGAAAGAATTAGGGATAAGACTAAGTATAATAAAATCATCCCTATATTTTGGGGAGTATTGAGTAAGTGGTTTATCAATAAAATACACCACTGTCTCGATACGAGCAGGTAGATGCAGCTTTGGCACAGATGTATCTAGGGGTAAAACCTGAAAACACCACATTGATCTAGAATCAAATTAGAACTGGTGAATGACAAGGGGCCTTGATACACTTTGGGTTATGACACTCCCAAGAGATATACATTGGTAAATTCGTAAGCTTGGTATGAACCATTATTAAGGGATCATGGATAACATAGATAAGTTAGGGAAATAAATGTAATTTATAAGTTATCCTTTTTTTCATTGTATTCCCCTTTATATGTTACCCTAAACATTCCTTTTATTCTATCCAATGGTTGGTTATAGGAGGACTATGGATAACAACCGATGAAAATATCAATGTGATGACTATTCTAATGAGGTGCCCAATTAGATGGGAGTAGTAGTCGCAAACTTTGTCACAATATACTCTCAATTAATTCATGTTTTTAATAGAATCATTGTTCAAGAGGAAAATTCACCCCCCACCTCCTCCCCAAGAAACAAAAAGTCACAATGAAGAGCATCATGAGACAAAGGCCTCCTAATTTTAATGGATCATTTGATCCCTCAATCGTTGAACAATGGATCCAATCCATTGAGAAAATCATCCCCATACTTCAATGTTCTGAACATGAGAAGGTACTTTTAGCTGCTTATCAAATGGAGGGTGAAGTTGATAAATGGGGGGAATTAATCAAAAATACAAATCCTGAGGAGGATATTGAGGCATTGGAATTGAAGGATTTCTATAAAATGTTTTTTCAACAAATATTTTCCTTGAACCCCCTGACCTAGGATGGAAAGGGACTTAATTTACCTCAAGCAAAAAGTCAAAGAATATATCATAGTGTATGAGGAAAACATCACAAGGCTTGCATGATATGCCTTTAGCTTTTTTGTTACCCTCGAATGAAAGGTTGACCACTTCTTTCGTGGGATAAAACCTAGCCTACAGAAATCCATTGAGATCTATGATGTCGAGAGCTTTGAGTAGATTGTCTGATGTGCCCTCAAGGTCAAAATGGAGATTGGAAAAAATTAGGGGTATCATGGGGATAAGAAGCATAATGTGTAATTTAACTATGGGAGTCTGATGGACAAATCCAATGGTGCTAAGAAAATATAGCACCCCGCTTTACAAAGGTGCTGAAAGAAGAACCCCATAAATTTACTATAGGGGATGAGGAAATTATTTAGGTGTGGAAGAGAAGGGAACCTCTCCAATAACTAACAAAAAGAAAAACTAGAGACTACAACAGAGGATAGAAACACTATGTTTGACCCTAAATGCCTTGTTCATTGCTTCAACTAAAAAGAACCAGGGCACTTTTCAATCTAATTATATAAGACAAGGGTTTTCAGAGGCAACCAAAAACCTCCAAGTCATAAAGGGAGATCTTTTTCCATCACTAACTCTGAAGTGAACCCCAACAACAAAGTGGTTACAGGTTCACTAGTTATTCATTCAATAATAAGAATCATACTCTTTTATTTTGGTTCTACACATTCTTCTATATATTTAATGTTTAGTAGAACAATTCTAAACCCACCACAAATCTTGGATGTAAAGATGTTAATGAGAATAGAAAATGGGGAAATCATTAAATCCCATGAATATAACTCCTCCCCTGTCATATTTTGTGGATTTAACTTCTCGGTGAATTTCTTCATACTCCCTTTGGTGTAATTTTATGAAATTCTTTGCATGGATTGGATTTTCTGTTATTAATCCTACAAAAATTTCCATGAGAGGTAAATCACTCTCCAAATAAAAAATCTACCCACAATCCTATTCAAGTGAAAGGAGGAGGATGAATATTATTTAGTACCATCTCATGTTGGATAAAACTTCCCTATGATCACACGTATCTAGCTTAGATGATTGATTCTATGGAAGAAACCATCCTTGAATACATGCCTATTTTGAGGGAATTCGCTGAAGTGTTTCCCAAGTAATTGAAGGGTCTTCATCTTAGAAGAGATATTGAATTCTCCATTGATATTATATTTGGGGAATTGAAAATATCCAAGACTCCGTATCAAATGGGTGTTATAGAGCTTCAAGATATGAAGAAGAAACTATATGAGAATCTAGATAAAGGGTTTATACTCCCCAGTACTTCATCGTTGGGTGAACCAGTCCTCTTCGTGAAGAAGAAGGATAGGTGAATGCACATTTGCATCAATTATTGTGAACTCAACAAAATCATGATAAATAAACGTATCCTCTTCCATGAATTGATTACTTGTTCAATCCGTTATGTGGAGGAAACTACGTCTCTAAGGTGGATTTGTGGTCAGGATATTACCATGTAAGTGTTAAGAAGGAGGATATCCCCAAGACTGCTTTTCGTACAAGATACATGCACTATGAATTCATTTTAATGCATTTAGGACTCACTAATGCTCTAGAAATATTAATGGAGTTGAAAAATATAGACTTCAAATATTTCCTTGAAAAAAAATTGGTAGTATTTATAGATTATTTTATACTATAATCAAAAACCAAGGAGGAGCATGAGGAGCATATAATCATTGTACTAGAGATCTTGCGAAAGGAGAATCTCTATGAAATGTTCAATAAGTGTGAGTTCTGGTTGGAGGAGGTATCATTCATGGGACATATCATCACAAGAAATGGGATATCTATGGATCCCACCAAGACAGCTGTAATTTAGGGATGACTGAGGCCAACATTAGTAATGGATATTTGTAGCTTCATGGGGTTAGCTAAATATTATCTTCGATTTGTTAGAAATTTCCCATTATTTTCAAACCCTCTTACCAAGATAACTCAGAAGGGAGTCAAGTTTTCTTGGAGTAATGAATGTGAAAATAGCTTCAATGAGTTTAAAACGAGGTTTATCACAATGCTCATGCCCAGACTACCAAAAATTGGAGAAAGTTTGGTGGTATTTAGTGATGCTTCAAAGAAGGCATGGGTTGTGTGTTTATGAAAAATGATAATGTCATTGCGTATTCTTTAAGGCAGTTAAATGTTCATGAGAAAAACCATCCAACACATGATCTAGATATGGATGTAGTAATCTAATATTTAAAAATTTGGTGACATTACCTCTTTGGGGAGAAGTGTGAAATATATACGGATCACCAAATCCTCAAGTATATATTCACATAGAAAGATTTGATTATGATCTAATGAAGAGGGTTATAGCTGATCAAAGACTATGATTTCTATATCAATTACCACCCTGGGAAAGTGAAAAAGGTGGAGGATGCTCTAAGTAAAAAGGACCCAGCAATTCTATGATGGATGAAAATTGAAAAGGATCCTATATTCTTAAATTTGATGAATATGGACATGGGAATCATAAAGAAGGGAACATTATCAATCCTTTCACAAATGATTTCTCAACCATATCTTTGGAAAAGGTTA
The DNA here is from genome assembly GCA_963277665.1 of Viscum album. Taxonomy (NCBI): domain Eukaryota; kingdom Viridiplantae; phylum Streptophyta; class Magnoliopsida; order Santalales; family Viscaceae; genus Viscum; species Viscum album. The sequence goes on along the minus strand of OY728145.1, from coordinate 55,963,760 downwards.
AAGGATGATAAAAATGATGATATGGGAATTCAGAAGAAAGTGGTGACTATAAGAAAAGGAAAATCCTTAGAGTTCAATTTTAATTAATAATGAATTGAGTGATTTAGGGCACGAATATGTGTTCCTTAAAATCTAGAGTTAAAGAATAAACATTTGGATGATGCACATAGTTTGAATTTATCCATTCTCCCAGGAAACAGAAAGATTTATTGATATCTCTGCGATCATTATTGGTGGGATAACATGAAGAGGGATGTTACTAAGTATACATTAAAGTTCCAGGTATGTCAGCAAGTGAAGGATGAGAGGTATAAGTCTAAGGGGATGATGCAACCATTACCCATACCATCATGGAAATGGTATAATATCACCACAAACATTGACACTGAACTTCTGAAGACATCTAAAGTATACAGTGTTATCTCGGTTATTGTGGATCATCTTACAAAGATTGAAAATTTCATTACAATTCAAGAGGATTCATCATTGGATCAACTGGCATGAATATATATCAGAGAAGTGGTAAGGCTGCATTGAGTACCACTAACTATTATATCTGATCGAGATCCAAGATTCACCTATATGTTCTAGAAGATCCTTCAACATGCTCATAATATTGAGATGAACTTCAGTATGGATTATCATCCTCAAACTGATGGCTAATCCGAGCGGACTATCCAAACAATTGATTACATGTTGATAGAATGTCTAATGGACTTCAAAGGAGGATAGAATCAACATATTCCTCTGGATAAGTACTCTTACAATAACATTTTCCACTCAATCATCCAAATGGATCATTATGAATCCCTTTATAGGAAGAGGTGCAGAAAACCGACATGTTGGGATGACATCGGGGAGAAAAAATTATTAGGTCCATAAATGATCTAAGAAATTGTAGGGAAGTTTAAGACAATCCAGAATCACATTAAATCATCTTAGAGTCAACAAAATAGTTATGCTAATAATCATCGACGAGAGCTAGAGTTTGATGTCGAAGACATGGTATTACTTTACATATCATCATGGAAGTGAGTTATGAGATTTGGGAATAAGGGAATGCTTAGTACAAGGTACAATGGCCCTTTTGAGATCCTTGATCTCATTGGAGAAGTGGCCTATCGACTAGCACTTTAACCGAACCTATATCGAGAACATGATGTATTCCATGTGTCATTCTTGAGGATGTACATACCTGAACCATCACATGTACTCAATTTGGAGGTGGTACCATTGGAGAATGACCTCTCCTATGCAGAGAAGATGGTGAAGATATTAGATCGTAGGGAAAAATTTCTACTAAATAAGATAATTCCCCTTGTAAAAGTGTTGTGGAGAAACCATAAGTTTGAAGAAGAAACATCGGAACCATATGAAGTAATGAAGCAGAGTTACCCACAACTATTTTAGTGTGGGAAAAATAACTTTCTAAGGTGAAATTTCTTAAGGGGGGAATATTGTAACAACACAAAATTTAATAATTGAAAATTCCTATTGATCTAGTTAAATGTCTTATTATGTAAAATAGTTATATAAAATTTAAACATCTTCGGATTTATGTTTTTGGATTTTAGAATACCGTTACGAATTATTACCATTAATAATATAGTTTTTAAATAGTGATCACATGATTAGTATAAATATAGGGCTTTAACAAATTCAATTTACTCAGACAAAGGAAGCAATGGCCTCATACAATAGAATTTCTCCATACGAAGCCCATTTGTTGGAGCTTGGATAAGCGGTGGCATCATTTGTATTCAGTCTCCACCAATCCCAAGGCGAGCTTCAACGCGTTAATCTCGAACGAAACTTCCAATGAGAGAAGTGGAAGTTGATAGAGATTACCATCCGAGAGATGTTATCGGAGCCACCCTAAGAGTCTGTCACCATCGCACACCGTACCCTTTGGTCTTATGCAGGTTTTCTAAGGGGTTATATAACAATAACCAATCACCATGATTATGTGCATTATTTTTTTATTGAATTAAAAATATACATTAATTCTATTATTGTTACTTTGTAAATATTTTTTAAAGAACAAATATTATATTTTAGTTAATATTCAATTAAGAAATATATTTTGATAAATTAATGTATTTTTGAATTAAGTAATATTTTAATAAAATATTATTACTAAATTAATTTTTATTAAATATAAATAATCATATTATTTTATGAATACAATTGTAATTTTTAATTTAGGTTTGAATGTCGTTTTCTCAAAACCCATGAATTTTTTATAAATGTCTATTTTTTTATTTTACAAGTAAAAATTAAAATATTTAGAAAATTATTTAGATAAAATGTATATTATTTATTGAATCAGGATTTTAGAATTATCTAATGGTGAATTTTTCCTAATTTTATGTGTCAGTCGAATTTTGGGTAAAAATTAAATACCATTTAAATATATAATGTGTATTGTGACATTATAATGACCCAATAGTGATGTAATAAAATATTATAAATGTGATGTTAGAAAAATATATGTTTTAACATTAAAATAATTTGATTTTATTTTTGTTTGATTTATTCTACAAATCATTTCTGGACCCTCCAAACTGATAAAACATTTTAACATTTTAAAATGATTTTTTTGAGAGTGTAACTCACCTCCACATAAGAAAGCCTAATATTTTAATATGTTTGGCCATTGGCCATATAAAATAAAGCTTTCCACTCCCCTTTTGCAAAAACTATTCGCAAAAACCATGGGTTGGTTTGTGGTTTTTATTAGTTTAATGTGTGGTCTCCCAAACCTAAATAATAAAGAATTACTTCTCCTTTCCTATATAAACCAACTCAATATCCCACTTATCCTCACTAAAAACCCTTATACCACATCCCTAACCTGACCTACTCTCTCTAAAATCCTACCAAGGTTCCCCAAGCACCCAAGAAGCCTCTGAAAACCTATCCCAAGACTTTGGATCACACATTCATGTAATGGATTTGTTCCTTTATCATTTTTTTCCTATAATTCTTTGTGTTGTTATTCCCTTTTTATTTTAAATTAAAAATGTTGGGGTATGATTTATAACCTCCCCTATAATTCAATCCTTATTTTTTAATGATGACATACCCCTTTATATATCATTAATTCCTCCCATGTACACCTGTTACCATTTCGAAATTTTATAAGGTATCCTCACGTTCTTTCCTTTCTTATTTATGCCCAAGTTTCCTTATATTTTTATTCCATTTTATTTTACATTAGAAATGTTGGGGTATTATTTCTCGCAACCCCTGTACATACCTCCTTATGTTTTAATTATTATAAACCCATTTCTCTTTCATTAATGCCTCCCATGTACACCTGTTACCATGCCGAAATTCCATAAAGGATTTATCTCTCCTCATTTACATTCAAGAAATTCTTTTATATTATGAATCTAAATTTCACTACATATGTTGGGACATGTATCTATATGACCAAATTTCTTTCCATTTCATGTAGTTAGGATGTGATACCCTTTTCCATTTCATCAACCATTTTTATGAATTCTTATGTCACACCATTATGTTTCCCAATTTACACCGTGATTTTCCAAGCCAAAGTGATTGAGTAGTGAATACCATCCCCATTTCTTTATCAAGGGTATTCACCTTTACGCACTTTTACTTATTAATTATATATTTTCATATATATATATTCCACATTCATTTATCATGGAATAAATGATGATGTTGAATGACTCAATGTTATATGATCCATGTGGCGCACTTATGCATGAAATGAAATGTTTACAAATTGTGTTCCCTAATAGCTCTACAATGCATTGAGTAAAGATTAGTATCATGATATTTCAAGTGAAATAAGGGTGTTCTCATGATAATAAAAATTAAATGAGGATTTAATCATGATCCATTTAAAATGATCCCTCGATCATGCTAATATATTGTTAAATGTTGTTGCCACATTTCCATGGTATGATAATCGCGTTATATCATACCTTTAAGTTCAGGTTTCTTGTATGCTTCATCGATATGACTATTGTCGAACATGTACTATATTCTTCATGTTATGACATGCTTACTACCTTACTAGGATTTAAAGCTCACTATTTTCTTATGAATGTCTTCAGGTTATCTAATGCAATGCTAAGTATGAAGAAATGTTATGGTCATGTAAAATATGGTTTCAATAAAGATGTTGTGTTTTATGTTATAAGTTGTTATGTAATGTTCCTAATTTACCAGGACACTAGACCTATCAATCCTCAGATTTGTATTAAGTTCAAGTTTATATAATAATTTATTTTTAAGTGTGAAATAAAGAGCATGGTTGTTATAAATTTCATGTATGGCCTAATATTCCTTTCATATGCCTTTAAATATTCTTTTCAAAAAACATATAAATTACTCAAAACATCTAGAAAAAATCCATCACTAAAAACTATATGTGTTGATAAAAATATATCAAAACATATCAAACACTTTTTGAATACAAATTCAAAAACAAAATTAACTCCAACCCTCAATTGGACGACGACATAATATATGAATTTTAAAATAAAAGTTATTTTTTGAATTATATAAGTTAATACACAACATAGTAAAAAATATAATTATTTATTATTTTGGTTATATAAACTAAAAATTATTTTTATAGGGTCAAAATATATATAGGATAACTATATAATAATTGTAAATATTAGTCTTTACCCATTTTAATACATTCAATGGTGGAGATACAATTTCATGAATCAATTATTTATTTCAATTGCTAGTCACAATTCAAATGATTATATAACTATTATACTTCCTATAAATTCCCCAATTTTTTTATTGTTCAACTAAATTATTTTTATAAAATTTTATTATATTTTATTTTAAAAATTAAAATACTATTGTAATGTTTAGTTTTCATTTTATATTTCAATTCCCTACTATGTTAATTCAGGAGAACTATAAACCTGTAGATTTTAAAATTATATAATATAATTTATTTGTTTCATCTTCCATATTTTATGATTTTTAATTTTAAATATTATATTTAATATATATATATATATATAGATGTATTATTTTAATTTGTTGAAAAAAATAGGTTTGTTTTTGTTATGTTTTATATATGGTTTGTAATATGTATTATACTAAAATATAATTCATATATATTTATAGAAGATAATTTTTCATGTTTTAAAATTCATGGTTTCTAAAATATAGGTTTATAATTTACACCAGGAATTGGAGAATTCTCATAAGCACCATTCCATTATATGGTGTGATGTTAAAAGAAGTATTGTATTGGAATCATGGTCTAAATTATTTCTTGATATAATTCATTCTTGGGTCATGATGTTTTTTTCAATTTATATTTATTAGAAATATACTAATCGATGTGTTAGAAGATGAGTAGGATGAAAATAAAATAATAATTCTTGAATAAATGAAAATTATGGTGTGAAGGTTATGCATCACACCCCAATGGAGTTCATTAGATGATTAATTTTACACTTACATAAGAAATCATCTTGAAATTGAATGAAACTATGTTGTGAATGAGTTTTTGAGTAATTTTAGGATGTAAGTTTCCCTGTGAATGGAATCCCATGATATTGTTTTTCTATGATATATAGTGATCCATAGGACATAAAAATATAACCTACTGTATCATGCCATAAATGGATGGTTCAGGTTGTAGTGCATAATTCTATGGGATTTTATCCCCACAAGAATTTCAAAATGAAGATATCACACCCAAAGGTATTATTGTATATCATAATTAGACTTCTATGTGTATGAGTATGATAATAATGTCACATCACAATACATAAGGCCCTAAAATAACATAGGATAAATTATTTATGATCTTTAACCCATAACTTTTGGATTTTAAAAGTATTCCATGAGACATATCACCTTGTCATAAATAATATTAGGTATATAAATATGAGGAGTTTTTTATAGTGAAAGGTATAATAATGATTTGAGAAAACTTAATTATCAATATATAAATAGTTATAAGGAGATTTTATCTAGGACTAAGGAGAAGATCAAGGGTGTATATGTGATCCAAATTCCAGACAAATATAAGGTTAAGATGTGGAGATTAATCATCCTTTTAATAATTTTCATTTTTATTATACTTATAATTTAATACTATATTCATACTACATTAATTATTCTTAATAATAATTATAGAATAATATTTTTTGTGTGATCATAGTGGTTTCTCACTATGGCTTATCCACTCGACAAAAATAATGAGTAAAGCTTGTAAAACCCCTCTTTCCATGTGTGTTATTTATCACTTTCTCTCTCTTTTCAATTTTTTTAGACATAGTTTTTTGGTAACCATAGATTCACTCACATTAAGTGGTGGTATAATATCACATGGGACATACAAATGATAACTGAGTAATATTTATTTTTATAATAATATTGAAAATGAATATTATTTTTGTAGATCATATCAATGTGGTTCTTTATTTTTTCCATCAATTTGAGGTTTTTCTTTATTGATATATTTCTTATCAATGTAATATATTGAAATAATGAACACCATAACCATAAAAGTTATTCCCATGTCATATGGGAATGGATTATATATATTTAAGGAGAGGATTATTCTATATATCATTTCTAATGTCTTGTACATTTTGACATCACTAATAATAATGTGCATATTCTAGATGTTGGATGACCTAATCTTTCCTACATTAGAAGAATATTTAATCCAATGGGAGAGTGTGAAATTTTTTCCTCTCATAACTCTTAGGTAAATATTTAAAAAAAATTATTGGTATAAAAATAGTGAATATAATTTATAAAAGACTTATGATGTGAGAGATAATAAAGAGAAAGTTTTATTATTTAAAACTTATCAGGATCAATTCGATGACATTAACATGTGATAATATGAATCAAATGATAGATACTTAACTTAATTGAATACAATTATAATCTGTATTCAATTTTATGGATAAATTATTGAGGATTCCACAAAACTGAATAATTTTATGATTACTCTCCTTGATAAATATGGGGTACAAATCACTTCCCAATGGGGACCTGACTTATATAATTAGACTATTTAAAAACATAAAAATATATTTATTTACTATTAAAATAAGAGAGTTTCAACCTTCAGTATAAGAGTAAAATTAAATATTGCAGTAACACTAAATTATTTAAATTTTTTGATACTTTTTGACAAAAATAAGTGTGTTGAAGATGAAACTGATATTGAAGGAATTTATATGAATTTCAATGTGTTAATATTATTTTTTTTCAAAAGTAATGCAACTAGGAAAATATAAATATCAGATTAATACTCCATTTGTGTGTTTCAATTATAGAATTATTTAAAATATTATAGCTAGATTCCATAAGATGAATGATGAAGATGAAAGTGATAATTAATCTCAAATAACATTAAGGATTGGTAAGATGTAAAGTGGATGAAATGCTGATAATTCCTTTAAATAAAGGGTAATGTCCAAAACATAAATTAGAATGAAATATCCCTTAATAAATGTTGATATATCATAGGATGAGGAAAGTAAAAAATATGAGTAATATTACGAGGGGCATGCCTCAAATATTTCATAGCCAAATATAAATGTTCAGAATATTAATTTCTTAAAGAAGAAGGGAGTACTGAATAAGGTACTACTAAGGAGGATGTCAATGATGAGTAATGTGGGGAACTTTGATTAACATATATAAATATGATATATTATTTTTGTAATATTCAATAATTTTTATAATAATACATTCTTGAAGATCGTAAAGGTTTGGTTTATTTAAATATTATACACAAAAACATCTTATTATATAGAATATCTTCAAATTCTCCAAAAAGGTTCATTTATCATAATACCCTTCTTAAAAATAGCATACTTAATAAATTTTTCCATGACATAGGGAATAAGGAAACATAATAGAGGGCGTGATCAAATTCACAGTATGGGAAAACATAGGGGATTAAAATCAATTATCATAATTGAGCAAGAAAATAAGGTTATGGGAACATGATCATAACTTAAGTATGTCATATCCAATTAGTCAAATATCTATAATCATGAAGAATAGAATATGTTTTTTCAATAAAAATACATAATACATAATATTGTATAATCATCAATACTTAATCATTACAAATTACAACATATCATAAGAATAATACATAATTTTATTACATATAAAATATATATATAATCATGTCTTCAGTCCAGGATCACTATCAATGTTATCATAGTGGATTAGGCTCACTCTCCCTTACATAACTTAATCAAGAATAACTCCCAAGATAAAAATGGAGGATATATTCCCTTATTTAATTTTTTTACTCTCCAATCAGTCTTTATTATCTCATCAGATATCATTATTTACCCAATGCATTAGAGTTATATATAATTCTAGTTTAACTCATTACATAATGAAAACCATACATATGTGTTCCCGCAAGATCATAAAACAATCATAATATCGTCACAATATAACCCATGGAAAATAAAAGTGTTTTTTAAATATCTCATCATTAAAAATACTAATACATCTAGAGAAAGATGGTGTATAGTATCATATGAGAATTCATTATCACATCAAAGATTAATTAAACTATAAAAAAGAAATGGGTTTCAAGTAATCATTATAATAATATCATCATCATAAATAATCCTAAAAATTATATGGAATCATAAGAGAATATACCAAATGAAACATAATAATCCATAAAGGATATTCGCATAGACGAAAAATGACTTTTAAATAACATTCAAACCATTCTTTAAAAATGATAAAAATATCCTTTAATAACATTTAATCAAAAAATCCAAGAATATTGAGAAAATTTATTTCATTGAAAAAATGTAATTTTTTAAAAGAAGATTAATATTAAATAATTTTTGTGAGGATAGGAAAATAAAATCAAACCATATTGTTAAAAGGTAATATTCTTCTTCCAATTTTTCAAAAAAATCAAAATTTACTTGTTCAAAACGCATTTATTTAAAAATAATCCATTTAAAACATTAAAAAAGTAAACATTAATGAAAATTAACATTCAAAAAAATGTAATGTAATGAAAAAACACCTATAAAATAATTTTTAATAGCATAATAATTGAATAAAAACATCATTTTACAAAGGGTAAATATGGACACCTTTACATTAACAAAATTTCACTAGTCATTTTCAGTAACCAAGAGAGAAAAAATATTATTAATTAAAATTATATTAATTATAAAAGGAAAATAAAATATTTTTTTAAAGTATAACATCCAAATAATTTCCCTTAATAGAATTTTATCATTGACATCCCTAAAAAGAAATTAGATTTTAATATAAACCATTACCTCAAGTATCATCTTTCTTTATAAACATTCAAATATACTATATAAAAAATATATATTTATTATAAACAGATTATAAAACCATATTCATATATAATGTACTATATATAATTACATAATAATTTATAATTACATTTTTATTAACAATTTCTTCATTAAAATGAACATTATGGTGAAAATTGGTCTATTTCCATAAATGTTTCAGTTCAATGGTTTTGATAATTTCACCTTGATCCTAGTTTAATGATCCATAGAATATTAATCTTGAAATATTTATTATATTAGATAATTATATACAATTTTTTAATCATCATATTAATTGGTTATAAAAAATGAATTGCATCACTTCATAGAGATGGTACTCCATACATATACATGAGTGATGCTTCCATTTTTTTATGGATGGAACAAAAGAAATATAAAAAATAACTGACATTTACGTATCATATATATTTTCATTAAATTTATCATTATTATTATACTTTTAATAAATAAATGAAAACCTAATTACATCACTTTGTGAAGGTGGTAGTCTACACGTACACATGAGTAACATTTGCATTCCAAAGGATGGAATTGTAATAAGGTATATAAGAAATTATAATTCAATAAGAATAATTGTCCAATAATTATCATATATAATAATTAATAACATCAAAATTATAAATCATTAATTTTGGTGATAGAAAATGAATAATATTGGTATGTGGAAGTGGTAGTCCACAGATACACACAATCGTCTCTTTCATTTCCTATTTGATGAAAATGATGATGAAAATTGTTGTCACATAATCATAATAACATCTCATAATATTTATGAAACTATATTCATTGAGTTTTTATAGATACAATATATATATTTAGTAATTAAAATAATATATAATTTTTGGAAGAGTCAAGTAGGATGAATAACTATACTTTGAGAGACCTCCTTTGGCATACACCTTGATACTTCATAGGATGGTATTTGGGTAAGAAAAAGATCTCAAGAATGAAGTTAAAAAATCTAGGAAGTTTTTTCTTAAAGGTCTTATCAAATCAATATTTCTCAATATTGGTAATAAGGTAGTAGAATAGGTTCCCTTTTATAAGTTAGGGGAGGAAAACACATGAAATTACATAAAATATTCAAATAATATAATGTCACTTTCTTATGAAAGTTTCTACAAATATAAAAATCCATGTAATTTTAAGATAAATAATTTTTCTAGATTACTAATATTTATTAATTATATTTTATAAATTTATATTAATTATAAGAATATTATGACATTTTTTAGTCAAAATTAAAAAATGTATTATTTTTAACCAAATTGTGGTTTCATGTGTTAAATGGTTTTTTATAAATCATGATTTCCAAATTATAGAATTTTAATTTGAAAATTGGACTTAATTTTTTTCTTTCTCATGTAAAATTTATCTTGTAATTAATTTTTGAGTATTTTTTGAAAATTTTTATTTCTCAATGAATAATGAAAATATTGATTTTTATTGAGAACTGTCCATTTTTTCTACCCATAGGGAATATTATATTTTGTTATATTTTTAAAATATAATTACTTATTTATTATTAAAAATAATCCAATAAATGTTAATTGAATCAATACTATACTTTTATTTGGTATTAAAACATTTTTCTACTTAAAATTCATTTTTATGAAACATTATTTTTCAACACGTTTTATGGTTTTAATTTTAAATTAAATTATGCCACTTCTATTAATTGAATTTGATAAAATGGATTTCATATTTAATATTATAATAATTAATATTATGTAATAATTTCAACATAATGTTTGGTCATAATGAATAATAGAATGAGTAAAAATATGATACCACTCTTAAGGTGAAAATATATTTAGAAGCTGTAAAACTAAAAAGAAAAAAGTTAAAATGAACTAGAATCTTGTATAAATTTTCTAAAACCCTCACTTCGATATCCATTTTTAAAAAAATTGAAGATTTTTTATTTATAAAAAGTAATTGACAAATATACATTCTTTTGCATACCTGAGGATCCTTTGTAAACTAGATTTTAGAGGATTATTAAATTTCTTATAATATATCAATATTTACAAAAAAAATATATAAATAAATAAATTATTTTTATCCACTCATTCATTCTATCCAAATGAAACCAAACACATTTGGATCATCAAATTTTCCTACAAAAAAATTAATTATATGGTAAGCATAAAATTATCTAATAAGGGGTTTTAAAACAACTAAAAAATCCTTTAATAAATACTTGTTAAAAACCTTTTGAAAACATTTAAATTTATATCTAATTCAAATATTTTGAGAAATAATTTTCTAAAAAATGATTCTTTGGGTTCCAAAAGAATTATTCAGAAATACATTTTCAAATCTTTTGGTAATACATATCATTTTAAAAATTGTTTTATTTCAAAATAAAATTCCCCTAAAATAAGATTTGGATTTATAATTTCAAAATATTTTGAAAATAGTAAATTTTATGGATTAAAATTATAATTTTAATTCCATAATAAATCCATGATTCCTCTAGTTTTATCACTATTAGGAAACTTTCCACTTTAAGGCCGTGGGACCACCCATTCCTCATCAACTCATTTGATAACCAAGTTTCATATTTTATATCAAGAAAACGTTTTTTGTTAGGATTCTCCTTCTAATTTATAACTCATTAAAAACCTTTAAAAATTATATATATTATTTTCAAAGATGAAAGTAATTTTATCGCTCATACACTTTTATGAAAACCTCTTTAATAAAACACAATGTGAATTTTGAAAATTCCATAATTTATAAATAATACATTAGAAATAATTCCTATGAAGGAATAATTAAACTTATACATATTCTTGAGAATACATTAATGAAATTTCCATTAAAACTAAAGAATATGTTCAAAACTATGAAAATCATTGAAATGTATAATTTTAAAGAATATTTCATTCATAAATTATTGATTTTTATACACTAAAAATTATTAGAAAATTTATAAGAAAAACTCTTACACTAAAATCTTCTTAAAATTGGATTTAAATAATTCCCCCCATAATTAGAGTCTTTTAGAAAATAACTAAGAAATATAGTTTTCAAAAACATGAAATGGGATTTTTTTTAATATATAATTTTCTTCACAAATCATAAAATAAATGTTTTATAAATTTATTCCCTTTGAAAAATGGTTTTAAATAAAAATATAATCTTGATAAGAATATTTAGTTTCCATTGTATGATAAAAAGTTTTTGAAAACCATGAATTAAAATATTTAAAAAAATTCCCAGAATAAAAACATTTTATAGGGACCCAAAGCTTGACGTACATGGAAATTACATTACTTTTGCAGAATACTTAATAAATAAAAAAAATAAACACCGAAGGACCGTAATAGTTTAGTGTCTTTGGAAACACGGAACATAATCTTCTAATCATGGTGAACGATCTTCAACATCTCCCATAAAGATCTTCCCCTTTTGTTTTCTTACCAAAAACCTTTCTTCATATCCTAGGGAAAATAAAACATATAAATGGTGAGCTCTAATGCTCAGTAAGGGTAAGCATGGATAAAGTAAAACAAACCATATACATTTGAACATAAAAACATGAACATAATGTTTAGACATTGAAATCTTGAGAAATGACATAAAACATGGCAGTACATGAGGCATAGATCATAAAGAAACATTAATCATCATAAAATATCATGGGAATAAAACATGTAATTGTGCCAAACCATTAAGCACATGATATGATTTCCATAGTAGCCAAGGCATTGCTGCCAAGACAATCTTAGTGGACAAAGTCTCTTTCTGAATCGAGTTCACTCCTCATTTTAGTACTGTAACACTGAACTGGATTAACTTACCGTTCCAGCCATGTCTATCTCATGAGATATAGGTCCCACCTATCTCATAATGAAATCATTTTTACTTGTGCCACAACATAAACATAAACCATTCATCATAACCCAAAGAATAAAAAAGGGTTTCATAAACATCATCCCATCATAACATAATCCATATAAAACAAATGAATATCCTTTCATCATAAGAAAATTGGAACCATTTAAATCATAGATACATTATACTTGAAACATATGCATATGAAATAATGTCGCCTTAGATGGAAAATGGTTTTGATAATACACTTGAAATGAATTCTAGAGGAAAATATCGGTTCTTCTTCAACATCATTTTCTTTTCACAAAATGCCAGGTAATTTTAAAATAAATTTATTTTTTTGAAAATATTCATAAAATCTTTTAGAGTATTCTTCATAAAAATGAGGCATTATGAAATCGTAAAAATCCGTTCACGCTGTATAAGTTAAAAATAACATTCTTCTCGTACTTTTGTCAGAAAAGTCAAAAAGTACCTCGTATGGTAATCAAAAGAAGGATTCCTTACATACCATGTAGTAAAAGTCCAAAATGGGTAAAAAAAGACTTTAAACATACATGAAACTAGTTTTAGAAAATAGGTACATGGATGATAAATATAACCCTAGTAAATACTTTCGAATAAACAATCTCAGATAAAAATGAGATTGGAAAAGTTATCTCTTACCTTAGGTCTGATATGCTTCATACGTATCCGAACCTCATGTATAATGATTTAAATAATGTCATTGAATTATAACATAATCATATTCATTGTTATTATATCATATATTGTTCACTTATGACTTTATATTACCCGTTCTTTTGTCAATTTCATGTTAAAGCAGCATTTTGGGTAAAATCGTTTCATTTATCATACGTGTTTCGACATGTTGTTCTTGATATTATTACTTATATCATGATTTAATTAATTCCAAAATGTAAAACATGATTTATATATAATATATATTCAGTATATAAATATATATGATAGATCGATAAATGGAATGAAATTCACCGTTCATGGAGACGGTAGGCCGTAAGTACACATGAACGCTGATTTGGTTTCCTTATTGAATTGAATGGAATTATGTAGATGAAATACATATATATATACATAAATACAATAGAATTATTATTTCATATATTTCAATATTACTTATTATATATACTTTATAATCATTCTTGAATTGTTAACATGGAAAATGAATCTCATCGCGTCGTGGAGACGGTAATCCGTACGTACGCACGAGCGATGATATCGTTCCCATATTTATTGAATGGAATTTGAGTGGATGATATAATATCTAAGAATCAGTATGATGTTATAATAATAAGACATATATTTTTTTTACACCATTATACCCATCCAAGTAAGGTGGTGGTGGAAAAACTGATTACACCACGGCGTGGAGACGGTATTCCGTACGTACGCATGCGCGGTGATTTCATTTTCTGTAGGATGGATAGAAGGTTAAATAGAGTTGTTTAATATTTATAATAACATATCAGTATATAATTAATACTTATGTTATTACTTTATAAATAAACAACTAAATAAGAGGAAGTATAAGAAGAAATAAACTTGAAAGAGTCGGTAGAAGTGATTACCTCTTCCTCAACGTACCTCCTTTAAACTTCTTCTTAGGGCACTAGAGTTGGTCTTTTGAGAAGACCAGAACCTCTATGATATAACTAGAGAGGTTGAGAAGAGTAACTGGCAGGGGTTGGATGAGCTTTAAGGCTCAAAAGGGTGTAAAGAGAAGAGGGAAGGGGTGCCCTTTTTATAAGGGAGGAGAGGGGCACCTTTGGAAATACTTAAAATATTATTTTATAAAAAAATCATATTTGGTTTTTTAATATCTCCAAATTAATTTATTTAGAATATACGGTAGATATGGGTAGAAATCCACTCAACAAATAGGTTTTATACAAGTTTAGGTTACCATTTTATCCTTATCATTTAGATTTAACTCTAAGTTAAATAATTTAACTTTTACCGTGTTTTTTTGTTTTCTTACGCTATATAGTTAATAAAATTACTATAACAAGCCAAAAGAACCCCAAGTGGTTCATTATTAATATATATAACCCTATATAAGTCATTTTTCAGAACCTTATATTTTTAGGAATAAAATGATAATTAATATTATAATATTTTTTAAAAAAAACTATTTTATGTCAATTTTGACACTATTCGGTACATGATTTTTGTGAAACTCATAACAGCATGATTAGTTCGAAAAATGTTAATTAAATAAATAAAAACATTTCATATTAAACTATAAAATTAGTGGAATTCATAGAAAGTCTAAAATTACATTTATTTGGGTATTTATAACATCAATTATGTTAATATTTCATTAATAAGGTAATTACTACATCATAATTGTGTCATAAATAAATTATATTATTTAATGTATAAAAATTACAAATAAAATACCATTATGTAGGAAATCGTTTTAGCTTTCTAATTAATATTTATAGTCTAATTTATCTTATGTATTACCCTATAATAAAAATGTTTTAGTTATTAAACTTTGATTTTAACTATTTTAATTCTTATTTAAATAAAATAATAATAAATGTCCTAATCTAATCCAAGTGGACTTAAAGGGCAATATTTTATTCCTAAGATTTTTTTTGGTCAAATTAAACTTATCCAATAGAATTAGGACATGTGTTAGGGTAATAGTAATATCATTTTTACCCTTAATTACCCTATTTACTTTTAACAGTGGTAAATAAAAGTAAAAAGTTACTATTCACCAAAAATTATTTTTATCTAATTTAACAACATTCTACTCCTTGATATTAACCGTGTCTCTCGGATTTTCGAAATTTCACTCACAAAAGTGGTAAAAGTAAGTTTTATGTACATTTTCAAACTCTCCTAGGAGGTGGGTAAAAGACGGTAAAAGTTCAATAAAATTTTTATATGTCTAAAATTATGATAAAATGACTCCAATGAATTAAATTGAACTTATATAGGTATTATGTATCAATTTTGACCTAAAATAAATTTAAATAAAATAAATAATTTTTTATATAAAAAGTCGGTTTTTAAATAGTAACCCAGTGTTTTTACTATTCATCAAAAATTGAATGTTTTCAGAAAAATACAAAAATTCACCCTAGGCTAATTTCGATGTTCTGAATCAAAAAATGAAGTTCATTTTGAAAAATAAAATTTCAAAAGTGGGTATTACTATTTATAATGGCTATTTTATATAACATATCAGTGTTTAGTGAAACTCGGTATTGCGTACAACATACGCTATCGTGGAAGGCCATGATTACGTGTAATGCAAGACAAGTCAGGGATGCGTGTAGTGCAAGCTCCTTTTTGTGTAGTATACAACACAAGACATTAATGAAATTAAAAATTACATTTTTCATAAAATCTCAGGGTGTAACATTTTACCCCCCTTAAAATGAATTTCACCCTCAAAATTCGTCAGGGTTATAAATGGTTTACTACTAGAAAGTTTTAATAGAAACCCACATCGTAAAAAGGAATACCAAAAATTATCTTTAAAAACTAAAGTATGAAACGTAACAGTTACCCAAATTAACTAATCATTGGGTTTCAACATAGGTGAACATATGTGAAAATATGGATATGGAAGAGAAATCTAACCATCATGTTCTGATGGAGAGTGGTAGAGAACATGGCTATGAAAAATCCAACAATCACAAAGCCATAAATTTGTGATGATATAAGGTGCCATCTGATTCATCGGATATAAGGGCACTAGGTCAACATTTTTGGTTTTCAAGATCATTTCCCTAAAGTTGAAGAATTTTAATTATAAGAAATACTTACTTTATTTCAGTATAATCTCATCATTGTTCGTGCCTTGAACAATTTCCACTTCACCTCTTAAAGAAATGAAGTTGAATTTTTCATTCGTGAGGTGTTAGAAAATCATGTGATAGAATGATAGGTCATTCCATATGTCTCAAAAAAAGGTTATCAAAAGTTATCAAATATACAGAAGTCCATATATAGTGAGGTTAATCATATATGATTACAAAAATGGACTTATACTTCATCTATCATACGGCTTAATAAATCTAGTTTCTACTAACCAAGGACTTCCTGTAGGCCAGTGGTAGGAAATAAAGGCATGTCGCACTTCATTTTTGGTTTCGATTCCCACAACCTTATCTGACACAATGGGTTGTCTCCCATCCTGTAGGTTTTCCCTTTTTCTAAAACTACATTATAATAACATTCCTGCAATAAAAAAAAGTTCTAGCCTTAAATAATACTATCTTATGTCTAACTTAATTCATTACAATCTTTAGGCTTATCCAAAATACTTTTTTCCAAGCTCATAGTATAAAGAAAACAATTATTAGAAATGTTATCTATCAAGCATGTGAATACCATCATTTATCCCCCATACATCATACGATGTATCTTGTTGGTCACATTCCAAACATGTGATTACATTAATCATGTATTCTCTTGAACCATAGTGAAAACATGAATGTTGTCACAAGGTAACTCTTTCCATATACCAAAATCCCAAAAATTCTATATACTCAAACCATGATATCACTTTTTCCTAATATTATTCATGAGCTCATTAATACTATCAAACATTTCATTATCTACTAATCCATTCTTTATGTGCATATTAGGTGATTTCTAAAAATATCTGAATAACCTTTCATGGTTACCGGTACCATTCAACATATACTTTCAAAACTCAAGCAAAAGAAATAGTGTAACAATCCTTAGATTTTTCTTTATTCCATAGTGCCATAAATTATTCTTGATAAACATACAATCATTACACTGCCTTCTTAAACCACTGACTGAGCATCATCATTTCATCCATCTCATATATCATTTTTAGTCTCTTCATCATCATCCACATAAATACTACCCATATGACCATGTGGATTCTCTTTATGTGATTTTCCCTTAGGGAATTGGTTTGCATAATGCCCGTACATTCCACATTTAAAACACTTAACTATTGTTGATATCTTAGCAATACCATTATCCTTGTCCATGGTGTTAACTGAACCTTTTCCTTTACAATTACTAGCTTTGTTCCCTTATTTTCCACACCCAAAGCATCTTCCAGTTCCTTTGAAACATTCTCCCTGATTCCTCTTCCCACATGATTTACATGCAAGAAATTGAACTTTCGTTCCTCTTTGATCATCATGAAACTCCATCTTTCTATTATTAGCCGAGTCAGGAAACTTACCCAAGTTAAGATTATTGATCATATTATAAGATTTCTGATTAGGCATAATAGTGATATGTGGACTTCCAAATCCAATTTCATTTGGTTTCTCATGAAAAATATCATTCCATTTTCCATCATATCCTCCATTATCGTGAAGCTTCTTATTTCCAGCCATTTTCTAAAACCCAAAAAAAATAGTATGAGAGGCCAAAATCATAATAAAGGGGGATTAACATCAATATATAACATCATAGGTTTAATTATAATATCATTACAGTAATTCTAGGACTATAAACTATACATATACTTAACCTTTGGGACATCCCTAGACACACCTTAGAAATATCTCAAGGGATCTCACTAAAGTTCTCACATCCTAGTTTCCAAAGGTTTACTAAACCAAACCTATGATACCAACTCTAGAGACCCAAATCTTGAAGTACATGGAAATTACATTACTTTTGTGGAATACTTAATACATAACAAAAACAAACACAGAAGGACCGTAATAGTTTAGTGTCTTTGGAAACACGAAACATAATCTTCTAATCATGGTGAGAGATCTTTAACATCTCCCATAAAGATCTTCCCCTTTTGTTTTCTTACCTAAAACCTTTCTTTATATCCTGGTGAAAAGAAAACATATTAAGGGTGAGCTCAAATACTCAGTAAGGGTAATCATGGAGAAAATAAAACAAACCATATACATTTCAACGTAAAAACATGAACATAATGTTTAAACATCAAAATCTTGAGCAATGACATAAAACATGGCAGTACATGAGGCATAGATCATAATGAAACATTAATCATGATAAAATATCATGGGAATAAATCATTTAATTGTGTAAAACCATTAAGCATATGATATGATTTCTATAATAGCAAAGGCATTGCTGCCAAGACCATGTTAGTGGACAAAGTCCCTTTCTGAATCGAGTTCACTCATCATCTCAGTCCTGTAACACTGAACCGGATTAATTTACCGTTCCAACCATGTATATCTCATGGGATATAAATCTTTACCCAATTCATTGTAGGGAGATATAGGTCTCGCCCATCTCATAATGAAATCATTTTTACTTGTGCCACAACATAAACAAAAACCATTCATCATAACCCAAAGAATAAAAATGGGTTTCTTAAACATCATCCCATCATAATATAATCAATATAAAACAAATGGATATCATTTCATTATAAGAAAAGTTGGAACATGTAAATCATAGAGACATTATACTTGAAACATACACATAAGAAATAATTTCATCTTAGATAGAAAATGGTTTTGATAAAATACTTGAAATGAATTCTTGAGGAAAATATCTTTTCTTCTCCAAAATAATTTTCATTTTGAAAAATGCCATGTGATTTTAAAAGAAATGTATTTTATTGAAAATATTCATAAAATCGTTTAGATTAATCCTCATAAAAATGAGGCATTATGAAACTGTAAAAATCTGTTCATGCCATATAAGTTAAAAATAACATTCTTCTCATACTTTTGTCAGAAAAGTCAAAAAGTACCTCATATGGTAATCAAAAAAAATATTCCTTACATACCATGTATTAAAAGTAAAAAATAGGTAAAAAATAATTTAAACATACATGAAAACATTTTCATAAAACATGGATATGGATGATAAACATAACCCTAATAAATACTTACGAATAAACAATCTCGGATAAAAATGAGATTGGAAAAGTTATCCCTTACCTTAGGTCTGATATGCTTCATACGTATCAGAACCTCACATATAATGATTTAAATAATGTCATTGACTTAATACAGAATCATATTAACTGTTATGATATCATATATTGTTCACTTATGACTTTATATTACCCGTTCTTTTGTAAATTTCTTGTTAAAGCAGCTTTATGGGTAAAATCATTTCATTTATCGTACGTATTTTGACAAGTTGTTCTTGATATTATTACTTATATCATGATTTAATTAATTCCAGAATTTAAAATATTATTTATATATAATATATATTCAGTATATAAATGAATATGATAGATCGATAAATGGAATTAAATACACCATTCATGGAGACGGTAGGTCGTGCGTAAGCATTAACGCTGTTTTCGTTTCGTTATTGAATTGAATGGAATTATGTAGATGAAATACATATATATGTACATAAATCCAGTAACATTATTATTTCATATGTTTCATGATTACTTATTATATATACTTTATAATCATTCTTGAATTGTTAACATGGAAAATGAATCTCATTGTATCGTGGAGACGGTAAACCGTACATACACACTAGCGATGATATCATTCCCATATTTATTGAATGGAATTGGAGTGGATGATATAATATATTAGAATCATTATTATGTTATAATAATCATATATAGTTATTCTTTACACCATTATACCCATCCAAGTAATGTGGTCGTGGAAAAACAGATTACACCACGGCGTGGAGACGGTATTCCGTACATACGCATGCGCAGTGATTTCGTTTTCCATATGATGGATAGAAGGTGAAATAGTGTTATTTCATATTTATAAAAACATATCAGTATATAATTAATACTGATGTTATTACTTTATAATGAAACAACTAAATAAGAGGAAGTAGAAGAAGAATGAAACTTGAGAGAGTCGGTAGAAGAGATTACATCTTCCTCGGCGCACCTTCTTTAAACTTCTTCTTAGGGCACTAGAGTTGGTCTTTTGAGAAGACCAGAACTTCTATGATATAAAAAGAGAGGTTGAGAAGTGGAATTGGCAGGGGTTTGATGAGATTCAAGGCTCAAAAGGGTGTAAAGATAAGAGGGAAGGGGTGCCCTTTTTATAAGGGAGGAGAGGGGCACCTTTGGAAAAACTTAAAACATTATTTTATAAAAAAATCATATTCGATTTTTTAATAGATCCAAATTGATTTATTTCGAAGATAAGGTGGGGATGGGTCTAAATACTCTCAAACAATAGGTTTTAGACAAGTTTAGGTTACTATTTTATCCTTATCATTTAGATTTAACTGTAAGTTAAATAATTTAACTTTTACAGTGTCTTTTTGTTTCTTACACTATATGGTTAATAAACTTACTATAACAAGCCAAACGAACCCCTAGTGGTTCATTATTAATATATATAACTTTATATAAGTCATTTGGCCGAAGAATATATTTTTAGGAATAAAATAACAGTTCATAATATAATATTTGTTTTAAAAACTATTTTATGTCAATTTTGACACTATTTGGTACTTGATTTTTGTGAGACTCATAACAGCATGATTAGTTCTAAAAACGTTAATTAAATAAATAATAAAATGTCATATTAACCTATAAAATTAGTGTAATTCATAAAAAGTCTAAAATTATATTTATTTGGGTATTTGTAACATCAATTATGTAAATATTTCACTAATAAGGTAATTACTGCATCATCATTGTGTCATAAATAATTTAAATTATTTAATGTCTAAAAATTATAAACAAAATACCATTATGTATGAAATATTTTTATATTTCTAATGAATATTTATATTCGAATTTATCTTATTTATAGCCCTATATTAAAAATGTTTTAGTTATTAAACTTTATATTTAACTATTTTAATTCTTCTTTAAATAAAATAATAATAAATGTCCTAATCTAATCCAAGTGGACCTAAAGGGTAATATTTTATTCCTAAGGTTGTTTTTGGTATAATTAAACTTATCCAATAGAATTATTACATTTGTTAGGGTAATAGTAATATCATTTTTACCCTTAATTACCCTATTTACTTTTAACCGTGGTAAATAAAAGTAAAAAGTAACTATTTACCAAAAATTATTTTTATCTTATTGAACCAAATTTTACTCCTTGATATCAACCGTGTCTCTTGTATTTTTGAAATTCTACTCATATAAGCGGTAAAATTATGTTTTATGTAAATTTTCAAACTCTCCTAGGAGGTGGGTAAAAGATGGTGAAAAAGTTCTATAAAATTTTTATATGTCTAAAATTATTATAAAATGAATCCAATGAATTAAATTGAACTTATATAGGTATTATGTATCAATGTTGACCTAAAATAAATTTAAATAAAATAAATAATTATTTATATAAAAATTCGGTTTTTAAATAGTAACCTAGTGTTTTCACTATTTATCAAAAATTGAAAGTTCTCAGAAAAATACCAAAAAATTACCCTAGGCTAATTTTGATATTCCGAATCGAAAAATGAAGTCCGTTTTAAAAAATAAAATTTCAAAAAAGTGTGTATTACTATTCATAATGGCTAGTTTCTATAACATATCGTTGTTTAGTGAAACACGGTATTGCGTACAACATACGCTATCGTGGAAGGTTGTAATTGCGTGTAATGCAAGCCATGTCAGGGATGCGTGTAGTGTAAGCTCCTTTTGGTGTAGTGTACAACACAAGACATTAATAAAATTAAAAGGAACATTTTTCATAAAATATTGGGGTGTTACAAATTTATACCTAAAATCATTCCTAGAAAAATGGGAGTTTTGAAAATATTCATTTTTCTATGTATAAATATAGATTGAAAATATAAATTGCTTTCCTTTACTTGAAAAATATTTTATAGAAGATAGGTTTTATTTATTTCCCTAACTTCATCTCCAATTCTTATGTTTTCTAATTTTCTCTCTCTCTTTCTCTCTTAATATTATCTCTCACATTTTAAATATGGAATAGTGGTTTATATCACTGAAGAAACTCCAATGGTATGGCTCTTAATATAGAAAACACTTGATGTTTTTATCCTATATTATATATATATTTACACTTATCTTATCGGTGCTTTGGGTGTTAGATGAGTGGTAAGATGATTGATGAGGATTAACTTCTAGATTCAAGTCTGAATCTATGATGATACAACCATTATGATATAAAAATAATATCAACAGATAGTACACCCCCCCCCACATATATATATATATATATATATATTCAAAGAAACTGACCAGTTGTGACGAACAAGAAATCTAAGAACCACTTTCTAATATTTTAGTATTTAAATATGACTCTTACAGGTGTGATTATATATACATATTATAATACATTTTGAACCAGTTGTAGAGGTTTCATTATGTAGCTTCTCTAAACCAGACAAGGTCCATGAACATTTTTTTATTTTTACAATATCAAAACAAATTTTATTTTATAGGGTGATATTGATGAGTTTAATATGAGCATTTTAATATTTTTGATTGATGAAAAAAAACATGTTAGGAATATTGATAAATAACATAGGTTGAAAGTTTATCAATGTTTAAGGGTTTTATATCTTCTCTTTCATCATGAAAATTGTTATTGAGAGTCAAGTTTGGCTTTTTTCCAAAGGTTTTGCATCATTGAGGAGAAAGAAAGTGTCGGGAGGAAGAAGAAGAAGTAAACATTGAGGGTTCACTATTTAACTATGTTGAGTTTATGAGGAAGAAGATGAACAGTGAGAAGATTGGAAATCTTGGGTTTGTTATATTTAATGATCATTATTTAAATAAAACTAATTAAATGGGTGAACAATATTCCATACTATTTATCTCACATTAAACTTTAGCTCATTAAGATTCTCATTTATATAGAATTCTTTTCCATTGAATGGACATACCAAGGCACTAGGGGGTTTTCACCTGGACACACTAACCCACACAAAAGCCCTGATGTAGTCATGTAACTGTAAGATTGCAATGATCACCAAATGCACATAGTTTTTGGGTCCCATATGTTGTTGAGGGTCTCCTGTATGGCGGCATAGTTGGCCTCATGTTTATACAAAGCTAATTTCTAAATTATTTTACTTCTCTAGTATATTATTACCCCAACAATATTTTATTTTTCTCTTCAATATTAAATTACTTATATATTTATTATTAACATAAAGATTAAAAACAACTATTGTCATTGGAGTATTTATATTTTTGAGTTTCGATAAAAAATTACAATTATATAAAACCAATTTTTATAATGTTTAAATATTATATCTAAAAGATGATAAATATAAGAGAAACAAAATTTTAAAAATAAAACATAAATATATATTATTTCATTGAAAAATAATAATATATTCAAAAGTAATATTTTCAAAAATCATATTTTTTTAAA
Organism: Viscum album; assembly: GCA_963277665.1. Lineage (NCBI taxonomy): Eukaryota > Viridiplantae > Streptophyta > Magnoliopsida > Santalales > Viscaceae > Viscum > Viscum album. The sequence goes on along the minus strand of OY728145.1, from coordinate 55,939,291 downwards.
AACAAAATAATTTTTATTTTAAATAATTAACTAGCACTTATTTTTTTATAAAATATTAATTTGAAATAAATATTAAGCACATTAGATAAAAAAATGTACACATTTAACATCTTTATTTCAAATAAAAAATTACATATATTACTTCTAGATTACTTACCAAAATAAATTTTTTACATAAATAGTATTAAATAATTTTTAATTAAAAATAATTTTTCATTATATGATATAAGTTTTTTAATATTTAGAAAAGTTATTTTATAGAAATTTATAAAAATAGAATTTTTACTTTTTAGTAAAAATAGAACAATAAATATTCATATAATTTTACTCTTAACTAATGAATTGTATTTTAAAAAAAATATCATCAAAAAATATTTTTTATATAGATTTTAAGAAATAAATTTATTTAAATAATATAAATATTTATAAATATTAAAATATTCCTTAGTAAAAATACTATTTCTTTGAAATTAATATTAAATAATTACTAACTTATTTTGACTATAGAAAATAAATTAATTTTATAAAATGTTATATTAAAACATTTCTTAGTTAGTTTTAAACTATAAAACAATATATTTTTTAAAATATAATTAAATTAGAAATATACTTAAATTCCTAGGATGTTATATTCTACCTCCTTATTGGAATATCACTCTCGTAATTCATTCTTTGTACTTAGAGAAATTCAGGATTTTAATATTCATAATGAGGAAGAATTAGAATTTCAAAACATCTATATTTTTAAGGTGGATTCCTTACCTTGAAGATAAAAAAATCTATTAAATCTTATATTTTCCTATAAATGAAAATGGTTGATCTCAAATTTTTTCTAAAACGTTCCTTTGATACTGATTATATGCTTTTGAGACATGCACTTCTGAATCTAGTGTTATAATTATTATGTATATTTTCTTATAAAAAAGTAACTAAAAATATTATGTCCTTTACATACCCGAGTATCTTTTCTGACCTAGTTTTTGGAGTATTATAAAAATTTCTTACCATATATAATAGTTTCCAAAAATTATAAAAATAAAAAAAAATACGTGGATTCACTCGTGAATGCTCCTTAAACAAAACAAAACTCCTTTGGAACTTCTAATGATCCAGGGAAAACACATTTTATAAAATAGGGTGAGCATAAAATTTCCATATAAAGGGTTTTAAAAGTAGTGAAAATTTATTAATAAATAATGTTTAAAAATATTTTGAAAATATTTAAATTTATATCCAATATAATTAATTTTTTATATAATTTCCTAAAATATAAAACTATGTTATTCAAAAAATTTCTTAGAAAATATAGTTTCGGAACATTTGAAAATATATATCATTTTGAAACCCTATTTAATTTAATAATAAATACTCTTGAAATAATATTTGTATTTATTCATTAACAATATTTTGAAAATAGTTAATTTTATGAAATAAAATGAAAAATTGAAACCATAATTAATCCATGAGTCCAGTAGAAGTATGACTATTACAATAGTATCCCCTTTAAGTCCAGGAGATCACCCCATTCCTCATTAACTGATTCGATACCTAAGTGAATAATTTTATTTTAATAAAAAAAATTTACTAGGTATTCCTTTCTAATATATAACCCATTAAAAACCATTCAAAATACAAATATTATTTTCATATATGAAAATGATATTATCTTTCAAACACTTTAGAAAAAAATTACATAAAGAATGCACCATGGTAATTAAGAGAAATCAATTATTTTTAAACAATAATTTGAAAATAATTCATGTATAGGAATAATTAAATTTCTATAAATTATTGATAAAACATGAATTAAATGTCCTAATGACAACATTGTATGCCCATAACTGTGATCATGAATAACATACATAATTTTAAGAAAAATTTCATGAATAAATTAAAGATTCTAACACCCAAAATTTTATTTTAAAATTAATAATTAGACTCTTAAAATAAACTCTTATTAAAAACTTTTTTAAATAATTTCTCCCATGAACAGGGTTTTCTATAAAAAAATTATGAAATACAATTTTGAAAACCTTAAATATGGGTTTTGTCAAACATTAGTTTCCTTTGAAATCATGAAATATGAATTTTGTAAATATCTTACCTTACACCAAAGGTATTGAAAAAAACAGAAACATGATATGAATATAGAGTTATTTTTACAAGATAAAAAGTTTTGAAAACCATGAATTAATTATTTAAAAATTGTTTCTAAAAATAAAAATATTTGTACATAAAATCATTGTTATGAAAATGGTAGTTTTTAAAATAATAAGTTTCCCTTACATAAATATATTTTTTATAAAATTATTCAATTTCATTAACTTTTGGAATTTTTGAAAGTAGTCTGGTTTTCTTTATTTTCCAATATTCTTCCTAAATTGTCTTATTTTATAATTATATCTCCCTTTTTCTCTTCAAATTTTATTTCCTTTGTAAATAATAACATGGGTTTTTCGTGATTACTAAACTCATGAACGTGTGGCTCTTAATATAGATAACTGTTGAAGGTTATAACATATATTATATATATACATATACTTATCTTGTCATTTATTTGGGTTTATGTTGAGTTGATAGATGGGAGACAATGTTTAATTGAATTATCCAAAGATGAATATATAAAGATCCAAAATTTTTAATATGAAAATAATACTTCTAGAAAAAATATATATTTATATGTATATGTATTTCGTCAAATAAACTGACCACATACAATGATTTAGAAATATATTAATAGGTTTGTAAGATATTTGGTTTTTAAATTTTATTGTTATAGATGTGATTATATAAATACTTTATGACACATTTTGAACCTGTTGTGGAGGATTTTTCACGATACATTTATAGACCATACAAGGTAAGATAACATTTTTTGACATTGCCAACGTAAAAAAATCATTTTTGATAGGGTGATGTAAATTATTTTAATGTGAGGAAATTAATGTTATATATTGAATTAACAACTATGATATAAGCATCAATGAATATCATAGGATAAAAGGTTCTCATGGTTTTAGGGTTTGATAACTTTAGGTTCATTATGAAAATGGCAATTGAGGGTGAAGTTATGCTTTTCCCATCGGCTTTTCATAATCATGGAAAATTGATATAATTGGGAGGAGGAAGAAGAAATCATCATCGAGGGTTCACTTGTCAGCTACGTTGACTTCATGATAAAGAATATTAACCGTGATATGATCTGATGACTCATGTTTTTTAGTTTAAATTGTCATGATTTAAATAGAACTCTTTAAAATGGTGAATAGTATCCCATACTCTACGCCCTACATTAAACATCGGTTTGTTCGGTTGATTTTTTATGTAAAACTTTCTTTAATTTAATGGATGTTCCAAGGAAACAAGGTATCATCACCCGAACACACTAACTCACATACACACAACCTAACATGGTTGTACCAACCTGCACAATTACACTACGAACCTTACATGAGTTGTACGCAAACCAACATCTGATATGTACCTACCTAGAGACATATACTATATCCATGCAGTTTTCCAGTCAATACTCTACCACATGGTTGACCCTACAGGTCCCACATCTTGTTGAGTTTATCCTGGATGGATTTATAGTTCGACTAATTTTTATAATAAGTTCATTTTAAAATTATTTTCCTTTTATAGTATATTAGTACACTATAAATATTTTCTTATCCTTTTTAATAATAAATTACATATATTTTTGAAAATAATTATTTAAAACTAATTATTATCACTAGAGTAATTAAATTATGTAATAGTATTAAAATCATATTTTTTCTAAAACAAAAATAGATGTTCTTTTAAATAATTAATAAATACTTAAATTTTTTAAACAAAGTATGTTCTAAAATGAATATCAAGTAAATATGGTCAGAAATGTACACATTTCACAATTTTATTTCAGAATAAATTTTACATTTATTAATAATAGATTACTTACCAAAATACATTTTCCATATAAATGTTATTAAATACTTTTTTATTAAAAATAATTATTAATTATTTGTTTTGATTTATTAAATATTTTAAAAAAGGATTTTATGTAGATTTAACAAAATATAATTTATAATTTTCAATAAAAATAGAAAAATAAATTTTCATATATAGGTAATTTTAAATAAAACATAATATTTTTTTAAAATATCAACTTAAAATATATTTTTTCTTGATTTAATAAAATAAAATTATTTAAAGATTATAAATATATATAACTATTAAAATATTATTTATTAAAAACATTATATATTGGAAAGTAATATTTTATAATTTTAATAATTTATAATTTAAAATATATTTAGATTATATAAAATAAATTTGTTTCATGAATGATTATATTAATACAATTCTTAGTTTCTTAACATTATAAAACAATCTATTTGTATATCTTTTATTAAAATGTCAATGTACATAAATTATGGGGTTCTTACATTTATGAAAATATTTCAACACTTTATTATCTATTAATTATAAATGTTTTACTTTTAATCCAATTGGATTAAGTAAGATATTTATATATTTTAATCATTTTAAAATTATAAGTGTGTCATATCCTGCACCTATAAAAGGGAACCCTCTCTCCTCTTTTTAAAAAACTTTTTGTTCATCTAAGAACTAATTAAATCCATTATTTACATCCCTCCCCACAAAATATATGACATTTTTATATGAAAAATATATTAGTATTTATTTATGTATAAACCTAAAGAGGTTGTCTGAAGAAGTTGTATAGTTCTTAACTGAACACTTTTATTTTATTTCTTTTTCCACCTTTTGAAAATATTCTTCAAACATGATGAAATAATAAAGCTAGTATCTTAAATATGTTGAGATGTTTTATGATAATTTCATGACCTATATCCATATCTTTGTTCCATAAAATTTGAAATGATATCATCATTAAAATTATGGTAGACTACTGCCTCATGAACTGATATAATTATTTTTCCATCACCACCACTCAAGGATAGTTATAATGATGGATTTAATTTATATATATATATATATATATTATATTCATGATATTTTTATCATTTTTTGAATGATAAAATTAATCTTACCTTTTTTCAGTTGTGTTTGTTAAAAAGTATAAAATTTACTCATGTTTATGTATGACCAACTATCTCCATTATTGTAGTGTAATTCATTTTTCATAATCATATTTCATAGTTGGTTTTAAAATTATAACTGGTATATAAAAATTATATTTATTTCTTTATTATTATTCTAGGTATTATGGAATAATGACCTCTTTGGCCATATTCAACATACCAAATTCATTTCAAACATATAATCCAAATATCATCAAAAAATCTGACTTGAACTTAACTGATTAAGAATTTTATATAACATTAGAAAAAATAAAATAAATGTAATAATAAACATGAAAATATTCTTATGAAATTGTGTAATTTGAATAATTTTATTATCCAAAAGTAAAAATAATGTACATGATGATTCAGACTCAAGGTAAGATACATTATATCATAAAACCTTATTTTAAAAGTTATAAAGGTTTATTTTATAATTATTTTCCCTACAAGTCCATATTATTAAAAAACTGGTATCTATTTAAATGTATATAAATTAATTAAAAGGAAATTTTATGTCACTTTTTTATTTCTTTTGATTTTATTAATGGGATTCCTTTTACATATTTTATATAGGATGTGTTGAAAAATAGGAAAAAGGAATGATCTTTTTTAAGATATATGATACCAATAGTTTTTCCTTCTAGTATTTTGTTTTTTTTGAGGTTTTGATTCAATTATAGTATTTAATGTTTTATTCAATGAAATTTCCTCCTCCCTTAGTTCTGGTTATTTTCAAAAATGGTTTTAAATAGAATAGATATTCTAGTATATATAAATATTTTTCTTATCAGTGAAAAGAATATTTTTATGAGTATGATGAAGAAAATATAATATTTATTGTATTATGATTATGTTATGGTTATTAGGAATTTTTTATGATAAAAGGTGATATCAATATTGGTCATGATAATGGGTGAGCCCAATCTAGCTCATGATGATGGGTGATCCCGATATAGCTCTCTAATACATTGGGTAAAGTGATGAAATTATCTAGTTAGGTTTCTATTAAGATGTTATTGGAATATTCTATGTAAGTTATTATATTTTTAAGATTAATTGTAATACTAGTATAGAAATTATATCTCAATTTACCTACCTTATTTATCTATGTTTTCTATTTTTTATGGAAATATTATGATTTTACAAGGTAAGATAATGAGATTATGTATAAAGGAAAACAATTTATACTTCATATGGGTGGAAATCATAACCTTCTAAAAAAGTTTTCATAATCCTTTTAATGATTAAAAAGAAACCATAAGGTTTTTTAATTTTTATTTAAGAGATCTTATGAAATGTTTATTGAATGTATTTGGGAAGAGAATGTTATTTCTACAATAAGACAAGTTTCGATCTCAAATAGTATTTTTAGAAATATAGCATTTTTATGAGTATTCCTAGACTCGTAGGTTTATTTTTTTTATATTTCAATTAATGATATCATTGTGCTCAACCTTTGTTATATCATGATTTTCATCAGTTTATAAGTATTAATAGGTAAATAGGTGAGGTCTGTATTAAAATTGTGTAGATATATTATGAATATAAAACATATAATATCTTAAAAGTTTTTTATTTTGAGAAAAATAAGTACTACATTGATGTTTACACCTTATTATGTAATATTTATTTATTTAAGTTTTATGACCTAAACATATGACAATATAGATCTAAAATATTTATATTAATGAAATAAAATGAGTTCTTATCAGAATAATCAATTTTATGGATTGTTTAAGTTTGGGTCTTTGTACTTGGTATCAGATAATAAGTTTGGATAATTTTAGAGGTTGTGATAATGGATTTAAATACCCTAAATATATTCTAATGTATGGTCTTCACGCTAAATAATATTAATATTACGATTTATCTTCATCTAATCTAGTCCTATTTTGAATGGTTTCCCAATTATGAAATAGGTAATCTGAAGTAGGAATGTAGCATAAGGATAATATCCTCCAAAATTAGTAACCTAGATTTGTTGTAATTGGAACTAATCAGTTATTTTTATGGATCATTTCTTATAGGATATAAATAGTGGTGAAATCCATACTTTAGAGGAACTAGATCTACCATGGGGGAACATGATTATAGTAAAGAATTTTACGAGAAGAACCCTCCAACATTTAGTGGATCTTATAACTCAATTATAGTCGAGGGGTGGATTAAATATCAAGAAAAGATATTTTAATTCATTAGTTATTTAAATAATCAATAGATAAATATTTCAATTAAGGATTTTGAATTTTAATCTGATCAATTGTGGTAATGGTTAAGAATACTATAAAATTAGAAGAGATTAATGCGATGGAATAGGATAAATTTAAGAATATTTTCCATGAGAAATATTTTTATAAGGTTGTTTGACATGTGATAGAAAATAAATTAATATAATTGTGATAGAAATAGGAATATTGAATAGTTTCTTGTGAAGGAAACATCACTCGACTAATACGGAACACACCAAATTGTATTTGGGATCTTTAGAGTAAAATTATAAATTTTTCTAATGATTATATCCAAGATACCAAATCTATTTGGCCTACAAAAATAAAAACTTATGAGAAAATTATTCGAAGGTCCAAGAAAGATAAAATTGATTTTCTTAATTATCATTCGTTTTATAACAGAAAGCATAAAAATGCATCTGAGTGGAAACCAAATATGAAAAATACATCAAAGAAATATAAAGGTATGAAAATGTATTTTTTCCTAATAGGTGTGGTAAAAACACCATGGGGAATTTATTATGAAATCTATGAAATGATTCTAATTTGGTTTGTTTGGGTGTACGGATCATGAATTAAAAGAAAAATACCTTGGTCATGTTAAGACTATTTTTTATAAAAATAAAAGTAATGTTTTTTAAATGTAACGAGAATGGTAATTATTTTGATGTTTGTCCAAAGATGAGAAAGAATGATGGGAAAACAAGACAAAATTAGAAGGGTTTGGTGAAATCCATTGCAAATAATTTGGTTAATGATAGTCCATAGAACAAAGTGGTAATATTTCATTACCTATTTATTCATATTATTCTAAAGTCATGTTTTATTCAGGTACTACATATTATTTAATTTTTGATAAATTTTCTAGTAAAATGGAATTTTCACCTCAAAAAATGAAGACATTATATTTAGTGAAAATACATGGTGGTGGTATTAAGGAAATAATAATTTACAAATATCTTCTTATAATCATCAGTTGAAGATTTTTCCCTACAAAACATATTATCTTGGAAATTGAATAATTTTATATTATTTTTGGTTTGGATTGGATTTATGTTTATCTGGTTAAGATGAACTATAGGTCTAAAGAATTTATTTTTTGAAATAATTTTCAACATTTAAATAAGAATGAATAAATACATTTGATAGAATATTAACAAGATGAGAAGATATTAAGAGATGAAAATGAATGTTACCTTTCAAATATTGTTTAAAATGAGAAAATTGATTAAATTAATGATGTGTGGTATTAAAAAAGATGTAAATTTTTTTCCTGATGATATACCTGGTGTTATAACTGACTGAGAAGTTGAGTTTACTATTGACTTAGTATCTAATTCTAACCTAGTTTTATAACCACCTTACTGAACAGCTCATGTAGAAATTCCAAAATTAAAAAGTTAGTTTTAGGAATTTCATGATAATTGTTCCATTCATCCTATAAATTCACCATGGGGTGATCCTGTTATATTTATTAAAAATAAATATCATTCCATGAGTCTTTTCATTGATTATAGAGCATTGAATAAATTAAATGTTTAGAAAAAGAAATTATTACCTTATATTAGTGAATTTTTTTATCATACCTAGGGAGATCAATGTTTTTTGAATATTTATATCATGTCTAGGTACCATCAGCTGAAGTTGGAGGAGGATGACATCCATAACACAACGTTTCAAATTATTAATGGGAATTATGAGTTTTTGGTTATTCCCTTTGGGTGGAAAATTATCTATTTATATTCATGGATACCATAAATATAGTTTTTTAGGAATATGTGGATATGTTTTCTGTTTTTTATTGATGATAGTTTTTTTATTAAAAAATTTACATGGACAAATAAAAAATATAAGGATTATTATAAAAACCCTAAAGGAAAAGAATTTACATGTAAATTTTATTAAATGTGATTTTTGATCATAGGGGATTTATTTCCTTGTACTTGTCAAAAATAAAGAAAAAATAACTGTTGATCTCGATAAAATTGTAGTTGTTGATTAATGTCCGAAAATTTTACTAATATTCTTAGTTTTTATAGATAAGAGGGATATTGTTAAGGGTTTTTTGACAAATTTTCATATTTATCTATCCCACTAACCAAGTTTATATGAAAATAGGTTATCTTTATCTGGATAAAGGAATTTGATAAATATTTTTAGAAAATTAAAATAAGATTCATGAGAGCTATAATTTTAGATTTCCCATCCCAAAATAGTGATTTTTTGATCAACAATGATGCTTCATTGAAGAGACACAGTTGTGTTTTTAATATATACTGATTGGTTAATTTCTTAATCTTTACATCAACTAAATCACATTAGAGAAATTATCATGTACATGACCTTAGGCATATATATATAGTGTTTTATTTAAAAATTTGGTGAAATAATTTATATAGTGTGAAGTGTTAAATATATAATGATCATAAAATTTTAAAGTATATATTCACTCAAAAGTATTTAAATATAAGATTCAGGAGGAGGATATAATTGATAAAGTATTATGACTATGAAAATATTTACCATCCAAGTAATGAAAATAGTAGCTCGTGCTTTGATTTAGAATAATATTAATATAGTAACCATGTTATCTTAGGAACATGATTCATTGGTTAATGATTTGATGAATTTTGGTTTATAAATTGTGCATATTGGAACCCCCTTTATTATTTTAATTATTAGTGAAATAATATTTATAAAACTAAATTAATTTAACTATTAAGGTGGATAATGTTTAATAAGAAAATGTTAAATCTATCAACAAAGGTAATTTTCTAGATTTTAATGTTTTTAAATAAGGTTTTTCCCGATTTTCGAAGTGGTTGGCTGTTTCAAGTCACACCAAGTTTAAGAAATAATTATTGAGAGAGGATTATAGTTCTCCATTTTGTATTCATCCTGGAAAAAAAATTATAAATACATTTAAGAACATATCTAGGGAGAAGGAATCCATAATGATTTTACTATTCTACTATGAAATGTTTTACTTGTCTATAGGTTACAGTATAATTATAATTACCAAAGGGTATGCTTCGCCTTATTTGAATCCTAAGTGGAAAAGGGAAAGTATATCTATGGATTTAATGGTTTTATTAATAAATAAACATCAATATAATATTATTATTTAGGTTATTATTGATCTTTTTTGTATTGTCTTCTTATTCAAGATAATATTTCTTTAGTTCAACATTCTTGACATTATGATAAATTGATAATTAGATTCTCTGGAGTCCCTTAACCCATTATATCTGGCCATGATCCTTGTTTTAACAATAATTGTTGGAAAGGTCGTCATAATTCATTGGAAATTGAATTAAATTTAATATATCTTTTCATACAAAATCTATTTCAGATATATAAAGAAAGATTCAAAATTTGAAATACATTATTTAATATTGTTCAATTTAATATTAGGTAATTAGGGATCAAAAACTGAATTTTTTGAGTTTTCTTATATTAGTATTTTTCATTCATATATTTATATGGAACCTTTTGAGGAATTATATATAAAGTGGTCTTATACTATAGCTTATTGGGATGATGTTAGAGATAGAATGTTGTTGGGACTATAATTGGTAGAATAAATGGTTGATAATGTGAAAATGATTCAATAGTACATGTTGAAATCTAAGAGTAATAAGAAAAGTTAAGAATAGAACTAGCAGATATATATTTTATTTGAGGTAGGTGATCAAATTTTTCATTAATTATCTCTAAGGAAAAGTCTTATGAATTTTAGTGAAAATGGAAAGTTAGGTCTACAATTTGTCGGATCATATATAATCTTAGATAATGTTAGATTAATTTATTATTATGTGTTATTTTCTCTAATTTTATCTTAGGCACATGAAAATTCTCATGTTTTTTATTAATAAAATATTTTTTGGATGTGTCTCATGTTTTTAGCTATGAAGTAGTGTTGTAAGAAGAAATCCATTATATTTAGATTCAAACATTATATATTATTAACTACATTAAATAAGTGTTTTGAAATAAATTGTATTATCATGTTTTGTTTTCTAGAAAACACATATGATTTAATAATCCACATGTTGAACAAAAAATTATATGATGAAAAAATATCCCAACTTTTTTAAGTAATGACTGAAATTGAGGGGTTGAAATTTCCAAAATGGAGGTAGAGAGTAATAACCTAAGTAATTTTATGATAAAAAATTTAATTTCAAATTAATATTACATAATTATATTTTATAATTTTCTATTCTTTTTAATAATTTTAGGTAATTTTTTAGTCAAAAGTAAAAAAAAGTTATTAATAACTAAATTGGGTTTTTCATGCAATATATAATTTTATTGAAAATATTGATTTAAAAATTACATAGTTTTATTTGAAAAAATAAATTCATTTTATAATTTATCATGTCAAATTAACCTTAAGATTCATATATTATAATTTTCTTTAAAGTATTATCTCTCAAGAAATAGTCAAAAATACCAATTTTTATTGAAACTTCTCATTTATTTTAAATTATATACAAGTAAATTTCAATTTTGGGTTAAATTTAAAAATTCATTAATTAATGTTGATTAAAAATAATATTATAAATTTTATTAGAATCAATATTATAGTTTAATTTGGTATAAAAACATTTTTATACAAAAAAGGATTTTTTTAAATCATTTTTTTTCACGTTTTTCAGGTTTAATTTTAAATTAAATTATGCCACTTATATGAATTTATTTTGATAAAATGTATTAAATATGTTTAATAATCATAAATAATATTATTTAATAATTACAACTTAAATTTTGGTCATAATTAATAGTAAAAATAGTAAAAATGAGTTACTACAGTTAAGGTCAAAACAGGTTTACTAGGGGTTAAATTAGAGATAAAAAGGTTAAAATTACTTAGAAAATTCCATTAATTCTATTTTATATACATATATAGAACATATATCTCATAATATTCTAAAATGTTTCATTTTTGATCCATTTAGATCCAGTAGAAATTAATATATTTAAATCTTTTTAAAAATTCCAAGTGTTTTCTCTCCCTCACTTATAAAAGGGAACCCCACTCCTCTTATCTACACACATAAAAAGAATTTTTTTCAGAAAATAACAAAAACAATATCTTTATTACATCCCTCCACATGCCCTAGATCCCATTTTTAATCATAAATATAACCTTGGATGTCCTTAGGTATAAAAAATAAGTTGATCATAGAATAGGTATAGTTCTTAACCATCTGTTATTTATTTACTTATTTTTTCATCATATTAAAATATTCTTAAAAAATTATAAAATAATAATACCATTGTATTCCATATAATGATATTTTATTATGTTAATTTAATAACCTATAAAAATCCCATACATCCATAATATGTAAAATAAAACCATTGCGCGTGTGTACTATGGACTGGCACCTCACGCAACCATGTAATTTGTTTTACATTGTTACCTCTAATGAATGGTAGTAATTTTGTATTTAATGTATATATATGATATTAATAACTTATTTATCAATATTTATAGATAAAATAAAACTTTTCTTATTTCCATCAGGTTTGTTGAAAAGTTTAAATTGTACTAATGTGTGTCTGTGTGGCATAATATCTCCATGATTGTAATGTAATTAGTTTTTCATGATTATATTTCATGGTTTATTTTAAAATTATGATTATATAGTGACAATTATTTTTATATGATGTAATAATTAATTCATTTACTTTATTTTAATTACCAAAGTTATTCTAGACATAAGATTCAAATATTATAAAATCATAGGACATGATCTTACCTAATTAATTGTTTATAACATGGTAATAAATAAAATAAAAAAACATGAAAAATGTTCATAAAAAAAATAACAAAATAATTTTATTTTATTGGATAATAAATGAAGTAGATCATGCTTCATACTCAAGGTAAGAGAGGATTTACCTTAAAACCCTTGTTTTAAATGTTTTAATGATTAATTTTATAAATTTTTTTCTTCCTTGTCCACATTATTAAAATTATTTTATGGACATAATTAGATAGAAGTAAATGAATGATAAGGGAAATTTTATGTCACTTTTTACATTGTTTTAAGTGTTTTAAAATGAAGTCTTTTTATGTATTTAACACGAAACTGTTTGACAAATATTGAAAGGAATTTATCTATTTTAACATATATGGAAACAATTATTTTTTACACCACTGTAATCATTATTTAATATTTTAATTATATTTAATGATATTTTATTTTATTCAAAGAAAAATACTTATTATCATTTTTAGGAGTTTTAAATAGGTGTTTTAAATGTAATGGTTAATTTGATATCTGAAAATATTTTTATTATTAGTGAAAAAAGTATATTTATGACTATATTGATAAAAATGAAAGATTTCAAGTATTATGATTATGTTATAGTTTTTTAAAGTTTTTTATGTTCCAAAGTGATCCCAATTTATATCATGATGATGGGTGATCTAGATATTGATCTTAAATGTATCAGGTAATGTTACATAGTTAACAAGTTTGGTTTCTCCTAGTAGATTCACTTGTATAAATTGACCTTGTACCAAGGGAGCTATACCCATAGTTTAATAAAACTGAGGATATAGAGTTTATCAAATATTATATTCCAAAAAAATTTAAAAAATAGTTGGTATAGATCCCTCAATACCAAAATGTTTTGAAAAACTTTTGGTTTAGTGATTTAGATAGGGAGGCTGACTCAGCCACCTCCTCCCCTCCTCCTCATTGAAACCCTAGTTCCTCTTGTATGTCTGCCTGTCCCCCCTCCCCTAAGGAAATTTTATACTCCCATCTCCCCTCCTCAAGTTGAATTTTCATCCCCTTACCATTCAATTGTGATTTTGGCCACCCCACTACCCTCCTTAGGCAATTTTGGAATACCACAGGTGACATTGCACATATCTGACATGTTCTTCTTCTATTTGTGATGATGTTTTTTGCGATCATTGAGAGGTAAGATTTTCTTCCCTCCTATTACTTAATCTATACAGTTTTTAATATTTTTAAAGAGTTTTAAAATATAAAAGAATGATTTTCCATTTTATTTTATGTATTTTGTTCTCTTTTTTATAACATCCCATTTTTTATATTACAATAATTGTGTTTAGATAAGTTTTGGCTTGAGAAAGTATAGAAAATTAATTTTTTGAGTACCTCATTAGTTAATCAGTCTGAGTGATATATGTTTTGGAAATTTCATGTGCTTTTTTTTATGTATTACTTTATTTTGTGTTTTCCAAAGACAAAATTTTCTAGTTGGTTCGGGAATGGAAAGATCCAAGGATGAATACATGTGTCCTTCGGGTGTATTTGTTTCTGATTGTATCGTTGATTCATACAGGATAGGTATTATATTGTAATTGAAGTGGTATGACAATCCATGTATTTATATATAAATACCATCATATTACTAATGTGACCTATATGTTATATTTGATTCATTTTTATAGCAGTATATACCACCCCTTATTGAATACTTCATTGGAAAATGGTTTTTATTTTAAATTAATCTTCTATGTGCGAGACATTAATGGAAATGTTAATTTAAAGGTGGTTTTAAACCATGTAATGTGATTATATTATATTATAAGTGTTTATGAAAACTTATAATTTTATTTTAATGAATATTTTCTGAAATATTTAGTGGTAATAAACTATTTTAGGTTTTCAAAAGTGTTCTTGTTTAAAATGGATTTCAAACCTAGTTATCAGGTGTTTTGAAAGTGTTTGTATTATTTAACATGGGTTGTTTGATTTTAAAAATGATTTTGTTAAGCCATATGCTCTATATTAGAAAACATTTTCTATCTTGGTTTATTTATATATCATGTTTTTTTATGTTTAAAAATTTTTTAAAAATAAAAAATGGGTTTTTTGATTTCAAAAGGGTGAGTTATCCCAAGTAGATTATGTTTTGAAACTCGTTAGTGTATTTGAATTTTTTCCTTGCTGGTGTAAATGGATGTGTGGGATCACATTGAATTTCAATAATCATTTTAATAAAATTAGTCCCAATTGGAAATTGTGATTTATTTTTAAAGGGTGAGTTAACTTGGTATTCCAAGAATGTTTTATTAAAGTGATGGACTATTTGGGATTTTATGAAGAATGGTTTTTTATAAAAGGTATGAGACCCTATTGTACCCTTTTTGAATATTTTACACTAATGATTACTTGTGATAATATTAGGAAAAGTTTATTATTGATACATTTATATATGATAATTCTGTTTATAAATAAATGGTGATTTTTATTTATAAGGATATGTGAGGTGCAGCGTGTGTCATTTAAAATGGTTTTTACTTGATCTTTATAATTTCCTGATATTTCCCACCTAATTTTAATTTTAATAGTAGACATTGGGGAATGTGGTATTGTCTTATTTGGTTGAAAATATGACATAGGATTATTTTTTCAACGAACATCAACCAGGACCAAGGGATCCCATAGAGTGAAACTTTCCCCAAGAGATTGGTTAATATTCCAAATTATATAGGTTTGTGGTGTGATTCAAGAACCTAAAGTCATTATAATACATGATAAAACCCATTTTTATACCCTATTTTTTATATCCATGAAACTAGGATTCATTTTATGATTGCATTATGGGATTTATCTTGTATATAGATTGTATCCCCTTGTTCATAGATTATTGTCTGGAACGTATGTGCTTGTCATTTACCATTTTTGTGTGTCCTGATATATTGGTTTGTAACTTTTTCCTTCCTTATTATTTTTGTGTGGTTTACATATATATTATTTGAATTAGGATATTAATTTTTTTTAAATAAATAAAGATAATTTTTAATCGTTTAGTTATTTCAAATTATTTTGTAAATGAGTTTGAAATGGTGTGTTCTTTAATGTGTAAAATGTTGTTTCTAAAATAGTTTGGTAATAACATTCACATGAAATAATAATTTTTTTTATTAATTAAACTAGGAGTGTGTGGTGGTTTTAAAAACAATTTGTTAGGCCAATGTTCCATGTTTTATGGAAAGGATAGTTTTCAAATATCTTTTAGAAAAGTTTTTGGATGTTAGAATCCAATTTTGGGTTAGATTGTTTTTAGAAAGGGGTGTTTGTGAGGTGATATTAAATTACGAAATTAAAATAGCGGTTTGTCAAAGAGGTATTGGATAGGGAAAAATATTTTACAATTGATTTTTATAATTTAATTAAAATTCTGGAAAAGAGTTTTAATTCACTTTTGATGTGTCTTCATTTCATTTAATGAAAATTTTGGGAAAATGTTTATTTTTTCATTTCATTCCAGTTTTTTTTCACTTATTGATCTTCTTGGGTAGATGTTTGGATAGTGACCTTGGTATTTAATTCTTAAATTTCAAGTATACCTACCATTGTTCATTATTTTTAGTTATCACTTATAGAATATGTTATTTCTCTTATTATTTGTTTTTCTAGTTACTAATATTCTTGGATAAATTTAATATTAAAATTGGTTGTAGTGAATATTTTAATTATGGTTTAAATTTTTGATTGGATGGTAAATTTTTTACCCTTGAAATATAATATATAAATGTTTGATTTATCATGCCGATCATATATTAACCAAGTTTCAAAAGGATTTGAAAGTGTTTTTTAGATTTTTTATTTAATAGCGCTTGAGATATAAGTTTTATAGAGTGTCCATGATATAATTTTGTTGGAATTCCATTGTTAATATAGGAAAAAGTTCGCTACTATATTATAAAATATTGATTTCAAACAAACATTTATGTTTGATATCATCATGGAGAGAAGGCACAATATTCTAATGTTCATGAATGAAATGAAAGAAGTGATATGAAGAATTTCATATTTGACCGGTTTCCATTTATGCATCATTAAGTGAGAGATAGTATGCCTATGAAAGAAGGAAATGATATCAATACACATGAGGAAAAGACTGATTATGAAGATTTTGAGAGAGTGAAAATTTTAATGGGTGATGTTAGAACACAAATACATCAGCAATGTAATAAAATGACCAATTTATAATTTTTGTTGTTGTTATATAATGTAAATCCCATGTATAGAATTTCTAATACTACCATTTATTATATTCTATCCTTTTGAAGGACTTTCTTCCTAATGGTGCAGATATTCCCTCAAATCATTACACGGAAGGGAAGTTAATTAAGAAGCATAGATTTTTTATTAATAAATTTCATACTTGTAAAAAATATTACAGCTTATTTTGGGAGGAAAAAATTACCATTAAGGACTGTAAAGAATGTGGTAAATCTAAATAGATGAAAAATTTAGATAGAACACCATCTCAATTTCCACGTAAAGTAATGTGTCACTTTCCATTGATTCCTAGGCTTCAAAATATATACACTTCTACAGAAATATCATCCAAAATGTGATGGAATAATACTATTATAATTAAAGATAATGATGAGTTTGTTCATCCATCATATAAATTATCATAGAGGGAATTTGATTCACAATATCATGATTTTGTATTTGAGGTGTGTAATGTCAGGTTGGGTCTATCATTTTACTATTTTAATCTGTTTGGTCATATTCTCACTGCTCACAGCACATTTATAGTTTTTATTCAAGTTTATAATATTCCTCCATGAACGTGTATGAAAAATAATTTTTCATTCTTGATTATATTCATATCCAGACCTTATGATCCTGGTAATGATATATATGTCTAGTTGAAATCTTCAATAAGATAGTAGGAGTAGCTTTTGGATATGGGGGTGCATACATTCCATGCTTCCTCAAAAAATATACTTCAGATCTATGATTCCATTCAATGGACTATAAATGGTTTTCCTTATTATTTAATGTTTTCAAGTTGGAGCATGAATGGAAAACTATCATGTCATGTTTTTATAAAGAATACAAAATCTATAAAGCTTAAATATTATCACAGTTTTAGTTCAATGGGGAATCAAGGATTCTTCCCAATGGATCATCAATACATGAAGTATTATCTGAGGCTTGAAAATACTATTGACATAAAACAACCACCATAACATATTTCAATAAGTGATGTTCTTAATGAAGTGAAGTATCTCCAATTTTCATTAGGGAAAGGTCAGCTGAAATCTGAAAATAAAAAGAATTTTGACACTAAAGCCACTTAAAATTAAAAAAAGGGAAGTATATTTTTGAGTTTACATATTATTCTATCAATTTGTTACATCATTGTTTAGATGTAAATAAAATTGAGAAAAATATATGTAAAATGTTTCTTTCAATTATTCTAAATAACAAGGGGAAGAAAAAAGATGACTTATGATCTCTTAGAAACATGTTGGATTGGGGTATTCAACTAAAACTGCATCATGTATGTATCAGTGAAAAAAATGGAACATTAATTGGGCTTATTATGTAATTACAACTTCATAGAAATATCAACTTCTAGAAGTATTGGAGAATATCAATGTTCCTTATTGCAATTATAGATATATATCAAAATAACTCAATGGAAGCTATTTGAAACTAAAATCTATAAAAACTCTTGATTATCACATCCTTATTCATTAATTGATTCCAATAGAAATTTATAATTTTCTAACCAATAATGTAATGTTGATAGTGATTCTATTATGATATTTTTTAAATACCTTTGTGATAAAAGGTTATCCAAGTCATTATTGATAAAAATGCATCAAGAGGCGCCATTAACTTTTTCTGAGTTAGAAAAACTTTCTACTTTATTCTTCACCATAATGATGCATTTTACCATTAATATTCCAACTAAAAAACTTCTTGAGGGACACATTTATTTTCATTGGATGTATCTTAATGAAATAAATATGTTGAAAATTAAATATTATATCTAAAATAAGAATTATCCTGAAGTTTTTATTATGATAAGTTATATGGATCAATAATGTATGGAAGTTTTTTTAATATAATTTTCAGATGTGATAAGAATACACAACTAGCCAATCTGAAATGAAGATGATATGTACGAGTAAATTGATCCCTAATTCACATATCTTCCCCAAATAGGTGGAATTGTTGGGACATATACATTGTCTACATTGAGCCTTGAGGATCAAGATATGGCACATTACACAGTCTTATTTAACTGTTTTATATTTGGTAACAATAACAATTATGTAATTTAGATATTTATATGTAATATCATAATATGTCATCTCTCGTATACCTTAGACTTTTATTATCATTTTATGTAGGGAAGATAAAAAAAATTATAAGTAGAGTTCATCAATCTTTCCCTTTGAGAAGGAGATAGGTTTTTCATAGCCAAGATTTCCTTTCTTGGGTGAAATAAAACGTATAACAATTACTTTAATTAACTTCAAATATATATATCCATTTAGTTGTATTATTCATGTATATTTTATGCATTCAGTTGACCTAATAAATCTATTTCGTATGAATTAAGAGTGTTGGATTTTGGTCCCAATTCTTCTTTTTTGTGATTCTATATCTTTAATAATCAATTGGTATAAATTTTTTATGACTAGTCATGTGGTAAAAATAATAACACACCATGATGGAATTAAGTTAACTTCTAGAATGGACTATTATTCTTCTGCATCTAATAATCATCCCTGATATGAAGATATTTATTATTATGGAATTATTGATAAAATATTATTATTTTATTACTATTTTCAGGGTCTAGTCACTATGAGGAAATGTAAATGGTTGGATTAAATGATGAGACATGGTACATTTTATTATTATTTTCAATTTGGATTTATTACTTTGATTCACTTCCCAGTTACCAGTAAACCATACATTTTTTAATCAATGAAATAACAAGTTTTTTGTAAAAGATCATCTAAGACCTGATTACGATGCCGTTAATTATGTAATACTAAGACATATTTTTCATGATTTTTGGGATTAAATTGAAACCATTAATTCCAATATTGGTGTAGAATAAAATATTGCATTTGATGTCTCAAATTTCCCCATTGTGAGAGTTTATGTTGAACCAAAAGTAGTGGTTAGTAGTATAAATAAGCCACCATATTTGATTAAAATCCATTCAATTTAACATGGAATGAGTTTATCAGGATGGTATTAATCTTTTTACTTTAAATGATATTAATTTTGGAATGATTTGTATGACTTAGTATTGTTCGGTTTTGTTACTGTTGGCGCCAAAATGGGAGAAGAAGATGATGAAATAGAATGACTCAAGGGGCTGACTCGTGAAGGCAATTCATGGAGCCCCAATCGCATTTCACCCTCTGCGGAGCAAGGAGGTGGGCCGCTCCGCGAGCGCCTTTGACATTTGTGAGCTTCCGCGGAGCAAGGAGGCAGTAATTCTTCGTGAGCGCCTTTGACATTCATGAGCCTGCCGCAGAGAAAGGAGGTAGGATGATCCACGAACGCATTTGATGTTTGTGAGCCCAACTTAGAGAAAACAAATATATCTTCATGCCGAGTGAGCACTGCTTCATGGCACCTCTCCCTTATAAATATCGGCCTCCCCCCAAGTCCATAGGGAAATGATCTGACCTTTCAACTTCATAGCCTCTGAATCGCAAGCGCCTTCTGCTCTACGAACCATGAGCTATGCGAGGTACCTCTGCTCTATGAAGTGCCTCCCCATTTCCTTGTTTTAACCCCCTATTTCGAGATTTATGCCTTTTGCAAAGCCTATGGGCCTCTACGAAGGGGATCCCCAATGGGACCCGAGTCGTCGCGGAGTGTTTATGCTTCGCAAAACACCCATCCTGTACACGTGATCCACATGCTAAGGCGGGTTCACTATACTTCGTGAAGAACATTACTTCATGATACCTTGCTTTGCAAGGCACATTTTCTCCTCAAGGAAGTGCTCCACGAATTCCTTCTCACTTCGTAAAGAACCCCCTTTATACACCTCTACCCTATGCTTAGGATGAGGCACCCCACTTCGCGAAGCACACCCCTTCGCAAGTACCCTCCGCCATGTAACGTCCCGGTTCCGGGTGCCACTCTACGGGTGCCCCGAACCCAGTTAGCCACATGACCTCAAGCGCGTTTCCCCAAATGCCAGAGGCTACTGACTAGCAGCGAGGGCCTAAGTCTGATAGTGGGGAAACTATGCCCTCATTTGTCAAAGTGTTGTGCAATAGAATATGATATAAACATACAACAACAGTGGAAGCAGTAAAACATACACAAATGAAATAAAAAACTACAGTGGATATAACCAACCAGATATATAGATATGATGCAAAATGTCTCCAATTCTAATAAAACAGCCAGAACATATTACACTACAATACAATACAATACAATACAGAGTACAAGTACAGGAAAGTAAAACAGAACAGCCAGCAGCATCGCGAGCCTGGGCTCGGTCCAATGCCCTCTTACACTTCAGCAGCAATCAAGTACCTGTATAAGGACATTTTCACTTATCTACACCTGCAGAAACATAATCTATTTGGGGCGAAAATCATGGCCCAAAAAGGGTGTAAGAAATATATCTCAGTAGGCACCCACCAAAGGCTCGTGCTCAACTGTGTGTAGACATGCAACAAAAGTGTGAAGTATTAAATGCAATAACTACGAATTACTCAAAAATTAACTAACTTAATAGTTATATTTCCATTCAATCATTCATTTAATCCATTTAATATAAGAAAACACCACAGTGAATTTCTAAGTAAACAGACAGCGTCCTCAGACAAACCAATTCTCACCCTCAGGTAATCAGAACCCAACCCTCAGGTAATCAGAATCTCGCCCTCAGGCATTCCAGAATCTCACCCTCATGCACAACAGAATTCTCACCCTCAGGCATACGAAGTGTCTCCATCAGGTATAGAAGTAAATCCCTTAGGCTAATACAATCATGCCCTTAGGTTATAGCAAACACCGCCCTCAGGATAATACAATCACACCCTCAGGGTATAGAAAACACCGCCCTCAGGAACAATTAACTGGGTCATTCCCATCATATAAACATGAAATTTAAATAAAATTCCTCTCAAGGCAAAAGTAATGCATAATTAAACATGGAAGGCCCTCAGGTATCCTGGCCAAACGACTAAACAGAGGAACGCACCCCTCGGGGTGGTCCTGGATCCAAGCAGTGATCCCAAACAGCATTTATAATATCACACTTAATTACCTATTCAATTCTAGGTATTTAAAATAGCCACAGCCTCATCCACACAACACCCGAAATATGGGTTCGTAGCTCAAAAACGAACAAAACTCACAACAATTGGAAAATAAACACCAAGACACCTAACTTTTACACCCACGAACGATATACACGAACGAAAATCCTCAATTCTTCCTAGAAAAACGTAGATCTGAGGTGGAAGAAAACTCACTTAAACCCAACTAACTCCCGTTAGGGGAAGAATTGGTAAGAACTGTTTAAGGAGAGTGGAGGACTTACCCGTGCGGTTCCGACGAGATCATCCGAGGCGGAAATGGATTCACAACGAACTCTCGGCGGATCCCCAAAGGTTTGGAATCCTCCCCTAATCTCCCTCTTCCATTCTAAGCCTTCCCTATGAACAGGGGAGGCTACTGCCCATTTTAAGTGAAAAAAACAAAGTACACGGCGTGTACTTTCGAGTACACGCCGTGTACTTCCCATTTTTTCACTATTCATCTGGCGGCTTCCTGCCAGCGTGGCACTGTTCATCTACCAACATGACTACACGGAATGTCTCCTTAAGTACATGGCGTGTTCAGTCACACAGCTGGCCACCACCATACTATTCTTCTACTGACTGACTACACGGCGTGTAAGGGATCACTACACGGCGTGTACTTGGTTCCTACACCCTTCATCGCCGACATAGCCACACGCCATGTGTACTCTTTCCACACGACCAATAGTACAAGGTATGTGGACAAAGTACACGGCGTGTAATTTCCAAATTTGGGATTTTTCCCCCATTTTCCTTATTCTGTTAATAACAATTAAGGAAAAGAGAAAAGAAGAAAACCGTACCTCAAAAATAAGAATCGGGTTCTTACAAACTTCCCCCCTTAAAGAAATTCGTCCCTGAATTGCCCTTCCAAGGGTGGCGGAGATAAAGTCGTGAACAACTTTGGCCACTGAGCATGTACATCGGTCTCCCACTCCCAGGTTTCATCCTGTACTCGGCCATGCTGCCATAGCACCCGTACGAGAGGAACTGATCGGCCTCAGGTAACCTTCGTACTCCTATCAACGATACGAATCAGATGCTCCTTGAAGGACGCATCCATCTAAAGCTCAACCTCCTCTAGCTGAAAGGTGTGAGACGGGTCTGAATGATAGTGGCACAACTCAGATACATGGAAGACGTCGTGCATGGCTTGGTACCTCTGTGGTAACTGTAGCCGATAGGTAACCGGCCTGACACTCTCTAGAATCTCAAATGCCCCCACATACCTCGGTGAAAGGTTACCTTGCCTCCTGATCCACTTGTGTCCCATCCTCGACGAAACAAACAATAAAACCTGATCCCCGACCACGAACTCCAAAGGTCATCTACGGTGATCAGCATAAGATTTCTGATGAGACTGCGCAGTATCCATCCTCTTCTGAATCAACTGGACCTGTTCAGAAGTCTCATGCATGAGACGTGGTCCCAGCAAAGCTGCCTCACCTGCCTCTATCCAACTCAAAGTTGATCGGCATGGCCTACCATATAAATCCTCGTATGGTGCCTTCTCAATAGTTGCCTGAAATTTGTTATTATATGCAAACTTGACTAGGGGTATGTGCTTTTCCTAAGAGCCCCCAAAGTCTAGGATGCATGCTCGCAGCATGTCCTCAAGAACTTGTATAGTACACTCTGACTGGCCATCAGTCTGAGGGTGGTAAGCTGTGCTCAGAAGCACCTATATACCCAGTGCCCTCTGAAAACTTTGCCAGAAATGAGATGTAAAACGGGTGTCCCTATCTGAAACGATAGAACGAGGGACCCCATGAAGACGTACGACCTCTTGGATATAATACCTTTCGAGCTCATCAACATTGAAGGTCTCATTGATTAGAAAAAAGTGAGCTACCTTTGTGAGTCTGTCCACTACAACCCACACAGCATCATTGCCTCGAGGTGACCTTGGAAAACCAGTCACGAAATCCATCGCGACATCATCCGAGTTTCACTCTGGAATGGGTAACTACTGTAATAGTCCAGCTGGTCTCTGATGCTCATCCTTCACCTGCTGATAGGTGGAACACCTCGTAACAAAACCAACTACTTCTCTCTTCATATCCGGCCACCAGTACTAATGTCTCAAGTCACGGTACATCTTGGTAACCCTAGGATGAACTGACCAAGCTGAAGCATGAAACTCCCACATCAGCTCCTCGTGTATATCCCCTAGAACCCACACTCATCCATTGAAATGTAGAACCTCATCATCGCCTATCGTCCAACCAGGAGGAGGCTCCTCACTTGCCAACGACTCCCGTAGAACTAGGCATTCTGAATCAGATAGTTGTCTCATCCTCACTCTATCCAGGAGGGTAGAAGTCACAGCTAAAGGGGAAAGATAAGTCTTCCCCTGATTGTCGTGAACCTCTAGATGCATGTCAGAGAATAAAGCCATAAGATGCCACTCCCTACTGACCTCTTGTACAACCTATATCTGAGTCTTCCTGCTCAGTGCATCAGCCACTGCATTACCTTTACCAGGTGTGTAGGCAAGCTCAAAATCAAAAGACTGAAGGTATTCGTCCCACCTTCACAACCTCAGATTCAAGTAACGCTGAGTAAAAATATACTTAAGGCTTTTGTGATCGGTGAAAACCAAAAAATGCTCTCCCAATAGATAATGTCTCCAACAGCGCAACGCATGTACAACTGCAGCTAACTCGAGATCACGCGTCGAGTAATTCCTCTCATGTGGCATGAATTGCTGAGAACCGTACGCAACAACTCGATTGCCCTGCATCAACACTTCTCCCAGCCCTATACCTGTTGCATCATAGTAAATTGTATAGCTCTTTCCCTACTCTGGGAGTATCAGGATCGGTGCTGATGTCAACCTTCCTTTTAGGTCCTAAAAGGCTGTCTCGCAAGCTTCCGACCAAACGAACTTCACACCCTTCTTAGTCAAACCCTTCAATGGTGTTGCTAAGCGGGAGAAGTCATGTATGAAATGACTATAGTAACCAGCCATCCCCATGAAACTCCGTATCTCAAACACGTTCTTAGGATGATCCCAGGAAACTACTGCTCTCACCTTCTCGGGGTCTACCAAAACTCCTGCCTCTAAGATGATGTGACCCAGGAAGTGAATCTGGTCCATCTAAAAGTGGCACTTTGACAGCTTAGCATATAGTCGATGCTCTCTCAGTGTACTCAATACGATCTCAAGATGGGTGGCATGGTCTTGTCGAGTGTGAGAGTACACCAAGATGTCGTCCATGGATACTACCACAAAAGCGTTCAGATAAGGATGGAACACATGATTTGTCAGAGCTATGAAAAATGCTGGCGCGTTTGTGAGTCCGAACAGCATAACTGTATACTCATATAGACCATACCTACTCTTGAAAGCTGTGAGAGGTATGTGAGATGGTCTAAAGCACAGTTGATGATATCCTGATCTCAATTCAATCTTTGAGAACACTTGTGCTCCACGAAGTTGATCAAAAAGATCATCAATCCTTGGCAAGGGATATCAGTTCTTAACCGTCAATTGGTTCAGCTTCCGATAATCCACACAGAGTCTGAGGGTACCGTATGCCTTATTCGCAAAAAGGACAGGAGAACCCCATGGAGAAGTACTGGGTCGGATGAACCCCTTTGCATGTAACTCCTCTAACTGCCTCTTGAGCTCTTGCAACTCAGGCGTGGCCATCTTATTAGGAGGAATGGACACCGGTGTTGTTCCTCGCACAAGCTCGATAGAGAAATCCACCTCACGCTCCGAAGGAAGACCTGAAATGTCGTCTGGGAAGACGTCCCTGAAACGATCAACCACTGGAGGGAAATACTTCTGACAAGTCCCCTAGTCGTTCAGATAAAAGCTCGCAATCTGGGTTGTGATTCCACCTCTCCCATGATGCTCCGGCCCAGCTCGACTCGCCTGAACATTCCATTCTCCCTTGTATAGAAACTCTCCGCCCTCTGGTGACGTGAAACTCACCCTGCGACGATAGCAATCTACAAAGTCTCGAAAGGGAACCAACCAGTCCATCCCGAGAATGACTTCATAAGCTGTCATCTTTAAGACATAGAGGTCCCAAAGGAAGTGACACCCACCAACCTCAAGGGGGAACTCCTTGCACTGACGCACACTGGCCATTCTAGTCCCCAAAGGAGTGTCTAGCGTCATGATATCTGAAGAAGTAGAAACACAGAGCCCAAGGATCTCCACAACGGGCACAAATATAAAACTATGTGTAGAACCCATATCAAAAAGTGCTGAAGATAATACAGAAGCTACTAAAATAGTACCTATGACTGTAGAAGGTCCGGGATCCTGCTCATGTTGGGTCTGTGGCACTAAATATGCATGCCCAGTGTCGTGGCCCTGCAACATAGCTTGGATACCATGAGCTGTCCCACCCTGATGCCTCTGAGATCCTGGTGTCTGGCTACCGCGGACACCGTCTCTGCCTGCACGCCCTAACATATTTCAGTTACTTGACTAGTAAGAAGCCACTGGTCCTGCTACCACTCACAGAGTCTACACAGAACCACTCTCACTAGCCATCAATGGATAAGCCCTGTAAAATGGTTGCAGATGACCCATCTTACCGCAAGCTCAGCACTCCAATGGATCACGTGGACACTGCAGTCTCTTGTTCCCCTCCTTACTACACTGGTAGAACCTGATCGGCCCACCTGAAGAAACTGGCTATCTGGTACTACCACCCTGAGAGAAGTTCATCTGTCTCTTCCTCTTACCAGAAGAAATTGTACCAGAAATTGGTGTTGAACTGCCCTGGCCCACACCACTAGCTTCCTGAAGGTTCCTTTCTGTAATGAACACCTAGTTCACAATAGCATGTACAGTAGGCAACCTGAAAGCATTCACCAGTGCCTGAATGTCCTAACAAAGACCATCCCAAAAACGTCTGGCCCTAAACGTCTCATCACCCACTAGCACATGTGAAAAGAGGTAAAGCTCGGTGAAACGAGCAGAATAGTCCATCACCGACATAGCCCCCTACTACAGATTCATGAACTCTCGAGCTATATCTGCCTTTAGTGTCTCCGAGAAGAAGTCATAGAAGACTGTCTAAAAATCCTCCCACACGATGTCTCTGTGATTCTCTGACTGGGTGGTAACATCCCACCACCTCTTGGAAGAATCATGCAACATATACGTCGTGAGCTTGATCCTCCACCCTAGAGGCATCTCATGATGCTCGAAGATAGTCTGCATCGACCCCATCCAAGACTCAGCAGCCTGTGATCCGCTATCCCCGGAAAATGTTGTAAAGAGCCAGAAATTTCAAGGAAATTTTTTTCTTAATTTTCTTTGGAATTTTACAAGAACGCAGTTTATAACGGCGCCTGATTCCAATGCCCGGTGTGCCCGAAATCATTTTCCGAAGTTTGGCTCAGGTACGTTCTGTGAACGAACGAGCGGGTTTTTCTAACTTTTGAACTGCTGCTCGGAATCGAATTCCGAGGGCACCGATGAAACCGCAGCGCCGGTAATTGCTTAGAAACACCTTTTTCAGAGTTGTGTTTTCACGAGAGAGGTTGATAAAAATTGTGGAAGATAGAATAAAAATTTAACTACAATTTTTATTTTCTCTAAGTGGATTAAGATTTGGGTGGAAGTTGGGTAACTACCCAACTTCCCATGGAAGGTTATGAGATTGGTGGGGCCCACACGAACCCCAACCCTTCACATTCCTTAACTCCCTCAACTCACATTTTAATTTGATAACTTAAGTTTTGATAACTTATGTTATTTATGAAGTGTGTTAAATGTGAGTGTTTGAATTTCAAACTCTTGAATTTCAAACCTTAAGTTGTGTTAATAAAATAAGTAAGGGACTTATTTTATTTTGGGGATGGAGGCTTGTTGCTTAAGAGATTTGGGAGAAAAGCTAAGGGAGACTTGAGTTTCTTCATCTTCTTCATCGAATAACACGAAGAACGCGAAGAATGCCGGATTCCTCGGAGGTCGACGTCTCCTTCCGCGACGCCTCTTACCGCGACGCCGACGACGTCTTCTTTCGCGACGTCTCTTTCCGCGACGAATCCTCATTCGACGAACCTCCGTTCAAGCAACATCGAGGTAGGGAATTGTTTTGTGAATATTAATAAACCCCATGTTACTTCCTTCTAAATCAAAGAACGCAGATCAACTAAACATCAAGTTGATCCGCGAAGAATATGTTACGGGTTGGGAATTCTTGTTTGCTGGAAAACTGTAGGGGTTTATTTATTTAATTTGTTCGTGATTATTACCTTGACGTTCTTCGTGAAATATGACCAATTGCTATCAATTAACGAGAGGGGGCCGGACCACACAAACATGGCCGACCCTCCTCCTTATCTATGTTGGTTTCTTTTGTGGATTGAAACGGGAATGGCGTGGTGGTGTTGCACCGCGCAGAATCGTGCGGCAAGGAATGCGCGGCGCCATCGCGCCGCGCCGTGAAAACGAACAAGGATGTGACACCGTCGCGCCACGTCGGAGAAACCCAAAGACATCCGCGGACGGAATCGGGCCACGACGAAGGGTCGCGGCGCCATCGCGTCGCGCCGGAGAACCACGAAGACAACACGATTTGTTAATTGATGTGCGGATTGACGGGCGATGATAAATGGGGCCGCAAGGTTTTTTTTGAAGCTTCCGCAGTAAACTCTGAGACCCGAGTTGAACATCGGCACAGACAGTTTTGAAAACGGACCACCGGAGCAACTCCGGTGGTCCGTAGAAAACCAGGAGGGGCGGGTCGCCGGCGCGGCGCCGCCGGCGACCGAGGGCGGCGGCCGGAGCCGTCCGGCCGCCAGGAGGCGGCGGCGCCCGAGTGCGCCCCCGGAGAAAACAACCGCCGAGGCGGTGCGGTACGGGGGATCCCGCGGCCGCGCGGGATCCCGAAGGATTGGCGGCGGTGCAAACCGCCGCCGGTTTCAATCAACGGCGAGGGGGCCGCGCACCCCCCCCCCCCCCCCCCGCTCCGAGGCTTCCGCTCGGCCACGCTGGCCGAGCCGCGGCTGGCCGGTCGGGCCGGACAGAGCCGGCCGCGTAGTGCCGCGTCGGCCGGGCCGGGCCTCGCCCGGCCGGGCCGGGCCCGGACCCCCCTTTTCGGTTTTTTTCCGTTCGAACACCCATAACATGGGATATGGACCTCCGATCGACGCACCGTCAGTTGCGATGCGATCCTTGGATCGAGACGGTCGTTTCAGTATATCGCACTCAATGTTTTGGAGTACTTTGGATTCGTCCGGGTTGGTTCGTTCACGGAACCAACCAGCCCGTCGGAGCGGAAACACTCATAACATGAACTCCGGATTTCCGATTGACGTGACGTCAACTTTAATGGATTCCTCTTGATGAGACAGATCTTTTGGCTTACTCCACTCAAGGTTTGGATGCCGTCGGAGTGCGGTCGGGTTGGTTCTCTCACGAAACCAACCGGGCCCCTGGAAAGAAAAAGCCAATAACTCACAGACCGGGCGTCCGATAGATGTGTCGTCTGTCTGATTGAATTCCTCTTGATGAGAGGGAACTTTTGGCATATTTCGCCTGAGTTTTGGTTGCTGTTGGATAGTGGCCGGGTTGGATTGTACCTGAAATCCAACAGGGCCCCTGGAATGGAAAAGCTGATATCTTTCAGATCGGACGTCTGTTTGACGAACCGTCAGCGGCATTGGTGATCACATTGAGAAATGGTACCTATGATGATACCCAATGAGAGTTAGGGGTACAGTCGAGATACGGCCGTGTTGGTTCGCACACGAAACCAACCGGGCCCCTGGGACGAAAAGGATAATAACTCACAAACCGGGTGTTCGATTGACGTGTCGTCTGTTGCGTTGAGACCCCTATGACGAGGCTGTCCTTTGAGATACTTCTTCATGGGACTTGTGATACTTGGAGTATAGACCTGTAGCTCGTGGAGCGAACCCTCCCAGAGACGAGCGTATAGAGTACGGAGACCGTGTAGCTGGCTGAGACCTGACGACTGCTTGACCGAATCGAATTGGGGTGAGTCGACTATCCCAGTGGACGGAGTACTACATTGTGAGGTGTAGACCCATGGTGGATGGAGCACTACCTGTGTGACAGTGCAGACCTACGGTACTTGTCCGGAGAGTACCTCTGCAGGCTATTAGGGGGTGTGCACTACTGTGTTTGGGTGGCATACCCCGGCGGGAAGCACTACTGTGTTTGGGTGGCTGGCCCGCGGTACTCGACAGGAGGAGTACCTCAGCAGTCTTAGGTTAGTGAGTAGTACCTCGGAGTCGTGACAGGACCACTGTACACTCCAGAGATGGGGCTCTTCAGCAGTTACAGTTTCAATAATGAAAATCCTAGTTTGAGCTGAGTCTTTGACTTTTGTGTTTACCTCATGGTTGAGATGGGTCACTTGATGACTTAGGTATATGTATGGGCATATACATGGGTAGTGGTTATCCGTTGATTTCATAATCTTTGTGTTTTCTCATGATTGAGATGGGTTACTTGATGACTTAGGAATATGTATGGGCATATACCTAAGTAGAGGTTATCTATTGAGATCCTCTTGTGGTTATCCTTGTTGGTTTTAGTGAGACCATGAGGGTCTCAGGGTCCCTAATAAGTATCGTTATACTCACCCCTGCACGGGCTATGCCCGCACCTCGTTGTGTTGGTTACAGACGACGGGCAGTGCTGACGGAGACCGAGTGTTCGAGGACTAGACGGTAACCGAAGGTGGACCACACGACGGGTCAGTATCCAGAGGTGGACTTCACGACGAGACGGCACACGGAGGAGGTTGAAGGGTGAGAGAATTGTGGAGGCTATCTGTACCTACCCTTCAGGTAGGATCCGTGGTGAACGATCCAGGAACTGCGCTATCTGTACCTACCCTTCAGGTAGGATCCGAGGAGGAAGACCCAGGAGCCGCTTCTGTTCTTCCAGCTGTTGTCTTTTTCTGTTGTACTTTTGTTCAGTTGTAGCTGTATTTTCAGTTGGGTTTGTATTCTGGCCCATTTACTTTTCATCACTTTCATTTGTACTTAGTGTTTTACTTCCGCTTGTACCCTGTGGTGTTTGTTTGCTTTTATAAAGGCAATGCCTTCCCAGTTATCGGGATTTACGCCTTTGGTGCTAGTCGCTAGCCCCTGGCCTATGGAAGGCGGGCTTGGGGTAGTCATAGCACGGGCCCCGAGGACGGGTCGTGACAAATTGGTATCAGAGGAGTCGGTTCTACCACAGAACTTATAACTCTGATATTTTTCTTTCTGTGAAGTAATAGTGTTAAGAGTACCGAGTGTGGTTTTCAGTTCAGGGAGTCCAGTGTTGGTGCGGGCGGCCGACATATCCATACACCAGGACCCTGACAACTGATTTCCGACTTTGTGCACGAAAACACTGATTGCATGTGTGTTTACAAGAGTTTTTAAATGTCATCTCAAACCAGGTCAGCTTACTAGGTATAATCATTTGACCGTGTCACGTTGATTCTTCAGGATTCCTTTTTACGGACGACCAGCTAGAGCCCAGAGGGATGTGCATACTAACAGCCTGCCGAGTGACGAGGCTTCGTTACAGGGCCCTATTGCAGTTGAGGCACCAGCGGTACTACCATATGTTGGGCCACTGATGCCACCAGCCCCAGCAGTAGGCAATGCACACCACTTGAGTGCACTGCACGAGTTCCAGCGCCATAGGCCACCCAGGTTCCGGGGAGAGATGGACCCGCAGGCGGCTGAGGATTGGCTGGAGGTTGTGGTGAGAGTCTTCAGGCTTGTGGGGACGCCTGCAGACTTCATGGTGATCTTTGTTTCCAGCCTTCTTCAGGCAGCAGCAGGCAGGTGGTGGAGCCACTTGTTCCAGTTTTGCGACGGGATGACCTCCACATGGGAAGACTTCGAGACCTTCTTCAGGGTGGAGTTTGTGCCAGTAGCTCTACACCCCGAGCGTGTTCAGGAGCTGCTGCCTTTGCCGCGTGTTTTTTGATCAGTAGCTGAGTCATCTGTGGGCAGTAGACAGATGATGCTAAGGTCCAGGAGGACCATACCAGCAGTTGGACGATCTCGGGTTTTAGGACCGGTGGTGCGGGGCACCCGGGGTGGGGTCAGAGCCAGTCTTACAAGGAGCAGGAAGTGTTGTGAATGCGGAAGGAAGGGTCACCTAGCACGTGACTATCCGACCCTCCGCACTGTCGATCCGCAGGCGTTGGAGGAGCCACCGAGGCAGAAGCAACAACGAGTTCTTGAGCAATGGCTGAGTAGTGGACAAGGTAGTAGAGCTCCGGGAGCAGGTGGACATGATCGGAACTAGTGGATACATCCCCTGTACTTCTAGTTCCATGTTGTTGTTGTATTCGTGTCTTTGTACTATGAGCTGCAATAATAAAAAGATACTTATCTTGTGATGTTTACTTTCCTGTCCTTTTGTTTGGTTGATACTGAGTGGTCCCGGTTAAAATTGTTGACTTGACCCTCACTTTTGAGATTTCTACTGGAGGAGACCCAGTGACTTCACACTGATGCCGACAGTGTGACTCGACCCTTGGAGGTGAGAGTGACAGTTCGATCTCTTGGTAGTTACGTCGAGGCCTTACGACGTCATCCATGGCATGAATACATCATTCATGTCAGGATTGACTGTATTAGGCAATGGGCGTGGATCATCCATGGGATGATACCGAGTTTCTCTTTTCGGAAAAGGAGAAATTTTAGCAGCTCTTTCAGATTGTAGGCAAAGAAGGTGCAGATCATCCAGGAGCGGATAAAGAATGCACAGTGTAGTAAGAAATAGGAAACTGGCGCCAGTCTTAGAGACTCGAGCGTGTTAAATGTTTCAAGAAGAGGAAGCTTTATGGAGAGATGAGTCTGCGAAGCAGTAGACGTGGAGGCAGATCTAGGAGAGCAGCATGAGGTGGTGTACATCTTAACATTCCACAACCACCCGCCTTAGTTATCCCCGCCAGGCTCATGGAGTTGGAGGTCGGAGGAAGAGTGCGGCTGCATGCGGTCAAGGAGTGTGACCCAATGGCTATAAAAATGATTCAAGGGACAGTCTGTGTCCACTACTAGCTACTGTAGTAACAGACGTCGATATGAATCATTCCTTGCTTTCACAAATCTTGTTCCAGACCTAGAGTTTCCGGTAAGCCATGGACTTGACCCTCACATCTGGAAATACCTTGGGAGGAGACTCGATAATCACACTTATGACGACGGTGTGGTCAGACCCTCGGGGTGAGAGTTTCGGTTGGAATCTCTTGGTGGCAGCGTCGAGGCCTTATGATGTTAGTTTGAGTATGGAATGGGCAATAACTGTTCATACTCAAATTGACGGTTTTAGGCAAACATCAGGATGGGTTTTCCTTGGTCGGAGAAAAGGAAACCCCAGGCATCATAGTATAAACTCTTGCACAGGAGGGTGCGACCGATCAATCTTGAGTCGGTCAACCTTACCCTCGTGGCAGAAGTCGTTTGAGTTTCAGTTCTAATAGGAATTGGAGACCTCTAAAGTTCGAGGATGACGATCACATCCTTATACAGGTCTCACCTCGACAAGGTTTACGGAGATGTGGCCAAGGCGGCAAGTTATCTCTAAGGATCAACGGACCTTTCTAGGTCCTCGGCTGGGTAGGCAAGGTGGTTTACCACTTGACCCATCCACCTCAGTTGCACCAGGTGCACGACGTTTTCCAAGCATCTCAACTGAGGAGATACGTGCTCGACCCTTCGCATATCATCGACCATGAGGAGCAGGACAATGGCGATGGGGTTACTTCCACGGAGGTTCCAGTGGGGATCGAGGATCGACATAAGTGGATCCTACGAGGATGGTCGATTCCTTGGGTTCGCTTTCTTTGGTAGTACGGAAATCTCCAGGTAAGCACATGGGAGCAGAATGCTCAGATGCGTGCTCAATACCGCTTTTGTGACCCTAGTTTGTGTTGGAGCTTTACAGGGACGTAAATCCCTGAGGTGGGAGTAATTTAAAGACCTAGAAATTTCAAGGAAATTTTTTTCTTAATTTTCTTTGGAATTTTAAAAGAACGCAGTTTCTGACAGCGCCAGATTCCGAGGCCCGGTGTTCCCGGAATCATTTTCCGAAGTTTGGCTCGGGTACTTTCAATGAACGAACGAGGGGGTTTTTCTAACTTTTGAACCGGTGCTCGGAATCAAATTCCGAGGGCACGGATGACACCGCAGCATTGGTAATTGCTTAGAAACACCTTTTTCGGAGTTGCGTTTTCACGAGAGAGGTTGATAAAAATTGTAGAAGATAGAATAAAGATTTATCTACAATTTTTATTTTCTCTAAGTGGATTAAGCTTTGGGTGGAAGTTGGGTAACTACCCAACTTCCCATGGAAGGTTATGAGAGTGGTGGGGCCCACACGAACCCCAAACCTTCACATTCCTTAACACCCTCAACTCACATTTTAATTTGATAACTTAAGTTTTTATAACTTATGTTATTAATGAAGTGTGTTAAATGTGAGTGTTTGAATTTCAAACTCTTGAATTTCAAACCTTAAGTTGTGTTAATAAAATAAGTAAGGGACTTAATTTATTTTGGGGTTGGAGGCTTGTTTCTTGAGAGCTTTGGGAGAAAAGCTAAGGGAGACTTGAGTTTATTCATCTTCTTCGTCGAAGAACACGAAGAACGCAAAGAACGCGAAGAAATTCAGATTCCTCGGAGGTCGACGTCTCCTTCCGTGACGTCTCCTTTCGCGACGCCTCTTACCGCGACGCTGACGATGTCTTCTTTCGCGACATCTCTTTCCGCGATGAATCCCCGTTCGACGAACCTCCGTTCAAGCAAAGTCGAGGTAGGGAATTGTTTTGTGAATATTAATAAACCCCATGTTACTTCCTTCTAAATCAAAGAACGCGGATCAACTAAACATCAAGTTGATCCGCGAAGAATATGTTGCGGGTTGGGAATTCTTGTTTGCGGGAAAACTGTATGGGTTTATTTATTTAATTTGTTCGTGATTATTACCTTGGCATTCTTAGTGAAATATGACCAATTGATATCAATTAACGAGAGGGGGTCGGACCGCACAAACACGGCTGAACCTCCTCCTAATCCATGTTGGTTTCTTTTGTGGATTGAAACGGGAATGGCGTGGTGCCGTTGCACCATGCGGAATCGTGCGGCAAGGAATGCGCGGCGCCGTCGCGCCGCACCGTGAAAACGAACAAGGACACGACGTCGTCGCGCCGCGTTGGAGAAACCCAAAGACATCTGTGGACGGAGTCGGGCCACGGTGAAGGGGCGCGGTGCCATCGCGTCACGCCGGAGAACCACGAAGACGGCGTGATTTGTTAATTGACGTGCGGATTGACGGGCGACGACAAACGGGGCTGCAAGGTTTTTTTTGAAGCTTCCACAGTAAAGTTCGAGACCCGACTTGAACGCCGGCACAGACTGTTTTGAAAACGGACCACCGGAGCAACTCCGATGGCCCGTAGAAAACCAGGAGGCGCGGGTTGCCGGCGCGGCGCCGCCAGTGACGGGGGGCGGTGACCGGAGCCGTTTGGCCGCCAGGAGGTGGTGGCGCCCGAGCGCGCCAGCGGAGGAAACAACCATCGCGGCTTGCCGCAGCGGTGCGACACAGGGGATCCCGCAGCCGCACGGGATCCCGGAGGATTGGCGGTGCTGCAAACAGTTGTCGGCTTCAATCAACGGAGAGGGGGCAGCGCACCCCCCCCCCCCCACCCCGCTCTGTGGCTTCTGTTCGGCCATGCTGGCCGAGCCGCGGCTGGCCGGTCTAGGTCGCGCTGGCCGGTCCAGGCCGGCCCAGGGGGGGATTGGGTCGGGTCGGGCCGGGCCCAGACCCCCCTTTTCGGTTTGTTTCCGTTCGAACACCCATAACTTGGGCTACAGACCTCCGATCGACGCACCGTTAGTTGCGATGCGATCCTTGGATCGAGATGGGCATTTCAGTATATCGCACTCAAGGTTTCAGAATACTTTGGGTTCGGCCGGGTTGGTTTGTGCACATAACCAACCGGGCCCTCGGCGCGGAAACGCTCATAACTTGAACTCCGGACGTCCGATTGACGTGCCGTCAACTTTGATGGATTCCTATTGATGATAAGGATCTTTTGTCTGACTCCGCTCAAGGTTTGGATGCCTTCGGAGTGTGTTCGGGTTGGTTCGCTCACGAAACCAACCAGGCCCCTGGAAAGAAAAAGCCAATAACTCAGAGACCGGGTGTCTGATAGATGTGCCACCTGTCTCGTTGAATTCCTCTTGATGAGATAGAACTTTTGGCATATTTCACCCGAGTTTTTCTTGCTTTTGGATAGTGGCCGGGTTGGATTGTACCCAAAATCCAACCGGGCCCCTAGAACGGAAAAGCTGACATCTTTCAGATCGGACGTCCGTTTGACGAACCGTCAGCGGCGTTGGTGATCACGTTGAGAAACGGTCCCTGTGAGAATATCCTATGAGAGTTTGGGGTACAGTTGAGATATGGCCATGTTGGTTCGCACACAAAACCAACCGGGCCCCTGGGACGAAAAGGCTAATAACTCACAGACTGGGCGTCCGATTCACGCGCCGTCTGTTGCATTGAGACCCCTATGACGAGGCGGTCCTTTGAGATACTTCTTTTTGTAACTTGTGATACTTGGAGTATCGACCTATAGCTCATGGAGCGGACCCTCCCGGAGACGAGCGTACAGAGTACGGAGACCGTGTAGCCGGCTGAGACCTAACGACTGCTTGACTGACTCGACTTGGGGTGAGTGGACTAGCCCAGTGGACGGAGCACGACTTTGTGAGGTGCAGACCCATGGCAGACGGAGCACTACCTGGGTGACAGTGCAGACCCGCGGCACTCGTCCGGAGAGTACCTCTGCATGCTACTAGGGGGTGTTCACTACTGTGTTTGGGTGGCATAACCCGGCGGGAAGCACTACTGTGTTTGGGTGGATGGCCCGTGGTACTCGACAGGAGGAGTACCTCAGCAGTCTTAGGTTAGTGAGAAGTACCTCAAAGTCGTGACAGGACCACTGTACACTCCAGAGACGGGGCTCTTCAGTAGTTACGGTTTCAATAATGAAAATCCTGGTTTGAGCTGAGTCTTTGACCTTTGTGTTTACCTCATGGTTGAGATGGGTCACTTGATAACTTAGGTATATGTATTGGCATATACCTAGGTAGTGGTTATCCATTTATTTCATAATATTTGTGTTTTCTCATGATTGAGATGGGTTACTTGATAACTTAGGTATATGTATGGGCATATACCTAAGTAGAGGTTATCTGTTGAGATCCTCTTGTGGTTATCCTTGTTGGTTTTAGTGAGACCTTGAGGGTCTCGGGGTCCCTACTGAGTATCGTTATACTCACCCCTGCACGGGCTATGCCCGCACCTCATTGTGTTGGTTGCAGACGATGGGCAGTGCTGACGGAGGCCGAGTGTTCGAGAACTGGACGGTACTCGGAGGTAGACCACACGATGAGTCAGTATCCGGAGGTGGAATTCACAACGAGACGACACACGGAGGAGGTTGACGGGCGAGAGCGTTGTGGAGGATATCTGTACCTACCCTTCAGGTAGGATCCGTGGTGAACGATCCAGGAACTGCACTATCTGTACCTACCCTTCAGGTAGGATCTGAGGAGGACGACCCAGGAGCCGCTTCCGTTCTTCCAGCTATTGTCTTTTTCTGTTGTACTTTTGTTCAGTTGTAGTTGTATTTTCAGTTGGGTTTGTATTCTGGCCCATTTACTTTTCAGCACTTTCTTTTTGTACTTAGTGTTCTACTTCCGCTTTTACTCTGTGGTGTTTGTTTTCTTTAATAAAGGCAATGGCTTCCCAGTTATCGGGATTTACGCCTTTGGTGCTAGTTGCCAGCCCCTGTCCAATGGAAGGCGGGCTTGGGGTATTCACAGCACGGGACCCGAGGACGGGTCGTGACAAATGTCGGTGGATGCTACTGTTAGAATATATGCGTCAGCTCAGCCATAGATGGGGCAGCCGGCGGTGCTCCCTGAAAGGTCTGCATGAATCGCATAAATCCTTCACGGAACTGCGCCTCCGCGCCTGTGTCCGGAATAACAGCTGGGGCCACATTTGGCTCTGCTAGAGGA
Organism: Viscum album; assembly: GCA_963277665.1. Taxonomy (NCBI): domain Eukaryota; kingdom Viridiplantae; phylum Streptophyta; class Magnoliopsida; order Santalales; family Viscaceae; genus Viscum; species Viscum album. Next base: position 55,900,820 of record OY728145.1, on the reverse strand, counting down.
TCCACTGGTAGCCCATAGCCTACCATCTCTGGAGTATTCTCATTTCCTCTCTCCTGGAGAACAACGTGTGGTCTTCTAGGTGAAATGACACTACAAGGTCAAAAGCACGCCTTAGATTCAAGATTAACAAGACGGAAAACAAATATACCATAAAAGGAAACAGGAGGAAGAAGGCATTCAAATTATTAAAAACAAGACTACACGGCATGTATACTGACTACACGGCGTGTACTGACTTCCCTTCCCCTGCTCGGGTCCTTCGACACGGCTAATCCACATGGCTCCCATTGGAACAAAACTACACGGCGTGTATATTATCTACACGGCGTGTATGGTGTTATTTCCAACTACCCGTGTCTCTTGTGACACGGCCGACTACTCAGCTTGACACTACACAGTGTGATACACCTGCACACGGTGTGTACACTACCACGTTTCCCATTCACATGGCTAACGCCACACGGTCAGTCCTCGGACAAGACTATACGGCATGTCCCACAGGTACACGACGTGTACTAGACGAGCTCCACCGACCCGTGTTGTTAGTTACATGGCTCAACCTACACGGCGTGTTCTATATACACATGGCGTGTACGAGAAACGACTACACCGGCCCGTGTTTGTTAGTCACATGACCGGATTTCCGGGTCAACTCTACATGGCATGTACATCCGGTACACGGCGTGTTCGCCCCAAACATTTCCCTTCCCCCTGTCACTGCCCACACAGTTTGTGACACGGGAAGAGACTACACGGCATGTACTCTGGGTACACGGCATGTACTCAAAATTTTTATTTTTCTTCCCGAACAAAAGAACATACACTGCGTGTCTACAGTACTACACGACGTGTATACTGGGTTTCTGGACAATAAGCCTCAGAACCTTCCTCGGAACAAAGAAAATACCGCAAAGCAACACCTAAGTGTCAAATTCCAATCCATGAGGGCCCATACTCCCCACGAATCAAAGTTTGACATCCTATCTGTGTTATAACAAAATAAATAGTCAATGATCCACCAAATTCTGGTAAATGGGGGCCCATACTCCCCAAAAACCAATTTGTGGCATCCATTCTTTCAATAGATACCCTATCACATAATAGGTATTTATCAAGATGCTATCACAACAGCATGTTTTACTAGCACAATAACTATCACAACAACATGCAATTTCTAATGCACTTACATGGCATGGAACTATGCATGGCATGTGATTTATAGCATGTGCCTAAATGATGCATGAGATGGAATACCCTCATCTCATCAGGTTGCAACTAAATATAACCCATAGATAAAATATAAAAAACACAATCACAAGTGCATCACCCAAAGGTGAAATCAGATCAACTGTAAATTAAAAAATCAGTAAAATTGCAATATGAGGTAAATTGGATTTTCCCTGTACATGGGTTAGCCACTCCCGGACACAGCTCATTACCAACAACCATTCCCATCCTATCCTTGACTAAGGCTCCAAATAGTATGTCAAAGAAAATAACTCCTCTGATACCAATTTGTAACATCCCGGTTCCGGGTGCCACTCTACGGGTGCCCCGAACCTGGTTCACCACATGACCTCAGGCGCGTTTCCCCAAACACCAGAGGCCGCCGACTAGCAGCGAGGGCCCATTTCTGATAGAGGGGAAACTATTCCCTCATTTGTCAAAGTTTAGTGCAGCGGAATATGATATAAACATACGGCAATAGTGGAAGCAGTAAACCATACACAACTGAAATAAACAACTGCAGTGGATATAACCAACCAGATATATAGATATGATGCAACATGTATCCAATTCTAAGAAAACAGCTAGAACATGTTACACTACAATACAATACAACACAGAGTACAATTACAAGAAAGAAAAACAGAACAACCAACAGCATCGCGAGCCTGGGCTCGGTCCCATGCCCTCCTACACTTCAGCAACAATCAAGTACCTGTATAAAGAACTTTTACCTTATATACACCTGCAGAAATGTAATCTATTTGGGCCAAAGAGAATGGCCCAAACATGGTGTGAGAAATATATCTCAGTAGGCACCCACCAAAGGCTCGTGCTCAACTGTGTGTAGACATGCAACAACAGTGTGCATTAGTAAATGCAAAAACTAAGCAATACTCAAAAGTAACTAACATAATAGTTATATTTCCATTTAATTATTTATTTAATCAATTTAATATACGAAAACACCATAGTGAATTTCTAAGTGAACAGACAGCATCCTCAGACAAGCCAATTCTCACCCTCAGGTAATCAGAACCCAACCCTCAGGTAATCAGAATCTCACCCTCAGGCATTACAGAATCTCGCCCTCAGGCATAACAGAATTCTCTCCCTCAGGCATACGAAGTGTCTCCCTCAGGAATAGAATTCAAGCCCTTAGGCACGAAAGGTTTCCCTTAGGTGAAATATAATGTCGCCCTCAGGCTAATACAATCACGCCCTCAGGCTATAGCAAACACCGCCCTCAGGCTAATACAATCAAGCCCTCAGGCTATAGAAAATACCGCCCTAAGGCACAAGTAACCGAGTCATTCCCATCATATAAACATTCAATTTAAATACAATTCCTCTTAAGGTAAAAGTAATGCATACTTAAACATGGCATACCCTTAGGTATCCTGGCCAAACGGCTAAACAGAGTAACGCACCCCTCGGGATGGTCCTGGATCCAAGCAGTGACCCCAAACAGCATTTTTAATATCACATTTAATTAACTATTCCATTATAGGTATTTAAAATAGCCACAGCCTCAGCCACACGACACCCCAAATATGGGTTCGTAGCTCAAAAACGCACAAAACGCACAACAGTTGGAAAATAAACACCAATCCACCTACCTTTTACACCCACGAACGATATACGCGAACGATGATCCTCGATTCGTCCTAGAACAACGTATATCTAAGGTGGAAGAAAAATCAATTAAACCCAAATAACTCCCGTTAGGGGAAGAATTGGTCAGAACTATTTAGGGAGAGTGGGGGACATACCCGTGCGGTTCCAACGAGATCATCTGAGGTGGAAACGGATTCCCGGCGAACGCTCGGCGGATCTCCAAAGGTTCAACCTGCTCCCCCAAGCTCCCTCTTCCATTCTAAGCCTTCCCTGTGAACAGGGGAGGCTACTTCCCATTTTAAGCAAAAAAAAACAAAGTACACGGTGTGTACTTCTGAGTACATGGCGTGTACTTCCCATTTTTTTAACTGTTCATCTGGAAGCTTCCCACGAGCGTGGAACTGTTCATCTTCTGAAATGACTACACGGCGTTTCTCCTTGAGTACACAGTGTGTTCAGTCGCACAACTGGCCATCACCATACTATTCTCTTACCGACTGACTACATGGTGTGTAAGGGACCACTACACGGCATGTACTTGGTTCCTACACCCTTCATCGCCAACACGGCCACACGCCCTATGTACTCTTTCCACATGGCCAAAAGTACACGATTTGTGGACAAAGTACATGGTGGGTACTTTCCAAATTTGGGATTTTCCCCCATTTTCCTTATTCGATTAAAAACACTTAAGGGAAAGAGAAAAGAAGAAACCCGTACATCAAAAATAAGAACCGGGTTCTTTCATGCCATGTGGAGTAGCATAGCTTCACAAGGCCTACCTATGAACCCCTCTTCTTTGAAATTCCTTTTCTCGTGCGACCCTCCAGGTTTGAACGATGTGATTTCAATGTCCCTTGGACAATACTTTCCATCTTGTTGCTTCTCCTCATGATTCTTCGTATATGTAGACTAACGGATATTTCTTCTTCGCATAGCCATGCTAACGTGGACCCCCACAATGATTCGCTCCATAACACCCCCTAGCCATGGAATTTCATGTCCCCTCTCTTCACCAAGGTGTAGAGGGTACCGGTTATGTAAGTCCTAGGGGTTTGGATTGAACCCTTTTCGTCCGAGATGTAGGAAGTTAAACTACCAAGCACTATCGTCGTCAGCACGTGACAGTAAACTGTGACCTCGCCCCGTGCACTACTGGAAAATAGACCTATACCCACGGTTCAAAACCATGGGTATAGCCCCCAAAACCGTGGGTATAGGCTATACCCACGGTTCTGGGAACCGTGCGGCTGAACGGCATCGGTATAGGTCCCTGACCTATACCCACGGTTTTGGTCAAACCGTGGGTATAGGTTTTTTCCACAGTGTCAATACTCTATACCCACGGTTTTCAAACCGTGGGTATAGGTTTTATAAAATAGCGGGTGTCCGGATTCGATCCCGTGACCTCTTCGCCGCTAACGAACCACCTTACCACTGCCCCAATGTCGACTTTACGTATATGTATATATATTTTGTTAAATATATTTATTTAAACCGTGGGTATAGAGGGAAGAACCGTGGGTATAGAACTCCCGCCAAAAAAAAATTCCCGCGGAAAAAAAAAATTTCCCGCGCAAACGCGGGAAACCTATACCCACGGTTTGTCAAAACCGTGGGTATAGGTTTTTAACCAAAGGCTATCCCCACAGTTTTGGGAAAACCGTGGGGATAGAGCTCAGCTATACCCACGGTTTATGGGAAAACCGTGGGTATAGGCATGTTTTTGAGACCCTATACCCACGGTTTTCTTAAACCGTGGGTATAGGTTCTGGAAAACTACCTATACCCACGGTTTTTTCCAAAACCGTGGGTATAGATCCATTTTCCAGTAGTGGTGCCTCACACGCAGGGTGCCCCACCTTGGACATTCTGTGCGCCCACTGGTCTCCATGAGGATGACATGTTCCTTTATAGGGGATGATATCCTCCTTATCAGAGTGGAATATTTCCGTGGGGAAAGGGAAACCATATTAGTGTAATCCCCTATCTTTTCATGCTGGAGGCAGCGTCCCTGCTCTTCCTTTCTTCTTCAGTCCCATGGACCAGGGGGAGGGGGAAATGGACACCGGACCCCTCCTTTATTCGATACCAAATCCCTCTCTCACTGGGCTTTTTTTCCATCGGGACTCCATCCTAGAGTAAGTCCCAACCTCTTCTGGCCGATAACCGTGCATAATCCCCTTTTACCTCTTTGGGTAGCGATCACTTGTAAGCCCCACTCCAATTCTAGCAGACACACCTTTCGTGACATGATCATCAGGTATTTGCAGTCTCTTATTTCTCACACTAATAATGACTCACGTGATCTTAGAGAAAGCATCGACCATGAAATCCACCCAAGGCATCCTAGAGTGTAATCCCCATGCCACAACCTGAATTATGAGGTCTTTGATCCTTGCCAAGGCAGGGTACATAGGAAGCCTCCATGGGGTTCAAGCCCACCACCCATTGGACCCCAGGTCCTCCTTCATGTCGGTTCACCGACCCTCCTGAACTACATGGTCTTTGATCCTTGCCAAGGTAGGGTATGTAGGAAGCCTCCATGAGGTCCAAGCCCACCACCCATTGGTCTCTCTGACCCCCTTCATGTCGGTGCACCAAGACACCAACCTGAACTACGTGGAATTTGATCCTTGCTAAGGAAAGGTATGTAGAAATCCTCCACAAGGTTCAATGCCACCACCCCAATCATTCCGGCCATCTTCATGTCGGTTCACCAACACTTTGGGCTGCCTCAGAGCTTAATCCCAAAATTACCTCCACCTAAACCACATGGTCTTTGATCCTTGCCAAGGTTGGGTATGCAGGAAACCTTTCTAAGGTTTCAGCCCAACACCCCATTGGTTCTGACCACCTTCACATCAGTTCCCAACACCCAAACTACGTGGACTTTGATCTTTTCCAAGGTAGGGTATGTAGGAAGTCTCCCCTGAGGTTCATTCCCAACAACAAAAGGTCTCGGCCACTTCACGTCGGTCCACCCCTATCCTCCATGATGTTAAACTATATTCCACTTTTGATTCCCTATTTCAGCGGTAAGCCATTTTGATCCTATTCAGCGGTAAGCCGTTGTGATCCTATTTAGTGTTAAGACATGGTGATCCTATTCCGCAGTAAGTCGTTGACATTCTTATCCAGTAGTAAGCCATTACGACCCCACCCAGCGGCAATCCATTGAAAGCCCCAATCAGTGTTAAGCTATTCTCAGATGAACTACGTGGACTTTGATTCCATGGCATAGAGATACGTAGGAAACCTCTTCAAGTATCAATCCCAAAACCATCATTATCCTCACATAGGTTCCATCCCATTCGCCATTCACTTCATTCAACCACTCCACCATCCATCATGATACTTACCTGGGCCACCACATCCCAGTGGGATCATGCCACCTCATATCTCATTCCCATCAACAGTAACTGGGAATTCAACCATACATTGGACCCAACATCGATGTTCCCTCCAGGGGTTGTACCCATTTGATTCACTCCATTCAATGCTCTAATAATTCTAGTCCATCTCCGCTAGACGTTATACTTACGGCATACCCTTTGTTAAACATGAGAGTATGAGGAAATCCATAAATACATGCCCATGGAAAATTATTCCCTACGTTCAATATGGGATGCCTCGGGCTTCTGTGCCTTTGAGAAGCCCTATAATAAGGGATAGAAGATAGATGCGCCAGTGTCCCAGCATCCAGACACACCAGTGATGCCCAACGTAACTACTCCCTTGACCGAAGGTTTCTTCCCTAACCACACCCCTTGGAATGTCCCAATAGAATTAGTGTAATTAACTATTGTCCTTGAAGATATGGCACTAGGAATAGTTTCACGAACAATGTATTAAGTCTATAAGGGAGACCCAGACTAGGTGAAGAGTTCTGAGGAGGAATCCACAAAAGGAAAAACCAACATTCCATCATCCTGTTTTGATGAAGGAGAAAACGTCCCTGAATAAGGAGAAAATGTTGCCCAACTTTGGAAAGAGGTAATGCGGGGAAACATACAGCGCCACCATCACCCCAAAAGAGACGGACGCACGTGCCCCAACAAATGCGCCAGAAATAGAAATGGTGAACCCAATGTTAAATTATTCTCCTAAAAATGGAGGCTAGTAGCGTTCGAGGCATAAATGGATTGACGTGTCACCAAATCTAGTTATCCGGTGTCGGGTTCCGCTAAGAAAATAGCGGGCCTCATGTGAAACTCACCAGAAGTTGGGGAAGTAGAAAGTTGGACATTCCGTTATGTGATGTTGTCAGCGTGGATCCCTCTTACCGGCCACAGAAGACAGGATGGCGTTGGGGCAATGGTCATCAATTCCTTTATCTTTTAGCACTGATGAATTAATCTTCCTACTCTCAGGAATCAAGTTGATGCTCTAGGGATGTGATCACTGCATGCCCATTGACGCAGGGGCAGGGGCAGCGCCCACACGACCATCCCATGTGGCTTCACCTCTTCTACAAAGGCCTCTACATCTATGGCCATGGGGCTCCCATTCCCACTCTCCCCGTCCGAGGTCATTCAATGGATAGTAATCAATTACCGCATATGTCGTTATGAGGAAGAGGGCATAATACTGACCTAGGATATGGATCGCCTAGATCTGGAGGTGTCTGCACCTTTCCATAAATGCCACCCTCGAGGTCCGCGCATGGATCCATTACTCCCCACCCCAACATACAACCATTTCGGGAGCCTGTCCCTAGAAAGCTTTGATGACTCCATGCCTTACACTGATGAGGTAGGTGATATCCAACCCAGCCCGGTCAGAGTCCCATTCCAGGGGCTCCCTGCAAGGACTCCCACCCGGCAACATCAGCACCGCTGCACGGTCTTGCTGGAAGATTAGCAGGTAAGCTACGTACATGCACCACCGGCCTCAGTTCATCTAACTTGATGCCTGCGTCGAGCGCAATATGAAGAGGAAGCCCGCCAAGGGGCATCAACATCGGCAGCTACTATGGGCTGAGCCGCCACCAACGCATATCATCAGTTCCATGCAAACATTGAGTAGGGACACTTATACGCCCGGCCAGGATCGAGGCCCCAGCCACTCCACTGGCAAGATGGGTCAACTCTCTTGGTCGCCGGCACGAGCAACAGTTTCCGCGACCTAACCCGCAGCGATGTCACCCAGTACGGAGGTCCTCCACGTACCACTACCATAGAGATCACATGCCTTCCCTACTTCGAGGATCTTCATGGAGGTCTACCCCATGCCACCCTCAATCCGAATGAAGGTCTTCCCCGTGGTAGTGATACTCGACACGAAATCCTCTCTTGTGCCCATTACACTGGTTATGGATTCATTCCTCCTACCCTCAACCTCTGGTGTAGGGACATTACACGTTCAATCCCTCTTTAACGTAGGGATCCTCCCCATGTCCTCTTAGTAACCGGTGAAGGTCCTCCTAGCCTTGGAAACTAGAGGGGTGAGGGCCAACCTCTCTCCACCTGCACCCAGCACGGAGGTCCTACCCGTGTTCAGCTAGACCGGTACAAGGACCATCCTCGTACTGAGGTCACCCGGGAAAACAAGCATGGAGGTCCTCCCCATGTTTCGGCATATTCCAACGGAGGTCTTTCCCACTCTGGTGATACCCATGGTGTTCCTCCCCATGTCCCCTTTGACATTTTTCCTGGTTCTCATCGCACCCCTACTTTCTCAGGTGGAAACCCTCTCCGCCCCAACACTAGTACGGTCGAAGGACCCTGTGTCAGAAATATTCCCTATCCCAAGGAGCCACCCAGGGGAAAGAAGGTGGGTTGTCACCGCCATAAGAAGAATTCTGAGAAGATCCATACAAACACCAAACCAGTCCACATCTTAGACTCTATGGTCGAATACGACTCAGTGCGGGAACCCTCCTCTCGCTCATCCATGTGAAGGGCCAAGGAACGGACGAGGGGAATTAGCCTGGTTCTCTTTGAATGCGATTCCATCAGATTCCCGCCTCCCTCTGTAGGTATATCCAGTAGAATGGAAGTTTGGAGACCCTGCAGGTTATCATTATGCAATCACCACCATCATCACCAGAAGTTCTCTCTAACCTGATAAGAGATCATGGAGAACTATTCTAGGGACCAATGGCAGGGGAGCAGCATCGCTGCCTATCACCAGTATCCCTATCCCCTGAGTCAGGAACGGTGGTCGTCAGCCTATCTTATCGCGACATAGCAGCCAAGTCGCTATACTCTTCGGAGGACAGCCCGAGATTTGGCGACCATTCATCCCACTCTTTATACACTCTACTGGCCATCCAGTGGTCCCAACAGTCTGCCTCAGTACAGCTTCTAGTTCCTCAGCCACCCCCAGTTGACAAGTGGGGAAATCAAGAGCCAGACCCAGAATCGGGGCCGAGGAGATTATGGAACATCCTCACAGTGGACCAATTCCCCGAGAAGTTCTGGACTATGGCAGCACCAAAATTCTATACACTGGAATCCCTCACCCTGGAAGAAGTTGAGTGTTTCTGCCACACCCTCTGGGTGATGCATTTTAGTCTTTGTCATCAACGAGTGGTTTATCGTAGGATCCAAGCACATTTCAAAGACATCATAGAGCAATGTCGTCTGATCGATTTGGCTGCACTCCCTGTGGCCCAACCCCCCAAGTCACTAGGCCACCGTACGACCCTCTAGTAGCAATACGTTCAGAGTATCAAGGTACTCCACAAAATTATCAAGGAGGCTACCCCCATGTGCAAATCCATGGCTGGGGGCAGTATCTTTCCCTCCTCTTCATTCCTATCCGGTGGAAGCCCGAATCGCTTGGAGATATCGAGGACATGCCCCTAGGAAGTGTCACGGTCAACATGGACAACATAGTGGGTGACGAGGATGAGCTAGAGCTTATCTATGGAGAATTACTCCCCGAGGGCGTGCTTCCACTATTGGACCCATCGGGAAGGATTAATCATGAGAAGAGGAACCTAATTGGCCTCCCTATGCCCACCGAGGCATTGGTACTCTGCAGAAATTATGGTAAGGTCAAGGAGCACATCGGGGCTACCAAGCACTCCGAACAGTCTGCCTTAGTGTAGAAAACGGAGGAGGACCCAGAGAAGGCCACGTTGTGCCAACAACTTACTGAGAAAAAGTTGTTAGTTGAAGAACTCCTGGATGAATGCATTGTAGAGCAACGACCCGACTACAACAATCCTAGGTGAGTACAGTAGGGGCAGGAACAACTTCCCCTCAGCGAGTTGTCCCCAGGAAACAGTGATCATGTTGCTCCCATGGACAGGGCTAATGCCGGAGCTCATGGAAATAGGGTGCGGTATGTCTCACCAAACCCTCCGAAATGGCGTGTCAATCCAAGGAACCCATCTCAGGTTCCCCTAGTTGCCCCGTAGATCTCCCCACCCGCCGCTCCATGAGCTGCTATGCCTGGTTACCATGTCAAAGAACCCGGCAACATGCTCGTAGTTAGGGATCCCCATCAAGACACAGACCCCCACCCAGATGATCCAATGGTGGCACTCATTACTCGCCTGGAGGTGTTAGAAACGCGATAGGTGGTGATCCCACCTGATGAAATCCATATCCAGCATGCGTGGATGATATGTCGGCACCTCCGGGTTTCAGAAATCCCACCTTCTCCCCCTTTACCAGGATGGGGGACCCACCACAGCACCTCACCCACTTTAACTCAACGTGTGGGACCATTTTAGGGACTCCAGCGTAGCAGGAGGCTACCAAGATCTGCTTTATTGTTCAAACATTGGAGGGGTCAGCATTCGTCTAGTAAAACCAACTCCCTGTCGGATCTGTAACCAGCTGGGAGGAACTTCGTAGGAAATTACTCTACCAGTTCAGTTCCACCAAGCAGAAAACAAGTATCACAATCTTTTTAAAGTGTAAACAAAGTACTGATGAGCATGTTGCTGACTTTATCGCCTGGTGGAAAGGGCTCACATACTCCCTTGACATGCCACTAACTCAGGAGCAATTACTGAAGATGTGCACAGGGAACGTCAAGATGGAACTGGTTCATTCTCTAATCACCCAGAACTACCCTAGAGGATTCCAAGACTTCTCTGATAAGGCCCATAACTTGGAGGAAGCCCTACAAAAATCCATCCAGGCATGTATGTTTCCCCCTGTAATTCCAGCAAGGAGGGAGGCAAGATCCGAGCCCACTGCGGTGGCCCAAATAGAAGCCCCCAGGAAACTAGAATTGCTACAAGTTGCACCAGCCCCGAAGCCTCGCAGAGGCCCTCCACCACAAACGTAGCCACAATCCAAGTAGTATCCACCTCAGAATCGGTAGGTACCCCTACATAATGCTCCGCGACTACCCAGGAAGGATAATCAGGTTCCGCCTCCTCGATAGGATCCTCCTGCTCCTCGTTAAGGTCAGGCTCCAAGACCCCGCTTCCCAAATAAGAGAAACTGGACCTACACATTAAATGAGAATAAGGTCCCTGGTTACTTTTGTAGTGACTTAGAGTAGGGGATTATACGCTTTCCTAAGTGCAGAAGGCCGGAAGAGGCAAATCTCACTGATCGCCCCAACTACTACCCCTATCATCGGATCCTGGTGCACACCCTCAAGAAGTGATATGTGTTTAAAGACTGGCTTCAAGAGGAGGTTGATAAAAACATAGTCAGGTTGGGTCCGGCCCCGAAACAAGTGGTGGGTGTCTTCGTAAGGCTGGATAGCAGCAGTGACAGGGAGGGCGAGTGGCAGGAGGTTTCCAATCGTGGGTCCCAGAAGTATGATGACTGGATAGCTCGCAAAACATTTTTTCATGCCAATAGTATCATTAGTGCACACCTTAATTAGCCAGAGAGTTTAGAATCCACAAGCACCACTTCTACGTCATTGTTCCAGCCTACCTCCTCCCATAAGAGCAAGCATCGACGACGCAAGGGAAAGCAACACGCCCCACCAATGCCATCGTCATCCCACACTCTGGGAAAATTCATGCCCCCAGAGATGGGTATTCCTCCCAAAATCCACCCAGTAGTGGATGGATCTTCAACTGATATTCAAGGGTATGCTTCGGTTAATATCGCGGAGTCAGTATAGCCCTATATGACTCCCAACGATAGGGAGTTCCAGGAGAACCTCCCCAACGTCGCCAGCTGATGCCAATGTCAGTGGATCTGTGACCATATGGGTTATAGAGGCACATAAGTTGGCACCTCTAGTTAGGTCGTGCATGCCACTGAGACCAGACAGCAGGCCAAGCACATAGCTCAGCATGTGCATCCTTTTCAGCTGGTGTCGTCGGGCCCGCCTCTCCCACCGTTTGTGCTACTGGATCAGGAAGAGCTACCTTGACCACACCGCGACTTTCCTTTCCCTACTACAGGTCGATATCAGTCATCTGGTCCTCATCCCACAACTACTCTTTGGTCTTTGAATAGAGAGTAGTGGGATATGCCTAGCACCAGTCAGCCACCAGCCCAGCCGGCATGGCCCGCCATGCCTCCTATCACAGAGCGACCTCCTTCAAGCAGAAGTTCATGCCTAGCGTGAAAATATGATGTCCTAAAGAACCTTTCCAGAATCCCAGGGAGGATTTCCATCCTCAAGGACCTTTCCCTATCGTCAGATATGTGTGAGGCCCTCACTGAGGATTTAAGAATCCCCCTCCAATTTGAGACGGAACTAGCTACTGTAGAGTCTTTCCATGCTGAAGCGATCGATAGCGCTGAATTTGAGGCCATCATTTCATTCTCTAGAGAGGATGAAGGATCTCCCATACAGGGGAACATCCTCCCACTGTACATAACTGTCCAATTTAATGGCATAGAGGTTCACCGCTGTCTTGTTGGCACCATCTTCAGGATTAACCTTATCCCAACATGGATGTTGCGGATGTTGGGGTTATCTGAAGATGACCTAACTCCCTCCGACTTATGCATACGGGGATACAACAAGACTGATCAAACCCCTGTTGGCAAGATCCATTTTAAGACCCAGTTCAGTGGCCTAGTATCCAGCACCGAGTGTATGGTTGTCTCCCAATACACCGCGTACAATGCATTGATGGGAAGACCATGGCTTCACCTGCACATGGATGTCCTCCCATCGTATCACCAATGCCTCAAGTACTCCTTTAATGGCCGAGTAGGTGTACTCCAAGGTGATGCATCTCCTTTCGCCTCTTGTGTAGCCCGCTACCTGGATACCGACTATTACAAGAGCAAGGATAAACATATTCAGGCCAGTGAGTTTGAACCCGTCACGGTTGCAACTAACCCCTGGGCAGGTCTGGATGACGCTTACATCTTCCAGATCCATCAATTTGTGGACACAACCCCCTACATGGGGCAATGTTTTGTTTTCTCTAGTATAAGAGGGAAGCATATTCCCAAGTCCAAGTGACGGAGAAAAATCACCTCGTACTCCTACACAAAACAGGATCAGGTGATCCTAGAGCCTTCTACCCCTGTACGGTATTGGGATGTCTGCTCCATGGAAATAGAAGTACCTCATACATGACTGTTTCGTCGGGCTGGAATTAACCTGCTCAAGCCAACGTTCCACTATTTCTTTGATATCATCAAGTGTTTCCCCTTAGGCCGAAGACCAAATGGGATCAGATCGACTGCCTCCATTGTTATGGTTTTAGCAGCACGTGAATCTCCTGATATGTTTTCCACTACTGCCCAGGTAGGTACCAGCCTCCCATCAGGATCTTCCGACCCAGAGGAAGATTTCCTTGCTAGGTATCCCTCCTCTGCAAGAAAAGAAGTAGGTTTTGAGTATGCTCCCCCCGCCATAGAATAACGCATCTCCTCCACGGTTGATGAACTGGTACATGTGATCCTTAGTAGCAAGGCAGATCTGAGACCGACATTGATCTGTGTCGCCATGTCCCTCAAAGAGCAGCAGTGGTACATGGAATTCCTTAAACAACACCATGATGTGTTTTCCTGGAGTTACGATGATATTCCCGGACTATATCCTCACCTAGACATCCACCACCTCGGTCTCCCAAAAAATCATCGCGGGTTCAAGCAGCTTCCTAGGAAGATGCACCCTTCTCTTGGTGCCATGGTCGAGGCTGAAGTTGACAAGCTCATTAGAGAAAACTTCATCAAGGAGGTCCAATACCCCAAGTGGATAGACAACCTTTTTCCAGTCATGAAGAAGAACAAACAAATCAGAGTCTGCATCAGCTTCTGAGATCTCAACTGTCACTGTCCGAAGGATGATTTCCCCCTTCCGGTGACGGAATTGTTGAATGATACTATAGCTGGGATCCAAGCCCTATCCTTCATGGATGGTTACTCTGGATACAACCAGATCGGAATGGCCCCTGAGAATGAGGATTCCACAGCTTTCAAGGTGCCCCATGGTACTTTCTGTTACCAGGTTATTCCCTTCGGCTTAAAGAATGTAGGTCCCACCTATCAGCGGGCCATGTATCACATATTCAAGGCAATCCTCAAGAAATTGGTGGAATGCTATGTGGATGACCTGGTGATCAAATATCACTAGCTTCAATACCATCTTAGTGACCTTGAGAAAGTGTTCGGCTTCCTCCATTCCCGCTACCTGAAGATGAACCCGTTGAAGTGTGCCTTCGGGGTCACCTCTATGAAGATTCTTGGATTTGTTGTCAGGTACCAGGACATCGAGATTGACCTAGAGAAGATCAAGGCCATCAGTTAGATGCCCCCCCGAGCAATATCTAGGAGCATCAAGGTTTCCAAGGCCACTTAACCTACATATGTTGATTCATTGTGAATCTGGCCAGCAAGTGTAAGCCCTTTTCTCGGCTCATGAAGAAAGGCTCTGCCTAAAAATGGGGAAAAGAGTGCCAGACTGCATTCGAGGAAATCAAGAAGTACCTGCTCCAGCCTTTGGTCCTGATGCCACCCGTCTCTAGAAAATTGCTGATCATGTATGTGACTGCCCTGGAATGATCTCTTGGCACCCTTGTTTCCTAGAAGAACAATGAGGGGATAAAAAACAAACTCCACTATCTCACCCATATGCTCATCGATATGGAGACTAGATACTCCCCCATAGAAAAGAGATACCTTACACTGTTATTTGGAGTACAGAAACTATGACACTACTTGATACAACATGAGTTACACCTAGTGTCTCGAGTAGACCTGCTGATGTACATTCTGAACTGCCCCATGTTGACCGGCCGTCTAGCACGGTGGGCAGTAATCCTTCAAAAGTTTGACATCAGGTTTGTGCCTCAGAAGCCTATCAAGGTACAAGCATTGGCATATTTTCTTGCTTCCCATCCAACCCCCACGTACCAGTCGCTGGACTTGGATTTTCCCGAAAAGACAATCCTCTCGGTAGATCATGTCATTCCATGTTGGCAGATGCACTTTGATGGTGCCTCTCGGAGCCCCACTGGTAGGAGGCTCAAGGATCCCAGAATCAATAGAGTAGGCTAGGGTATTGTCTTTATAACCCCGACACAAGCCATTATGTCGTACTCATTCCTGTTGTTGGAAGGCTGCACCAACAATGAACCAGAGTATCATGCCCTCATTACTAGCCTCAAGTTGGCCCTTGAGATTGATGTTTCCCATTTTCAAGTGAAAGGGGATTCCAAACTAGTCATCAAGAAGATCGACAGTGACTACGTCATCAGAAAGCC
Source organism: Viscum album (assembly GCA_963277665.1). NCBI lineage: Eukaryota > Viridiplantae > Streptophyta > Magnoliopsida > Santalales > Viscaceae > Viscum > Viscum album. The sequence goes on along the minus strand of OY728145.1, from coordinate 55,885,375 downwards.
AGAGCTCGTACCACTGTTGGAGTGCACCCTCCAGTTAATGGACTAGTTTCCATCTCGGACGGAAGTTACTCATGTTCCTCGATCTCAGAACGGTCGAGCTGATGCCCTGGACAGCCTAGCGGCATCACTTGTAGAACTCGAGCAGGATGATTTGATTATACACATGGCACATCAGAGATTCATTGCTCCTGTTACACTAGATGATGACGATGTCCTACGAGTAAGCCATCTTACTGTGGGAGCCTCCACGTCAGTACCCCCAGGTTCCTCAGATGCAGTGGTTGAAGTGACCCCCAACCAGAGATCCCCCTTTGATGAGTATCTCCAAAATGATTACCTCCCTGCTGATCGGGCCGAGCACAAGTGAATCTGATGTCGCGCGCTGCAGTTTACCCTCTAGAGTGGTCCCAGTCTTAAGCAGATCCTCTATAAGTGCGGGTTTTATGGCGTTCTACTCCATTGCATCCAAGCAGTTGAGATTTTTTTGGTCATGCAGGAGATTCACACTGGTTCCTATAGGGCTCACCAGATTGGGCCTAAGCTGTCCCATCAGATCTAGGGACAGGGATACTTTTGGCCCTCCATGATCCATGATTGCTTCGAGTTCACCGAGAGATGTCACACATTCCAAATTCATGATAACTTCATGCATCATCCCCTAAAACCTCTGCACTCGACCAAGTACTCTTGGTCATTTTTAGTGTGGGGACTCGATGTCGTGGGACCATATCCACCGGTGACAGCCCTCTAGTGTAGGTTCATTTGACTACAATGGATTTCATTTCCAAGTGGGCAGAAGCAGTTCTACTCAAGGAGGCAAGGGCTCGTTCTATTGTTGACTTAGTGATCTCCAATATCATCTACCAGTTTAGAGTCCCTCACGTCTTCCTCACCAATAATGACACCAACTTCCGTGCATCTGATTTGAATAAGTTGTATGCCAAGTACAACATCCGTTCTAACCATACCTCCTACTACCAATCACAAGCAAATGGGAAGATCGAGGCATTCAACAAGACCATCTCTAACATCTTGTAGAAAAGGGTTGGACAGAATAAGAAGAGTTGTCCGGAAAAGCTCCCCAACGCCCTCTAGGCCTATTGGACGATGACTCATAATTCTACCCAGGCGACCCCGTATTCCCTGGTGTATGGAGATGAGGTCATACTACCCATCGAGATCTATCTACCTTCATTATGGATAGAGTTCTATGACCAGCAGGCGCCAGATAAGGTAGCCAAAATTCTTCTGGCTAAATTGGAATCACTTGACGAGAATAGGCTTCGTGTCATGCACAATCAAGAAAGGCATCAGAATAAGATAGATAGAGCCTTCAACAAGAAGGTTCGCCTCCGCTCTTTCCTAGAAGGAGACTTGGTATTGGCCCTCCAGAAACCAATGATCCCTGGTAGGAAACCACCCAAGTTGGAGACCAAATGGGTATGACCTTACATAATTCACAGGGTTTACCCCAATGGTACATACTCCCTAGTGACCATGGATGGTGAGTGTATAAATCCACCCACCAATGCCAAGTTTCTCAAGAAATACATTGCCTGAGCATGATGGTCTAGCATGGCCTTGAACTATCCAGTCCTACATGAATTTAAACTGTGTGTCATCCTGCATGATGTTAAACAACATCTTCAAGAACTATGTGTGGATTGATTCTCATCTGCATGGGATAGGTGGGAACTCTCTAGTGTTTTTTCTTGAGCCATGCCCCCCAAAATCTTCTCTTTGACTATCCCCCCTTGGTGTAGTTATCTCAGAGGATCCTTGCATGATATGGTGTAGTATTCCTTAGCCCCACTCATGCTAGGATTATAACAGTCACACCATGTGACCAGTCCCCATTCTTCTATCCTCCCACGTCCTCACCGGATGACGTTAAACTGCATGGCCTTCAAGAACTACATACGACTTGATTCCCATCCTTATGGGATATATAGGAATGCCTAGAAATTTAATCTATTGGCCCAGCCCAAATGCCAGAATATCACCTCAGGTCAATACATATGGTGCAGTGTAGGTTTTTGCCTCAATCCACGTCGAGCTCATCTCGATTCTGACGTATGTCCCACTCCCAAGAGGTGTCCACCTCTTTCACTGCTTTTATTTACTTTAAAATGTATGGGTATAGCTATGCTTCATCCACCCATTTTATTGGGACTCCATCATCCTTCCCATCCAGAAGGGCCCCCGAACGACAGGGATGCTAGGCCCAAGGGCTCTGCTACCACTTCGGGCCAACGCTGTCGAGGATGTAGACAACAAATTGATACAAGTACCGCGTTGCGAATATGGTCAGCGGTATATTCTCATTTTTTGTTCCCATTACAGGTCACTATAAGGAATCTGTGTTTCGAAAATGGTCAAAAACTATCCTTTGTATTCGGGACCACCCCAAGATGTCTCAAACATTGATTGTAGTGGTTCATTCTTCCCTATTGTATATCCAAGCAAAGAACACCCATTGGGTCATGCCAACCACTAGACCCCTATATGGAAGTCAAAGATCAATCCAGCTTCTTTTTTCCCACACCGATCACTTCTCACATAAGATTAAGAGTTGTGATGATGTGGAAATCACACAAGAGGTCGTATGGCTACCATTAGTCGAAACACACGACCTCAGGCCCCTTGGCCTTTTCCGCCCCTTGGACTTCTTGGGCCCCAACCCAAGTTCTTATGGGATTGGATAGTGTGGTATGAGATAATGTCCTCATTCACGTTGGGTTACTCGTTGTGCCATAAAACTCCCCTGTTTGGCATATCTTTCCCCTTTCATCATCTTCACTGCAAGACGTCAAAACTGCAAACTGGTTGGTCCTTTCCGACCGAGGCCTAGCCTCAGGCCCCCCAGCCTTTTCTATCCCCTTGGCCTTATTGGGACTCAACCCAAGTTCTTATGGGATTGTGCAGTGTGGTATGGGATTATGTCCTTATTCATTTTGGGTAACTCATTGTGTCGTACACCTCGCCTGTTTGGGGTACCTTACCCCTTTCCTCATCCTCACCATAAGACGTTAAACTAGAAATTGGTTGGTCCTTTCCAACCGAGGCCCAGCCTCTGGCCCCTGGCCTCTTCTGGCCCCTTGGCCTTCTTGGGCCCCGACCCAAGTTCTTACTTGGAGTGTATGGTATGGTATGGGATTATGTCCTCATCCATGTCGGGTTATTCGCCACACCGTACACCTCGTGTATGTGGGGTATCTTACCCATTTATGTCTTTACTGCATGACGATAAACTGGAAATTACTCCCTTCAAGAACCCTGTGTGGATTGATTCCCAACCTCATGGGATATGTTGGACCGCATGAACATCTAGCCTTCGGGTCCAGCCCCATCTCTCAGAAATCTCCCTTTCACCTTGGCCCCTTGGCCTACCCTTTCCCAAGGAGGTAAGTATATGGTGTGCTATGGGACTATGTCCTCATTCACATTGGGTTTGTAACAACCATGCCATGTACCTCTACCTCCTGGAAGTTCTCTATCCATGTATTATATACTCATCCCTTAAAATTGGTTACTCTCATGTTGAGAACCCTCCTCGACCCTTTTCGGCGATGCACCTATCTGTCTATGAGTACTCTGGTTCAGCGTTAGGAGTGTCCAATTTTACGTGAACATGTTTTCGCCCATTTTTCAAGCTTTGTGTTCCCCTTCATTTGGGATTCCATAATCTTCCGCATCCGAAGGGACCCCCAAATGGCATGGATTATAGGCACAATGGCTCTCCTACCATCACGGGCCAATGTCCTCTAGGGTTTTAGACAACAAATAAATGCAAGTCCCACGTTGCGAATATGGTCACCGGCTGACGCTCATTTGTTTGTCTTCATTACAGGCTAACACGATATGGATATTGTGTTTATAACACTGTGAATAGTCATCCTCCGTCATCACGCCAACCCCTTTAATCCTTGAATGTTGGTTCCATGATTCACATCATTGTCCACCCCATCATGTCCAATTGGAATTTTGACACTCGTAACATTATCCCTCAGTGTACATTTTCACGTTAGGAGGAAAAAGCTGTGGTAAAGGTGTCATTAGAGGCTCCACACCGACTTCCCTTCTCCATGGTCCGAGCTCTATGACCATAAACTAAGATATCTTTTATAACTAAGTGTGTCTTGATTCCCATCTTCATGGGATACGTAGGAACACCCAAGCATCTTGTTTTCAGGTCTAGCTCAATTAGGAGCTAGTTTCTCCTACCCCTTACCCTCTTAACCCGATTTTGGCCCCATGTCTGAGGTCGCTTTCACATAATCATGTACGGAGTGGTATGAGATTCTATCCTCATTCATGTCGGGTGTGTTTTATTGCATCGTGCACATTCCCCCTTTAGCCTCGTCTCTACTGCGTTGGTGCCATATGACATTAAAATGCACACCTGGTCCCATCACATGACCCTAAACTATGACATTATCATCCTAACCACATGAAGAAAAACGGAAATACATCATGATATCCTCACTCAAGGGGACACCATGTTTTGTATTGGTCACATGTCATACCATTTGGAAACTCCTGTATACGTCTTGATTCTTGTGGAGATGCTAGGAATTGCTATCTTAGGCTTTTCGCTTCACAAAAAAAACATTCACCATAAAGGAAAATAATGATACATCAAATACCACTTCTTTTGGTATGAGGGACACACCTGCACGCCCCTTTTATTCCTGGCACTGGTACCTTACCATGCCGCCCCTTAGAACTACGTATGGATTGATTCCCATCCTCATGGGATGCATAGAGACACCTAGGAATTTTGCCTCGGGTCCAGCCCTAGAAATAATAATTCATGTTCCTCCCCATTTTCAGCCCCCTAGCCTGACCTCTTGTGGGGAATCGTGTAACTACAGCTTTTCCCTGAACAAGTTCAGGATGCCCCACGATGACATTGGGAAGTGACATCTCCCTTGCCAGTGAGGTCCTGTATAAAAGTAGGAATGATCCGTGATCAGAATGATTCGCCCATCTAATGTGCTTCCACCACGGTTGCATAATTTCGAGAGTGTTGGATTCTTTTCGAACAAACCATCACTCATCATTCAAAGCTTTGTTTGCCCTGATTCGGACCATCGTCCTCTTTCATGTCTAAGGGAACCCCCTAACATTATGGATTCTCACCCTATGGCCTGCCTATTGTCCTGGGCCAATGTTCCGGAAGTCTAATGGGTGGAATTTTGAGTTAGGCCCTGTGTTTAGAATGTGGTCAGTGGTTGTCCCTCATTTGTTATCCCCATTCCAGGATAACACAATAAGGATACTGTGTTTCGAATGCGGTAAAGAGTTATTCTTTTATTGTCACGCCACCCCCACAGTGTGTAAAATCTTGGGTACCGTGATTCACACCTTCCATTCCCATCTATTCAGATTGATTCCCGCACCCTTGGTGTTACCCCATTCGTGCACAGGAGCACACTGGGAAAATGGGAATTCAGTTGTTCTAAGAGCATCATTTTCCAGTCAAGAAAATCCCATTTCCTCTCGGAAATCGAGACCAGTTGTTCAAACCCCAGATGCCCGAAGCATGTTTTTCACTCTAACATTTGGATGGGGGTGATAAGGTGGTCATCCCTTGTTTCTCACATCGGGTCGGACCCACGTGAGCTTAGGGAATGATCACTGGATGCTCCACGAATATCACAAGAATGCAATAAACCAATACAAATAATAGAACACAAGCAGGATATGGCATCAAATGATAAAAGCATGAAAGTGCGTTTGAGGTTTATTAATCATTATAGTACCTAAGGTTCATTCCCCCCCCCCCATGGATGGGTTAACCTCATCAAAAGAGCATAGCTACTCCCCCTCCGTTTGGCCGAGGGCGTCCAGGAGTTGCTGCTGCCTGTTCTGATCCTGTTCCACCTTGGCAGTGATGGGGTGAAACTCATCAGCCGCAATCTAGGCCCGCTCTATGTCGGTATGAATGACGATCATCTCCTTAGAGGCTCACTTCATGCCCTCTTTGGCCTCCTCTAGCTATCCTTTCATCCGTGATATGAGCTCTGATTGCGCGTCAAGGGAAGTGGAATGCTCATCCACCCGGGCCTGCAGTCGTTGAACCTCATCTTCCACCTCCTAGAGCCTCTGGATGTTTACTTCTTTCCTCTGCTGCCATCCCACAACAAGTCCATGGTCATACTTCTAAATATTTTCCACCATAAGATCTCGGACGAGCATGTGGGGACGCTGGGCATCCACTCCCCCAGCACATAGTTCGCACAGTCAAGAGAGAAGTCTATCCATCTCATCCAACCATAGTTCTTGGGAGTGTCATCAATGAGGCACTTGATCATATTCTATGATCGTTGAAGGACTTTCTTGATATAATCATCATCATAGGTCGTCTCGTCCCAATCGGCGTGATTGGAAGGCTCATACGCGGGGAACGCCCCTAAAAACTCTTCAGCAGGGTCCACGTCTGGTGTTTGATCAGGCATAGAGGGACAAGGACTATATGATCGATCCTCATCATTGGATCCTATATCAATGATCTCGGATTCAGCCCCACTGACAGTCCCACTAGTGATCAGGAGCGCCACCACTTGGTCGGTTTGGTGCTCCTCCTCCACGATCATCGACATTCCCTTGGGAATGACGCCGTAAGAATCACCAGAAAACTTCTCCAAGGAAGCCCACGCCATTTGAAGAACTATACATGCCAAAAAAAGGACATGGATGTCAGTAAACATGGTTAAAGGATGACCTTCATAAAATTGGTAGAGGGGACTTATAGAGATCGAATTCCTAGTCTCTTTCTTTGGTTGATGTCGTTGGGACCCTGAAGCATGACCCCCATATATGGTCGGATGGTCTGAAAACTATGGAGGGGTCGCCTCAGGTATCCTAGACCCATTGGATGCAGCAACAGATGCAACGGCAAGTGTAGATTCTGAAGGTCCCACATCTGCATCCACTGAGGGACTAGAATGAGTTCTATATATAAGACTCTCTTGCACAGTTCAGATGTTAACAAGGAGTCCGGAATAACCTCAAAGTGAGTCTCAAAGAAGGGGGTTTCAAATTTTCTACCTCCAAGGCCTCTACGAACTCTTTAAGATCTGATTCTTGATCTCCAACTTCACCCTCCTCCAATGGGCTCCCTCTCCTTGCCTCATCTCCCTAGGAGGAGTCTTCTGATTATTCCGGTAGAGGGAAGCGCTCTCTTAAATCAGCGGCCGACAACTACGGGGGTGTAGTGAGGTCCAACAACACCTTGACACAGTCTTTCATTGGATGATGGACACCCCAAGGATGCAAAATTTCCTCCAGCTCTGCCAGGTACCGCTACACCTCGGCCTTGGGCACCGCAATGTCGGCCCGGATAGGGCCTATCCCCGGTAAATCCATCGTGAGATAGTTCATGTACTGCCACAACTCGGTGGGGCAAAGGAATTTCGTTTTGACTTCCCAGATATCTCAGGCCTCCGAGAAGACAACATTCTATGGCATGTCAATATGGCGCAACCGCTTCCCTGAAGCATGGGTGGGTATCCTGCGAAATCCTCTCAGCGGCCTCCCCTCTAGATGGCTTTGTTCTTCTAGAACAGCCGGGTCCGGTACCACTTTTGGATTTATGGATACTGCCTCACCCTCAACTGGTGCAGGATTCACTACCACGGTAGCCCCGCCACCATCAGATGCCCTTGCTGCCTTCCAGCCCCGACCCTGAGGATAGGGAGGTTCACCATCACTGACCTGAATGGTTAGTTACTTCAACATCTCCCCTAGATAAGCCGCCTCCCAGCTTATGGAATACTCATTCACCAGCCCAAAGACAATGGTAGTTGGTGGAAGTTCATTCCTCATCTTCCCGTCTTCCCGTGTGAACATGAGCCACATCTACCTCATCACACATGGGTGTTTCTCGTGGCACACCTCGAAATAGACCCACTAGGCCAGTCTCTACATGAACCAAAATTACCATGAAAATCGGTGTGGGGTGTACCGCTCGCAAAGGGGCTCACAGTCCACCCTTTTCCACCAAGACTATACCTAAAAAGGCCTGGAGATATGCTCAGTTTTGTTCTGTTCCCTGACCATCATCAATTAATACCCCCATCGGTAATGGAAAGGGCTGAAAATTTAACTATTTCACCTTCCACACCCGGTTCAATATAAATGGTGTGGTCAACTTGGCCGGAATGCTCCCTGCGACATTCAGGATTAATGGGCAGAAGTTCAAACCCATAGGAGAGATAGGGTTTAGGTATTTGTAAACCCCCCCTGATATATGCCACTATCCACCCATATAGGAGGTGGAATAGCCCACATACTTTCGGCGGCCTCTCTCCCTCGCTGATATGCCACAATATCTTATACTGTTTAGCGAGCACCAGGATTCCTAGGTTGACCTGTCCTCCTATCGCCAACGTGGATTCCATGATAAATGTTCTTGGGCGTATTCCCATGTTGGTATCCCTCACCGGTAGGGTCAAACCACAGATAAGAGCCATGATAAATTCCACCATCCTGACTATTGGATGCTGCTCAGTGCGGACGCTAAACCCCCAGGTCTTCCACTGGCTATCCTTCAAGAGCCTCCAGTATGAGTACTCCTTGCCCTATTGATCCCCCTTCAGACAATTCTGAGGCCTCACCAGAAACTGTCATTCTACTAGGAAATTCAGGAACTACTTGAACCACCACCTAACGTGGACATCTCTCACTACTTCTTTGTCCTCTCCCGGAACCTTCTCCCTCAATTCCATTGCCAGTCGTGGCATCTGCTTTGGATCCTCCCACACGCTCATGACAGGGAGGAGTTCATTGTACACAGCCCCCAGTATTGGGACCCCCAAAATATGGTGGACATCCCAAAATCTAATATCATCCTCCCCATGGTGTAAATGGAAGGTATTGGTCCTCGACAACCACTTGCTCAACAACTCTGGCATTAGCTGTTTCGGTTGATATATGTGGAATTGCGTGTAACACCCAAGATTTTTATGAGAAATATTTTGTTATCATCAAAGTAATCTTTCACTACACACAACACTAGCTTGTCTTTCTTTACACGTAATCGTGACCTTCCTTGATAGCTTGCATTGTACGCAATACTGAGTTTCACTAAACAATGATATGCTATTAAAATATTATTAAAACTAGTCGTTATGAATATTAATACCCAATTTTTAAAATTTTATAAATTTTATCTTTTAAAATGGACTTCATTTTTGGATTCGGAAAATTGAAATTTGCCTAGGGTGAATTTTTGGTATTTTTCTGAAAAAATTCATTTTTTGATGAATAGTGAAAAAACTGAGTTACTATTTAAAAACTGACTTTTTATTTAAATAATTATTTATTTTATTTAAATTTATTTTAGGTCCAAATTGATACATAATACTAATATAAGTTAAATGTAATTCATTGGAGTCATTTTATAATAATTTTAGATATATAAAATTATTTTTGAACTTTTCACCTTGTTTTACCCACCTCCTTGGAGAGTTTGAAAATTTACATAAAACATAATTTTACCACTTCTGTGAGTGGAATTTCAAAAATATGAGATAAAAGGTTAACATCAAGGAGTAAAATGTGGTTCAAGAAGATAAAAATAATTTTTCGTGAATAGTAACTTTTTACTTTTATTTTCCACGGTTAAAAGTAAATAGGGTAATTAAGGGTAAAAATGGTATTATTATTACCCAAACACATGTCCTAATTCTATTGGATAAGTTTAATTCGACCGAAAACAACCTTAGGAATAAAATATGACCATTTAGGTCCACTTGGATTAGATTAGGACATTTATTATTATTTTATTTAAAGAATAGCTAAAATAGTTAAAATGAATGTTTAATAACTAAAACATTTTTAATATAGGGTTAATAATAAGATAAATTCAACTATAAATATTCGTTATAAAGCTAAAACTATTTCACATATAATGGTATTTTATTTATAATTTTTGGACATTAAATAATTTAATTTATTTATGACATAATGATGATGCAGTAATTATCTTATTAAGGAAATATTAACTTAATTGATATTATAAATACCCAAATAAATGTAATTTAAGACTTTTTCTGAATTAAACTAATTTTATAGGTTAATATGACATATTATTATTTATTTAATTAACTATTTTTTAACTAATAATGTTGTTATGATTTTCAAAAAAATCAATTACCAAATAGTGTCAAAATTGACATAAAATTGTTTTTAAAAAAAATATTATATTATTAATTGTTATTTTATTCCTAAAAATAGAATGTTCGTCCAAATGAATTATATAAGGTTATATATATTAATAATTAACCACTTGGGGTTTTTTTCACTTGTTATAGTACGTTTATTAACCATATAGTGTAAGAAAACAAGAAGACACGGTAAAAGTAAAATTATTTAACTTAAAGTTAAATCTAAATGATAATGTTAAAATAGTAACCTAAACGTGTATAAAATATATTGGTTGGGAGGATTTAGACCAATACCCACATTATCTTAGGAATAAATCAATTTTGAGCTATTAAAAACTGAATATGACTTTATAATAAAATAATATTTTAAGTTTTTCCTAAAGTGCCCCGCTCCTCCCTTATAAAAGGGCACCTCCCCCTCTCCTCTTTACACAACTTTGTGCCTTCATGCTCGGAACAAACCTGTCCATTTACATTATCAAATTCCCTAGAAACATCCTAGGGGTCCTGGTTTTCTTCAAAGACTATATTTAGTGCCCTAAGAGGAGGTTAAGAAGAGGCGCTTCAAAGAAGAGGTAATGTCCATTGCCGATTCTTCCAACTTTATTTCTTCTTATACTTCCTCATATTTAGTTGATTCATTATGAAGTAATAACATCAGTATAACTCATATAATTATATGTTATTATAAATATGAAACAACCCTATTTCACCTTCTATCCATCCTACGGAAAACGAAATCACCGCGCGTGCGTACGTACGGAATACCGTCTCCACGCCATGGTGTAATCTGCTTTCCACCACCACCTTACTTGGATGGGTATAATGGTGTAAATAATAACTATATATGATTATTTTAAAGTTATATTTATTCTTAAATAGTATAAATACACTTAAATACAATTCCACGATCATGGGAATGATATCATCGCCTGTGTGTTCGTACGGCCTACCGTCTCCACGATGTGATGCGACTCGTTCTACATGATCTTCGATGAATAATGATTATATAAATGGATTAAATGAATAAATATGATATATATTACACTAATACCATTCTATAAATGAGTTATCTATAACCTAAAAATAAGACTAAGAATTTATTCGACAAAACACGCATAAGAACAAATAGCAATAAACACCCGAATAAGAAGTAGCAATGAAATATTACTAATACGAAGCTAAGAATATGACCATATATGATATCATAAAAATTATTCTGATTCTAGAATAATTCAATAACATTATTTAAATCATTATACTGGAGGTTTAGACATGTACGAAGCCAATCGGACCTAAGTAAAAGGAAAACCTCGCGATCTCATTTTTATCCGAGATTGTTTATAATTCAGAATTTAATGGGGAATATTTATCATACACATCCATGTTTCCTCAATATGTAATATTTTTTATATCCTAATACAATTTTTTAAATCCAATTTTTCCCCTCAGTGAGTTTTTAGTAAAAGATATGAAAGGAATCGTTTGTCGTTTTTAGTACGAGGTACTTTTTTTTACTTTTCCGGCCAAAGGATGAGAAGAATGTTTTTCTTTAACTTATACGGCATGAATGGATTTTTAGAACATTATTTACATGAATATTCCTTTACAAGTTTTCAAGTTTTTTTAATCAACTTCTTTTAGTTTAAAATTGTATGACAAGTTAAGAAAGGAAAAATGTTTTTGAAGTAGAAAGGATATTTTCCTCAAGAATGAAGTTCATGAGTTTTATCAAAATTATTTTACATCTAAGATAATATAGGGTTCTATTTCTATCCCTATTTTAACATTGATTTTATTATGTTGTGATGAAATTATTTTTATGATGTCCTTTTATCTTATATGGATTATGTTATGATGGCATGATGTTTAAGAATCCCATTTTTATTACATGGGTTATGCAATGATTTATGATCTTGTGGAAAACATAAGAATGGTATAATTATGAGATGGGTGGGATCTATATCACCCTCCAATTAATTGGGTAAAGATTTATATCTCATGATATAGACATGTCTGTAATGGAAGGTCAATCTGGTTCAGTGATACAGGACTGAAATAAGGAGTGAACTCTGGTCAGAAATGGGCTTTGTCCGCTACGATAGTCTTGGAAATGAGTCTTGACTACTATGAAATGATTCTCTATGATTATGTGTTTATGCCACAAAGTTTCATGTTTTATGTTATGACTATTGGGATTACATTTCACTACTAGGATTTATCCCATGTTATGAAATTATGATCTCTTTTACAGTTTAATATTTCCAAAATGATATGTTCTTATGAATATGATGTGATTGATATTTCTTTTGTTTACCCTTACTGAGAATTTGAGCTCACCATTTTGTATGTTTTATTTTCCCCAGGTTAGGAATAAGGGTATTAGGTAAGATATTCCAAAATAGAATCTAGATATGATAAAATAAAATGTAGACAGTATAGATGATTTATGAACCATTTGTTTATGTTACCCAGTTTCTAAAGACACTATACCTATACGGTCCTTTCTTGGTATTGTTATATGTTGTAATAAGTGTGCTTCAATTTTGAAGTAATAATAATGTATGTAAAGTATGGGTCATTATATTTGGTATCATAGGAAGGGTATAGTCAACATTTGGAAACTAGGATGTGAAAGCCTTAGTAAGAACCCTAAGGATACATCTAAGCATAGAACACAATATTAGTGTTTTAGAAATGGATATGAACAACCTATGATAAGACCTTAAGTGTGAAATTTTATTCTTGATTATTAGGTTTTCCTATTATAATTAGTGTTTCTCACACTATTCTTCTTGGTTTTAGTCAATGGCTAGAACCCGAATGAACCGTGTTAATGCGGAATGAGACGGGCAATGTAATGATTGTCCCCCTGAGCAACTGAACGTTATGGGAGCTAGAATAAAAAATCTTATAGCCATGCTCACACAACTTTTTCAATCTATGAATCATGTAGGAATTCCAAACGAGAAAATGAAGGAGTAACATTCTGTTGAATCCTTCATGAGGCAGCATCCACCCTCATTCAGTGGGTCTACTGATCAATTAGTGGCTGAAAAGTGGATTAGTACCACTGCAAAGATATTTTCAGTTCTACAATGTTTTAAACATGATAAAGTCATCTTAGTAGTATATTGTTTGGAAGGTGATGTTGATCAATGGTGGAATCTTATTAAGAATATAAGGTAAAGGGATGAAATTGAGTCCATGGAATGGGACAAGTTCAAGAACTTATTTTTCAATAAGTACTTTCCTCATATTCTCCGAACAAAGATGGAGAAGGAGTTTCTTGAACTGAAGTAAAATGATGATGAATCTGTTGGTACCTACGATGAAAATTTTACAAGACTTGCAAGGTACGCTTCTGGGATTATTATCCAACCTGAGAGTAAGATTGATCAATTCTTTAGTGTCTTAAAACCAAGTCTTCGAAGGGTGTTAGCCATAAGGGACTTCATTAGATACGAGGACATCATTCGATGTGCTCTCAAGGTTGAGATGGATATTGGATTAACCCATCAGTCATATGGCTTTGATAAGAAGATGAAAATGGAATTCAAAGGAAAATATAAAGACCACACTAAAAAAATATGATTTTTCCCTTATGCTCAAAGTGTGGAAAGAAACATGGAGGGAGTTATCTTAAAGGGACAAGTAAATGTTTCAAATGTGGAAAGGAAGGTCATCGGGCATTTTAATGCCGCAATGATGGGAAGAAGATGTCTAGTGATGCGAACAAAGAAAAGGCTACACAGAGTGCACCTCCTACACTTCAATGTTACAAGCATAAGGAAATGGGGCATTATGCTAATCAATACCCTAATCGAAGGGTTGTTGATGATGTTCGACTTCAAAAAACTCTTAAGGCTAAAGACAAAGGAAATTCACATGCAATTTCTATCAGTGATGTGGTGTATGATAATGAAGTGGTGAAAGGTACACTTACCATCCACTCTAAAGTAGCAAATGTTTTATTTGATTCTAGATCCACCCACTCTTTTAATTCTGAATATGTTTCTAAGGGTATCACCATATTACCTCAGTAGTTAGATATTGAGTTAGCTGTGACAACCCCTAATGGCACAACAGTCGCATCAAAAGTTTACAATTATTCTCTGATTGAAGTTTGTTGGAAATTGCTTCCTGCAAATATTGTTATCCTTCCTATAGTGGAATTTGATGTGATTATAGGCATGGATTGGCTTTCTTTAAATGGAGCTCATATCAATTTCCAAAGAAGGGAAGTCACATTTCATATTCCAGATCAATCTATGATCGTCTATTGATGCAAGGATGAAAATAACCTTCCTGTGGAAATTTCATCCATCCTATGGGTCTTGATTCCACTAAATGAAGGTTATTTATCTCAAATGGTTGGAGAGAAACTCACGATTAAGAATACGCCCATTGTACGGGAGTTTGAAGATGTCTTTCCGGAGGAATTCCCGAGTCTTCCACCAAATTGTGAAGTTGAGTTTTCAATTGAACTCATACCGGGTGCTATGCCCATTTCAAAGACACCTTATAGAATAGCCCCAATTGAGTTGCAGGAATTGAAGAAGCAACTCCAAGAGAATATTGATAAGGGATTCATATGCCCTAGTGTGTCATCTTGGGGAGCACCTATTCTGTTTGTTAAGAAGAAAGATGGATCAATGAGACTCTGCATTGATTATCGAGAACTTAACAAGATCACTAATAAGAACAAATATCCTCTCCCACATATTGATGACTTATTTGACCAACTATGCAGAGCTCAATACTTTTCCAACATTGATCTTCATTCGGGGTATCATCAATTAAGGGTCAAAAGGGAGGATATACCAAAGACGACTTTCCGTACAAGGTATGGACACTATGAATTTATAGTGATGCCATTTGGTCTTACTAATTCCCCTACTATCTTCATGGATCTAATGAATAGAGTATTTAGAGACTATCTTGATTAGTTTGCGGTAGTCTTTATAGACGATATTCTTTCCTATTCAAAAAGTAATTAAGAACATGAAGATCCCTTGAGAATTGTATTAAAGACCCTGAGAAAGGAGAATCTTTATGCCAAATTTACCAAGTGTGAATTTTGGCTTCAAAAAGTTTCCTTTTGGGTCATATAATCTCAAAAGAGGGGATATCTATGGATCCAGCAAAAATAGAGGTTATCGAAAGATAGTTGAGACCAACAACAGTAACTGAGATCTGATGTTTTCTTGGTTTGGATAGATATTATCGACGTTTTGTGAAAGATTTTTCACAATTATCTAATCCACTAACCAGGTTGACTCAAAAAGGAGTTAAGTTCGTTTGGATGGAGGAGTGTGAAGAGAATTTCAAGGAGTTAAAAAGAATGTTATCCAGTGCACCTGTGCTCACACTGCATTATAGTGGAGAAAGGTTTGTGATCTACAGTGATTCATCAAAGAAGGGATTGGGGTGTGTTCTCATGCAAAATGATATGGTGATAGCTTATGCCTCACAACAGTTGAAAATCCATGAGAAAAATTACCCAACTCATGATTTGGAGTTATCTGCGGTAATATTTTCATTAAACATTAGGAGGCATTATCACTATGGTGAAAGGTGTGATATTTATACTGATCGTAAGAGTTTAAGGTATATTTTCACACAAAAGGAGATGAATATGCACCAAAGAAGATGGTTGGAGCTGATTAAGGATTACGACTGCTCAATTCATTATCACCCTGGGAAAGAAAACAAGGTGGCAGATGTATTAAGTCGACAAGACCATTCTAGCTTATCCATGATGATGATCACAAAAGATCCAATATTTATGGATTTACAAAGGATGGATCTTGGAATTATAATGGAAGGGGAAAAATATTATCTTTCTCAAATGAATGTTCAACCATCTATACATGTGAAGATTAAAGAGGCACAAAAAGAAGATGTAGAGTTACAAAACAAGTTGAGAAATGTTCCTCAATTCAACCTTGATTGTGATGGGATAATAAGGTTCAGGAATCGGGTTTGTGTTCCTCCCATCCCAGAATTAAAGAAGGAGCTGCTGGATAAGGCTCATAGTTCTTCATTCTCTATTCATCCTGGAAGCACGAAGACGTATAGGGACCTGAAAGAGTACTTTTGGCGGGATGGCATGAAAAGAGATGTTGCTGAATATGTCTCTCGATGCTTGGTTTGTCAGCAAGTTAAAGTTGAGAGATAGAAGTATAAGGGTATGTTACAATTATTACCCATACCCGAATGGAAATGGGAAAACATCCCTATGGACTTTGTCACTGGACTTCCTAAAACAACCAAAGGCAATAATGCTATCTGGGTCATAGTTGATCGTCTTACAAAGTCAGCACACTTCATTACTATTAGAGAGGATTTATCTCTTGATCATCTTGCCAGGATATATGTAAAGGAAGTGGTAAGATTGCATGGAGTACCACTTTCTATTATATCTGATCGGGATCCGAGTATTACCTCAATGTTTTGAAAAATTCTTCAACATACTCTGGATACAAAGTTGAGATTTAGCACTGCTTATCATCCTCAGATAGATGGTTAGTCTGAGAGGACAATTCAAACTCTAGAAGATATGTTAAGATCTTGCTATATGGATTTGAAAGGTGGTTGGGATCAACACCTACCTTTGGTGGAATTTTCATATAATAATAGCTTTCACTCCAGTATTCAGATGACTCCTTATGAAGATATCTATGGAAAAAAATGCAGAACTCCAACTTGTTGGGATGAAGTTGGGTAAAGAAAGCTATTAGGACTCGATCTTGTTGATGAGATGGCAAAAAAGGTCTGATCTATTCAAAAACACATAAGATCAGCTCAGAGTTGACAAAAAAGTTATGCCAATAACCAAAGAAAAGGCCTAGAGTTTGAAGTGGGTGATAAAGTGTTCTTACGAATATCTCCTTGGAAGAGAGTAATGAGATTTGGAAAGAAGGGAAAGCTGAGCCCTAGGTATATCGGTGCTTTCGAAATACTGTATCGTGTTGGGAAGGTAGCTTACCGATTGGTGCTTCCACTGAATCTCTCTCAATTTAATGATGTGTTCCATGTATCTCTCCTAAGAAAGTACATAACTGATCCATCACATGTACTATGCTCATAAGATGTACCACTAGAGCAAGATATTTCTTATGAAGAACAACCGATAGAGATTCTGGATCGTAGAAAAAAATTCCTACGGAACAAGACCACTCGCTTGGTGAAAGTTTTAGGGAATAACCTCCAATTAGAAGAAGCTACATGGGAGCTTGAGGATATGATGAGGGAGAGATATCCTCATCTGTTTGTTACAAAGTGATGAATTTCGAGAGTGAAATTCGTTTTTAATGGGGGTAGAATGTAACACCCGAGATTTTTATGAGAAATATTTTGTTATCATCAAAGGAATCTTTCACTACACATAACACTAGCTTGGCTTGGTTTACATGCAATCACAACCTTCCTCGATAGTTTGCGTTGTACGCAATACTGAGTTTCACTAAACAACGATATGCTATTAAAATATTATTAAAACTAGCTGTTATAAATAGTAATACCCACTTTTTGAAATTATATAAATTTTTATCATTTAAAATGGAATTCATTTTTGGATTCGGAATATCGAAATTAGCCTAGGGTGAATTTTTGGTATTTTTCTAAAAACTTTCAATTTTTGATGAATAGTGAAAACACTGGGTTACTATTTAAAAACCAACTTTTTTTAAAATAATTATTTATTTTATTTAAATTTATTTTAGGTCAAAATTGATACATAATACCAATATAAGTTCAATGTAATTCATTGGAGTCATTTTATAATAATTTTAGATATATAAAAATTTTATTGAACTTTTCACCGTCTTTTACCCACCTCCTAGGAGAGTTTGAAAATTTACATAAAACGTAATTTTACCACTTCTGTGAGTGGAATTTATAAAATCCGAGAGACACGGTTAACATCAAGGAGTAAAATGTGGTTCAATAAGATAAAAATAATTTTTGGTGAATAGTAACTTTTTACTGTTATTTACCACGGTTAAAAGTAAATAGGGTAGTTAAGGGTAAAAATTGTATTATTATTACCCTAACACATGTCCTAATTCTATTGGATAAGTTTAATTCGACCAAAAACAACCTGAGGAATAAAATATGACCATTTAGGTCCACTTGGATTAGATTACTACATTTATTATTATTTTATTTAAAGAATAGTTAAAATGGTTAAAATCAAAGTTTAATAACTAATTTTTTTAATATACGGTTATACATAAGATAAAATCAACTATAAATATTAATTATAAATATAAAAAGGTTTCATACATAATGGTATTTTAGTTATAATTTTTATACTTTAAATAAGTTAATTTATTTATGACACAATGATGATACAATAATTACATTATTAAGGAAATATTAACATAATTGATATTATAAATACCCAAATAAATATAATTTGAGACTTTTTATGAATTACACTAATTTTATAGGTTAATGGGACATATTATAAGTGATTTAATTAGCTTTGGTCGAACTAATCATGTTGTTATGATTTTCACAAAAATCAACTACCAAATAGTGTCGAAATTGACATAAAATAGTTTTTAAAACAAATATTATATTATTAATTTTTATTTTATTCCTAAAAATATAAGGTTCATCCAAATGAATTATATAATGTTATATATATTAATAATAAACCACTTGGGGTTCGTTTGTCTTTTTATAGTAAGTTTATTAACCATATAGTTTAAGAAAATAAGAAGACGTGGTAAAAGAAAAATTATTTATCTTAAAGTTAAATCTAAATGATAAGGTTAAAATAGTAACCTAAACTTGTCTAAAATATTTTTGTTGAGAGGATTTCGACCCATCCCCACTTTAAATATGAAATAAATCAATTTGGAGCTATTAAAAACCGAATATGACTTTATAATAAAATAATATTTTATGTTTTTCCTAAAGTGCCCCTCTCCTCCCTTATAAAAGGGCACCTCCTCCCTCTCCTCTTTACAGAACATTGAGCCTTCACACTCGGCCAAACCCTGCCCATTTCTCTTATAAACTTCCCTAGAAACATCCTAGGGGTCCTGGTCTTGTTCAAAGACCATCTTTAGTGCCCTACGAGGAGGTTAAGGAGAGGTGCTTCAAAGAAGAGGTAATGTCCGTTACCAATTCTTCCAACTTTATTTCTTCTTTTACTTCCTCTTATTTAGTTGTTTCATTATGAAGTAATAACATCATTATCACTAATATACTGATATGTTATTTTAAATATGAAACAACCCTATTTCACCTTCTATCCATCCTACGGAAAACGAAATCACCGCGCGTGCGTACGTACGAAATACCATCTCCACGCCGTGGTGTAATCTGTTGTCCACCACCACCATACTTGGATGGGTATAATGGTGTAAATAAAAACTATATATGATTATTTTAAAGTGATATTGATTCTTAAATATTATAAATAAACTTCAATACAATTCCACGATCATGGGAACGATATCATCGCTCGTGTGTACGTACGGTATACCGTCTCTACGATCTTATGTGACTCGTTCTACATGATCTTAAATGAATAATGATTATATAAATTAATCTAATGAATAAATATGATATATATTACACTAATACCATTCTGGAAATGAGGTATCTATAACCTAAAAATAAGAATAATAATTTATTCGACAAAACACGCATAAGAACAAAAAGCAATAAACACCTGAATAACAAGTAGCAATGAAATATTACTAATACAAAGCTAAGAATATGACCATATATGATATCATAAAAATGAGTACGATTCTGGAATAAGTTAATAACATTATTTAAATCATTATACAGGAGGTTCGGACATGTACGAAGCAAATCGGACCTAAGGTAAGGGAAAATCTCGCGATCTCATTTTTATATGAGATTGTTTATACTTCAGAATTTACTAGGGAATATTTATCATCCACATCCATGTTTCCTCAATATGTAATATTATTTATATCCTACTACAATTATTTAAATCCAATTTTACCCTTTGGTGAGTTTTTAGTAAAATATATGAAAGTATTCTTTTGTTGTTTTTAGTACGAGGTACTTTTTTGACTTTTCTGGCCAAAGTACGAGAAGAATGTTTTTCTTTAACTTATACGAAATGAATGGATTTTTAGAAAATTATTTCCATGAATCTTCCTTTACAAGTTTTCAAGTTTATTTTTAATCAACTTCCTTTAGTTTAAAATTGTATGACATGTTAAGAATGGAAAAATGTTTTTTTAGTAGAAAGGATATTTTCCTCAAGAATGAAGTTCAAGAGTTTTATCAAAATTATTTTCCATCTTAGATAATATAGGGTTCTGTTTCTACCCATTTTTTTACATTGATTTGATTATGTTATGATGGAATTATTTTAATGATGTCCTTTTATCTTATATGGATTATGTTATGATGGCATGATGTTTAAGAATCCCATTTTTATTACATGGGTAATGCTATGATTTATGATCTTGTGGCACACATAAGAACTGTATCATTATGAGATGGGTGGGACATATATCTCCCTTCAATTCATTGGGTAATGATTTATATCTTATGATATAGACATGGATGGAATGGAAGGTTAATCATGTTCAGTGATATAGGACTGAAACGAGGAGTGAACTCGGTTCAGAAATGGACTTTGTCCACTAAGATAGTCTTGGCAATGAGTCTTAACTACTAAGAAATGATTCTCTATGATTATGTGTGTATGAAACAAAGTTTCATGTTTTATGTTATGACTATTGGGATTACATTTCACTACTATGATTTATCCCATGTTATGAAATTATGATCTCTTTTGCAGGTTATGATTTCCAAAATGATATGTTCTTATGAATATGATGTGATTGATATGTCTTTTGTTTACCCTTACTGAGCATTTGAGCTCACCATTTTGTATGTTTTCTTTTCCCCAAGTCAGGAATAAGGGTATGAAGTAAGATATGCCAAAAGGGACTCTAGATGTGATAAAATAAAAGGGAGACAGTATAGATGATTTATAAACCAGTTGTTTATGTTTCTTAGTTTCTAAAGACACTATACCTATATGGTCCTTTCATGGTTTTGTTATATGTTGTAATAAGTGTGCTTCAATTTTTATGAAATAACAATGTATGTAAAGTATGGGTCGTTATATTGCGAGGCCCAAGCCGCCTCATACAAACCCACTCTCCTCAGCTCTGCCCCGAACTCCTCACACGAGGCACCTACCCAGTAGGCCCAGGCCCAATCATCTGTGAAGTTGCTGCCCTAGCACATGTCGTATTTCTTAGACCACCCCTTCCTCGAGTTCCTCAAAGCTTCCTTCAGTATCATGTGGTATAGAGGACGAGACATCTCCGGCTAGAATGCCTTACTGTCGACGTTATTCATGTGGTTGTATAGGTAGTCAGCAATGATGGTTGTGAAGTCTTCTAGAGAATGGGCATCAGCCACCCTAAACCATTGACACTGATACGATGTACTTATGAACCCGTAAGTTGGTTCGTCCCTACTTTCCTCAGGTATGAAGACGTCATCCCAAAGCCTGAAGCCATACAAAGGCAACCTCTTACACAGTGGGTAGTTCTTATGGCTCTCTGATAGCAGCACCACCAACGAATCATGGTCAGAGTGGCTCCGGACTAACTCTCATAGACCCAAACTATTTTCCATCTCATCCCTCCAGGCGGCATCTGCAAGAACCCCCTTGGCAGCTTCTTGATGATCCATTCAGTTTTAGAACTTGGATGATTTTTTGGTTGGTTCACAAAGATAGTTCACAGAGAGCGTTCGTGAAGCATGTTCGCAGAGTCATGCCTACGCCTTTAAGAAAAAGATCGCAAAGTACTGTTACGAAGTCCAAAACTAGTTGTATGCTGCGAAGCGAAGACCCGATTCGCAGAGAGAAATCATGGAGTACGCAGAGCTTCACGAATTGAGAGAACAAAAAGAAACTTTTGTGGAGATGGGAAAGGAAATAAGAGAGGTCAGCTCCACTTTATATAGGTGATGAACTTCAGAGCTTTGTGGCACGTCCATTTCATGCCGAGCTTTATAGAGCGCTCGAACTACACGTCGCCTATCCACCTCATGATCCCTCTTCACGATAGAGCTTCACGAATGACCAATGATTTTGGAGGTTCACCCTCAGACTTTGACCATTGATTTCTCTATAGCTACAAGTCTGTGGGGGGTATTTGTTGGAACCAAAATGGGAGAAGAAGATGGAGAAACGGAAAGCCTCAATGGGCTTCCTCGCGAAGTCCATTCATGGAGCCCCAATCGCACCGTACCCTCCACGAAGCAAGGAAGCGGGCTGCTCCATGAGTGCCTTTGATTTTCGCGAGCAACTGCGGAGCAAGGAGGCGGTAATGCTCCATGAGAACCTTTGACTTTCGCAAGACTACCGCGGAGCAAGGAGGCGGGATGCTCCGCGAATGCATTTGACGTTCACAAGCCCGCCATGGAGCAAACAAATCCGTATTCGCGCCGTGCTAGCACTACTTCACGGTGCCCCTCCCTTATAAATACCGGCCTCCCCCAAATTCCATAGGTAAATGATCGGACGTTTCAACTTCCTAGCTCCCGAATTGCGAAACGCCTTCTGCTATGTGAACCATGAGCTGTGCGAGGTACTTCTTCTCTACGAAGTTCCTCCCCTTTTCCTTGTTTTAACCCCCTCTTTTGAGAGGGATTCCTTTCATGGAGCCTAAGGGCCTCCATGAAGGAAGGGGATATCATTTAGTTAGGGCTAGTATAGAATTTTCATGGACACTTTAACCAAGTACTATGATATCATTCTATTAGGACTAGTATCATGGAGACATCTTGGTAATGACATCAAGGATAAAGCATGTAACAACCCAAACATATATTAATGAAAATTCTTACTGATCTAATTAAATGTCTTATTATGTAAAATGGTTATATAAAATATATGTACTTCATTGTTTTTATGTTTTTAGATTTTAAAATATTATTAATAATTGTTACCATTTCTAATATTGTCATCGAACAATGACCATGTGATTAGTATAAATATAGGTCCATAACAAATCCAATTTACTCAAACAAAGTATGGGATGGCCTCATCTAGTAGAATTTATCCTTGCAAATCCCATTTTTTAGAGCTCATAAAGGAGGTAGTGTCACTTGGCTTCTCTCTTGACCAAGCCCAAGCCGATCTTCAACACTTTAAGCTTTAACGGAACCACCTACGGGAGAAGTGGAAGTTAATAGATATTACCACCCGAGTGATGTTATCTGAGCTTCCCCAAAAGAATGTCACCATTACACACCTTACCCTTAGGTATTATGTGGTTTTTATAAGGGGTTATGTAACAATAACCTATCACTAGGATTATGTGCATTATTTCTATATAGAATAAATAATATACATTTATTTTTTATTGTTACTTATTAAATGGTTTTTAAAGCACAAATAGTATTTTTTGTTAATATTAAATTAAGAAATATATCTTGATGAATTAATGGATTTTTTAATTATATAATATTTTAATAAAATATTATTACTAAATTAATTTTTATTAAATATATATGATTGTATAATTTTTTATGAATACAATTATAATTATTTATTAAGGTTAGAAAGTTGTTTTTGTCAAAACCCATGAATTTTTTATAAATATCAGTTTTTATTTTAAAAGTAAAAAATTCACATATTTAGAATTTTTTTTATATAAAATGAATATAATTATTTTATTTAGGATGTCAAAATTATCTAACTGTGAATTTTTCATAATTTTCAGAGATAATCGATCTTCTTGGTAAAAATTCAATACTGTTTAAATATATAATGTGTTTTATGATATCATAATGATGAAATAGTTATGTAATAAAATATTATAAAAGGGATATAATGATAATATATGTTTTATCTTTAAAATTATGTGATTTTAAATATTTTTAATTAATTTTATGGTGCTTTAGTGGACCCTCCAAGACTTATAAAATATTTTAACTTTTTAAAATGATTTCTTTGTGACTGTGACTCACCTCTACATAATCATGAATAATATTTTAATAATTTCTGCCATTGGAATTATAAAATAATGGTTTTCAATCTACTTTGGAAATAACTATGGGAAAATCCATGGGATGGTTTTTGGTTTTTATTAGTGTAATGTGTAGTGTCCAAAACCTAATTAATAAAGAATTCCATATCCTTTCCTATATAACCCCACTAAATCTCCCATTAATCTTCACGAAAACAAATTAGAGCAAGACCAACTAATTCCCTCTTCTATCTATAATCCTCCCAAGGCATCCCAAGCTCCCAAGAATCCTATCTCAAGCCTCTCCCAAAACATTGGGATCACACTTCCATGTAAGGGATCCTCACTTTCCTTCCTTCCTTATTTCTATCCAAGTTTCCTTATATTGTTATACCCTTTCATTTTTAATTAAAAATGTTGGTGTATAATTTATAACCTCCCCTATACTTCAATCCTTATTTTTCAATGATTATAGAACCATTTATCTCTCATTAATTCCTCCCATATAAACCCGTTACCATACCAAAATTCCGTAAGGGATTTCTCTCTCCTCATTTACATTTAAGGAATTATTTTATATTATGCATCTAAATTCTATTTAATATGTTTGGATATTATGTTCCATGACCCATTACTATAAATTTTATTTATAAATGATAATATACCCATTAATCTCTCATCAACCATTTTTATGAATTGTTATGTCGCGTCGTTATGTTGTCGAAATTACACCGAGATTTTCCATGCCAAATCATTGTGTAGTGAATTCCATGCCCATTTCTCTATCAAGGGTATTAACCTTTATGAACATATAAATAATGATTATAGAGTTTCATGTATTTATTCCACATTCCTTAATCGAGGAATTAATTATTATGTTGACTGATTCCATGTTATATGATCCATGTGGAAAACTTCTGCATGAAATGAAATGTTTGTAAAGGGTGCCACTGATAGCACTCTAATGCATTGGGTAATGATTGGTATCATGATAATACAAGTGAAATAAGGGTTTACTCGTGATAATTCAAGTTAAATGAGGTTTTACTCATTTTAATTCATGTGAAATGATTTTTTACTCATGCTTCATGTGCATTGAGGCTTGGCTCATACTAATATCGTGTTAAATGTTTGTTTCCACATTGCCATGTTATGATAATCATGATATAAATTACTTTATGTTAATTTTTATATTGTGATCCATTGATATTAATATTGCCTAACATGTACTATATTCATCATTTTATGACTTTTTTACTCCATTAATGGGATTTATAGCTCACCCTTTTCTTATGCATGTCCTCAGGTTATCCCATGCAATACTATGTATTAAAGAATGTTGTGGTCATATAAAAGAAGTTTTCAATGAAGATATTGTATTTTATATTCTAATTTGTTATGTAATGATCCTAATTTAACTATACAAAAGACCTCTTGATCCTCATAGTTTTCATAAGTGGAATTTTATGTAATAAATCATGTTAAGGTGTGTAATAAAGTGCAAGGTTCTTATAGTTGGTATTCGAGGGTAGGTTTAGTTATTTTTGGTATTAGGATTATAAAACCCTAGTAAAATCCTCAGGGATAATAATAAGTATAATAAAAACATCCCTAAATTTTTTTGAGTATATAGTAAGTGTTTTATCAACAAAATACATCCTTGTCTAGATACGAATAACTAGTGGTGGATTTGGCACAAATGCATCTAGGCGTAAAACCCAAAAACACTGCTTTGAGAAAGACTCGAATAGGAAATGGTGAAGGAAAATGGGTCTTGATGCACTCTTGGTTCAACACTGTTGGGGGATATGATTGGGTAAATTCATAAGCTTAGTATGATTCATTATTAATGGATAAAAAAATCCCATTAGAATATATGTTATGAAAAAGATTATGGATAACCCAGATTGAAACTTATGTTATCATATGTTTGGATATACTATAAAAATTTATCCTTCTATGTCCAATGTCTTCATTTTACATTATTATTATCCAAGTAATAAAACCCCCTAATGGTATTTTCTTTTTCTTAGTTTAAACTTGTAACGAGGAATATCACGAATAAATCTTCTCTCTCTTCTTAAAGAACTACTTATATATATTATCCTAAAGTCATGCTCGGATGACATTGAAATGTTTTCAAATATCAAAGTTTCATGAAAAAACATTTATGAGGAATACAATACCTCTATAATTGCACAATTCTTTCAAGGATCAAGTATCGTCTATTAGAGAATATTGTGCTCTCAACTTTCTAACCATTCTAAGCGTGGGAAGTAACATCACGAACTTTTCAAATTATTCACTTTATTTCAAAATTATGATGCACTAAATGATTTTCTAGATGCTGCAGAATAGGGAGACCTCTGAGTCGCCTATATGTATAAAATTATTTATTTCTATCTTTGGGGAAATAAAAAAACTGATTTACCAAAACCCTATTTTTAAATATTTTAAGATGAATTAGTAAGAGATTTTTATAGAAACTATTTTCAAGATGATGTATCAAAATTATATATAAGAAATACCTTTTTCTGACTTATTTATGCCTCGATAAACATAATACAAGATGGATGAGGATTTGTTGGTTAAATGAAGTAGATGGTTTTTAAAAAATCTTGAGGTACCATCATAATGCATGAACCCTTTTCCATGAATGAAATGCCAACAAGAAGGACTAAAGACCTTATAAAATAAATAAAGGAGAAGTACCCTCATCTGTTTTAGTATGGAAAAAGGAAATTTTGAGGGTGTAATTTCATAAGGGGGGAAGATTTTAATGACCAAAACTTTTATTATAAAAATTCCTCTTGATCCAATTAAATGTATTATTATGTAGAATGGTTATATAAAACATATGCACTTACTTTGTTTTATGTTATTTTATTTTATAATACCATTAAGAATTTTTATCGTTTCTAATATATTCATTGAATAGTGATCACATGATTATTATAAATATAGGGCCTTAACAAATCCAATTTACTTAGAAAATGGATGCAATGGCCTTATCTAGTAGAATTGATCCATACGAAGCCCATTTTTCAGATATCGTAACGAATGTAGCATCATTGGGATTTTCTCTTGACCTATCCCAAGTCTAGATTCTATGCATTAATCTTGAATGGAACCACCTATGAGAGAAGTGAAAGTAAATACAGATTACCACCTGAGCAATGTTATCCAATCTGCCCCAAGAGTCTGTCATCATCGCACACCTTACTCTTAGGTCTTATACAAGTTTTATAAGAGGTTGTGTGAAAATACACTAGAACTATGATCATGTGAATTATTTCTGTATATAATAAATAATATACATTCATTTTATTATTGTTACTTTTTAAAAGGTTTTTAAAGCAAAAAATTGTTTTTTAGTTAATATTCAATTAATAAATATATTTTGACGAATTAATGGATTTTTTAATTAAATAATATTTTGATAAAATATTATTACTAAATAAATTTTTGTTAAATATAAATTATTGTATAATTTTTTATAAATACAATTGAAATTTTAATTAAGGTTTGGAAGTTGTTTTTGTAAAAACGCAAGAATTTTCAATAAATGTCGGTTATTATTTTAAAAGTAAAAATTCACATATTTAGAAAATTATTTAGATAAAATTAATATCATTTTTGGATTCAAGATGTTGAAATTATCTAACAATGAATTTTTCATAATTTTTGGAGAAAATCTAATTTTTGGGTAAAAAATGAATACCGTTTAAATAAATAATGTGTTTTATGACATAATAATGACCCAATAGTGATGTAATAAAATCCAATAAATGGGTTATTCAGCCAATATATGTTTTACCTTTAAAATAAAGTAATTTTATATTTGTTTTATTAATTTTTTGGTGCCTTAGTGGACCATCCAAGACTTAAAAAGTATTTTATCATTTTAAAACGATTTCCTTGAGAGTGTGACTCACCTACGCAGAAGCATGCCTAATATTTTAAAAAGTTAGGACATTGTAATTATACAATAATATTTTCCAATCCAATTTGTAAAAACCATGGGCAAAAACCATGGTATATTTTTTGTTTTTGATTCGTTTAATGTTTAGTGTCCAAAACATAAATCATAAAAAACTCCCCTCTCATTTCCTATATAATCCCACTCAATCTCAAATTCCTATTCACTCAAACCATTTGGATCTCGACCAAAATCTAACCTCATATCTCTATAATCCTCCCAAGTTTCCCCAATCTCCCAAAAATCCTCCCTTAGCCTCTCCAAAGACTTTGGGATCACACATCCAAGTAATGGATCCTCACTTTCCTTCCTTCCGTATTTATGTCCCAATTTCCTTATATTGTTACGCCCTTTTATTTTCAATTAAAAATATTGTGGTATGATTTATCACCTCCCCTATACTTCCATCCTTATGTTTTAATGATGATAGACTCATTTATCTCTCATTAATTCTTCTCATGTAAACTCATTACCATGCCAAAATTCCGTAAGGGATTTCTCTCTCCTCATTTACATTCAAGAAATTATTTTATATTATGCATCTAAATTACATTACATATGTTGGGATATTATGTTCCATGATATCCTTACTTTAAATTTCATTTATAAATTATAATATACCCTTTTCTCTCTCATCAAACATTTTTATTAATTATTATGTCATGTCGTTATGCTACTGAAATTGCACTGTGATTCTCCATGACAAAATCATTATGTAGTGAATACCATACCCATTTCTCTATCAAGGGTATTCACTTTTATGTACATATTTTTATTGATTATATAGTTTCATGTTTGTATTCCAAATTCCTTTATAGAGTAACAAATGATGATGTTGAATGATTCAATGTTATATGATCCATGTGGAACACTTAGGCATGAAATGAAATGGTTATAAAAGGTGTACCCTAATAGCGCTCCAATGCATTGGATAAATATTAGTATCATGATACGTCAAGTGAAATGAGGGTTTAATCATGCTAATTAAAGTGGAATGACAGTTTAATATTTCTAATTCATGTTTAATGAGGGTTTACTCATGATCCATGTTCAATGAGCCTTGGCTAATGCTAATATCATGTTAAATGTTGTTTCCACATTTCCATGTTTTGATAATAATTCTATATCAATACTTATTTTCATGTTTTTCTTGTTCTACATTGATATTACTATTTTTTGACAAGTAATTTATTCTTCGTGTTATGCCTTTTTTACTCACTTACTGGTCTTTATAGCTCACCCCCTTCTTATGTTTGTCCTCAAGTTATCTCATGCAATGCTAACTAAGAAGGAATGTTGTGGTCTTGTAAAATAGGTTTTCAATAAATATGTTTTATTTTATTTTCTAAGTTTTTATGTAATGTTAATAATTTCCCAAGACACTAGACCTATCGATCCTCAGAGTTTTCTAAAGTGAATTTTTATCTAATAAATATGGTTAAAATGTGTAATAAATAACAGGGTTGCTATAAATCATGTGTGTTGATAAGGGTGAGAAAATTTTATAAATTTATTTCTATATTATTATTTTATTTAAATGAATTTAAATTTTTTTATAGAGTTGGTTTAGATTTCCCAAATTTGAAGCTTATAGGGTTTAATGGTTTGTGGAACTTTGAGATTTATGGAGAACATACACACATGAGTTACATGTTGGTTGGAGGATTAGAGTTAGTAAGAATTTCTATAGTGTACCAATTTTCCCCTATTATCCAAAAACACAATATGAAAAAATGATTTCATATTGGAAGAGTTATTAGCTTTAGTTATCCCAATATTTATTATTTTTCATATAAAATTTAATTCTTATTATTCTTAGTGAAATGTTTTAAGTAAACATCGATAAAAATTAAAAATAAAAAATATTCAATCATGTATATGCACACATTGGGGTGCACTTTAATACTAAGACTGAGAAGCACCAGGAACTTAAATATGAATTGAAATAATATCTTTATTTATATTGTTACTTAGTTATATTTTAATGATTAATTATAATTTTTTTTTCATTAATATATTTAAAAAAATGATGAAATTTTCCCTTAAAATAGAATATTGGCATATAAGCCAATTTTCCATTGGGACTAATGGACAATTCTCCTATAGGCCTAGAGTAAAATTAGACTATATGCCTAATGTCCAATTTTCCTGTAGGTTTAATGTCCAATTTTCATATAGGCCTCAAGTACAATTGTCCTATAGGCATAATGAATAATTTACCTATAGTCCTAATTTCCAATTATCCTCTAGGGATAATCGCCAATTGGCCTATAGGACAAATGACCAATTAGACTCTAGGCCTAACGGCCAATTGTCTTCTGGGCCTACTAGCCAATTATCCAATAGGACTAAAGGCCATTTTTCCATTGGGCCTAGAGGCCAATGGCCTACTAAACTTAGATTACAATTGTCTATTAGGCATATAGGCCAATTTCCAATTATTATTGTAGGATAATTGAATATTCTTACAATTTTACATTAGTCCTAAATGCCTATAGGACTAATGTCCAATTGTCATATAGGTGTAATGGACAATTAGCCTTTAGTCCTAATTTTTAATTAAAATATATTCCTAATGTCCAATTAGCCTCTATGACTATAGGATAATTAACCTCTAGGTTGAATAACCAATTGGACTCTATGTATAATGTCCCATTGGCCTCTATACATAATGCCCAATTGGTCATTTTTTTCAATTTTTATCAAATATTTAAATTTATGAATTTTCATTCATATAAAAGTTATTCCATTTTATTATTATTGAATACTATAAAATTTTTATGTTGTGAATATGTGTATACTAATCAATTTCGATTTCTGCAATATTTATTGGGCATTGAAGGCTGTGTACATTGATTAAAATTATTTTCTTGAGTGGGAAGAATAAGGATGGAATTTTAGTAAATGAAAAAACACAAGAAAATTTTGTATGTTTTTTTAATTAAATTTTATACATTTATAAAAAATTAATTATTAAATACCTTTTTTATATTTTAAATAGACTACCATAGAGGCCCTTGATGATATACAATATGAAAACTTCATTCCAAAAGATCATTTGACTTAGGTATTAGGTGAGGAGTACCAGGGGAGAGTCTTATATCGACTAAGGAAAACATTTTACCCAAAATGTATTAGTTCTCATCAGTCTCCTATCAAACCTCTAAGACCCCCAAGATACAAAGGACTCTTTCAAAAGTAGCTCAGGAAAAAAATATATTTATAAGTGCATGAAAAAAGTAAACATAAGAGTAAAAGAATTAAGATTATCATCTAACAATTCTTAAAATATATGTCAGTTATAACTCAATCACTTCCAGCAGAGAATTATACTACTATTTATTGGTATATGGAGTCAATGCTCTCTTTAAATGATTTCCTGAGAGATTCCAATGAGTTTCATAGTGGTGATTAAGCTATTAGTGGTGTTGGTGATGTAAATGATGATGTTCTTACTTCATATGATGCATTTACAACTCCATATGATGCTATTAGTGATGAGGATGTTGTTGATGCTGAAAATGATGACGATAAAGATGAGTATATTAAAGATGGGGGAGATATTGATCCCCTCCATTTTGACTTGGTAGGATGGTTTCTTATGAAATTTCATGAATTACTTGAATTTGGTTTATAGATGTAATTATATGTTTTAGTATTATATATGGTTTGAAAAATATTAAAAATGGTTGATTGAATTGAAAATATACAATATTTGTACTGGATTATTGTATATTGTTTGTTTTATTTGATTTATAGGTTTAGGAGCTTGAAAAAGAAGTGTTATTGCAAATGTTACCAAATGAAAGCATCAACCTATACCCATGATTTGAAGAACTGTGGGTATAACATCTCTTATAATATAAGATATACTTATGGTTATTTGAACTTTGGGTATATATATATATGTATCCATGGTTTAAAGAAATATGTGGATATGGTAGAAAATGTAGGACCTATAGCCACAATTTGTATATAAACCATGGTTATAGGCCTATATTGATCCATCCCACTACCACGGTTCCTAAAACCATGGGTATAGACTATACTTATGGTTTTAGGGGATATAACCATGGTTTTAAACTGTGGGTATATGTGACTTTTTCAAGTAGTAATTATTGGAATTTATCAGGTAACATAATTAGCATATGATTAAAATAATGGTTGTAATACTTCAAAAGGATGGAATGTATAATTTTTTGGAAAAAAAACATAATATTTTCATGAATTCAAAGAAACATTTATGGGTTTTTATTGTATAGTGAACCTATCCTTTAACACGTAAAATTATGAGGTTTTATTAATAATTAACCATTAATTACAAGCCCAGGATCATAAATTCTATTTTCTTAAGAATATTTGATACATAAATAGAAATCATGAAACCAAAATAATATCAACTTTTATTTAATATTCATAATGACCTTTTAACATTATTTTAGCTCTAACATCTACATAGGATAACCTAGGAAATACATGAACAAAATGGATGAGATAAAAAGTCCAATAAAGGAATAAACATATGAATAAACCATACCACATGTGTTTCAAGGAATAATATGAAGAAATAATAAGGAATGAAATGTGAAGATACATATGTAATCATAACATATATAACATGGGATAATGTAATTAAGGAAATATAGGAATATGGAAGAAATATACAACATGACAGAAACATGATTCTTAGATAACTTTTAAGACTATGTCACATAGTGGACAAAGTCCCATAAAAGTATCAGGTGTACTCCCTATCCCAACGTGACATATCATGAGACAAAAAATTACCCAATTAATTGTATAAATATCTAGGCACCCCAATCATATAATTTTCATAAGAATATATTCCACATGAATAATCCATCATAAGGAATAAACATAAGGGTTATCCATGGAAAGAAATGGGTATTGTATTCATGTCATAAAGCATAACCAAGGTTTTATCAAAATGGTGTCCATGAATGAATGGATTTAAAACATACATGGAAATTCATAAGGGGAATTATTCATATATCATGAAAAATTAAGTCCAACATAAGTGAAAATATACACAAAAAAAGTGTTTATGAAACTTTAGAAATAATCCCTTTTAGTGTGGTTTATGAAAAAATATAAAATAATCTTTAAAGTGGACAAAGGATAATTTTTTTTATCATAAAACCAGAAATGATCTACGATATTTTTTTATGATAAAAATATACATTTTATAAATGTAAATTTTTATTAATATATATTATGGATGGAACTTAAAAATGGTTAAGAAATTAGGATGCTCCCTTTAATCGGACTATCTTATCAATAGGAATTGAGAATGGAACCTTATAAAACATTTGTTTCCCCATCAATGAAAGAAAAATTTAGCTAAATTTATATGTTTGTATTATAAAAACAGCATGTTGGAGTAGTACATAAGAATAATTTGGAGTTAAATTTGGGTAAAGAGAGATATAGTGTAACCCGAAGGGAAAATGGGGCTTCGTAGATAATCTCTTACCTTATGTCTAAAACAGTCATACACATGTACTTAATATCCTAGATAATGAAATTACAATCATTTATAATTTAATTATTAACCTGTTAATCATTTATTTGATTTATTAAAAATTTATTGAGCCATTTTATAGTTATTTCTATGATTTATAGTGTTAAATGTTATTGTTCTTGGGGTGTTTGTTTTTGGATTTTATTATCGGTTCACTTGATTTTGATTTTGGGAGTTCTTAAAAAATTGGAAGTAAAACTAAAAAATTTGACATATATGATATTTATGCACATCAAGAATTTTAAATTTTTATATAGATCGTTTTTCAGATATGATAATAATTAATTTGATAAAATTTTAATGATAATCATTTATAATATTTTTTGCAGTTTTTCGATCATCATCGACTAGTTTTTTTATTTAATATTATTCATATATATTTTCTCTAGAAAAAAATTTAATATAAATTCTATTTTAGTAATGAAATTTTTTTTATGACCATCCTTGAAGGTAGTATTAAAAAATGAAAACTCATCATCCACGATAGTAGTGAATCGACACATCAGGGACACTGTTTTCATTTTTAAAATAAATGATGAAAATAATGTATTTCTGTGTTTGATATTTCATTAACATGATAACATTATAGAATATATATTATACAATAGTAATCATTTAATTTTATTGCGTATAAAAGGTTGAGGTAGAATAAATAAAGAACTTAAAAGAGAAAGGTGGAGGATTGTATCTCTTGTATAATGTCTCCTTGAGAACATTTTTAAGGCACTAGGGTTTGGTCTTTTGTTGAGACCAAAAGCACATTGATGTGGGGGAGAGGATTTTGAAGGTAATTTGATAGAATATATTCAAGATTTAAGGCCATGTATTTTGATAATAAGGGGTGTTGAGGGTGGTATTTATAGTGGAAGGAGAGGGGTGTTTTTCAATATTTTATTCATTAATTTATTATTTTTCCACAATACTATCAATAGAGTGGATTATGGTGACTATGTACAGTTACTATTACTATGGCATGTTATTTCAAGATAGTGGCTAATTACATCATCCATGACTCATCCATGACTCAAAAATTAATTTATTTACTTATAATGATTAAATGCCGTAAATTATTGTATTTCACTATTAACAAAAAATCAACTATTTTATAGAATTTTCAAAAATTCACCACAACCATTTTTAAAGTGCAGATTTAAAAAATGTACTCCATTTTAGGAAAAAATTCTAAATATGAAAATTTCAAACATTAATTAAAATCATCATTTATTCAAAAAACACTAATTTTAATATTATAGCTGATATTATGATACTATGAAAATTTAATTAGTGTCTCATAAAATTATATTAAAATTATAATATTATAAAATATTAATTTATTTCTCTATTTTATGAGAGAAAGTTTTCTTTTAAATTGTTTTATTAATTATAAAATTCTAAATAAACATATACATTTTATAAAAATATCAACACTTAATTTATCATTTTTAAAACATTCATTTACTTTTTCCATGATATAAATATATCATATATTCATTTATAATATGCATAATTATTATTTATAATTTTATTGGTGAGGTTTCTATTCTTTTGTCTAGATAATTATTCCTAATGGTCACATTACTATACCAATGGTCATGTTACTATTCCATGGTAATATGTCCTTTAATTTTTATGAATTCCACTTTTTTGATTCTTAATTTATGAAAATAATGTCTTATATTTTATATATGTGCTTCATGAAATATAACATAACTATTTGATGGGAAATTTCATTTATGAAATTCTGGGTCATTACATTCTTCCCCCCGTATGAAATTTCACCCTCGAATTTTTTTTACATGCTATAGTGAAACAAATTCGGGGTTATTCTCATATTTTCCACCATTAACTAGAAAAAATAGGGGTCTTGATTAATTATATAATAATAATTTTAAAAAATAAACATTGAAAATAAAAGGATAAACTCACAACTGAAAAGTATATACTAACTTTTGATTACATGAGTTTCAATCTAGGTTATCCATGGTGATAGAATTATCCCTAGGGTTATTACTAAAGTTTTATAGTCCTTATCTCCAAAAATAACTATACTACACTCCGATACTAGCTATAGTGACCCTATCCTTGTAAACATTTTATTACATGATTTTAATCATCATTAACCATAAATTACAATAAATGATCTTCAAGTATAGTGCCTTTGTAATATTAGTTACATAATTAGAAATCATGAAACCAAAACCAAAACATTTTTTATTTAATATTCTTAATGATCTTCTAACATACTTTGAGATATTACATTCACTTAGGATAAACTAGGGAATACATGAACAAAAGGGGTGATCTAAAAATCCCAGTAAGAGAATGAACATAGGAATAATGAATATAACATGGGTTAAAAGGCATAATACTATGAAATAAAAAGTATTGGAACATGAATAAACATATGGAATCTTAACACATATAACATGGGATCATGTAATAATGGAAACATTGGAATTTTGAAGCAACATACAATATGACATAAACATGAGTCAAGGATAACTTCCAATATTATTTCACATGGTGGAGAAAGTACAATAAAGGAATCAGGTTTACTCCCTATACCAACATGAACTATCATGAAAATAAAAATTACCCAGTTCATTGGTTAACTACATAGGTTAAACCATCAAAAAATGTTCATGAATATGTATTAAACATTAATAATTAATCACAAGGAATAAACATAAGGGTTTCCCATAGAATGAAATATGTTTCATAATCATTTCATAAAGCCTATCCAAGGTCGTATCATAATGGTTTCAAAAAAATAATGGATTTGAAATATAAATGGACATTCATAAGTTAAATTAGGTATATATCATGATAAATGATGTCTAAGTTACGTGAAAACTTGTAAAAAGAGTGTTTATGAAACATTAGAAATAAACTAATTTGGTGCAGTTTAAGGGAAAGTATAAGGGTCATTAAACAAGACAAAAATAATAATTATTTAATCAATACCATAAATTATATATGATGGTTTTTTTATAAAAATATTTATTTTAGAAAAATAAGTGTTGCTTAAAACAGATTATGGATGGTACTTGAAAATAGTTAAGAAATTTGGGTGTTCACTTTAATTAGGATTTCTTATTTGGAGGAATTGGGAATATAACCTTATTAAACATGTCTTTCCCCATAATTGAAAGAATAATTTATCTCAGTAAATATTTTTTTAACATACACAAAAAATTTACTAGGATTACATAAGAATAATTAATAATTATATTTGGGTAAAGAGAGAGAAATCATTACCTGAAGGAAAAAATAGTGGTTCAGAGAGAATCTCTTACTGTATGTCTGAAACTATTTTTCACTTATACTTAATGTGCAAGAAAATTAAATTAGAATTATTAATAATTTAATTCTTAACCTATTAAAATTATGTTTTATTTATTAAAATTTATTAAGTTATTTTATGATCATTTTATTATGTTATAGTGTTTAATTTTTTTGATTCGGTGCATTTGCTTCATGATTTTATGATCAGTTCCCTTGAGTTTAATTATGAGAGTTACTGTAAAATTATAAGTACAACTAGATAATTATAACTATATTGTATTGATGAACCTCGGTAATTTTAAATGTTTCCATAAATAATTTTGTTTTATGATATGATAATGATTCATTAGATAATCTTTTCATGATATTGTTTTCGATTATTTAGGATGTCTTTTTATCATCACCAACTAGGTTTTTTAATTATTTAATATTATGCATATATATATTTGTTCCAAAAAATAAAAAAAAATGATATAAATTTTAAAATCTGGTTTAACAATGAAAATGGTTTTATGATCATCCATTAAGGTGGTAACGAAAAATGAAAAATCACCATCCATGAAGTCGGTGAATCGAATCCTCGTGAAATATGTTTTCATTTTTAGAATGAAAGTAGAATAGATGGGATTTTATGATTTATATTCCATTAACCCAATAACATTTCAGTATATATATGACACTGGATTTATCATGTAATTTTTTATTGTGGAGTAATGGATGAGGTAAAAGAAAGAAATAATTTAAAATATAAATGTGGATAATTTTACCTCTTGTGTAATATATCCTTGAGAACCCCATTAAGGCACTAGGATTTGTATTTTTTTGAGAATAGAATCTCATGAACTTGTTGTAGAGGATTGGAAAGTTAATTGTGCAAAATATAAACTAGATTTATGTGTTTGTATGTATGAGGAGAAGGGGTGGTATTTATAGTGGTATGAGAGGGGTGTTTTAAGAATAATAATGGAAGGACACATTCTCTCTTGGATCTCTCAATCTATATCTACACTTATACTAGAGTCTCCTTATCTAACCCTTCATTGTGGGTTGATCTCACATCTTCATCCTCTCTTTATTTCCCCCTTTTTGGATCCTTCTAGCTTCTCTATTCTTTCCCAACTGCTTCTCCATGGGATCTTCCACTTGTGCATTTCTTTTGGCTACTCCTTTTGAAGAAGACAAATCTTCTTACTTCTAATCAATTTTTTTCTACCCCTTTATGTGTTATTAATTCCAAGATTTTCTGGTGAATCACACTACTGGGATTTCATATTCCTTTCACCACCCCTCTTTTATCATTCTCTATGTATCATACATCTATGATGGGTTTATGTGTGGGTGTTCAAGTGGTTTGGAACACCGTTGGTGGTGTTTTTCAATGTACTTCATCCCTAATACCCTTATTTTCCAAACCATTGGTCTTTTCCCCATCTTGGTCGGGCTTGATGTGCATTTTGGGACCACTTGGTAAGGTGTTGGTGGGGGCTGGTGATGGTCCTCGTTCTCTTATTCATTGGTGCTGTTTTTCTTTTTTTTGTTCTTTTCCATTCTTTGGCTTATTTGGTGTTTCTTTTTATATAAGTAACTATTCTTATGGTTTATTTTGGTTTTGATTTATGCTCATTTTTTCTATGGTTTCTGTTTGGCTTCGCTATGGTATGTTGTTCAGTTTTGGATTCCTTTGATGATGAAGTCGACGCTTCATGTGATGGAATCGATGAAGACGAAGAGGTGTGTGAATAATGCAGATACCACATCAATGGATTTGGTCTGTTTAATGTTTTTCAAGTTGTTCCTCTTATATGGTGTTGTTTATGAAGGTTTTTCTAGTAAATATGTTTTCTTCAATTCATAGTTGATGATTTGATGATGATGTTCGATTGTAGCTCGATGGAATCTGATGGAATCTGGTGAACTAGTTTGCTCTTTAGTTAGTGATGATGATATTGGTTCTGGATAATGATAATGATAGTGGTGGTTCATTATTATGTTAGTAGGCGACGCGGCTCGATAAACAAAGTGAATCCTTGATTTTGATCTCTTATATTTCAATGTTCCCATCGTATTTTTTGAATTTGAATTTTCAATAATGTTTACATTGATTTTTTATCTAACTGGGTGTGATGGTTACCACACAAAAATAATTTGGGTTTCTTAAAATCAAATTAAAAAGGAATTTTTAGTTAGAAGATGGGTATTTTTATTATTTTATTCATTTATTTATTATTTTGGCTCAAGATTATCAATATCATTGGTACTTATGATAGGGTAAAGTAACTATATAATGGGATTTAGAGAAAATTTCCACTTATATCATTCATGACTCAAACATGACTTGTAAATTCATTTATTTACTTATAATGTAAAATATAATAAATTGTCATATTTCACTATTCACAAAAAATCAAATATTTTAGAAAAATCCCAAAAAATCACCCCAAAATTTTTTTAATGTTAAGAATTCAAAAATAGACTCCATATTATGAAAATAAGTTTCTAAATATGATAATTTTAATTTTTAATGAAAATCATCATTTATTCAAAAAATAATGATTTTACTATTATAACTAATTTTATGACACTTTGAAAAATTAATTAAGGTCTCGAAATATAATTTTAAAATTATAATACAATAATATATTAATTTATGAATATATTTTATTGAATTAAATATAATTTAAAATCATTGCATTCATTAATTAAAATTTTAGACAAACATTTTTATTTTAAAAAAATATCAAAACCTAATTTATCATTTTTAAAACATTTATTTTCTTATTCCATGATATACATATATAATATTTTAATTTATAAGATACATAATTTTTATTTATACTTTTATAGGTGATGTTATGATTCTATTGTTTGAATTAATATTCATAATGGTCACATTACTATTC
The DNA here is from genome assembly GCA_963277665.1 of Viscum album. Classification (NCBI taxonomy): domain Eukaryota; kingdom Viridiplantae; phylum Streptophyta; class Magnoliopsida; order Santalales; family Viscaceae; genus Viscum; species Viscum album. The sequence continues at coordinate 55,845,500 of OY728145.1, read as the reverse complement.
CAACATTCATGTTAATATTCTATTTGTATAAGTTCCTTAATTTCTATGAATTACACTTATTTCATTCTTCATTCAGGAGAACAATGTCTTCTATACTATATAGATTTTTTATACTATATAACATAACTATAAGAAGGTAAATTCCATTAATAAAATCTTGGGTCATTATATCTTGACTTTATGAGTTATTATTAATGTTTTATGAAAGTATTTAGGTAAATATGTTGGTTTCTTGTATAAAAAATGTTTATTTTGAGCTCAAATATTATTTTTTAAAAGTTTAATTTTGATGTGTATTAATATACTAATGGGTTTCTTTATTTTTTATATGTCCCTTACTGAGAATTGTTTTATAATACTATATTTTAAAATATTTTTCACAATGTTTTTAAAATGAGTAGGTACGGACATAAGTTCTAGATGGGTATTATGAATATATCTCATAAAAGACATGGTATATCATAAAAATATTATATTTTAGAAAAAATGTTTAGTGAGTAGAGGACACAACTTTATAATGAAATATTTATTTATGTAAGGGTGATTACATAATTCTCTAAAACACTAAACCTAAATGATCTATAGGAATGCTAGAAAATGAAATCTTGTCTAAGTATACAATTTTACATATTTTTTAAGATCGGGTCCTCATAAAAATGGCCCAGAGTTCAAATGTAGGATAAGATATAGTAAAAATATCTTTAAACATGGAATTTTATACATGTTTAAGTGTCATTTTTTCAATTTTATCTTATTTTAACACCCCAACCCCCACCCCCACCCAACCACCACCACCACTAATAAACCATTTTAACCAAAAATTTGGTAACATAATTTTTGGGTTTTTACTATTAATTGTGAATAAGAATTAAGTCAAACCTATTAAATTATATTAATTATGATCATAATAAATTTAGAATCATATGTTTTATATTCAATTTTTATATTTGTGAAGAACTCATTTTAAAATGAGTGTATAAAACAAAATGAAATCATTTTTTTAGAAAACTACATTTTTTAATAATAAAACTAAGTTTACCATAAATCTATTCCATTCAAAACATTAATATTAGTGATAAAATATATGATTGAAATAATTAATCAATATTTAATTATTTTATTTATTAAGAGACAAAACACTGTGTAAACATAATGAATTGCTTTCTAACAATTACTCATTATAACTTCAAATACTTTTATTTTCATTTTTTACCAATAAAGAAAAGAAGAATTACTTTTATACATGTGTAAACAAAACTATTTTTCTAATTTAGTTCATCCTATTCAGACATTATAGTCCCATGGATATGTGATATCTATCACCTAATAATGATAATTCAAACGTATATATTTATTCATTTAATCTTGGTGTTTTGTGTAACATAAGATATCATAAAAATTGTATTTATATAAAGATAAATCGAAGATAAAATATGGGGGTGTTATGTTCTATGCCATTATAATAATTTTCAATGAAAATTTTATTACATTTATAGAAATAACAGAGTATAATTTTGTATCATCACATCTTTAGGTTCCCATGAATCTTTCTCAAATTTTTAGTTTTTCAAAAAAAAAACATTAACAAGGTGACTGATCTTGGTTAATGAACTTTATCTCTTAAATCTATAATTATTATCTATTATTCCTTAATAGATAGATCATGAACTAGTGGTGTGAATTTTTATTTCATTACATGTGAAGGATTGTGTATCTAATTCCTTGGAAGAGGTACATAGAACACATCATAAACTTAGGAGAGATTTTATGAACGGAACAAGAAATAAGAAATTATCTTAATAAAATAATTAATTTCAAAGGGACTCATAAATCTAGGTCTCAGTTTTCCATTATTTTTATGTATTATAAAATTCTCCCAAACAGATAATCATAGGAATAAAGTTTTTGAAACATCCAAATCAATATTCCACTTATAATTTTAAATATATATATATTTTTTAAATCAAACCTTATATAATGTGATGTTAAATAAATATCATCTTCTTTATCATTTAATAACAAATATCACTTCCAAATATATTTCATTATTTGACTCCATCCTATCACATTATATTTTCCAATTCTTTCCATATATAGCTTCATAATGATCCATCTTAAGTATCAAGAAAAATATTTTTTCATAAGAAAAATCGACCAAATAATTTTGTTAATACAAATAAACATTGAACTATATAGTGTTAAATTGAACTATGTATTCAAAACATGTAGAATAATTTTCTATAACATCAAGGTAAACCTAAAATATCCATAAAAACAATTGAATTTGGTACTCCATTAAACCTTCCACCTTATTTAATATATATCCTTGAAAATGATCAAGATATAAATATTATCTCATAGAAATGAAATGATCTACTTTTTTATGTTTATCAACTAAATACCAAATATCATTCTTACCTTTATATTTTTTAGGGTGTCTCAGGGTGAAATCCGTGATAATATATTTTCCATTTCCATTATTTCATGGGTAAGGTTTTAACATACCATTATACTACTGTCTCCTAACCATAAATGTTTGGAATACTAGGCATCGAGATACATACTTTGGGGATGAATATAGAATGATAAACTATGATCTTAACCCAAAATATTCTTCTATAATTATATTATTAATGATACACATACTAGATTCTTGAACCTTATCATTCCATCACAATCATAGAAGAACACATAAACATTTCCTAAATTCTTTTTCGTTTCCAAATCCACCATCTAGGTCTCTGTAATCATCACATGGATAGATGGTTGAACATTTATTGAATAAATATATTATATATATCATTTACTCATGATTACATGAACCATATTCTTTGAATATATAAATATTGGATCTCTATAAATCCTCATCATGGATAAACTACCATGGTATTTTCAACTCAGAGTATCATCCAATTTTTTTCATTCCCATGGTTTTAATATATTGAGTAGTCATAATTATTAAAAAACTCCAACCATCTCTTTTGGTTCATATATTACTCTTACTATGTGAGCATATATGTCAATATTTTATTGTTGATATATATATCATATCATTTACCATAAATATAGGTCCCCTAAATTTTTAATTCAAAAATTACTATTTCTATTTCTAAATCATGAGTTAGGTAATTTTTATAATTACTTTTGAAATAGTGTGAGGAATAAAATATCACCATATAATTATATATTAGGACACATACTATTCCATTATTTGATTTATCAATATAGATCACAAACCCTTCTACACTACAAGGTTGTGTAAGAATAGGTGTGCTAAAATAACTTCTTTTCAGTAACCTAAAATTTTAATAAAATTTATATATCCAATATAAAATGGTTCCCATCTAAGTCAAATAGGTTATTGGATTGGATAAACTACATAAATCCCTCGTCAATCATTGTTAGTGTCCTATCAACTGAAAAAAAAACAACTAATCTTGGTCACTATGGTTAGTCTCATATATTATTCAATAACATCCATATTTTATATATCCATTGATATACCCTTCCTTGAGTTTATATAATCCAATAATAAAATTTTCTATAACCATAATTCACACTTTCTGAATTTTAAATATAGATTATCCTGCCTGAGGCACTTCAATTCAATATTAAAATGATCTCCATTTTCTTATTTTATATTTGAATATATAAGAAAACCATAAATAAATACTCCTAAGACCTGATCAAGGTCATCTATAAATACTATTTTCATTATATCCTTGATCATAGTGGGGGAATTGGTAACTATAAATATAATCACTATAAATTCATAATGACAATACATCATACAAAAGGCAGTATTGGGTATATTTTCCTTTTTGACCCTCAATTGATTATATTCGAGACAAATATCAATCTTGGAAAAATATTTATCTCTGCATATATGGTCATATAAGTCATAAATAAGGGGTATATGGAATTTTTTCATTGATAGTGACCTTGATATGTTCTCGATAATCAATTTAAAAACGAATTGACCCATCTCCCTTATTGGAAAAAAGAAAAGGTTCACCCCATGGTTATGAACTAGGTTATATGAATCCCTTTTCAAGATTCTCATAGAGTTTCATCTTCAGTTTAGGCAACTCAATGTTGGCCATTTTATACGGATTCTTTAAAATAGGTTTCTCTCTATGTGTGATTTCTATTAAAAACTCAACTTTATGATTCGAGGGGAATTCAAGGAATCCATTTAAAAAATACAACATCATGATATTTAACAATAGTAAATTCTTTGATGTAGATTTTCTCCACTGTCATTTGAGATAAATATCCTCCATGAATATGTAGTAAGACCCATACAAAAAAGTCGTTTCCATTGTAATTTCATATTCAACTTCACACTGAAATACAATCAAGGGTTAACTCAAAATATCAAATGTGATTACACATCTTTTTAAATTGATATCGTATCTATACATACAGATCTAATATATGCCCAAAATCAAATCAAATTCAATTAAACGTATAATCATAAGATTTTTATGAAGAAATTTTCCACATAACCCTATCAGGGAGGGGATATACCCCTGATATGTGATCATCATACCATTTTTAATTTTTTCTATTAAATGAACATCTAATAATTGAGATTATGAATGAAAATCCCTAGAGAAGTTTCTAAATATAAATAAAATATTAACACTAAATCAAATAAGATACTTCAATATTTCATTTTTACTTTCACACTCTTAACATCATCATTATATCCTTTTTCAATTACTAAAACTAGAATGTTCAGTATAAGAATCAAACATCATAGTGAGAAATCATATAATCAAAAATTTCTTTTATAGGATGTTCAAATCATGAATCCTTATTTTTAATCTACAACCCCTTAGGTTTAACATAATTTATTCATGGTCATTATCTATTAAAATCCATCATAATGGTTTGAAATTAAAATTAAAATAAACCAAATAATATCCCTTCAGAGTGTCTAGAAAAGTGTACAGTCTTAGGCCCACTCATCATACACTTATAATGATCGAGTATAACATAATATTATGATGTAATAGGTTTTAAACCTATGTGAATATGTCTCAAATACACATCCACTTTCCTATATCTAAATAGGGATTCATTTCCTATAAAAACCACACAATATATATTTTACCAAATCTTCATAGTGTTATCAAATACATATACATATCCCTGGGTTTTTCAATAAATTTACTTAATATTAATCTATAAAAATAAATAAACCCATCTATGAGGCTAATTGAGATAAATCAATATTATCATATAAAAATTTCACATCATTTTAGATAAATATTCAATACAATTCTAAATAATACATGCCTGAGGACTATAATGGTTTAGTGTCTTTATTTTATAGGTAAATAATCATATTATTTTATGAAATATCTTCAATATCTCTCACATGGTTCGTCTCTCATGTTACCCTTATTAGAAATTTCTTACTTAATAAATTTATTCATAACAGCGAGAAGGGGAAACATAAGAAAGGGTGAGATCATATGATTAGTAAGGGTAAACATATGAGATATTAATTAATAATCATTAATGATCATAAGCACAAGGGTGTGAGAACATGATCATAACATAATAAAGACAAACCCCATCAGTAAAATATCTTAAATCAAGAATAATAGAATATTATTTCTTAAATAAAAATACCTAATACATAATAGAATAGAAATTTCATGAATAAGACCAGGATTCCATCTAACATAAAACTTGAACCAGTTGATGACTTGTCCCATACGGCAATACACATCCGTAAGGGTTGTAAACTAGTGTATGGGAATCAAGTTAACCCTTTAGGGTTACTTTTTCCATCATAATCTTGAACAAAAATATAAATAAATATAATAACCATCTATAATAATAATCAATATAAATAATAAGTACAAAAATATCCACCCATAATAAAATATTGAAAAAATGTAACTATTTATATTTTTTATAGTTTCATCATATAAAGTATCAAAATGAACCAAAACGAAAAGATACAAAAACAATAACCAAGTATCTCTTCATGAAATTGGGTATAAACACCCATCATGTCACCACCAACACTTATAACAAAAAAGAAACTATTAGAAATTGTACTTTTCACCTATGAAGTAAAATTTTCCATTACCTCAATCAAAAAAAAGAAGGTCTACATACACCCATTGGGTATTTTTAGGTTGTGATCTCACATTCCCATTTGGATCCCATTGCATTTTCCATGCATATCCTTTAAAAGAAAAAGAAATATATAAGTTTTTTAAATAAAGAAAATAAGTTTAATTTAAAAAAATAATTATGATAATAATAAAGTGAATAAAATGTGAAGATTTATTAAATTGGTAAAAATTGAACATAAAAACACCGGATATCTATATGTATCTTGGTTATTGGGGACCTAGGATCCTCATACTCTAAGAGATCATTCCATGGATTTGAAGGTCCATTTATGAGAATTAAACAACATTAATCCAAATATGAATCAATGGTTTAACTAGTGTTATAACATAATCTTTCTAGGTAGGGTGGGGAATTCCTAACATACTTATCATAGCCTTTCCTCCATGATATCTAAAATTCCCGTGTGCTTTATCCTATATTTTTTAACTAAAAAATCCCATTTCATCACAATTCTACCATCACATTATGAAGAACAACATTTCCAGCCATAACTATAGGTGGAATCCATTTTATAACCTTTTCACACACAAAAAAATCCTTTGAAACCACCCATTTACACACACCAAACCAATTATAAACTCATTGGTTTTAAAATTAAGATTAATTAAATCATCAAATAATGGAACAAAATGAAACCAAAAACATGTTGGAAGCCACAATCCAAGTGAAGAGGATATCCTATAAAAATAATAATAATAATAATAATCAAAACTCATTACATATAATTCAGGTTATATCAAATTGAGGACATCACAATCACTAAGTGATAAGAAACCCATGAAATAAGAGAGTATAACTTAAGCAGAGAAGGAAATAGTTATTTACATTGAGTTTTGTTGAAGGATATATTCGAAAACCACACACAACCATGACTTAAGGAGAATTGGGAAGAGATAAAGAACACCAAGTATTGGAGGAGTTCAACATGGGTGAAAATGAGGGGTTAGTGGGGATAAATAGAGGTAGGGAAGATTTGTAAATTAATGAATTTTAAAGACTGAAAATACCACATGGTTTTTCCACACTATTTTTCTAGATCATGTAACAAACATGGGGGTAATTTTGGTTCTACAGGGAGAGACAACATAGTTTTGGTCTCATGGTTAAAAATATTGTTCTCCAAAACATGTTGTTACACTAACACCATTGTCCCAAATCAAATAGTTTCTCATAACCATGAATCAACCATGTGTGGGAATCCATCTCCCCAAAACTCTAATTTTCAACAGAAATGTCCCATAAAATCTATAAATTAAATGAAATAATAGAAAAATAATAAATACTAGAAAATATAATTGTGAGTGTGATCATTCTGCCTACCATGTCACTCTCTACCATTAAAAAATAAATCCATAATATGACCAGAAGGTAAATGGGGCCATCAATTTTTTACCCAATAATTTAGTTTAAATACATCAATATCATTATTATTTAATTTCTATAAGAACAAAACAAGTGGAATAGACTTCCTTAAAGTACCATCACATGGGAATCAAAAATATGTACAAGTTGTTCTGTCCCTAATAAGTTGGGTTCTAGGTCCAGCTCATCTCAAATCAGCACATGAGAAGGATCTATATTATACCTTCTTAATTGAGAGTCAAAGATAATTTTATGAATCTATATAAATTGAGAAGAAAATTCCAATCAGTATGAAATCTTGTTGAACCATTCAATAATATTAAGATTTTTTACCTGCGTTAGAGTAATATTACCTTGTTATCCAATATAGAAATGACCCAAATTAGGTTACACGCTTTAGAAACACCTAATCATCCATTGAAAATTCCAATTATTTTTATTATTGATCGACATAATACATGAAACATCTATGATATAACAAAAAAATATTTAGTCATCTTAATCATAATTGTTGTATCTTTTCCAATACTTGGTCCCACTAGAGTCATCTCACCCACTTCTTTCTAGTGTAGATGGGGATGACAAGGTGAAATAAATATATCCACAAATGCATCCTTAATTGAGGATAAGAAACTATTATTATAATATAAGTCTACTAACCATAGAGGGTTATCCCCTAAACCTCCAAAATATATCACCCAGGCATGAATCCTATCTTCATGTATTTTATTTACCCTATTTGTTTGACCATCCATTTAGGGATGGTACTTATTGCATATATTGACATGTTCCACCATTTCATTTAAAATTACTTCCCAAAAACTGAAATGTAGATATATGGTATCTATTAGAAACAATAGTATGTTGAACAAAATGTAGCCTCATGATATCTTTAACATACAACTTACTCATCACCACTACATTAGTAGATTCTTTAATAAAGATTAAATGGGATGATTATGAAGATATTTTGTGATGGTTTAACAATGTTTTTTTAATTATCTTTTTGTAAATAATGTTTTTTTAATACATGTGAAATTTTATCAAGGTACTTATTTATGATGTTATTGGATGCCTGGATGCAAAAAATATTCCAAAATGTTTCTAAAAAATAAAAATTCAAAATTTTAGAATGATATTAAATTTCAAACCATAAGTAATATTAAGCTATTTTGGTATCAAACTTCCTTACATAATGGAAAATATCCTGATATAGGATATTATTGAAAATTTAAATTTAAATTTTTTTTATATAGTTTTTTGGATTGACTGGTCAGACAAGTTTTTTTGAGATAATATAGAAATGAAATTTTCTAGATCGAATGGACTAGAAGTTTAATTGGATAAACATGAACAATTTTTTTTGAAATAGATATATTGAATGAAACTGACCAAACATAGTGAATTAGATGATGGTTTTTTAGAAAGTACAATTTTTTTATTAGGGTTCTATGAATATGAAGAATATCAAACAATATTTTTTTATTAAAGATAGATGTTATGTTATTGCTAAGTTCATCTAATTTTTTTAATTAAGTACATGGTGTCATATGAAATAAAATTTGAATAACTAATATATTACAAAGGAAAATCCATTTTTTTAGTCGTGGCACAGATTTTCAGAAACATATCACCAAACAAGAGATATATGAGGCTTTTTGAAGTTACTCTATTGAATACAATTTGATCAGATAAAGAAGATTCTATTGGGATGAATGTTTTAAGTAAATTAAGTCTCTATAAGATTCAATAATTTAGTCAACCATCATTGGTAAATAAAATTTATCATCTGAAGGAATATTTTGTTCTTTTGAAAATGGTTCAATAGAATCAAACAAAGGAAGAGTAGTTTTTTAAGATAGTCAGTTTGTATGAAATTAAAAGTTGTGAACCTTTTTCTGCACAGATGTAGAAAGTCCATCAAATAATATTTCTATAATAATATATATTAGATGAACTTTTTTAGAAATTTTATTAGATGAATTTTTTATAATAGATTCCTTCATGTATACTTTTTATGAGAAGAAAATATATAAATTATATTATTCGGTGGAAATATTTTAAATAGTCATTTGAATTAATGTTATTGAATAAGTGATGTTATTTCATCAGACAATCCAATCAAAAGGATTGAGTAGTTTCTTTAATTTTTTCATCAAACAGTGTTATTTTATAGGGGAACTTTTCTAAACTTTGTAAATCCCCAAAATATGATGCTTTTGTGATATGTTCTTCAAATTGGTTCTTTTAATGATAAAATGATGATAGAGTGTTCTATTTCTTAATAACTAAATTTAAAATAACTCGAGAAGGTTATAAAATTCGATAATTCTAGAAAACAAAATTATGATGATTTGAGAAGACTCTAAAATATTTGATACAATTTGAGAAGCATCCAAAAAAAATTAAATTGATCATGAAATACATATTTATGAATTTTATTAAGAAATAAAGGGAATTTTTCACCACCTTTTTTAATTCTAAAGTACCTATAAATAGAGATGAAAATTTCAATGTAATTTTGACTATTCAAAAACAATTATTCTTGAATAATTGTTTTATATTTGAGTTTATAACCAAATTTTGTTTTCATTTTGAAGAAATTAATTAGACAGAATAAATGTTATGATCAAATTAACTAATATATTTTAGAATTATTTATAAATAGTATCAATCTGAAGAAGATTAGAATGAGTAACTAAAAAGAGTTTTTAAAATGAGTATAGGTTTTTAATCAAAGAGAATAATTTTTTTTGTCAACAATAGATTCATAAGTGGTATATTGAACAGATTCCACCAGATTTAGGTTACACAGGATAAAAATACTGGATAGAAAAATCAAACATAGGTAGATTAGGCATAGTTTCTGGAAAGACATTTGTTGGATTAGATTTCACAAATTTTCATTTATTTATTTTGGATAATAATTTGTAAGAAAAATATGTAAATTGGTATGAGTTAGTATAATATTTTTTTAGGAGATAGAAAATTTCCAACAAGAGTTGACACAAAATTTTTAATCAATTATTGATATTAGTGAATTTCCATATACCCATGGTAGCGGCCTTATAAAGTATATAGGTTCTCACACTAAGGATGTGCCTTGATAATCTTATGTCCTTTTCTTACTTCCATATATTTTCATAAAATTGACTCTACTAAAATGCAATAAAGAAATATCTCTAACATGTTTCAATGGCTATGTTTCAAAAAACAAGAAATTTGTAAAATGATAAAAACTCAATCAACCCCCACCCTAGTTTTTATATTATCCAAAGGAATGTCGAATGGTATTAGATAAGGTTCCCTTACCAAATACTTATAATGTTAAATCTCAATTCTGCCAATAGAAATGAGATTATAACCTTTTATGTAAACAATTTTCAATACTAGAAACATAGAATGATAACTTATCTTCTTTCTCCTAGAATAGAGGTTTTATGTGTAGAAACAATTTGGTTTCTAGTAGTTGAGAAATATTCTCCCAAGAATTTCTCTGAAATAATAAACATTGAAGTTGATGAAATATCCATAAATTATATTTTTATGTCTCTATCTACAAATTATTACATAAAGGTGACAGGTCTCAAAATAGTAAAGAGGGTGTAGGGAAAGCTCAAAGGTATTTTTGAATTAAATAATAAATTAAAGGAAGTGAAGTTGAAAATATTTTATAGAATATTTGAATATATAAGAATGTGAAATAAATAAACTATTGATGATTACCTCACCAGATTGAATAAATTTGTATGCCTAATCATTGGTTTTATATATTTCTTATAACACCGTAAAATTTTGTTGAAACTCATGAGAAACTTTTCAGACATGTATGATTATAAAATCTCTACATTAGAAGATAAAAATGATTAATTTTTAGATTAATTTCATAACATTATTGTTACATATTAAATGATAAAATAATCATCATTCAAAAATAAGATCAATGATGTAATTTATTATGAATACATGATAAAGATAAAAATTCAAGATGCTGAAGATTTTAGTCTTTGTGATTTTCATGATAAGGAAAATGATGATTTGAATGAAAAAATCATTTCACTTGTCTTTAATAATTATCTAATAGGAATACGAATGTATGTAATAAACATTACACTATAATTTTTTTTGAGTGTTTTGGAATTAAAAAATTTTCAATGAACTATCCCAAGATTAAAGTTTTTTTTTAATTTTAAGATAATTAAAAAGAAGATACTATATATAATAATATGAACAAAATTTATATGGAAGAAAATAATTAAAATGGTGGAAAGAAAACCTTCAATCAAAATAGAATAATTGTGTTAAGAAATAAATTTGATTCACATTTAGATGATATTTATTTATCAGAAGATGAAAATTTTAAAAGAATACAAATATACTTTTTGAATATTGAGAAAATGGAGAAAAATTCAAATAGTGAAGATGAAGGTGGTGATGAAACCTATAGATAATATCAGATAATAAATTATATCATGTATTTAGAAAAATATAATATCCATAAATAAATTATAATAATTAAGAATTTAGGTGTAAAATTTATTAAAGAATTAAAATATGTTCTTAATCAAAAATAAGAGTACATATTGGAAATCATAAAGTAAAAACTGACAATTAATGAACAGGTAAAGATATTTGAATAACTCAATAAGAAATTAGGTGTTAAGGAAGTTTATGTTAACAAAACTCAATAGAAAATCCTTAATGATTATAATACCATAATAATGTTGAATGAAATTTTCAGAAAGGATTCAGAAGTAAAAGATGAATCATCTAAAGTAGTAGAAAAAACTCACTCTAAGAATTAGGTGAAATTTTTAGCCACCTAATGTAAATTTCATCATATTTTTATAACATTTTAGGTCTTAAAAATGGTTTTGGAAAAAAACTTGGTTGATAAGTTATGTGATATACCTATAACTTACATGAAATCAAAAAATTCCCTCCATAAGAAAGATATCCCACTCCTAGAGAAACTAATAATAGAAAGAAGTTAGGGACCTCAAAAAACATATATAGAGAGAAATAATACTTTTACAAAAAAATATTTTAAGGAATTTTCTAGTGAAATAGAATTTATGGGTTCAAATTTTACAATTGTTAGCATAACATGTCACTTATAGAAAATATTCATGAATATATGGGAAGTAATGGTGTAGGAAGAATGAGTAGCATTCTTCATACATAGGAAGTAAGAATAGTTATATCTAAAGATGTTTGGAGATATTTGATGCAAATTTATTTTCATTATCTAGAGTATTTTTTTTAAATATGTGATAAATTGGGTCACTTTTCTGATGAATTTATGACTACACTTCTAGGGAAAATATCTGATGCAAGAAAAAAAGGGGATAGAAAGAAGAAAATTTACGAGTAATATTTTGATGATGAGACTGCACTATAAAAAATAAAAAAGAACAACAAATATATTTTTGATAGTGTTTATTCCTCACAAATGATGGGAGATATAAAAATCATGAAAGATGTTTAAAATAATTATGGAGGAGCAGTTAATTTTGGTAATGATAGTTCCTTAAAAATCAGAAGAATATGAACTATTTAGATAGAACCTCACAAACTAAAATTGAAATAAGTCTTGTATGTTTATGGTATCAAGAACAACCTTATTATTGTTATTCTACATTATGATAATGGAAAATAAGAGATATTAAAAAAATATTTTTGTATAATTAGACATGTTGAAGATGGAAAAATATTTATAGGAGGAGAAATTACCAGTGGAAATATCTTTCATTTTGGGGAACTTATAAAATCATTTTACTTGATTGTTGAAGATGATAAAAATTTGTGACAACATAGACATGGGAATCTTGGTCAAAATTGTTTTTAATAAAATTTATAATGTTGATGTTTTCTTAAATCTACCATTGTTGAAAATAAGAAAATATGATATCTGTATAACTTTCTAGAATGCAAATATGGTTAATAAATTCCACAACAAAGTAGAAAATAAATATACTAGAGCTCTCAAGCTTAGTCACTCTGATATTTAGGAGATTATGAGACATAAATTAATAAAATTATATTTTTACTTTATCACTTTTATTGATTATTTCAATTAGATGACAAATATCAAGTTTATTAAACATAATTTAGAGGTTTCCAAAATGTTCAGATCCATCAGAAGAGATGTTGAGGCAGAAATTGGGGGTATATATAAATAAATTGGGAAATGTTAAAAGTACATAATTCGAATGAAATTATTTTTGAATATTATTTAAAAAATAATGGAATAAAACATCAATACACTTCTCTATAAACCCCCTAATATAATGGATTATTATAAAGGAAAAATATAACTTTATTGGAAATAGGAATAAGTAGGTTGGAAGAGAACATACATTCAAAATTCTAGGATAGATTATGTAAGTACTTCAATACATGTATATAATGGATTTTTATTAAGTCTAAAATAAAAAAATAGCTCTTATTAAATGTGGTCTAGAAAAAAAACATACATTGAAAATTTTCAATGTTTTTGGAAATCCTTATTTACTAAAAAACAAAAATCCAGATCATGGTAAATTTTATGAGAAATATGAAGAAGAAATTTTCATAGGATATTAACCCAATGGAAGGGTTTATTAAAATTAGAACAAATTTTTTCAATATTTTTTTAATTACAATAAATTGAATGTTATTAAAAATTTTGTTTCCTTAAGAAAGGTTGATGCAAATGTTTTGGAAGATAAATCAAATATGTTGAGAGATGATAGTGAGACAAAATATGTGAGTGATGAATTAAATGATTAACTTTGTGGAGGAAGTTATGCTAGGAGAGAAAAATTAAAATTTCAGAGTTTTCCAATATATGTTGAGACTAAAATTATTCTTAAGAATAAAAAATACCAAGGTTATAAAGGAAGACTCTTGATATTGGAAAAATCATAGATCGCTCATCTCTCAAATTGATCCATAATAAATATAAAAAATAATTGAACATAAATAATGGGATGATTGTTTAAATAGGGAAAATAATAAAAGTGAGATAAATGAAACTTGGAAACTTGTTCCATATCTGTAATTGAAGAAATTTATTAGGAAAAATTGGGTTTATATAATCATTTTAAATGAACATGGAGAAATTTTATGAAATAAGTCATGAATTGTGTGCAAATGGTATTTATTTTTGGACGGTCTTTAATTTTAAGAAATTGTTTCCCTATAAAAGGATTGGAAATAATCATAACGTTCTTATCAATGATTATACATCATTACATTGTAGTTTATCAAAATGATATAAATTATGATTTCTTAAGTGGGTATTTAGAAAAATGTGTACATTAATAACCCTTTTGGATTTCTATATGGTAATAATAGAATTATGGGTTTTATGTTGAGGAAATACTTGTATTTTTTGAAACAATATCCATGTTCCTGGTACTCAAATCTTGATAATTTCTTGAAAAGTTTAAATTTCACTAAAGGGAAGGCTAAAATAAACTTATATATAAAGGAATTAAACCCTAAAAACTTGATTGTAATTATTTATGTGGATTCTAAAAAAATAATGGGATATAGAAAAAATATAAAAACATTAGTTAATAAATGAATAAATGTTTTGAGATTCCAATGTTAGGATAATTGACTTTCTTTTTGGGATTACAATTCCAAAAAAAGGAGAAATACATTTTCTTATCTTAATAAAAATTTTCCAACGAATTGAAA
Source organism: Viscum album (assembly GCA_963277665.1). Lineage (NCBI taxonomy): Eukaryota > Viridiplantae > Streptophyta > Magnoliopsida > Santalales > Viscaceae > Viscum > Viscum album. The sequence goes on along the minus strand of OY728145.1, from coordinate 55,830,293 downwards.
AAAAATGGAATTATATAATCCAAATATGATTCTAATACTTTTTCATTTGGGATCATGATGAGTAAATGTGAAGATTGGAAAAGTGTGAATTAGAAAGATTTCTGAAAATTGATAGGAATATTTCATTATCCAGTAGCTCTGACACATAATATTTTTTATGTAATTAATTTTTGATCAAGATATTATATTGATATGAAGGAATCTCATATGTTACTAGTAAATAGAATTTAATATATTTTAATGGAACCAATTCTCATGGAATACCGAAAAAAATAAGTTGTGATATGAAATTTCATGGTTATATTGATACCAATTGGACTGGAGATTGTAATGATAGAAACCCATCGTTAGTAGGAATACGTTTCTTGGGTGAATGTTGTGTGAGTTGGAATATTATAAAATAAATTTTTGTAACTTTGTGTAAAACGGATTTATTATATGCTGAATCTATATATACTCATACTAAATTTTTTTGGATGAGAGTTCATCTAGAATATTTGAATATATATGTTTTCAAACCATTGGATAAACATTGGGATAATTACAATACCATTTATATTTTTAAAAATAATGTACCAAAATAATATCAAAAAAACATTGATATCAAGTATCATTTTATAAAATAAAAATTATATGGTGGAGAAATTTTACTAGAATATATTTCAACATAATATCATATTGTTGGTATTTTAAAGAAATAAATATCATAAGATATATTTTTGGAATTGTGTCTGCAACTTTATTTTCTAACTATACCCCTTAGTTCCTTAAATTTCAATGGAAGTACCCTTGTATGATTTGGATTATGTCAACAAGGGGGGATACTAAGTATAATATTTGTAATAAGTTGGTACATTTCCTTCTTTAATGATTCTAAATTTGTGTTTATCATAAAATGTATGAGAGAAAAAAAATTAGGAGAGTGAAAAAAACGAGTTTTAAAAAATAAAAAAGATCTAATTAAGGATGTTTTATCTTAACATAGACATAATTTTAATTTAAAACTTGGGTTAGCCTAATTCAGAAAAAATTATCTACTACTTTGATAACATCACACACTATTTTATGAATGTTCATTTTTTGGTAAACATTTAGAAAATTTGAGTTTTTAGAAAATTAATATGGGAAAATTTTGAGTGTTGAAAAATGACGAGTTGAAAAGATTATTAATTAATGTTATCAAAAAACATAATGGGGGATATTGAATATTCTTTTTAATGGTTTAAAATTTTTGATCTTTTTGATAACTAAATTTTTGTAAAGAATATGTTTTTAATCATGTGAAATTTTATAAATGAATTTTGTTGTGAAGTTATTAGATGTTTAGACATAGAAAGTGATTAAAATTTTATAGAGAAGGAAAATTTATAAATTTATAAATTTATTAACTTTATAAATTTAATTCATATAATTATATTCTAATCTCACAGTTCCTTACATGATAAAAAATATAATGATACAATATTTTTTTGAAAAGAGGAAGTTAAATTATTCTGAATATAGAGTTTCAAATAGACTAATTGGATAGAGTTTTTTCAGAATATCTGGGGAAGAAATTTTATTGAGTGGATAGATTAGAGATGGTGTTTGGGAAAGTAAAGAGTTATAAAAAATTTAATTGGATTAAACTAACTAGAACAATTTTCCGGATAGACATATCGAATGAACCTCACTGAACACAGGTCATGAGATAATGTTTTGATAAAAATTATTGTTTTTTATTTTTGATTTATATGGAAATTATGAACATTAGAAAAAAACAATTGGAAATATGGATGTTATGTTTTTGGTATGTTCATGATGATTTTGAATGAAATAAAATGTGGAACAAGAATTAAAATTTGAATATTCGAGAAAATAAAAATGTGTAGATCTTCTTTTGGTCCAGACACAATTTCTCAAACATATATCTTTAGAAAAGAGATATATGAAAAAATCTACAATTTATTAATTGTAAAAAATTTAATCAAATGAATAGTTTATACTGGATAGAACATTGAATTTAACTTAAATATATATAAGTTTCAACAATGTAGTTGAGAATATTTACTAAATGAATAAGAACAAATAAAGGAAGATGTTGTTCTTTTTCAAATAGGTCAAGAGAATCAGATAGAGGTAGAAAAAGATTATAGATGTTCAGTACATTTGAAATTCAATGTTGAAAAGTTTTTTTGTGTATATGAATATTTTACAATAGATTATCTTTCTTTAAGAATTTCTATTTGATAAGATTTTTGCGAGAAAGTCTATCAGATGATCGTTTTGAAAAAAAATCCATGAGAAAAACCTTTTTGAGATGAATATTTAGAAAGTATGATCTAAGTAAGGATGATAAAATAAATTAATCTAAATGAAGAAACCTGAAGAAGTAATTTTTTTAATCGTTAAATCTATTTATCGGATGGAGGAGTATCTTAAATGTTTTCATTAGAAAATCCCTTCATTTGATGGAGTTATATTTTTTGAAACTTTACTAAATTTTTTAAATATCATAAATATTAAGATTATATCATACATTATTTCAAATGTTTTTTATATCTATAAAAGTCTGATAGAGTTTAAATTTTTATAACATTTGGAGTTAAGGAAATTTGATAAGGTTGAAACATTATAAAATCTGAGAAAATTGATGATTTTTTTAGAATACTTCAGAAAGTTTGAGTATATTTTAAAATCATCCCAATGAAATTAAAATGTAAATGAAATTTTAAATTTATGAATTTCAATGAGTGGGAAAGAAATTTTGGTTTCCTACCTATTATATTTATATAAAACCTATAAAGAATGTTACATAGTATAATAGAACATGTGAATATTCACTGAAAAAAATATAAGACACCAAATGAATTATGTTAAATTTTTGTTTCTAATTGAATTTTGTTTTTATGTTGAAGAAACGTTTTGGACAGTAGAGTGTTTCTTATCAGAGAATTGTATAGAGACTTGGATCATAATTTTTTATAGAGAGTATCATTATAAGTAATATTAGAAAGATTAACTGAGAAAAGTAAAGGTGTGGAGTTTGTTAATTGAATAGAATTGAAATTTTGAATCAACCAAGGATGAAAAATTGGTGCCACTGATGAAGGCCACTGATCCTAGGGTAGACCACATGAATATTTATAGAAATAAAAAAAGATACTGGTAGATCAGAAAGAGTTTCTGGATAGACCTCTGTTGGAGTAGATTTCACAAAGTTAAATAATTTTTTAATGAATCAAATTTTGTAAGAAAAAATTATAAACTTATAGGAGTCAGTATTATATTTTCTAATGAGAGATATAAGGTTTCCAATGTGAGTAAACATATAAGTTTTATTCACTTCTTGATAATATTTAATTTCCATAAACCCACGAGAGTGTCCATGGAAAGGATATAGGCTCTCACACTGATGTCAAACCTTGTAAATCCTTTTTTTATTACTTAATTTAATTCGTTTTCATGAAAGTGATTTAACTATATTGTTATGAGGTAATAATTATAACATGTTTCATGAGTGATGTTTCATAAATCAAGAAATATTTAAAATTATAACAACTTATTCAACCTCCCTTATCAGTTGTTATGTTATCCTTTAGAATATTAGATTTGTATAAATGATCAATAACCCCACAAATAAAATTTATTCCCTATGTTGAATAGGGTAACCCAATGATAAAATTTATTTCTACCTCATCCCACATCATACTAAGAAATTTTAGAGGTAGTAGAAAGCCTAAGGTCCCATAATACTCTAATTTGACTTGCTAACAAGTAGAACACTAAGAAACAAAATCAGCAATACCATTCCTCATTTTGGGCCACAATAACTGAAGTTACATATCATACACAATTATGGTATAACCATGATTAATAGACCACTGATATTGATTATAGTCATGAATCATCACATTCCTCAAAGAAAACCACACAACCAAAAGACCCATAAAGAAAATAACTCTCTTAGGAAACAAATACTTGTCACTGGGCACCTCTCCACAATTTTAAAATTGACTAGATCATTAGTAAAACACAAACATTGGTTTCTTCTCATGTATAATCTCTAAAAAAGAAGTCATCAACTTCAAAATATCCAAAAAATATACCTCATTTATCTTCTTTTTATTTTGTGATAATCTAGGCAAAATCCCTATAGAGTTCTTGTCACAACTGGACACCTTTAGAGTATGATTTGGAAAATTACTTATTAGTTAATCAATAACTACATTCTATTTACATGGCATATCAATATAAAATTAAAATATTTATTGATGATATATCCCCATATCTGACTCAAGTTCAAATTTCTTTTCAAAATATAAATCCTAAACTTTTATGGTCCAAGTAGACTCTAATGTTTTCCTAAAAAAGAGAGTGGTACCAACACTTGTGGGAATTCAGAACAACAACAATATAGAAGATATAGTTTTGGTATTTCCTCTCATATATATATTGATGGAGAGAACCATATTCCACCACATTGTCACACTACATAAGCATGAAATCCAAACATATGCCTAAATCATAACAGTAGACCTTGTAACTCTATCGAGTCTCATATAAGATAAAGATAGGGAAGTGTTCAACCATTGATTGAGATTATCAAATGATAATAGGAGTTCTATGATCTAATATAATTACAAAAAATTTATATTAATATCCTTTATGTTTTTTTAAGTCGAAATAACTTTCTAACAAACCACATGTAGTACCCTTCCAAGTCTAAAATTCTTCTACTTTTAGAAAACATTCCTTGGATCTTACCCTGATGCTACTACTCTAAATTTAAATGGATCAACTATAACCCCACATTATGATATCATTTGACCCATAAACATTAGTTATTGAATACATAAGATAAATGTTTACCATTTGGCAAAATGATGATGGTCCTATAATGTTTTCAAAAAAATAGTTAAATTTATTGCATGATCCTTTTAAAGTTTTGAATAAACCATGATGTCATAAAAAACACCATGAAAAAAGAATCAAGAGATATATGTAAAACTTGGTTAATAATATATATATATATATAATATTTTGACACTTCATTTAATCCAAATTGTATTACCATGTATTAAAACTAATTATATCTTCTTGAGAATGTAGTCTTGGAAACATTGTCTTTTATTATCCCGACATGATGATACCCTGAATAGAGGTTGATATTTGAAAAACATCTTGTCCTCTTAATATGGTCAAACAGAACATCCATATAGTTAAATGGTAATTTATTCTTAATAGTGACCCGGTTCAGCCTCCAATTATTGACACATAGCTGCAAATCCCCATCAACTTTATTGGAAAAGAGTATTGTAGCTTCCTGGGGAGACACGCTTAGACAAATGAAACCATTCGACTCCAAACCATCCATCTAGATATTTTAATCCATCATATCGATGGGTTTCATATGATATAAAGGTAGATATGTCATTTATTTCCCTATTACCAGATCAATTGCAATCTTTATGTCATTTTTAAGAGGAATGCCTCAGATATCCACCAAGAACACTTCAGGGAACTCACCAACTATAGAAGGAAATCCACTCTCTAATACTTTTCAATTTTATTATAATAAGAGTGAGGATAACATTGAATAAAACCTACCCATGTCATGAATTGGAGGCTTTTCCCATCCTAAATGCAGATCCCATTCTACCTATAAACCCCAAGTTCTCCCGTAAGATGTCGTAAATTTAACCCACAAATGATATAAATTTAGATGGTCCTTAAATAATGTCATTTAATCTATCCTTAGGATCATATAAAATAGGTATATATCAATGATAAGTAAAATCCACTTCAACTCATCTTTCAATAGAGATAAAACACAAGATGTGTATTAAAACCCCACTCTTTCATCATGAAATGAGATGTGACTAACGTAATGGCATATGATATGATCTTGATTGTGTGTTTCATAAATTCCACAAGGTGATAACATATAAAAGATTTTGAATCACCTATATCAAACAAAAAAATCCTTATAGATCATATAACAAGAACATTACCTATAACTATCGTAAGTCTTAAATCATATTCCACCAATGCATGATATATAGAATACAGAACTACATCTATATCTGAACCTTAGGTCGATAGATAAAATGTGGATCTACTTTAAGAAGAATATTACCATAAGTAGATTTTTCCTTTCCATCATATTAATCCAAATGAGATCCCCTGTCACTTAACGCATCATACTGAGCTATTTTCCCTCTATGGGTGGATGAACCTATGCCACTCAAATTATGAGGGGATAAAAATCCTTTAAAAATGTATCATGCATCCTAAACAGTGGTATTCTTTTTGTAGGACCAGACATGTAGACCATATGTTACCAGTCCTTATTCACTTAAGGAAACAATAGTACCACCACCTGAAGCTACCATCAAAGGTGATTGTGGTGAATATCCAAAGAAACTATAAACCTTATTTCCTTTCTTCTACCACTTCCACTTAATTTTTTAAGTTATCATCCCACTCTAAATTTACATTGGTAGTATCCTAGGAAGACCTAACATAACTTCATATTCGATCTCTGAAATCAAATCAAAATCAAACACCTCATTGTAGGCCTTCAATTTAAATAGTAATACCAAATATTAAATATATGGTCTTAGATACACCTCCAAAATTCGGTTTTTCATATTTTTATTGGTGTTAAAATCAAGTGAAAAGTGGACTATATTATAAAAGTAGTTGTAATATTCCAATATTGAACAATACCCATGGTTAAGGGAAAGGAACTATCATGAATTGGAGAGTTCAAAATTATCAACGAATAACTTCATGATAAATAAATCTTTAAAGTCTTTACACCCCATCAAGACATGCTTCCCATCCTGAACCAAAGTCTCCCACTACCTACGACTAGAAAATTCAAACATAAACATATAACATTTTACATTAGCAGCCTTCAGAGTTCCAAGAAACTCATAGATCCTCTCAATTTTATACACCTAGTCTTATACTTTCTGGGGGTTAGTAGTTCTCTATAATGAAGTTGTATTATGATTGAATTGATTCTATGACAATAAATTTTCTAGACCCAGATCCCTTTTCCTATCTTGGGTAGATCCTAAGATCATTCCCATATCCATGTCTTAGATAGCCCAAACCACTATCTTTATTACTCTCTGATCAAATAGCATGTTTTCTAAGGTATAACTCTACTCAGTATCCCCTAATGTTTTTATAGAAGGTCTCTAGACTGTCATAATACTAAAGACATAAAAAAAATGGAGACCATCAATAATTAAATAGCCAATAATTGAGTAAAAACATAAAAAAACAATCACATGAAGAACAATGAAACTGAAAATGCTCAAATTAGTAAACCTTATCATGGTTCCTATACTTAGTCTATATCTAGTGAATTAAAACATAGGAATAAGTCAAACCATATTCCTGACCTCCCATGGTGACTCAAGGCCTTCCATGAGGTGTGTTGGTGAGACACCCCACTCATAACTAGTACTTTAATAACTTATATTATAATCTCATGTCTATCCATAATTTCAAAAATAAACACCCAATGAAATTGAAACCCATATCTGATACTTTTTTGATGCAAATGAATCTAGGATTTCATTTAATCAGACTCCTAACCTAGCCCAAGAGGTACCCTATAGGAAATTCATGATCCCCATAGGATAGAAACCAGTTTATGGGTATCAAATACCTATATTAAGAAACATTTTTTCCATCAAAATCATCAATATAAATTTAAATCATGATGATATATATCAATCATAATAATCTACATCCAGAATAATTACCAAAATATCTTCTTATAAGAGAATCTAAAATAAAAAGAACCATGTATAAGATTAAAAGTTACAACCAAACTCTACAACTAGAATGAACCAAAAAGTAAAGAAAACAAAAAAAGAACCATGTATATACTCGTGAAACATGATCCAAAAAATCCATCATATCACCACCAACACCTATCCAAAAATGATACCACATTCAAGAGTAGCTTCCTCCTCCACAGGCGGCCTTGACTTTACCTAAGTTAGAAAAAATATGGTCTATATACCCCCAATTGGTGTTTGTATGGTGTGATATTAGATACCTAGTAGGGTCTCACCATGTGTTCCATGTATAGACATTATTATACAAATAAGGATATAATTTTTTAAAATAAATAAAACTTTTTCAATTCAAAACATGCTTAACATTTATAAGAAATTGAATAAAACATGAATAATTAGTAAGGAAGTAAAAACTAAACATTGAAACTATTTTAAATACCTAAGTATCATATTAATTTGGGACTCATGATATATATAATCCTATTTATCAAACCATAGACATGATGTTTCATTATCATTCTTGATTTATCACCAATCCACATCATCATAAATGGTTTATTTATAGTTGCAATGTAATCCTACTAAGTAGGGTGGGGAATTCCTAGGGAACTTGTCCAAGTAGTCCCTACAATATACCTAGGATACCCATGTTTTTCATCCACTTCTTAAAAAATAATATAAATCCTAATTCATCATAATCCATACATCATATTACAAATCACATCATTTTCAATCATATCCATAAGGGAAATCAGTTTTACAATCATTTCACACATACCAAAGAACCTTTGAAACCAACCATTTACAGACATAATTACATTATTTAAATAATTTCTTTTACAATAAATCTTGATTAAATCATAAAATAATGGATAAAAATGCAATCACATTCCTTTTTCCCTTGAAACCACCAATAACTAATTGGAAACTACATGCTAAGAAGATGGTAGATCTTATTGAAGAATGAAAAACCAAAAACATAAAAATTCCTACTATATTTTTTAGATTATACCAACTTTAAGTCATAAAAAATGTTGAGTTATAGTAAACCTAAGAGAAAATTGAGGAGAACCTAAGGAGAAAACAGAGTCACTTACATAGAGTTTCCTTGAAGTATATAGGCCAAAATAAACAAAAAACAAATCCTATAGGAGAGCGAGGAATATGGATAGTGATACTAGGTATGAATTAGTCATAAATTGTGGGAACATAGGGATATAAGAGGTTAAATAATTGATGGGTAAGTTTAGAAAATTCAAGAATTTTTAAAAATATTCAGAACACATTGTTTGACTACACAATTTTCCAAAAAATTCACTAATCACGTGGGTGATACTGGTTCTTCTAGAAGAGACCACATGGTTTGGATCCCCTTCTTACAAAAAAAGGGTTACTGAAAAAGATATAAAATGGTGACTCTTTCTTAACATTCATTGTTTTTAGAGGTTCGCACAAGATTTTCCATAACTATTCTTCAGCGTCTATCTCCCCAAAAACTCCCATTTTCAAATGGAAAAACAAAAAAAATAAATGAATGATATAGAAGAACAAAATAACTATTAAATTCATTGAAATAAAACATTTTTCGAGACCTAAATCATAAATAATAAATCATAACCAATGATTTTATATCATATTTATAATTTAAATTCTTTTGTTGTGCACATATGAAATGAACAATATTTCCTTAGAAAAGGCTCGATGCCAAGGCTACCATAATGGATTACACTCACTCCTTATTCCACCACTTACTTAGTCAAGGTACACTCCTAAAAAATCATATTGTATATATTCCCTTACTGAATTTGGCTCACTCCTCATTCCAGATCTTTTTATAACATATATAATGTTTTCCAAATTAATTATAGGACTATGTAATTTCCAACCCATCCATCACATAGTGAAAAAAATATGTGATTTCTACAAGATCATAAATCATTCATAGTATCATCATAGAATAACCAATGTAAAATAAATGGGGTTTATAAACATCTCATAATACAATAATAATAAATCATCCAGATAAATAATGTAAATAGTATCATAAGAGAATTCATTATCTCATTGTAGGTTAATTAACTCATAGGAAATAAATGGTTTTAATTTCATCACCCTAAGAACATAATCATCATAAGGTATCCAAAAAACGGATGGAATAATAATTTCATATCCCTAGTATAGAATAAAAATCCATAAAGGATATATACATATAATAAAAATTTCAATAAAATAACATTTGATCCTTTCTTTGGAAAAAATAATAAAAATATACTTTTATTTTGATAAAATTTTTAATAAAAATTTAAAAATAATAAGAAAATAATTTTATTTGAAAGTTACCATAAAAATTGTTAAATTAATATTCAAATAAAATAATGATCTTTATGTACAAAAAACTATTCATATCAAATATGTTAAAAGAGAACATTCATTTCAAAATTTTGAAAAACACCAAAAACAAATTCTTCAATAAATGTTTCATTAAAAATATTTAAATAAAGTATAAGGTAATTAAGTTTAAATTTTTAAAACATTTTATTTATATCCAAAAAAATACATAAAAAATTTATGATCATAGACATGGAAGAAAAAGTTCATCGACCAAAGAGGAAATAAGGTTAGTTTTTCTTTGAAAACATGTTACAAAAAAATTTAAGTACCAAAGAGATGAGAAATATAATATTAATTTAAAATTAATATAATTACCATAGTATAATAATATATAAAAAACTTAAAGGATAAAATTAAAAAATCCCTAATTGAAAGTTAGCATAAAGGGTCATAAAAATAAATGAGATTGTAACATAAACCCTTACCTCAGGTCTTTTCTTATTGTATATGAATTGAAATATTCTATATAATAAATATTTATTTATTATAAATATATTATCTAAAAATATTCATATATACCTTTCTATGTATCATTCCTTTAAAATATCCAAATTATCATTTTATTAACAATTTCTTCATTAAAATGAACATTCGGGTGAAAAATAGTTTGTTTTCTATCAATGGATCAGTTCGATGGTTTCAGTACTTAAAAATTTGCCTTGGTTTAATCATATTTACAATATTAATAATCACATAATAATCATATTTATTAATCATAGACACATTCCTAATCATTCATATATAGTGGTGATGAAAAATTAATTAAAATATTTTGCAGTAACGGTAGTCCATACCTACACATGAGTGATTTTTTCACTTTTTAATGTATGGAATGAAATAAAGTTAAATAATAATTATAATTTATATACTAATTATATATTATAAATTTCATATATATATTCATTAAATCTATCTTTATTACAATCTATGTAATGTTGAAATAAAAAATTAATAGCATTGCTTCATATAGGTGGTAGTCCACACATAAGCATGAGCAATATTATCATTTTCCAATAGATATAATGGAAAGAATGTGGATAAGATATTATGATTATATTAGCATAATAATATTATAAATAAAATATACAAGCATTAAATCTATCATAATAACTCACCATGAAATATGGCGACAGAAATGAATCATATTTCTATGTGGACGCGGTAGTATACACAAATGTATGAGTGAATGGAAAGTATGTTTAAAATAGTTTTATAATAATCATATTTATTTTTCATATTATAAAATGTGATATAGAGATTAATTTACAGTTTTTAAAAACAAAGTAATAAATATAGTCTTAATGAAAAAAACCCTCTTTTTAAAATTTTGATGATAATTAAAACCTTTTGGACAAATTAAAAAGAAAAATTCATGAAAGTAAAAAAAAAAGTGAAAAAATAAAATATATATGTTTATAAAAGTTTAATAATATAATAAACATTTCTTCATATATTTAATGATTATTCATATGAAATTATGATGACAGTGTTACAAAAAATACAGTAAGAAATCATAAAAAATATCATTTGATAAAAGGATTTATTTTTCTAAAGGTCTTTAATAAACCTCTATGTATCCTATTAAAATTGATTTAGGGTTTACTATTTTATTACCTTCGATTTAATGGTATTGAATACACCAAAACTCCATTTATTTATAATAGTTTATATATAGAAAATAAAACACAATCAGTCCTATATTTTTAAAAGTTTTATCTAGAAACCTCAATGAGACTTAATATGTTTCCTTTAAGTGGTTTTTTCAAGAAACCTATGAACCTCAAATTAAATGGTAGTTATAACTGAAATAGGATAAATATATAAAGAAATATAGGATATCATGGAGACAATATCATTTAGTAATGATCTCTGTTTTCTCAAATTGAGAAGAATATTCTCTAGTAGATAATGAGAAAGATGTATGTGTGAGTAAATAATTTTACAAAGTACAATATTTGAATTGATATATCTTTATATATTGAGTGAATTTGGAATATTGTAGCACAATGGAATTATAAATTGTATGATAAATTAAGTTTCCACCCCTGGGTATATTTATAGCCTTTATGAGTTCTAGATTCTTAGATCGATATATAGATTTAAATAGATGAGATAAATCATTTTTACCATCATTTGATACTCCTTATAAGGTTTTAAATCACCACCATCCAACTGTGGAGATAATTAGTGATTCATGGGTTCTTTATATATCGAATAGTTAGTTGGTTCTCCAATACTATATGGATGGTATACTTTGGGTTGTTGAGAGTACACTATTTATACCATCAACTAATCATTTTCTCTAAATAGTCTAGCCAATAATTACTTCTGTATTGAGCTTTAAAAGTTCTTCCTCCATTTATTTTAATGGCCTTTTATTAGTCTAGGAACTTCACTACCTGAGTTTAATAATTACATAAAGATATCAACAAGAGATATTCTAGGATATTTCATGATTTTAAAAATATAACATCACGATATTATAATAAAAAATTAATACATGAAACCTTTAACTATAAATAATTCAAAAATAATAATTTGATGTGTTAAGGATATTTTTATGATCATTAAGACATAAAAAGGTGAGAATCACAACAATAATAACATATTAATATATTTATCAATGGATTTGGTTCCATTAAACTAACTTCGGTGTACTTTAAGATAAATTATATTCATGGTTTTTCAATATTAATTATTTTCTTGTCACATAATTATTTTTCTTATGTGTAACATAGTATGTGGTAATGTCATGTGAGCAACTATTGTAGTAAATGGTCATAGTCGTTCCCTATTCTAATGAGAACTCAAAAGTGCCTTGACACTATTCATAAATATATGTTCTATAGCTAGATGATATAATTTGAGAGTCACAACTGATACTGGAAATTAGGGGTCGACTGACTGGAGATTAAATTTTTATTATGCAAACACTTTTAAGGAAAAAAGTGATAAATAATAATTTAAACAAAAGAAAAAAAGTTATGAAATCATTAAAAGATAGTTTAAGACTACCACATTTACTCTCCCTAAATAACTTCTACGAAATATTGTTTACCTGGGTGTTTGATTCATCCAATATGATATATTCAAACAAAAATTCTAGTTTTTCCAAATACTAGATGTAATACTGAATGTTGATATTTCTATTGTTGAATCCCCTAACAAGAATCAGGTCATGCTTACTGATCCAGGTATACTACTCCTCATTGAAAGTCACCCTAAAATACCTTCCCATCATTTTTGTGGTTTCTTCTTCAATAGTAGAAAGTGACAGAACAAGTTCCCCCAATTATTCTTATCAACTCATAAGTAGTTCCACTGAGTTATCAAGAACATCACATAGATTTTTTTTATTGACAAGAAGCCTTGGGGGATGAGTATCTTTGTTCATATTCATGAATTTAATCTTCTTTAGTGATCATGTATCCATTGGAAGTGGAAAATAAGAGTAATGTTTTATCTCTTCTTGTATGCCTCTTTAGTTTCTACTTCTCCTTGGCCTTGGAAGATTACCACCCTCAAATGCCTCCACCATTTAACCTGCAAAACATTCATTACAAGAATCGTTCTTAGGGATATTATTCTCATCCATGGAGGGCCTAAACAGATATTCCTCATACTCAAGAACTAGATCATCATTAGGAAATCACTCAATGTGGTTTCCCAGCCCAATGGTTTCCACCTCCCATCGAGGATTGGTCCTGGAGCTAGTAGAAATACCCTACCAAGGTTCCTTAGAGGCCTATTCATGTCCTATAACATTAATACCACTTTCAAGTAACATCACCTCAGCATATTAATCACACAAGCATGTTGATACACCTATATGATTTACCATTTGAGACTCCATTTTAAGGTTATACCCACTACCACCTTGGGTACCCCCAAGCATTAAAGGGTGTTTATGTGTACCCCTAGAAGCCACATTAAAACAATTTTAATTAACACATACTCCTCCATGATTTCCACTTATAGCCATAATAGCTCTTAAAATCACAACTTCCTCTAAAGGGATCACCTCCTGTAGGTCTCATTTCAACATATTAGAAATTTTATTAACATTCAGATTATTAGGTAGAAACTATGTTTATTTCAACCTCACAGCATCACCCAAACACACATAACCAACATCCTTTCCAATTCTTCAATAAAATCTATTTTAAACCAAATAATACTCATGATCCACTACAAATCCATCACAAGAAAAAAAATTCCCCATTCCTTAAATCCTACATCTTCTTATTTAGATACCCACTCTGAAAGACCTATGAAATATTTCCTAGCCAGTTTCTAGACCTAAAATAGTCTCTCCATGAATCAATATTCATATATTGTCTCTACTGAAATTCATTTCCATCTATAATGAACACCCAATTCATTGGTGGCTTGGACACATCAACCTCAACAAAAAATCATGGGAAAATGGGATGAGATAATTTTTCTGTTCTTGTAGTGGAGAATAAGTAATGACCAACCAGGTTCCCAAAAATAAGAAAAATTCAGTGTTTCATTGGTGGCTTGGACACATCAACCTCAACAAAAAATCATGGGAAAATGGGATGAGATAATTTTTCTGTTCTTGTAGTGGAGAATAAGTAATGACCAACCAGGTTCCCAAAAATAAGAAAAATTCAGTGTTTCTGGAAGGGTAGTGGGAGTTCAGGGAAGATTACCCAGATATCCATAGTCAGGTTATCGTATTGCATATGAAATAAAAAGTTCCACATATGAATATATAAGAAGGAACCACCACATAAGATGGAATATTTGGACCATACAATAACAAGATCTTCCATAAACCCAAACTAAATCATAATATTTATTCAATCTAGTATTCCAAGAACCTTACATTCTAATAAACCCTATTATTCAAATAAATAGCAGTTAAATGCAACAATCAAAAGGTGGTCATGTCAGAATTGATCCACCGGTGTTAGGGAGAAGAGATATGATGCATTGTTGAACTCTGATAGTGATAATAAATGTTGAGGTGATACACAATAAAAATCTCTAAATTTTTGGAAAATTGAAACCCTCTAGAATGGGGGAAGAAACATTGTATTTGATAAAGGAATTAATGGGGAAAGGAACTCCTTATAGGGGTTAATGAGGGTGAGGAACTCCCCCTATAATGGGGAGGGATGATCCAGAATCTCTTTTATTGGTGCCTAGGGTATCGACGTGAGCTCGCCAAAGAAGAGCCTCATCACCTTCCCTCAATAGGGGTGGGTAATCATAGGATTTTGAGGCACCTTCTCATTTTTTATGCCTTTGGTAATTTCCAGTATGATGTTATGAGAATGGTACCTTCCTATATGAAATCCATATTTATATATGTCATTGGATTTTCCTATCTACAGACATGTGTATTGGTCCTTAGACATTAATATTCTTATTAATGAGTATTATGAGTCATGTACTTTCATGTATTCATGAAAACTATGATGATATATTTTCACTGTGAGGTTGGATATGTTGAGTACATCCCAATTTATATTGCATTAATGAATAATGCGATAATGGATTTTTACCTTTCTATTCTTTTATAGAAGCTCATATCTCATTCCCTATAATGTAAATGATATATACTAAATAAATTCATATCTATGGTGTTATATATGCAAGTTCAAATTCTAGGAGGTCAAAGAAAGAGATAATTATCACATTAGTTGATGGAACCAGCATGTAACATGTTTGATTAGAGAAATAAAAAAAGTGATTATATTACACAGTAAGCCTCTTTATGATGTGACATGTAATTGAGACATTATTTTTATTCTATATGGGTTTCTTGGAATGTTTCTAGATTCTAATCATGGACTTTATGATGCTTCTCCTAATTCCACTAAGAAAGTGGTCCATAGGTTCATACACTAAGTGTATCAAAAACATTAGTTGAATAATGTATTATTATTAATTATTTAACATATTGAATAATTGTTATTCCCATACATGGTTTAATAATTATTCATGTATACTTTATCATATATAAACATTTATTTTTTTATTAAATATAATATTTATTTATTTATTGGTGAATAATGCATTGATATTTATTTAATAAATAATTAGATATTATTCAATGTCTGATAAATATTGTGGAGGAATGGAGGACCTATTTTAAAGGTCCTATGAGAAATAATAATATTAAATATTATTTGATTAAATAATATTTAATTATAATTCTCAGTTTAAGTGAATTTCAGGAAATAATAATAATATTATTATTATTTGACCTAGGGGTTTGAAAGGATTAAATAAATAATTAAGGGACCTTGTGAAATTAGTTTATGGTAGCCCTAGAAATATAAATACGAAATTATTTTATTTTCGTAAGATCTAATTCAATTGTACATATTGAGTTTTAGCATAATCTTCTCAATCCTAGAGATCTCTAATCCTTAAGAACTCTCCCAAGAATGGATATCAATCCTCCTCCACCAAATCATGTAGAACTCTTTGGAAGTGGTTCATAAGGCGATCAATGGTGGACAACTCAAGAATAAGGATCCATAATGATAAAACTTGTAGATTCATTTGGCAACATTTAAAATTTTTTAGAACATGTGTGGATCAATGATAGATGAAATATATATTTGGTTTTTACAACGCAATAATGGTGCATTGCAGATATGTCATTAGATTCTCCAGTGAAGAATAAATACCATAAATATCAATTCATTAATTAATTAAATTGATATTAAATAATATGTGATGATACTCCCTTTAGTTCAATCATAATTATTAATTTTCAATTTTTTTATTCAATTCTGTTGATCAAGGAATTCATCATCGCATAGATCTTGGATTTATCATCGATTACAGGAAAATAAAGCAAAGTTAGGTACCAACCTTCCCTTAATTCCACTATTACTGAAACCTACTAGTTTTATTAGAGTGGTCACATAATTATTTATAATTATTTAATAATCATTTATGATTTATGAATTTTCAATTTATTTTTTAAATTAAATTTTAATAATTATTTCAATATGAATTATGAGATCTTCTTCTTCCTCCTTCTTTTCTCAAACATCTAATTAAGATCATTAATTTTATGATTAAAATAAAATTGAGGAACTAATCTAGATGTTCCAAAGTTTCTAGATAGATAACAAATGATTACACATCATGTAATTATAATTACATGCTGTTTACACATGGTCAATTCACTATGAGTTAATTAAAAAATTACTCAAACTATGTGCATTGATGACACACAATGTAGTTGATTATTACACCACATGTTGAACAGGAAATAATGGTAAATGATTGACCAGATTACACATTATGTAGACTATATCTACACATCTTTTATTCTCTTTGAGTCACAGACGGCCCGTGTATTCTATAAATGGCTGACCTAACTAGTGATCATGCAACACGAAGTCAACAGATTGTGTGCCCCATTGTACACAATGTGTAATCCCAGTTTTCGAGGTAAGATTCACATGCTGATTCCCTTGGTGTGAGCCTTGGATAGATGGTGAGAGATATACATGCCATGTAGATCAGATCTACACACTGTGAACTTATACTAGTTACACATATTTAATATTTATTTATTATACTACAAAAACCTTAAGGCATGTCATTTCATGTGGTAATTAAATTTATAGGAGATTCCATGTCATTTGTTTTTAATATATATATATATATATAATTAATATCTGTTTAATTTTTATGTTTTCAGATCATGTATGAGTCATAATACAGTTGTTACTTTATGTTGATTGAAACATAAAACAGAACTGAAAAATCCAGTAATTCTTGTAAATATCATCAATTATTTATTTATTTGGATAAGGAATGTAGCGGGCAAAACAAGGGAAAAATGAATAGAATCTCGGGGTGATAATAGTGAAAACTAAGGGCTTCCCCTCTAATGATGTTAACCCACTCATTATCCAAAAATATCAGATCATAGAAGTAGTAAATGTCTGAGTTGTGAGCTGCTAAAGAGACTAGGTGATCCTCCACATTATTCCCATCTCTCCATGTGTAAAACATTCGAATGTTGGTTGATAGAATTCCACGACATTTTCTGATGATTTATTCAATCGACCAAGGAGTAGTCCTGATGCCTTGAATGGAATTTAGGAGAATGAGGGACTCAGTTTTAGGTTCAGAAATAGAGATGTTCCCCTAGAGGCAAAGGGAAAGGCCAGTGAGGAGTGTGTGAGCCTCTCCCTGTATAGAAGAGCCGCAGCTAAAATGATCAGTGAACGCCAAGATAACTAAACCTATGGTGTCACGAATAAACCCTCCTCCTTTCATGAACCCTGAGATATAGGACCCATATGTATTAAACATTAAACCCATGGGATGAGGAATCCATCGAGTCTATTGGATTCGCAAAGAAGAGCCATAAGGATAAGAGGCTTGGATTATAGAAGTAAGTAGATGGAGGGATGGGGCATCCTTCCATTTGCATGAGATCTTTTTAGGTCAATGAGGAGGTTTATGGCTCTAGCGATGACACCTCTTGCTATTGAGTGGATCCCCACATACCTTTGTTCCTAGCCTGCCATAAGCACTAACATCCATCAGGAAAAATGATGGAATGCACCATTTTCTCCGGACCCCTATCACTATATCCATGGAACTAGTGGGCGAGAAATGACACTTCACTTAGGTTTCTAGATGAGAAGAAAATGAAATCTCTTAAGTAGTACTAGACATCGCATGCCCATTCACCCTTGAAGAAATGGTGGTCCAAACTTTCCTCTTTTTGGTTGGCATAGAAAGAGCATCAGGAAACCATGTTGATCCTTCATATTCGAATGTTCTCATCTGTAGGCATCACATTTTTCTTCATCTTCCACATAAGAAAGTTTAGCTTCATGGGAATTTCCTTCATCCAAACTTCATTCCAACAGTTAGTTTTACCCTAGAGAAAAATAGAATTGCATTGATCCTTTGCGGAGAAGGCCCTCAAGGAGGAAAGAGTAAACACGTACGTATATGGATCATAGTTGAGCTTGATAAAGTTAAAGGTGTCTTGTTGGTCAGCGTTCAACACTTCCCTGATCAATTCTGGGTAATTACTCTCCTCCCTGAATGAAATTCTAGTGGATGGGCATCCTTGAAATCTGAGTACCATGCCACCCTAGTTTTGATTCCAGAAGGACAGATCCCCCTCTCCAATAATCCAGCAGGTATGGGGAAGCATGGCTGTAAAACGAGGGAGAATAATATACATGAAGGGAGACGTGTAGCTTTTATGCACCTCTATGTAATCTTTTCAACTGATGTACATGACCCTACCCCAAATTGATCAGTGTTCATGTATTTCCTATGACAATTTTTCATGCCTACAAAGTAGAATGCTCTTAAGGATTCGAACATTAATTACACCTTATTATATTGGCCTCATCATCTTTTCCTAGGACACCAAGTGGTGTTTTACTTCTATGAGAGAATCACAGATGAAGTAGGCCAAGATGATGTCAATGTTACTGATGACTATTTTAGAACTTTGATGAAATAGATGGATGGACTAGAGAGGCCAAAATAATGCTATTAACAAGTGCAATCCATCCCCCAAAGAAAATAAATATGTTTTTCCAATTAAATTTTTATTTCATTTCATTCTCGTGGTTGATCATGAACTAGATTATAACTTTTGTATGTGATTGGTTTCATTTAATTTATTATTAAATTAAATTATTGGCATGCATTCCTTCACTCCCCTTATTATGTAGGTCCTTCATTCCCATGTTTTCATTTATGTAAACCATTTTCCCCTCACCTACTTGTTATTAATATCAATTATAAAGGAAGGATCTCACAAGAGATTGTAGGTAGTTCATGTTCAGAACCCAGGAAAAACTAGTCTTGGGAGATACAAAGGTGGATAGGTGGAAAGCTGTAAACATGAACCTCAATTGGTTCATGGTGGTTCTTCCATAGTTCAAATAGCTATTTTTTCAAACACTAGATGAACTAACCATTAGTATTATCTCGTGATTATACCCTTTATTTTATTTCTATTAAGTTTCTTATTTATTTAGTTATGTTTTTTTATCACGATTACATACTTAATGAATTAACGATGCATGCAAGATGGAACTAAAATAAACTGGATTACACATAAATATTACTTAAGACATGGTTAATAAATTAATTAATCCAAATTAATATTAAATAAATTTGATAAAGATAATAATCTCAAATTTATGCATAATAGTATAAAATCCCTCAATAAAATATTATGTATGTATAACCTTCCATTAATTTAGATAGAATTTAACCATAGTTCAAAGTTCTTTTCCAGTAAAATTTCAGGTGCTTCCAATTATCAAGTAGTTATCACTTGAGGATTTGGGTTGAAATAACTTGTCTTATTTGAAGGGTTTACTACAAAAGTATTACTTGGTGTAACAGAGAGGAAAAGTTTGAGTAAATCAAATTAAAGGATTTTAGGATTGGGCAGTTCACTCAACAGATCAAGGAATTTTGAGTAAATGCAATTTCCATTTGGAATGCATACCTAAAGCCATTGAAGTTGCATTACCAAGAAAAGTTGGGGTATTAAGGATGTTAATATGGATCCTTTTCACTATAATGTACAAAAAAAATAGTATATTCTAAAGCCAATGGTGAGTTATACTGGGTTTCAATAAAATAGTGGGAGACTAATAATGATAATATTTATTTATTTGTCTAAATTTTATCAAATAATGTACAAAATCTCTACTAATATTATTTGTGTAAAAGAAATTAAAGATGAAATCAAATATATCACTGTGATCCAAACTTGAGAAGGAAAAATTTTCACTGGAACTAATTTCCAATAATTGAGAAGCCACCTACATGTCATCCTTCCCCAAAAAAATTATATGTTCTAAAAGAACCTTTACCAGTTATGACTGGAAATGTAGAAATTTATGAAGATATATCTCTTTATGAGAATCATATAAATGATTCTACATATGCCCAATGCTTCATGCTATCATCCATGTCCAATAATTTTTTAAATAAAAACAAGGATATCGATACCTATAGCATGATGTATCACCTTCAGGATCTCTATTAAGAGAAGGTGAGACAAGAGAGGTATGAGATCTCTAATTCTTTGTTCACAGCTAATCTTGGAGAGTTTGTGCCAATTGGGCCTCATGTAGTCAAGATCATTGGATACATTGAATTCTTGGACATCTTAGGGATTATATTCCTAGAATAATTTCATATAGATATCATACTTTAATCACTCCCCAAGACATTATCCAACATTATTATTAATTCAAATATGATCAATGGTGAGGAGATTCTTTCAAAACATATTACTATAATTCACCAAGTGGATAAGGATATAGGGCATGGAAAACCCATTGTCCCAGTGGTGAATAAAAAAAGCAAGGACAAGAAAAAAGGGAACCAAGACTTATAGATAGTCTAAGGATCTTGAGAACCATCCTACCAAGAAGAATAAGATCCAGAGGTAGGGAAAGGAAAAGGAGGCAGTGTGTTTATATTATGGAAAGCTAAGACACTGGAATAGAAACTTCACCCCAAATCAAGGGGAAGCTAAATGTCTATCCATTATCGAGTGAAATATTTCCATTTATACACATTGTGTATTAGTTACAACATGGGGTTCTCACATATGTATCCATATGCAGTAAGTAAGTAGATTCTAGAAGAT
Organism: Viscum album; assembly: GCA_963277665.1. Classification (NCBI taxonomy): domain Eukaryota; kingdom Viridiplantae; phylum Streptophyta; class Magnoliopsida; order Santalales; family Viscaceae; genus Viscum; species Viscum album. The sequence goes on along the minus strand of OY728145.1, from coordinate 55,808,450 downwards.
TCCCAGAGGAGTGGTGGATCTGCAAGTTACCAATTGTTCAAGGATAGCTTCTCTAACCATTGGGCACTACCCCTGTTCATTTCCAATGGGAATTATTTTGATTTTAAGAGATTTTTATTATGTACCTACAGTTACCAAGAACATACTTTTTGTATCGTGCCTCAATATGGATGGTCTTATTTTCAAATTTGAAAATAAAAGTTGTTTCATTTATAAGGATAACATAAGTCATGGTATAGAACATTTAAATAATAGTATTCATGTATTAAATTATGAAAACTAAGTGTTGTCAATTGATAAAAAATCTGGTTCACATGAATAATATAACACCTAGCATTATAATAACCATCTTGTTCATGTAAATGAGAAGTGTTTGACAAAGATTTGTCGAGGGGTTTATTATGAATCATTTGAGGTAAAACCACTTAATAGAAGTCAAGGTTGTTTACTAGGAAAAGTGTTCATACTGTCATTTAGTGGACATGGTGAAAGGGACATGGAACTTCTTGGATTGCTACACAGTAATTTTGGTGGACCATTTACAATATAACGAAGTGGTGGATATTCTTACATAATTACTTCTACTGATGAATTGATTAGATATAACTATATTTACTTGATGAGGTATAATTAGGAGTCCTCTAAGAAATTCCAAAAATTCAGAAATTAAGTAGATAATCTTCTTGATAATAAGATAAATAAAATTTGATTTGATTGAGGTGGTGAATATCTTCAAAAAGAGTTCATCAACTTTTAATAAGAGTTTGGGATTCTATCCCAACTAAATCCACCTTATACACTACATTGGAATGCTATTAGTGAAAGGAGGAATTGTACCTTGTTAAACATGGTAAGGTCAATGATGAGTCATGAATCTATTACATTATAATTTTGGGGATCTACATTATAAATTATGGAATACACATTAAACTGAGTACCAACTAAAGTGGAAAATGGAATTCCATTTGAGTTATTGAGCTGAAAGAAACCAATTTTCTCACATACACATGTATGGGGTTGGGAAATATTTGGTAATACCTTATTAGGAAACAAACTTTCACCTCAGGGCGCGAGGTGTATTTTTATAGGTTAACCCAATGAAACAAAGGGATACTGGCTATACAACCCTTTAGAAAAGGAAGTTATTATCTCTATAAAATATGTCTTTCCTAAGAAGGAGCACATACTCAAAAATAATGGTGGGAGAAATATTGACTTCAATGAAGTTGATTCTCAAGATACATACGAGTTGGTATAGAAATAGACTCCATAGGTCTCTGTATAAGAAGTAGTTCCTGAAACACAAGTACTATGTAGTAGTGTAAGAGACGTAAGAGAACTAGAGAGATATGGTTTTCTAGTCATCAATAATGGTGACTCATTATTGGTTAAATATAATGATCCTATCTCCTTAAAAAATGTAGTAGAGAGATCAAAATATTTAATATGGCTAGAATATGTGAATTATAAGATAGATTACATGTGTTAGAAAAAAGTTTGGGTTCTGATCGATGTTCCAGTTAATGTAAATATTGTATGGTGTAAATTGGTATTCAAGAGGAAACTGGACATGGAAGGTAAAATAAATACATATAAATCAATAATAGGGGATAAATTTTTTAAAAATCATTAAATAATTGTCCACAATGATAAAATGTCACTAGTTTTCATGTATAAATCCATCAGAATCATAATTGTTATCACAGGTTATAATGCCTATGAAATTTGGTAGATGGTTTTCAAGGATAAATTACTTAATGGGAACTTTTAGGAAGATTTCTATATGACACAACTAGAAGGGTTTGTGACTATAGTTTATTCCAAAAGTATTTTAAAGTTACAAAGGTCCATCTATGGATTGAAGCAAGAATACTGGTCATTGAACATTTGATTCAATTAATCCATAAAAGAATTTGGTTTTATTAAGAATGAGTGTGATACATTTGATTTAAATTTTTTTAATTTGAATGTTCTTTTTTATCCTAGTATTATATATTGGTGGCATGTTACTTATTGGAAATTACATTCCAACCTTATAGTCAGTTGAAGACTGGTTGAACAAGTGTTTCTCCATGAAATTCTTTGGTGAAGAAACCTACATTCAAGGGATCAAGTTCATTCATGATATATCTAATAGGATCCTTGGACTAAGTCAAATTACATATATTGACCAGATACTAAAGAGATTTAGTGTGGAACAATTTAAGAGGGGATTGGTCCTAGTGTTACATAGTTTACATATTTCAAATAAAATGTGTACCCAGACACAATAGGAGAAATATAGAATGATTAATATCTCATACACTTTTTTATTGGTTTAGTCATTTATTCCATGTTATTTATTATAATTCATGTTACCTATTTATTGGGCATGTTAGGGAGATATCAAGAAGATCCAAGAGAATTATTACAACCCTGCTTTTTATTACACACAGAAATATGATTTATTACATAAACCCCTCACTTGATACAACATGGAATATTGAGAGGTCTAGTGTTTTTAGGTCTTAGGAACATTACATAATAACTTAAAACATATAACACAAAATATTATTGAAAACTTACTTTACATGACCACTATATTCCCTCGTACTTAGCATTGCATGGGATAACCTGAGGACATGCATAAGAAAAGGGTGAGCTATAAATCCCAATAAGAGAATAAACATGGAATAACATGTTGAATACAATACATGTTAGAAAATAGGCATATTAGTTTATAAAAAGAGAAACATGAACCTAAAGGCATGATAAATAATGAAAATCGTAACAAGGAGATGTGACAACAACACTTAACATGGAATTAGCATGAGCCAAGACTCATTGCACATGGAGCATGAGTAAATCCTAATTGTACATGAAGCATGAGTAAACCCTATTTTCACTTGAATTATATTTATTAATACTCATTTCACATATCATATCATGATACTATACTTTACCCAATGCATTGGAGCTCTATTAGGGTGCACCCTTCTTAAACATTTCATTTCATGCATAAGTGTGCCACATGGATCATATAACAAGGAATCAATCAAAATCATAAGTTATTCCATGATTAAGGAATTTTGAATAACTACATAAAAGTACCATTGAATATTTATCTATGTATAAAGTTGGATACCCTTGATAGATACTTGGGTATGGTATTCACTACACTATGATCTTGGCATGGAAAAACACGGTGCAATTTCGGCAGCATAACAGAATGACATAAGAATTTATAAAAATGGTTGATGAGAGATAAATGGGTGTCTAATCATATGTAAATGAAATGGATAGTAAGGTAGGTCTTATATATACATGTTCCAAAAAATGTAATAGAATTTAGATATGTAATACAAAAGAATTTCTTGAATGTAAATGAGGAGAGAGAATTTTTTTCAGATATCGGCATGGTAACATGTTTACATGGGAGACATTAACGAGAGAGAAAGGGGATATACCATTATTAAAACAAGAATAGGGAAGTATTGGGTAGGTGATAAATCATACCCCAACATTTATAATGGAAAATAAAAGGTCATAGAAATCTAAGGAAACTTTGACATAAATAAGGAAAGTGAGAATCCCTTACTTGGAAGTGTAATCTCAAAGGCTTGGGAGGGGATAGGAAGAGTATTTTTGGGAGATTGGGGATACTTGGAAGGATTCTAGAGATAGGAGGGAAGAGTTCTGATGAACTCCAAGGGCTTTTAGTGAAGAGGAAGTGGGAGCTTGGGTGTGTTTATTTTGGAAATGAGAAGGAATTCTTTATTATTTTGGTTTGGGACACCACACATTAAAATAATCAAAACCCCAAAACCAGTCCATGGTTTTTATACATTTTTTTTCCAAAGGGGAGTGGAAGAAAACATTTTATAAGTCCAATGGTAAAACTTATTAAAATAATAGGGTTGCTTATTTAGAGGTGAGTCACACTCTCGAGGAAAACGATTTAAAAAGACAAAATGTTTTATAAGCCTTGAAGGGTCCCCTAAAGTTTTGTAAAATAAACCAAACAAACCCAAAATAAAACTATTTTAATGGTAAAAGATATATTGGCTGACATAATGTTTATAGTATTTTATTAATTTTTTACCCAAATATTCGAATGTCTTAGAAAATTATGAAAAATTCACCATTGGACAATTTTGATGTTCTGATTCCAAAAATAATATTCATTTTATCTAAATATTTTTCTAAATATGTGAATTTTTACTCTTAAAAAAAATTTACATTTATCTAAAATTCATGGGTTTTGACAAAAACAGCTTTCAAACATTAATAAAAATTACAATTGTATTTATAAAATTATACAATCATTTTTATTTAATAAAAAGTAAGTAAATAATAATAATAATATTTTTATTAAAATATTATTTAATTCAAAAATCCATTAATTCATCAAAATAGATTTCTTAGTTGAATATTAACTAAAAATACTATTTGTGCTTTAAAAAATATTTACAAAGTAACAATAATAGAAATAATGTATATTATCTATAAAAAATGTACATAATCATAGTACTAGGGTCTTATTACATAACCCCTTAAAACACCCGCATAAGACCTTAGGGTAAGGTGTGCAATGGTGACAGACTCTTGGGGTGGCTCAGATAACATTGCTCGAGTGGTAATCTCTATCAACTTCTAGTTCTCCCATAGGTAGATCCTCTCAAGCTTAACGTATTCAAGCTTAGTTTGGGAATGGTCAAGAGTGAATCCCAATTACACCACCTCCTTTCTGGGCTCCTACAAATGGGCTTTGTATGGGGAAAGTCTACTGGATGAGGCCATCGCTTCCTTTGTCTGAGTAAATTGGATTTTTTAAATCCCTATATTTGTAAAAATCATGTGATCAGTGTTTAACGGATATATTAGCAATAGTCACAATTCATAATGGTATTTTAAAATCAAAAAAATCATAAAACCAATGAATTACATATGTTATATAACCATTTTACAAAATAAGACATTTAATAGGATCAAGATGAATTTTCATTAATTAATGTTTGGGTCGTTACAATCTTCCCCCTTAAGAAATTTCACCCTAAAAATTTCTTTTTCCCACAATAAAACAGATGTGGGTAACTCTTCTTCATCACTTCTTTTTATTCCCATGTCACTTCTTCAAATTTCTGGTTTTTCCACAACATCTTGATGAGGGGAATTGTCTTATTTCGTAGGACTTTTTCCCTATGATCTAAGATCTTGACTGGTTGCCCCTCTTAAGAAATATCATCCTCTAGTTGTACTAACTCTGAAGAGAGTACATGTGTAATGCCCCGACCCCAGCTACTCAGAGTCGGTGCATTACTTCGTAACATTGGCATGATCACAGAAGATCAAGTCTCGAAAGACCGATTAGTTTAGTAGCCTTGGAAACACTAGATACATTCATAAGTCTTTCATTACATCAAAATTAAACAAACTACAATAACATGGTCTTCATAGTCCACACTCATATCTTCACTGACTATCCTTGCAAGTCAGTCATAATACACTTCTTCACATCCTGGAAAATATTTAAACATTGAAAGGGGTGAGCTCAGATGATCAGTAAGGATAACAATATTGCAGAAGCTTTTATAAGAAAACATAAGCATTTAAGGCAATGTATAACTAAAACAAAAGCCTTATTGAACTTGAACTTCAGCATAATATGGAAAAAGTAAAATAAAATAATTCCATTACTTACTCACATGGATATTCTACTAGACGAATAATCACATGAAATATCAATAACCACTTTCATAATGAGGGAATGTATAATGCCAGACATTCTGAAACATTTTGTCAAGGCCTCGGCCAAGACGTCTAAAATGATTAAGGCCTCGGCCAAAACCATAAATCAAATTGGGAAAGGGCCTCGACCAATTCCACGTCTAGTTGTCTCATGAGACCTACCGATGCATCGAGGAGCTATAGCGGGCTCCACCCATCACTTATTAAGTCCAATACATTCCTCATATGAACAGGTTTAAACATATCATAAACCATAACATAATCGTATCACATAAAACATGCATAAAGGAAACATAACATTTCCACATTTCAATCACAAGATATCAATACAACACATTGATATAATAAAAACGCTTTCAAAACCATTTTCAATACCAAAATAAAAGAAAGTTAAAACTTTGTATTTATTTTTCATTAAAAAAAATGATGGCTTGTAGAGGAAGCCGAAACTCAAATAACGGTCACGGCGGCGGAGAAGTCATTGTCGCCGCATAAGTACGGAAAGAAAAACATTCCCTTTTGTCATTTAGCAAAACACTTCGTATAAAAAAGATTTCTTTTGAATAAACGTAAAAGTCAAAGGGGTTTATACACCGTATAAAAGAAAGTTGTGTATAAAACCAAATATGCCTCAATGAAAGGGGATTGAGACGAAGTCCTTAAAAAGAACATTTTAAAAAAAAATAGATCTATTATGTTTATTCACTATAAGTACACATAAATAATGTAAAAATACAAGATATGACATAATAATATCATGACATAATTTGAAAGTAGGAGATTAACCCAAAGAATAGAAATTGGGTTAAGAAGTTCCCTTACCTCGTGTCGGACTTGAATCAACCTTTCTTTAACCTCCTGAATAATAAACTAGAGTTAATATATACATTATTAAGAACCATTTCTAATTTCATTATCCTTTTTATATCACTTATTACAATGTTATGAACATTATGTAATTATTTAAGTTAATAACGGTCGTTTTGTCGATCTTTGGTACTTGAGTCAACAATAAAATTCTTATAATTACAAGTTGTTTATGTGGTAGAATATCCATTATCTCCATAATTATATTCATGATTTAGATGTCATATATATCATATATATCCAGTATATACATTCATTTATAATATTACGTAACATTTAGAGGTAAGAAATGAAATGCACCGTTCATGGAGACGGTAAGCCGTACGTACGCATGAACGCTACTTTCATTTCTATTTCATATTTAATGGAATGAAATCATAATGATATAAATTTATAATATAATTCCAGTATAATATAGTGTATAATACCATTTACTCCATCCTTTATACATCCCACATATGGCATTAACGATTCAAATCACTTTGAGGGGGCGGTAGTCCGCACTTCCTAAAATGAAATTATCGCATTTACCCATAATGGAAATCATAAATTAGGCAATAAATGAGAAATACAGAAGCATAAGTAAAACATAAACATATTATATATCATATATAAATATAGTGAAATCTTAATGTCCACCTTTGAAGGTGTTATATGAGTGTTGAACAATCATCGTTTCGTGAGGCAGAAATTCGCCATCCACAGAAACTGTATGTCCTTTAACCATTAGATGTAGGTGTGTGTAAGTGTAGCTCTAATCCTTCTTATAAAAAAATCCTAGTATATTGATGATACAGGTTTTGTTACAAAAGTAATGAATAAAAAGTGTTTAGGGGGTTTTAGAAGAAAAATAAAACAAAACAACATTAGAGAAGACATTACCTCAAAATCGGGTAACTCTTTTTGATTTGAGCCAAAGGATTCCTTGAGAAGAGTTATGCCCAAAGTGAGGTTTCTAGGAGTAAGAGGGGGAATTTGGGAGAGTATTTGGGCAGAGTTTGGCCGAGACAAATGGATTGATGGTGTGAATAAGGTGGGAGAGGTGGGGGCCTTTTATAAGTGGAGAGGAGGGGCTTTTTTGGAAAGATTGAAATGTTACATTATTACACAATGCTTTTCGGATTCTAAAGGTACCAAACTTATATAATTCGTGTCTAAGGTGATAAGGGTTCGAAATCTACCCATCCAATAGTCTTTGTACAAGTGTAAGCCTTGTATTTTGCATTATCGTTTCATTTTATTAAAATCGTTAAATAATGAGGTCATCGCTGCATCATAATGATGTCATAAATAATTTACTTTATTTAATGTATAAAAATTATAAAAAAAATACTATGATGTAGGAAATCTTTTTATATTTCTATTTAATATTTATAGTAAAAATTTGGACTTGTGTAACCCCACTTAAAAACTGTTTTAGTAAAATAACTCATGTTTGTGTCAATTTAATTTTAACATTAAATAAATATATATTAATGTCATTTTCCAACTAAAGTGGCTCCATGGGGTCCCCAAGTTGACCCATGGGTTGTCTTGGTCGGCCATGACTCATCCAATAGGAGTAGGACAAGTTTCATTCTCATCTCATATTATTAAAACATTTTTTGTACCTTAAACTACACTAATTACCTCTAATCGCGATTAAGAACTTAAAAGTTACTATTCACCAAAAAATTATTTTAATCTCATTGAACCACATTTTACTTCTTAATGACAACCATGTATGTCGTATTTTTGAAAATCAAATCACAGAAGTGGTAATATTTCATTTAAACGAAAAATCAGTTATTTAACTACCACTTAGTGGTTTCACTATTCATCAAAAATTGAAGTTTTTCAGAACAAGGCCAAAATTTCACCCGATGCTATAATTGATATTCCGAATTCAAAAATGATGTCTATTTTAAAAAATTACAAACATATAAGTTTCATTAATTAATTTTATAATTAATTCCCGTTGTTACGACGAATAGCGTGTTTTTAAGAAACAATTTATATCAAAAGATTGGCAATTGTTTATGTCCAATTTCAATGTTAAATTAATTCTAATGACCACCATTGGATAAAATGGTAAAAATATATTCTAATTATACCTTAAAACAACTAAATAGTATAATTTATCATAATAAATTATTTTGATTAAAAAGTTGTTTTAAGTATTTTTCACTATTCATAAAAAATTAGAAGTTCTCAGAAAAATACCAAAAATTCAACATAGGCTAATTTCGATATTCCAAATCCAAAAATGAAGTCCATTTTGAAATATAAAATTTCTATAATTTTAAAAAGTGGTTATTACTATTCATAACGGCTACTTTGATTAGTCGCGGTCTTTTAGAACTCGAAGTTGCGTACAATGAAAACTATTGCATTATTGAATGAGAAGCGTATCGTGGAAGCTCGGGGTGTTACATTCTCCCCTCCTTCAATAAATTGTGTCCTCGCAATTTGAAATTTTTCTTTGAAAATAAATGGTTGAAAAGATAAAATACCTTTGAGGAAAACCCACATCGGAAATAAGGTTAATAAATATATAACATTAAAAGAAAGAAAGATAAGTACAAAGGTCACCCGATATAGCCCATTCTAAAATTCTATAAAAATATGGATATGGAGGAGAAACAAACCATCAAGGTCTGATGGAGAGTTATAGAAAACAGGATTAGGAGAAAGTTTAACCACAAGAAAATCACAAACTTGTGATTGGTTAAACGGTCATTGAATCCCCAGTTGGAAAAGTTAACCGACAACATTTTTGTTTTAAGTTACCTTTTATAATGTTGAGGAATTTATTTAGGAGATTTACTAAGAACGTAAGGGAATATACATACTTGTTATGTATACTTTCATTCGTTAATAAATTTTTACCGCAAACCCAACTTTTACTCCAAATGGTAACGGAACTCAAAAATATTCTATTTATCCGAATTGTATAAGGTTCCAAATGTTAACACATACCATTTAGATTAGTATAATTATTTTTTAATAACCAGGGACTTCCTGTAGGCTAGTGGTAGGAAATAAAGGCCTATCACACTTTGATTGTGGGTTCGATTCCTGCAGCTTTGTCCGACGCGACGGGTTATTCCCCACCCTGCAGGTTGTCCTTTTCCTAAAACTATAGTATTATAATATTCCAAAAATAATCTTCAGAAATGCTTTAACCTTAAACAATACTATCCATGGTTCAACTTAATCCATTCCAACCTTAATAGTTATCCAAAATACCTCCATCCAGACTTTCTCTAAAAGGTATCTAAATTCCAAAATCAATTGTAACATCAGATTCCCCAAACAAAGAAAAGTTTCTCTTATTGTCACATACTAAAAATATGATTACCTTAATCATATTAAAACCTTACTGAAATCAAAAAGTACTACAATACAATCTTTATATATATCACATTATTCTTATAACCAGAATATAATCCTTGAGTCCAAAAGCACCAATACATTAATTATTCCGCTTCAACTGGAGTCACAGCATAAGATTGGCCTTGATCCCTTGGCCTTTTCGGAGGTAAGTTTCCTTGACGCTTAGGACATTCATTTGCATAATGCCCCATTTCCCTACAATTGTAGCATTCAACTTTGACAGCCTCTTTATTTCCCTTGCAATCACGAGCCTGGTGACCCTTTTCTCCACATTTATAACAAACTCCCATTCCTTTTAGGCACGTACCAGGGTGATTCTTCCCACAATTATCACATAATGGAAAATCCTTCTTTCCCTTTTTCCCTTTATCTGTCTCTTGTTCCCCCGTTCTCTTCTTCTCTTGCTTTACTTTGTTGTCATAAGACTTAGAGAATTCCTTTTCTGTCTTGATAGCACACGAGACAATATCTTCGTATGATGAGAAGGATTGTGATACTAAAGCTCGACGGAGAAATGGTTTTAACCCATCAAAGAAATGATCAATCTTACTCTTTGGGTTACGTATATAATCGGCATCATGCCTCGCTAACCTTGTAAAGTTAGCCTCATACTTTGCGACATTTTCATCCTCCTTCTGCCTCAGACTCAGAAATTGCCTTTCCATATCTGCTCGATGGTCATGAGGAAAGTATTTTTCTAAGAAAAGATCTTTGAACTCCCACCATTCCATATTCGATACGTCATCATCTTCCTTTGTGTTTTGAATCAGCGACCACCACTGATCGACATCTCCAGTGAGGCGGTAAACTGCCATGACAACCTTCTCCCTTTCACTACTCCCCAAGGCATGGAATATTTTCTCTAAGGAATTTATCCATTGCTCAGCTACTATAGGATTTGTACTCCCATTGAAGGTTGGTGGTTGTTGCCTCATGAAACGGTCTAGCATTGATCCTCCACGTTGTGGATCAGGGTGATCCATACGAGTAAGGTTATTATTCATAACTTGAGTGAGTTGTCCCAGTATGGTAATAAGTTTATCAGCACCAGTTGTATCTCCAGATCCACAATAATTATCTTGAGCAGGAGGGAAATCCCTACACGGAGTGCGTGCATTGATACGGTTTCCATTCCTTCCACCATGCGCCATTTCTAAACAATGGCATAAACTATATTAGTTTATGAATATAATACATAATTCCATACTTGTAAAACACTTAACATAAATTGAACTAATTATGGATATAATCCATAATTATAAAAATGTTTTCTTTGAGGAAGTATATACTCGTAACCCTTCATAGTGGTTTGTAAAGAAAATGGGAATTATCCAAAGCATATCCCCCGGGAGTGTCGTAACCAAGAGTGCAGCAAGGCCCGTTGTCGTGCACCAATTCCCGTTCGAGTCTATCTCAAAGAGGTGTTTTCAGGTTTTACCCCTAGGTACATCTGTGCCAGAGCCGCCTCTACCTGCTCGTATCCAGACAGGGATGTATTGCTCGGAAAACTCACAACATCTCTACAATACCAAAATTCTAGAAAGTTCTTCTATACTAATCCTCAAAGTCTATCTTCGGGATATGTGCTCTAATCAGAGTTTATCTAAATCTAGCTTCCAAGGTTAGTACTAAACTGCCTCTGATACCAACTGTAACGCCCCGACCCCATCTACTCAGAGTCGGTGCATTACTTCGTAACATTGGCATGATCACAAAATATCAAGTCTCGAAAGACCGATTAGTTTAGTAGCCTTGGAAACACTAGATACATTCATAAGTCTTTCATTACATCAAAATTAAACAAACTACAATAACATGGTCTTCATAGTCCACACTCATATCTTCATTGACTATCCTTGCAAGTCAGTCATAATACACTTCTTCACATCCTGGAAAATATTTAAACATTGAAAGGGGTGAGCTCAGATGCTCAGTAAGGATAACAATATTGCGGAAGCTTTTATAAGAAAACATAAGCATTTAAGGCAATGTATAACTAAAACAAAAGCCTTATTGAACTTAAACTTCAGCATAATATGGCAAAAGTAAAATAAAATAATGACATTACTTACTCACATGGATATTCTACTAGACGAATAATCACATGAAATATCAATAACCACTTTCATAATGAGGTAATGTATAATGCCAGACATTTTGAAACATTTTGTCAAGGCCTCGGCCAAGACATCTAAAATGATTAAGGCCTCGGCCAAAACCATAAATCAAATTGGGAAAGGGCCTCAGCCAATTCCACGTCTAGTTGTCTCATGAGACCTACCGATGCATCGAGGAGCTATAGCGGGCTCCACCCGTCACTTATTAAGTCCAATACATTCCTCATATGAACAGGTTTAAACATATCATAAACCATAACATAATCGTATCACATAAAACATGCATAAAGGAAACATAAAATTTCCACATTTCAATCACAAGATATCAATACAACACATTGATATAATAAAAATGCTTTCAAAACCATTTTCAATACCAAAATAAAAGAAAGTTAAAACTTTGTATTTATTTTTCATTAAAAAAAATGATGTCTTGTAGAGGAAGCCAAAACTCAAATAACGGTCACGGTGGCGGAGAAGTCATTGTCACCGCATAAGTACGGAAAGAAAAACATTCCCTTTTGTCATTTAGCAAAATGCTTCGTATAAAAAAGATTTCTTTTGAATAAACGTAAAAGTCAAAGGGGTTTATACACCGTATAAAAGAAAGTTGTGTATAAAACCAAATATGCCTCAATGAAAGGGGATTGAGACGAAGTCCTTAAAAAGACCATTTTAAAAAAAATAAATCTATTATGTGTATTCACTATAATTACACATAAATAATGTAAAAATACAAGATATGACATAATAATATCATGACATAATTTGAAAGTAGGAGATTAACCCAAAGAATAGAAATTGGGTTAAGAAGTTCCCTTACCTCGTGTCGGACTTGACTCAACTGTTCTTTAACCTCCTGAATAATAAACTAGAGTTAATATATACCTTATTAAGAACCATTTCTAATTTCATTATCCTTTTTATATCACTTATTACAATGTTATGAACATTATGTAATTATTTAAGTTAGTAACGGTCGTTTTGTCGATCTTTGGTACTTGAGTCAACAATAAACTTCTTATAATTACAAGTTGTTTATGTGGTAGAATATCCATTATCTCCATAATTATATTCATGATTTAGATGTCATATATATCATATATATCCAGTATATACATTCATTTATAATATTACGTAACATTTAGAGGTAAGAAATGAAATGCACCGTTCATGGAGACAGTAAGCCGTACGTACGCATGAACGCTACTTTCATTTATATTTCATATTTAATGGAATGAAATCATAATGATATAAATGTATAATATAATTCCAGTATAATATAGTGTATAATACCATTTACTCCATCCTTTATACATCCCACATATGGCATTAACGATTCAAATCACTTTGAGGGGGCGGTAGTCCGCACTTCCTAAAATGAAATTATCGCGTTTACCCATAATGGAAATCATAAAGTATGCAATAAATGAGAAATACAGAAGAATAAGTAAAACCTAAACATATTATATATCATATATAAATATAGTTACATCTTAATTTCCACCTTTGAAGGTGTTATATGAGTGTTGAACAATCATCGTTTCATGAGGCAGAAATTCTCCATCCACAGAAACCGTATGTCCTTTAACCATTAGATGTAGGTGTGTGTAAGTGTAGCTCGAATCCTTCTTATAAAAACATCCTAGTATATTGATGATACTGGTGTTGTTACAAAAGTAATGAATAAAAAGAGTTTAGGGGGTTTTAGAAGAAAAATAAAACAAAACAACATTAGAGAAGACATTACCTCAAAATCGGGTAACTCTTTTTGATTTGAGCCAAAGGCTTCCTTGAGAAGAGTTATGCCCAAAGTGATGCTTCTAGGAGTAATAGGGGGAAGTTGGGAGAGTATTTGGGCAGAGTTTGGCCGAGCCAAATGGCTTGAAGGTGTGAATAAGGTGGGAGAGGTGGGGGCCTTTTATAAGTGGAGAGGAGGGGCTTTTTTGGAAAGATTGAAATGTTACATTATTACACAATGCTTTTCGGATTCTAAAGGTCCCACACTTATATAATTCGTGTCTAAGGTGATAAGGGTTCTAAATCTACCCATCCAATAGTCTTTGGACAAGTGTAAGCCTTGGATTTTGCATTATCTTTTCATTTTATTAAAATCGTTAAATAATGAGGTCATCGCTGCATCATAATGATGTCATAAATAATTTAATTTATTTAATGTATAAAAATTATAAAAAAATACTATGATGTATGAAATCTTTTTATATTTCTAATTAATATTTATAGTAAAAATTTGGACTTGTGTAACCCCACTTAAAAACTGTTTTAGTAAGATAACTCATGTTTGTGTCAATTTAATTTTAACATTAAATAAATATATATTAATATCATTTTCCAACTAAAGTGGCTCCATGGGGTCCCCAAGTTGACCCATGGGTTGTCTTGGTCGGCCATGACTCATCCAATAGGAGTAGGACAAGTTTCATGCTCATCTCATATTATTAAAATATTATTTGTACCTTAAACTACACTAATTACCTCTAATCGCGATTAAGAACTTAAAAGTTACTATTCACCAAAAAATTATTTTAATCTCATTGAACCACATTTTACTTCTTAATGACAACCATGTATGTCGGATTTTTGAAAATCAAATCACAGAAGTGGTAATATTTCATTTAAACGAAAATTCAGTTATTTAACTACCACTTAGTGGTTTCACTATTCATCAAAAATTGAAGTTTTTCAGAACAAGGCCAAAATTTTACCCTAAGCTATAATTGATATTCCGAATTCAAAAATGATGTCTATTTTAAAAAATTCCAAACATATAAGTTGCATTAATTAATTTTATAATTAATTCCCGCTGTTACGACAAATAGTGTGTTTTTAAGAAACAATTTATATCAAAAGATTGGCAATTGTTTATGTCCAATTTCAATGTTAAATTAATTCTAATGACCACCATTGGATAAAATGGTAAAAATATATTCTAATTATACCTTAAAACCACTAAATAGTATAATTTATCACAATAAATTATTTTGATTAAATAGTTGTTTTATGTATTTTTCACTATTCATAAAAAATTAGAAGTTCTCAGAAAAATACCAAAAATTCAACATAGGCTAATTTCGATATTCCAAATCCAAAAATGAAGTCCATTTTGAAATATAAAATTTCTATAATTTTAAAAAGTGGTTATTACTATTCATAACGGCTACTTTGATTAGTCGCGGTCTTTTAGAACTCAAAGTTGCGTACAATGCAAACTATTGCATTATTGAATGAGAAGCGTATCGTGGAAGCTCGGGGTGTTAAAACATGTGAAGGGTCTGGTATGTACTTATTTAAGAAGGATACATGAAAGACACCATATACTTTGGCCATGGTAGGTTGAAGTGCTAGTCGGTAGGCCACAACCCCGAAATGATCAAGATTCTTGAAGGGGTCGATGTAACTAGGACTTAACTTACCCTTATTTCCAAACCTCGTGACCTTCATCCATGGAGATATTCATAGAAACACCATGTATCCAATATTGAACTCAATGTCTTGTCAACGGTTATCTACATAACTCTTCTGTCGACTTTGGGATGGCTTGATATGATAGTGAATGGTTTTCACCTTCTTCACCATTCATTCAACCATTTAAGTTCCTAGAAGCTTATTCTCACTGAATCCATCCTAACACATAGGTTTTCTCCACCTTTTCTAATAAATGGCTTTATATGGTTCCATTCAGATGCTTGAGTTGAAACTCTTATTGTAGGAGAATTCAACCAGAAGAAGATATTGATCCCATCCTCCTTTAAAGTCTATTGAACATGATCTTAACATATCTTTTGGTGTATGAATAGTTCACTTAGATTGGACATCATTTTGAGGATGATAGGTTGTACTGAAGTTTAGTTTAGTATCCAGAGCATGTTGAAGACTCTTCCAAAACATATAGGTGGATCTTGGATCTCGATCAGATACAAAAGATAGTGGCACTCAATGAAGCCTCACCACTTCCCTGATATATATCTGTGCCAGTTCATCCAATGATAAATCCTCCTGAATTGTAATTAAGTGTTCATAATTTTTAAGACGATCCACAATAGCCCATATTTAATTGTTGCATTTGGTTGTCTTCGGAAGTTTGGTGAAAATTTCCATGGTGATGTTCTCCCATATCCATTCTAGTATGGGCAATGGTTGCATCATCCCCTTAGACTTATTCCTATATTCCTTCACTTTTTGACACACCAGGAACTTTGATGTATACTCAAAGATCACCTTCTTCATATTATCCCACCAATAATTCTCTCAGAGATCTTTATACATCTTTGTGTTTCCTAGGTTAATAGTGAAATTAGAACTGTGTGCATCATCTAAAAGTTCCTTCTTCATCTATGAACTTTATGAAACACATATTCTTTTCCCAAATTTTACAATTCCTTCTTCATTAACATTGATCTCTGAGGATTTCCATTTTGTTATAGCTTCCAATTTCTTTTAAATTCCCACATCATCCTTTTAAGAATCCTTTAACCTTTCCAAAAGAGATGGTTGAGCAATCATTTGATAAAGAATTGATGATGTTCCCTTCATTATGATTCCAATGTCTTTATCCACCAAATATAATAATATTGGATCATTTTAAATTCTCATTAATGATAGAATTGTTGGGTCCTTTATACTTAGAGCATTCACCACCTTGTTCGCTTTCCCAGGGTTGTAATGGATTGACCAGTCATAGTCTTTGATCTGCACTAACCATCTTCATTTGCTCATGTTCAACTCTTTCTCTGTGAATATATACTTGATACTTTTTCGGTCCGTATATATTTTACACTTCTCCCCAAAGAGATAATGCTGCCAAAATTTTAAAGCGAAGACCACCGCAGCCAACTCCAGATCATGTGTTGGATAATTATTCTCATGAAAATTCAATTGCCTTGAAGTATAGCAACGAATTTGTCGTTTTTCATTAAAAAACAACCCAGGCCCTTCTTCAAAGAATCACTAAATACCACAAAAAGTTCTCCACCTGTGGTTAATGTGAGTACGGGCATAGTGATACACCTCATTTTCAACTCCTTGAAGATTTCATCACATTCATCAATCCAAGAAAACTTTACTCCCTTTTACATTATCTTAGTAAGAGGGTTGGACAATCGTGAGAAATTTCTCACAAATCATCGATAATATCCAGCTAACCCCAAGAAGCTATGGATATATGTTACCAATGTTGGCCTCGTCCATCCCTCTATTGTAGCTATCATGGAGGATCCATAGATATCCCATTGCTTTTGATGATATGGCCCAAGAATGAGACATCATTTAACAGAACTCACACTTGTTGTACTTTTCATAAAGCTTCTCCTTTTTCAAGGTCTCTAGTATAGTTCTTAGATGCTCCTCAGGATCCTCCTTGGTTTTAGAGTATATTAGAATATCATCTATAAATACTACAACAAATTTTTCGAGGTAATCTCTAAAGACTCTATTTATCAAGTCCATGGAGATTTCTAGAGAATTAGTGAGTATGAAAGGCATTACTATGAATTCATAGTGCCCGTATCTTGTATGAAAAGCATTCTTGGGGATATCTTCCTTCTTCACCCTTACTTGATAATATCCTGACCACAAATCTACCTAGGAGAAGTATTGTGCTTCACACAACTGATCAAACAAGTCATAAATTCATGGGAGAGGATACTTGTTCTTTATCATGATTTTTTAAGCTCATGATAATTGATTCAAAGTCGTATTGACCCATCCTTCTTCTTGATGAAGAGGGATGGTGCGCCCTATGGTGATGCACTTGGGCATATAAACCCTTTATCCAGATTCTCTTGTAGTTGTTTCTTCATCTCCTCAAGCTCTACAACAACAATTCTATATAGAGTCATGGATATTTGAAATTCCCCAAGTATAAGATCAATTGAGAATTAAACTTCTCTTCTAGGAGAAAGACCAGACGATTCCTCAGGAAACACTTCAGTGAATTCCCTCACAATAGGCATGTCTTCAAGGATGGTTGCCTCCATAAACTCAATCATTTGATCCATATATGCATTCTCATAGGGCAGTAATATCCATGCTTGTGATGATGGAGTTAAAGATTATTCATCTTTCTCCTTTCACTTGTCTAGAATCGGGGGTCGATTCTCCACATGGAGAGTGATTTCCCTCTCATGGAAATTTATGTTGGCTCTATATAGGTAAATCCAATTCATGCCAATAATTGTATCAAAATTCCACTATAGGGAGTATGATGAGGTTCACTGGGAAGTTCAATCCACAAATTATGACAGGGGAAGAGTTATATTAATGGGATGCAATGATTTCCCCATTGTTCATACTCACAAACATCTTTACTTACATGATTTTTTGTGGTGTTGGGATTGTTCTACTAAATTTAGAGATATAAAAGAATGCGTAGAACTATGGGTGATAACGCCTCCTTTCACCTTTTTTATTTTAGTTCTACTCTATCCAATATAGACTTAGGGGTGAGTACTTCTAAACTATTAAACACATAAAGGGGAATCCAAGGACAAAATGGATGACTTATAAACAACTTAAATTTCCTTATCTTTTGTATCTATAGGCTTCAATCTATGTTATCCATGATATTATTTCTAACATATATTCTTAGGGTCATTTTTTTTAATTCCCTTAATAATGGTTCATACTATGCTTGGGAATTTACCAAAGCATATCCCCTGGGAGTTTCTTAACCAAGAGTCCACCAAGGCCCATTTTTGTGTAACAAGAAACCCCAGGTCCAGCCCGAAACTCATTGTTATGGTTTTCAGCCCTAGGTACATCTGTGCCAGAGCCACCTCTACCTGCTTGTATCCAGACAGGGATGTATTTTCTTGATAAACCACTTACTCAATACCCACCAAAACGTAGGGATGTTTTTATTATACTTATTCTTATCTCTAAATCTTCACTATGTTTTTTTAATCCTAATCCCAAATAACTAAACCTATCCTTTGATACCTACTATAACAACCCTGCTTTTTATTACACACATAAAAATGATTTATTACATAAACTCTTAAATTGATACAAAATGGAAGATAAATAGGTATAGTGTATTTGGGACTTAGGAACATTACATAACAACTTAAAACTTAGAACATGACATCTTTTTTAAAACATCATTTACATGACCACTACATTCCCTCCTACTTAGCATTGCATGGGATAACCTGAGGACATGCATAAAAAAGGGTGAGCTATAAAGCCCAGTAAGGGAATAAACATGGAATAACATGAAAAACAAAATACATGTTAGTAAATAGGAATATCAATTGATCACAAGAGAAACATGAACATAAAGTCATGATAATGCATGAAAATCATAACATAGAGATGTAGAAATAACACTTAACATGGAATTAGCATGAGCCAAGGCTCATTGAACAAGGAGCATGAGTAAATCCTCATTGCACATGAACAATGGGTAAAACCATGTTGAACTTTAATTAGTATGATTCAAAACTCATTTCACATAACGTATCATGATACTATACTTTACCCAATTCATCGGAGCGCTATTAGGGTGCACCCTCCTTAAATATTTCATTCGATGCATAAGTGTGCCACATGGATCATATAACATGGAATCAATAAAAATAATAAGTTATTCCACGATTAAGTAATGTGGAATAAATACATAAAAGTATAATTGAAAATATATATGTTCATAAATGTGGATACCCTTGATAGAGATATGGGTATGGTATTCACAATACTATGATATTGGATTGGAAAAACACGGTGTAATTTCGGCAGCATAACGGCGTGACATAAGAATTTATAAAAATGGTTGATGAGAGAGAAATGGGTGTCTCATAATATGTACAGTAAATGGATAGTAAGGGGGTCATATAGATACATGTCCCAACAAATGTAATGGAATTTAGATATGTAACAAAAAAGAATTGCTTGAATGTAAATGAGGAGATAGAAATTCCTTACGAAATTTCATCATGGTAACGGGTGTACATGGGAGACAATAATGAGAGAGAAAGAGGATATCCCATTATTTAAAAATGAATATGGAAGTATGGGGGAGGTTATAAATCATACCCCAACATTTATAATTGAAAATAAAATGGAATAACAATCTAAGAAAACGTGGACATAAATAAGGAAAGTGAGAATCCCTTACTTGGAAGTGTTATCCCAATGGCTTGAGAAGGGATTGAGATATACTTTTTGGGAGCATGGGGATCCTTGGGATGATTCTATAGAGAGTAGGTCAGAGGTTGGATGAACTCTAAGGGCTTTGAGTGAAGAGGATGTGGGAGCTTGGGTGGGTTTATATAGGAAAGAAGAAGAAATTATTTATTATTTAGGTTTGGGACACCTCATATTAAATTAATCAAAATCACAAACCAGCCCATGGTGTTTTCCAAAGGGGAGTAGAAAACAATATTTTATAAGGCCAATGGCCGAACTTCTTAAAATATCAGGGTTGCTTATGTTGAGGTGAGTCACACTCTCAAGGAAAACAATTTAAAAAGACACAACGTTTTATAAGCCCTGATGGGTCCACTAAATATTTTTCAAATAAACAAAACTAACCCAAAATCACATTATTTTAATTTTTAAACATATATTGGCCTAAAATAAATGTTTATAGTACTTTATTACATCACTATTGGTTCATTATGATGTCATAAAACACATTATATATTTAAACGGTATTTAATTGTTTACCCAAAAATTCGACTGTCTCTAAAAATTATGAAAAATTCACCAATAGATAATTTCAACGTCCTGATGCCAAAAATAATATTCATTTTAGCTATATAATTTTCTAAATAAGTGATTTTTTATTTTTAATATAAAAACCTAAATTTATCAAAAATTCATGGGTTTTTGACAAAAATAGCTTTCAAACCTTAATAAATATTACAATTGCATTCATAAAATTATACAATCATTTATATTTAATAAAAATTAATTTAATAATAAATGTAATATTTTATCTAAATATTATTTAATTAAAAAATCTATTAATTCATCAAAATAGATTTCATAGTTGAATATTAACTAAAAATATTGTTTATGCTTTAGAAACTATTTACAAAGTAACAATAGTAAAAAGAATGTATATTATCTATAAAAGAATAATGTACATAATCTTAGTACTAGGGTGTTGTTACATAACCGATTAAAACACCCTCGTAAGACCTTAGGGTAAGGTGCGTTATGGTGACAGACTCTTGGGGTGGCTCAGATAACATTACTCGAGTGGTAATCTCTATCAACTTCCATGTATCCCGTAGGTGGTTCCGCTCAAGATTAATATATTCAAGATCATCCTGGGCTTGGTAAAGAGAAAATCCCAATGATGCCACCTACTTTCAAAACTCTGACAAATGGGCTTCGTTCGGGGATAGTGTACTAGATGAGGCCATCACATTTTTTGTCTGAGTAAATTTGATTTGTTAAATCCCTATATTTATACTAATCATGTGATCACTATTCAATGGATATATTAGAAATGGTCACAATTCTTAATGGTATTTTAAAATCAAAAAATCATAAAACCAAATAAGTGCATACGTTATATAACAATTTTACATAATAATACATTTAATTGGATCAAGAGGAATTTTAATTAATGAATGTTTTGGTCGTTACAAGAATAACATCGAATTGTTTTTAAGGATATATTTAAGTGTCTGAGAAGAACTAAGGATATGTTCATAGTGTATGGAGGAGACAAGGATCTAGTTATTAGGGGTAATACTGATGGTGGTTTTTAGATAGATCATAATGAATTGATTTTGCAGTCAGAATATGTTTTCTGTCTAAATGGAGCAGCTGTGAGTTAGAATAGTTCTAAGTAGTGATTTGTATTTTATTATATGGTGATGTACTAGTATATAGTGTCTTCTAATGCAGCCAAGTAATCCTTTTGGATTTAATCTTTTTCCAGGATCTTGATGTGGTGCCTATAAATAAAGACATTATCACATTGTATTCTGTTAATAATGCAATTGTGGATCTTGAAAAAGATCCATGGTCACACCAACGAACAGAAGACATACTATGAATGTATCACCTATTGAGGGATTTTTTTCAAAGGGGTGAAGTTTTAGTTAGTAGTGTACCCACTGAAGATAACAAGGTGGACCCCTAGACTAATGTCCTATCTCAATAGAAGCATTAGTATCATTTGAGTGTTATCAGAAAAAAGGTTGTTAGTAGCTGTCTATAATGAAAGTGGGATTTTTTTAGTGTTAGTTCCCAATAAAAAACTGTTATGTTCTTCATGATAAACTTTTTTTATGGTTTCTAAATATTTATAAATTACTTATATCATTATTGTTCTTCTACATAACATAGTATGTGATAATTTCATAAGAGTAGTTGTCTCACTAAAAGGTCATAGAAGTTCTCCATTATGATGAGAACCTAGAAATGCCATGAAAGTATTCTTAAATATATGTTATATATTCCAATGATATCATTTGAGGGACACAAATGATACATGCTATCAGGGTTGGACACTCATAGGACTTTGACACACCTTCTCAAGGTGTACACCCTTGGTAATGTTCAGTAGGATGTTATGATAATGGGACTCACCAGTAGTAAATCCACATTAATATGTTTCACTATATTTTCCTCTCTATGGATGTGTGTATTGGTCCTTGGAAATAAATATTATTATTAATGATTATTGTTAGTCATTTACTTTGATATATTGATGAAAAATATGATGATAGATGTTTGTGGCGAGTAAGTATAAGTTGGATGTGTCACGAGTAATATTGTATTAATGACTAATGATGGAAATTATTTGTCCCTTATTTTCATTAATGGATGTTGATATCTCAAGAACTTTGATGGAAATTATATAGCCTAAATAAATCCATTGAAATGGTGTTCTATAGTCAAGTTCAAATTCATGACATTCATAGAAAGATAGATCAAGCACATAGGTTGATGGAACTAACTTGTAACCAGCTTTATTAGAGATATCAAGATAAAGGGATTATATTACATGGTAAGTGTCCGTATGTGGTGAAATGTTTTTGCACCATTAACTTCTTTCCCCATGGGTTCCTTGGAATGTTTAAAGATTCTAAAATTGTACTTTAGGTTGGTCCCCCTAATTCCACTGAGAAAGAGGCCTAGAGGGGTAGAACCTTAGTTTATCCAGAATCTCGGTTAAATAAATATAATATTTTCTATTATCTAATATGTTGAATAAATATTTCTCTTGTAAATGGTTTAATAATTATTCATCTATAATTGATTACATATAAATATTTATTTTCTATTTAATAAATATAATATTTATTTATTTATTGGTGAATAATGTAGTGATACTTATTTAATAAATAAATAGACATTATTCATGGTCTGATAAATATTGTGGAAGAATGGTAGACCAGGTTTTATGTTTTGGTTAGAAATATTAATATTGAATATCATTTGATTAAATAATTTTCAATTATAATTTCCATGTCAATAGAATATCAAGAAATAATAATATTAGTGTTATTATTTGACATGCGGATTTCTGGGATTAAATAAATAATTAAGGGAACTTGTGGAATTATTTTATTTGAACCCTAGAAATATAAATACTTAGTTATGTTATTTCCTCAAGATCTGTTTTAGTTCTCCACAATAAATTTTTAGACAATCCTCTCAATCTTGGAGAGATATCCTCTCTAAGAATGCTCCCAATAATAGAGAGAAATCCTCCTCCATCAAATCAAGGGGAATGCTTTGGAGGTAGTTCTCCAGGAAATCAAAGTGGACAATAAAAGTGTAAGGATCTGTCATGCTAACACCCATATATTTCTTCTGTGATATCTTTATATTCATGGAAAATGTGTGGATCATTTATAGAGTAAATCAACACTTGGTTTCTTTAGTGCAATGATGGTGCACCACAGATTGGTCATCAGATTCTACAATGTATAATGAATTATGAAAAAGGTAATTCTTTAATTAATGAAATTTATTATAAATAAAATGTAATGATACACCATTTATTTCTATAATATTTATCTATTTTATGTTTGTTGGATTTAATTTTGTTGATCACAGAGTTCATCGTCACATAGATATCGGATTGATCATCGATTATGGATAAAAGGGAAGTTGGTAACTGCACTTCTTACACTTCTATTGCGCTTGAAATAGACATTTACGATACTATATTAATCAAGTTAGGATGGATACAATATATTTATAGGTATTAAATGAATAGATAAAATTTAAAAGGGTCAGATAACACTACTACAAATATGGCCTTTATCAGCGCTAAAAATGGCCTTTATCAGTGCTAGAAAAAGCGCTGATAAATCCGGCGTAGATAAAGGGGGGGGGGGTCCCATTTATCAGCGCTCCAAAAAGCACTGATAAAGACCACTTTTATCAATGCTAAAAAAAAGCGCTGATAAAAGGGGTCCTTTATCAGCGCTAAAAAAAACGCTGATAAAAGTTAAAAAAATTAAAAAAATTTAAAACAAATTAAAAAAAATTAAAAAATACTGCCAATCAGGGGGGGCTTTTATAGCACTTGAACCCCCCCCCCCCCTTTACAGCGCTTTTCGGCCCCTATACAGCACCCCACGCACCCCCCTCCACCCTTTAACAGCGCTTGCTCCAATATTCCCCATGCGCGTGCACCCCTGCCTCCACCAGGATTTGAACTCGAGACCTCCCCCCTGCGCGCCTAATCCCTTACCACTACTCTATTTTGATTTGATTTCCAATTAATGATATCTCTATATATATATATATATTTATATATTTAGTTATATTTATTCTAATAGTAATATAAATTTATATTAATATATATATAGTTATATTATAATATATATATATATAGTTATATTATAATATATATAGTAATATTAATATATATATATAGTGGTATTAATATATATCTATCTATATATATATATATATTTAGTTATATTTATTCATATAATAATATATATTTATATTAATATATATATATATATATAGTTATATTAACATATATATAGTTATATTAACATATATATAGTTATATTAACATATATTTAGTTATATGAATATATATTTATATAGTTATATTAATATATATATAGTGATATTAATATATATATTTATGGTGATATTAATATATATATTTATAGTAATACTAATATATATATATGTAGTTATATTAATATATATATAGTTATTAGATTAATATATATATATAGTTAGATTAATATATATATATAGTTAGATTAATATATATATATAGTTAGATTTATATATAGGTATATAAATATTCATTGTATTTTAAATAAAATGGATGTTAGTTATTATTTAGATAAAGATAATATATTTTATATGTAAATATATTTTATTATTTATATTTATAATTAAATTTTTAGGTGTGAATATATAAAAAATATGAATATATTGTTATATATTTGATTATAAATAGCAGTGAATTATAAAAAATGATGCAATTTCAAATACATAATGTCAATATGAATTTAATACCTTGGAATAAATTCATACCCCACCAAAAAAATCCAATAATACCCCCTTAAACGAGGGTGAAAATCCACAAAATGTTAAAAAATCGGGGCACCCAGACTAAAAACTCAGTTTTGGAGGCCTTATAGGCCTCTTTTGGCCTCCAAAATCGCTTGACTGGGGTCCCCTGAGATCACAGCGACGTAGAGCTCATCACAGGCTTCTATTTGATATGTATTAGAGCTCAAACGGACACCCGGATCAAAAGTTATGGTCGTTTGAAGTTTGAGTTGCGTTTTCAACATATTTTGGATCTTTTTTTAATTTTTTAATTTTTTTAGTCTTCAAATTGTTATTAAATGACTATTACTCCATAATGATTAGAGAATTATTAATTGAAAATATTTTTTTTAATTTTTTAAGAATCCATTTTCACTAAATATCTTATATATTATGTATAATAAGTGTAAATGTACATTTATAGTTATCTAAAATATATTTAAAAATTATATATTTTATTTATATATCAATATAACTATATTTAAATATTAATATATTAATATATTTTTTTTTAAAAAAATTGAAGCCGACCCTTTATCAGCGCTTTTAAAAAAAGCGCTCATAAAGGCCCCCCCTTTATCAGTGCTACTAAACAAGCGCTGATAAAGGGGGTCCCTTTATCAGCGCAAAAAAAAAAGCGCTGATAAAGGGGTGCCTTTATCAGTGCTTTTTTTAGCGCTGATAAAGGCACCCTTTATCATTGCTTTTTTGAGCGCTGATAAAGGCACCCCCCTTTATCTGCGTTTTTTCATTAGCGCTGATAAAGGGGGGGGCGCTGCGAAAAACTGTTTTTGTGGTAGTGTAAGATTATTACCTCTTATTTGAGAGTCCTTATAACACGCCAAGTTTTTCTAAAAATAAATATAAATGCATGAAACTTTTTTTTAAATAGATACTTCAATTATCCTTTATAACATAACTTTTTTTTAATTCTATGTTCTGAATTTCCAGAAACTGTCATCTACATTTGTGTTCAGTATGTTATTTGAAGTTTATTGGAACCAACTTGTGTTTTTGGTGAATATTAACACACCCTTATAAATAGTAATATGAATAGTTATATGCCCCTAATTAATAGTAAATTTTATTATTATTTTATTTTATTAAGGCTTTAAGATAATAACATCTAGGTTAGTTTTTCATTGTGATATAGAAGTAGTTACATAATTAGAATTGTTAATTTTTTAATTAAGTATTATTTTATTTAAATATTAAATTAATAATATTTGTAAAACTATTTTCAAAAAATGGTCTTCATTTTTGAAATCTACACGTTGATAAATGGTTAGGGTGAATTTTTGGAATTTTTCTAAAATAATGGATTTTTCGGTGAATAGTAAAAAATACAGTTTTTAGTTTCGGTGTGTTAATGGCATCATTAATGATATAATAATGAAGTCATAAATATGGTAGACTTTTTTATAGTTAAATATGGTGTGATATTTCCCAAGTGTCTTATACCATGAGCAAATACCATGGGCAAGCCCATGGTTTTGCAAATGCCACTCATGAGGTGTCCCTTGAAAATTATTAAAATATTCCCTTACTTTCCCTATAAACACCAACCCATTCCTCCATTAACTTCATTCCCAATTCCTACTCAATGAATATTTTTACTCCTTACCTTCATAGTAGTCCTCCCAAGGCTTCATCAAGCCCCCAAGGTCCCAACCTTCATGTTCTAAGGGTTACTCTACAAGGTAAGAAAATTCCCAATATTTTTCTTTTTCTATTCAAGTTCTCTTTTATGTGGTATAATTTTCAAGCTTCCATACCATGTTCTTATTTCCTTATTATTCTTTATCTTCTCTATATTATAATTTATTTCTGTATGGGTGACCCTTTTCCCCTTTCTTTTTAATATTTTTCTAAAACCATGTTGTTGAGCCGTTAGGCTGCCGAATTTTTTAAGAAATTTCTCACTTTTTCTTTTTATTTTGAGTTCCTTCCTTTTTATTTCTTCATATCTCCTTACCCAAGAGGCATGGAATCTCCAGAAATCATTTATAAACTGGATTTTATTATTTTTATGAAAATTAATCATAATTATTCTTCTTCCCTCCCACTTATTTAAAGAATAAAAACACTGTCCGTTTGTGTCGAATTATCAACATCGTGGATGATGTGATCAAACTTTCCATTAATTCTTTCGAGTCTGGTCATGAAACCATTTATATGGTTGAAACAGGTTATAATCTATGTTTTATAACTCACACATGGTTCTGGAATTATTTTTTACTCATGGTTCTAATTTATAAGACAAAACGAGGTTTTTGTTATCAAAGAACCACTAAAAGGATCTAAACGAACATCATTAATGTTCTAACTTATGAATCATCCTCATGTAAGAATTAAAAATGATAAATGGAATAATTTAAGTTACTGTTTATATGAAAATACTACTCCATTTCAATTATGAATTTTTACTTCCAATCGACAAGAATGTCCACCATGAACCAATCATAGAAATCATGTAAGAATTCAACCAAAAACAGTGCAAGGGGAAAAATACTAACAATTGAGGGTGAAAAGATGTTATTAAATGATCATATAAGATGTTATAAACATAAAAATATCTCTATACAATATTAATAACACTCTTTTAACCATTATATAGAAGTTTTAAACAAGTTGGAAGTAAGACAAACCCGAGGTAAGGGAATTCTTAACCCAATTTCCATTCGTTGAGTTAACCTTCTACTTCATTATTTATGTGCTATTTAATTTTTTTTGTGTGATGGGTTCTATTTTTATTATGTTTTATTATGTTTTTTTACAGTATATATACATACTCCATCCACTCTATTATGTATCTCTTCAATTTTAGGATTTTTATAAGGGGGTTTTCTTTAAAAATCCTCCTTTTAAATTCGATTTTACGAAATTCCAAAGCAATGTTTTTATGGAATTATTCATTTTGTATGATTATGTTTTGGTTCTTGGGAATTATTTATGATTAAGGGTGGGAACTATAGTTCCCTCCAATAAATTGGGTATGAGTAAGTTGGAGGTCAGTCATATGATTACTCCAAGTGTAACTGTGATGGTTACACAAAGTAAGGTCATCGTGAGGGTTACAAATTTTAAGGTAGCCCAGATGGTTTTAATATTATGTAAGTAATTTCCCAAAATACCTATATGATTATATTTATGTTCTCATGATTTTTTGGATCTTGTGTAAATATCATGTTACATGAAGTAAGTATTTATGGGTGAAAATCATGTCTTTTGAAAATGTTTTCATACGTTATGAGTATTCATGGACTGATATGATTTTCCTTCTTTTTCATACCTTATTGAGATTTTGTGCTCATACCAAGTTTTTAAATGATTTTTCACAGGTTAATGTATGTGTAATAAAATTAAGGAAGACACGTTAAATGTTGAAGAATTGTTAAGGAGTCTTGTTTTAAGTTTTAATGTTTTATATTTTGAAAAAAAATGGAAACTGTTCTTATGGTATGAACTCTGTAAAAATGTGTAATGTTATGAATGTTTTGTCCTAATTATCTAAAGCTATAAACTTGAAAATATCCTCAATGTAAAAGGAATTTTTTTCTTGAATAAATTAAATATTAATGTATTTAATAAGGTCAGGTCCTTATAGTTGGTATTAGAGGATGGTTTAGATAACTTTAGGGGTTAGGGTGATGTTAATAGAATACCATAAATGATTTTCACTCTATGTTTAATTTGAAATGTTATAGCATTTAAAGATTACCATGTTACTTTATCTAAGACATTTTTTTTCAGAATGGTTGTCTGCGGAAGGAACATGGATGCTGAAGAGGAGAGGAACCGACATAATAACATCTTTCCGGAACTACAGCCCGGAATGGTAGGGATTGGAACTGAGCAGTTTGCGATATTAATGGATCAACTAAAACAGGAAATAAGTGGTGGTGGCATCCTTTCAAGAGAACCAATAGAGGTACCACAATGGAACATGACCGTGGAGGAACATTTTATGAGATAACATCCTCCTGCATTCAATGGATCTTTTGACCTAGTGGCAGCTGAAGGATGGATCAAAGCCCTTGAAAATATATTTGATGTTATGGGATGTTCAGACAATCAAAAGGTAAGTCTTTCCATTTATCGTTTTGAAGGGGAAGCTGATCAATGGTGGTTAATGGTAAAGAATATCAGGGGTAGAGATAATTTTGATGCCTTAGAGTGTGATGAATTTAAAAGTATTTTCCTTGAAAAATATTTTCCTAAGGTGGTGCGACTTAAGATGGAGAAACAATTCCTTGAATTGAAATAGAGGGATTAAAATTCAGAGGCTGTGTATGAAGATAACTTCACCTGACTGGTGAGGTATGCTCTAAATCTTATTCTGGATCTTGATAGAAAAATAAAATGCTTTTACTCAGGATTGAAGCCAAGGTATCGAAGGGTGTTAGCCTCCCATGAATTCAAAAGTTATGAGAAACTGGTCCGATGTGCTGAGAGGGTAGCGATGGAGTTTGCTGATGATCATGTTCATTTTGGAAAGAAATATAAGAGGAGGTACAGTTGGCATGTAATGGGTAAGAATCAACAAAAGAAATATGATGGTAAGAAAATCCAATTTCCAGTTTGTGAAATGTGTGGCAATAAGCACCTTGGGGAATGTCTTAGAAAAACTGGGAAGTGTTTTAAATGTGATAAGTTTGGAAATATGGCTTGAGATTATAATGAAAATGATCCAAAGACTAATCCTGATAAGAAAACTATAAAGTGTTTTAAATGTGGTGAGATGGGTCACTATGCAAACATTTTCCCAAAGAGAGATCTGAATGATGCAAAGACGCCAGACTACAAGTAGAAAGGTGTAGTGAGATCCTTTGCGACTACGTCAGCAGATGTCAGGACATACAATGAAGTTGTATCAGGTACATTTTATGTTCACTCAGATTTTTCTAAAGTTTTGTTTGATACGGGGTCTACACATTCCTTCAACTCTGAGAAATTTTCTTGTAATTGGAAATATCACCTCAAAAAATGAGACCCGAGCTTGTTGTTAAAACACTAGGGGGAAATGTTATAGAAAAGATGAATTATAAGAATCTTTCTATTGTGTTTTGTGGAAATACTTTACCTGCAAACCTTGTTGTTTTACCCTTAGTCGATTTTGATGTTAATCTAGGGATGGACTGGCTTTCTGAATTTCATGCTAAGATTAACTGTAGAGCCAAAGAAGTTGTTTTTCATAAATATTTTCAGTTTGTATACAAGAATGAACCCATAAAATTGATAACATATCAGGAAGCTAAGAAACTATTAAAAGATGGAAATGAAAGTCATCTTGCTCATATTTTTGGAAACAAGGGAACTATTCAAATTAATGATGTGTTGGTGGTAAATGAATACATTGATGTTTTTCCTAATGAGTTACCCGGTGTTATACCTGATCGAGAAGTTGAATTCACAATTGACTTAGTTCCTGATGCTAAGACAATTTCAAAACCCCCATATCGTATGACTCCAATAGAACTTCTTGAATTGAAAAACCAGTTGCAGGATTTGCTTGACAAAGGCTTCATTCGTCCTACCACTTCACCATGGGGATCCCCTGTTTTGTTTTTTAAAAAGAAAGATGGTTCCATGAGACTTTGCATTGATTATAGAGCTTTGAATAACATCAATATTCAAAACAATTACCATTTACCTCATATCGATGACTTGTTTGATCAGCTCTAGGAAGATCAGTACTTTTCCAAGATTGACTTGAGATACAGATATCATCGCCTAAAGGTGAAGTATGATGACATCCCAAAAACAGCCTTTCGTATTAGATATGGGAATTATTAATTTTTTGTTATGTTGTTTGGATTAACTAATACACCTGCTATATTCATGAATCTTATGAATGGAGTATTTCATGAGTTCTTGGATAAGTTTGTGGTTGTATTTATTGATGACATTCTGGTTTTTTCTAAAAATAAAGAGGAGCATAAAAAACATCTAATGGTTTTTTTTGCAAACTTTAAAACAAAAGAAACTATATGGAAAATTTAGAAAGTGTGATTTTTTGTTGCAATAGATTTCTTTTCTTGGTCACATTATAAATAAGGATGGAATAACAATTCATCTTTCCAAAACAAAAGTAGTTTATGAATGGACAAGACCCACAAATGTTACAGAGATTCGTAGCTTTCTGGGCTTAGCAAGTTATTACTGATGGTTTGTTAAGAACTTTGCACGTTTATCTAGCCTGATAACTAAGTTATCATAGAAAGGGGTTAAATTTTTTTGGATAGAGGAATGTGATGTTTGTTTTTATGAACTGAAGAAGAGATTGGTGAATGGTCTAGTTTTGGCCTTACCTTACCGAAATGGTGAGTTTCTCATCTTCAGTGATGCTTCTTTGAAGGGGCTTGGTTGTGTTTTGATGTAGAATGATCAGGTAATTTATTATGCTTTGAGAAAACTTCAACCCCATGAGCAAAATTATCCCACGCATGATTTTCAATTGGCAGCTGTGGTTTTTTCTTTGAAAATATGGAGGCATCATCTATACAGAACCAAATGCCAAATATATACTGACTATAAAAGTCTAAAGTATATATTCACTCAGAAGGAATTAAACATGAGGTAGAGAAGATGGCTAGAATTGATAAAGGATCATGATTGCACGATCAATTACCATCCCGAAAAAGCAAACAAAGTGGCGGATGCCTTGAGTTGGAAACATCATGCATCATTAACAATGTTATGTTTGGAACATGATCCCTTGATTAATGATTTGATGAATTTTGGCTTAGAAGTTGTTGGTGTAGGGAATACATCTATTTTGTTTCAGGTTTCAGTGTAGTCTTCATTGTCAGACAGAATTAAGCTAGCGGATAAGGAAGACCATGAGCTACAGAGGAAGATATAATTGGTTAAAATGGGTAAGTTTCTAGAACATAATCTTGATAAAGATTGTGTTTTAAGATTTCGAAAAAGGTTGTGTGTGTCTTTTGATTCCTAGTTGAAGAATGAATTATTACGTGAATCTCATAGTTCTCTATTTTCTATTCATCCTAGCAGTACTAAGTTGTATAGAGACATTCAGGAGTATTATTAGAGGGATGGAATGAAAAGAGATATTGCTGATTTTACCATGAAATGTTTGACATGTCAATAGGTTAAAGCAGAGTGACAGTTACTGAAGGGGATGCTTCAGCCTTTTCCAGTGCCATAGTGGAAATGGGAGAATGTATCCATGGACTTTGTGGTGGGACTACCAAAGACTTCTCGAGGTAACAATGCAATTTGAGTTATTATTGATCAGCTAAAAAAGTCTGCACATTTTCTTTCTATTCGAGATACAATGACTTTGGATCAGCTTTCTCGATTGAACCTAAAGGAGATTGTCAGGTTACATGGAGTTCCTCTTTCCATTGTATCGAAGCGATATCCCAGGTTCACTTCTATGTTTTGGAAGGGACTTTAGAAGTCGTTGGGCACGGAGTTAAATTTCAGTTCATATTTTTATCCTAAATCAGATGGGAAGTCAGAATGAACAATTAAAACATTAGAGAATATGCTTCGAGCTTGTTCAATGTACTATCAGGGAATTTGGGATCAACTTCTTTTATTAGTTTAGTTTTCTTATAATAACAGTTTTCATTCCAATATTCAAATGACACCTTTTGAGGCCTTGCATGGAAAGAGGTGTCAGACTCCAGTGTTTTGGGATGAAGTCGGTGAAAGAAAGTTGATGGGTCCAGAATTAGTTGAAGAATTGGCTTAGAAAGTGATGATGATTCAGCAACACATGAGGACAGCTCAGATCAGGCAGAAAAGTTATGTGGATAATAGAAGGAAAGACTTCTCTTTCGAGGTAGGTGACCATGTTTTCCTTAAAGTCTCTCCTTGGAAAAGTGTGATGCGTTTTGGTAAGAAAGGAAAGCTAAGTCCATGGTTCATTGGTCCTTTTGAAATCTTGGAGAAAGTTGTAACAGTTGCATACCGCATAGCTTTGCCTCCGAGTTTGTTTCAGGTACAGAATGTTTTTCATATTTCGAGGTTGAGAAAGTATGTACCAGATTCATCACATGTTTTGAGCCCAAAAGCAGTTCAGTTGGAAGAGAACCTTTCTTATGAAGAGAAACCAGTTCAAATTCTTGATCGAAGAGAACAGGTATTGCGGAATAAGGTAATCCACCAGTTAAGGTTTTGTGGATGAACCACATGGTTGAAGAAGAAACATGGGAGTCTGAAAATGCTATAAAAGAAAAATACCCTCAGTTGTTTAATAAGTAAATAAAATTGAGAGGATGCAATTTCAAGAAGGTGGGGATAATGTAACACCCCATGTTTTTATAAAAATAAATATAAATGCATGGAACTTTGTTTTAAAAAGATATTTTAATTGTCCTTTAAAACATAATTTTTTTTACTTCTATGTTCTGAATTTAAAGAAACTATCATCTACATTTGTGTTCAGTATGTTATTTAGAGTCTATTGGAACCAACTTGTTTTTTTGGTGAATAGTAACATACCCTTATGAATAGTAATATTAATAGTGATATGACCCTAATGAATAGTAAGTTTTATTATTATTTTATTTTATTAAGGCTTTAATATAATATCATCTAGGTTAGTTTTTCATTGTGATATAGAAGTAGTTACATAATTTGAATTGTTATTTCTTGAATTAAGTATTATTTTATTTAAATATTAAATCAATAATATTTAGAAAATTATTTTAAAAAAATGGACTTCATTTTTGAAATCAACACGTCGATAAATGGTTAGGGTGAATTTTGGGATTTTTTCTGAAACAATTGATTTTTCGATGAATAGTAAAAAATACCGTTTTTAGTTTTGGTGTGTTAATGGAATCATTAATGATATAATAATGATTTCATAAATATGGTCGACATTTTTATAGTTAAATAAGGTATTAAGTGTCCCAAGTGGCTTATACCATGATAAAATACCATGGGTAAGCCCAGGGTTTCGCAAATACCACTCATGAGGTGTCCCTTGAAAATTATTAAAATATTCCCGTACTTTCCCTATAAATACCAACCCATTCCTCCATTAACTTCATTCCAAATTCATCCTAAACAAATCTCTGGCCTCCTTACTTTCATATTAGTCCTCCCAAGGCAAACTCAAGCCCCTAAGGTCCCAACCTTCATGTTCTAAGGGTTACTCTACAAGGTAATAAAATTCTCAATTTTCTTCTTTTTCTATTCAAGTTCTCTTTTATGTGGTATAATTTTCAGGTTTCCATACCATGTTCTTATTTAATTCTTATTCATGATCTTCTCTATATTATGATTCATTTCTGGATGGGTGACCCTTGTCCCCTCTCTTTTTATTATTTTTCTAAAACCATGTTGTGTAGCTGTTTGGCTGCCGAATGTTTGTAAGAAATTTCTCACTTTTTCTATTATTTTGAGTTCCATCCTTATTATTTCTTCATATCTCCTAACCCAAGAGGCATGAAATCTCCAGAAATCTTGTATACTCTGGATTTTATCATGTTTATAAAAATTACTCATCATTATTCTTCTTCCCTCCCACTTATTTAAAGAATAAAAGCATTGTCCATTTGTATTGAATTATCGACATCGTGGACGATGTGATTTCAATTTCCATTAATTATTTCGAATCTGGTCATGAAACCATTTATATGGTTGAACCAGGTTATAATTTATGTTTTATGACTAAACCATGGTTCTGTAA
This sequence comes from Viscum album, assembly GCA_963277665.1. Lineage (NCBI taxonomy): Eukaryota > Viridiplantae > Streptophyta > Magnoliopsida > Santalales > Viscaceae > Viscum > Viscum album. The sequence goes on along the minus strand of OY728145.1, from coordinate 55,773,179 downwards.
TTCTTTTTTCCTCATGGTTCTAATTTATAAGACATAACGAGGGTGTTATTATCAAAGAACCACTAAAAGGAACTAAATGAACATCATTAATGTTCTAACTTAGGAATCATCCTCATGTAAGAATTAAAAATGATAAATGAAATAATTTATGTTACTGGTTATATAAAAATACTACTGCATTCAAATTCTGTAGTTTCACTTCCAATCGACAAGAATGTCCACCATGAACCAATCATAGAAATCATGTAAGAATTCAACCAAAAACAGTGCAAGGGAAAAAATACTAAAACTTAAGGGTGAAAAGATGTTATTAAATGATCATATAAGATGTTATAAACAAGAAAAAGTTTCTTTAAAATATTAATAACACTCTTTTAATCATTATACAGGAGGTTTAAACAAGTTGAAAGTAAGAGAAACCCGAGGTAAGGGAATTCTTAACCCAATTTTCATTCGTTGGGTTAACCTTCTACTTCATTATTTATGTGCTATTTAAATTGTTTGTGTGATTGTTTCTGTTTATATTAAGTTATATTATGTGTATTTACAGTATATATACATACTCCATCAACTCTATTAAGTCTCTCTCCAATTGTATGATTTTTATAAGGGGATTTTCTTTAAAAATCCTTTTTTAAATTCGGTTTTACAACATTCCAAAGCAATGTTTTTATGGTATTATTCATGTTGTATGATTATGTTTTGGTTCTTGGGAATTATTTATGATGAAGGGTGGGACCTATATTTCTCTCCAATGCATTGGGTATTAGTAAGTTGGAGGTCGTCCATATGGTTACTCCAAGTGTAACTGCGATGGTTACACAAAGTAAGGTAGTCGTGAGGGTTACAAATTTTAAGGTAGCCAAGATGGTTACAGGATTATGTAAGTAATTTCCCAAGATACCTCTATGATTATATTTATGCTCTCATGTTTTTGTAGATATTTTTTAAATCTTATGTTACATGATGTAAGTATTTATGGGTTAAAATCATGTCTTTTGAAAATGTTTTCATGCGTTATGAGTATTCATGGACTAATGTGATTTTTCCTTCTTTTCCATCCCTTATTGAGATTTTGTGCTCATCCCAAGTTTTTAAATGATTTTTCACAGGTTAATGGATGTGTAATACATGGAAGTAAGACACGTTAAATGTTGAATAATTTTCAAATAGTCTTGTTTTGAGTTTTAATGTTTTATATTTTGAAACAAAAATGGAAACTGTTCTAATGGTATCCACTCTGTAACAATGTGTAATGTTATGAATGTTTTGTCCTAATTATCTAAATCTATATACTTAAAAATATCCTCAATGTAAAAGGAAGTGTTTTCTTGAATAAATTCATGATTTATGTATGTAATAAGGTCAGGTCCTTATAGTCCTCCTTTGGAATACACAATAAACCTTATTAGGATGGTATTAGGGTAATACCTGGAGAATAAGAATAAAGGGAAGTAATATATTAGCAAGTTTTGTTAGGTATTATCAGATATAGAGTGATCAATGTTTATGAACAACTAAGGAGAAGAGGTTTCCATTTATAATTGAGTGGAGGGACACACACACAATTACATAAAATATTTATGTAATATATTGTCACATTTATGTGAAATTGAATACAAATAGAAAATAATTTGAATTTATGATAATATCATGACAAAATATCATCAATAAATAAAATTTATGAAATTTTAAGTGGCATTTCTACCCTTATATCTTACTTTAACCCCCAATAAACCCTTTTTAACCCTAATTGCAGTAACAATTTTTTTTTATTTTTACAGTTCATTATGAAAAAAAAATTAAGTAAAATCTATTGAATTATATTAATTATTTTGATTGAAAATATATAATCCTTTTTACAATATTCCATTTCTATATTTTATAGAAATGAATTTATAATTAAGCTTTTAAAATGTAATGAAAAATATTTTAAAAAAATTAATGTCATCATAAAATAGAGTTTTACTTTATTAATATCCATGTAAGAACTATTATATGAATTTTAAAATATATGGGTGAAGATATATTTAATATATTTCATTAAAATTATTAATAAATAATTATTTTTGTAAATTATTAAAATAAAAACACATTATTGATACTTAAAATAAAATTTTATAAAAAATTAACCATTTTACCACAAAATGAATTTATTTTAATTTATATATACCTGATAAAAATTAAATTATTTTATACACGTGTTAATAAAAAAATTTACATCATTTATTTATCCCTACTTGAGTATCTATAGTGATGTTTTCAAGATTTATTTTTTTGACAACTAACATTTTGTAAAATAATGTATTTTTAAATCAGGTGGAATATTTGTTGATGGAAGTTTATAACTTGTATTATAAGAGGTTTCTAACAATATAGATAAATAAATTGTATGGAAAATATGGTGATAAGAGACTCTAGTAGAAAATCCATCAGAATCACTTCATCAGATTGATTTTTTATTGAAAAAATTAGATGTTTTTGAAAATATATAAGTTTGAATATTTATTATGGGATGTTGTAGAACATTGTAAACTAAATCAGATGATGGTTTATTATTATTTCAAGTTCCCAAAACATAATTAATAAGTTATTATACAATTTAAATTTTTTAAAATTAAAGATAAATGTGGTTTAATTTTTTTGGATGCAAATAATCAGATCAAGAAGCAATATAAGTACAAGTTGTTGAATAATTGAAATTTTAATTTTCTAAAATTTAGGTGTTTGAAAAGTTGATATAGATATTGATCCATCTTATAGAGGATTATTCTGAAAATTAAAGATGATATATTAAAAAAACTATTACTCAAGAAATTAGTTTTTTAAATATGAGAAAATAAAAAGGAGTATAACAACTTTGTTATCAACTAAAAATAGGATTTAGTGTGAAGTTACTTCACCATAGAGGTTGATCGGATGAAGAAGTTGTTGAAAGATAAAAGATTTTGAGTTTTTTATTATACAGATAGGATCAAACTAAAGGCATTTTTAATGTTTAAAAATGTATTTTTTTTATCAATGGAATCAAGTGATGATTTGTTTAATGAGCTGATGACGTTGAATCATCATACATACCTGATCGAACTGAGACCATCAGATTGACCAGGGTTGATTTCTTTGGAAAATAAAGATCAAAGTTTTATAAAATTCCAAGGATCAAGTTGTGAATTTATAAACACTAATACATTAGATGATCATATGACACTCATCAATCATATCATAATTTGACACTGATAGGTTATTAAATACAGAGTTCCATATGACACAGAATGATCAGATAAAATAATAGATGAAGAAAATGATAAAACAAATAAATTAGATAGAAATTGTGTGACACATAGAGTTATTATTGAATTATTATTAAATTTTTTATATTATTTAGAATTAAAGGTAGAGATATTATTGGATTATTATTAAATTCTTTAAAAGTATTTAGAATTACCAATAATTTAGTCAAAAAAATCAGTTGTTTAGAAGCATTGGAGTGAGTAATAAGTTTTTTATTTTTCTCAGTGGGTAAAGTGGAAAAGTGTGATTTTATGGATGAATTTTTTATATTTCAATACGTTTAGGTGAACTAAAATGATAAATAGATATTCATATTAATATTTATAAACAATAATTTCCATAATGATTTTTTCTTCTTTCTAATTGTATTCTCACTTGTTTGAAGTCTATAAATTTGAGTAAATGCTAGATGTTTCAAAAAGTTACCTGAAGAGTTTATATGATTTAAAAAATTTCAAAAAGAAACTAAATTAAACATACATTTGTAGTTTTTTAATTTTCATGAGTGGGAAATAGAAATTTTTTCCCATCCTTTTCTAAACTAGATCACTTCTAAATATAAGTACACAATACATCATAAAAAGTTACTATTAAGAGCGAGACAAAAAGATGAGGTTCTAAATTTGTTGTGTCAGAAGAAGTTTCATAACAAGAAGTTTCTTTTAGAATTAATTATTCCAACCAAACATTTTCTTTAATAATATGTTCCAAAATAAGGGTTCAAATCATAATATAATTTGGAATTTAGTTAAAATTAACAGACATGGTGAATTATATTTAGGGTATTGGTTATAGTAATGGGTAGTTGTTTGAGAATCATAAATTGAGAAAAGGGGTATCATTCTAAGGGTATTAGATATAGGCCATCAGACTCAAGCTGACTATAAAAAGGTTGATCAGACATAAATTTATAGCCAAACACTTATGGTGAAGAAAGTTTCAAAGTAACTTATCTTATTCTGGATTGAATGTTTTTATAATAAAAAACTTTTAAATAAATGGGAGTTAGTGTAATAACTCATATTTTCAGAAAGATATTGTATTATGGTATTTGAAACTAGTTTTATTCAATTATTCATAATTGTTAATTCCCATATACCCATAAAAGTGGCTATGAAAAGGATATAGGTTCTCACATTGATACCAAACCTTTTAAATTGTGTTCCCCTTATTTATTATTCTATTTCTTAATGAAACTAATTATATTAAAATATGATAAAGAATAAACTCTAAATATTTTAAGGGGTTATTCTTTAGAATGTTCAAATTTGTAAAAAGTAAACAACATATTCAACCCCCCCCCCCCCTCATTTATTCATTGATTCATTTGGAACACCAATTAGTCACAAAGGGAGGTTCCCCTATTGAATCCTTTTCATGTATAACCTCATTTATTTCAGTAGTATATTATTTCATACATTTTATGGAAAAACAATAGTAGATATTTTAAAAAAAATAAATAACTTATTCCACCCATATTAATGTTTCTTTTATTATTAGGGAACTTCAATTAGTATTAGAGGTAATGTTACACTATTGAATCCTTATTATATATAATATAAATTATTTTAATAGAAGATTAATTCTAACATTTGATGGAAAGAAATATTATGTCAAGAAAAATAAGAGATTTCTAATATCATGGACTATATGTTTTTAATTATACTACAATTTGTTCTCCACCCATTGATAAATATTCTCTTACTAATTGTTTTGATAAGAGAAATATTAAATTTTATGTAAAATCTAGAAATTCTATTATTATGTCTTATTTTAAAAAAATGAAGGTGATAGATCACAAAATAGCAAAGAGTGTGTGGGGAATTCTAGAAAGTATTATCAGAGGGAATATTAAAGTGGAGGAAGAAAAGATATAAATATGGAATAGCAAGTTTGAATATATATGAATGAGATATAAATATACTATTGATGAGTATTTAACCGAAGTAAATGAGGCTTTTTAAACATAAGTGGTTTTAAAGATGTCTTGGAACATTATATAATTTTGAATAAAATCAAGAGAAACATTTAGGATATGTTTGACTTAAAAATTTATAAATTAGTAGATAAATATTATTTCTCTCTAGATGATCTATATGACTTCCTTATACCTTTATAGATGATAAAAGCTCAAATTTTAAAAATGATGATAAAATTTGAAATAGATATTGAAGCTATAAAAAATATGAAAACTGAAGTTGTTAAAGATGATAATAATTGTGATTCTTAAGATAAATAGTATAAATATTGGAATGATAAAATCATGTCTCTTATCTCCATTAACTATTAGAGTGGAATAAAACATTATGGGGGAAAACATCCTCTCAATTGTTTTGATTGTGATAGAATCATAAACATTGACATGAATTTATATAAGAATAATTTTGGACAATATTAAAATTATTCTGATGAAAAACCCATATAGAATATGGGTAACTAAAGTTATATAGAATAAAATTAATATAATAAATATATGAGGAAATTTACTAAAAACAAAAAAAGTATGATTATTAATAAATATAAATCATAAAATACTTATAATAATTATTTAGAAGATGAATGTTCAAACAAGTTCATAACATTCATTGAAAAAGTTGTGAAAACAAAATATTCCTTAAATATTGAAGAAGAAAGGGGTAAAGGATATTACAGAGAGTATCAGCTTAGATCAAAACTTGTTTTGTGACTTTATAAAAATAGAACTCTCAAGAAATAAATAAGAATGATAAAGAAATATATTGTAAAAGTTTTATAATATGGAAAATATTTTTTCAAATAAAAATAAGAGTATATTTTGGAGAACCTAAGTTACAAACTGGTAAATGTAGAACATTAAAAGATGAATGAATATCTCACTAAGAATCTAGAATACAAGGAATATAAAGTTATCAAGTCTCAGTAAAAAAATATTGAGGAAAAAAATAATTTAATAAATTTGAATAAAAACTTCAAAAATGATTCATACGTAAAATATGAATCCTTAAAAGCTTCATATAAACCCCACTCAAGGAATGATGTGAAATCTACACCCACTAAACTAAAAAGTTTGTCTAATTTTTCTAAAATTTAGTGTGTGACAAAAAGTGTTAGGAAATTTTAGGTTAATAAGGGGTGTGAGAAACATATCATATCTATAAAATTTGTAGATTACATTGTAAGGAATTATGGTTCACATCTTAAGAAATTTAGAGAACAAAAAACAATTTAACCTAAAAAATATTTCTATAGGGAAATATCATACTCCAATAAAAACCCAAGATTTGATGGTTTTTTCATATGTTGTTGAATTTATCGGAATATATCCAAAAGATTTTTTAAAAACATATCTCTACAAAAAAAGGTTTAAATAGAGTTAAATAAATGGTGAGTATAGAAAAAGTAACTTTCCTAACCCACAGGAAGTAAGAAAAGTAAAATCTCAAGATGTTGGAAAATTTACAACAAAAAATCTATTTGATTTCCTAGAGAAATTATATGGAAGATGTGACAAACCAACTAAAATTTTTAAAAAATTTATAATAATAATAATAATAATAGTTTAACAGAAAACAATAGGAATCTATAAAAAATAAAGTTAATAAAATAGTGTTTATAGTTGCAATGGTACTGAAAGAAATTAAAAAATAAAAAACCTTGGATAATTGATATTTTTTTCATCACATGTTATAGGGGATTTTAAAATCCTAAAAGTTATTAAAAATGATGATGTAGGAGTTGTTACCTTCAATAATGATCATTAATTAAAAATCAAAGTGATTGGAATAGTAGATACTGAAGGATAAAAGTATAGATTTAAATAAGTTCTATATTTTATGAGATAAAACATAACCTAACAAGTATAAGTAAACTTTTTCATAATGGAAAACAACTGATTTTTAGAAAATATTCATGTATCACAAAAAAATTGGAAGATTGAAATTTTGTTACAAAAGTAGAAATAACTACTGGAAATATCTTTCAAAATAGATAGCCTTACAACTCCTCTTACTTGAGTGATGAAGATAAAAACATGTTTTGTCACTATAGATATAGAAATATTTGAAATAATAATACAAACAAATTTTATAAAGTTTTTGTTATTCAAAATTTTCTAGAATTTAATAAAATAGAAGAATATGTTTGTATAAATTTTTAGAAAGGGAAAATGACTAAAAAAGAATAACAAAATTTGATATTCAATCTACCAGGACTCTTGAAATTTTTCATCCAATTTATGTCAAACTATGATAAATAAATCAATAAAAGGATATTTTTAATATATCACTTTTTTGATTATTTCACCTAGATAACCAATATTATATTTATCTAGTATAATTCAGAGGTATTAGAAATGTTCTTATTTTTTGGAATATAAGTTGATGGATAACAGGTGTTTACATAATAAAGATTAGAAATGATAATGGAAATAAATACACATCCAATTACTTGAAATTATATTTTAATGAAATTTAACATCTATATAGATCTCAATATACCCCTAAAATAATTAGAGTTTTATAATTGAAATAAAATATATGGTTGAAATGGGATGAAATATATTATAATAATGAAATCGTTTAAAGTTATACTAGAGGGATGCTATTATTACTATTGTACATGTAGAAAATATGTGTTTATTATGTTCATAATGCAACATTTATTTCTATAAAATGTATTATAAAAAATCCTTCATTGAAATACCTCAAAGAATTTGTCAGTCCAAGTTTACTAAAAATCCACATCTTGTAAATTTTGATGAGAAAGCTGAAGAAGAAAATTTCATCAGATATTCACCCAACAAAAGAATTTAGAAATATTAGAATAAACTTTTAAAAAAATTCTTGGGATTCTATAATGTGAAAGTTGTTAAAATTTCGATTTCATTAACAAGGAATGTTGTAAATGTTGAGGAGGAAAAATTGAATATTTACAAAGAAAGTGAAAGTGATTCAAAATATACTTGTCATGATTCAAAAGAATTGTGTCATGAAGAATGTGAATATGGTAGATTAATTTTAAAATATTATAATTAAAAAAAATGTTGAGACTGAAAAAATCCTTTGGAATTAAATGACTCTAGTTCAGAATGAAGGAATGTTAATATTAGAAAAGCATACATTACACATTTCACAAATCGGACCAGAATATTTCTCAGAAGTAGTTGAACACAAATAATGGGTTGATATAATGAATGAAGAGTTGAATCAAATTGAGAAAAAAACACTTTGGAACTTGTTCCAATCCCATAAAATATTAATTTTTATTAAAAAAATGGGTGTATAATGATATGTTGAATAGAAATAGAGAAGTATCAAGAAAAAAAGAAAGACTTTTTTGAAAGTATATGCATGGGTGTAAGGTGCGGATTTTTAATAATCGTTTTCCCCAATTTCAATATTAGAAACTATTTGAATGTTTCTATTAGATATTGGACACTATTTTTTTAAAAATCATATCAAATGAATGTAAATTAATATATCATTAATGGTGATATTGAAGAAAACGTTTACATGAAGAAACATTTTGGTTTTACACGTGATAATGATGGAAACAACGTCTGTAAATTGAGTAAAGCCTTGTATGCACTAAAATATATCCACATACCCAGTATTCTGAATATGTAAATTGATTGAAAAAATTGAATTTTTCTAATGTAATATTAGATAGAAACATGAATTCCAATAATTTAACTCTAACATAATGATTTTAATTGTGTATATTGATGATATAATGTTTGTTGAGATGAATAAAAGGTTTGTAATGGATTTATTGAATAAATTAATAAGAATTTTGAGATTTAAATGTTCAGAAAATTATCATTATTCCCTCATTTTCAAGTTTAGTAAAAGGAAAAAATAAATTTTCATATATCAAGAAAATTATAAGGTGGATTTATTACAAATTTTTGGTATGCATGAATAGAAAAAAATTTATACTCCTATTTCAATTAGGATAAGGATGAGTAAATATTAAGATTGGAAAAGTGTGAATCATAATGATTTTAGAAAAATGATATGTATTTTTCTTTATCTAGTAGAATCAGGACTTGATATTGTTTATTTTGTGACTTTATGTGTCATATATCAAAGTTATCAGAAATAATATAACATTTTAGAAGTAAATATAATTTTGAGATATGTCAAAGGAAAAAATTCATCTAGGTTGATATAAAAAATAATTTTTTATATGAACATTTGTGGTTATACAGATTTTGATTGGGATAAAGATCTTAATGATAGAAAATAAACTTTAGGGGGAAAATTTACATTGTAATTGTTGTTTGAGTTAGCTTAGTAAAAAATAGTTTTCAATAACATTGAGAAGAGTATAATCATAATATGTTGTAGCTACCCTGCCTTGTACTCAAATGTTGTGGATCCCAGTTTAGTTAGAAGATTTGTTTTACAAACCATTGAAGAAAATTTGTGATAATAAAACTTGAATTCCTACTTCTAAAATTCATGTTCAACACTAATGATCAAAACACATCGATATTAAGTTTCAACTCATAAAATATAAATTTGTTTGTGGGGATTTTTTTCAAGAATATTTTTTCTAAGAGTATAAAATTACTGCTATTCTAACCAAATAAGTTTCCAAATAATGGTTTTTGGAATTAAGGCTGAAACATCATGTTCATCCTCCACCAAATACTTATTAAAAATATTAAATAATTATACCATAATGTGCTTTGGATAATGTTGAAAAGGGGGGATAATATGTAAAATTTTATCCTAAATGAGAGAGACAAGTAATTTTTTTCCTTTAATGATTCAGAATCTATTTTTACCATAAAATGGGGGAGATAAATAAAAGTTAGAGGGAAAGATAAATGTGAGGTGGAGTATATCGTAACATGGCTGAAAAGAAATTGTCTCCAAGTGATGGAATTTCTTAAAAACATTACTTTATCCAGTATTGTGGTTTCAGGACACTCCCTTTTAAGAATAGATATTTTTTTTGGTAAAAGTTAAAAAATATATGTTGTTTATAAAAATGATTTTAGAAAAAGGATGAGTCTTAAAAATGATGAGTTTAATGAAGTAGTTAATGAGAGTTGTCAAAAAATAAAAATGGGTAGATTAAATATCTTATATAATGTTTTCAAATTCTTGTTTCTTTTTAAAGGTAATGTTTTATAAAATAATGTTTTTGTAAATTAGGTAAAATATATGTTACTCAAATTTTATAACTTTTTTATTGAGAAGTTTTTAACAATTCAGAAAAAGAATATTTTTAAAAAAGATGGTGATAATATTCTTGATAAGTTGATCCATCATACTCACTTCATATGATTGATTTTTTATTATATAAATCATCAGTTGTTGAAAAGAAATAAGTTTGAGATTTTTAAATGGGAAGTTGTAAAACATTCCAGACTAAGTAAGATGATGATTATATATTATTTCAGGTTCCTAAAACATCATCAATAATTCATCATACAAGCTATAGTTTGTTGAATTAAATTGAAGTGAAATTGACATTTTCTGGATGTAGATAATCAGACTAAGAACCATTAGATGAAAAACAATTATAAGAATGGAAATTTTAATTATATAAAACTCAGGTGTTTTAAATATTGAAGTAGATACCAATTCATCAAAGAGAGGACTTTTATGAAAATTAAAGATAATAATTTGAAGAAATATGATCACTCAAGAAATTTATATTGTAAATCTAAACAAATAAAAAGGAGGATAACAACCTTAATATAAATGAAAAATATGATGAAATCTAATGCTTATTCACTATATAAGTTGATATTATGAAAAAGATTTGTATTTGTAGAAGATTTTGAGTTTTTAATTAGATAGATATGATCATACTAAAAGAATTTCCTAAGTTTATAAATGGAAGTTTTAAATTAATGGATCAAGTATTGATTCGTCAAAAAACCAATGATTCTGAATCATCAAATGTACCTAATCATACAGAGACCATAAGATTGAACAAAGTTGATATCTATGGAAAATTTAGATAAAATATTCATTAAATTACAAGTATCAAGTTATGATTGTGTTGAAACTGATATATTAGATTAGAATTTAATTTTGATCCATCAGATGAGCATTTCACACCAATAAGTAATTGAATGAAAAATTTATGTAGATATAGAATGATCTAAAAGAAGATAATATGAATAGAATGATTATACTAAGAAACTAGATGAAAAATGTGAGACATATAGAAGTTTTCACCAGATTTTTGTTATAATTTTTGGAATTTTTTAGAAGTTTTTAAAATGTAGTCATCCATTTTCACTTGGCTCAATGTATCAGAGTAAAAAATATGTTTTTTGTTTTTTCATTAGGTCAAGATCAAAAAAATTCTCTAATGCTTGAATGTTCATTATTTTAATTGGGTCAAGATAACTATAATTATCAATATAGTTTCATAATGATATTTCTATATAATAATTTTTGTACTTATGTTTTGTTCCTTATAATGTTTTTCATACTTTCTCAAAGTCTATAAATTCAATTATATTCAATAAGTTTTGAGAACTCACCAGAATAGTTTGAAATATTTATATTTTCAAAATGAATATAAAATGAATCGGAAATCCTATATTTTTAAATTTGATTAATTGGGAAATCGAAATTGTTTTCTCTACCTTTTCTTAATTGGATCCCCAACTAATAAATTCACACAATAAATTGTTTGAATTTAAAATTAAATTTGAGGGGAAAAAAGATGAATTCATGACTCTATTGTGTCATAAGATATATTAGAATAATTGTTTTATATTATACGTGATTTTTCCAACCGAAGTTGTTTTGTGTTGAAGAAGAGGTTATAAACTGAGGGTATTGATCATAAGATCTAATAAAAGATAAATCAATTTACTGAATATAGTGAATTTGACTGAGGGTATTAGTTTAAGTATTGAGTAGTTGTTTGAGAATAAAAAAATAAGAAAATGGATATCGGTAAAAAGATATCATATTCATGCCATCAAACTGAGGAAGATCAGGCAGAGACTGATAAGACATATATTTCTATATGGACCATAGTAGAGTATAATTTTTCAAATTTACATTTATTATTGTGGATCAATTTTGTTTTTAAGAAAAAAAAATTAATCTAAAGTGTATTAGTATAATAAATAATATCTAGATATAGAAGGTATATAATGGGAGTTGACATAAGTTTTAATAACTTCTTAATAATAGTGAATTTTCATATACCCATGGGAGTGGATATGGAAAGGATAATGGTTCTCACACTAATGATAAACCTTTTAAATAGTGTGTTCCTTGTTTTTTCTATTACTTCATTAAAATTTGATAAATTAGAAAATAAAACAAGTTTTAGGGTTTAGGTTTCTTGAATATGAAATTTTAAAATAGTAAAGAACTAATTAACTCCCCCTCCCCCCCCCCCCCCCACAGATACACACACATTCTCACTTATTCTTTGATTATTTTGTAGCTTCACTACTCATAACCTCCAATCCCACATCTAGGTAATAACTATCACATAATAATAATTTTATAGTATATCATGGGTTGTTTATATTTTTCTTTTTTGTAAGGTGGGATATCAAATAAATTAAATTTATTTAAATATAAGTATATCATAAAATCTTGGTGTGTTACAAGGAAATAAAAACAATTATCATTAAGGATTGAGCATTTTATTAGAATAAAATCAATAAATCACAAAAGGGGAAGACTATATTGAGGAAATAGAATGAATATATTTAGAAACCCCTTTGTACTTAAAAATTCATAGTGATTAATTAGATGAAAGTAGATTCCTTCATGAAATATTATTGATCTTAATTAAATCCTTAATGAAATAAAAAACATTCTTGATAATATAATAATAATAATATAATCATAAATAATTAGGAGGTGAGGCATCCTGATGAAAACTTTGTTCATGTAGAAAATTCTAATATAAAATAACAACATTAATTTTAAAATTTTATCAATGAAGTTATTGAAAGTTATAATTCATCTAAGAAAGTAGTTGATTAACCAAATTATCTTTTTTAATGTCCCAGGATACCACATATAATTTTCATGTACACTCAACCATAATAGAGTGTAAAAAATGTAACAAAATTGAGTAAGGTGATTAATTCATCCAAGTAGGATAAAATATTGATTATAGATTCATGTTGTGGTGGTGAAAAAACCTAAAATAATTATTTGTATATGAAGAAGTTTTTTGTGTCTAATCCTAATTGAAAATCCATATTAAAGTAAGATGCTTCTAAGAATCATGATATTCAAAGGAATCATCATATTCCGAATTAGACGAATAATCAATGACCATATTTTTATTAACCATATTTTGAAACTAAGAATATTTTTTATTTCAAAGAATATGTTTGTGCTATAAAGTCTACTTTCATAAATAAAATTTTTATTCATAAAATCATGAACTCTATAAATATATGTGAGACCATGAATTTAGTTATAGTAAACATGATGTTCATATAGGATAAATAACTCAATATCTAAAAGAGATAGTAAAATTGGATTTTTATTTTTATTAAATTGAGTAAACTTTCATGATATGTGAACAAATCAAAAACCCCATCATTAAGTGTCTCACCATACCACATAAATAATTAAATTGGAATAAAAAATCAAAATCTATTAAGAGGATGAATATTCATAAAAAATAATTAGTGGTTATAAAGTAGTGGAAGGTGTATGGAATTTGATATAATGTATAGGTTTATCATTAAATGTTAATTAAAATAAAAAACTCTTGAAATATATCCAAATGTTTGATGGGATATTTTTTCATTAAAATTTTATGGATCTCGTGATGCCAAAGTATTTGGAATTATTAATGTTGAGGAAAAAAACATGAATCCAATGACATTAAACATGATAATAGGTTTATTCATAATATCACGAGTCCTTAAACTTTTGTATAATGGTAAATATGTGATATTTCAAAATAATGAATCTTTCATAAGGATATTCATGGAATATTATATTGTTATGAAATAATAGTGAATAATTACATATCTATTTTATATTTTAATAATAAAAATTATTAAAGAATGATCATGAAGGAGGAAAATAAATATTAACATATGATACTTATCCATCTGTGTGAAACTAACACGGATAATATAATCAAATATAATTATTTAATGAATATAAAAAATAAACATAATTAAATACTAAAACATTGTGCTACATTTTATAAGGGGAAATTATTGTAAATAGTCACAAGGAAGTGGAGATCAATATAGTGAAACATCTTGAGATAAGATATTTGAATGTGTGTGGTATAATAATTATGTAAATCAACATAGATAAGTATTTAGTTAATTTTATTAATTATTTAATTAAAATAACATATTTTTATTTTATTTTGTTTGAATTAAATCTTTTTTAGATATTTTTAAATTATTAGAGGTGTGATAAAAATTAAATGGGATTTGTTATAAAAAACATCAAAAATGGTTAGAAATATAAGAATGGATACTTTTTAACAATATCTTGAGAAACATAGAAAAATACTTGAATTTAATGCTTAATTAACTACCCTAAAAATGATTTTCTGAGAAAAATAATATAAGTTTTGTGTAAATGGGGAGAATCGTAATATCATAGCATGAAACCATTATGTAAGTATTCTTCCCAAAATAATCTTCATAAGTCATATCCACTAAAATGGGTGAAATTTAGAACTAATAGGTAATATTCCTTGGATATACACTTGGTGGAACATGATACAATATTATAAAAAATATAATTAATAATATTGATAATAATTATGTTATTGTATTTGGAAAATAAAAATTACATGTGAACAATATTATCTATTAGTGATGTGATTAAAGGATGAACATATATCAAAGTAGTATAAAAAGGTGTTTTATATCCATGTTTTGGGGTTTTAATTCCCACCCACATAAATTTATTTAGAATATCATGATATCATTCCATTTGAATTCTCACCCTATAGATCTTCTCCTTCTATAGTTAGTTGAAACCCTTCATCTGACCTTCCCCTGATTTTCATTATTATAATAGTGGTCCCCAGTGAGGATCCCATTACTAGGCCTCATTATTTTATATCAAAAGATCTTAATTCATTAGAGTGACCATATTTCAAATTTCCCTTGTCCAACATTCTAAACTATATGTAAAATTTGGACCTTCCATAGATCCCTTAGATACAGCTTGAGACCAAGGAGAAAAAGGTCATAAATGCTGACTTAGACTTCTCCATGATGATAGACGATTTTGAATTGGATACATATTACCATTTATGGAATCCCATTACTAATTTCATAGTGAATTGTATTGTATTACCATTTTTCAATGATATGTTGACTATTGTAGGTTATCCTCTTTGGTGACTATTTCCATCCTCAACTATAAAATATTTTTTCATTCATCCCTTCTAAAGAGAGGATTTCATTGTGTTAAAGACAGGAGATTCTTATACTTAAAATAGATAATGATTTATTCATTTTTAGTGGTTGATAAAGCTATGTGTGAGTTAAGATCTAATGTATACAGCTATCGAGGTTTGGATTTAAAAAATCCATCTTCTATTTTTCAATCATGAGATAACCAAGGGCATTTTTTATTATTTTTCTAGTTCCTTTGTGTAGGTGAAGGTGCATTGAAAATAAAGAATGCAGTGGTGGTAAGAATCTATATAGATATGGATAAATTCTAACCCTTCCCCCTTAATATTCATCTCATGGTCTATTCAATGATTTCCTTTTGATAATGGCATTTCTTACCTCTATTGTGAGATATTTCTTGGAATATCATCTCCATGGTCAATAGACCTCCATATATATAATATAGAATAGTAGGGGGTTCAGAGATCTAGGGGAGCTATATTATTGAAGGCCTCTTCATCATCCCTTTATATATTATCTTCTTAATGTGGTATGGCTGTTAACCATATTGAATATATGATCAAGGAGTCTTCCCTATGGATCATCGCATCTCATGAGGTTGTCAAGGTGGACATGCCTATATAGTAGGTAGATGATTGGTTTATTCAAGTTCCACATTCCCCGAGTGTAGTTTGAAAGGAAACTTCATCCCTCACTAAATTTATATTATATGATTTTTATCCTATAGTTATTCTAGGAAAGGGCCCTATAATTAATATTAAAATTTTAATGGAAGGTTATGGTAAGAGTGAATATGATAGGTGCCTCTCCTCATACTCTCCTCCATTGGTTGTTTCACCCAAGGAAGGCTCTGTTAGTTTGGTTTACCCTCTTTATATTGAATCATGGTGTACATATAATGGTATAATATGGTGTACTCTAGATTCTATGTGAGGTGATATTAGGGAAGTTTTTGATATAATTATCATCTTGGAGGTTCTTATAGCTCTAGTTTGTTAGGTTACTTCTATTCTAGGGTCATCTAACTCTTATATCTACATTATCTCAAACATTTTAATGAATTAGGTATGATTAAATATGATAATTTGGATATACCCTTACCTCACAATCTATCATAATATGAAGATGATGTTTTTTCACCTTAAGAGGCATGATGACTAGATCCTCTTCAAAATCTAGTGATTTGAGTATTTTGTAATCCCCTATAGGCCCTGATATCAAATCCTATGTGGATTATTTTAATTCATCCTGATGATTTTTTTTATCATTGGGAAATAAAGAATGATTATATCTTGAGTTAATTCGGAATTTATTTCGTAAAAGTTTAATCACAATAACATTTCTCTTATTGTTGTACTTTTTATAAAAATAAATCTTTAGTTTATAAATAGGATGAAAACTAACATATGATAATTCAAGGGATTCTAAAATGGTTGAGACCAAGATCACACCCATGAATGATATAATTATAGTTAAGGGGAATGAATCCTAGTCCAGTAACTAAATAGAGAGAATCTTAGTGTTACCCTTTATAATCCATAAGGTTTGTTTTCTTATTACCTTCTCATTGAGAGTACGGAAAAACTATATCATGATCAATGAGTCACCTTCACTTCCTAACAAGGTAGGTGATAGAAAAATTAATGGGATACAAGACTTATAGAAAATTCATGAGTAATATAGAATCAAACTCAATATAAGATGATGAGATATCATAAAACCTACGGATTAGGTTCCCATAGATAAAGTCATTGACCTCTATAATGAGAAGGTTGACCTTACCATTGAAATATTTGATATTCATCACCATTGAATATTAGTCAACATAAATTTTTTCCAATCGATGCTTAATTTCATTAATACACATATAATCTATATTCAGTTTATAACCCACATTGGACCTTTTATAGTATACTCAATGGGACTACAAAACAACATTCCTACCTGAATAACTCTAGTTAAACATTGTATAAAGGTTTTATGGGTTTGGAATGTTAATCCTTCCATAAAAAAATGATCCCTTTTTTATATTATGGTGATATAATTCATTTTTCAGTGATGTAAACAGCAGTGAGTTCTTATATTCCTATCTTCATCATATACATCCCATAAAAAATAGTAGATAATGGTGAGTAGAGGAAAGCAAGCTATTCTTTCACTAAATTATGCATCAAAAATAATGTAAGACCCCGAGATTTTATGAAAAATATTATTTTAATTTCATTAATTTCTTGTGTTGTATTCTACACCAATATTACCTTGCGCTATACGCAACACCGTATTAGCTTGCAGTATACGCAACACTATTCTTGGATCGTGTTATACACAATTTTGATAATAGTTATTCTACGCAACATTGAGTATATATATATATATTCAATGTATAAATGAAATATGGTTGGATTTTGTTATACGAAACAACGAAGGATTCTTTCACAACACGCAATCCTGACTTGGCTTGCATTACACGCAATCGCGACCTTCCTCGATAGCGTGTGTCGTACGCAATACCGGGTTTTAATAAACAACGATATATTATTATAATATTGTCATGAACTAGCTATTATGAATAGAATTAACTAAATTTTGAATTTTATAACATTATTATTCATCTTACACATTTTCTAGAACATGGTATAAGAACAAAATAAATTTTTCAGGTAAAATAAGTATTTTTCAAAAAAATGCAGTTTTGCCGCCTTTTGATGGCGCACCCACTTTAAATCTAGTTTTTGACATGTTTATAAGTTCAATTTGACAAAATAAAATTCTTCTTTTGAATTAGGATATAAAAATTTACATTAGATAATGTTTTGATATTTTTCCGATAACTTTCATATTTTAATGAATAGTAAAAACACGCTATATTTTAATTAAAAACAACTTTTTTCATCGTAATATCTTATGTGGTTAAATTATAATATTGAATGGTTTTAAAGTATAAATAGAATATATTTATACAATTTAATATAATTTATGTCATTATCATTGATTTTACCTTGAATTCGTAGGTTAAATCAATTCAATCTTTTGCAATGTTTTAAAGAAAAACTCGTTTTCATTTGACAACGGGATTAATTTTAATTTAATTTCTACATCTTTTGTGTATTGAATTTGGAAAAATTGATTCCATATTTTGAATCAGTGGGTCCAAATTATGTTAATAAGCTACTTTTTATTTTTGGGCATTGTGAATAGTAACTACGGTAAATTTTATTTACTATAGTTAAAGGTAAATCGGGTAATTAAGGGTAAATATAAGATTATAAAATTACCCTAACACTTGGAAAAATCCTATTGGATGGCTAAAAGTATACCCATATAACCTAAGGGTCGGATTAGATTCATTTTACGGACTTTTGTCTATGAAAATAATTTAATTATTATTAAAACCAAAGAATGTGACAACATGTCACTTTCTTAAATTTTATAAGTATAATAATTTTAATTTAGTGATAAACTTCATCAAACTTCGAACATGAATAGTCTCCAGAAATATAATACAATTATCTACATCATAGGAATTTATTTATAATTTTTAGGGATTAAATAATTATCATTTATTATGACACAAAGATGATGCAGTAATTGTCTTATTAATAAAATATTGACATAATTGATGTTATAAATGCCCAAATAAATGTAATTTGAGATTTTTATGACTTAAATTAATTTTCTAGGTTACTATGACATGTTATTGTTGATATAAGTAACTTGGTTATAACTTATCATTCTGTTATGAATTTCATAAAAATCATGTACCAAATAGTGTCAAAATTGAAATAAATTAGTTTTTAAAACAAATATTATATTATTAATTGTTATTTAATTCCTAAAAATATAAGGTTCGGCAAAATGACTTATATAAGGATAGATATATTAATAATAAACAACTTGGGGTTAGTTTGGCTTGTTATTGTATGTTTATTAACCATATAGTTTAAGAAAACAAAAATACACGGTATAAGTTAAATTATTTAACTTAGAGTTAAATCTAATTGATAAGGTTAAAATAATAACCTAAACTTGTCTAAATACTATTGTATGAGAGTATTTCGACCCATACCCACTTTATATTCGAAATAAGACCCTTTGGAACCATTATAAACTGAATTTTACCTTAATATAAAATAATATTTTGAGATTTTCCTAAGGTGCCCCTCTCCTCCCTTATAAAAGGGCACCTCATCCCTCTCTTCCTCACACAACTTTGAGCCTTCAAGCTCAGCCAGACCCTACCAAAATCTCTTCTTCACTTCCCTAGTATCATCCTAGAGGTCCTGGTCTTCTTCAAAGACCATCCTTAGTTCTTTAAGTGGAGGTTAAGAAAAGGCGCGTCAAAAAGAGGTAATATCCATTACTGATCTTTTTCAATTTCTTTCTTCTTTAACTTCTTCGTATATAGTTGTTTCATGATAAGGTAATAAAATCAGTATCACTCATATACTGATAAGTTATTATAAGTATGAAACAACCCTATTTCACCATCTATCCATCCTACGGAAAAAGAAATCATCGTGCGTGCGTACGTACGGAATACCGTCTCCACGCCGTGGTGTAATCTATTTTCCACCACCACCTTACTTGGATGGGTATAATGGTGTAAATAATGACTATATATGACTATTATAAAGTGATACTAATTCTTAAATAGTATACATACACTCCAATACAATTCCACGATCATAGGAACGATTTCATCACTTGTGCGTACGTACAGAATACCGTCTCCACAATGTGATGCGACTCGTTCTACATGATCTTGATTTCATAATGATTATATAAATGAATTGAATGAATGAATATGATAAATATTACACTAATAACATTCTTGAAATGAGGTATCTATAACCTAAAGATAAGAATAAGAATTTATTCGACAAAACAAGCATAAGAACAAAAAGTTATAAACACCCGAATAACAAGTAGCAATGAAATTTTACTACTAAGAAGCTAAGAAAATGACCATATATGATATCATAAAAATAAGTATGATTCTAGAATAAGTCAATAAAATTATTTAATTATTATACAGGAGGTTTGGACACTTACGAAGCAAAACGGACCTAAGGTAAAGGAAATATCATAGTCTCATTTTTATCCGAGATTGTTTATACTTTGGAATTTACTGGGGTGTATTTTATCATCCACATCCATGTTTCCTAAATATGTAACATTATTTCCATCCAACTACAATTGTTTAAATCCAATTTTACCCTTTGGTGAGTTTTTAGTAAAAGATATGAAAGGAATCTTTTGTCATTTTTCGTACGAGGTACGTTTTGACTTTTCCGACAAAAGTACGAGAAGAATGTTTTTTTTAACTTATACGGAATGAATGGATTTTTAAAACATTATTTACAAGAAGCTTCCTTTACAAGTTTTCAAGTATATTTTTAATCAACTTCTTTTAGTTTAGAATTGTACGACATGTTAAGAAAGGAAAAGTTTTTTTGAAGGAGAAAGGATATTTTCCTCAAGAATAGAGTTCAAGTGTTTTATCAAAATTATTTTCCATCTAAGATAATAAAGGGTTATGTTTCTATCCCTATTATTACAAGGATTTGATTATTTTGTGATGGAATTATTTTTATGAATTCCTTTATCTTATATGAATTGTTTTATGATGTCACAATGTTTTAGAATCCCATTTTTATTACATGGGTTATTCTATGATGTATGGTTTATGATTTTGTGGCACACATAAGAATGGTATCATTATGAGATGGGTGGGAACTATATCTCCCTACAATGCATTGGGTAAAGATTTTATATCTCATGAGATAGACATGGCTGGAATGGTAGGTTATACCGGTTCAGTAAAACAGGACTGAAACGAGAAGTGAACTCAGTTTAGAAATGGACTTTGTCCACTAAGATAGTCTTGGAAATGAGTCTTGACTAATAAGAAATGATTCTATATGATTATGTGTGTATGACACAATGTTTCATGTTTTATGTTATGATTATTGGGATTTCATTTCACTACTATGATTTATCCCATGTTATGAAATTATGCTCTCTTTTGCAGGTTAAGATTTCCAAAATGTTATGTTCTTATGGATATGATGTGATTGATATTTCTTTTGTTTACCCTTACTGAGCATTTGAGCTCACCCTTTTATGTTTTCTTTTCCCCAGGATATAAATAAAGGTTTTAGGTAAAAAAAAGGGATGATATTTATGGGAGATGTTGAAGATCTTTCACCACGATTAGAATATTATATTCTGAGTTTCCAAAGACACTAAACTATTACGATCCTTGTGTGTGTGTTTTTTGTTATGTACTAAGTATTCCCCAAAAGTAATGTAATGTCCATGTACGTCAGGATTCGGGTCTCTACAAATAATAAATCCAGCATCTATAAAATTATCAAAGTAGATAATTAAATTAAAAATATTAATTAAATTCTTGAATAAGTTCTATATTGTGAATTATCATTCTGCCTATAAGAATAGATTATATTTATTCCCTACCTTACAATTTTAGAAGAAATGAAACATTGAGGCTAAGGTAATGACATTACTTTTAATAATGGAGTATGTGGATATTTCTCAATATTTTACATGTGTAAATAAGAATAAATATTTAATAAGGATAGATATATTAAAAAGATAATGTTCCAAATAATATATTTTTTTTGGATATGGATAAGTTTTTGGTAGAATAATGTGTGGATGAAACCTAATATTGATGTGGTGAAGACAAACTAATCAGGCTTGACCACCAGAAAAATTTCAGATAAGATATTCATTTGGTCATCATCAAGAATTATAGATAAAAAATAGGTCATTAAAATCATGCTAATAATATATTTTCAAAAATATTCACCATAGAAAGTAGATATACTTGCTCAACCAGTTGTCATACCATAAGTAAATACAACCACAACCCATGATGTAGTGTGAGTGCTTAATAATAATGTTAAAAATACCATAGAGGCTACACCGTATATGATATGTAAAGCGGCTATATATATATAACACCTCCACGATCCTCTAAAATTTTACATGAATTAATTTTCATTATACTGAGGTACCTATAAGAGAATCCCACATAGGCTTCATTTTCATAGCTTCTATGAATTCCACAAATGCTCCTAATATTGATACCTCCTTCTATGAAGAATTTTTTCATATGAATCCAGTTTTAACAGTTTCATTTGAATTCTTGGTTTGAGTATAATATAAATTCCTTGTGGATAATTTTGATGTGTTGGAGCACTTATTTGGGGATCCTAATAACTAAAATAACATTTATTTAATTCACTTAAATTTTAATGTAAGAACATTGTATTTTATAGTGTGTATGACACACAACACCAAGAACATAAGGGAATATAATATCTTGAGACATTATAATGTATTTACTATTTTAAAAAAATAAATCTATTATATATCTTGTAATTGATGTGATATTGATTTACCTTGTGTTACGCATAAGGAAAACTTTTTTATATATTTTTTTTACACACAATACCTAGTTTTACTGAACAACAATATATTATTAAAAAATTATTATTTAGTATTATAAGATATAATATAGCCTTTAAATTGGTGGTTATGAATATATTTTACTAAATTATAAAAAATATGTTTTTTATAAAAATATAAAATAAATTCATAGGTTACAAATTAATTATAAATGAATATGAAACAAATTGAATATAAAATAAATTTATTTATGCTTAAAAAGGTGTTTTATCATAATAAATTAAATTAAATACTATTATATAATGATATTGATTAAATTTATATGTCATATATTAAATAAATTTTTTTCTAAATTATTTCAAAATATTTTATAAGTATAATATAAGAATAAACCCAATATTACACATTAAAACTATATTTTTATAAATATAGTTTTCACTACTTTTAATGGATAACTTATTTAAAATAAAATTTTTAGAAGTTTTATTAATTTAAAACAACACAATAATATTCATTTTTTAAATTAAAACATAAAAATTATGTGATGGTGATTTTATTTTATTTTTCTAAAATATTTCATTATTATGAATATTGGAAAATAATGAATTGTAATTAAAAACTATTCTTTATTGTATTTATATAGTTGAATTCTGATTTGTTTTGGTATTAAAGTATAATTATATCAATTTTATATCGTTTAATCCAATTTAGTTAATTTAATCAGTTTCACTTTGACCTTAGATATAAAAACATAGAAAACGTTGGAACATTTTTAATTTAAAAAACCTGATTTGTCATCCTATCTGCAGGATTAAATTTAAATTAATTTATATCACTTTTGTGATTCTAATTTGGAAAATTATAATAAATATTTTTAATAATCATATTTTAAAATATATAATTAGGTCAAATTTGTTTTTTACCAAAAGTATTAGTGAAATTATTTAAAATTAATTACAATGATTACAAGAAAAACTAGCATAACAAAGGACTAAACCATAAAATTATGACCCAAATGGGATATAAAATTGTCCAAAATCCATTTTATGGAACTGTTTAGAACATATAATCACTTTAATCAAATTGGGTACATTATTATATAAAATTTCTAAGGAATGTATGTGGGTGGAATTAACATTTCAAAAATTTAAAAGAATGTCACTCCTCTACTATTAAAAGGCACGCACCCCTCCCACTTATTCACACCTTGAAAGGTATTTGTTTCAAAAAAACCCTACCCAAATAATATTAAATCACCCATATACAAATTATATAATCCTAAAATTGGTAATAAATAAAATCAAGAAATTATTTTGGTGTAAATTAAAATGAGTTACCCGAATAAGAGGTAACACCCTTCATCATGCTCTTTTGTTTTATTTTCCCTACACACACCCTAAAATATTATTATTACATGATCATATAATAACTATAGTATCCAAAATATACTAATATGTTTTATTATAATTTTTATTCCTACACATATACATACTTACATCAAATGGTTAACGGACATATTATTCGTATAAGGAGAATTACTGCCTCATGAAACGTTATTTTTCTTTTTTCCTTTACCACCTCTCATGGTCGGAAATTATGATGTTCACACTATTTATATATACTATATATGATATTTATTATTTATTTATTCTTATAGAATTTTTATATAACACATACATTCTTTATTTTCATTTTTTTTAAATATAATAACATCGTTTGTGGAAGTGTGGACAACTGCATTCATAAAGTGATGTGATTTACTCACGCTATAAAGGGAATGTATAAAATATGGTCTTAATAAAAATATGTGAAATATATGAAATAAATATACTAATTTAATTATAATATAAATATGTATATGTATATATTATTTAATTTCCATTATTTTAAATACAATAAAGAAATTGAAGTAGCGTTTATGCATATGTATGGCCTACCGCCTCCATGAACGGTGGATTTAATTTACTATCTCTAAAAATTAGGGATTATTTTAGATACATATATAATTCATATATATGAAATTTAAATCATGTTTTAAATTATTTAGGTTATTAAATCATGATCTAACTATTTTTAACAATAAAAAAATTCAAAAACTTACTCGAGTAACTAAGAAATTAACACCTAAAATAGTGAAAATAATGAAATATTGGTAATAGAAGGGTAATAAGATAATATAAAAAGATAAAATATGATATCAAAAATAATAATATTGTTTTTTAATAAGTTATTAAAATTATTAAAACCATTATACATAAGGATAAAAGACGTTCATGCGAAAGGAAACTTAAGGTAAGGGATTCTTATCTTGCTTTTACTTTCTTGAGGCATAAATCTTTGTCAACACTTATTTATTTTGTGTGTTGTATTTATTTCCCCTTTTGATATATTATATAATGAATTATTTTATATTTATGTTATTTTAAGTATCATTTGAAGGTTTCTTTTTTATAGGGATTATGATTCAAAAGTTACTAACTAGTAAGGGACTTCATGTCAATTTCCATTCTTTGAGGAATACTTTCACATCATGCACCAATTTTCTTATATATGGTGTAAATAATTCCAGTTTGACAATTAATATCATGATTTATTAATTACTAAATATATTTTGATTTTTAATTTGATCTTTTTCATCTAAGGATATTTACACTTAAAGTAAACCAAGTGGTAATGAAATTTTATAACCCAATTAATTTTTATTTGGTTATATTACTTCCTCATTGTCATTAGTAATCTATGATTTTGTGTATAATTATTTTAACCATATATTGATGCATTTCCAATGAATTTATTTATTTATACAATTGATACAGAAAATCAATTAACTGGTTGAGTCTCAATTCAACATTATGGTCTTTTCTAGGGTTTACTTCAAATTCCCATTTTATTTGGGATTATCTCCACTTGAATTCCCTTTATAAGAATTGTTGGATAATTTTTTAATAAAACATTTAGTTTTATTATAATATAGTTTTTCATGTACATTTTCATGTAATAGTAGGTTTTTTATATTCTTTGGTACTAAAAATATTTTACAAAATGTTTTTAAGAAAACTCGACTTCATTTCTCTCTTTAGTCAGAGAAATTGTTTTCTTATAAAACCCGTGTTTTCTAAAAATGTTTTCCAAAATGTTTTTAACCTTTAAAAAATTATTTATTATATAAATTTTTACCCTTTTGTCTATTACCATTTTTATCAATGGAATCTTCTTTTCTATTTTCAAACAAGGCCCTTTTCTAACCTTTTACCCTGGAAAATTAATATTCTTTTTACCTTGTACAGTATGTATAGATTTATCTATTGTTATTTCTTTGAAGATTATTTTTAATGTTTATAAGGGTAATTTTAAAAGAAAATGTTTTTAAATTTATTTTCACAGAAAAATATTTTGAAAAAAAAAGTTTTCAAAAATGAAAAGGATATTTTCCTAAAGAACATTTTCAAAATATCTTTTTATATAATTTTTATTCATCAATGACAACAACCCTCTATTTTTACTCCACTTGGGATATGTTGTATTGGGACCATCCTTATTATTCCTCTAGATGGATTATGATTTATTTTTCCAAGGTTAATATTGATATTCACTTCTTTTATTCCAATGTTACTCTCATTGAAATATTAAATTTCCTATGATCATTGAACATTGAATTTACCCTAATTATCTATATTATTTATCAGGGATATATTTATTGCATAAAACACATTTTATTTTTACATATGGTGTTTCTGGTGAATGTTACCATTATCTAAGGAAATATTGATAAATTTTTATTCTTTATTAAATGTGGAATTTTGATAATCTATATTTTTATTAATTAAATTGATTACTCGATATATGATGAATTATTTGGACATGCAGTGACGGGTGGGGCTTAGAAATTATATTTCCCCTTGATGCATTGATAGGTTCTCATAAAGAAAATAAGTTGTGAAAATTAAGTGGGTTTATACATGTAGTTTTAAACCATATTATTAAAGGTATTGATTGTATAATTTTTCATGTGCCACAGTCATGACATCTAATAATTATTTATTACCTTCATTTTGATTTAGAATTTATTATCCATGATATTTTCACTATAAAAAAGTTGATGGATGCATTTCATTATTATTTTATTGATTGAATGGAATGTTTTTTAAATTTCTACCTTTATATATTTATTATTACTTATCTAATTATTTAAATTTCATGTGTTTTCTATTATTTACCTTTCTATATTTTTTATGCACTTCTTTATTATTTTATTTATTACAAGTAATGTGACTTTTGTTATTACCTTTAAATATTTATTATTCTCATTGATTCATTGTTTATTCCCTTTTACTTAACATTTACTGAGCATTTTAGATCACCCTTATTTTTTTCCTCTACCCAAGAATACAAGGAGTGTACTAAGAGAGATGTACTAGAATCTACTAACTAGGAATAAAGTTATCCTTGGATGAAAAAAATATGTTGTAATTAGTGTATTTATTAAAAGACAATACTCATGTATTTATCTCGTTTTCTAATAAAACTAAACACTTTGGTACATTGAAATTTTTATTCCTTATAATAATGAAAATGAAATGGAAGTAGACACTAGCTCTAAGATTTTGGGGTTGGTTCACAATAGTTTTTATCAATGAAATATTAGTAAAAACCTTGGAAACTAGATTTTGAAAACATAGATTATATAACATAACCCTAATATATACTTTGAGGATAAGTATATAATAATATCCTTGAATTTTGTTAAGGTATAGAATATGTGTGTATTTCTATAATTATATCCATGTTCGAATAATATAAGTGGACATGGTTATGTCATAGATATACATTGCGGTAATAACTCGAACAAGGTGTGTTGAGCCTGACTTGATAGTAACCTGGTACATGACAATGGGTCTTACTAGACACTAGTTTTGAAAATCCTGGGGTATATGCTTAGTTTAATTAACATTTCCTTTTCAAGTTATTATGAAATATTTTATTAGATAATAACAATAAATGTTCAAGGTTAAACTTGGGGTGTATTAGATAAAAAAATGTGTAAAGATTTAGACACCCTAAAAATGATTGTATAGTTTTTCCACTATAATAATTGTTACTCACACTATGATTTTTGGTTTTAGTCAACTCTATATTCTAAAATATAAACTCTAGATAAAGTAGTTACATATGTGTAAATAAGTGGATAATGTATTTATGTATTGATATTTTACTGAAATTGTTAGTTAAGAGGATATTTAATGATTAATTTTCAAGTATTCCCATCAGTTTTTTTTGAAATTATATCAATATGTTTTTGGAAATGGATAACCTGTATGTTTGGAAACAAACCATAATGTTAATTAAGGTCATGATACATGAACCCATGACTGAAGAATGACAAGGGTTTTATTCCAACCACTGGACTATGCAATGTATTGGTTAAAATTTGATTGTTTTTAGTTAAAAATTTGATGAATAAATAATAATGATTAACTAGTAGTAATACTTTTAAGGTTTATAGATTAATTTATTAATTGTAATGGATTTGGAGATTATTTAGAGACAAATGTAAATACAAGTCACTCTTTTATGGATCTTATGATCTCTTAAAAGTGAATTTTAGTTCCACTGGAAAAAAAATATTTTTTGGATATTCATTTCATGGAGTAAGGTATAAATAAGAAATTGATAAAAGAACAACCAAATGATGAAAATTGTGATAATTAAATTTAAATATGTCAAGTAAATATATTTTCATATATTCATAGGCAATAAAATAATTCCTCAACATTAGAAAAATGATCAAAGAAATTTTTTCCTAAAAACATAAATTTTGTTGACCCGATTGTCTTTTAAATCATCATGGATTTATGGCTTTGAGGCCCTTAACTTTCCATTGATCATTTACATGTTTGTGATAAATGAACTAAATCACTCCCTTTAAATATTTATTCCATTCCTATGAGTCCATGTTTTCACTTTACACTAAGTTTATCCTACTTAGAAACATATTTATATATTATTCTATGTGATCTTGCTACATCTCATTCTATCATTTTAGAAGGATGATTAAATAACCCTTATAATTATGTGGGATTCCAAACAAGTAATTTTAAATTATAAAACAATTTATTACCATGATAAGTTTAAATTGTAAGGATGCAATTTATTTAAGGTGGGTAGAACGTAATGCCTTGAAATTCTAAAGTAAGAATATTGTATTTGATAACATGTATGATATAAAACACGAAGAATGTAAAGGAATATAATATACTAAGACTTTAAAATATATTTAATATTTAAAATAAATTTAATCTACGATATATATTTCAAATAATTCCATACTGAGTAAGGTTTTATCACATGCAAGAGAAACTTGTTGGATAGATTGCGCTAAACGCAATATAGAGTTTTTCCAAACAATAATATTTTATTAAAATATTATTATTTAATAAAATAAGATATATCCTTGCCATAAAATTTTTACTTATTCAAATTATTAACTAAATAATGAAAATATATGGTGTATAAAAATATAAAAAAATTCATAAGTTTCCATTTAATTAGAAATTAATATAAAACAAATTAAATATAAAAAACTATTTTTATGCAAACAAAGGTGATTTATCCTAATAAATTAAATTAATAAATATTAGTGAATTATATTATTTAAAAATATATGTTATTTATTCAATAAAATATTTTTTACATTATTTCAATATATTTCATAGGGATAAGATAATAACAAACTCAATATTATACATAAAAACTATATTTTTATAAAGGCGGTTTTCCACTTTTTAAAAAGAAACCTATTTTAAATCCAATTTTTGGAACTTTTATAAATTTAATAAGAAAAAATAAACTTAATTTTTTAAATCTAAACATAAAAATTATTTTAGGGCGAATTTTTTGTATTTTTTGGAAATATTTCATTTTTTGATTAATAGTGAAAAATACTGAATTTTAATTCAAAACTTATTTTCATATAATTTATTTATGTAGTTAAATTTTAGTTTTATTTCATTTTAAAGTATAATTTGATCGATTTTATATAATTTAATCCAATTTATATCATTGTAGTCGATTTCAATTTTATGTTTGATATAATAACTTAGAAAATGTTTGGACATTTTTACTTTAAAACCCTGCTTTGTCGTCCCATCTTCAAAATTAAATTTAAATTAATTTTTGCCAATTATATTGTTGGAATTTTGAAAAATAGATAAATTATTTGGAATTATAATAATTTTTTATGTATAAAAAGTTCAAATTAGTTTTTTTCCAAAACTATTGGGTAAAGTAATTAAAATTAATTATAGTAATTAAGAGAAAAAGTATCTTAATAAAGGACTAAACCTTAAACTTAAGACCAAAATGGCCTATAATTTTGTATGAAATTTATTTTTTATCCATATTTGGAACTTATAATCCCTTTTATATAATATTTTCCATTATTGTATCCACTTTACATGGATAAACGTGGGTGGAATTTAGTTTTCAAAAATTTATAGGAATTTCAATCCTCCTCTACTACAAAAAGGCACTCACCCCTCACACTTATTCAAACCTATAAAACACTTTGTATAATCAAAAGCCTTAACAATTAATCTCACAACACTCTTAAACTCATCCTATAATCCTAAAATGTTTCAAAAATCAATCCAAGGAGGTCTTTTGGTATAAACCAAATGTAGTTACCCGAATAAGAGGTGACACCCTTCCCCAAGATCTTTTGTTTTATTTTCATTATAAAGCTCCTAAAATATTCTTATTCCATTATTATATAATAAAACATGTATCCTAAATATACTAATATGTTTTTATTTAAATTTTTAGAGCTATACCTACACACACTTTCATCAAATGGGTCATGAACACACCGTTCATGTATGAAGAACTACTACCTCACAAAAACGATGTTGTTCGTTTTTGCTTTACCAGCTCTCATGCTCGGTCATTATGATTAAAAATGTATTTATATATAATATATATTATATTTATTTGTCATTATTTTTATTTCTTTTTTATATAAAACATTTCATTGTTCTTTCAATTTTGTGTAAATATAATAACATTGTTTGTGGAAGTGTGGACTACCACCATCAAAAAGTTATGTGAATCATTCAATATATACATGGATTTTATAATATATATAATTTTGTGTGATTTATTTTTAATTATGTTAAATAAAACAATGAAATGGAAGTTGCATTCATGTATACGTATGATCTATCATCTTTATGAGCGATGTATTTCATTTCCTATCTCAAAAAAAATTATTGATTATTCTAAATATATATATATTGAATATATATATATAATAGTTATATTATGTTTTAAATTATTTAGTTGATTAAAAAATGATCTAATTAATTAGAAAAACAAATTAAAATTCAAACCCTACTAGAGAAACTACGCAATTAACACCCAAAATAGTAAAAATAATGAAAGATCACTAACAAACAGGTAAAAATATATTATAATAATTTAATATATGATATAATAATTATTAATATGTTTCTTTAATAATTTATTTACATGATTAAAATCATTAAACCATATGATAAATGATTTTCACCCTAAATAAAGTACAAGGTAATGGATTTTTGTCTCAATTTTGATTTTATGAGGCATACAACATAATTACAAATTATTTCATTTTTGTGTTGTATATACTACTCCTTGTGATGTACTATATCATAAATTATCTTATATTTGTGGTATTTAAATTTTAATTTTAATTTATCTCTTTCATGGGGCTTATGATTCAAAAGTTACAATGTAGTAAGGGACTCCGTCATAATTTCCATTCTTTGAGGAATACTTTATCATCGTGAACCTATTTTATTATATATGGTGTATTTACTACAATATTGAAATTTAATATCATGATTAATTAATGATTCATGATATTTTTAATTTTAATTTTAATTATATCATCTAAGTGTATTTACACTTAGAGTTACCCAAGTTGGAAATAAATTTCATAACTCAATTCCTCTTAAATTGGTTATATTACTTTATCATTATTGTTAATATTCTATAATTTTGAGTATAATTATTTTGAATATATATTTATGTATTTAACCTTAATTTATGTGGATTTACATTTGATATAAGAAATCAATTAATTAGTTGACTCTAAATTCAACGTTATGGTCTTTTCAAGGGATTACTTCACAATCCCATTTTATTCGTGTTTTTTCCACTAGAATTTTCATTAGAAGAAATTATTGGATCAGTATTTAATAAATCCTTTCATTTTAAACTTTTATGGGTTATAATATTCTTTTTTAAGTAATAATACCGTTTTTTCCACTCGTTGGTACCCAAAATATTTTATAATGTTTTTTTAAGAAACCCCGACTTCATTTCTCTCTTGGGTCAGAGAACCTATTTTCTTCTAAAAAACCTATTCTATAAAATTGTTTCCAATTTTTTTTAAACATTCCATGATAATTTATTAAATAAATTTTTACCCTTTTTTCTATTAAAAATTTATCAAAAGGAATCTTCTTGTCACCTTCCAAACAAGGCACTTTTCTAACCTTATATTATGTAAAAGGAATGATCATTTTAACATGTATGACATGTATGGATTTACTTTTTATCATTTCTTTGATGCTTCATTTTCATGATTAAAAGGTAAATTTTTAATGATTTTTTTTAAATTGATTTTAAAATAAAATTATTTTCAAAAAAAATTCAAAACTTAAAGTATATTTTCTTGAGAATATTTTCAAAAGATATTTTTAAAATATTTCTATTAATAAATTAAAAAAAAAAACTTTATTTTTACTCCACTTGGGATATGTTGTATTGGTATCATCCATATTCTTCTTCTATATGGATTTTTATTGAATTTACCAAGTATATTCTTTAAATTCACTTCTTTGATTCCTTTTTTTCACATTGAAAAATTAAATTTTCTATAGTCATTAACCCATGAATTTACTATAATTATATATATCATTTATCATAGATATATTTATTTCCTAAACTATATACCATTTTTACATACTATGTTTACATTGAAATATATTGTTATCTATGTAAATATTTATAAATCAGAATTCTTTACTGAATAAGGATATTTGATAAAGCATGTTTTTTATTAATTAAATCGATTACTCGATATATAATAAATGATTTGGACTTTATGTGATAGGTGAGTCCCAAATTTTATATAGCCCCTTGATTGATCGATATGTTTTAATGGGACAAATAAATTGTGAAAATCAAATGGGTTTCTACCTGTAGTTTTAAACCATATTTTGAAATATGTCGATAGTATAGGTTTTCATGTTCCTCAAACATTATTTCCAATAATTAGAATTACCGTCGTTTATATTTAGTATTTTTTTATATGATATTTTCTCTATGATAATTTCTATGGATTCACTTAATTCTCAATTTATTGATTAAATATCATGTGTTTTTATTTTCATACCATTTTATATTGATTGTGAATTATCTAGATATTTAAATATCATATGTGTTCATTTATTTACCTTTTCATATTTTTAATGCACTTAATTATTATTTTACTAATTACATGGTATGTTTATTTAGTTATTACCCTTTCATATTGATTATTATCATTGATTCATTATTTATTCCACTGTATATAACCCTTACTTATCATTTGATCTCCCCCTTATTTTATTCCCTTTCACATTGAATGTAATAAGTGTACTAAGAAATATATTTAATAATATGATAAGTAGGAATGAATTTGTCCTCAAAATAAAAAAAATATAACGAATTGGCATATTCATTTTAATACAAGAATCATGTATATATCTAGTTTACCAGGACTACTAAACTCTATAGTCATTAGTTATTTTTATTCCTAGTAATCATGATAATTTAATGGTACTAGATACTTTATTTGGGATTCTAGGGTTAGGTCACATAATTTATCAACATATAATTAAGATTACTCATGGTGAGGATTATCCTACCTTTGAAGTAAAATATGTTTCTATTCTAATTATTGGTCAATCCTGTAATTCTATTCACCAGATCATCAAAATTGTGTATATGCATCTTACCTATATAAATCATATCTTCAAGGTAGATTGTTATAAATATCCATTATAAAAAAACCCATCCATGTTTCTAAAATATGGGCTCATCTATATTGGAAAATATTCGACTTGAATACACTAATTTTGGAGGTATTAATTTTTTTCCCACTCCCTAATATGTAAACATTCAATAAATCATTGTGGTTATGAATTAAACAATATATTCCATTAAAATATATAATAATTTAATCAGGGAAAAAATGTATGAGAGGTGTGTAAAACCGTATCTTCTACAAAATAGGTTATATTTTATTACTAATATCACACTATTGTGGTTCCTTCTAAGTAAATCCTAATAAATAATAAAGACTAGAAGAAATGGGATATCCTTGGTGGAGGCCACACGTAAACTTGAAGAAGATAAAAATTATTTCCTATAAGAGTCTTTGCAAACCAAAGTGATAAGTATCATCGAAAGAATAACCCAAGAACCCATTTTGAGAAGCTTCACCTCCTTGTGATCTTCAAAACGAACTTCCACTCCATCCAATCATAAGAGTTATTCAGGTATTATTTAACTATAAGTTTAGTTCCAATAACCCTAAAATAAATTTCAACTAATATCTACTCTACCAATATGAAGTCACACTGAATATTTCTACTCTTCATGAATCAATTTTTTTATAATACCAGTCCATACAGGCTATCAGGGAGTTTATATCCTTGATATTTTTGGAATGTATTTTATAACGAGCTAAAATGTTTATTTCATGCTACAGTTTTAACATTGGTTATTTATAGAACCAATGTTAAAACTATTTATAGAATGTTTTAAACATTATTTTTTTTAAATGGTATAAAAATGTCATTTTTTAACATCAATTTCTAAAACATTTGTTTCAGGGGTTTTTATCATCGTTTATATGAATAACTGATGTTAAAAGTAATATTTAAAATCATGAGAAATTAATATTTCATTTTTTTACAACACCCCTTTCAATTTTTAAATTTGTATCAAAAAAATTATTATGCCATGTCATATATTTTCAAGAATTGTATATAAGTTTTAAAAATAAATATCTATTCATTTTGGATCTAAATATTTGATCCCTATATTCGTTCCACTAATTCATCATCTAGTGATTTGGACATGGTATATTTAATTATTACCCCATTATTTAATTTGTTTATAATTTTTTTCTTAATTGATATACTTGTTATTTTATTTTGTTAATATATTCATTAATTTTCATAAATGAGTTAAAAAATAAAACTTTTATATTATATTTATATGTTTAAGTCTAAAATTTTAGATTAAAAGCATCTTTGTATGCCTCGTTATTTATTTCCTTAAAAGAAAATGAAGTCTATGGACACCATAAAAATCATGGAATTCTAGTCTATGTTTTATTCTTATTTTACTTAATTTATGTTTTTTCAAATTTCTACTTAATTGATAATGTATTTTCTTTTAAGGGTTTAATAAAAATTAAAATATTTAAAAAAAATAGACAATTTTAAAATCAGATATAAAAAATATTTTTTAAAAGACTTCAATTTTTATTGAAAT
Source organism: Viscum album (assembly GCA_963277665.1). NCBI lineage: Eukaryota > Viridiplantae > Streptophyta > Magnoliopsida > Santalales > Viscaceae > Viscum > Viscum album. Next base: position 55,737,538 of record OY728145.1, on the reverse strand, counting down.
AACTATTTTAACAATTTTTTTAATAACTTATGTTTAAAAATATATTTAATATGTTTCCTGTATTTATTTTTCTAAAAAAATGATGTTAAAAATAGGAAAAAAATCCAACACAAAAAACAATTTTTTTAGACTAATGTGTATGATAAATTACATAAGTTTTTTTGCCGATACACACTGAAGGATATGATGTTGATAACTTTATTAATGATTACTATATTATTCATGAAAGATACCCAACAAAGAATCAATCCTAATAAAAAATCACAAAAGTATTTAATGATATCATTATTTACAATAATCCATAAATTTATAAAACAATAATTCAGAAGTTGTTTGGTATTAAGGAACTATCTAAGTTAAGTTTGTTGATAAAATCATTAATTTCATAATCCATAGGTAAGTATTTCATAAAATTATTTTGGTGCACATTAAAGGATATCAGAATATGATAGAATAAATATTTCACTTCTTTCTATATAGGGTACCCATTTCCATACTCTTGACATAATCCTTTGAGAAGGGTATAAAAATATGAAATTGAAAGGGGACCATACACCTCGATGTCACAAGTATAAGATCCATCATCTAGTATTATGTTGAGATTTCCCTAGAACCTTATTTCATTAATGTATTCATTGAAAGAGTAAATGTTCTTGTCTCCTTTATTGAACCAAGTCACCCTGGATAATTCATGGGTGGGACACTCTCCTTCAAGTAATATGTTATCTATAATTATATTATTATAATAATGGAACATTAAATAATTATCATCCATATCTCATGTAATGTAGTATCAATCTAGTAGTTTTCTCAATATAGTTCATCCCAATACTTCTGATGGTTGGGTGTCCATTCATCTATTGTATAATTTCACCTCTAAACATTGTTTTTTTAACATTCCTTGTATTCCCTTACATGGGAAAATTATAAGAAGAGTGGAACATGTGTAAGAACTTGTTATACTATATATAGATGTTTAAAATGATGAATATTCAAAACCCACCCCACAAGGGTGGTAGTTTGATCAATATCGGAGATTTATTAGAGAGTATAGAAACAAAAACTTTATATATATATATATATATTAAATAATTTTGAATTAATATTCATTAAAAAAATGTAATTAATGTAAAGTTATAGTTAATTTGGAAGCATGGATACAAAAATTCTTGATACATAAAATATCTACATAATCTCCCACCTAACTCATCAAAATCAACACCCTTATAAGACATAAAATATTTCTTTATATCTTTGGGAAATAGAAACATAACAAAAGGTTGATCTTATATTATTTCTAAGGAAAAATACAGAAGATATTAATTAATTATTATATGTTATAATTTCATGAGAATAATGGAAAGAAAACATTCTCTTAGAATTTGAAATTTTATTCCCAAAAATTCGTATAATCATTATTCAGGGAATAAATCTTCAAATTTTTTAATAAATGAATCAGAAATGAATTAAATAACATGAACCATGAAATCATAACATTGTAATATGATCAGGTTATAAAATAGTTTCTTAAGGTATAAAATATTCATCATCAGAGAACTGTTATTTCAAGGATTCCCACCAAGACATTCATCATATTTTATACTTAGGTTAACTATCCATGTACCTGCTTTGGGATTGGGATAACCTCATGTGTACCATTTTTGACCATGGTATAACCAATCATATACCCTATTTTGGTCTTGGTATAACCTATTGTATACCCTTTGAGCTTGTAAATTATTAATATTTACTCAATGAATTGGATGTTTATAAATTAACCACTATCACATAATCATAATCCATTAATATTTATGCCACAATATCATGAAAATATTTATCATTTCAACTTAAAATAACCTATAGAAAAAATAAAATGGGTGTTTTCAATATTTCATCATCATAATAAATAAACACGTAGAGAAATAATAAAATTTGTAATATTTAATTATATCCTAATAAATCATAAGAAACATCAAAGGATGTCATTATAGATTATAATACCTTTAAAATATCATTGGAAAATTTCTTTTGTAAAATACATATTTCATTTTGAAATAACTTATTTAAGACCTAAAAAATTCCAAAATATTAAGGAAATAATTTTATTTAAAAAAAAGGCAAAATTTAATGTAATATTCAAGGTAAATAAAATTCTTGATGGTGTGAAAATATATTCATGTCGTGTATATTAAAAAACATTTCCTTTCAAATTTTTGGTAAAAATTAAAAGGTACCTCATTGAGAAAAAAAATAACTTTTCTTTTAAAAAAATTATAAAAACTGAAAATGGAAAAAATGGCTTTTCATAATCATTATTTAATGGTAAATACATTCTAAAAAATAATTCTAAAAAAAATATAGATATGTAATAAAAAGGCTCGCAACCAAAGAGATAAATTACGTTCATTCTTTCTTAAAAACATTATTTAAATATATTAACTACTTAAAAAGGATAAAATGAAATTAAAAAATTTAATATCCAGAAAAAAATAAGAGGATAAGAACAAAAAATTTTAAAGAGATAGATCACATTTTTTTATCATCATAAATTTATGCTTAATAATCCCATTAAAATGAGATTGTAACGTAAAACTCTTACTTGAAGTTTATCATTATTTATAACTGATCTAACCTTCTATATAATAAATTTAAATTTATTATAATTATATAATAAAACTATATTCAAACCAATAATACCATACATGTTTTACATAAACATATTTTCACCTATTTGTTGATAATTTTTCATTATCATCCCTATTTTAGGTGTTAACAACTTCATATTTTATGTATGATTTGGTTATGTAATTATATTCCTTATGCTTTGATCATAGTTCTTTCATTTATAGAATTTTAATCAAGATATAAATATCATATATATTAATTATATATATTTATAACCCTTCATATAATGTGGTGATGAAAAATTAATTTTAAAACTACATGGGGACAATATTCCAAACTTACCCACTGCTAATGTTTTTCAACTTTTTGATGGATGAACTAAAAAATTTGAATGATAATTAACCTTCATAGTATCATAGTTATATTATAAATATAATGTATATAAAATAAATAAATAATAATAAATATACAATGGTGGTGTAAAATAAATCATATCTTTATGTGGAAGCAGAAGTCCACACATATGAACAGGTGATTCTTTCATTTCCCTTTTAATACAAAAGAGGTGGGAAATGGTTGTATCGTCATCATAATAAAATATAAGTTTATTTATGATGCTATATTAATAATTTTTTTATTGATAAAATAGTTTTATATATTTTTTAATAAAAATTAAAATTGAAATATCTTGATTAATATTTATACCACTTTTTTGAGAGACATTCTTAGGATTACACTATAAGCCTTAAAATATTGATATTATAATAATACCATGGGATATAGAATTAGGGGGAGAAATATATATAAACATTTTTGAGTATATATTTGCTGATACAGGAGTATTATATTTTGTAAATATATAAGGAGAAGACGTTCCCGTTTATAAATGATGGGAGACACACACACGTAATTACTTGAATGGTTTAAATAATTTAAGATCAGTTTCATGTAAAACTAGATAAAATGGAAATAAATTAGAATATATGATAATATATGATTTAAATAACTTCAACCAAAAATAATTATAAACCTTTAAGTGGCATTATTACCTTTAAATCTTATTTTAACCCCTGTCAACCTAGTAAACCTGTTTTAACCTTAATAGTGGTAATAAAATATTATTATTTATAATTCTAATTATGACCAAAAATAGCATTAACCCTATTGAATAATATTAATTATTATAAATAAAAATATAAAATCCATTTAACCATATTAAATAAATATATGTTGTAGAATTAAATTTTAAATAAATACATAAAACCCAATGAAATCCCATATTTTAGAAAATGTATTTTTAAGAATAACAATGAATTTACAACCATTAATTACCTTGTGAAAAGAAAAAAATTAATTTTAAAATATATGATTGAATGTATAATATATTAATTTTATTAGAAATATTAATCAATATATATTAATTCAATTTATTGATATAATAACACATTTCATGTATAAAGAACAATTTTAGAAAAATGTGTTTTTACCAAATATTAACTTATACCTAAATCATGTAAAAATTTTATTCCTATGAAATTAATTGTATTATTTATAATTAATAAATACTTCTTTAATTTTATGGTCAAATTAAAAACACAATCTGACTTTTTAAATTACATTATTTAATGAATAGAATTAAAAGTTTTTAAATAAATTTGCATTTTCACTGTTCAATGAAAAATAAATTTTTTAGAAAAACACTAAAAATTCACCTTGGGATAATATTGATATGTTGATTTAAAAAATAATATACATTTCCTCAAAAAAATAAAATGGATTAAATTAACTATAATATTTGTGCATAAAATAGAATAAAAACGTTGTTGAAGAGAATGTTTTTTGAAGCATAAATTGACTACTAAAAATTGATTACTTGTTAATTATGAATTAATAAATATAATTGAATTATTAAAAGTATTTATAATTTTTTGAAAATTTATTTATTATTATTAATACATTTTAATTTAACGGCAAGGTTATGAAGGATTATTATATCCTGGTATATTTAGACTTGGTGTTGGGTGTAAAGAAAATTATATAATACTTTAATTTTATTTAAAAGGAAATATATATAAAATATTAGGGTTTTAAATTCTAACCCCATTAAAATTAATTTCACCATAAAAATATCATCACTCTAATATAATAAATACTGATATCTCTAATTCGTAACAGCCTCAGTTTTCCATGTAGCTTCCTCAAATTTCTAATTCCTCCAATGAACTTTAACCATGTGAGTAGTCTTATAATATAGAAAATTATATCTATGATCAAAACTTTCTACTAGTTTTTTCTTTATATTAATATCCATGATCTTGTGTTAAAACCTCTGATTTCAGTACATGTGATGGATTAGGTATGTACTTTTTAAAAAGTGATACATAAAGCACATATTAAACTTAAGAGATGTTCCAGGAAAGTTCTAAGAGATGATATATAGTCCATACTAGATCAATAATCTGATAGGGCCTAATATAACTAGAGTTAAAATTTCACTTCATTAAAAATATCATAACCTTATTACAGGGAGAACTTAAAAAAATACCTTCTCAATAAATTTGACATTAAAATCTCACTAATTATTTTCATCATTACTCTTATATAAAATTTGATCTTCATTGATGCACTACTAAAAAACTCTCACATTATATACCATTTTTTTGATAGCTCATGTACCAATATAATTCATTCAATGAATTCATTGAAAAATTATTTAGTTATATACATATTTCTATATATTTCTTCATAAGGATACATGTGAATGCTTGATTGAATACTTTTTTTTGTAATAAAACTGAACTTTATGAAGGTGTTGATCCCAACTAACTTTGAAATCATTATAAAAAGGTCTCAACATATCCTCTAAGGTTTGAATGGTTCTCTATAGATAATAATCTATATAAAGATTATAAGCTTCAAAGAAATGAAAATTTATATCATGAGATCTCTCAATAACTAGATGGAACATTAAAGTAAACCTTGGACCTCGATTAGATAAAATAAAATGTGGTACTTCATTAAAACTCACCACTTTATTAATATATATTATATAAATATGATTAAGATAGAAATATTCTAAATAGAAATAAAGTGTGAAAAATTCATAAGGAGATAAACTATAACCAACATAGCATTATTTCATTTACATTTTTTGGGAGTTTGATGACAAAATCCATGGGGATGTTTTCCCACTTCCATTATGGTGTGGGTAATAGTGGTAACATCTTATTATACATATATTAATCATACTTAAATAATTAATATACCAAGCACCAATATACATACTCTTCAATATCAATCTTCATTTTCCCACTAGATATACATTTTCAAATATCTATACATACCCATACTTCAAAGATTAATATATAATGATAAGTGATAAGCTTTTTCAAATAACTCATTCTTCAATTTTAGCACCGATGGGATAGTTACTTATTTCATGAACCTTATTATTCCATCATAATCTATATTTGACTCAAGAAAATTTCTCACTTTCTTTTACAATTCTACTTCCTTGTTTTGGAAAAATTTATCTCCACATGGACATATGGTTGAACAATCATTTGAGAAAGAAAAAACATCTTTCCTTACATCAAAATTTCACGGACCATCCGTTCTAAATATATAAATTTTGGCTCTTTTTTTTATCTTCATCATAGATAAGATAGCATGATCCTTTCAACTAAAATCATCATCCATATTGTTCTTTTTCTTAGGGTGGTAATTTATTATGAAGTAATAATATTTAATTAACTCTAAACATCTTCTTTGGAAAAAATAAAACTCCTTATGGATGAATATATAATTTAAATTTTTTTGATCATTATATATGTTAAATAATTCTCCATAAAGATAATTCCCCAATATATTTAATGTAAATATTACTACTGCTAACTCCAAATCATGATTTTAGTAATTTTCCTCATGAAACATCAAGTATAATTAGTCATAACCAATAACTATATCTTTCTAAATATTAATATTTCCTAGTCCCTTTTTTGATGCATCATAGTAAATCGCAAACCCTTATACATTATATGGTAGGTTGATCATAGGTTCACTAACCAACCTTCCCATTATTTCATTAAAATTTTCTTTACATTCATCAGTATAACGAAACATGACTTCTTTTTTAGTAAATTTGGTGAATTGATTAGATAGCCATGAAAAATCCATTATAAAGATTTTATGATATCTAAAGAAGCTAATTAAAAACTAGAGCTCATTAATAGTGGTTGGCCTAGTCCAATGTTCAATAACATCTGTCTTTGATGGATCCAATGATATACCCATAGTTGAGATAATATTACCCAAAAATAAAACATAATGTAGCCAAAAATTAAACTTGGTAAATTTTTAATACATATTCTCTTTTCATATGGTCTTTAGTATAATAATAAAGTGATCTTCAGGCTATTACTTACTCTTGAAAAATATAATAATGTTGGTTATAAATATTATCAACAACTGATCTAAGTAATATATAAATACTATATTTCTAAAATCTGGGAAGATAGTGGGTATAATTATTAAGATCAGATGGAATCACTACACATTCATAGTAGACATACCTCGAATGAAATAATTTCTTGAGAATATCTTCCCTTTTCCCACATTACTTATAGTATCTTCATCAAAGATCAATCTGGGAAAAAATATTTATCTCCTCCAAATTGATTGAAAAAATCATCAATACTAGGAATATTACACTTATTCTTATTTTTAATATTATTAAGTTCTTTATAATCAATACAATGTAGAATTGATCAATATTTTTCTTCAAAAAATGACCGGTAAAGGCCGTGGGGATTCACTTATCAAAATGAATCCCTTATCATAACTCCCCTAAAATTTTTATTCTATAATTCCTAAAACGAAATTAGTTTCATTATATATGGAGACTTTAAATTAGGTGTAGAACATAGTATGTGTTCTATTGAAAACTAAAAATAACAATTCATAAGAATATTAGGAAAATATTTTTGGAATAGGAATCAAGACCTATATAATTAATATAATTTGTTATATAAATTCATATTTATATTCACACTGATATAAAATCACAGTTTTGTATATAATATAAAATGTGACTTATGATCCTTAATAATTAATATTGGATTTATATAAATAAATCCAATCCATTCCCAACATAACATCAAATTCAAATAAAGGGAGAATAAAAATATTTCTAGGATGCACATTCCTAACAAATTCAATTGAAGTATAATTATAGACTTGATATGTGATCATTATACCATTAAGAGTTTTTCTCCTGATTCAACATCTAATCATATTGACGTGATAATTTGATACCCTTAGAATGTTCTTCAGATCTAAAATTTTCATATATTCATAATTAAATAATTAATTATTAGTTCTATAGTCAATAATAAGTATTCCTTCAACAAATTATTTATTACATAATTAATATTAATTCCATGATATTTCCCTTTTTCTTAGGGATTAAGAGGTTTTTTATATCGATCATCATCATTAACTGTTGTATTTAAGCACTGGTTAGAAAAATTACCATAATCCTTTTATTTAAAACAATATATTGTGGGTGGAACATTCTATATATATATTTCCTGTAAAACACCATGATTTCATAGTAAATAATAATTTTTATGAAATTCAATATCTTAAATTTCACACAATACATAATTCGCTTGCATTACATGCAAGATTGTGTTTATATGAAACAACACTTTTATATTATAATTATTTAAAAGATATATTTATAACATATCCATTAAATATAGTAATATAAATAGTAATAAATAATTGTTCAATTTTATTGATAATTTTTTCACATAAATAAAACATATTTATAATGAAATGTATAAGTTTCTATAATACAACAATATATTTAGAAATCCTATTTTCTTAAAGTAACTACTTTGTATAACCTTTTTTAAACAATAACAAACATAATTTTAGACAATCACATAAATTTAATTTGGTAAAATAGAAGTCATCTTTTAATTCAAAATATCACAACTATCTTAGGGTGCATTTCTGGTATTTTTCTGAAAAGATTCTATTTTTTATGAATAGTGAGATTACTGCATTTTTGTTTTAAAACTGACCTTTTCATTATAATAATTATTTTATTTTAAATTTATTTAAAGTAAAATTAGATAAATAATACACATATTAACCCAATTTAGGTCAATGGAACCATTTTTATAATACAATTAGATCTAAAAATTTATTGAACATTTGAACATCTCTTTTACCCACCTTCTAGACACATTTGTGGGATTAGCATTAAATGTAATTTTACTGCTTCTGTGAATTGAATTTTGAAAAAATCACATACATAATTATAATAAGTATGAAAATATTGGTCTAGTATAATCATAATAATTTTTGGTGAATAGTAAATTTTTAATTTTATTTACCACAGTTAAAAGTAATTAGGGTAATTAAAGGTAAAAAAGTATTATAATATAATAAAATTATCCTAAAACTTGTCCTAATTTTATTTAATTGGTGTATATAGAACAAAATAAACCTTAGGTTAAAAATATGATCCAACTTAATCCACTTTTTTTATATTAGGACTTTTAATAAATTTTATTTAGAGAATAGTAGAAAATGTCATATTTAAATTTTTATCACTATATCATTCTTATTATGAGGTTATATAAGTGATATGGTCGACTATAAATATTAATTAGAATAATAAAATGTTTATATATATCATGAAAATTTATTTATAATTTTTAGATAATAAATAATTAAATTTAATTGTGACACAATGACGATGCAGTAATTGAATTATTAAAGGAAGAATCAAATAAATGATATTAATAATACTAAAATAAATATTATATGAGATATTTTATGCCATAAAATACTTTTTTGTAATAATATGACATGTTAGTGATGGGTTAATTTATTTTTGTTGAAGGAAACATGTTGTTATAATTGTTTAAAATTCAAGTACCAAATAGTGTCAAAATTAACATGAAAGAGATTTTAAAATAAATAATATTTTATTTAAGGATAAAAAATTCATAAAAATAAATATTTCGTTTAAATAACTTTTATTATATTTAGGACTTAAAAATCTATTCAATTTGGGTTATTTTTTATTTCATAGAAACTATATTAACCCTATAGTGTAAAAAGATAAGTTTTCATGGTAATGGTTAAATTGATTAACTAAGGGTTAAAGCCAAAGGATACAGTTAATTTTGTGACCTAAAGAACAACAAAAAATTATTTGAGAGGATTTATAACCATAATCATATTATATATTAAATAAATCACATTGGATTTATTTTCAATTCAAAATCAATTTATAATAAATTAATAGTTTTGGAGTTTTTTAAAGTGCCCCTCCCCTATCTTATAAATGGTCACATGTCCTACTATTTTATTCACACAAATAAATATATTTGGTTTAGCCAAACCCTACCCAAAAATCCTCCAAAATTAACTCACTTCATCCTAAATTCCATAATTTGGGTAGAAATCCAACATAAAGAGTCCTTTGGGAAAATCAAAAGGAGATACTTAAAGAAGAGGTAACATTTTAAAAAAAATAATTTAAATTTATTTTCTTCTTTTACTTATTATTCCAATATTGGTTCAAAACTAAATTAGGAAATCCAGAATATAATATATTCTGATATTTTCTTATGATTATGGTACAATCCTATTCCTCCTTTTACCCATCTTACTAAAAATATAATCATCGGTGTGTATGTATGACATACCGTCTCCACACCGTGGTGTAAATTGTTTTCATCTATACTTTATTTGGATGGGTATAAAAAAGAATTTAATGGATATAAATAATAAAAATTACATTATATTGTTTCTTTATAATTAATTTTCAATCCAATTAAACACAAAGTTACCATTAAACAAATGATATCATCGCTTGTGTGTATGTACAGCTTACCGTCCCCACAACGCGATGAGATTCATTCTCCATGTTAACCATTCAAGAATTATTATAAAAATATATAGAATGAATAAGTATTAAATATATGACATAATAATACTACTATAATAATATATATATACACACAGACACATATGTCATTTTCATCCTTTCATTCAATACAATATGAAAACAGAAACATCGTTCATGCGTACATATGGCCTACCATCTCCATGAACGGTGTATTCCATTTCATATATATATCTTTTATATATTTTTATATACTAGATATATATAATATATAAATCATGTTATTTTTTTAAGTAACTAAATCATGTTCTTTTTAATATGATCTAGAATAACAAGTCAAAACACGTACAATAAACAAAGCAATTATTAACTAAAACGTTACTTTAACTAGGAATTGTTAGAAATAGGTAATATAAAGAAATAAAAGAATCATATATGACATTATTATTATTCCATTATAAGATAATAATATGTATAAAACAATTATACTGGAGTTTCAGACACATATATAGAGTATCGAACCTAATGTAAGGGAATTATGTATCATATTTAATTTTCATGAGATATAAGTCATGTTCACACATTTATCTTGTGTGTGGTGTATGTAATACCCCTATTATATTTTATATCATGAATTCATTTATCATGATGGTATTTAAAGATTAATTTTAAGATATTGGGATTATTATTTAAATGTTCAAAGTGGTATGGGATGCTTGGAATGTTTGAAGAATTAATATTTTTTCCATTTCAATATTCTTGATATTATCATACATATTTTCATATAATTATATAAAATATTTTAAAAAAATTATATCTATTTTAAATTTCATTAAAAAATATCAAAAGTAATATCTTTATGTTTTGATGTAAGGGACTCTTTAACTAAAATTTCATTTTTAATGTTTTAAAGATTTATTCTTTTAAATATTTCTCATTAATGCCCATGTTTTCAAAATGATTTTAAGGATTTATTTATATGGGAATGAATATTTTTAAAAGTTTAATTCCATTCAAAAGATTCAAAGTGCTATAGAAAACTTCTATTAAAAACACTTTTTAATTGTATTCTTTTATAAGTACTCTACTTTTGAATAAATTATTTCAAAGAAAATGTGTTTTTATCTCAAGATATTTTTAATGATTTTAATAGAGTATTTCATCTTTTCCAACATCCTTTGTTTGATCTTATTATTAATTGGGGTTGATCTCTTATGATATCATTTACCATGTTTTATTGAATGGTTTTTTATCAGTTTGATTTTGGATGTTCTATTTAGATATCATTCTTGGTTTGTGGTTAAAGTATTCATATTTCATATTCAATTATAATTATATTGTTTATGCTTCACCATTTTCATATAAAGAATGTATTGGACTTATTAAGTGATAGGTGGGGCCTGTTACAGCCCCTCGATTCATTGGTGGGTCTCTTAAGAATATATTATTTTTAGAAAAACCATATATATTTGTTTCCAGGTAGTTTTATATTTTTAGGAGGATATATCTTGAAATTAATTTGACAGGTTAATACCCATAAACTTAAACTATCATGAGTATAGATCTTAAAATTAGTTATCTTGAGGATATATCTTGATAGTGCAGACATCCAAAATTATTCATTCCCACATTATGATATTATTTACTAATATTTAGTGTGATTATTCAACATGTAGAATATTCATGTGAATATTTAAATAGAATTATTTAATTTATTAATTTTATATTATTTTGAAGATTATGTGTAAAATTCTTGTGTTTTAGTTTTATACCTTTCCTTATAAGATTGTTATTATTTGTGGAATTGTTGGTTGTATTGTTTTACCTTACTGAGCATTTGATCTCACCCATTTATTATGTTTTATTTTCCCGGGATTCCAAAAAGTGTTTTATGATTGATATATAGGGTTAAACTAGGAGAATAATGGAGTTTGAAAATAATTATATTGTTTCATATTATGTTTTTAATTGTAATTTAAAGTTCATGTATGAAATATATTTTCCACAATTTTTAAACTAATTAGTCCTTTAGGATTTGATTCCTTGTAATCATTTCAATATATTAGAATAATATACCAGCTCCGAACATTTGGGATCGGGGGAATTATAGTTGGTACAAAAGGAAGTTTAGAAATAACCTTGGAAACTATATTTTGAAATCAAGGATAAGAAAACATAACCGTATGAATGAATTTGAGGATAAGACTATGTATAAGAAATCGTCATTTTCATTTGGTAATGGATAAACTAGGTTAATAATATGGACATATGGATTAAGAAAAAAGATCGAATCATTTAGAGGTCCTATAAATTATTCCTACAGACAATTTCACTATGATTAGTGTTTCTAATATTGTGATTTAGGTTTTGGTCAATGATTTGAATCAGAATAGTTATACAATCAATGGTTATAGTATTGATGATGAAGAGACTACAAAAGAAATAATAAATGGAGGTGGTAATGAGTTAAGTGGATTGATTGAGGCTATTTTTAATTTGGATTCAAGAATTTTTACATCAATGGTTCTATGGTTATAAGATTCACAATATATATAAGGATTGTACTATAGTACTTATTCTTTAAGGATTTGGAAGAATAATAGTTTTTATTATGGATTTAATGCTGGTAAAATATTTCATATTGGAAAATAATATCTATATTATTTTTTTTTGGGAATATAATGATAAAATTGATTTTGGAAATTTAGAGATATTTTTGGGATAGTGAATTTAGATGGATGTATTTTGGTTGAGTTTTAAAGTTGGAATGGGATAATTTGAACACTGTATATTATTTTTTGAGGATAAAGTATGATTTATTAGATACTTTGTTCTATCCTTTTTGGTTTTAGTAAAAATTTAGAAGAAAAAGGAAATACTTGTGGTAATTATGATTTATCAAAAGTGTTTTAGTCAGGAAAAATTATTTTTAAACTATCATTTTAAGGTTCAAGGGATGAAGTGAAAATAGATCAAAGCACAACTGATTGATGATATTATGATTATGAAATGGAATAAAATCAATTAATTGTTTATATTAATAGTAAAATAATTCTTAAACTCTAGGAAAAGGATCATATAACTAATAAAACGTTATCCTAGTACTTTTTCTTATTAATCAAATTGTTCCTTAAATCATCACCAACTTCTTTCTTTGTAACTGTTAACTTTCTTCTAATCATGTTCTCTAGCACTCTCCATCAGAAAATGATAGTTATATTTTTCTTTTATTCCATGTTTTCCTATATGAATCCTTTTTATGTGTTATCTCTGTTAACTTTCATACTTCCCTTCATTTAATTTAAATTAGACCTTTTATTAACCCTATTTCTAATGTGGAGTTTCCAAAAACATATTTTCTAGATTCAAAATTTTATTTTCAAATTCTAATTTCAAACTATGAGGATGAAACTTATTAAAGTAGGGGAGAATTTAACGCCTCAATGTCTCACAATAGGTAATCTCTTTAAAGAAATTCAATAGCTTATATTGCATGCAACCCATAATTGACTTCCGTTACATGCAAGTTTGAGTTTCTAAAAAATAGCACTTTTGTATTGTAATTATTTAAAAAAATAAATTTATATATTATCCATTAAATATAGTAATATTAATAGTAATAAATTATTTTTTAATTTTATTGATAAATTTTTCACATAAATAAAACATATTTATAATGAAATGAATAAATTAGTTTAAAACTATTATATTCTGAGAAAATCAATTTTATAAAAGGAATTTCTTTTTGTAGCCTTTTTTGAAAAATAAAAAAAATTAATTTGAGATGATAATAGATATTGAATTTAGTAAAATAGACATCATTTTTTAATTCATAATATGAAAATTATATTTTGGGTAAATTTTTTGTATTTTTCTGAATAGTTTCAATTTTTGATTAATTGTGAAATTATTGCATTTTTGTCTAAAGCAGAATATTTTCATTTAAATAATTTTTTATTTTAAATTCAAAGTATATAAATAATACATATATTATCCCAATGTAGGCCATTAGACCCATATTTATAATATATTTAGATATAAAAATTTATTGAACTTTTGAATGTCTCTTTTACCCGCCTTCTAACCACATTTCCAAGATTAGCATTAAACATAACATTACCATTTTGTGAATTAAATTTTTAAAAATTGACAAATATGTTTCTAATAAGTATGAAAATTTTGGTCTAATATAATCAAAATAAAAATTTTTTGAATAGTAACTTTGAATTTTATTTTTCACAGTTAAAGGTAATTAGGGTAATTAAAAGTAAAAATAAAATTATAATAAAATAAAATAACCCTAATACTATTATAATTTCATTGGATGAGTTTGTTTTTTGACCAAAATCAACCTTAGTTTAAAAATATAATCCCTTTTAAACCACTTGTTTCATATTAGGACATTTATTATATTTTATTTAAAGAAGGGTAGAAAATGTCATATTTAAATTTTGATAAATATATCATTTTTATTATGAGGTTATATAGGTGGTATGTTAAAATATAAATATTAATTAAAAATATTAAAAACAATTCTACATCATGATAATTTATTTATAATTTTTATACATTAAATAATTAAACTTAATTATGACACAATAATGATGCAGTAATTGATTTTTTAAAAGAATAATGAAGTAAATGTTATTAATAATATTAAAATAAATATTATTTGAGATATTTTATTCCATAAATGAATATTTTGGATGAATATTACATGTTAAGTTTGATTTAATTTAGTTATTTTGAATTAATAAAGGTGTCATAATTTTGTAAAAAATAAAGTACTAAATAGTGTCAAAATTGATATAAAAGGGATTTTAAAATAAATAATATTTTATTGAATGATATAAAATTCTAGAAAATATATATATTAGTAAAATAAATATTATAATGTTAAATATATCATAAATTATCCAATTGGGGATATTTTTTAATATTATATTAACTATATTAAACCTGTAGTGTAAAAATAAATGTTGTCATGGTAAAAGTTAAATTGTATATCTATGGGTTAATGCCAAAGGATAAGAATAATTTTGTGAAATAAACATGTATAAAATATTTTATTTAGATTATTTTGGCCCATACTTATCTCATGTTATAAATAACCCACTTTTGAGATATTTTAAATTGAAAATTAATTTATAAAAAATTAATAGTTTTGTAGTTTCTTAAAGTGCTTGTCCCCTCTCTTATAAAAGGTCACATCTCCTTATCTTTTATTCACACCTCTAAATACTTTTGGATCAGAAAATATATACTCAATCCTCCTAAAAACTTTCATAAATTCATAACAAACGAAAATATTTATGCATAAATCCAACCTAAGGATTCCTTTTTTGCAAATCCAAAGGAGATACTTAAAGAAGAGATAATTGTTTTACAAATTCAATTCAATTTATTTTCTTATTTTAATTCCTCTTCCAAAAATGTTTCCATAATAAATTAATAGATCCAAAATATTCTATATTATGAATTTTTTTATGATTATTTTATAATCATATTTCTCCTTTTACCCATCTTACTAAAAACTATATCAATATGCGTGCATATGCACGACATACCGTCTCCACTCCATGGTGTAAACTATTTTTCATCTGTAAATTATTTGTATGGGTATAAAAATGATAATAAAAGATAAAAATAATAAAAATTTTATTATATTTTACCTTTATAATTCATATTCAATTAAATTCCTTACCACATTACCATTAAAGAAATGATATTGTCGCTCATGGAAACGTACAGCTTACTAACTCCACGACGTGATGAGATTCATTATCCAGATAAACCATTAAAGAATTATTATAAAAATATATATAATGAATAACTATGAAATATATGAAATAATAATTTTACTTTAATAATATATATATATATATCATTTACATTCTTACATTCAATAGGATAAGAAAACAGAAACAACATTCATTTGTACATATGGCCTACCATCTCCATGAATGGTGTATTCCATTTTATATATCTATCATTTATATATGTTAATATACTGAATATATATGATATATAAATCATGTTATATATTATGAAAGTAACAAAATCATGGTCTATGTAATATGATCAAGAATAACAAGTAAAAACATAAGCAGTAAACAAAGAAATTATTACCTGAAATGTTTTTTAAACTCAGAATTGTTAATAAATGTGTAATATAAAGTCATAAAAAATAATATATGATTTAATTATGATTTTGGTATTAGTTAATAATATTTTTAAATCCATTATATAGGATTTTTAGACAGGTGTAGAGAGTATCAGACCTAAGGTAAAGGAATTTTGTCTAACTTTTAATTTTCGTGAGATATAAAGCTTGTTAACAACTTGTTTCTTGTGTGTGGTGTATATAATACCCCTATTATTTTTTATATCATGAATAAATTTATGTTAATGGTATTTAATGATTCATTTTAATATATTGGTATTATTATTTAAATGTTCAAAGTTGTATGGAACACTTTGAATATTGGTAGAATTAATCCTTTCTCTATTTCAATATTTTTGATATTATCATACATATTTATTTATATGTATATAAAAATTTATAAAGAAAATTTTAGATCTATTTTAAATTTCATTAAAAATATTCAAAATTAATATTTTTAATGGTTTATGTAAGGGACCCTTTAACTAAAATGTTTTTTTAAATGTTTTAAATATTTATTCTTCTAAATCTTTCTCATTAATGTCAATGTTTTAAAAATGGTTTTAAGGATTTAATTATATTTACATGAAAGTTTAAAAATGATTATTCCATTTAAAAGTTTCAAAGTTTTAACACCCCAATATTTCATAGTACATTGTCTCTTCAAAATAATTCAATAACTTGCGTTACACGCAACACTGAGTTCGAAAGCACGATGACTTACCAAACTAGTCGTTCAAAAAGCGGTGATGAATATTATTAACTAAATTTTGAATTTCATATTCTATGTCTAATTTTATAATCCATATTATGTGTTTATTAGACATAATATAAGAACAAATCCATTTTTTCAAATAAAAGAAGTATTTTTAAAAAAATACAATTTTACCGCCTTTTAATGGAGAACCCTTTTTAAAAGCAATATTTGTGACTTTTATATCTTCAATTTAATTAAATTTAATTCTTATATAGAAGTGGGAGATAAAAATTTACTTTTTATAAATTTTTGGTACTTTTATGATAACTTTTATATTTTTCTTAATAGTGAAAAATACTAAATTTTAATTGAAAACAAATTTTTTAATTGAAATAATTTATAGTGTCAAATTATTAATTTTAATGGTTTTAAAGTATAATTAGATTATATTTTTATCACTTAATACAATTTAGGTCATTATAAGTAATTTCACATTTAAATTTGTCATAAACACAAGTCAATTTTTTGATAGTTTTTACTTTTTAAAAACCCACTTTAGTTTTAACAACGAGAATTAATTTTAAATTAATTAATGAAACTTATATGATTTTACTTTGGTAAAATAGAAATTATTTTTGAATTCAGAATATCAAAATTATCTAAGAGTGAATTTTTTGTATTTTTCTGAAAACATTAAATTTTTTATGAATACTGAAAAACACTGCGTTATTATTTAAAACCGAATTTTTATTTAAATAATTATTATTTTTATTTAAATTTATTTTAGGTCAAAATAGATATATAATATCAATATAAGTTAAATTTAATTTATTGGAGTCATTTTAAAATAAAATTATATGTATAAAATTTTATTTAACTTTTTAACGTCTTTTACCCACCATCTAGGCCCATTTTCAAATTTTCATAAAACATAATTTTACTGCTTCTATGAATTTAATTTAAAAAAATCCGAGAGGAATGGTTGAAATTAGTAAGTAAAATTTGGTTCAATAAGTTGAAAATAATTTTTGATGAATAGTAACTTTTGACTTATTTACCATGGCTAAAAGTAAATAGGGTAACTAAAGGTAAAAATAATATTATCATTACTCCAAAACATGTCCTAAGTATATTAGATAAATTTATTTCAACCAAAAAAAAATATTATAAATAAAATATGATCCTTTTGGTCTAGTTGGATTAAATTAGGACATTTATTATAATTTTATTTAAATAAGAGTTAAAAGTGTTAAATTCAAAGTTTAATAAATAAACCATTTTCAATAAAGGGTTATACATAAGATAAATTAGAATATAAATATTAATTAAAAATATCAAATGATTTCCTACGTAATGGTATTTTATTTATAATTCTTATAGATTAAATAATTAAATTTATTTATGACACAATGAAGATGCAGTAATTACTTTATCAATGAAAGATTGAAATAATTGATATTATAAATATGAATTTAAATGTAAATTGTGGATTTTGATAACATACAAGAATTATCTAGATTAATACGACATGTTACGGTTAATTCAATGAATTTTTTTTAAATTAATAATGTTGTTATGACTTTCACAAAAACAAAATACTAAATAGTGTCAGAATTGACATAAATGAGTTTTTAAAAAAAATATTATATTATTAATTGATATAATATTTTTAAAAATATAAGGTTTGGTAAAAGTACTTAGATAAGGTTAGATATATCAATAATGAACCACTTGGGGTTATCTTGGCTTTTTATAGTAAGTTTATTAACCATTTATTATAATAATACAAGAGGACGTGGTAAAAGTTAAACTATTTAACTAAGAGTTAAATCTAAAAGATAGGGTTAATATGGTGACCTAAAATTGTGTAAAACCTATTGTTTGAGAGTATTTACACTCATCCCCACCTTATCATTGAAATAAATCAATCAGTAGATATTAGAAACTGAAAACGATTTTATAATAAAATAATATTTCAAACCTTTTCTAAAGTGGCCCTCACCTCTCTTATAAAAAGGTACTTCCCCTTCTCTCAAAATCACACCTCCAAAGCCATTTGGCTCAGCCAACCCCTTCCAAAATCTCCTCCCAAATTCCTTCACTTAAACCTATAGGCCTTCCCTTGAGAATAAATCCAACCTAAGGATCCATTTTGTTCAAATCAAAAGGAAACACCCAATGAAGAGGTAATTATTTTATCTCCTCTTTCAAAGATCTTTTCCTCTTCCAATTTCTATTTCTTTGATATTTCCATACCAAAATAAAAAATCCAGTACCTTCTACATATTGTGATGTTATTATAAATATGGTACAACCATAATTATTATTATATTCATCCAATGAATGATAATTTCACCATGCGTGTGTACGTTCGGCTTACCGTCTCTGCATCGTGGTGTAATTTGTTATTCAACAATATGTTATTTGGGTGGATATAATGATGAGTAATATGTATATAAATAATGAAAATAAAATTATAATTTCTATGTAAAATTATTATACCATCCAATTCAACACATTTTAATAATTAAGTAAATAATATCATCGCTCATGTGTACGTACGGCTTACCATCTCCACGATGCGATGAGATTCAATTCTAGGATCACCATTCAATGATGATTATAAAAATATATATTATTAATAAGTATTAAATATATGACATAATAATGATACTATAGATATATATGTTTGTGTTTTTGTGTTTTTATGTGTACTTACATATATATTATTCACTTACTTCCGTTCAATACGATATGAAAACAGAAACAACATTTAGGCGTACGTACGGCCTACCGTCTCCATAAACAGTCTTTTCCCTTTTATATATCTATATATTATACATATTTATATTTTAAATATATATTACATATATAAATCATGTTTTATATTCTGGAATTATTTAAATCATGATCTAAATGATATGATCAAGAATAACAAGTTAAAACATGTACGATAAAGAAAGCGATTATTACCCAAAATGTTAATTTAACATGGAAATCATTATTAAATGGGTAGTATACATCCATAAATGAATCATGTATGAAATAATAAATATTAATATGATTCTGTTATAATTTAATAACATATTATGGTCATTATACATGAGGTTAAACTTACCCTCGACCAAAGGAAAGTGCAAGGTAAGGGTTAATTCTTCAATCTCATTATTATCTAAGACTGTTTATGTGTTAGTATTTTTCTTATTATCCATGTACATGTTTCATAAAATACATTTCAAAATGTTTCTTTTAAGTTACCCATTAACTAAGACATCATTTTAAATGTTTTAAATATTTATTCTTCTAAAGTTTTCGCATTAATGACCACATTTTCAAAATGGTTTTAAGGATTTATTTATATGAACATGAATGTTTTAAAATGTTAATTCCTTTAAAAAGATTCAACTTGTTATAGGACACTTTTTTCAAAAATATCGTTTAAATGACTTCATTTGTAAATGTGTAAATTTTAAATGATTTCACAAAAAGGGATATTTCCCTAAAAACCTTTTACTGATCATTTTCATCTATGTCAACATTCTTTACTGGATATTATTCTTGATTAAGGTTAATTTATTATAATGCAATATTCTATATTTTATCGAATGAGTTATGATATGCTTGACTATGGATGTGCTATTTTTATACCCTTCATGGCTTATGGTTTAAGTATTGACATTTTGTATGCTAGTTTTAAAAAAGTTTATGTTATGTTTCAAAATTTTCATATGAGGGATGCAGTGGACTTAGTAAGTGATGGGTGGGGCTTCCTATATCCCCTCGATGAATTGGTAAGTCTCATGAGACAAACTAGTGTCTTTCCACAAGGCCTTGACAAAAATTTTATTTGTAGTCTTGGTACGAGGCCTTCACTATGTGGTAATGATGTCTGGCATTAGGCATTCCCTCATTATAAAATTAATTATTAAATGTGATTATTCGACTAGTATAATATCCATGTGAATATTTATATGGTAATTTTTGATTTATTTTCTCTATATTATGTTTAAAAGGATGTTTTTTATTACACATATTGCCTTAAAAGTTTATAGCTTCTACAAAATTATTTTGCCTTACTGAGCATCTGAGCTCACCCCTTTCTTATGTTTTGTTTTTCAAAGATTCAAAGAAGTGTACTATGTTGGATATGTAGGGTTAATCTAGGGGAATAACAACATTATCAACGGATTATTTATGTTTTGTTTTATGTTTGAATTTATAACTTATTGTTCATGTATATAATTTATTTCCCAAGAATACTAAATTGGTCGGTCCTTTGGGACTTGATTCCTTATAATCATGAAAATGTATTAAAATAATGCATCGGCTCCAGGATTATGGGGTCGAGGTGTTAAAAAATTGGTATGGGAAACTTTGATTCAAAAATCAATTTTTAAATGTATTCTTTTATAAGTTGTAGAATTTTGAATAAAATATTTCAAAGAAAAGGTGTATTAATATAAAGATATTTTTAATGATTTTAATAATGTATTTCATCTATACCAACATACATTATTGGATATTATTATTAACTAAGGTTAATAATTTTCGATATCATTTACCATATTTTATTTAATGGCTTATGATAAGTTTGATTTTGGTTGTGCTATTTAGATACCATTCTTGGTTTATGGTTAATGTATTCATATTTTATATACTAGTTTGATTAGGTTGTTTATGTTTCACCATTTTCATATGAGGAATTTATTGGACTTATTAAGTGATGGGTGGGGCCCTCTATACCCCTTGATGCATCGGTAGGTCTCATGAGACTAAATCAGTTGGTGAAAAATCCTTCACATTTGTTTCCAAGAAGTTTTAGATTTTCAAGAGGATATATCTTAACATAAATCAGATGGGTTTCTACCCAAAGACCTAATTTTTCATGAGAATAAAATTGATAGAATCTATCTTGAGGATATATCTTGATAGTGAATAAATCCTATATTATGCATTCCCTCATTATGAGATTAGTTACTAATATTTCATGTGATTATTCAACTAGTATAATATCAATCTGAATGTTTAAATGTAATTATTTGAATTTATTCTTTCCATATTATAATGAAGATTATGTGTAAATGTATTGTGTTTTAGTTTTATACCTTGAATTAAAATTTTATACTTATTTATGAAATCTTCCCATGTTTTTTCTCCTTATAGAGCATCTAATCTCACCCAGTTCTAATGTTTTAATTTCCCATGATTCCAAGAAGTGTTTGATGATCGATATGCATGGTTAATCGAAGAGAATAATATAGTTCTCAATAAATTATATATGTTTCATGTTATGTTTTTAATTGTAATTTAAATTTCATTTATGTAATATATTTTCCAAGTCTGATAAACTAATCATTCCATTATGATTTGATTTCATGTAATCATGCCAGTGTATTAAAATAATGCACCAGCTCTAAGCTTATGGGGTCAGGGTGTTACATTTCTCTCCATTAACATCATTATCTAAATTCCTCCCATTACTTCAATATTATATTTCATTATAAACATCCTTTTAACATTTAAAATTTACTAATACCTTAAGATAATTTCCTTTATGTTCCTTTCCACACTTATTTCATAAAGGAAGATGCGTCTTCTTCCCTCCATAGTTTTTGTTATTATAATTTCCAATGATTTCAATATTTATTTTCTTATAAAAATAATGATATTTATTGTTGAATCCAATCTCCATATCTACCTTTTTAATACATAAAATTATTTCTTCATAGCTAACAAAGTATCTTATGGCTAGGAACCTTTGATGAATTAGTTTTATGTTAATGAAGAATTGGTCATTCTTACTTTCTAGTTGATACTACTAGAAGCATACCTCGCAAGTCTTGAAAAATTTACCTCATATGTATTAATGTATTCATCATTTATATGATTTATCTAAAATAATTACTTCCCTATTTTCATTATAAGAATGTATATAAAAACATATTGAATAATAATCTTGTAATCTTATCTCAAACCATGGAGTCAATTTCATTTTATTTCCTTGTATTATTGATAAGATTCAACCATTTATCATATTTACAATAGAAATTATAAATAGATAAAATAATTTTTTCATGTTCTATGCATTGGAGAATGGAATATATATTTTTAATGGTATTGATTCATTTCTTAGAAATTGATGGATCAACTAACCCCCTAAAAGAAGTATGATGTTGGATAATAAAGTACTCAATATTATTGTATTCATTACTTTTCTTATTTAGAATATAATTATGATTCATGTATTTAGAATGTTTTGTAAGCATAAAAATAAGATTTTGTATTCCAACTCCCATAACATTCAGTTTCCCAGGAGGATTATCAATATATTTTTTTCCACATTTAGTGTTCACATGGTTTCTTAAAGTTTCATCCATTTACTAAAACCAAAAAACATATAATGAGAAATGATAATCATAGAGGGAATATAATCATGAAAATAATTTATATAATGTATTAATATTAACACATCCTTTTAAATATGTGTTACATTAGGTTTAACCTTACTCATCCATGGTCATTATCTACTCAAATACTTTTAATGGTTCATAAAGACAATTTGAATTAACCCAATAATATCCCCAGGGAGTGACTATTTAGGTGTGAAATCTGGGGGCCTCCCATTATGAACCAATGATGATAAATTCAATACCCAATATACTTTATTTAGTGTTTTACCCCTAGGTACATCTTTTCCACATCCACAAACACTTGCTAGTATCCATAAAGGGATTTCATTTCTAATAAAACTACACTCTTTTATTTACCATAAAAAATATTCTCTCTTATACATAAGATTATTTTAAGGGTCTTCATAATATTTTTATCATCCAATGTTATATAAGTTAATAAATATTTATATGATTTAAACTATAATGGGCTATAATTTACATACATAATTATTACATACCTTTATATAAATATTAATTATATATCATTGTGATCCACACTATAACTATAAATGTTTAGAGTATTTGTTAACATGGATATATAAATAATCGGTATAGAAAATAGGTATGTCATCTCCCACTTAGCTCTTCATTACTACTTCCCTTATTAGATATAACATATATAAAACTATTCATCATATCCTAGGGAAAATAAAACCAAATAAAGGGTGAGATTATATGCTCAATAAGGGTAAAAATGAATATATAAATCAATGATCGTATAAATTAATATCATGAGAATAAGGTTGTGAAAACATGAGTTTAAAATTTAAAACTTTATACCAAAAAACTCATATAATAATGATTCATGGTAAAAATCTTGGAAGTTCATAATGCATAAATCATAATAGAATAAAATAACATAATCCATAAGAGCATAACATTGGAATATGATCATGTCATAAAATAGGGGAATAAGGTGTTAAATATTAATAATTATAGAAATATTATGTTAAGGTTACCCACTAAGATGCTCATGACATGTCATTACTGAGCTATCCACTAGTATACCTACTTTGTGCTTTAGATAACCTCTTGTGTACCCTAATTTAGGCTTGGGATAACCTCTCGTGTATACTCTTTTGGGATTTGGATAACCTCTTATATACCCTTTGCTCATATAAAAAGTTAATATATACCAAATTTTTTAGATATATATAACATACTCAACCATGACATAATCTTAATCTATTCATTTGTATGCCATAATATCATGAAAACATTTATTATTTCAATATAGAATAACTCATGGATAAAAATAAAAAGGGTTTAATATGGATTTTATCTTCATCATAAATAAAAATACAGAAAATAATTGTGATGGTAACATTGGATCATATCCCCAGTAAATCATAAGAAACATTAATGGATGTTGTCATAGATGATAATATCCTTAAAATATCATTGGAACATTTCCTAAAAAAATACCCTTTCATTTTGAAATCACTTATTTAGGATAAAAAAAATTAAAATTAAGTTGAGAAGTTTCTTTGAAATGTACCATGGAAACTTTTAAATGAAGATCTAATGTAAATAAAAGTCACAATGTTGGAAAAAATTATTCACGTGGTTTATGTTAAAACAAATATTCCTCTCACATTTTTTGAAAAAAATTAAAATTACTTCATTTTGAAAGAAACAACAAGATTCATTTTTAAAAAAATTATAAAAATTAAAAAATGGGTAAAATTGAATTTATTAAATCATTGAAAAATTATAAAAACATTATTTTAAAATATTTTCATTAAAATATGGATATGGAATATAATTAATCATGGTCAAACAGGGAAATAAATCCATTATTTTTCTTAAAAACATTCTTTTAGTCTTTTGAGTACTTAATGAGAGGAAAATGAAAGGAAACATGTAATATCTAGAAATAACCATTGGATAATATCTTACCAAAATATTTGGGATATCTAGATCATGTAATTTCATAGTTAAAAAAATTATCAAAAACATTCCCAACAAAAACAAAATTATAACACAAACCCCTACCTCAAGTCCATCTGCTTCATGAGATCTCTAACCACCTGTATAATAAATATATATTTTTATAATATTATATAATAACCATATTCAAACCTATAATAAAATACATGGTTTACTTATTATATATTATAAAAAATAATTAAAAATATTTCATTATCCTTATAATTTCATGTATGAACTGCTTCGTCTTCATATATTGTTTAGTTCGACAGTTTTGGTCCTAAGACTTTGATCATTATTAAATAATTTTTATAATTATAATAATTATAAAAATATAATATATATTCTTTATGTATATTTATAAATTTTCACATAATGTAGTGTGGAAAAATTTCATGAATCACTTTATGGAGAAAATATTTTGTATGTACACACGAGTTATGTTTTACACTTTTTGATAGATGGAAAAACAAAAAAGGTAAATAATGATTCACCTTTATATGATAATTATTATATAATAAATATCATATATATATATTAAATACATCATAATAATTATAAATAATATATGGTGGTGTAAAATAAATCATATCGCTATGTGGAGGCGGTAGTCAACATAATCACGTGAGTGATACATTCATTTCTCATTTGATAGATAAGAGGTGTGAAATTTATTTATAAAATAATAATATATTTATCAAATTTTATTCATCGTTTTTATTTTGATATAATAGGTTTATATAAGTTTTATGAAAAAAATAAAATTGATAGATCTTTGTTAATATTTATACCTATTTTTTGAGAGACCTTCCTTAGCTTACACAATAATCCTTGAAAGATTGGTCTTAGGAGAATAACAGGAAATCTATGTTGATGGGAAGTAATATATGAATTATTTTTAGGAGGTATTTTATTATCACGGAGGATAAAAAATTTTGAATAAGGGAGGATAATATACGTCCTTTTATAAGTCAGGGGAGGGACACACATAGAATTACTTAAAAGATTTCCATAATATAATGTTAGTTTCATGTAAAAGCGGTAGTAAATGTCCGTGAAATAGAATTTTGGATAATATAATTTCTAAATATATTTAAAAAATAATAATTTGAAATTTTTATAGACTATTCATACCTTTATTTCTTAGTTTATCTCTAACTATAAACTTATATAAATCTTAACTATATTAAAAAAAATTACTATTTTCACTATTCATTATGAAACAAAAATTTAGACCATTTTAAATTATATTAATTATTATGATTAAAAATATGGAATCAATTTCAGTAGATTAAATTTATATAATTAGAAGAATATAATTTAAAATAAGTCACTAAAACGCAATGAAAACTCATTTTAAAACCAATGAATTTTTAAGCATAAAACTAAATTTAAATTCATTCCTTACCTTGTAAAAACCATAAAATGAATGTTAAAATATGTGATATAATATATAATATTAAAATTTTATTGTAAACATTAAAAAATAGATATTAATTTAATTTATTAATATAATAACATATTGCAATTATAAAAACTATTTTTAGAAAAATGAGTTTTTATGCCCAAAAATGAACTTATACCCAAGATAATTTATATTATAAATTTCAATAAAATTAATTAAATTATTAATAATTAAATAATACTTATTTTATTTTAATATTAAATTAAAAAATAAAAATTTTAATTTTTAAATAACTTTATTTAATTAAAATAAATGGAATTTAAAAAAAATAGTATTTTCACCATCCAATAAATAATAAATATTTTTAGGAAAATCCTATAAACTCGCCCTAATAAAATACTGAAATGATAATTTTATGAATTAAATTAATTATTTAAATAAAATTTTTATAAATTGTATAAATAAATTATAATTTATATTTATAAAATGAAATAAAAAACATTATTGGAGAAAACATATTTTTGAAGCATAAAATGACTAATAAAAATTGATTACTAATTTATTATTGATTAATAACTAAAATTTAGTTATTTATAATATTTTTACATACTTTTTCATAATTTTTTATTATTATTAATACCTTCCAAATTAATGGATAGGTTATACAGGATTATTATATCATTATTTATTTAGAATCGAGGTTGTGTGTAAAGAAAGCTATAAAATACTTCTGGTTTATTTAAATATAAATTCATATTATATTTTGTGATGTTACAGAGATAAAATAGATTATTTGGGTAACATTATTATTATAAAATATTTAGATATTATTTATATTGGCTAGGAACCAATACAGATGGCATCAGGTCCTCTTAAATTCTTGTTTGTATTTACTCCAAGTAAAATAGTCCCCTTATAATAAAAGATTGAAGATGTTTTTATTAGATTTAAAGTATTGAAATCATTAATTATATTCCCAAAAAATATATTCACATGATTCTTTTATAATTTATTGAGAATTGTATTGAAGTTGAATGATGTAAACCAACCATGAATACATATGTTGAATCAAGGAAGTGACTGAAAATGTTCTTGCATCTCTCTCTCTTAGGGACAAAAAACATAACAGTTATAATATTTGAGAAAATTGAGAAATATGATTTTTTTAACTTCAACCACAATTTATTGAATGGTGTATTTGATTAGATTCACCTAAAGGTGGATTATCTAGAAGATAAAAATATGGTTGTAAGTTTAGATATCATGTATGAAGTTCCCCATGTGTACCTTGCTAATAAAAAAATTGATGGAGGTAGCTTAGTTATTTTATTTGAGGGTAGTAATAATAGATACATTAATCCATGATAATTCGTGGGAGATGAATTATCTATCATATAGGGATTTTATTCCTCTATTATTCCATATATTCAAAGAGGTCATGAGGAAGAGGGGATGGGATACTTAAAGGCATTCAATGTTATTCGATTTGATCTAGGAGGATATGGAAACAACATAGGATTTCAATTGAAATATGGTTTTCTTACCTACTAATATATAAATATTAAAATTTTCACCACCCTTCTATCTACTATAGGAGGAAAAATAGGGTTTCCGTCTACTGGTGATCATACCTAGAAGGTGTTGGACAAAAAGTGGGAAGAAAGATCAGGTGATCTTGGATCTAGAATAACTAGATAATCTGGATAAAGTAAAATAGTATGAGTAGGGAGGAAGTCACATATAGTGTTGAAAAATGTAGAGTTTTATTATATTATTGAGGCCACCATTGAGGGACTCTTAGGATAATTTGAAGTGATTTTTCTATTAGATGGATTTGGATGATGTAATCAAAAAATATCTTTTCCACAAATAAAAATGGGTGGTTTTTTATTGATGGAACTAAAAAATGTCATATTTGATGAAATTTGTTGTTAGGGAAGGGGAATATAATGAAGGACCCCAATGGAAGAAAGACTCACCCATATCAACATCTGGTGAAGAGGGGGAATTTTTAAGGACAAGACCCATGTACTTTGAATAAGGATCAGACCATTGATCTTCCAATAAGAAGGTAGAATCCACTAAGGAGTATACCAACATTTGGGGAGCTCAAATATAACTAGATAGGACTTTCCTGGTGAGTGGGATTTCCAACAGAATCAATTGAATACCTTTTATTATATATCTTTATGAAGTAAACAATGATGTAAAAAAACTAATTTGCAGTCCAATACACCCTCATTTTGGGGATCTATCATCTATAAGAGGTGTCTATGAGACATAAAAGATGATATTTAGAATAGAATCTAAAATTTTATATTTATAATATCCTCTAATAGTAGTAAATGAAATTTTATTCACACAACACGATTTGTTGAGAGAATAGTAAGGAATGATCTATCTTGATCCAAATACATCCTACCATAGTATTATTCATATGAAGAGTGTCTTCATTTGAACAAAGAAAGAGAACAAATGAGTTTATAGTAACCTTAAAATTAATTTAGTTATATAATGATAGAGTAAACCCATGTATAAAATATATATAGTGGTCAACATGAGGTCCCATTCAAAATTGATATCTATTAACCAAAAAAATAGGATAAAGTGACACTTCCAAAGTTTGATATTCCTTCACCCATGATAATATGAATTCATCTTTAAACAAAAATTTTGTATAAAAGAATTTTTGTTTGATTATAGAAACCTTCATAGGTGATGAAATACCCAAAAAGTTGAAGAAGGTTTGGAATAATAGAAGAGAATGAACCAAAAACAAAGGATCTTATGGAAAAGTTGTATGTATGTGTAAATGGTTAAATTCTCATCTCAACACGTAATAGTCAATATAAATCATTACTCACATATGATATGCCTATATAAAATCTACATGAAATTAAATATTTAATAAAATAATTCCTATGGTATATTATATATACCTTTGATCTAGGTTCCTGAGTCTAGTTCATAGGTGGTGATATGAACATGATTCTTAAGTAGTATTATAAAAAAGGATTGAATGTTTACTCAAGTTAGATATAAATGATATGAAATCCTTCATGTCAAACAAAAACATCTTTGGCTATAATTATTTAGGTGATACATTTAATTAGTGTAACAAAAAACAATTAAAGGACTATGATTCAATAGGATATGTGTTTTTTCATCCTTTAAGAGGCCTCTTATTTCTCCGATATCCCAGTTTCTAAATTGATTTTGGCACTATCGGATCATTACATTTTTTACTCAATATGAAAAGTTTGAATGGCTGGAATATTTAGTTCTTATTATTTATGTTATGGAAACATGATAGTAATATTATGAAAACTATGTAGGTGTTATAGAGTGGGACTGTAAAAGGGAACTCATGGGTAAAACTCTAACACAAACATAGGCAGATAATAATACATATATTAAATTAGGTGTATATATGGATGAGTCTATAAATTATTTAATATAATCTGAAAATGGAGATCAATCAGATATCTTTTGAGATACAGAATACATGGGATGGGGTCACTTTCATAATCCTCTCTAAAAGATATAGGCATTTGGAAAAGATATTACTAAAATAAGAAAAACATAAAAATGAAATATCTCAAGATCGATGAATCAAATAGGAAGAAAATAATACTATCTATTCTCAAGAATGAAATAAAGATTTTGATTTTATATTAAACCTAAGTGTGTATTTAGATAATGATTCATTCACTAATGATATTGAGGTCACATGACCTTTATTAGTATATTTTTTATCAATGTTTCAAACTTATATACTGCTTTTGGTGATTGGAAGGTACACTAAGAAAATATAGGATGAAAATTCCTTGAAAAAACACCATGTTTCATGGATGATAACCACAGATCAGCCTTATAATCTATTCCTAAGTCACATTTAATTAACGAGGTTGTCTATAACCAAAATTTTATAGTGAACTGGGCCCCAATGATTTCCATGATTCATTTTATATTTTATAATTGGTGATAATTTATAAATATATTATTGATGTATTATATTACTACTTCAAAGTGGGTTCCCTCCACTATGCCTCTTATAAGATAGCCTCAGTCCTTATTCCAAAGGTACAATAACTGATCTCTTTTGTCCAATATAGACCATCATTTTGTGTAACATTTCCTTCAAATTAATTCTAAAATAATAAATTAAAAAATCATATATATTCTACCAAAAATAGTATTACATTATATGAAAATATTATTTAATTGAAGTAACATGTAAGGATCAATCATCTTGGCTCAAAAGATGATGGTAGACCTCAATTTGAATGTAATTGGTATCAATATAATAGTAATTTTTTGTAGAGAAAAATATTATAATTTAATTTAATGGAACCTGATTTTAATTTTTAGGTGGTGATTTTAAATATTTAAATGTTCTTTTGACTTATTAGTCATAATACACTCCACTCTTTGGTTCTAAATGACTCTTATGGTAAAATGTTTTATTTCATTAATATTATTTGTGGCCTTCACCAGGAGACTATCTCTCACCCAACTTTTTTTTCCTAGATTAGAAACTTATTAATGATAATGTCAAAAAATAAATCTAAAATATAGGGTTTAATCGACTCTTATATAGGTTTAAATATGTAATTATTTTACACATATTCTTTTTGATTATATGATTTTTTTCCAAATTTGATGGAATCTATCAATCTAGAACTTATGATGATAAAAAATAATTAATTTGAAGAAAAATATATTCATATAATGAAGATTCTTGCCTACACCTTTTAAAATCATTAAAAGATAGTTTAATTTCAATAAAATTATTTTCCCAATGCTTTATCTAGGATATTATATATCAATAATGAGAATTCATATCCATTACTTTAATGTTCTAGTGGACAGGATCATAGGTCATATCAGGAATTGGAAAATTTTATTTATCTTCTTTTGAGGAAGGATCTTGATCATAAACATTGTTCTAACTTACATATAAATGTATGTGTTTTGAATTATCTGGGTTCCCAAATCTATCACCATACATTTATAAAATATTCTCAATGGATTCCTATATAAATCACACCAATAGAGTTGTATTCACTTGGATAGTTAGTCACTCCTTTATAAGACCATTGAGGAGGGAGGAATCAATATTAAAAGGTTATTGGAGTTCATGAAAAGCCTGCTATAAAAATTAGATTGGGACACAATTTCAGGCTATTTACTTTTGTTTAGAAATATCCAAGGATAATATGGGAGGGTCCTCAAAGACCTTTTTAAAGGGTGTAAAAGAACTTCCTTAATATGTTTGAGTCTTTAAGGTAACACCCATTTTCTACTGAAGTATTTCATTTGGATCATAGTGTATGGTGATATCTTATTATGGGAGGTGTAGAAACCCAACCCTAGAATGCATGAAACCAATGTCTAATACCATTATATAGGAATGATTACAAGGAATAAATTTCCAAAGGACCAATCAGTTTTTTAGTCTTAGTATACCAGATATAGACATAATTATTTTATTATAAATGAATACACTAATTGCAATATAATTTGTTATTTTGTGGATAAATTTACTCCCACTTAGAATATCAATTCATATATTTCTTAGTATAATTCTCAGAATACTGCGGAAGGGAAAAAAGTAAGGGTGAGATAAAATTATCATTAAGGATTAAGTATAGTATATATAGTAACGAATAAATGAAAATAATCAATATAAAAATATAAATAACTGAGCACACTTTCCATGTAATCAATAAGATAAGAGGGAGTGAGTAAAAAATATGGAAAGGTAAATTACTAAGAATACATTAAATTTAAAATAAATTCATAAGAAATAATAAATGTGGAAATGTAAATAACTAAAACACATTCCATTTAATCAAAAATCTAATAATAAAATTCATCAATAGATAATGTAAAAGGAAAAAAATGTTATCGGTAAATAATAATAATAATAATAATAACTAAATTCTTAATTAAGTAAATTCTTAATTATTGGACATCATGTGTGAGGAATATGAAAACTAATACCATCAATACCTTTCACAGGACAATTTAAAACTATTAGTAGAAATCCATTTAATCATTGAAACTGATTTGTCTCATGAGAACCTATCGATTCATCTATGGGATATATAAATTTTGGGCCCCACCAATCACTTGTAGTCCAAATCATTCCTCATATATAGTAATATATTAAATTAATAAAGAAAATTCCTTATCAAATATATCTACTGAAAAAGGAATATGTATTTATAAATATTTCCCCAAATAATCAAATAACTATCAAAGTAAACACTATACATAAAAAAGATCTATAGTTTAGGCAATAAACATATCCATGATAAATGATATGTATAATTAGGGGAAATTTTACTTCTAATGACAGTAGGAAATTGAATATTTTAGGGAGACTACAAAAATGAATAAAGGAAGTGAGTATCAATATTATCCTTAGCTAAATCATTAAAAAAAATTATTGAGGAAGAATAATTATGGTGTTAATACAAAATATTATTAGCGGAGAAAAATTAAATGGTGTTCGTCATTGATGAATATAAATACTATAAAAAGATATTTTAAAAATATTCTTGAGAAAATATAATTTTTATTTTGAAAAACATTCTAGAAATAATTTTTTTTAAAATATATATTAAAAAAATCCAAAGGAATCCTCAAATAAATGATAGTGGGTTATTCCATACATGATTTAAATGGTTAAAAGAACATTCATTTTTTAGGTAAAAAGGTTAGAAAAGTGCCTTGTTTGTAAAAAGACAAGAAGATTACTTTGAAGACATTTTTAAAATAAAAAATGGTTAAAGATATCTTAATAAATAATTTCTGAAATTTTATAGAAATGTTTTTTTAAACATTTTTATAAAACATGGCTTTTAGAAGAAAATAGTCTCTCCGACTAAAGAGAGAAATGAAGTCAAGTTTTCTTATAAACATTTTATAAAAATATTTGAGTAAAAAAGAGTGTAAAAATTGAACTATTACTTGGAAAAGATTCATTAATAACCAGAGGAGAATAAAATTAATGGTTTTATTAAATAACAATCAAATATATTCCTTTAATGTAATTTCATGAATGATCAATCTTCATTAGAATAAGATTGTGAAATAGACCCTTAAAATGGTTATAATATTTTAGTGAGAATTAATTAATGAATTGATTAATTGAATAAACTGTAAATCCACATAAAATAATTAAAAATAAATAAATATATTTTCACGTTCATTATAAAAATAATCATAGAATACTAATGACAATAAGGAAGTAATATAACCCAATTAAAAGGTATTGGGTTATGAAAATTCTTTACCACTACGGTAATTTTTAGTGAAAATCCCCTTACATGGAATAATTAAAATTAAAGCTCCAAATATAATGAATACTTAATTAAGAATGGTAATACTTGTCAAATTTAAAATATTTACCCTATATATAAGAAATTAGGTTCATAATAATAAATTATTCCTCAATTAATGGAAATTGAGACGAAATCACTTACTAATTGGTAACTTTTGAATTATAATCCCCATGAAAGAAATAATTTTAAATGAAACTATAAATAAAATGAATATAAATTGATTCATGATATAAAATAAAATAGTTTCATTATATACACCCTAAAAAATAAATAAGTGGTGAAAATTGTGTGTACATCATAGAAAGAAAAGTGAGACAAGAATCCCATGCCTTGCATTTCATTTCGGGTGAACATCCATTAACCACTTGTGTAGTGGTTTTAAGAATGTAAATAACATAAAATAGAAATATAATCATATCTATCATATCATATATGATCTTATTATAATATATTATTATCCTTTTGTTATTAATATTTCTTTTTCTTCACTATTTTAGGTGTTAATTGCCTAATTTTTCTTGTATATTTTGACTTGTTATTTTTGGTCTGCTTACATTGTTCATGATTCCATAATATAAAGGATGTAAATAATTATGAAAATATCATATATACTATGTACATATGTATTTAATAATACATGAATTTTGGATATAGAAAATTAAATTCACCATTCATTGAGACGGAAGGTCCAATGTACGCATAAACACTGCTTCTATTTATTTGGCATATTTAAAATAATTAAAAGTAAATGATATATATATATATATATATTAATTATAGAATCATATTAATTTAATATATGTAAAATATTTTTATTAATATCATCATTAATACATTCCATGTATAGTGTGAACGAATCGTATCTCTTTTAGTTGGCGGTGGTACACACATCCACAAATGATGTTATCATATTCCTACAAAATGGAAGGCATGATGTTATGGTTATATAAAAATATCCATAATCATAAATAAATTATAAATATCATATATATATAATATAAAATATAAATACATCATTATTTCTATCTTTAATTGTGTTAAATGGAAGAATGAATGACATCTGTTTGCGAGGCGACAGTCCACCAAACACAAGAACAATGATTGTATATTCCATTTCATGGATTTGTGTGAAAGTGTAGGTATAACTCTCAGAATAACAACATATTATCATATTTAATATAATTATTTTATTATATATTCATTATATAAAAATAATTTAATGGGAGGAGAAGTAAATGAAACAAAAGTGATTGTCAAAGAGAGTTACCTATTATTCAGCTAACTCCTTTTGTTGTATAAGAAAACAATTTATTGTTTTGATTTTTGAAAAAATGTATTCTCAGATGATTAGGGTCTTGAATTTGGGATATTTTTTAAATGTTTTTTATGAGACAATGGTCTTTATAGGTGTTAATTAGTCGGAGGGGTGAGTACCTTTTTATAGTGGAGGAGTGGAATTCTTGTAAATATAAAAAGGTAAACACTATTGAGAGATCTCCCTTATATAATGTGCCTAAAATAATAAATACAAATATATATAATGCATTATAGGGTATAAATATTACCATAAAATATATTTTCGAATATTTTCTATGTCATTTGGACCTTTAAGTTTAGGATTTAGTCCCTTATTAAGCTTAATTTTACCTTAATCGATGTAATTAATTTTAATTATATTCATAAATATTTTTTGTCAAAAACTATGTTGAACTAAATAGAAATTAAAAATTATTATTATTATAAATATGGAAATAAATTTTTAAATTTCTAGTCATAGTAGTGGCAGAAATTAATTTAAATTTAATCTTACAAATATGACAACAAAGCATGTTTTTAAAGTAAAAATATTAAAAAGATTGAAATGTTTTTATATCCAATTTAAATGTGAGATTGATTAAAATGACATAGGTTGGATTAATTTAGGTATAAATATTATCATATGACTTTAAAAACATTTTAAAATATAATTTATCTTTAAAAAGTATTTAGATAAAAAAATCAAGTTTCAATTAAAGTTCAGTATTTTCATTATTGATCGAAAAATGAAACTTCCCTGAAAAATACCAAGAATTAACCCTAAGATAATTTTAAGTTTATTATTTTAAAATGAATTATATTTTTATATAAAAAATATATAAAATTTCCAATATTTACTTTTAAATAATGTTCTCCATCAAAATTCAATAAAATTTTCTCTAGAAAAATATTACTTATTATGTGTAAAATTGGGTTTGTTGTTATTTTATTCCTATAAAATCTATTTTATGAATGTAAAATATATATTTTTGAATATAATATATATATATATATATCATTAATATCATTCGCTAAAATTAATTAATTTAATTATTAGAATAAAAACATCTATGTTCATAAAAATAAAAATATTTTGTTTATATTCAATTGGTTTATATTTTTATTTATAATTAATCAGTAACCAATGAGGTCATGTTATATATATGTAAAACAAATATATTCATAATTTATTTAATTATATTTATAACTGAGAATTTAATAGATAGGTAATATATTATTATATTAAATAATAATATTTTAATAATATATTATTGCTCTCTAAAACTGAGTATTGCATGTAACTCAAGCTATTGAAGAAATTCTTTGTAGTGTGTGATGCATGAAAATTAATTATTTAAATAATTAAAATAAATATAATAAGTTTAATTAAA
This sequence comes from Viscum album, assembly GCA_963277665.1. Classification (NCBI taxonomy): domain Eukaryota; kingdom Viridiplantae; phylum Streptophyta; class Magnoliopsida; order Santalales; family Viscaceae; genus Viscum; species Viscum album. The sequence continues at coordinate 55,700,301 of OY728145.1, read as the reverse complement.
ATATTAATTATACCATAAGGTCTTTATAGTTTATACACTATAAAATAAAAGTTACTCTTTTTGAATTTTTGGGGTGTTACATTCTCCCCACCATAAATATATTGTGTCTTCATAATTTAAACTTGATCTCGATATTCTAGGGTTTGGTATTTGAAATTAACCTTGTTGAAAAAACAAAATCGTAAAATAGTTTATAAATATCCTCTTAATATGACATAATTATAAGTACAAAGGTCACACGGAATAACATATAACTAGGTTTTTATATGGGTGAAAAATAGTGGAAAGTGAAAATATAAACTTAGAGGAAAAGCCTAAATAATTATAAAGGGTGATACATATCTTTGATCACAAACTAGAGAATGGTAAATGAAAATTTTAGGGCCTCCAATTCATAAATATGTGATCAATTAAGAGACTATTGATTCAACAAAAATTAAGGTATTGGGGAAGCATTTTTTTGATCATTTTCCCAATGTTGGGTAATTCTTATACTTTTTAGGAATATAAGGAAACATACATAATTTAAATATTTCTATTTTAAAATTTTTAAACTTTGTTAATGATTTTATCAATTTATGATTCATACATTACTTCAAGAAATGGATATCCAAAAATTAACTTTTATGCTTGGAGCACTAAAATAGCCTTATAACATATTGTAAGGCCCATAAAAGAGTGAAAAGTATTTCCATTTATCTCTAACTATTATACAGATCCAATATTGTTAATATATTTATCTTTTAAACCTAAAAATTAAAATTAATAGTTCATAATTAATATTTATTCATCAAAATGTTTAGATAAAAGAAATGAGACATTGACCAAGACAGCACATAGGCCAGTGGTAGGCATGAAACCCTTATCGTCCTTTAGTCATGGGTTGAAGCACCAACACCTTGCCAAATTTTATGGGTTGTCACCCATTATATAGAATTTACTTTTCCTAAAACCATATTAATATAATTTCTAAAATAAATATGATGTACATCCTTGAAATAATGTTAATCACTAAATATAATTTTAAAAAGGTTTGTAATATATTCAAAATAAATAAATAGTTTATCCATTTATTTCCACAGATGACCTTCCTTATTCTAGATTTTATTATATAGAATACGGTATTGACTTAAGTAATTCTTAGGCTCCCCACATATAAGGAAATGAACTACAAATTGATTCTTAGGATGATATTTTTTTCTTTCATCATACTCTTAATTTTTACTTGTAAATTATTTTATTTATACCCTTTTTTTTAAACATAATTAATTTATATATTCTATTAAGACACTTTCCTAGGTTTATCCTTCCAAATTTCTTTCATGAGGAAAATCAAGCATGTTTTCCTCCATAGTCCTCATCACTGGAGCTCTTAGAAAACTCCATCCTTCTTTTATTTGGTGATTGTGGGAGTTGGTTAACATTTATGTTTTTAATAATATTTTAGAAAATTCCATTTGTTATAAACATGATATATTTAAATCCTACCAATAACTCATTTGGTCTCTCATTTCCACCATCTAGTCCTTTATGTTCAATGTTAACATGAAACCTTCAGGTTCGATATATTGACTAAAACCCGAAATCATAGTGTGAGTAACAATAGTCATAGTGAGAAAAATGTTTAATCATTTATAGAATATCTAAATCATGACACATTATTTTCAATCTATATATAATTTGGCTTAACCATGGTTATTTATTATATATCTAAATCCATCATAATGGTTTTTAAAGAAAATGTGAATTATCAAAAGAATATTCCCTAGGAGTGTCAAACTAAGTGCGTAGTAAGGCCTTTTGTTGTGCACCAGTTTACACTCAAGTCAACCCTGATGCACCTTTTTTGAATTTTTACCCCTAAGTACTTATATTATATAACCACTTCCACTTGTAGTATGAAAACATATATATATATTATTAAGAACACTCACATAATATATAACTTAAAAAAATTAATGAATGTTATTTTATATATTATCATCAATGTATATCTTAGGGTTATGTTATTTAATATATATTTTAATAAATATAATTCCCAAGGTTTTTACTAAACATTACTTGATACAAACTGTAGAAAACAGACCCTCATATTCCAAGTTTTGGCGTCTACTTCCATTGCATAGGCATGATTATAAGGAATCAAATCCCAAAGGACAAATAAATTTAGTAGTCTAGTTAAATATATATATATATATGATTCTTGTATTAAAAATTAATACACTAATTACAATAAAAAATTTTATTTCAAGGATAAACTTATTCCCACTTAGAAAATCCTAGCATATATTTCTTAGTATACTTCTTAGATTCTTGGGGAACGAAACAAAATAAGGGTGATCTCAAATTCTCGGAAAGGGTTAAGTACAGTGGAAAAAATAATCAATCAATGCACATAATCAAAATGGAAGATAAATAACTTAACACATGTTTCATGTAATCAATAATCTAAAATTGAGTGATTAAACAATATATAAAGGTAAATAACTAAGAACACATGACATTCAAAATAACTCGATAAGGCATAATCATTGTGGAAAGGTAAATAAATAAAAACACTCCATTTATTCAATAAGATGATAATGAAATGAATCCATAGATAATTTCAAAGTGAAAATATCATGGATAAATAATAATAATAATAATAACTAAATTCTGAATAAAGGAAATTCTTAATTATTGTACGTCTTGTCGGAGTCACATAAAAACATATACAGTCAAGGCCTTTCATAATACAGTTTAAAACTATTGGTATAAACCTATTTAATTTTCCCAAATGATTTGTATCTTGAGAACCCATTAATGCATCAAGGGTATATAGAAATTCTAGACCCCACATTCTTCTTCCAATCCAAAGCATTCTTCATATCGAGTAATCAATTTAATTAATAAAAAATATGCCTTATCAAATATTAGTATTAAATAAGGAATACAAAATTATCAATATATCCCCATATAATAAAATAAATATCAAATTAAACACCATATTTAAAAATTATATATGGTTTAGTCCATAAACATATCACTGATAAATGATATGGATAACTAAGACAAATTAAACACCTAATGATCACAATAAAGTGAATATATATAGGGGCTACAAAAATGAATCAAGGAGGAGAATATCATTACCATCAATGGAAAAATAAATAAAAAACTATCCATATAAATAACAAGTATTATTTAAATATAATATATTGCAATTTCATTAAAAATAATTTTTTTGTCCTTGATGAATATAGATGCTATAAAAATATCTTTTTGAAAAAATTCTTGAGGAAAATATCCTTTTCCTTTTAAAAATATTTTTATTTGAAAATAACTTTTAAAAACATTTTATTTAAATATTAACCTCTTAAATATGAAAATTAATCCTCAAATAAATTATGGAAAGTAATTTTGTACATGTCATATAAGGTAAAAAGTACAATCCTTTTTCTCGGTAAAAGGTTATAAAAGTGACTTGTTAAATTAGTGAAAATAATATTACTTTTAAAAAACTTATAAAAGAAAAAAGGATAAAAATGTATATAATAAATCACTTTAGAAATTTTAGAAAACCATTTTTTTAAATCTTCTTAGAAAACTGGGGTTTTAGATGAAAATGGGCTCTCTAACTAAAGATTAAATAAAGTTGGGTTTTTATAAAAAAATTTAAAACATTTTGAGTACCAAATAGTGTAAAATGGTACTATTACTTGAAAAAAGTTCATGAATAACTATTTTATATTAAAATTAATGGTTTCATTGGAAAACTACCATATAAATTACATTAATTTAATTTCCAGAATGAGTAATCTTGATTTGAATGAGATTGTGAAATAAACCTTTACAATGATCATAACATTGAAGTGAGAATTAATAAAAGAAATGATAATGTGTATAAAATTTAAATCCAAATAAATGAATTTAAAATATATAAATAGATATTAAAATTCATTATATACATAATCATATAATATTAATGGAAATGAGGGAGTAATATAACCTAGTGAAAATGTATTGGGTTATGAAATTTCTTTACCACTTGGGTAATTTTATGTGTAAATCCCATGAGATTAGATAATTAAAATTAAAACTCAAAATATAATTAATAATTAATTATTCTATATATTTCATGTAAATTTGGTAGTATTTATCCTATATATAATAAATTATGTGCACAATAGTAAATTATGCCTTAAAATGGAAATTGAGATAAAATCCCTTATTACTTGGTAATTTTTGAATTATAATCCCCATTAAATAAATAATTTCAAATAAAAATATAAATACCATTAATATAAAATTATTCATGATATAAATAACATATGTTCAGTCTATACACCAAAAACATTAATAACTTGTGAAAATTTCGTATGCCTCATGAAAATAAAAATAAGATAAGAAACCTTTAACTTGTATTTTCTTTCAGGTGAACATCCTTTAACATACTATATAATAGTTTTAATAATTTTAGAACCTTATAAAAGAAACATAATAATATTTTGAATATCATCTATAATCTTATTATTATATATTATTTCCCATCTTTTATTAATATTTCATTATTTTCACTATTTTAGGTGTTAATTACCTAGTTTTTAGAGTTTATTTTGACCTGTTATTTTTATTCTTCTTAAATAGATCATGATTTCATCATATAAGAGATGTAAAAAATTATATAAATATCATATATATTAATTATATATATATATATATATTTACAATAATACATAAATTTTGGAGAGAGGTAATGAAATGCATCGTTCATGGAGATGGTATGTCGTACGTATGCATGAGCACCACACTCATTTCTTTACCATATTTAAAAAAATGAAAATTAAATGATATATATATATATATATATATATATATATTTATTTGTATATTATAATTATATTATAATATTTATGTAATATATTACACATATTTTTATTAATATCGTCTTTAATACATTCCATGTATAGCATGAACGAACTACATTTCTTTGAGGAGGCGTTAGTAAACACGACCACAGACGATGTTATCATATTCCCTAAAAATTGAAGGCTATAATTTATTTTTATTTAACAAATTTAATAAGAATAAATACATTATAAATATCATATATAAACTATAATTACATCATTATTCCATCCTTTTATAGTGGTAAATGGAATACAGAACAACATCATTGTGTGAGGAGGTAGTCCACCGTACACGTGAACGATGATTATGAATCTCATTTTATGGATGTGTGTGAAAGTGTAGGTAGAAAAATTATCATAACAAAATATCAGTATATTTAATATACTGAATTTATTATATAATCAATATGTAAAAATAATTTAATGGGTGGATAAGTAAATGAAACAAATGTGAACGTTGAAGAGAGTTGCCTCTTATTCGGTAACTCCTTTTGGTTTATACTAAAATACATTATTGTTTTAATCTATGACCAAATTGAGGAATATAGAATTTTTTTAGGGAATTTGGGAGATTATTTGGGTAGTTTTTAATGATATAAATTGCTTTATAGGTGTGGATAAGTGAGAGGAGTGGGTTCTTTTTATAGTGGAGGAGGAGTGGAATTGTTGTAAATATAAAAAGGTAAACAATATTGAGAGGTATAATTTATGTAATGTGCCTCCAATAATGAACCAAATTATATAAAAGAGATGATAGAGTCTAAATATGGAGAGATAATAGATTTTAGACTTTTTTTTCTAGGTTATTTTGGCCCTTAAGTCTAATGTTTAGTCCCTTCTTAAACTTTATTTTACAGTAATAATTGAAATTATTTTTAATTAAATTCACTAATATTTTTGATAAAAAACTAATTTGACCTCACACTACATTATAAATTATTCTGATTCCAAATATTGAATAAATTTTTTCAAATTCTAATAACAAAAGTGTTAGAAATTAATTAAAATTTAATCCTACAACAAAGTCAGTTTTTTAAGAAAACAATAGCCAAAATTTTGAACTATTTTTATATTCAATTTCAATGTGAAATTTTGACGAAGCGGGGATTTGTCGCAGATCCCCGATCAAAATATTATTTACCTAAGAATGCAATATAGTGCACTCCCAGGGTCGGTCTCAAGGAGGCAACTTACACAACACCAAAATTCTATTGTCACTATTTATTTTCTAACTAATATATAATAGAAAGATGAGTTTGAAATATGCATAAAATATGAATATATATATATATATGTAATGAAAACAATTTGATGTTAAAAAGAAGAAATAAGAAATTTGTTCTTGGAGGATCATAATGGTTGATATCATTGTTTATTAAAATATTCTCAATATCAAATCAATGTAGTGATCAAAATCTATCACACTATACCCTCTTATTTGAAATGTTATTTCCCCAACACCGAGATCTCTGCATGTGGGGAAATACTCTTCCTAAAGTTGGCTAGGATATCTCTTTGCCGACCATCTTTATACAAGTCATACTCCATCGTATGCATGACTTATATAGTGAAGGGAAGGATAAATGATGAATGAGAAGAAGAACTTGGTGATAGAGAAAATGGGGCAATCGCACATCATAATCAATTTAACCACCACCAAAATTCTCAGAATTTAAATTAAGATATTTAAATTTAAGCACAATGAAACTCAATCAACCACCATTCTCCTCCTCAAACAAACATCGAGGTTAGTTCCCCATTTTCATGGAGTTAGAAGAGAATACGGTGGGAGAAACACATAAAAGTAAAAATGGAAGAATGAGGTATGAAGAAGAAGAATAAAGTAATGTATATTAAAAATATGAATAAAAGAAATTACAGAAATAAGCTCCACCTTATCCCCCCTGGAATGGATATATCATAAACTGGGAGAAGGGACATATATTTATAGGGAGACGGGGTGACAAATTCACACACAAAACAATAAATCTTAAAGATTCCGCGTAGAGAAGCCCTTAAATGACCGAATCTGTAATAGGTGTCTTCATATAGTTTGTTCCTTAATGGCTCCTCCGTTTTCTCACCAAATTTGAGCTTCATTGGACGCGCCTAGAATGAGTTAAGAATTTAATATTGGAGGTTTCCTTTTTGGGAGGTAGCTTCCTTCATATGTATGTCATTCAATGTCCCTCATAATGAATTCCAAACGACTTGAAATTCATTTAATAAACGCTCCCTTGAGTCTCCGTACATCTCCAAGTGTAATCATCTAATTTGGAGTTGTGTAGACTGAATTGAGATTCCGTTATGGAAGTGAGGTCCGTTATGTCCGCCCCGAAAACTCTTCAACTTCATGGAATTTTTACGGCTTCTAGAGAATCGAATCAGCTCCTCGTCCAGAAGAAAAAAATGAAGGAAATATAATCCGGAGTCTAACAAAATTTGAATCAGAAAATTTGGAATTTTAGTTTTCCAGAAATGACCAAAATACCACTGACGTAAAATTCTGTCAAAAATCCAGAATTAGTCGTTTTTCTCATTTATGCTCAAAATAACAGTAAAACCTAAAAACAAGATAATAACCCATTAAATAACACTTTTGTGGGATTATAAACAATGTTTTACAGTATAAAATATATGAAAATGTGAGCTTCATCACTCCCCCACACTTAAACATTGCACTCCTGGACAATCATCTTACATCCAAATCAAAATCCACACAACAATCAAAAATGAGAAAATATCAATGATTTTATCCAAAATAGAATTCCATCATGTCTCATTTATGAATAATAATTCACTCATTTTCAATTCAATCATTAAAATTTGTTCAACCTTATAAATCAATCCATGGACCAATCACAACCTACCTCACATTGAATTTTATGTCACTCCTCACTCAAGAGAAATTGAATCTAGAGTTATACTCATACTTGAAAATCGCATGTATCACCATAGGTTTGTGAAAATTATCATTTCTCCACAGCGTGAAACATGAAAATGAATTTAATCATGAGGGCTTTAATTAAAGGTTCAAATGATTCTGTGGCTTAGGGTCGGTGGTAAAATGATTGAAAAATGTTCCAAGCTAGAAAGAGGAGGTTTAACTTTTAAGTACAATGCATGATTAAATCAAGTGAAAACACAGGAAATTCCTCACTCAATACTGCTTGTAAATGTGAAAAACAACCCCACCCATTTTTATTACATGGTAAATGAGCCAATAAGTGATTATAATGAATGATATCATCTAAGTTCTCCCCTTTTTTTTCAAAGCTCCAGAAAGGCACAGCTTTATTTTCTTTTTTTTTCTTTTTTTTTCATAGAGGATGAGCTGAAAAATTGATTACAATGAATGAATGAAAATTCATGCCCTTGATTTTTGTGAGGGACATGAGTCATAAAAGAATGTACAATGAGAATTCAAGCTCATATCCATTTTTTTCTTCTTTTTTTAGGAGAAATGGATGAACCAAATAAAGCACAATGAAATGATGGCACATGCCCAATTCTCTTGTTATCCACTGCCCAAAATATTGACACACACTTCACACTACCCATAAATGATACACATCCCAATGAACTCACACGAAAGGCCCTCCCCCCACACTCAAACTTGAAATATCCATGCAAAAATACTAAAAGTGAGGGTAGGTATGGAAAAATTGGCTTGTAATGTGGCTTAAACCGATAAGGCAATTCATGGCATCTAAGGGATTACGAAGGATAAATGTAAAGGTGGGTCTAAGGATAAAATGTGGCTAGCCAAAGAGATGCCTCAATCATTTTAAATACATTCCATGAAATCCAAAGCTTCGAAAGAGAATATTCACAAATTCTGGTTCTCACACAAAATTCAAGTTTCCCTCAAGAAAGTGTGGGTATTAGGAAGAATATGTAAAAGTGGTTTAGAATACCTCACAGGATTGGAAAAATATTTTGATTCAGTGTTTCATGGTCATGGATTTCAAAAATCAGTCAAACTCATAAAAATGATTGACAATCCAATTCATGAAAAATGTTTTCACATCAACAATCATTTAAAATCCATTATTTCAAAAATCATTTCAACTCTTTATAATCAATTGATGTGTGAAAAGTGATTAGAATATTCATTAAAGATCAAAAATCCTAAAAAATGAAAAGAACACAAGAAGAACTAAGCAGGTTGACACTCCCCCACACTTAAATTTAACTACCCCTTATTTCAACTCAACAAAATATAAATATAAAGGTAAAAATCAAAGGGAAGGAAAGATACAACCTGACATTATTTTATAAGTGGATGCCTTGAGTTAAGCTCCTAGAAGAAACCACTTTAAGACTACAAGAAAGTAATAAAAATAAATAAGAAAAAATAAATAAAAAGAATGAGAAAAGGAAAAGAAAAGAGATAATGCTTGGTTTAGACCCCCAAGCGGGTGCTAGGTTTTTACTGCCCCTAGTCAGGCAGTTTCAGTGGATTATCCCCAATCAGAAGGTGGATGTGGTTTCTTTGAGATGAACCACCACATGTGAGTTTTACCGATGTCCATGATTAAACACTGAAAGTAGAGAACCCCAAATAAGATAAGAATGTTCCAAACCCCCAAGAAATAATAAAGAAGAAATTTGAGGTTCGAAGTGGGAGGGAATAAAAGATAAGGGTGCTCCCTGTTAACTTCGGTGGTTTCCTCCTCCATATGGTATGCAAATTTTTGTTGAGGAGGTAGTCGCACCACCGCCACCTTCTTCAGATATTCTTCCTCGATTACCACCACTTTGGTGGTATCATCATCAAAATCCAAGGCCTGATCCATTTGTGTTGTATCTGAAATTTCAGGAAAGGAGAAGTCAGAAAACAATTCAGTTTGAATAAAATTAAAACATGATGAATCAATAAAGAAATCTTCCCTTTCAAGTAATTCAACTTGGTAATTGATCTCTTCAGGCATGACCATTGGAAACTCCATCTCAGCAGGTGCATCTTCTTCTTCATCATCCAAAGCAATAATGAGGTCAAAAGGTACTGATTGTTCAATATCAAGCATGGGAAGATCATGTTTCAAGTTATCTTTGACAATGTTATTACAAGATTTATCCAAAAAATGTTGACCTCCCATCAGTGCATCAGATGGAATGTGTACTTCTGGGACCTCCTTGAGCATTGGTTGAGTGTGGGATGATGTGATAAGTTCCTTTAGAAGTTCTTTCTCACTTGACTCAGGTTCTTTAACATAAAATGTGATTGGCGAAATCAATTTCACCTCTCGTTCTGGTTCAGGTTCGGGCTCAGTTTCAGATTGCTCTTGGGATGTGCGTACATATTTAGAAATCCATTCAATTTGGCTCTCTAGTTTTTGAACTTTATCACTAATCCTATGAAATTGAGCATCAATTTCATTGCAAACATTTTCTGGCACCTGATATTGGTCAGTCCATGCAGAATAATCACCATTGAAATACATCATGAACAAAAAGTTTTTTTTGTATTTTTTTGAAAATAATGATTTTTTTTTGTTTTTTTTATGAATAACGGTGTGTGCAAGTGTTGCGCCTCCCCGGAAACGGCGCCAATTTGAAGAAGCGGGGATTTGTCGCAGATCCCCGATCAAAATATTATTTACCTAAGAATGAAATATAGTGCACTCCCAGGGTCGGTCTCAAGGAGGCAACTTACACAACACCAAAATTCTATTGTCACTATTTATTTTCTAACTAATATATAATAGAAAGATGAGTTTGAAATATGCATAAAATATGAATATATATATATATATATGTAATTCAAACAATTTGATGTTAAAAAGAAGAAAGAAGAAATTTGTTCTTGGAGGATCATAATGGTTGATATCATTGTTTATTAAAATATTCTCAATATCAATTCAATGTAGTGATCAAAATCTATCACACTACACCCTCTTATTTGAAATGTTATTTCCCCAACACCGAGATCTCTGCATGTGGGGAAATACTCTTCCTAAAGTTTGCTAGGAGATCTCTTTGCCGACTATCGTTATACAAGTCATACTCCATCGTATGCATGACTTATATAGTGAAGGGAAGGATAAATGATGAATGAGAAGAAGAACTTGGTGATAGAGAAAATGGAGCAATCGCACATCATAATCAATTTAACCACCACCAAAATTCTCAGAATTTAAATTAAGATATTTAAATTTAAGCACAATGAAACTCAATCAACCACCATTCTCCTCCTCAAACAAACATCGAGGTTAGTTCCCCATTTTCATGGAGTTAGAAGAGAATACGGTGGGAGAAACGCATAAAAGTAAAAATGGAAGAATGAGGTATGAAAAAGAAGAATAAAGTAATGTATATTAAAAATATGAATAAAAGAAATTACAGAAATAAGCTCCACCTTATCCCCCCTGGAATGGATATATCATATACTGGGAGAAGGGACACATATTTATAGGGAGACGGGGTGACAAATTCACACACAAAACAATAAATCCTAAAGATTCCGCGTAGAGAAGCCCTTAAATGACCGAATCTGTAATAGGTGTCTTCATATAATTTGTTCCTTAATGTCTCCTCCGTTTTCTCCCCAAAGTTGAGCTTCATTGAACGCGCCTAGAAAGAGTTCTGAATTTAATATTGGAGGTTTCCTTTTTGGGAGGCAGCTTCCAGGCAGCTTCTTCCATATGTATGTCATTCCATGTCCCTCATAATGAATTCAAAACGACTTGAAATTCATTTAATAAACGCTCCATTGAGTCCCCGTACATCTCCAAGTGGAATCATCTAATTTGGAGTTGTGTAGACCGAATTGAGATTCCGTTATGGAAGTGAGGTCTGTTCTGTCCGCCCCGAAAACCCTTCAACTTCATGGAATTTTTACGGCTTCTAGAGAATCGAATCAGCTCCTGGTCTAGAAGACAAAAATGAAGGAAATATAATCAGAATTCTAAAAAAATTTGAATCAGAAAATTTGGAATTTTAGTTTTCCGGAAATGACCAAAATACCACTGACGTAAAATTCTGTCAAAAATCCAGAATTAGTCATTTTTCTCATTTATGCTCAAAATAACAGTAAAACCTAAAAACAAGATAATAACCCATTCAATAACACTTTTGTGGGATTATAAACAATGTTTTACAGTATAAAATATATGAAAATGTGAGCTTCATCAAATTTATCACAATTAAATAAATTTTATTAATTGATGTATAATTGATATAATTTTACTTTAAAGCCAATTTAAAATATAATTTAACCATATTAATTTTTTAGATGAAAAATTAGTTTTCAATTAAATTTTAATATTTTATACTAATCATCAAAAAATGAATCTTTATAGAAAAATACAAACAATTCATTGTAAGGTAATATTACCATTAATATTTGAACAATAATGTTTATTTTTATATAAAAATTTATAAAACTTCCAAAATTTAGTTTTAAATATGGTTCATAATCAAAAGGTTTCAAAATTGCCTTTAAAAAATATTGATTTTATGCATAAAATTGGGTTTGTTCTTATTTCATGCCTGTAAAATATATTGTATGAATTTAAAAAATATTTTATTTTATATAATATATATATGTTATTAATATCATTCAATAATAGTAATTAATTTAATTTATTAGGATAAAACACCTTTGTGATCATAAAAATAAAAATATATTGTTTATATTCAATTGGTTTATATTTTCAGTTTTACTTAATTGGTAACTGGTGAATTCATATCATATTTGGGTAAAACTTATATTTTAATAATTTATTTAATCCTATTAATAAAATCTAATTTAACTTTTAGTTTGTATCTTATTATATGAAATAGTAATATTTTAATAACACATAGTTTCTCAATAAAACTCGATCTTGTGTATAATAGAAGAAATCAAAGAAATTCATTGTTGTATATGATACAAGAAAACATAGTTTCACAATAATTGTAAGAAATATAATATATTTATTTAAAATATTAAATATACCATTAGGTCTCAAGAGGTTATATGCTATCAAATAGAAGTTACTCTTTTAGAATTTTTGAGGTGTTACAATATGAGAAATGGAGGTCATAGTTGGGATTTGTCCTAGTGGTAAGCCCCCCGTAATACTACATGAAAAATGGGGGTTCAAAATCCATTAGGTGTAGGTTACTATAGCAGTACTATAGTGGTACTGTAGCAGTGGTGGTACTGTAGATCGGTGGGTACTGTAGCGGCGGCAGGGCACTATAGCAGCGGCGGTACTGTGCGGGTACTGTAGGAGGTATGTTACTATTCCCAGAATGGGCATTGGATTAAAAATTTGGGCATGCGGGCTATTTTATGGGCTACATTCCCACTGTTCCTTTGGGATATGTAATGGGTCTCCCTCTACCCAGTTAAAAGAGGTCTTTGCTTTGATTTAATAATAAAACGAGGCTTTGGCCCCAACCTTAAAAAAATAGAGGTGCATTTTACTATACTTCATATGATTGTAGTATCCTAATTTGAGATTTTTTGTGGTAATTGAGAATTAAATTTTTATCAAATCCATTCTTATTTAATAAAGAAAGTTATTTTCCAATATTAGGTTAATTTTTACACTAGATCGTTGTTTCTTCATCCTCTCTATTTTGATTTTTATTTGTATGTAAGTGTATGATCCCAAATTTTGGTTAAGTTATGTTTTCCCATGTTTCTATTTAAATCCATATTTTTGGATGAATAAGTGTTTTACCAAGTCCTTATGAAGACTTGGGGGTATTCTTGGGATTTAGGACACAAAAATTGGTAAAATGTGTTTTTTGGGAAAGTTGTACAGTCTACACATGGGTAGTCCTAACCGTGAAAAAATCCAAGGTAAACTATGCAGAAGAAGGATTTTTGGATAGTATCATCTACACAGTTTTCACATAGTTTTGAAAACTATAAGGTTAATCCATTTGAGGGGGATATTTTTGGACAGTATCATCTGCACAGTTTGTCCACGTTTTGGAAAATCGTGCGGTTAAACCATGCGGCCCAGAAACTTTTAAAAATTTACAAAAATGTCATTATAGGATTTGTATACCCAACTAACGATTTCCTTCTTTCTTCCACCTTTGGAACTTAGGAGCAAACCATAGTCTCCAAGATCTTCCAAGGATCAATCTCCCTCATCTTAGGGACATTTGGAACATCGTCAGTTGTAGATTAAAGATTTGGGTAAGGTTAAACCCCTCCTTGCTTCTTTTTCTTGATTTGGGTTGGTATCTCTTTATTATCCTCTTCTAAAGATCTCAAAAATTCCTCTTTCAGTGAGATTTAGGTTGAGGATTCAAGGTTTGATTTAATTGTGATATAAGGCTTCAATTGAGAGTCTGTTCTCCAATGGATTCATGGTAGGTGGTCTACAAGTTATATCCATTGGTTCTTGTGTAGATTTGTGTATGTAGGGTTTCATTCATGTATCCCTTCTTGATATGTTCTTGATTCCGTTAGCAAGGTATGGTGTATTTGGTGTCTGAATGATACATTAAACCCTACTTGATCCCCATAGGATGCAAGGAGGATGACTTGACCAAATTATGTCCACCCATGGGGTGTGTCGGCCCCCCCGATGGTGCAAATGGAAATATAAGGTGGTAAATTGACACATGAATATGTAGTGGCTTATCCAAGAGGTTAATTAGTTTATGTAATGATTTATAATGGATTATGGTTAGATTTTTCAATTGTGTATAAAGGATAAGGGATTGTTTTATAGGAATTTAAATGGGATAAATGGGAATGATGGGAATATGATATGGGATTATGCTTACACTTGAATATGATTAGTGAGTTAGGCATGGGAAATGGGATGGGATATAATGTTAAGTATTATAAATGATGAATGTGTTAATAGGTTGATGGAATAATGTTAATTTTCCATTTTATTAAATTTTTTGTGATGTTTTAAATGATATTTTCTATGCTTGTTATTATGTGGTTAATTGTGGTGAGTGATAAATAAGCATGTGCACATGGCTTGGTAGAGTGGGGTATATACTTGAGGTTCTACACGCACGGGTTGAGTTGGACTGAGATTCTAGATACACCTCCAAATTCATGGGTTAGGTAAGGGGATGGAGTTCTATTCCCCTAACAGTTGTATTCCATCCGGACTAAGGCTTTGAGGTGAGGGTTATGAGGTTGTTATAATGTGATTCCTAGTGAGATAGGACTTGATTTTATTCCCTTATACATGAAAACGTTGAATATGCATAGTCCATTGAACACATGAAAAAGGTATATTAAATCATGAAGTGCCTATGTAGTGAACCTAGATTAAATGGTAGTTTAATCAAAAGGGAAATAGTCTAGATTGGCCTATTGAACTTTTTATCTTTACATGACATTATTTGTCACTTTCATGCACAGTCTTATTTTGTTGGATATTTTGTAGAAACCATTTGTTGTGGCCTACTGATTTATAATCACACCCTACTCGGGCCGCCATTGGTTACCTGAGAAAATTTAATGCTTGCAGGTCAGGACAAGGGAAATGGATATATCCTAGGAAGTTGAGTTGGACCTGAAAAATTTATGGGTGGGGTTCTAGACTTGGAGTGTGGACCATTTTTGGGATTCTTCTATTTTTATTCATTTGGATTTTTGTTCACTTAACACTAGAGCATGGTATGACATATTTATTGTTGTATATATTTGTAGCCAGTTTTGGGAATTGGTTATTTATGCATGTAATGGATTGTTTATTATTTTTTCCATTATTTAAATTATTATCTCTTGTAGATTACTCTAGTAATGAGGGTATAGTCTCCCCACGTGACCTATTAGACCCTTGCAGCTAGTCGACAACCTCTAGCATACGGGGAGGCATGCTTGAGGTCATGTGTTGACCCGGATCGTGGCACCATATTAGTGGTTCTCAGGTCGAGGGCATTACATTGTGGTATCAGAGGAGTTCTTTTCTCATTCTTACTATTTAGGGATGGTATACTGAAGGTTAGTAAAGTGTTGGGCCTTCGTAATGAGATTATTCTTGTGAGTAGCTAAACCATGTACAGGGGAAAACCCAAGTCACCCTTGGAGTGGATTTTTGTTCATGTTGTGTGTTATTATATTTGATGATATTTCACCATTGGGTGATGCACTTGTTGTGTGATTTGACAGTTTTGTGATATTTCTCTCATGGATGGAAAGGTATGAGGTTGTGCATTTTTGCATCATTCTTGGAACCTATGTAGGTAATATACATGTATCATGATTGGCACACACACGGAATGGGTGTGCGGGATATAAAGGTTAGGATGCATATGTTTTCTTAAAAGTACAGAAATTTTACCTAATGGGATGGTATGAATGGGTAAAAATGAATGTTAAAGGGGTAAGTAGTAATTAGAAAATGGTTCTTAATAAAGATGAAAATTTTGATTAACATGCTGATAGAATAAATTGGATTAGTGAAACTATTTTGAATTGGGTAAAATATTAGGCTTCTAATCATGTGGATTAGATACCCTATTAGCCGTATCCTTAAGAGAGATTTCCAATGGTAGTGATCTGGTAGTGAGTGGTCTCGTTTGGGTAGATTATGAGAACTGGTTCAGTTTTGGAAAGTGATGATCCTACCTATATCTCTTTCTTTCTCGTAAAAGCATTATGGTTGCATTCTAAAGGTAATGTTTGGAATTGTAGAAAAATTCCACCTCAAAGACGTGTACTGTTTGGGCGATATAAAGACGTTGTTGAGAACCCTCCTCTAGTAGTGGAGTAGGAGAACATGGTGATCGATGAAAATATGAGGATAAGTTCTATTATAACTTCTCTCGTTTTATACAGATGATGGAATGGGACCTAGGGTGGGTTGCACCAAGTATGTTTGAGATGAACGGGGAGTTTCAGCTACAGAACCCTCCAACTTTACCAGAGATGGTGGACCAGAGGCAGTGGAGTTCTGGATAGAGTCTATACAAACAATTCTTGACCATCTAGAGACTCATCTTGAGAATAGAGTCATGTTAGTGGCCTATATGCTGAGAGGTGAAGAAAAGTGTTGATGGGACATCGTGGTTTAAAAGGAGTAGGTTGAAGGAATGATGTGGAAAGATATTTAGCAGAAGTTGCTTGAGCACTTATACCCAGAAACATTGAGGCAGGATAAGGCTATGGATTTTATGATGTTGAATTAGGGGATAATGTCAGTAATGGAATATGATAGTCATTTCACCGATTTGAGACACTTCATTCCAACATTGATGGGAGATGAGGAAGCTTTGGAGAAATTATTCCAGGATGGGCTGATACATGAGATCAGGTCTCAGGTGAATATCATTCATCTGAAAAAGTTTTCTGAAGTGGTGGATAAATACCTTATCTCATAGGGGAATCTAAAGGGAGCTTCAGGTAGTGAAATTTTGGCACCATCTTGATGAGAAAGTGGTGCATCTTTTGATAGTAAGAAGTTCCATTTTGGAATCCTTGAGCAAGTTGGAAGAACATAGAGAAGTTAAAAGAGGGGGTAAGCTTATCAGGGTGGTGAAAAAATCTTCTATTATCAGTGTGGAAGGTCAGGGAACAAGCGTGACCAGTGTCCCCACACACCAGTCGAGTACTGATCATGCGGAAGGTTAGGGCATGTGTAGAGGTTCTGCAGGAACTCGCGATAGTCAGGGAATTGTGGAGGTCATAGGCAGATGCCAAGTGTAGTTAGGGGGCAGTTTCCCCATATTAGGTAGGCAGTTGGAGCTCCATGGGTCATACAAGTAGGTGAGGTGGACATAGAACTCTGGGGTGAGATCATCCTTACCAATAGAGATGTTCAGTGTAGGGTACTCATGATAGATCTTAGTGTAAAGAGGCAATTCATCTCCATGTAGTTCATGCTACACCTGATGGTGGTGAGGTAAGATTGTATACTCTTGGAGGTATGATTCTTATATATTCCACACTTTCTAGTGCTTTATTTGATACAGGTTCAATGAAATCCTTTATTTTTTCTTAGTTAGTAGTTGTGTTGGGCTTAACCATGGAGACTGCATGTGGGGTAATGTCACTTGATACTCCGCTAGGGG
Source organism: Viscum album (assembly GCA_963277665.1). Classification (NCBI taxonomy): domain Eukaryota; kingdom Viridiplantae; phylum Streptophyta; class Magnoliopsida; order Santalales; family Viscaceae; genus Viscum; species Viscum album. Next base: position 55,682,422 of record OY728145.1, on the reverse strand, counting down.
TACGAGTTAAGGACATCAGGAAGTTTAAGGGTTGTTCTTTGGAGATTGATGGGTTTCATTTATTGTGGGATATGTATGTCCTATAGATGTTAGGTTTTGACCAATTCTTGGGAATAGACTAGTTGGTGTTATATCAAGCCCATATCAACTATTACCGATGTCGGGTAATGTTCACATCTCTCGATGGGATCACTTATGTCCTTCGTAGTTTGTGGGATACTTTACGGGGCTACGCAGGGCCACTATGCTAGTAGTTGGGGGAAACTCACAGCCAAAGTGGCATGCCTTATGTTAGATGATGGGGAGAAAGGATAACCAGTCTTCCCTATTATTGTGGAACAGCTTCAGGATGTGTTTCCTGAGTATTTCTTGGGGTAACCACCCAAGAGAGATGTTGAGTATAGGATCAAATTGTTTCCAGGAGAGGAGATAGTTTTTATCCCACCCAATCGAATGGTGCTAGCAGAGCTCCAAGAACTGAAGGTTTAGTTAGAGTAATTGGATTATAATGGGTTTATATATCCTATTACATCACCTTGTGGATCTTTAGTGTTGCTTTATATGAAGTCTGACGGATCACTAAGGCTATGTGTTTATTATAGGAAGCTGAACCAAATTATGGTTAAGAACTGATACCCTCTTCCTAGAATTGATGACCTTTTTGATCAACTCAAAGGTACCTGGGTGTTTGCAATGATTAATTTGAGATCAGGATACCATCATATGAAGGTGAGAGATTCTAACATACCATGTACATCTTTCCAAAGTAGGTACGAGTTGTACGGATTTTTCGTGATGCCATTTGTATTGACCAATGCACCAACGGAGTTCATGGCCTTGATGAACTCGATATTCCACCCATATCTGGATTAGTTTGTATTTGTATTCATTGATGAAATATTGGGGCACTCCATAACTCAAGAAGATCATAAAAAACATCTTAACATCATCTTGAGTAAACTAATAAATCCTAGTCTTTATGACAAACTATCAAAATGATAGTTTTGGTTTGATGAGGTGAACTTTCTAGGACACATCATTTCTGAGTCAGGTGGGTTGGTGGATCTAGAAAAGGTCCCGACTGTGGTTTCTTGGGAGTAGCCCAAGAATGTCTCTGATACTCATAGTTTTCTAGGTTTGGCTAGTTTTTACCAAATGTTTATTAGATATTTATCTTGTTTGGTAGCACCGCTCATAGGCCTAACCAAAAAGGGGGTTATTTTTGATTGGTCAAAGGCATGTGATAATGATTTTTAGGAGTTGAAGAATCATTTTACCACTGAAATGGTTTTGATCTTACCCGAACCAGGTAAGAGGTACACCTTGTTTTGTGATGCGTTCGGTGATGGACTTGGGGAAGTGTTGATACAGGATGATCAGGTTGTAGCTTATGGGTTGAGATATTTGAGGCCACATGAAAGGTGTTATCCTGCTCATGGGCTAGATCTAGCTATTGTGGTTCGTGCCTTAAAGTGTTTGAGGCATTCCTTTTTTAGAGAACCTTTCACGGTGTTTACCAACAATAAAATTCTTTGGTATATATTCTCTCTTTAGTATTTAAATATTCAACAGTGATGATGGGTTGAGTACCTGTGGTATTTTGATTTTTAGTTGGTGTACACACCAAGGAAAAGGAATATTGTTGTCGATGATCTGAGCCAAAGGACTCAGAATCAGGTAGTTCAGGTATCCAGTTCGGAGTGGGTGATTATGGCCTTGTTTACTGAGATGCATTTGGAGGTACAATATGGGCATGGTCGGATAACCCTTTCATCTATAGCAATCGAATCCACACTTTTGAGATGATTTAAAGAGAGTCAGTTGGTGGATCCAAAGTGTTTGGATTTGAAGGAATGTCTTAAAGGTGGGGAGTCACCTTTTGGTTGGACTTTCAATGGTGATGGAGTTTTGTGTGTTCATGGTTTTGTTTTGGTGTCGGTAGATGTATGGTAATATTTGATGAACAGGTTTCACGCGTCCAAGTGGGAAGTGCATCCGGGCCGAACTAAGATGCACTATGATCTTCTTAGGAAGTTTTGGTGGTTGAGAATGAAGAAAAAAGTTTCTATTTTTGTGGCACAATTCCTTACCTATCTGCAGGTGAAGGCTGAGCATTAGTATCTAGGTGGGTTCTTGCAGTCATTGCCTATTCCAGAGGGGAAGTGGAATTACATCATGATGGAATTTGTGGTGGTTCTTCTGAGGATGCATCATAATAATGATGCAATTTGGGTGGTGGTATATCGGCTTACCAAAGTGGCCCATTTGTTACCGATTCAGGAGACTTGTACGATTGACCAATTGGGGGAATTGTATGATCTAGAAATAGTGTGGTTGCATGGAATGATGAGAACCATAGTTTCAGATCGTGATCTGTGTTTCACCTAATGATTCTAGAGGTCAATACATAAGTAAATTTGTACCCATGTGTTTTTTATTACAGATTACCACCCACAGACTGAGGGGAGGTTAGTGCATATAATCCAGGTATTAGAAGACATATTGAGAGAATGTGTTCTGGATTTTTTGTGGTTCATAGTAAAATCACTTGTCACTTGTTGAGTTTGCATACAAAAATATATTTCAGGTTACATTTCAAATGGAACCTTTTGAGGCACTGTATGGGAGACCGTGTAGATCTCTGTTGGGTTGGTTAGAGGCCAGAGAGTCTGAGCTATTAGGTTCAAGTCATAGGCAAGAGACATCCTAGAAGTTTCATTTGATTCAAAAGTTTATGGAAACATCTCAGAGTATGTAGAGTTCAAAAGTAGATATATTCCATAGACCTCATTATTTCATGGTCGGTGATAGTGTTTTTCTTTAGGTGTCGCCAAAGTTGGGTTACCATCGAATTCAGAAGTATGTCAAGTTGAAACCTAGATATGTGGGGGCATTTGAGATTGTAGAAAAGATCAGGTTGGTGGCTTACCAATTGAATCTTCCATAGCATTATAGTGGTATGTATGATGTTTTCCGTGTTTCATAACTCCAACAGTATCATATTGATCCATCTCATGTGATAAATGTCGAGGATGTAGAGCTTGAGGTTGATGTATCCTTTAAGGATAACCCAATTGGTATTATGAATCATAGTTAGAATATTTTTCAGGGAAATTTTGTTCCCTTGGTTTATGTTCTATGGCAACATGGATAATTTTAGAAAGAAACTTGGGAGAGATAATAAGATATGTGGGCCCAGTGGCCCAATCTCTTTTCTTTGGGAACTCAATGATTCTCAGGAAGAGCAGCTCGGGGACGAGCCGTTATAAGGTGGGGAGGTTTTAAGATCCTGAATTTATGTTAAGGTATGTTTTTCCCACTTTTTAGTTTAATTCCTTCCTTTTGGCCGAATAAGTGTTTTCCAAAGTTCTTAGGATGGATTAGGGATGTTCTGGGGGTTTGGTACATGAAAAAGGGGAAAAGGTAGTTTTTTGGGGCATGTCGCGGGGTCTGCGCATGGCTAGTCCAGATCGTGCAGAAAGCCCAGGTAAACCTTGTAGAAGAAGGATTTCCATATAGTATCCTATGCATGGTTTGTGCTTGGATTATAAAATTGTGTAGGTAAACCATTTAAGAGGGTTATTTTTGGAAATTAGTATCAGCACGGTTTGTGCACAGTTTGGAAAACTATGAGGGTAAACCGTGTGACCCAAATACTTTTAAAAAATTACACAAATATCATTACGGTTTTTTTATACCCAACTCAGTATTTCCTCCTTTCTTCCTCTTTTGGACCCTAGGAACAAACCAAATTCTCTAAGATCTTCCAAGGATCAATCTCCCACATCTTAGGGCCGTTTGGAGCATCGTTAGTTGCGGATTGAAGATCCAAGTAAGGATGAACCCCTCCTTGCTTCTTTTTATTGATTGGGGTTGGTATCTCTTTCTTATCTTTTTCCAAAGCTCTCAAAAACTTATTTTTTCGGTGAGGTTTAGGTTGAGGCTTCAAGGGTTGATTGAATCGAGGTCTAAGGCTTCATTTGAGAGTGTGTCTGCTAATAGATTCAAGGTAGGTGGTCTACAAGTTTTATCCCATGGTTCTTGTGTAGCTTTGTGTTTGAAGGGTTTGATTCTTATCTCCCTTATTGATGTGTTCTTGATTCCAATAGAATGGTGTGGTGTATTGGGTGTCTATTTTATTAATTAAACCCTTCTTGATCCCCAAGGGATGCAAGGAGGATGACTTGACCAAATTAGGGCCACCCATGGGGTGTGCTGGCCCTCCCGATGGGGCTAATGAAAATATAAGGTGCGAAATTGACACATGAAGATGCAGAGACTTAGCTAAGAGGTTAATTAGTTTATTTAATGTGTTATTATGGATTGTGGTTAGTTATGTCTAATGTAGATAAACACAAAGGGATTGTTTGGTTAGAATTTTAATGGGTTAAATGGGAATAATGGGAATATGATAAGGGATTATGTTTACACTTGAATATGATTAGTGTGTTAGGCATGGGATATGGGATGGGGATAAAGGTTTGAGTATTATAAATGATTAATGTGTTAATGGATTGATGGAATAATTTTAAATTCCCATTTTATTGAAATTGTTGCAATGTTGTAAAAGACATTGGCTATGCTTGTTGTGATGTGGTTAATTGTGTTGAGTGATAAATAATCATGCGTGCATGGCTTGGTAGAGTGGGGTATAGACTTGAGGTTCTACACCAACTTTTTTAGTTGGACTGAGGTTCTATCTCTACCACCAAATTCACAGGTTAGGGAAGGGGAAGGATTTATATTCCCCTAACGGTTGCATTCCACCCGCAATGTGACTTTGAGGTGAGGGTTATGAGGTTGTTATAATGAAATTCCTAGTGATATAGGACTTGATTTTATTCCCTTATGCTTGAGAATAGTGAATATTCATAATCCATTGATCACATGAAAAAGGTAGATTAAATCATGAAGTGCTTAAGTAGTGAACTTGGATTCAATGGTAGTTTAATTAAAAGGGACATAGTCTAGAATGGCCTATTGATCTTTTATCTTTACTTTCCATTATTTATCACTTGCATGCACTGTCTGTTTTTTATGTATATTTTGTAGACACGGTAGGTGGTGGACTATTGTGTTATACTCACACCCTGCTCAGGCTGCTGTTGGGCACCTGAGAAGATTTCATGCCTGCATATCAGGGCAAGGGAAAGGGCCCTATGATAGGGAGTTGAGTTGGATGTTGGAAATTTTTGGGTGAGGTTCCAAACTTGGAGTCTGCACCATTCTGGGGATTCTACTATTTTTCTTCTTTTGGGGTTTTGTTCACTTGACACTGGAGCATAAAATGAAATATTTACTATTGTATATGGTTGTACCCTATTTTGGAATTGGTTATTTAGTAATTTTATTGATTGTTACATGTTTTTTACATTATTTAAATTATTATATGTTGTGGATTAATCTGGTGATGGGGGTATAGTCTCCCCATATGACATATTAGACCCTCACTGCTAGTTGGAAACCTCTGGTGTACAGGGAGGCACACTTAAATTCATTTGGAAACCCAGTTTGGAGCACCAGATTAGTTGTTCCGAGGTCAGGGATGTTAAAATAAGGATTTTACAAACTCATCCATTCTAAATATGGTCAAGATACTTTGTCCAAAACTATTTATATTAAATAATTTGTTGATAAAAATAGATTCTTATCTTGGAATGTTATGTACTATTTCATTCTCACTTATAACCTGATCCAATGTATTGGTATTCAAATGAAATAAAAGTCTTCTTTTTGTACTAACCCATAACTAGAAATGGTCACGTATCTCTTCTAGGAAGTGGAGTGGGAGAGGTTTGCTCAGAATTAACTCAATTTTTTTTTATGAATATCTAAAATTTTCTCATATCTATAAAATATTTCTTGGTTACCAAGTGTAACAATATGGCGTTGGCCTCTATCAAAGTGCAAGTTCATAGTATGTCTTCTGTGGTTGGTTGTTGGATCCATGGAAGGAATCAAATAAATAAAAACAACCAAAAATTTTCCATTTAAAATAATAAATCATTCTTCTTATTACAGAGTTATTATCAATATGATTAGGAAATTAAATTTTTACTATTTTTGGAATTTCCCCCCAATTATCAAACCCATACAGGAGAATCCAGCACTATAAAGGGCCATTGGGTGATATGTATGTCACTTAGTGTTGGTATTATTCTCAACTTTGATGGAGTTTATATTTATTGTGAGATGCATGGGGGAAGTATCACTTATGATTCTTGGTGGTCTATTTTACTAGTGTTGAGTTATTTTATGGTGCGGTTAACTGAGTGATAATTGAAACCCTACCCTTACTAACCATACATCTAATATGTCTCATTTAAAACAATGGAATCGCAGTGTAGGAATCTATCTCATATTTTATTGTCATATTTTTATTGGATTTTATACTGTCCAATAATCCATCATTTATTTCATTAATAAATTAAAGATACTTCTTGATCATGATATGGTGATCTTGAACACTTTGGGTAAGGGAAATAAGGTATCTGAAATATTGGATTATAAAGTTAATATAGATGAAAATTTGAAATTATTTTTTTTCATAGGATCATTTCCAATGGATTTTGATCTCATTCTTTCAAGTGATTCCCTAAAAAGTCACTATTTCAAATCTCTATGATTCTTATATTGGTGGTTTCTTCTAATTAATCTCAACTTATACATGTTTAATATAACATTGGTATTTAAACTAAGATATAGATAATTATTAAAAACACCATTATATTTAGTGGTGTGTTGTTTAGAAAATTTCTACACTTGGATCATGTTATTGATTGTTTTATTAAGATAATTCATTCAATATTATTTAATTCATTTTAATGTTTTCTTTATTAAAACATTCTCATGGATGACTTATAAGATTATTGAAGTTAAGTAATATACAAAAGTAATGAATAATTATTGAGTTGAAGAAAATATGTGTGTGAAGGGTATTAATCGCATGCAATGGAGTGAAATGAAAGTATAAATTTACTCTTATACAGGTAATCAAATTGAAAGAAAAAGGTTGTTTTATGGTGAATGTATTCATGAATAATTATGAGGTGAATAATTTTTCATGATGTGGATTCTATGAGAAATTAGTGTAGTGCTATCTGGGGTGTTGGATGATATCATACAAAAATATAGTGCACCACACAATAAAAGTAATGGTTCACATCATAGTGAGTCATGTTATGAGAATTTTGTGTTCTTCATGAATAAAAAGATTAGGATATCCTAATAAAGGGTTATAAGGAAAGTTATAATTTTTCTTATATATATATATATATATAAGATAAGAATACCACACTATAATGAATCAAGATATACCACAACAAAGGAAAACAATTATAGATCTATAATCCATATCTTATGAATTTTACCATCAAATTGGAACACATATAATTTCACCTTGATAAATGGAGGGTTTATAATTAAAATTATCCTCACTCAGTAAATATTTTGTTGGGATATTAAGAGAATTAGTCCCTTGTTATATGAATAATTCTTGGAAACTTTATATAGGGATTGAGGATAAAACCATGGATACACACATGATTTAAATTATAGAGAAACTAGAGGTTGTGAAATAGGGATTGATAGACATGTTTATGCTTGTACTTATTTTATTTACATGGAGTATAAATCCATATTCCTTATCCATAAATTATACTTAGTGATAATAATATAAGAACATTCATAGAAGGATCTCATCAATTATTCGTTTAGGGTAAGATACTAGATAAAATGTGTGAGTAATCCTTGTAAAACCCTATTTTCATGCATATTAATTATCACTCTATCTCTTATCATCAAATTTATTCATTCAAGATCCAATCACAATAATTAGTGAAGGGAAAATAATTTTAAATGTTAGTGTATAACTAACCACAGATTCTCCCCCTCTTAATAGTGTTTTACTATCTTTTTGTCCTTATAATGAATCACCTTCAAATGTTTGGATTTACTTAATTATAACCACACTTATCGAGAGTTAGAGAAAGCTGTAAGAGTTGAGTGGGATTATATTGATCTAAGATGCTATTAAAAAACATTTTTTTAGTTATTTTATTATTTTAATTAAAAAAAATATAACTATAAACATAGCTCTACTCTAGACCTATTATTGATTAAATATGAAAAAAATATAGCCTCCCCCAAACCCTAAAACCTGCACTCTATCTATCCATTATCATATCTCCAACAATCCATATTTTCCACTTTCCTTATGTCACCTTCTCCATTAATGACACGGAAATAGTATGACACTGGTTGATAATACAAACAAACATAGTGTTCATGATTGGTAGAAAATTTGATAGATAATAATTATGAGATTTATCTTTTATCATCAGTTGTATTTTTTTATTTAGTGTGTTGGTCAATTTTAGTGTCAATAATTTATAGTGCATCAACATGTTGGGCGGAGAGTGATGGCAAGAGGGGGGGTGAATTTCCTTTTAAAAAAATAATTAACAATTTAAAAACAAAGTTAAAAGTGCAGCGGAAATAAAAGAGGCAAGACACAACACTTGATAACGGAGTTCGGCTTAAACCAAAGCCTACGTCTCCGCTCCCAACTCAACCGTTGAGAGATTTACTACCGCTTGCTTTTTAATGGTTTTAGCAAGAAACCCACTAGACTTTAAGGTAGTCTAGAACCTATTACAGCTTGCTTTTAATGGTTGAGAAAGAACCCACTAGCCTTCTTACAGGTAAAGGCTAGCTCACCTATGACTCAAGCCTTTTAAAGGGAAGGCTAGACTAACCTCTTCACTCCTTGAAGGTGGTGTGAAAACCCAAACAAAGAGAGGATGAGAGAAAGAAGGGTTTGTATGCACAAACTCAAAATAAAGCTCAAAATGATAAAATAATAAAAACCGTAAAGAGGAGAAGTCTTGGGAGACAATTGATTGATTGGTGATGATGAAGAGCGCTCCCAAGCTTCTATGGTGGTGCTCCTTGGTTGTGGAAGTGAGTTGGAGAAAATGGGGATCCTTGAAGGAATGCGCTGGAGGTTCGCCAAATGATCGAACAATGTTCCCGTGGGCTACCGTACGTTTCCGGGGCTTCCTAATCCTTTATTTATAGAGGGGGAACCCTCAAATGGCCTTTGGGGGTCTTCGGAGCCGTTGGAGAGGCCTTCGGAGCCGTTGGGAGTCAACTGGACAAGTCTGGTCAAAGCCCAACGGCTAGTTTGACTGGCTCCACCGGCTGACCGGTGCTTGGCCACCGGTTGGCCGGTGCTTTGGAAAATGGAGAGGCCTTCTTCCCAGGCACCACCGGCTGGCCGGTGAGGAGGCCACCGGCTGGCCGGTGGTGAGACAGTAGGTGTCCCTTCTGTCTGGGTTCCACCGGCTGGCCGGTGATGGGACACCGGTTGGCCGGTGGTCTGGACAGAGGGGATGCCTTCTGTCAAGATTCCACCGGCTGGCCGGTGGTCATCCACCGGTTGGCCGGTGGACTGAAATCAGTCCACTTTTGCCTTCTGGCTTTCTTGGCCCAATTCCTTGGCAACCTGAAATCATGCCTATCATCCAAAAACACTTAAAACAAGATTAGATAAATAAGAGAGTGATTGTGATCATGAAAATTAAACCATGAGGGGTACGAGAGGTACAATAATCTCCCCCTATTTTGATGATCACAATCACCAAAACAAGCAATGTAAAAGACTGAAATGAAAAGCATGCTTTAAAGGATAAATTGAAAAGAAAATCAAAGCATGAGAGAAAGATTTCTCCCCCAATCAACCAATAATTTCTCCCCCTTTGTGATTATCAAAATAGCACGGGGCATAAAACTTGATTGAGGGAAAGGTTGAAAAACAAGATAGAGTTTTTAAACCAATTGAAATTTTTGAAATTTGAATTGAAAGTTTTGAATTGAAAGTTTTGAATTGAAAGTTTTGAATTGAATGTTTTGAGAGAAAATCGCAAAAAGGCTTAAACGATCCTAACTCCCCCTAAATAAAAACAACAAATCGCCGGGGAGAGGATTTTAGAACCGAGAAAAATTTTGGTCCGGAGAGACTCGCTAAAAGGGATTTTTCAATCCAAACTTTTCTAGTGGCGGGTCTTCTCCTATGAAATTAATCATTAAAGGAAATGGTTTTGGGCCTTCCATACCGGGAATTTTTGTAATCGCACTCATAAATTAAGTGCCCTGGTTTTTTACAATAGTTGCAAAATTTATATTGGGAGCTCCCCCTTACAAAAATAGTTGGAGCATGGGAAGAGGAAGCTTTCTTGGAATAGCCAAGCCCTTGGGTGGATCTAGATATGCATTGGGAACCAAGGAGCTTCGAAAGGTTATGTTCACCTTCGGTGAACTTAGCTAGGGATTCCCTTAAATCCTTGATTGTTGATTCCATAGAATCAACATCGGGAAGGTTTTGGATCTTGAGGGACAAGTCCTCCTTTTCTTTGAGAAGTTGTTCCTTTTTGGAAGAAAGTTTTTTGAAATTATTTTTTAAAGCAATAAATTTGGAAGAAAGTTCGTGAAAACCTTCCTCCAATTGATCTCTAGCATGTTGGAGATCCTCATAAGATAAATGATTGAAAGAATTTGAAGAACTAGAGGATGTGGAGTCGGAAGAGGATACCTCATGAAATGCCATTAGGCATTTTTTACCGTTGTCACTTGAGGAGGAGGATGTGGAGCTATCACTCCATGTGGCCTTAAATGCCTTCTTCTTTTCCTTTTGCTTGGCCTTTTTCTTGTTGAGTGGACAATCGGGCTTGTAATGGCCTTTCTTACCACACCCGTAACATGTTACCTCGGGCTCGGATTTTTCGTTGGGTTGAGCCTTGCGGGATTTCTTCTTTTTGTTCTTCTTCATGAATTTGTGCATCTTGCGGGCAAGGTTCTCGATTTCTGAATCGCCGCTTGAAGAGGAAGACGATGAGGAGGAGGAGCTTTCTTCTTTTTGAACTTTGAAGGCGATGTTCTTTGGAGTTTTGATGAGGTTGCCTTCATTTTCAGCTTGCCTCCTCATGGTGATCTCGTAGGTCATGAGGGATCCGATGAGCTCTTCGACCGGCATGTTCTTGATGTCTTTTGCTTCTTGGATTGTCGTGACTTTCGGTGCCCATGAGCTTGGTAGGATCCAAAGGATCTTCATGACCATCATCTCTGTAGAAACATCATCCCCAAGAGATTTTCTTCCATTGCAAACTTCAGTAAAACGAGTAAACATTTCAGTAATATTTTCAGATGGATGCATGGTAAAAGACTCAAAATCTTGACGGTGCATATCCAATCGAGTATCCTTGACTTTGTTGGTCCCCTCATGGGTAACCTCCAAAAGTTTCCATATTTCATGAGATGAATTTCATGTGGAAACTCGATTGAATTCATTATGATCAAGGCCGCAATGAAGAGCGTTCATGGCTTTGCCATCAAGCTCGAAATTTTTAATATCGTCTTGAGTCCATTTGGATTCATCGGGAGAAGAAAGAGAATAACCATGCATGACAATTTTATAAATAGGATAACCTATACTTCAAAGAAAAGTGGTCATGCGGGTTTTCCAATAGGTATAGTCGGTTCCATCAAAGAATGGAGCACGACCCAAAGAATAGCCTTCGGGGGCGAAAGAAGTTGAAGCCATCACAAAGGATCTTGAATTTGAAACCAGTTAGGGTATTACTCAAATTTTGCCTCTGATACCAATTGTTGGGCGGAGAGTGATGGAAAGAGGGGGGGTGAATTGCCTTTTAAAAAAATAATTAACAATTTAAAAACAAAGTTAAAAGTGCAGCGGAAATAAAAGAGGCAAGACACAAAACTTGATAACGGAGTTTGGCTTAAACCAAAGCCTACGTCTCCGCTCCCAACTCAACCGTTGAGAGATTTACTACCTCTTGATTTTTAATGGTTTTAGAAAGAAACCCACTAGACTTTAAGGTAGTCTAGAACCTATTACAGCTTGCTTTTAATGGTTGAGTAAGAACCCACTAGCCTTCTTACAGGTGAAGGCTAGCTCACCTATGACTCAAGCCTTTTAAAGGGAAGGCTTGATTAACCTCTTCACACCTTGAAGGTGGTGTGAAAACCCAAACAAAGAGAGGATGAGAGAAAGAAGGGTTTGTATGCACAAACTCAAAATAAAGCTCAAAATGATAAAATAATAAAAACCGTAAAGAGGAGAAGTCTTGGGCGCCAATTGATTGATTGGTGATGATGAAGAGCTCTCCCAAGCTTCTATGGTGGTGCTCCTTGGTTGTGGAAGTGAGTTGGAGCAAATGGGGATCCTTGAAGGAATGCGCCGGAGGTTCGCCAAATGATCGAACAATGTTCCCGTGGGCTACCGTACGTTTCCGGGGCTTCCTAGTCCTTTATTTATAGAGGGGGAACCCTCAAATGGCCTTTGGGGGTCTTCGAAACTATTGGAGAGGCCTTCGGAGCCGTTGGGAGTCAAGTGGACAAGTCTGGTCAAAGCCCAACGGCTAGTTTGACTGGCTCCACCGGTTGACCGGTGCTTGGCCACCGGTTGGCCGGTGCTTTGGAAAATGGAGAGGCCTTCTGCCCAGGAACCACCGGCTGGCCGGTGAGGAGGCCACCGGTTGGCCGGTGGTGAGACAGTAGGTGTCCCTTCTGTCTGGGTTCCACCGGCTGGTCGGTGATGGGACACCGGTTGGCCGGTGGTCTGGATAGAGGGGATGCCTTCTGTCAAGATTCCACCGGCTGGTCGGTGGGCATCCACCGGTTGGCCGGTGGACTGAAATCAGTCCACTTTTGCCTTCTGGCTTTCTTGGCCCAATTCCTTGGCAACCTGAAATCATGCCTATCATCCAAAAACACTTAAAACAAGATTAGATAAATAAGAGAGTGATTGTGATCATGAAAATTAAACCATGAGGGGTATGATAGGTACAACACAACAGAGTAGCATGGTGGAGGTATTCCTCTTTATTTGTAGTCTCATGATAGTTTTTTAACCACTAGATCCATTACAATGATTAATTTTGATGAACCATCAATGTACATTCCCAAGGATACAATAGAATTGTTCCAAGAGAGGAACAATCCTATATGTTTATGTATTCCTTGTGAAAACATAATGATAATAACACATTCACGTAACTTATTCTCTATAATATTCTTTTATATTATTTTGATCACATTCAAATTATTTTATAATATATAAATTATGATAATCATGATAGTGTATATATGTTTAATTATTGATTCAATGTGTATGACTAAAAAATGAATTGACATAATTTGATTATTATTCTATGAATTATATATATTTCTATTTTATTTATATCTAAATTTTTTACACATTCTCTAGAGAATTTCCATATGATACCTATGTATTCATTGGTGGTAAAACATTATATAATTTTTGTATTATATATTCATTTTCTTGTATAACAAAATAATAGGTTGCATATGATGAAAATTGTAATAACAAGTTGAAATAATATATAAATTGAAATTTTGTGTTGTTTGTCTACAATATTTTATGGGTGAGTCCTGATAAATAATATAGTGGGAAGGATACTAATATAAGTAAATATTATAATTTTATTAAAAAAGGAAATTATTATTTCCACCGTATATTCAATTATAAATTTTCTCCATAATTTATTCGTAACACCATTAAAGAACTGGCCTAATATGACCTTACACATCACATAACCCAACCCAAAACTAGGCATAAGGAGCATTCTGAATCCCCATGGGATAGAAACTAGTACTTGGGTATCAAAAACACACACCTAAGTATTATATCACTATCAAAAAATAATAAAAAACAATAGTATAAACTATTGAGAATCTGACATGACTTATCAATGCATTGGACTACCATTAATATTAAATAAATATATGAAATAATGATCAATACAATAAGGGAATAGATTAAATAATAAATTAAACCAACTCAATATAATAATAACATCCTCAATGATAACAATTATATAATACAAGAAAACTAAAAATAAATATAATGGATAGAGGAAATAGTTGATACATCCTCAACCCAGTAAATAACCAGTAACCCAAAATTCTCCCCATACAACTCCACATAACACATGGACACTCTCTATAACCACATGTCTATAAATAAACACATAATAACATCCAAATGAAATCAAGACCTAGGAACCTAAATGAAGAAAGTAGTATTTCATACCAACACATACACTTGTTTGTATGCATGGTGTGAGAAAAACATGCCTAGTAGGATATCACCAAAGAGTCTACATAATTACCACTATAAAATATCTTATAAATTCTAGTCAATAAATTATATATGTAAATAAGTTTTCAATTCTAAATGATCAGGTATAAGAGAAAAAATTATAATACTTTATCACTGTTTGTTTTAAAACCTCAAGTAATACTTTGTCAAAATTAGGCACATGTTTTTTAAAATCATAAGTTTCAAACCCAATCATTGAATAACATTTTTCTTTAATATTACCTTAAAACCATGAAAATATATATTTTCAGATATCCAAAAAATACCCAAAAAAATTTCTTCTATTTTACAAAAATAAATTCCAAAATTCTATTTATAAAATAGTTTCCACTTTACTTTGTAAACTGAACATTTATAATCATTTTATATAAAGTTTTAAATTTAATTAAAACACTATCTGGATTTAATACAACCATATTATTTACTAATAAGTCAAGGTGTAAAAATAAAATTGTAATAACAAAAAAATGGTACCATGGGATTAAATAAAGTCTAGGGGATACAAAAAATACATTAAATAAAATAACATAAATAATCCCCAATGGGAACTAATAATATGGGAAACTTACTATGATCTAACATGATTGGTATAGGAATTTTCTCATAGGATCACTCATTAGACCTCTATGTGAATCAGAAACAACCATTTAATCTTCCCTTTCAGTATCACCAAGAACAGTAATAATAACCCCTAGTATGGTGAAACAATATTTGGGAACTAACCACTATGAACACACCAATCTATCATGCCATGCATCCAAACCTTCTAATTTTATACCCTAGATACAATGATATCAATCAATAGATATTATAAAGCAATAATGAATGAGACCTTCACCTGAATGAATAATAATGAAACACATTTAAATAATCCTCATCTCACCATCTACACTCTTGTAAGTAACATACCCATTAATTTAATCCAATATGAAGAAAATTATGACAATAAAAAAAATAAAATAACCCTCTTAAGGCTCTAGTATACATCATAATAATAAATAGTGGGCTCAAAATAGGGTCTCATAATCATAATGAAATTTATTTATAAAATTCCAAACAAGACTTCAAAATAATCATAGAATACCAATCCACATTTTATCATTTAATATTAAATAAAAAAATCTTTTTTAAATCATATTATTTATCAAACCCAAAGTGAAATAACTAAAAGATTCCATAAAGATTAAAAACCATTTTATAAAGGGAAAAACAAGCTCTGTTGATTACATTATTCTTTAGTAAACATAAAACTTGTTTCTTGAAAATCAGTCAGTTCCAATAACATCCTTTAAATCACAAACTAGTTTCAAAAAACTCTTTTTAAAATCCTTAATTTCATTTAATGTATTGTCTCATGCATCCTTAAAATTTACTTAGAATTGAATAAACTCTTTTTAAAATGATACTAACACATCCATTGAAAACCATTCCATTCCAACTGAAGAAATCCATTTAAAAACATTCTAAAACCCATAATGGGTTTAACAAATACATATAATTTCATAATAAAATATTTATAACTTTTAATAGATACTAGAAATTTATTATAAAGTAAATATAAGAGATGAATCTTCTAATTTAAAGTGGAAACAAATCATAGCAAGTCATCATGGATGAATAAAGAGAAACTAATAAGAGATATAGGATCCACAATTCTTATCCAATAAAATTACAAGAATTAAACCCTTCCGAACACCTAATTTAACAACCCAGGTCTATTAGGGATCATTTGAAAAATTAAAATGAGTGGAAAGGTTAAGGGACAAGAGAGGACTAATAAATGAATAAACTAACCTCATTGGACTATTTAGAATTTAAGAAATAATATAAAGGAAACAAGGAGGGAGGATGAATCGATGAAGAAGATCCATTATCTCTTATCTAGTCCGAACATGTGAGACATATAAGGGATAACGGGGTACCAAACCATTAAAATCCAATAGGATAAAAAATAAAAACTCATAAAATAAAAACAGGTTATTATATAGTTATGGAATTAACTTCTTATCATGGTGTGATGGACCCCCCCCCCCCAATGAAAATATCCACACTATAATAATAAGGTATTGGCATAACCAAGGACTTTTATTACTTGCAAAATAATATTGAAAAATATTCTTAAAACCTGAGACACACCATAGCATAACCCTTGAGTATCTCTGTAAAGGACTTCCCAAATAAATGACTCCACTTCTTAGATAGGGTCAAAGTGTGAGACCCTGATCAGGGTAAGACCAATACTCACCCAAAAATTCTAAATGGAAGAAGGGTTGGTTACGGTGCATCTTACCTTTTTCGTAGTGTGACCTACTGAAATCCTAAACTGTAGCTACCAAAGGGATTTTGAAACACCTTAAACACCATTTATATTCCCAAAAACATAAAAATAATATAGAAAATAAATAACTAACTGCAATAGTGACACAGGGTGTGGTAATTCTCTCCACCATGCCAATTTTTTCCCAAGAATATTATTAGTAAAAGTATATAAAACAGAACCAAAAAATCTTTACACCTTAATGAAATTGGTGGAATGGGTTTGGTATAAACTATGTAAGCTCCTAAAAATGGGAAACACTAAACATTATTCATCTATAAATTTGAAATCAAAATAATTAATTAACATGAAAAATCCCCAAAGATCTAAACCACAAACATTAAATAAGAGGATCTAGATAAATTGAAACCCAATATGGGTTTCCACTCCATTTTTTATTAGACTAAAATGGTGGAACATTTAAAAAAAATTAATGAAGACATGACTCACCAAAAAACCATGGTTCCATAAATCCTTGAAGGAAACCAAAAAATTATACAAACCATAACCAACCACTAATAATCTAGTTTAAATTTAAAAATTATTCATGACCAAAAATCCATTAAAAAGACCATAAAACCAAACCACCAAACCCATCACATCTCAAGAAAATTGAAAATTCGTTAGCATGAATCATGCCTCATCAAGAAACAAAATATTTTTAACCTTGGGACACAAAACTATATCAGAGTGTAATGCGTGTCAATCTCATAGAACACTAGATCATATTGACTCTGATAGAAATTCCCAACTAGATATCTCTCACATTCTAACTGGTAATGAACACCCATACTACTAACCCATGAATGTACCTTGTTCTTCCCCATCTTCAATTTATTAAACTAATACTCATACATAGCTCTCACAACTATGATTTCAAAAATAATCAACTACCCAAATCATAAACAAACAACAATTCATGAACAACCTCATGAAACCACTTATCAAAAAAGATAAACTAAAAATAACACACCAAATGAAAGCCACATAAATCCCAAAAATTATCTAATCTCATCAAAAAAGAGTCTCAAAATAGACTATCATCCAATTAAATAAGATCGCTGGTCACCAACACAACTAACCATCCAATTATCACCTGTCAAAGTCTACCCATATCAACATACTCTATTTCCAAATAAATCCACTATTAAAATACCCTTTGGGATAATTAAAAGTCTCACCACAACCAAAATACCAAGAAAAGAAAAAACACCTTCCACTCTAATAGGATTCTAATAAGATCTATGAATATGAAAGGTATTAACCCTAAAGATAGAAACACTTTCTTTACCCAAGATTTTCTTTGGAGGAATACTTTAATTAAAACAATAAATGAATCCAACATTTTCATGTCTCTTAAATTACATTAAACTATCCCAAAATCAATCAAGAGAAAAAACCAAATACAATGTTCATCAAAATAAGATAAAAAAATTTACAAATATTTCCTTTTAATCCATGCTCCACTGGTAAGGATTCCCAAAACAATTATATTGGATATGAAAGTTACATATTTCTATCAAATTAACAAACTCACTCTCTATTTTATCTTTTAAATTCAAATACCCACCAAAGCTTTCCGTAAAAAATATATTTAAAGATTCAAAATATTCCCCACATTTCATTATAAGAAAACACCTTTCCATGAAATTCACCTTTAAAATAAAAAACATATAGATTTCATTTTTAAAATTAACACTTTTTGATATCCCAATCCAAGATAATAAAAATAATTTTTAATTAAACCATGATAATATTTTTAAAACTAAAAAATCTATTTCATAATTAGAGAAACTATTTCCAAAAAACATTTCACAAAAAAATAAAAAAAAAATTACAAAAAATCCCCATGGTTTTATTTTCAAAAAAATATATTTTCTATGAAATTCACATGTCACACATAAAATTAGTTTCATAACATTATTATAGGAAATAGTACACTATTATTTTTTCTAACATTCATTCTAAAAACAACACAACTTTATAATACCCCCATGTTTCTCTTCCCATTATTGAGAATCACATAAAATAACTCAAGAAATTAGGGTTTTAAATTGAAAAATCAAACAAGATATGGAATTATGTGGAAATTTTCTACATGATTTGATGGTCCATATTACAATAATGTAATAGTTACTAAAAGGTTTCCAAAATCAACTTTTTGTTTTCTCTATTTTTTTAGTTCATGAAATACAACCACAAATCTCTAATCCATTTTCCATCATTATACCAAAACTCTGAGAAAAACCTTCAATGAAACTCATACAATTTTAATAAGGATTAAAACACTGTCAAATAAATTATCAATCCAAGAAGAATAAATAAAACAAAGACCAAAACTTAATTACCCATGTAAACTCATGGATTAGTGTTAGAAATAACTAACTAGAGTATTTCCACACCTATATCCTGAATTTTGAGAATCATATATCTATATTACCAAAAATTCAAAATAAAAAGATAATGATTCCAAAACATGGGTCCCCTTAAGAACCTAGTATCTAATAAAATTTATAATGAGCCAACCTGACACCTCACCCAAAACAAACCCCCACTAGTACTGAAGGTAATTCCCTATTCCCATAGGATGGAAACTAGTGATTATGTATCAATAACACACAGATGAGGATTATTTTCACCCCTGAACAATATTATAAATTAGTAGGGGAGATTATTGAGAATATAGTATGTTGTATATGTACATTAGACATAAATTCATATCAAATAAATATAAATAATAATAAATAATAAGAAAAAAGTGGCACAATAAAAATAAATAACTATCCTAAATCAAAATAATAAAAACATCCACATACATAACAAGGATAGAATAAAATTAAAATATAAATAAAAATGATTGGATAAAATGGATGATATATCTCCAACCTAGAAAATAAAATAATATGGGAACCTGAGTTACAAATTGAACAAATCCATGTGACCAACAATAAATCGCCATAACCAAACATCTATAAATGGAAATATATGAACATCTAATTGAAAACAATACTTAGATTCCTGATAAAAAATAGGATATATTCATACTCATATATACATAGGTATGTAAGAAGGGTGTGAAGAAATCATGCCCATTAGGATCTCACCAAGAAGTCGATGCAATTACCTTCATAAAATATATCAGGAATTCTAGTTTTAATAATATAAAAAATAGATTTTTACCATAAAATTATTATTCATAAAAAATATCATAATTTACTGTATTCCTTTCTAAAACCTCAATTAAACAATTCTAAAAATAAAGAACATCCAATTTAAAATCATAACACAAACATTAAAAAATTATTTATTTAAAATTCTCTTTAAACCATGAAAATATATATTTTCAGTTATTATAAATAATTACCAACTCTATTATCCCTCCTTTAACAAAAATAATTTTCAAAAAATCATTTCCCAAATTCTATTTATAAAATAATTCCCACTTTGTATTATAAATCACACTTTCAAAATATTTTTATAAATAATTTGAAAGTAAATCAAAACACAATTATAATTGAATAACACCATTTTTGGCACCATGAAATCAAGGTGTTATAAATAAAAGTTCAAAACTAAATAGTGGGTCTATGGGACTAAATTTAGGATAGGGGATTAAAAAATAATGAAATTGAATCCCCTAAATAAGCCTAAATGCGAACTAAGAATCATGGGAAATTCCTAAGGCTCAATCAGTTCCAAGAACCTTGTTTAAATCCTAAAATAGCATCCAAAACCAAATTATAAAATCCATTATTTCATTTAAAATATCTTATCATGAATAATTTATAAGAACTTTTCATTTAATCAAATTATTTTAAAATAGTATAAGAAAATCAATTAAAACCCTTCCATACCATGTGATAAAAACAATTTGGGAACTATTTACAACCCATCATAGGTATATCATATGAAAATAATTTATTAATAAAATAGTAATGAATTAGTTTAAATTTATTATAATATAAATCTCATATAATCACTTACTTATTATAATTAGAAACAAATCACAAAAAATCTTCTTCGATGGTGAAAGAGAACTCAAGCATGGAGATGACCTCTATAAAACCTAACCAATAAAATACTCAATATTAGACCCATTATAACCCCTAAATTTGAGCCTCATGATAATTGGGGTTTTTGGTAGATTGAAAATTTAGGGGAAAATTATAGGTATAACATAGGATGAAGAAATGAAGAAACATAACTACATGGACCACTAGGAATAAATAGAAGAAGAGCACAAAATGATTGAGGAATAATTTTGAAAACGAGATTATATATGAGTTATATTATTGTTAAAATACATAATATAGGGGATAAATGTGGACAAAACCACTAAAAACCAATGGGTGGAAAACTATAAACTCGTAAAAATAAAAATTATGTGCAGTAAAGTCAGGTCATGACTTACCTATCTCAATGTGACGGACCCCCCAGAATAAAACCACATTGCCTAAGTCAGGTGATGTGGTCACCCATAAACATCATTAAATGATAAACCAAATAAAAAATAGTCTTACTAGGGAACCATTTTTACATAATATTATTAGGGTCGTGGTGAAAATGGTTTCTGAAAAAAAAATGACTTAACTTCCCAGACATGGTCACAACATAAGACCATGGTCATGAAGAAACCAACACTTTACTAGAAATTCCCAAATGAATAAAGTTTTTCATGATCTTTCCTTCATTGGTCATGGTTAAACCTTTTTTATTATTTTACTATAGCTCTCTTAAGGCTTCTGAAATTCCAAAAAGGCAACTACAAAACAGAAAACATCAAAATTTCGTAAAAAAATAAATAATTAACCAAAATAGTGACATTGGGGTGTCACCACACCATAAAAAATTAAAAATGATTATATATTGTGATGTCTTTTAATGTTAGTTTTTTTAATAAATAACACTAAAAATATTTGTCATGTTGGTTAATAAATAAATAATGTCATAAGATAGGTGATGTTGTATTTCATGTTAGTTAATTAGTAACTAAATTTGAAAAAAAATAACATTATTTATATGAATAAATGACGCTATATATACATTAAAATTTTATAATTGGAATCCATAAATAAGAAACCCTTATCTCATTACCTATAAAGTAAATGATGTACTCTTATTAAGAACCCATAATCCAAAAATTATCTCTCGTTTAAACCCTTATCTTGGAAACTGGCACTAATCATCATAGCCCTATCACAACCACCTTATTTTTGAGGTTTCACCCATACGTAATCCCCTTCTAAATACGTATATCCACTACACTCTTACAAAAAACAATAAAGATTTATGATTATCTTATTTTATTATGGTTTTATTATAAGAATCATATTAAAGTTAAAGGATATATCTATTTATCATATATTTCCAAACCTTTTTTCTTGATCCATTTTCTTTTGAAATTAATTTTTTTAGATTTCAATTTTATATGAATTCAATTCATTGTGTTCTGTTTTTTATGCATTAATTAATAAGTATTTTTTATTTTTTTTATCATTCATGTTAAAATTTAGTACTTGTTTAAGATAAAGTGTAGTCAATATTTTTTTATCATGGCGCATTTTTTTATTTTTATAAAGTTTTTATAGATGATTGGAATTTATTGGATGGATTTATTTTTGTTTTATTCAAAAAATAATTAAAATAAAATATATGGTTTTTCTGTAATTTTTTTTAATATTATTATTAATATAAATGTTTTTTAAAATAAAAAATATTTTAATAATAATCTTTTAATGTCTGATTAAATTTAATGTTATAATAAATAACAACTCACATTATCTTTTTGATAGTTTTTGTAGGCGATAATTATTTTTCTTTAGATTAATTTAGGAAAAAAAGGTGATGAATTGAGGAAAGGGGTTGATGATTTCTTATGATTTTAGAATGAATATTTTAATCAATGTATTTTTTTTACTTTCCATACATAATGTGTTTGAAAAAATAAAAAAAATTGGAATTGAATAATTTAATAGTCATTTATTTTTTAAATATATTTATTTGAGTTATAATCCATGGATTTGATATAGAATGATAAATTTGAATTCAATATTTCATGACGATAGAATTTTTTAAATGAGATGCTAGATTGAATATGTTAAAATATTAATGTTATCAAGGTAGAAATAATTTATACAAGACTCATTGTTGAGGGACTATAAGGTATTGATGAAAAACCATTGTCTCTAGGTTGTTTTCAATTGATAGTTTTATCCTTGGTGTTGTGATTATTAAACTTGAAATCATATAATAGATGGAAAGATAATTGTTTTATTGAATTTCTTGACCATTTGAAATAGAAACTCAAACATGATAAGGAACTACCATATTCAAATTATAAAGAAAAAAACGAATATATTTGATTGGTTTGGGGTACAAAAATATTTTTAGTTTTCATAATTATTTTTTTATAAAAAAAATAACTATAAGGTATATCGAAGTGACATAAATGTGAGACATCATTCCATAAGATAAAAAATATCTTTGATTTAATTAGACCATATACTAATTACCACACCTCTAGTTATGGTAATCTATTATCTTCATATAATTACTCATTTCAATAATTTATTTACAAATTAAAATGAGAAAAATGGTTAAGATGACATAAACATAAGAGAATATTTGATTTAAAAAATGCATCTAATATATTTTCCAAAATAGAATAAAATATATAGATAATTTCCTATTTTTATAATTGAATTTTTAAATATTAGTTTTTGAAGATCAATAGAAAAATGATTTCATATTAAAGAGTTTGTAGATAACAAAGATAATTGGCTATTATGTAGGTAGTTTATAACATTTTCTGTCATACTTATATAAAGTGAGAATATTTTATACTGACCTCAATGATTTCTAAAAACAAAATAGAATTTAAATGATATTGATGTTCACATTTCACTATTAATTTCTGATTTAAAACTATTTTGTTATGAAGGAGTGAAAGTATAAATTTATTATAAAAATAAATATTTATAATTTTATGTTATTAAAATGTTTAATGTAAATGAATTCATAAAATATGAAATCTTTTATAAAATTTATACTGAGGGATATAAATCAGGACAAATTTATAATGAAGGGATTTTATATAGTCAACCACAATATGTTTAAAAATAAATTTACATGTATTATTGAAGGTTTCTATATATATTTCACTCTAATAAGAGTTTCAAAAGGTATTTAATGGCTTAGAAGAATATGATATTACAACACATCCTTTGATAGATAATAAATATTTTTAATAGGTGAAAAATTGAATTAGAATTTATGAATAAAAGGATAATTGATAATTTAATATATAGAGAGAGAGAGAAAAAATGATTATTGTTATTTAATATTCCTTATTGAAGATAT
Source organism: Viscum album (assembly GCA_963277665.1). Classification (NCBI taxonomy): domain Eukaryota; kingdom Viridiplantae; phylum Streptophyta; class Magnoliopsida; order Santalales; family Viscaceae; genus Viscum; species Viscum album. The sequence continues at coordinate 55,658,546 of OY728145.1, read as the reverse complement.
ATAGGGGTAAAACAAAATATTAATGTGAAACATGTGGAAAAGATAATATATTATAGTTTGATTATAATAGCTTTAGAGATAATAAAAAAGGTGAATGATTTAATGTAAGATTAGATTTAATATTAATAGGAATAATTAGGGAGTTAGCACCAAGACTTAAAAAACAAACATAATTTCCACCGGCTTATCATATTTTATAAAAGTGATAGAAAATAATTTTATATCATTGTTTTCATGTTGTTAAAGGGACCAAAGAATATTTTTAAAATGTAAAAACTTTTACATCATTAAAATATTAGAGGTTAATAAGCATGAAATCTAATTATTTTCTTGTTTTAATACAATAACTATTATCAATATCACTATATGTAATACAAAAAAAAAACATGTTATAAGGACTATATTCATAGTGTGTTACTTTTTCAATTCTATATTTAAAAATTTATGGGATAAAATTTATTTATTATTTCCTTAAAATGAATATTTTTAGTGTACTTTGTGAGCATTAAAATTTTATATCCAGTAAATAAAATAAAAGAATGGTTTTATATAAGAAAACTATTCGAAAAAATACATCTTTATGTTGGTTAATCCAATAACTGACATTAAATATATAATGTTATATATTTCTGTTTTTTTAACCTAACTTTAAAACTAATGGAAAATAGTTTTCTATGTCCTTTAATTAAAATGTTTCATTAAATATTAAATTTCATATTATTTTTTAATAAATTATAAGGAAATTTCTTTTGTATTTCTTTAAATGATAGAATATTTTTCCTCTATTTTAATAAAAATAAATATAAATATGATATACATCTTCATTTTTAAAAATATCCAACATCCCAAATTGGTTATATTTGGTACTCAGTTTTTATAGATTACATTTTACACTAGTTTTGATAATAAATTTTGTTAAAAAATAGTTTCAATTTTGATCATAAAACTAAAAAGATAAATGTAACAACCTGATTCCATTTCTAGGTAAAAAACTTATTATTTATTGATTCTTCCTTGTATTTTTAGTTTCAAGTTGATTTTTTGGAAATTTATTATAACTTACAAGATGCATAGATCTCTAACCATACACAAAAACAATTTAATATAAACATGGTATTACAATAAAATTTTAATGATTAGAACATAATTGGTCACACCATGAAAAATATCCATGTATCCGAGTCCTGATAATTTTATAATTGATCACACGATTGGTTCATTGTTGGACCAAACCTATAATTCAACCATGTAAAACCAGATATTAAGTTCTATAACATTATGAATTTTTGTTACATGACCAAATTTTACACCGTATTAACACTAATATTTTTAAATTAATTTTTTTAAAACATAAATGAGAAGAGTTTCATTTTATCCTATTTCATTATAGAATCCTATTGGATCCCAAATCCATGAATTCTAATTTCTATTCCGCCTCTTTGGTTTCTAATATTTGTATTCCCCTATCAAAGTATCAATTTTTCTTTACATAAATACTTTTAAACCTTCCCCTCTATCTTACACTTCCCCCTCTTCCATTTCTTTACCTATAATAAGGTCATTATGGTTTATGGTTCCATGTTTCATTGGTTCTAACTTGGGGATTATTGATTTTAGGATTTCTTATAGACTTATAAGGATCCTTACTCCCTTTTTTGTGGAATAATGACATCTATTAGTGATTCCATTGATCTAAGGTTGGTGGTTCTATGACATTAAATTTTTTTGAGGAACCAGAAGTGTTTGATATTTTAAATGGTGATTCTAATTGATTTAATAGTTAATTTTCTAGATTTTTGGGGTTTTATAAATGGTATAATTATTTAGTAATATTTTCTTTTTTAGTAAGGGTAATTAAAGTATATATAAAGAATACATTTGATATAAAATGTGAAGGTTCTAAAACATTGTTTGATGAAATTTCTTAAATGGGTTTTATTGAAATAAAATATAATTATTATATTAACATGTTTTATTATCAATTTGGTATTTTTAAGAAGGAAACTCATGAAATTTAATAACTTAAATCTTGATTGAGGGCTTTTCCGAAGTGTATTTCCTTAATATCAAAAGTGACTAATATTATTATTTTTTGAAATCCCAAAGACTATATCATTTTATTAAATTTTGATACATTATAAAAGGTAATACATTTTAGTGAAAATCAAAACTCATTATTAATTTTTATAATGCATGTGAACCTTAATTAATTAGGTGGGAACATAGGAAAAGTATCTATATAAGAATTTATTCAAATCTAAAAATATTTTTATAGATTTTATCACTAATTAAGATCCCACATAGGCTGGTGATAATTCATAATTACTTAGGTTGACACTATAGCTTGAGGTTTATGTGTGATTATGTCAAAATATTTTTGGAAAATTTTATATGGGATAAGGACTTGTAAGTGGATCCTAGTGTGTCTTTCTAATAGATCCTCAAGGACATTACAATTATTATTGATTGGGATTTTATAATTGAATGGATATTTATTTTCCTGAATAATCTTACTTATGCTTGATTTTATTTTAACTACCTCTCATGTTACATGTTTTTCTTAAAATTAAGGTATAATTTTATAAATGTGGTTTAAAATAGTGTGTTATGGATTATCTTACAAAGTTTTTATATAAATAATTTGGTAGGATCCCACTATACTTTTATGATTCCTCCCTACATCAACTATTTTTGTGTATGTAGACCATATTTTGGAATATATAGAAAACTTTTAGGCACTTATTGGAGGTGTTATTAATTATTGTTTGTTATGAGTAGGGTTGGTGGAGGTGAAAATTTTGTGTCACCCTTTTATCACAAAATATATTGAAAACAAAATCATGATATTTTGGATTCATTTTTAGTTTTTTATTATAGTTATCCTTATTACCTTATCATCATATTCTATCTTATTTTTTGTCAAATCCTGGTAATGTATGTATATGGTTTTGAATTCATGTTGAAGTTATGGTGGATAGAACTTTTATTATATTCTTTATGCTTTATATTTTTTAAATTTTTTTCCTATATTTTATGATATTTTTGGTTATTCTAAGTATTTGAAAAAATATTTATTCATACATGAATTACCAATCTATGTTAATGAAAGATAGGGTCATTGAGACAAACATCTTATCATGGTTTGGTTATTTAACAAGTGAAACTATTCCAAATTAGTGGTATTTGATGCCCTTGAACTAGTTTTTATCTTAAAGAGATCAATAATTCAATTTGGTCCATGTAATAAGAAATTTCAAGTACATTAACGTGGTATACTATGTTGGTTCTTTAAAAAATGATATCAAAGAATGACCATAATTTTATGTTATTTGGGAAGTCAAGTAAGATATGAGAATGGTTTGTCAGAACATGATGAGTAGGTTTCAAGTAAGTTTCTGGATAACACTTATCATAATGAGACTTAGGATACCATGGGATGATAAGAAATGAATATTCTTAAATATCATTTGGTCTACAAATTATTTTGAGGAATTTTAGCTAAAGGATTTAAATTTAAAGGGAACTACTAAGGATTAGTGCCTATGTATAAGGGTTTCATACCATAAACCTACCATGTAGACTATACAAGAGGGGTAATAATACAATTTGCATACTTATAGTGTGGTTTTGGAAACCATTAATCTCTATTTCAACCATCAAATGGCATGTGAATTATTAATTCATGGTTTGATAAACTATACATCCTAACCATATATGGTGAAAATAACTCAATTATCTATTCTTTCCCCCCTTTAAATGTTTTTTATAATCTCTTAGATTATTTATTAGATAATTGTAGTTTTAATTTATGTTTTTAACATGATTTTAATTATATTTCAATGTGTTTGATGAATTTTATTTTCTAAATTGATTTTATGTAATAGTATTCCACATTGAATACCATTGGTAAACCCTAAGAAGGGAGAGAAATATAATTTTCCACAAATTAATTCTTTATTAAATCAAAAACTAATAAATAATGTGGTGCATACTATTTGGGATATATACCAAACATATATCCCTATTCTAGATCAAGATAAGAAATTATTTTTGAGTCTAACTAAATGTATAGATTTATCTCAAGATTTTGTTTACCAAAAACCTCCATTATTTTAGGGAAGAAGTTATCACCATGGGTTGGAGTATTAGTTAAAGAATATTTAGCTGATCATTGAATTTTTAGAGAAACCATATATAGAAAAAAGGCTTCTCATACATGGATATTACATATTTTTAGATGAATTAATTCAAATTTAAACTTTTAAAACCAATAATTTTGGATAATTCATGATATTACAAGTAAAATTATAAGTATGTACACTGTATAAAAGATATTAGGTGAAAAACAATAAAATATTCCTCAACGAAATGAAATTGAGACGAAATCACTTATTGCTTGGTATTTATTGAACAGTAAACCCCATGAAAGAGAAATCCTAAAATATAAATTTAATACAAAATAATTTTCTGTATAAGCCTAAAAAATACATCCTATGGAATTATATACACCACATAACAAAAATAAGTGGTGAATATGACAAAAATCACACAGAAATAAAAGTGAGATGGGAAAACCCTTACCGTAAGCCTCAAATCCCATAATACATGTAAGAAAATCATATATAATAAATATAATTTTATTATAAATATATTAAAGAAAAATAATTATATATATCATATCATATATGATTTACTTATTTCATTCCATTGTGAATTTTTTAACAATTCAATGGTAAAGTCAAATTTTTGGTAATAACCACTTTGTTTTTCATAAATATCCTGGTTTTTTATTTTCTTTCCTCTTAAATTGACCAAGGTTACATAATATCTATAATTTTAAACATTATATAAATATCATATTCATTCATTATATATGTATTTATAGAAATTTATTAAATATATAGTTCGAAAATGAAATAGACCATTCACGGAGAAGGTGTAACGACCCGTCCCTTGTGGCCCATGTCGTGGCTACCCCAAGACCGCCTCCCATAGACCAGCGGATAGTGACTAGCATTGGAAAGCCATACCCCTAAAAGGTAATGCATTACCTTTAAACCTTTAAACACACAGACAGGGAAAATACAACCACTACAACCTAAAAGGGTACACTGAAAGAAAAAGGGTCCCGAATACAAGCCAAACTGGAAAGAAAGTACAGTAAATGAAGTGCAGGCTTTGGAAGTCATCCACCAAGGATCCTACCTGAAGGGTAGGTATAGCTCACAATCGGATGTCATTGTAGCAAACCACATCTGATGATCTACCACCATGCATCGTCCAGTCCTAGCTCCCTACAGTCCCAGTCAATGTTGTTTGTCATCTACACAAGACACAACAGGTGCTGGTGAAGCCTGTGTAAGGGTGAGTATAACAATACTCAGTAGGGAACATGATACCTCTGAAGGTATATCAAGAATAATCAAAGGAAAAATACCAAAAAGTATAATAGAAAAATGCTAGATCTCAGACACATAACACAAAGTAAAGACTCAACTCACATCAGGTATAACTTAAAGTACAGGGTTAAGGATGATTAGTCATAAATCTAGATCATCTTATTCTTTTGATAAGTTCTGTTGATGATCCATGAAGGATCACTGTACTGCTGATCCACAAAGGGTCACTCTGCTAATGATCCACAAAGGGTTACTCTACTACTGGTCCACAAAGGTTCACTCAGCTGCTGATCCACGGTGGGTCTCTCTACGGCTGATCCACACTGGTTTGCACTACTGTTTATACAAAAAGGGTCTCTCTCATACTGATCCACAAAGGGTTGCTTTTATGTTGATCTATGAAGGGTCTCTTTTATGTTGATCCATGAAGGGTATCTTTTATGCAAATCTATGAAGGGTCTCTCTTCATTCTTCACGTCACAGTCATCCACTGGATTCCCTCACTTAGCACGCTTGATTTCCAGAGGATCTGCTCCTCAATCCATTGGTCTTATCTCAACCTCCACGAAGTACCACTTAAAAGTAACAAAAAGGACCATCTTTTTGTAATGGTTCTAATGCAATAGATTGCGCATCTATTGGGTGCCCAGTCTATAAGATTGTAGGGTCCTGAAAAATATTCAAAGGAAGAATGAAAATACCCTTTAATCCAAGGTAAATTCTACCCAATTTCCCCCCAAAAAATTGGGGAAAAGTGTGGAGAATACTCAAAGGAAGGAACAAGATGAACATGAACACAGACCGGTCCAATAATAATAGGTCGCGGCCGGTTCCTCGAAGCACCCCTCCACGGACCGTTGTCGTTCATAGAATGGAGGCGGAGATCCTCCGCGGGCACAAAGTAGGACGGGCGCCAAACTGGTCCACCGTCACGAACCGCCCCAACCATGGACCGCGTCGACTGACCCAGGCCACATCCGCTGTCATTCGTGAAATAAAGTCGGAACCCTACACCACTGTGAAGCACTCCCCGAGGTTGATTTGGTTCATGGGGGAGATGCGATTAATGCCCCCTGCAAGTTGCGGATTGACCAAGTCATCCATAAACTGGGTTTCCAATCATGGGCCTCTGCAAAAGGTTCTGCATGACCACATATATCTCTCTTTCCCCCACTGTATAAAATTAGACAGAGGTGGAATAGAAAAGGGGGGAATTCGGAGAGATTGACCTGATTCAGGTGGAGGGATTTTGAAGTAAGGAGCTTAGGATTTCGCAAATAGTGAAGTTTCAGTTTGCGAACCAGAATAGGTACGAAGCTGGGAGTGAATTAATAAGGAATCTAAAATGCATAATAAATTGGTGAACCACGAACTTAAAATAACAAAGAAAATAAAACCGTGAACCATGGCCCCTCTGCGGATGCACTCCCCATGGACCAGGGATTTTATGCCCCTTTTCTGATCCATCGTACCACGTAGCACTCTCCTACGTGGGTGAAGCCCTGACCGTTGAACCCCCAACTGGTGCCGCCCTTAGTAACCGTTGCTCGCATGGATCACTCCGTGTACCAACCTGGTATGCAGGCTGAACCAGAAGCCGCAAACCACCCTGGTTCGCAGGATGCCCACCAAGTCGCGAACCACCTTGGTTCGTGGGATGCCCATCAGTCTGTGGACCACCCTGGTTCGCGGATGACCTCTCCAGCCATGTATCACCTCCCAAAGAGAAGGGCTCCACTCCTCATACACCCATATGTCCCACCAAATCCTTCGGAGTTCCCGTTCCCTGAGCCCAAAAAAATCATCCCAATCTGGCCTGATCCTCCGCTGCTCCCTCATTGGCCCATTCATTGGCCCCGAGTCGAGGCGTCCACCAGAGCCATCGGACCCGTGTGATGTAACCTTTAAGCACATCAGTGCACCATTTTGAGTTCGCATACCCATGTTAATCAGGGGCGAAGGGGTTGCTCTAGCCCTTGAGCAGATTTCCGAAACATTTATGGGTTCAAACTCCCACGGTAATGCGGAGTCCGAGCCCGTGAACCCCCTTTCTGCCCCGACTTCCTGGGCCTTCTCAGAGTGTAAGCCACAATTCACACCATGGGCCTCCTCAGAGTGTAATCCCCAAGCTAATGTGAACTACGAGGACTTTAATTCCCTACCACAGGGATACGTAGGAAGCCTCCATGTGGTTCAAGCCCGATCACCATCAGACCCCCGGGTCCACATTCATGTCGGTTCACTGACACTCGCATTAGAACTACATGGACATTGATCACAGCCTCCTAGGAAGGGTACATAGGAAGCCTCCCACAGTTTCAAGCCCAACAACTGGTCGATCTGATTATCATCACATCGGTTCACCATGCCACTCCCAGTGCCACCTCAATGAGTCGAGACTCCTCAGGTTCATTAATCCAATGAGGGATGGTAAACCTCGGGCATAAATGATTCCAAACCCATGCGTCCAACTGACCATTGCCAACTAGGAGTAATCTGTGGATACTATGATTTTGTATAAACCAAAGATTCTTGAACATATGAATACGTCTTAAATCTATAAGAGAGTCCCAGAACAGGCAATAATTCCCCCCAAAAGGGTGTGATGAGCCCAACTTCTCATCCCCTCGAACAATGTGAGTTCTTAAGTGTCATTGGCCAAATCGCCCAGCGAACGCCTGCCTTTGGAAAGCAGGTCCACGTATCATCGGATACGGAACCGTTGGGCATTTCAAAACTGACCCGAAACAAAAAATGGTGAACCCAACGTGAATCTTTAACCAATCATGACGGATTTAACCTAATCCCACCATGTTCCCCATTTATACTCACAAGGATGTCCAAGCAAGGTCATTAATTACGCATGGGATCATGAGATGCTTCTTTGATGGGTTTGCTGTTTGTATTTGTTAAAATGATCTACGGGTCACGCAGAACTCCCTTCGAACCAATAGCGTCTCGAAGGAACTTACAGGCACGTGCTTCCAACAACCCAATGACCGGACTTCCTCGCTAATGGAGGACCTTGTTACCTATACAGTGTCTTCAATGTTGGGTCTCGGATGCATTGATCCGAGAGTACCACATGAATGGTACTCTCCCGAAGGTGGAGGCGGCCATGCACGCCCTCCAATCCGCCAGGACTCGCCGGTCTCCTGACCAGTAGCCGCTGCAAAGGCAAATCTAGACGGCCCCTGTTGCTGTCTCCAACCATTTTGGGAGTCTATCCCCGGAACGGGACAATGAATTCCTCCCTTATCTTAGGGAGGCGTATGAGGTCAACATTGAGGACTTCATCCCCGCTAAATAGGTGTTCCTATTTAAGGAACTCGTGGGAAGACATCATCATGGTTACACCATGATTCAGTATCCTCACACTAAGTAGGATGTCGCCCCAAGGATCCAGGCCCATGCTCCCCGAGCTCCGGCCCCTCGGACCACCAGATGAGGGTGGAAAACTTACAACAGGGGACTGGTCATCACCCTTGTCCCTGAGGAGGATCTCTGCTGCCCAATCATGGAGACACATCACGAATAGGCACATACACTTGTTCTCTCCTCCAAAGCCTCCCATCTAGACATGGCGGCCTCATACGAGCAGGCGTGCATCCCCTCCAAGCTCCGTCAAGCCCATCGCTCATGTAGGAAGACACCTACCTGGTAGGCACCTCACCCTGCCCAGGGTCGTGAAGCCCACCAACCCGACGTGGTGGCGACCCAGCGCCTGCAGGACCAGCTCCTAGCAGATGCTCCTGAAGCCTATCATCCCGATGTGGTGGAGATCAACAGATCCCGCCATCCAAATGTGGCAGACATTAATAGGCGGGCATGTCTTCCTTCCAACAAAGGCCACCAACTCGATACGGTGGGAAACCAACATATGCAGGGCCAGTTCCTTATAGATGCAAGTAAAGTCCGCCACCCCGATGTGGCAGAAAACAGAGAGATAATCCGGCATATCCTGGCCGAGGGGCAGATTCGTTCACCTGCCCCGACATAGGAGAATTGTCAATATCCACTGACCACCGGAGGACCGGAGTAGGATATTCCTACTCTGATACCGGAATGGGCCTTCATACCCATTCTAGACAAATATGTCTCTCTGCATAACCTAGAAATGATGGAGAAGCAGGTATCGATCCTAGATCATATCTTGCAAACTTGCCAGAATGTGATTGCATCAGCAGAAACTGCAAGGACTCGGGCCCGTGAACCCGTCTCCCCAATTGAGTTGACTCATCTAAGAGATGAGATAGCTGCGTCGGAGCAGATCTGCATCCCTGCTTCATCCCATAAGGGTCACCGACCATATTCTGCGATGCAAGGGAAACTGGATCGAGCAGCTGCACTCGCTCCAACTGGGGGACACCCATCCATCACGGTGGATGCTCCAGAGCAGGCGTATATTCCTACTAAAAGTCAATATGTTCATCGGCATATCCCGACAGCATCACAAGACCCAATTAGATAGGGAACCAAAGGTGAAGGTCGTTGTCAACAACAGACGGTCCCCGCTGCCCACAAGAAGGCACCCCGAACGCGCCGAAAGTAGCCGGAAAATAAAGAGTGGGTTCGTGACTCCGCTTTGCTGGAATCTGGGGTTCCCAAAGCCACTAATTGCATATCAAAGGCTCAGAAAACTACCCAACCATTACCATATTATGGTAGCGGTAGTAGCATTTGCGAAGGTCATCCCCGCAATATCACTACCAACAGCTCTTAAGGTCCTCCCCAGAGCACCCGTGGGGGCCTCCCCCACAGGCATATAACGATCGATCACGAGAGCTCCTCTTTTGATACGAGCCACGGAAACCCTCCATGTGGCCAGAAGATCGAGCAGAAATAAGGTCCTCCACTTGCTGCGGTCCACCCTGAAGGTCCTCCCCAGGGTATACGATGTAAACACCCTCCATGCAGTGGGACCACAGATTATGATAGTAGTCCCCTCTATCATTGTCTCAACTATGGAGGCCATACCTACAGAGACATCTCATCATGACAATAAGGACCTCCCCTTGTCGTAGCCTGCCCTGAAGTCCCTCCCTAGGGGTTATGTTGCAATGACACTCTGTGCAGCCGGGCATCAGATCATGTTGGTAGTCCTCACCACCCTGATAACGGAGGTCCTCCTCATAGAGACGTCAAGCAACGAGAAGGCCCTCCCCTCATTGCAGTACATTCTGAAGGCCCTCCCTAGGGTGTACCCTGCAGATATTCTCCATTCGGCAGCTGTAATGGTAGTCCTTGCCATTACAGAAGTTGTGATGGTATTCCTCGCTACCACGGTCGCCATTGTGAAGGTCCTCCCCACAGTGGCCCCAAGAAACAAGAGGGTCCTCCCCTTGTCGCAGTGTGTCTTGAAGGTCCTCCCCAGGATACACATCGAACATCAATAAATGATGGTCATCCTCACCATGATGGCAGTTCTTGCAAAGGCCCTCCCTGTAACAACACTACACAGCCAAAAGTTCCTCCCCTTGCTGCGACATGCCTTGAAGGTCCTCCATAGGGTATGCACTGCAAAGGTCCTCTATGCAGTGAGGCGTCAAGTAGTAGTGGTAGTTCTCACCATTACGGCCGCCATTGCGAAGGTCCTCCCTGTAATGACATATCATATCAATAGGAAGGTCCTCCCTCTACCGAATCAAGCACGAAAAAGCCCTCGTATGCTGAGGCACTCAGAAGGACAAGATCAAGAATGTCAGATTCCTAGTCAATCGCTAATGATACCCTTATTCAATTGGGAGATGTTTCGGGGTCACATTCATCTTCAGAACTACCCTGTAATCACCCACATGATAATTCAATACCTACCGGTCCCACTGCCTCTGACCACACTGGCAGAGATCATCTCAGTTGGGCTGACAGGGTATAGGAATCACTAGCGGAGGAGTATGCCGACATGTTACACCTAAGGAAAGGACTGGCCAGGGATGATATACCAGTTATGTTTTCGCCCACGGCCACCTCTCAGTTCGACATACCTAGAGAGTTGTCGGAAGAATGTGTGCACGACATCCACCATAATATATGGAAAACCCTCCACCGACTTAAATCAAGATTTCTACCCTATTATAAGTATATAGACCATGTCAAGACAATAGGAGACCTCCTGCGTCACATTAACCTGGAAGCTCTTCCTTCAACACGGCAACAGCGACCTGAGAGGCGTAAAGGAAACATTGAGATAGCCTGCCTTCGTGCACTACACCAGCTGTGCCGCCTCATTGGTAATGCCCCAACGGAAGTCAATATCAGAGGATGGGGAGAACATGAAGCTCTGTATTTTACTCCTCTCCTCACCCAGAAGAACCTGTTCGGCATAGTATCTTGCAATGTCATCACGTCAAGACAGCAATCGGGTGGTCTCCCTGTTCGCGAAAGGCAACACACCCAACAGAGTCGGGCCTTGAGTAAGTCCCAGAAGCATCAGGCCCGATGGGAGAAATCCATTCAAGAACTTTTGAATCAGGACACTGAGAGCATACAACAGGCCTCTCACATAATAGAGGACAATCAGAAGTCATTTCTTGCCTCCCTAGAAGGGATTGATCCACAGAAGATCTCGGGACCAAACCTGGTTCACCCCTGAATGGGGGTATGCAAGATCAGGTAGGTAGTGATAGCAGCAGACACCTCCGTAATCCAGGGTCAACCCCATCCTATAGGTCTGGAGAAATTTTTAACAATAAATTCCCTCGTAAGACCAATAAAAACGGGAAGAGACTCAACGTCCAAGGAACAGAGCCAACCCCAGCCCTCAGGACTGGGGGAATTATTACCTCCTCAACAATAACCTCCCCCACAAGAATCAGTATTATCTCATCTAGGGAGGACAATCAGAAGAGGAGGTTCTTGCCCTATCACATCGTTTGAATCATCATCCCCTCCAAAAGGGAGGCGTACCGTAAGATCACATCAGAGAACTCTCCGTGTCACCCTTTGTTAAGGATCTTGAAAGCAATCTCGGGACAGGAGAGGGAAGACCAGTAAAAGATGCGGGAGATCCTAGTTCTATTTGGAATATGACATCTTCTCCACACCGTGATATGCATCCATAAACGCCATAGAGGCTAACCCCATGGGTAGCACTGAAGATGATGCAAATCCGGATGGATCGGGAGACGATGGTTCGGTCAAGCTGTGACTCACAATGAACCACCAGGTGTGCACACCCGGAACCAGAGGGCCTCCCTAAATATGGCTGCCCCTTAATATAACCTTCCTCCACTAACCATGAGATCTTCCAATAAGGATAAGAATAAGGGACTAGTTACCCTTAACCCTCCTCCTTCTCGCGATAAAAACGAGCCACTTACGCTCGAAGGGAGATTCGCTCGACATGAAGTGGAAATGAAAGAATTAAGGCGGATTAATGCCGAGATACTTCAGAGGAACTGTCTTATTGAAAGAAAATCCCAATAGGAGCCACATCATGCACTCCTAATAAGTGCACCTCAAAGACAAAGGTTTTCCCTGGAAAACGAAGCACTATCAGGGCTCCCGCCCAACGAGGTGCCCGACACGTCCAGTTACCTAAATTTGGATCCTGAAAAATACTAAGACTTCCCTCTACTCAGGAAGAAACCAGAGTGAGTATGTCGGAACCCTTAGAAGGTGTCACAAATGGCACATGCACCCTTGGTGCCAACCAAGCTGGATCCTCAAGCATTGCCTCGGGCTACACCTGCCCAGGACCAGGCCCAACAGGATGTAAACCAGGGACTCACCAGCACCATCAAAACACTGACATATTTATTGGAAGTAATGGAAGGTCACGTTCTCTGATACAACCAGAGCAGAAGCCCTACCCAGATTGGGTGAGAAACACACCACATCCACCTAATTTTGGGAGCCCTGTATTCCCTATTTTCAATGGATCAGGCGATCCGAAATAGTATTTGATGCACTACGCGTCATATTTCAACCCTATGATGGGAACCCCAGAACAAAAAGAAGCAGTGAAACTCAGATGTTCGTATGGACCTTGAAAGGATCCTCCTTCTTCTGGTATATGAGCCTGCCAGCCCAGTCAATAAAAATCTGGGAAGACCTTCGACAGTAGTTCTTGTTCCACTTTAGCTCAATGTTGCCTAAAAAACGGTCAGCGACCTCATGAACTGCAGGCAGAGAGAGAATGAGAGAGTCTCAGATTTCATCGCTATATGGAAAGGTCTAACCTACTCCCTGAATAGGACATTTCCTCAAGATGAGTTGCTTGCCATATGCATCGATAATCTTCGAGATGAGCTGCGAACATCACTCATACTAGTGGAGTGCACCACTGGCTTCCGCCATCTCTTGTCCATTTCTCAGAGAATTGAGGAATCCCTGCAGGGGACCAATTTGAAGTCCCGAACAGCCTCGCAGGCTCCCACAAAGAGAGAAGTTAGAGATAAAGCATCGTCTGTCACGCTCAAGCCATCCCTTGTTCCTGATCCACTGCTCTGGCCTCCATCGAATCGTCAAGGTCCCCCTATATATCAGTGGCTGCCTCCACCTAAGTGGGACGATCAGAGAGGATCTAAGCGGAACCAGTTTGAGGAACTAAGACACAAAGTATACTCGTTCTGAGAGGACCAAATCCATAGCTACATCATCTCTGCCATGAATTCTAACTTGATCCGCCTCCCGGAGCCAAGAAAACTCGAAGAAGTCAGCTGCGATGACAGGCCAGATTATTATCCCTACCATCGAATGTTGGGGAACAATATTTGGGAATGTTTCGTCTTTAAGGAACTCCTGAAAAGAATGGTAGACTCTGGGAAATTCGAGCTAGGACCACCCCCAGCACATGTTACATATATTTCTACCACCGGCCCCGATGAAGGGGAGGGGTGGAAGGAAGTCACCAGAAAGAAGGGGAAGAAATTCGATAACTGGATGACTCAAAAGACTATCAATCGAGCCCAAGGCATACTCCGAGCTCAAATACAGTAGGCAGTGTTGCCACCAACAGCCCCTGACGTTGCACAACCGACAATATCGACCTCACAACCCTCTACGAGACGGTCATACAGGCGTAATCAAAGAAGGAGGAGACAAGCGCAAGAAGAGAAATCTGCGACGAGGCCAAAGTTAGCCTCGATGCTATCAGATTTCATGCCCTCGAATTTGGCGCCACGGGCACCGACCCACCAAATGGCACCATCAGGGACAACCGACCAGGTTGACCTATCAGAGGATGAAGAACCAATATTTGGTTCCATCAACGTCATCCATCTTATGGAATCTTTCCCTGATGAAGGGTATGGTTATGAACCCTAGCTCCCGATACAAGGGGTTTAGATGAGGAATCGTAGAGGTAGGGGATATCAGGGAAGGCGCAGTCGCGTCCGAAATCAACCCTACGGTTGGAACCTGGCTTGAACCGTTAATATCGTGGAAACCCATGGGAGATCCCTTCAACAGACTCAGCAGGAGGAAGAACATCCCTCCACCTCCACAAGCGGCCACTCTGCCCCCATCATTCGGTGGTACCCATCAAAAGAGGAACAAGCATCCAACCACCAAGTGTGCACAAACAGACCGGCCGGGCCAAGTCCCCAGAACCTGGGAACATCATTGTCATCTGACCCTGTAGCAGGTCCCTCCTCATCACGTATTCCAACTCCCAAGCTACCCGCTAAAACTCTCTCACCAATAGAGAAGTGTCGACTGCGGGAACAGAAATACGACATCCTTAAGCAGATGGCATCGGTACCAACAAAACTGTCGATCTTAGGCGCCTTGAGTTTGTCATCTGAGATCAGGGAGGCACTTATAGAAGCCTTGCTCATCCCCCAAGAGTTTCAAGATAAACTAGATTCTGCTGATATTTACCGGATGGAGACTCGCTCGGCTGAATGCGATGCAGTGATTTCCTTCACTAATCAAGATGAAGATTCCATCTTGTAGGGACACATCAAACCATTATATGTGTATGGAACACTAGATGATGTTGATATCTGCAAAGTATTTATTGACAACGGCTCTGGAGTTAGCCTCATTCCCCTACAGACACTCCGTAATTTGGGCTTTAGTGAGGGTGATTTAATACCCCGGGCCACAACTCTATTGGGTTATGACAAGAGTGAATAGAAACCGATGGGAAAAATCAAGCTAAAGGCCCATTTTGGAGACCTTGTGGCCTATTCGGAATTCTTGGTGGTTCGACAGAACACAACATTCAATACCATGCTGGGAAGGTCGTGGCTCCATAAGAACATGGTCGTTCCTTCATCCTACCACCAGTGTATTAAATATTGCATCAATGGAAAAAGTGGGACATTTCACGCTGACAAGGCCCCTTTCGAGCTCTCCGAGTCACATTACATTGATGCCAGGTTTTATGAGAAAAAGAGGAAGAAACCTTTTACCGATGGTATTGACTAGATCCCCACTCTAAATGGTCTGGAAATGGTTCCTGACGACCCCCTCATACAGCTTGGTAGAGACTACGTACTTCCCATCAACCACATTGAGAGCAGGGATTCAAGTTCGGACACGCACTCAGATGTCCTCATGACTTCAGCCATAATGACCAGGCGTGACAATGCGGGAACGTCCGCCAGCCCACAATCTGGGGACGAATACTCGAGCGGGGATGCCCATGATGCCTCACCCTCAAACCCCTGAGAGCCTAGGACAGAAACTCTCCCACCGTCGGTTCAATAAGATGAGGATTTGGGAGAAGAGAAGGAAGATCTTAGGGTTGCACCTCCTGCATTTGAGGAAGGTATCTCCACCACTGTGGATGAGATCATGGAAATAAACCTGGGTACCGAGGAAGACCCGAGGCCCAGTCACATTAGTGCAGTCATGTCTGCTGATGAGCATGAGGTATATACCTCTTTCCTGAGGCAACATCGGGATGTCTTTTCCTGGAATTACACAGAAATGTTGGGACTCAATCCCGAAGTGGCAATGCATCACCTAGGTCTGCCAGAAGACTACCGGATCTATAAACAGGCTGCCCGAAGGACACACCCCTCGCATGATTCCAAAATAGAGGGTGAAGTCGATAATCTCATTAAAGAATGATTCATTCAGGAGATCCAGTACCCCATCAAGTTGGCCAACATCGTCCCTGTCAAGAAAAAGAATGGAAAAATCTGCGTTTTCATTGATTTCAGAGAGCTTAATCATCATTGCCTGAAAGATGATTTCCTGGTCCTAATCACTGAGTTATTAATCGATGCAACGGCCATGTATGAGGCTATATCCTTCATGGACGGCTATTCTGGGTATAATAAAATCAGGATGGCCCGAGAAGACCAAGAAGACACTACCTTCAGGGCCCCCCAAGGAGTATTCTGTTACAGGGTCATGCCCTTTGGTCTCAATAAATCTGGTGCCACATATCTACTCACCATGCATCGTATCTTAAAAAAATTCCTAGGGAGATTCTTCTAATGTTACGTAGATGACTTGGTGGTTACGTCCAGACAACGCTCAAATCACCTGTCAGATCTTGAGACCGTCTACAATAAAGTTTGACAACATAGTCAGAAGATGAACCCCTTGAAGTGCACCTTCAGGGTTACCTCAGGGAAATTCCTTGGCTTTGTCATACACCATCGTGGCATCGAAGTCGACCATGAAAATAAAAAGGTTATCCTTGGACTGCCACCCCCCCCCCCCCCCGCAATCTCACCAAGTTGAGAGCATTCCAAGGGCACTTGGCCTACATCAGGCGATTCATAGCCAACCTGGAAGGCAAATTTTTTCCCTTTACTAGGTTAATGAAGAAGGGTGTCACGTACCAATGGACAGATGACTGCCAAGAGGCGTTCGACGGCCTAAAGAAGTAGCTCTTAAGCCTGCCAGTGCTCATGCACCCTGTTGAAGGAAGACCCCTCATCCTATACGTGATGGCCCTAGAGCGGTCGCTGGGAGCCTTCCTCACGCAGAAAAATGACTTTTCCAGTGAAAACAGTCTCTATTACCTCAGTTGGACCATGATTGATTCTGAGACTCGATACTCAAACTTCGAGAAGAGTTTTTTTGCCATGTTCTTCACAGTTCAAAAGTTGCGACATCGTCTACTTCATCATGAAGTCCACTTGGTCTCACGTAATAACCCACTCAAGTACATCCTCAGCCGCCCGATGCAGACCGGGCGCCTATCCTGATGGGCAGTCATCCTGCAATAGTTTGACATCCAGTTTGTGCCTCATAAGGCCATCAAAGGCCAGGCATTAGTAGATTTTCTGGCAGAGCACCCTTCAATAGGGACCGCCGCACCGGACGTCGAGCTACCCGATGAAGACATCTTCGCAGTTCAAGAGGAGCTCCCAACATGGGAAATGTACTTCGACGGTGCCTCCCGAATCCCAACTGGGAAAAGGATGGAAGATCCCAAATTTAACAAGGTCGGCTTGGGGATAATACTCATGTCCCCATAAAAGGCAGTTTTTCCATATTCCTTCCTCCTGTCAGAAGGATGTGCAAACAATGAAGTGGAATATCAAGCCCTCATTACAGGCCTAGAGCTCGCACTCCAAGCACAAGTACATCACCTTAAGGTCAAAGGTGACTCGGAACTAATCATCAAGCAAGTCAACGGTGACTATGCTATCAAAAAGGAGGATTTGATTCCCCTATTTGACCATGTATGAGGGTTAATGGTGGAATTCTACACAAAATTGACATTGACCTATATTCCCCGGTCTCATAATTCCCAGGCCGATGCATTATCCAATGCGGCCACATCCCTAGCCGACCCAGACTGGGATGAAACGGTCATCAGTATTGCTCATCTTCAAATGGTCTTGTCGTTTGTTCAGGCCAAGACGGAAGAGATCAATGAAGTCAGTCCTGTCCCAGAGCCATATGCTCCTACCACCGGCTGGATGACCCCCATTGCAAACTACCTTCAACGGGGAGAACTTCCATCAGATAGGGTTGAACGAGAGAAAATATAGAGAAGTGAAATCAACTTTGTCCTATATGGTAGCGCAGGTCAGCAAGAGGTCATCTACAAATGAGCCCTCGATGGAATCCTCCTCAGATGCATTGATGGAGAGAAAACCGTTGTCGTCATGACTGAAGTGCATACCGGAGTATGTGGGGAACATCAGCTAGGGTCCAATATTTCCCATCAGGTCTGAAGGCTTGGGTACTATTAGCCCACAATGGCACAAGATTGCGAGCGCTTTACTGCAAAATCCCATTCATGCCAAATTCATGCCAACTTCATACACAAACCCCCAGAGTTACTCCATCAGGATAAGTACTCCTGACCATTTTTCGTCTGGGGAATGGATGTCATGGGACCATATCCTCCCGCCACAGCCAAACAGCTGAAGTATATCCTCACAAAAACTGACTTCTTTTATAAATGGGCAGAAGCTGTTCCCTTAAGGAAGTCGAGGCAAGAAGCATTGTCATCTTTGTAAAAACCAATATCATCACCAGATTTGGTGTCCTTCATACCATATTGACGGATAACAGCACCAAATTCAGCTCTACTGAATTGGGGAAACTATACCAAGAATACGGTATCAAGGCTAACCACTCATCCAGCTACCATGCAGCGGCTAACGAACATATAGAGGATTTCAACAAGACCATGTCCAACATTCTCCAGAAAATGGTGGACAAAGACAATAATTCATGGCCGGATAAACTCCTCCATGCATTGTGGGCTTACTGAACCACAGTATGCACCGCTACTCGGGCTACTCCGTACTCATTAGTATACATAACAGAAGTGGTCCTGCCCATTGAACTCCAGTTACCCTCACTCCGTGTTTCCATTTGTGGTCAGTTATACAATGATGAGCAATCAAAAAAGTGGTTAGGTGAATTGGAATAGCTATATGAGAAACGGTTGCACACTTTGCATCATCTGGATGTATACCAGAACTGGATTGCATGAGACTTCAATAAAAAGGTCCGTCTTTGGTCTTTCTTGGAAAAATAATTGGTGCTGGTCCTCTGGACCACAATGATACCCAGTTTGAAACCTCCAAAGCTGGATCCCAAGTGGGAGGGACCATATGTTATACACAAGGTCTACTCTAACGGAGCATATGACCTGATCTCCATGGATGGGCAATTCACCACCGCTCCTACAAATGCAAGATTCCTAAAGAACTATTTCACATAGATAACTAAAAGTAGTTAGCGTCCGAGCTAAAAGACGTTAAACTGCCAAGCACCCAACGGTCCAAGCTCTATGACCCTAAACTATGAGTGTTTTGTCCAAACTGGTATAACTAAAAGCAGTTATCACCCGAGATGTAGGATGTTAAAATGCCAAGAAATCAATGGTCCAAACTCTATGACCTTAATCTAAGAACATTCTGTCCTCACCAACATAACTAAAATGCTCATCGTATGAGATGTATGACGTTAAACTGCCAAGCACTCAACGGTAAAAACTCTATGACCCTAAACTAAGTGTATATCATCCTTACCTCATGATGTTAAACTGCACGGATCTCAAAGAACTACATGTGGCTTGATTCCTGTCCTCATAGGATACGTAGTGACGCCAGGGTTCCCCACCCTGGCCCAGCCATCCCAAAAATAGTTTTAAAAATTCCCTCTTCCCCCGTGTATGGACCAGACCTACATGGGGTATAATTCCTTTAAGAGAACTACATACGGCTTGATTCCTGCCTTCATAGGATACGTAGCAACGTTGGGATCCCCTACCCTGGCCCAACCACTCCTCAAATAAGAATTTCAAAATGCCCCCCTTCCTCCCTATGTATGGACCATACCTGCATGGGTTGTATTTAGCAGAGAACTACGTACGGATTGATTCCTGCCTTCACCGGATATGTAGCGACATCGGGATCCCCTACCCTGGCCCAGCCACCCCTTCAAATCTGAGTTTCCAAAAATGTCCCTTTCCCCCATGCATGGACCAGACCTGCACAGGGTGTACTCCTTTAAAAGAACTATGTGATTCTTTATTCCTACCCTCCCAGGATATGTAGTGATTCCTGGACTTTGTATCCTGGCCTAGCCATTTTGAAAAAAAAATTCCCCTTCCCCCTGTGCTAGGACTAGACCTATACGGGGCGTATTCAGGAAAGAACTATTTATGGATTGATCCCTGCCCTCGTACGTTATGTAGTGATGCCAGGGTCCCCCACCCTGGCCTAGCCATCCCCAAATGAAAGATAAGCATGCCCTTTCCCCCGTGTGCGGACCAGACCTGCATATGGTGTACTCTTCATCCTCACCGCACGACGTTAAACTGCACGGATAATAGGTTAAAAATGTCCTTTTCCCCCGTGTACAGACCAGACCTGTACGGGCTGTATTGCTCGTCCTCACCGCATGACTTTAATCTACATGGACTTCATCTTGACCCACCCATGATATATGGAAAAATGAGATGGAAATACTCCTTGTGCATTTGGATGCATCCTCTACATACATCATACTCCATGACCCGGATAATTGTGGATCTTCATAACCATTCACGGCCATCAAAAGTGGAAATTGATCGACCCGTGGACACCTTTTCATGACTACGCATACCATTCCCTCAGTGGCTATGCATATTGATAGCCCCTGGCCCACCTACCAAAGGCAACATTTCCTCAAGTGATACTCTTCCTAGCTCCGTACGCCTACCGACCTCAGAGGCCTCACATCATATCTCCCGATCAAAAAATTTATGGTGCAGTGATTTACAAGTTCACCCCTTTTTTCACATCCAAATGTTACAGGGGTATCCCTACCCAGTTAGCCTATGTATCCGCCCGTGGTTCACATGACGACCTGCATCTACGAACATCAAGCCACAGCTAGGATACTTTGACTCAACGGACAATTGCAGTAAAGATGTTTCTAGTATGCTCAGACACCATTATCCTCATATTCCGAACTCCATGCTGTGAGAAATCTTGGGATTTCATAATCATTTATGGCCATCGGAAGTGGAAAGTCATGGACCCGAGGACACCTTTGCATGACTATGCATACCATGCCCTCAGCAGATCTGCATATTGATAGCCCCTGGCTCTTCTACCAAAGGAAATATTTCCTCATGTGATACTCTTCCTAGCTCTATACGCTTATCGACCTCAGATCCCCCACACCACATCTCACGATCCGGGAAACCTCAGAGTTAAAGTTTACAACCTTTATCCCCCACCCTGTTCAGAGTATATCAGAGTGTGTTAACTCAGTTATCCTTCGAGTGACTGCAGCAATATCCGCCCAATGGTCCGAGCTCTATGACCTCTAAAATAGGAGTACATCTTCCTTGATGCATGATGTTAAACTGCATGGAGTGAAGGCGCACCCCTTCATGCAAGATAAATCAGCGCAGGAATCTCTCTAAGATTTAACAGCAACCAGGGTCGAATATGCCTAACATGTCCAGATATTTTCCTAACAAATAACAGAATCTATGGCCTAGAAAATTTTGGATCCTCATAACCATTCATGTCCATAAAAATTGGAAATTTATCGACCCGTGGACACCTTTGTATGACTATTCATACCATGCCCTCAGTGGCTCTGCATATTGATGGCCCCTAGCCCGTCTACCAAAGGCAAGATTTCCTTGAGCGGAACTCTTCCTAGCTCCATACGCTTACCGGCCTCAGAGCCCTCATATCATTTCTCTTGATACAAGAAGCCCCGGAACCATGATTTACACCATCAACCCCTCTCCACGTCTTTGGCATGTCGAGGTGTTCAAGCCCAGTTACATTCTGATCAAGAGAATCCTTTGAAACTACGTCCTTACCGCATGACGTTAAACTGTATGGAACGTCTTGACTACTTGGCATAAAGATTCAAATACCAAGAATTAAACATTCTGGGAAATGCCTCCAACTACAAGCATTTTCACTGGTTTAAAAATGCCCATGTCCTCACTGCATGACGTTAAACTGCACATCATCCTTTAATAATGTTCCTCGTCTTTACTGTATGACATTAAATGGCACGGAAGTCGTCCTTATCGCATGACGTTAAACTGCATGGCCAAACCTGTCATGGGTTTAGTAAGGAACATAGGATTTTCTCTATACCTCAGTGCACGGGTTAGACCTACACAAACCACCCCCTCACACCAGCCTGAGAAGGGATAACTTCGTCCATTCTCAATAAATTTAGCATAGATGTGTCTCTCGTATCCAGGAACCCTCTCCTCATAAACCATACTCTATACTCAGAAATATCCAAACTCTCATAAACCACCCCTGGTGGTCCTGAATCATAAACTTCCTTGAATTTTCTCAGCTCTCGGTAGAATGAAATCATTGACCCAAGGACACCTTTGTATGACTATGCATACCGTGCCCTCAGTGGCTCTTCTTATTGATCGCCCCTGGCTCGTCTACCAAAGTCAATATTTCCTTAGGCAAAGATCCTATCCATACGACTCTTGGCCTTTGAGCCCCCATTTCTATCCTGGGATTCAAAAACCTTCTGAGCAATAGTTTAAAAACCTCTTTCAAAACCTTGCCTGAATATGGCAGGATGTCTCTGATGAGATTACCGAGAACCAGGAAAAGTCTTTCCATTCTAAAGGATGTCCCAGCTGCATGACTTTAAACTGTGCCAAGCTCCAACAATCCATTACGCTAGATAAATTCATAGGACAGGGACCCTGAGTCCACACTCCTGATTAATACAGATGTTCTCAAACCCTTTCAGACGTCTCATACCCTTTCTGAGCCACCCCCGGTGGTTTTCATAATTTTCCAAGACACTCATGATGGTTTCCATAAGCTGGACATCCATGGAGTCCTCAGGCCATCAGAAATGGAGTCATTGACTTATGGACACCTTTTCACAACTATGCATACCCTGCCCTTAGCGGCTTTTCATTTTGATCTCCTCTGACCTGTCTACCAAAGGCAATATTTCCTTGGGCGATGCTCCTCCTACCTATGTACTCCGATACAGCTCCCATGCCTTGAGACATGCCCTACATGTCGTTCAAATCTAGACATGTTCCACCCACATGTGTCTGGAGGATATTGAGACATCTTTTAATCAACTAAACCTCATTGGTGCTCTCTCCCCACCATACCTGGTCAAAGTTGTTCGACCTAAAACATCAGTAATGATAGTCTTGTCGGCAGGACTTTAAACCGCCCACAAAAGGAGGCACAAATCATGTTAGGCCAAAAACCCGAAAAGGGTGACCTAATCAAAAGTCGGGTCATACCCACTGGGTCCACACTAAAAGGGCCCAGGAAAAATTAGGGAATTAAAAAGAAAAAGACAAAAATTTTGTGGGGTTTTTCTATAAAACCCTAGAAATAGTCAAACTATGCTCGCTGGATCCCATGGTCCAGGAAAAAGTTAGATCTCGTTTTTATCAATGATCTTGAACTCTGACTATTCTAAGTTTAGTGAATTGATATATAAAGCAATCATGCCAAATGATTTCTATCACTGAAGAATACAACAAGAGAACTAAGGAGAAACATTCCTTTGTAACAATGTCGGTAAGAAGGGAATCCACAATCTGGAGCCTCCTATGGCATAAAAGGTTATTACAAGAGGTTTTCAAGAGATTCACAAAGTTTTATCAGGCACTGATGAGAATCCTCAATTGTTGGATGGAGATTCTGTAGTAAGGCTATCTCATCCTCTGCACCAGCCCGCAATGCTTCTGCTTCCTGAGCCGCCTTTGAGCTCGCCCTCATCTCTTCCACCTACTGCTCCCCTTATTTAATTATGGCAGTGATGTTGTCCTCTTTCTGCTGTAGCCACTGTATCTCATTCCTTAGTAACTCCAGGCGAGTACACTACTCAACGACTTCTCCCTGGAGCCTCGCAAATACCCTGGCATGATCATGAGCCTCTGTTAGGCAAAGCTGTCAGGTTGTGGAAAGGTAGGATTCAAATTGAGCAGCAGAAAGGTGAGATTCGAAACCACCCAGTCTTTCCTAATCAGTGATAACCTGCTTGAATTTTTCATAAATACCATGGTAGTCGAAGCCATCAAATACTAGCAGCATGAACAGATTGCGCAGCCTCGGTAATTTGATCGGCATCTCAGCCAAGGGTGTTTGGGAAATCAGCTTCTAAATTTTCTCCCAATCCCTTTTCCGAGTATATCGAAGACTAGAGAGGAATTTTTGATCAATTTTGGAGTCGCTCCCGGATGAATATATGTATTCGGGGATGAGTGTCACCAAGAGGGACCTGATGCAACTTCACCCTCAAACACTGGCGCCGCAGCAGCTTCGCCCCCGGCGGTTGTGTTCACAGGCACGATCGGGTCTGATGGCACAATCGCCAATGCCAAAGGTCGTGGTCCTAAATCCCGAGAGTCGATATGATGGATAAGTATCCCTAATCAAAAAAGGGAAGAGGAAATATTTAGTGGTAAGAGATTGAGGGATTTACCCCCAGTCATCAAAGCGTCGGTATCTTCGAGCTCTGTGCCGCCACGGCCACTTGAGGAAGACACTACATATTTGAGAGGCAAGGGAGTCCTAGGAACTCCTAGAGGTGTCCAGGACCTAAGACCATACCCAAGGCCAGCAAATCCCAGAGTTTCCCCCAAGCGATCGGCTACCGAGATCATGCATGGGGAAATCACTCCCCCGGTAAAAAAATAATGGCCTGCTCTGGGTTTCCAACAACTGGCCTAATAGCAGGTTCTTCCTCCATCACTGAGGGATCCTTTGGGTCCGAGGCAGCTAGCCCTATCGTATTTGGGGCCTCTTCGGTAATCACGGGCGCCCGGTCCTTCCCTGCGATTATAAAGGCCGCATGATCATCAGGGGTCTCGACTTCCAGGTGTTCCTCCTCTGACATATCTCTGACTGATGAAGGAATAAGTAGAGCATCCATGTCACTTTCCCCTTCATCAGGGCCCGCCATCTCAGCATGCTCAGGTATGGCTGTAGGTGATCCCTGATCGTGTTGTCGAGCGCGTCAAATTAGTTGTTTAATTTTGACTAGAATTTCTGCAGTATAGCAGCAACCCTAGGTCATCTCTCGACGGAGCCGTAGATCATTAATTTAAAAAGATGGTTCTGATTATGAAAGTAGAAAGTGAATGAGGTTTTGTAAAACTTGGGGGTTTTATTATTAAAGATGCAAATATAAAATGAAAGCGATAAAGCAATGTAGAGATTAACAGAATTAATTAAGCGTGATCAACCCGGGGTACTCACATGATGTTTATCCTTCATCGCTTCATGATATAGGGTTATGATCTTTTAATCCCTGGTTTATAACACCTAGAACCATAATTTTACGGAGCTTATACTAGGATACCTCATAGGGTTCATTCGAAAACACACAATGATTCACCAGACACCGTCGATGATTGGATGAATTGTGTTTGACTTCATAACCAAAACTCACCAAGGCAACACACGAAAAACTCGATGCGCTGTCCAGGTTTGTATGTTATTTCTTTGTGATACCATGACATAAATGTACATGTCCTTGACAATGCTTTTGTGAGTTCTATTGACCAATATGAACCACACAAGCACCACAATTGAAAGGGGGAAAATAAAGTGGTGAACGGTGTGTGAAATATCACATGAATGGGTACCCCCAAACATGATCATATGAGTTGAGAATGACATACCAATACATAAATCAATAAAATAAAAGTATAGGATGAGTAAAAACAACATAAAACCTGGAATTAAAAAGATCATTCAAAATAATACAACTTTGAAGCTCAGGATTACATCACATTCCTCCCCGAGTGATCACAAGGGGTTTAGAAACCCATGGGAGAGGAGGAAGAGAATGATGTTGGGGTAGAACTTCCCATAGCCTCCATAACTTCTAGGGATGTTGAGAAGACTCCTTGGTGACTCCAAAATGGTAGCACCTTTCCTCCTGGCCGAACTTACAAATGGGGAGCCCAAGGTGTCATTTGATAGGAAAATTGGAAGGTGGTTTTAGGCACACATATTTCATAAATCCACTTGTACCACGTGTTTCGGCCTTCCGAAAGTCTTATCTCGCTTTGGAGAAAATATAAAAGTTCTATACCTACCTCTTTACTGTATCCACCGAATTTTTGGCACCATTTGGACAACTACATCTCAAGATATCGATAAAATACAGAACACCGCATTTGACTTGGTCCATATTCAATGGCTTGGACAGATCAGTTCGAATGGTCCCCATAGAAGCTGAATCAGGATTGGATTCCTTAATATTAAATGTATCTTATTAAATTTTGGACAGGACCACAAAATTTCAGCCCGGTTGGATGCACGGATTTCGTGTACTACGCAAAACAGGGGACAGATTTCCATGGATCCATGCAATTTTGGCCCATTTTTCTTCCACTTCATCAAAGGCCCTTCAAATCACCTCCACCTACATCGAAATAATAAAAACAAGTAAAATTTCCCATTATAATCTTGATTAACATTAATTTATTGATTCAAACATGAAGTGAAATTTATTATAATATTTGGAATATTCATTAAAAAACTAGTTTAAAACTGTGGTGTAAGGGTGGAATAAAACAGTGAATCGTGGTACGACCACACCCCCACACCTAAATATTTGCACTCCTGGGAAAAGTCACATATCCAAATACAATGATGCATATATATATATATATATATATATATTTCTAACATCCTGAAGATTTATCATTTGAGGAAATTTTATTTTAAGTAAAGTGATCAATGCACGAACCACACCAAGGAGTTTTTTCCTAGTGAAAATAGAAAAAGATGTCTCATAAATCATATCATAGTGAAATTCAAAAAGATTCACGATACCCAATTGAGAAATGAATTCAGAAGTAAACCATGACACTAACACTCCATGTGTGTGTGTGAAAACCATTCCATGCTATTCTTTCCACTTGATATCCAATAAATATATGTTATTTTAACATTTTTCAGCTTAAATGATTTTGTCACCGAACCTGTCCTACATCCTTTGCAATCATATTTCAAGACCCACTCATTTAAGCATTCCCAGAAGTCAAACCATAAGCTCCTGACCTAGATATCCCCATATGTTGCACATTCCATCACTCCCCTCATTTATTATATATATATATTTGAAGATGAAATTAGAACAAATCTCACACTCATCTCTCAACCCTTTTTTGATCTCCTCATGACACTAATTGAGATAGTTATAACAAGATAAAAGTTTGAGTAGGAGTGGTTTTTGACCTGCCAAAGACACAACAATTTTTTTTTGAGAGCGTACAATAGTCGGACATTAGGTACACATGCATAAGTCAATCTGGTACAGTAATGAAACAGATCGGATAAGGAACGAATGTATGGAAATATCATTTAAAGCTAAAAAATATTAACCCAACATATATTTACCTTATATTAAGTAATAAATAATCACACATTGTGGTTTGGTGAAAATATTTGTGGAGATATTAGTGACACAGTTTTTCAAAAAACTACTCACACAAAGGGAATCAATCATCTCAAAGGTTTCACATAGATACGACCATTTATATCATTGACATAAAACCAATTCACTAAATGAAAATCACTCCTTGATGGTAAATTCATACACAAATTCTTTTTAGCCTTCGTTATGGTATTTTTACTTTCCCCCCTTTATGGTCGCCAAATCATGGAACTTCGAAATTTTTGATGGAGAAAAAATGAAAATACCATAAAGAGGGCCAAAACGAGAAAAAAAAGGAGAAAATGATGAAAATTCCTAAATAACCCAAGAATGTATCCACCTCCCCCCCCCCACACACCTAGATTGTGCAGTGTACTCACTGAAATAATTGAGAATGTGGGAAGGAAGGATAAAACCGGGTGTGTTTTATTGGTATGATGCATCGAGAAGGTGGATTTCCTATACTGGATTCTTTGGAAAATCCTCATATAAGTGTTTAAGTCACTACCCATTGACAGTAAGACTTCGTCCACTCTGCACATGAAAAACCTATATTGCACCAAAAGGGTAAACATTAGTAATAGTATAAGGACCGAGCCATCGGGAACGAAGCTTACCTGGGTGGATCTTAAGCCTTGAATTGTACATGAGGACCTTCTCACCAATATGTAACTTCCATTGGTGAATCATTATATCATTAATTTCCCTTTTCTTCTCTTTATAGATTCGGGAGTTCTCATATACATCACGTCGAATTTCTTCCAACTCTTGAATCTGCATATTTCTTTGCTCACCTGCATCTGAAAGGTTCATATTACATTGTTTAACATCCCAATATGCACATTTTTCTACCTCCACTGGGAGGTGATAAGCCTTTCCAAACACAATTCTGTATGGTTACATTTTTATTGGGGTTTTAAAAGCAGTACGGTACGCCCAAAGTGCATCATCCAAGTGCAAACTCTAATCTTTCCTATTGGGTTGTACCGTTTTTTCCAAGATTTGTTTAACTTCCTGATTTGATATTTCTGTTAGTCCATTAGTTTGGGGGTGATATGTAGTGGAGACTTTATGATCAACCCCATACTTACAAAGAAAATTTTTCATGTTGCGATTGCAAAAATGTGAACCCTGATCACTAATGATGAATCTTGGTAAACCAAACCTACTAAAAATTTGGGACCTCACAAAATCAACAACCACTCGAGATTCATCGGTCCCGGTGGCCTTTTCTTCCACCCATTTAGATACATATTCAATATCCAATAATATGTACACAAATCCAAATGAATTTGGAAAAGGCCCCATGAAGTCAATGCCCCATGCATCGAAGTTCTCACAAAATAACACGGGCTGTTGAGGCATTTCATTCCTCTTAGAGATATTCCCTGTGAATTGACAACGACTACAAGACTTGAAAAATCTATGGGCATACCTATACAATGTTGGCCAATAAATTCCTAATTCAAGGACCTTTCAAGCTGTACGTTGAGAGCCAAAGTGGCCCCCACAGTCCAAAGTGTGGCAGAAGGTCAAAACAGAGGTGAACTCATGGTCAGGGACACACCAACGAACTACTTGGTCACTACAAATTCTCCACAAGTATGGGTCATCCAAAATGTACCAATGAGAATCATGCTTAAGTATCTAGGA
Source organism: Viscum album (assembly GCA_963277665.1). Lineage (NCBI taxonomy): Eukaryota > Viridiplantae > Streptophyta > Magnoliopsida > Santalales > Viscaceae > Viscum > Viscum album. The sequence continues at coordinate 55,629,207 of OY728145.1, read as the reverse complement.
TTGTGAAATGCTGAAATTAGTGGGGACCCTAGATGTTGCTATAAAATTCACAATGTCTGCATACCAGGGGGTAAGGTCCACAACATCACAAAGGTTCTCATGAGGGAAGAATTCTCCAATAGGTAGGGGTGAGTCAACATGACGGTCCAATAGTGGGGAAATACTACTAATGTGGTCAGCTACCACATTCTCCACCCCCCTCTTATCTCTAATCTCAAGGTCAAACTCTTGTAGAAGGATCATCCACCGTATGAGATGGGGTTTGGCTTCAGGTTTCTTTAGGAGGAAATGAAGGGCAGCATTATTAGAGAAGACGATGATTTTTGACCTGAGAATATATGAACGAAATTTTTCCAAGGCAAACACAATATAAAGGAGTTATTTTTCAGTGGTTGTGTAGTTTACCTGGGAAGGGTCAAGGGTACGCAAGGCATACACAATGACATGAGGGGACTTCTCAACCATTTGTGATAAAACTGCCCCAACTGCAAAGTTAGAGGCATGACACATAATCTCGAAGGGGAGATCCCACCTTGGTGGTTGGATTATGGGAGGTGATGTGAGACTCATTTTTAGTTAATTGAAAGCATCCTCACAATTTTTATCAAAAACAAATTCATAATCCTTTTGTAACAACTGAGATAAGGGAAGTGAGATCTTACTAAAGTATTTAATGAATCGGCGGTAAAAACCAGCATGACCCAAGAAAGACCGCACCTCACAAACACATTTTGGATATGGAAGGGATGAAATTAATTCAATTTTAGATTTATCAACTTGAATTCCCTTATTTGAAATGACATGCCCAAGAAATATCCCCCGCTCAACCATGAATTGACATTTTTCATAATTTAAAACAAGATCTTTTTCAATGTAGCGGCGGAGGATAAAACCTAGGTTTTCCAAAAAATCATCAAAAGAAGAACCATAGACCGTGAAATCATCCATAAAGACTTCCATAAAACTCTCAAGGTACTCAGAAAAAATACTCAACATACATCGCTGAAAAGTACCAGGAGCATTACATAGACCGAATGGTATCCTCTTGTATGCAAATGTGCCGAATGGACAGGTAAATGTTGTCTTTTCTTCGTCCTCAGGGTCTATATGAATTTGTAAAAAACCCTAATAGCCATCAAGGAAACAATAATGGGGCTTACCAGCCAATCATTCTAACATTTGGTCAATGAAAGGTAAAGTAAAGTGGCCCTTCCGCATGGCTTGATTCAGTCAACGGTAGTCAATACAGACTCGCCAAATGTTTTTCACACGTGTTAGAACCAATTCACTCCTTTCATTTGACACAATTGTTATTCCTATTTTCTTAGTCACAATTTGCATTGGGCTAACCCATTTACTATCAGATATAGGATAAATGATCTCTGTAGCAAGTAATTTACTGACTTCTAATTTTACCACTTCAAGGAGAGTGGGATTCAACCAGCGTTGAGATTTTCTTATAGTTTTAGACTCATCATCCAAAAGTATATGGTGCATACAAATAGATGGGCTAATCCCAGGAATATCATCCAATGTCCATCCTATTTCCTTTTTACACTCTCTCAAAAGTTTGAGCAGTTTCGATTCCTATTTTAGAGAGAGGTTATTGGAAATAATGATGGGAAGTTGGTCAATACCCTCAAGATATGCATATTTTAAATTTGAGGGAAGTGGTTTTAATTCCAACACCGGGGGTTTTTGGATTGAGGGAGTGGATTTAGGGGGAGTGATGTCCATGAAACTATCTATCTTATCATGTTTATTCTCAAAGGAAAGAGAATTTATTGAAATGAGATTTGCAGAATCATTGATAGTCATGGGTACCTCAGAATAAACACACTCATCAATTAAAGCAAAAAATTTACATTTTTCTGAACCCACACAACACTCAAAACATTAATCAAAACTCAAATCATCCAAGGGTGAAGAAAAAATAATAATCAGAGTTTGGGTTGAGGAGAGAATTGTGTGTGTGCATCATTTGAGAGCACTTCCATCGAATAGATAGGAAGAGTGGAGTGCTCTTCAACAGGGTGTTTCACAGCCTCAAGGATGTTAAAACTTACCTTTTCTCCACCAAACTCCATGGACAATGTACCATTATGAACATTGATGATCATCTTTTCTGTTTTGAGGAATGTCCTCCCAAGTATGAGAGGAGAGTGTCCTTGAGTTCGGGTATCTTCCATCTCAAGAATGTAGAAATTAGCGGGGAAGATGAGATTCATAACTTTTACGAGGACATCCTCGACCACTCCTGATGGGTGTGTTGTGCTTTGGTTGGAAAGTTGCATGACAATGCTTGTTGGTTGAATCTCTCCAACCTGAAAAGAAGTATACATGGAGTGAGGCATTACATTAATAAAAGCACCTAAATCTAGCATAGCATCAGAAAAGAAGGTCTCTCCTATGGTAAAAGGTATGGTGAATGTGCCCAGATCCTTGCATTTGGTTGGCATTGCTGGTTGAATCAAGGCTGAGACATTCCTTCCCAAGTTGACTCTCTCATTCCCCTTCAACCTCCTTCTATGGGTGCAAAGCTCTTTAAGAAATTTTGCATAACAGGGAATTTTCTTGACTGCATCCAACAATGGAATATTAACTTGAACTTTTTTAAATGTATCCATTATTTCATTTTCAATGTCGTTATCAATTTTTTTCTTAGATTTAGAGAGTCTTTGAGGGAAAAAAAGATGAAATGATTGTTCATTTGAATCATCAATGATAATTTGATTGCCCTTTTTATTTTGTTTTTCATTACATGAAATTTTTGAGGGTTGGGAAGGAGTGTTTTCAAGAGGGCGACATACCTGTTTCATAGAATCAGTAGAAGGAGAAGCTTCTTTACCACTACGAAGTGTAATTGCACATACATTACCTTTGTCCTTCAGATTGGAAATGGGTTGGGATGGTAGTTGTCCATACCCTTGCATCTTAAGCTCACCGATGGTGTTCACCAATTGTCCCACTTGAGTTCATAGGTCTTGAATTGCCGATTGTGTGGTCTGTTGGAACTGAAGGTCTTGGGTTGCCATTTTCTTCACCATATCCTCGAGGCTTGGTTCAGATTTGGGAGGAGGAGGATGATTGTTTTGAGAAGTTGAAGGATAAGAAGGTTTCATACCTTGGCCTTGTTGATACCAATTATGCTTTGGGTAGCTTGAGTTTCCTCTTTGTCGGTACTGGGGTTGTGCTTGCCACCCGGGGTTTGGATTTGGCCTGAATGGTTCTTTCTTGAACGATAGTTCTTGTTGGAATAGACACCCAAGGAACACTGCAGCACAAGACTCAGATGAATCCTGAAGTTGTGGGCACTGATCAGAAAAATGAGTATTATCAGAACAAATACCACAATGTAATGGAATAGAAGTAGAGTGTGAGTTACCTTGTGCTTGAGATAATTTCCTTATAAGGGTATGAATCTCATCAATTTTAGTATCTACCTTTTGTTCAAGGGATGAATGACTTACCTCATGAACTCCTCGGGTTGGTGCAATTGTTCGTGTACCAAATTGTCGTTCATTTTGAGCCATGTTGGCAATTAAGTCACGAGTGGCAGAAGGAGTTATATCAACTAGGGCACCACCAGTTGTAGCATAAATCATTCCACAATCCATGGGAATGAGTCCCTCATAGAAGTATTGGATTAGTAGTTGTTCACTAATCTGGTGATGGGGGCAGCTTGAGCAAAGTCTCTTGAATCTCTCCCAGTATTCATGAAGAGTCTCTCCTTGTGATTGCCTAATTCCACAGATTTCTTTCCTGATTGATGCAGTTCGGGAGGTAGGGAAGAACTTCTCTAGAAAAAGTCTATTAAGGTCATTCCAACCCCCAATTGTGGTAGGAAGATAGTATAGCCAATCTTTTGCTACACCATCAAGGGAGAAAGGGAAGTCCCTAAACTTAATGAGGCCCTCATACACATTTTGGGGTTTCATGGTGGAGCACATTATGTGAAACTATTTAAGATGTTTTTGAGGGTCCTCTCTGGGAAGAACATGGAATTTTGGAAGAAGATGGATGAGGCCTTATCTTAGCTCAAAATCTGCCGCTTCCTCAGGATATTGGATGTACGCAGGTTGGTACTCCACATCCGGGGTGGTCAGTTCTTTTAATGTTCGGTTATTTGCAGTCATGATCTCTGGGGTTTGATTTAGTTCAATTTTTTATTGTTTTAAGACCACTTGTGGTTCCAAATTGGGTTCCTTAGTGTTACTTTATTGACGTTCTCTAGATTCATTGATTTGTGTGTGAAGTGACTTTTCAAATTCAGGGACAAATTCAAGTAGTGTTTCTTTACCAGATCAGGTCATGCAAATAAGATGTGAAGTTTGTTTTTTTCTGAATATGGATGAAATCACTTAATAAGGGTAAAAAGTGAATATAATATTATAATACAGAATTATAGAGAGGGAGATGGAGAAGAGAGAGAGAGAGAGAGAGAGAGAACAAACACGCTAAAAACAACCAAAAATAAAGACAAAACCCAAAATAAAAACAATAAAATGGGGGTGGGGTATTTAAAGGAGTACTAATTGAGAAGTAAAATAAACAAATAAAAGGAAATATAGAAAAAAATGATCTTGGCTCCCCGGTAACGGCACCAAAATTTGATCGCGTTGTCGAGCGCATCAAATTAGTTGTTTAATTTTGACTAGAATTTCTGCAGTATAGCAGCAACCATAGGTCGTCTCTCGACGGAGCCTTAGATCATTAATTTAAAAAGATGGTTTTGATTATGAAAGTAGAAAGTTAATGAGGTTTTTTAAAACTTTGGGGTTTTATGATTAAAGATGAAAATAGAAAATGAAAGCGATAAAACAATGTAGAGATTAACAGAATTAATTAAGCGGGATCAACCCGGGGTACTCACATGATGTTTATACTTCATCACTTCCTGATATAGGGTTAGGATCTTTTAATCCCTGGTTTGTAACTCCTAGAACCATAATGTTACTGAGTTTATACTAGGATACCTCCTAGGGTTCAGTCGAAAACACATAATGATTCACCAGACACCGCCGATGATTGGATGAATTGTGTTTGCCTTCATAACCAAAACTCACCAAGGCAACACACGAAAAACTCGATGCGTTGTACAGGTTTTTATGTTATTTTTTTGTGATACCATGACATAAATGTACATGTCCTTGAAAATGATTGTGTGAGTTCTATTGACCAATATGAACCACACAAGCACCACAATTGAAAGGGGGAAAAGAAAGTGGTGAACGGTGTGTGAAACATCACATGAATGGGTACCCCCAAACATGATCATATGAGTTGAGCATGACATACCAGTACATAACTCAATAAAATAAAAATAGAGGATGAGGAAAAATAACATACAACCTGGAATTAAAAAGATCATTCAAAATAATACAACTTTGAAGCTCAGGATTACATCACATTCCTCCCCGGGTGATCACAAGGGGTTTAAAAACCCATGGGAGAGGAGGAAGAGAATGATGTTGGGGTAGAACTTCCCATAGCCTCCATGTTAGGACCAATAGGGGCCTATATACCCTGAGAGGGGGGGGGTGAATCAGGGTATGGATATTATTTTTCAAATTTCTTCCTGCCCCACTAGATCTTGACCTCTTTGTTACAAGGGTCACTTTGTTTGCACTTGTGTGTATGTTATGATCACTTACTTGCTTCTTTATCTGATGATGATGTTTTAAATGCAATGCAGGAAAATTAGTAGGCACACACAGAGATTTTTACTTGGTTCACCCTCACTGGGCTACGTCTAAGGAGCATACGCCGACAGGTTTCCAGTCATACCAAATTCCATTAATCTTCACTAGATGTGGATACAAAGTTCGGGCTAGATCACTTCTATGCCCAGGCTCACTAACTTTACAAAGTTTAGGGTCAGCTCACTGCTTTCCCAAGGGTCACTCCCTATTTCTATCTCTCTGGCTCACTGCCGGTGGAGAGGGTCACCTTCTTCCTCTTCCTAAGCTCACTGCTCTGTGAAGGGATTCACTCACAGTTTATAGACATGTAGGTCTCTTCATTTGCATGAAGGAATGCATCTTCAACTATAGATAGATGCTCTGTTGAAGTCCAACTTTCATCCACTGATGAATAACACTTTGCCTCTGACCACTGGGCAACTACCTTTGGAAAGTACCTTCGCAAAGCACCCTACTTCGCGAAGCTCCCAATTTTGCGAAGCTCAAACAAGCCTTTGCGAAGCTCCTGCCTTTTCGCGAAGCTCTCTCGCGAAGCACTCTCACGAAGCACTCTCGCGATGCTCAAGCTGTCGCAAAGAAACGACCCTTGCGAAGCTTAGTAAGCCAACACGGAGCTCACAGGTTTTGCGGAGATACAATAGTTGCCACGAAGCACCTCTTTCGTGAATCACACTGGCTCCGCGAACCACCTTCTCAAATTGAGAGCGAATGATCTTCTCTGAAAATTCTCTCTACTTCTCTCGAGGGGGTCGGCCTCTATTTATAGGCGATTCCACCGATCCTCGTCCCTTCTGCGTGAAGTCAACGCCACGTCATCTCAAATCGTGAAGCTCCAAAGTTTCAGCTGGAATTCTGTCCAAATCGCAAAGCACCACGGCAAGTTTCCGTTTGTGGAGCTTGACGTAGTCGCGAAGCATTACCGTCAACATTCCTTCGCGCCTTCACCGCGAAGATCCCTCGCAAATCCCTTCAATGCCGCTATGCGCTTCAACTCTACCGTTCACAAAGCTTGACGTAGTCACGAAGCATCACCATCAACATTCCTTCGCGCCTTCGCCGCGAAGCTCCTTCACAAATCCCTTCACCGCCGCGATGCGCTTCAGCCTCTGCCGTTCGCGAAGCTTGACGTAATCGCGAAGACTCACCGCCTCCATTCTTCTGGTCTTCGCGATTTCCAAACCATGAATCCTATCTTCGCGAAATTCATGCCTTTTCCATATTAAATTATGATCTTCATGGAAAACCTATTTTCGCGATGCTCACCAAATTCCAGATTTTGGACCCCAAAAATTTGGAAACACTGGGAAACGGTGCCACCTTGTACTGCTCTTTTGTACTGCCTCCAGATCGTCCTTTCCTTTCTCATCGTTCTTTGTCAACAAGGATTGTCAACGAATTCTTGAGAACTTGACAATTCTCCATGGAAACCTGCTTTGTCAACAAACACAATCAAACCAAAAATACTACAAAGTTACCTTGAGGGATTTTTTCCCAACACTCCAGAACTGCAAGGGATGTTTAGAAGACTCCATGGTGACTCCAAAATGGAATCACCTTGCCTTCTGGCCGAACTTAGAAATGGGGAGCCCAAGGTGTCATTTTATAGGAAAATTGGAAGGTGGTTTTAGGCACACAGATTTCATCAATCCACTTGTACCACGCGTTTCGGCCTTCAGACAGTCTTATCTTGCTTTGGAGAAAATATAAAAGTTGTAGCCCCACCTCTTGACTGTCACCATCGAAAGATTAGCACCCTTTGGACAACTACAGATCATGATATTGATAAAATACATAACAACGCATTTGACTTGGTCCATATTTGGTGTCTTGGACAGATCAGTTCGGATGGGCCCCATAGAAGCCGAATCAGGATTGGGTTCTTTAATATGAAATGTATCCTATTAAATTTTGGACAGGTCCACAACATTGCAGCCCATTTGGATGCACGAATTTCGTGTACTATGAAAAACTGTGGACATATGTCCATGGATCCATGCAATTTTGGCCCATTTTTCTTCCACTTCATCAAAGGCCCTTCAAATCACCTCCACCTACATTGAAATAATAAAAACAAGTAACATTTCCCTTTCTAATATTGATTAAAATTAATTGATTGATTCAAACATAAATTGAAATTTATTATTATATTTGGAATATTCATTACAAAACTAGTTTAAAACTGCGGTGTAAGGGTGGAATAAAACAGTGAATCGTGGTACGATCAATCCCTCAGATGATAAAGAGGCAGAAGATACGACTACAGGGGTCACCACGACTGGGTCTTCGAGTGGACCTATTTCGCACACCAAAGTGTTTAATAACTAGCATACTCAGAATATACGAGTTGGCAATCATGTAAATGGGAAGTCATGATTACCCGACGTCCCCTACCTGAGCCATTCCAATAAATGGGACACCTGCTGAGGTCTCTGGATCTGCCCCGAGGACAATTCCTCGTTCGGAACACTAGGAGGGACTGGAAGAGGAAAGACCCTATCTGGGTATGTAATGGTCTCTTCCATGAGCTCAACTATCCCAGGAGACCCCTCCTCAATGATCCCCATAACCAGAAGCGCGTGTTTGCCTGCTACGGTACCACGGGTAGTGTACTCCGGGGAAGGAATTGCCCCCGAGACTCCTCAGCACCCTGCATAAAGGGAATAAACTTTAGAACCTTCACGGTAAAGGAGGAGGGAAAGCCGGAATGGACAAACAGGACGACCTCTTCTTCGGGATCAGACGATTTAGGATGTCTTATCGTCATGCACACCCGGGTACACCCATAAAGCTAGTTCCGAAGTGAATGAATGTAGGTGTCCATCTTCTTCAGTGAGGAGACTATTTCGTCTAGATCCTATTCTAGTGGTAAGTGGGGTGGAGAGAAGATCATCCCAATACCCGAATGCTCGAGAGGGCCCATTTAGAGTAATTTCTAGACCTTTTCGTCTAAGCCACTAACCCTCAGGTCATCCCAAATCCTCCAAGGATTCGGGAATGCAGCTGTAATAGGAATAGCTAATCGGGGAGGATCAACATGAGAAGGTTGGGCATCGACAGGGGTAGGTGGTGGTGCCAATGGTCGTGTCTATTTTTCGGATCTCACCACATCCCTATAACTCTTTGGGGATACCTATAGACATGACCTTATGGGCAGGGGGAGAATTCCCTTGTTTCATCCACAGCAGGGGGACCACTAGAATCATCACCCACTGAAGAGTGATCACTCTCTTTCTCCTCCTCATTTGTCACTGATCACAGCATGTCCTGGACTCAATGATTCGTCACTGCATAAACTCAGCGTGCATGAATGTAAGCCTCAAGGTCCTGGAGATACCTCTTGTCCCTCTTTGGGTCTGCATCATAAAAAATGTCAACAGGAGCAGATATGTAGCCCAGCCCTTCAAATGCCACCTCCGATTCCTGGAGATATTTCCACAGAGAACGGGGGTACTGGCTGTGAAAGGATGATCGGCCTTTGAATTCATCCCATTGACCCCAGGCCATCGGAAAGGCAGCATCCTCATGAATAACCGACTCCCTCCGGGCAGCTTTGAGGGCATGAGAGGATACACCTCTGTCCGTTAAAATCTTCCTTGGAATCGCGGTACCAGTAGGGTGGCAAAGAACCTTGCCCGACCTAGTTGAAGCATCACCCCCCTTTCGCTTCCTCTTTCCCTTCAATGTCTTAGGACTTGAGATGGTAGGCACCCATATCCCTAGCTGGCCATTTGGGTACGATTGCACCATGGAGTCAGCATAATTATTGGATAAGAAGGGCGTAGAGTCTGCAAGTGCGGGAGTCATAACCTCGCAGCTGGTATCCTCCCAGGTAAACATTAACCATAGTTGTCTGGCCACCATTAAATGGCGATTCTCGCTGGCGCCATTGAGTGTGGGAGGACACAGTGCCTGGACACATCCAAATTGACGCCCAAATCAGCAAGGTGTGTACCCCTCACAGATCAGTTCCCCACCGATACAAGCCACCAGAATGCCCTCTTGGAGGGAAAAGAGATAGCCTCGCTTGCTAAAATCCTTCGATATGGTGTTCCTAATTACATCAGTTGGGGAGGGATATGGTAGGAAATTGAAATGATCATGACTTGAGATCTGACTCGACAGCAGACGCATATTATGAACCGTCTGTTGTCCATCCTTCTCTTTGGTCACCCACTCTTCGTGCATGACCCTGCTGATAGTTTGCAAGTACGGCCGGAATGTGGTGCCCAGAATCTGAAGAGGGTTGATAAAGGTGTAGCAGTTCTTGATATGCACTCCCAACCATCCCCAGAGAATTTGGAAAGGGTCGGCTACCCGGTTTTGCTGAACCGCATCGGTAATATTGCTAAGCAACCGATAAATCCTGGCCAATACTGGGACAACCAAGTTGATGAAATTTCGGGTAGCCAATTGTGCTGCCATGACAAAAGTAGAGACCTGCATGCCACCAGTCTCGCATACGGGAAATAACTATCCACTCAAGAACATGGCCAGAAATGCCGCCAGACGAAGCAACTGATAGATGTCCGGAATAAGATCCCAGCCCCAGTCGTTGAACTGACCCTCCTCCAAGATCAGCCAGTAGTTTCCCCTCTGCCTTCGGGAATCCATTGTAGGGTAGGTCGTGGGCCTACATGGAAGAGCCATGGACTTTCTCTCTCTAGTAAAATCCTTGACCCATTCAAGATATGGGACAAGCTATTTCAAAGTATTATCCTTTGAATGCATTTGGGCCTAGTCAATAAGCTGCTTCACCAAGGGGGAGTCCTCTCTTCGTCATTCCACATAGAAAAGGGAGGAAGGAATTCATCATACATACCCCCAACGATGGGGACCCCTGAAATTTGGAAGACATCCCAAAGACTAATACCCACCTCACCATGGACCAGGTGAAATGTGTTTGTATATGGACTCCAACGGCTCATAAATTGTCGGGTGAGGGATTGAGGCTGATGGGTATAGGTTTGGGACACCCAGGCAGCTTCATACAAGCCTACGGATCGCAATTCTGCTTCAAACTCTACGCAGCTCTGGAGAACCCAGAAGGGCCATCCCCAATCCAATGACTTAAATGCCCCTCCGGGCCTAGGGTCTTATTCTTCAAACCATCCATGATGGTTTTTTACCATAGCATTGTAGGTGATGCTCCTGTAACAATGAATTATCCCGTCCAGCTAACATTGTTCCCCTGTTGGGGACACAGGAAGGTGATTCAACATAGACCCAGCAGCTGTATCCCTTACAGAAGGCCACCCTCTAGCGGACATCATAGATCGAGGGATAGTACTGGTAAATATCCATGCTGCAGGATTGTTGTCACGAGATGGTGCCGGAATCGGCGTATCAGACAGTAAACCGAACCCATAGGCAGGAAGGATGTTGGAAAATGGGTACTCCCACTATGACTCGGAGAGACGAACGGAAAGGAAGGAGCACAGTGGGGAGTGGTGGATTCCATCCTTAACAGAGCTGGCCACATCCTTCAGGCATTGATCGCCAATTGGGAGGGGCTCGGCAGCAGGCCTGAGTGTAGGGTGAGGGGGAACCATGTTTTCTCCCTGTATTATAAAATCCAGGAAAATGGTTAGTCCGGAATAATAAAACCTACCAAATATATGGCTAAGGGTTCAGTCAAGGAGCCTTCATAGCGAGGTCCCCGAGTAGGCCTCAAAATGTGGATCACGATGAATGCATCCCGCGAATCAACCCTGCGTAGAAGCAGTCCGCAGTACCCTGGCCTGTGGAGCGTTGGCCAGAAAATCGCGAACCAGTTTACTCTATGGAATCTTAATCCCAGATTTAAATAATTAGATTCAAAAGACTTAAGAAATTTTCAAAGTCTGTAAGATTTCAGTCCGCGGACCATCAAAACTGCAGAGCAATTTCCTATACGGCCCGTCATGACTTACTTTTTAATTAATTAAAAGTGTTAGTTTGTGGTTGGGAATTGGTCTGCTGATGAAGGCGACCTCGAACAAGGAATGGTATGTTGAAGTGTTAGTTGGTTCATGGATGAGTCGTTTCACGAAGGAATAAGCACGCGGAAACGAGAGCTCTGGTTTTGCGAATAATCTGGTAAAAGACAAAGGAAGGGCCCCTGTATTTATAGGTTTGGTCCCCTACAGGTTCCACTCCTCTACCACAAACCATCCAAGTTTCAGGACCACTCTACGTCATAATTGCCTCCTCTTCGTTCCGATCGAACCCCATTCTGATGGGGGAATTTTTAGGGTCCTGAAAAATCCGTAAAAAAGAATGAAAATTCCCTTTAATCCAAGGAAAATTCTACCCAATTTCCCCCCAACGAATTGCAGAAAAGTTTGGAGAATACTCAAAGGAAGGCACAACCTGAACCAGTTCGCAGAATGGTCCAATGATAATAGGTCACGGTCAGTTCCGCAAAGCACCCCCTCTGCAGACCGTTGTCGTTTGCGGAATGGAGGCAAAGATCCTCCACGGGTGTGAAGCAGAAAGGGTGCCAAACCGGTCCACCGTCATGAACCACCCCAGCCGCGGACCGCGTAGACCGGCCCAGGCCGCATCCACTATTGTTCTCAAAATGAAGGCAGAACCCTGCGCGGCCATGAATCACTCCCCGAGGTTGATTTGTTTCGTGGGGGAGATGTGTTCAATGCCCCCTGCGAGTTGCGGATTGACCAAATCATCCGTAAACCGGGTTTCCGATCATGGGCCTCTGCAAAAGGTGCCGCATGACCATAGATATATCTATTTATCCACTCTATAAAAGGAGACAGAGGGGGAAGAGAAAAAGGGGGAATTCGAAGAGATTGACCAGATTCGAGTGGAAGGATTTTGAAGGAAGGAGCTTAGGATTTCGCAAACAGCGAAGTTTCAGTTCGCGAACCAGAACATGTACGATGCTGGGAGCGAATTAATAAGGAACCAAAACCCATAATAAATTGGTGAACCGTGAACTTAAAATAATAAAGAAAAGAAAATTGTAAACCATGGCCCTCTGCGGATGCACTCTCCACAGATCAGGGAGTTTATGCCCCTTTTCCGATTTGTCACACCGCATAACACTCTCCTATGCGGGCGAAGCCCCAACCAATGAACCCCCAACCGAAACTTCCCTCAGCCGCCACTGCTCACATGGATCCCTCCGTGTACCAACTTGGTACACGGGCTGAACCCGAAGCCACGAACCATCTAGGTTCATGGGATTCCCACCAAGCCGTGAACCACCCTGGTTCGCGGGATGCCCATCAGTCCGCGGACCACCCTGGTTCGCAGACGGCCTCTCCAGCCGCGTAGCACCTCCCTATGCGAAGGGCGCCACTCCTCATACACCCATGTGGCCCACCAAATCATTCAGAGTTCCCATTCCCCGAGCCTTATAAAATCCTCCCAATCCAGCCTAATCCTCCGCCGCTCCCTCCTTGGCCCATTCATCGGCCTCGAGTCGAGGCCTCCACCAGAGCCACCAGACCCATGTGATGTAACCTTCAGGTGCATCAGCGTGCCGTTATGAGTTCACATACCCACAGTAAGTAGGGGAGAAGTGGTTTCTTCGTCCCTTGAGTGGATTTATGAAACATTCCTGGGTTCACATTCCCACGGTAATGCGGAGTCCGAGCCCGGGAACCCCCTTTTTTCCCCGACTTCCTGGGCCTCCTCAGAGTGTAAGCCCCAATTCACACCATGGGCCTCCTCAGAGTGTAATCCCCAAGCTAATGCAAACTACTAGGACTTTGATTACCTACCATAGGGATACGTAGGAAGCCTCCATGAGGTTCAAGCCCGATCACCATCGGACCCTCGGGTCCACATTCACGTCGGTTCTCTGACACTCTCATTATAACTATGTGGAATTTGATCCCTGCCTCCTAGGTAGGGTACATAGGAATCCACCCCGAGGTTCAATCCCAACAACTGGTCGATCCAATTATCTTCACATCAGTTCACCGTGCCACTCCTAGTGCCGCCTCAATGAGTCCACACTCCTCAGGGTCATTAATCCAATGAGGGATGGTAAACCTTAGGCATAAATGATTCCGAACCCATGCGTCCAACAAACCATTTTCAACCAGGAGTAATCCATGGATACTATTCTTGGTTATAAACCAATGATTCATGAGCATATGAATACATCTTAAATCTATAAGAGAGTCCCGGAACAGGAAATAATTCCCCCCAAAAGGGTGCGATGTTCCCGAATTCCCATCCTCTTGACCAATGTGAGTTCTTAAGTGTCACTGGCCAAATCACCTAGTAAATTCCTGCCTTTGGAAAGCAGGTCCATGTATCATCGGATATAGAACCGTTGGGTGTTTCGAAACTGACCCGAAACAAAGATATTCAATTTTTTGTAAAAAAGGGCCTCATTGGATTCTAATCTAATCCAACCCATACATACACCAATTTCTGTATAAAAATCATATAGAGTATCTCCAAAGGACTAGCCTATTTCAAGGGCCCCTGTGCCATAGATGGTGCGTCAATCGGATGCTCGGTCTGATAGTTATTAGCGTTCTAGTGCAACGGAACCGGTCGGGTCTGGGTCCGGTCCGACCCAGTCAGGCCGACCCAACCTAAACCATCCTGACGGTTTAGCATGGGTCTGTCATGGGTCTGGCCCAGTTGACCCATTGGGTTCACAGGTCTGGCCTGGTAGGATGGGTCTAGCCCGGTGGAAGGTCCAGCCCGGCAATGCGGGTCTGACCCGCGGTTGGCCTGGCCCACCAGGTGGGGTGTGGCCTGCCAGCATAAGCCCAACCCGCATAGTGGCCTGGTTCTTACTCTCGGGCGTAGCATGGCCACATTTGATTCTTCATCTTGGTTGCGTTAGCTGGCGCCAACATTTTTCTAGCATGGCCGGCCGAGCGGTCGGTCGATTCCTCCGTACGCGGTCAACGGATCGTGTGCCGCCAGCACACTGAGCAGAAAGGCGCGACCACTCCTTCATGTGGCACAAATGGGTGCCACAACACCTAGTCGTCATGGCCAGCTGGCCACGGATCTCATCTGATAGGCGCGCCGTCGTCCTCTGCCTGCAGCCGCCTTTTCCCACGGTCACCACTATGGGCCGACTGGTTTCTTAGCGGACAACTGGATGGACTCTGGTGGTATGTTCTTCACACCACCAGTTCCTTATGGTCCTCGAGGATCACCTTCTTCACCATGAAGGCTTAAAATATATCTCAACATTACTTTCATAATATGACCAAAAAGAACGCACAGGCGAAGGTTCTCAGTCTTTGTTCATGTTGACCCAGGACCTCCGCCTTAGAGGTTTAAAAAAATCCAGGGGGAGGTTCAAGGATTGATCAAACATCATGCTATCAACAAATCCCACACAAAAACCCCAAATTAAAACACCCTCCCACAAGAACATCTGATCCTCGGATCAACCTGTTCATTGGTTGATCTACCCTCGTGGTTTTAGAAAAAATAATGGGGAATTTAAACAAAAATTAAATCCCAACCTAGATATGTTAGATCAATTGATGTTGAAGGAAGGTTTCCACGTCATCATCGATCCACGATATTTGGTGTTCATCACTGCTCATCGATCTCCGGGTTCATTTCTCCAACGTTCATCATCCCATGGTCTTGTTCTTCATTGGAGAGGAATTTTGGTGGCGATTCGTCAAAGATCACTTGTCAATTATTTTCCCTCTCCCCAACGCATCAACACAAATAAAATAATTATGGTTCCACATTGTTTCATTTATGAAATAGTATCATTTTTATGCATCATTACTTTGTGAGTTAATGAGCCATTAATGAGTCTCATCAATGTGCCTCGTCGTCTTCTCATCGATGCACTGCAGCATCACCGTCCACCAATCGTCCATTGAAAAAGAAATATAAAATAACTTTTTTAATGTTGTTTTATTTATTTATGAAAAATCCGATAATAAACTTTTCTGTTTTCCCTTAATGGCCATACTTAAGTCCTTTCTAGGTGAATCCCAACATTATGAGTTCAAAGGTGCCCTTGTATTTTTAATCTGAGCACCAGTTCAATAGTTATAAAAACATTCCCACACATTTACTTAAACGTACCAAAAAAATTTCAAAAACCACTTCCAGGATCACCGAGCCTTGAAATTACATGTCGTCAAAGCCTGTGGACTTAGAATAATTCAATTAAAGTGCAAAAAAATTACATTGTAAATTTAGGGTCACATAATTAACCCCCCCTCCCCCATGAATTTACATCCTTGAAAGCCTACCAAGTGATAAACAAACAAATGGGGGGTACTGTACATGCATTTGAGCCTCCCACTCCCATGTGCTCTCCTAGAAATTCCTATGCTGCCACTGAACATGCACCATAGGGATCGACCATTTGCAAAGGGTCCTCTCTTGTTGGTCATCTATATACACCTAGTACTCTACGAAATTTTCTCCATCACCAATCTCCAGCTCTCCATGGTCGATGACATGAGAAGGTTTTCACACGTATCTCCTCAGTTGGGATACGTGGAAGACATCATGCACATTCTCCAACTGTGGTGGTAGAGTTATGTGGTATTCTACCTCATCCACTCTCCAAAGAATCAGAAAAGGTCCAATGAACCTTGGTTACAGCTTACTGCCTCGGCCAAATCTATGTAGTCCTCATCGAGGGGAGACCTGTAGGAATATATGGTCCCCTTCATGGAACTCCAAAGGTCCCAGTCTCCCTATCTGCATAGGACTTCTTCCAGCTCTGTGTAGTCTTAATCTTCTCCTAGATGACTTGCACCTTCTCTTTGGTATCTCATACAATCTCCAGACCTATGAGTGTTGACTCCCCTAGGTCTTTCCAGCACATAGGTGATCTGCATGATCATTTTTACAATACCTCAAAAGGTGGCATACCGATGGTGGAGTGGTAATTGTTGTTTTTGGAAAACTTCACCAAAGGTAGGTGGTCCTCCCAACTACAACCAATGTCTAGGACACAAGGACGAATCGTTTCATCCAATGTATGAATGGTCTGCTTTGTCTGACCATCAGTCTAGGGGTGAAAGGCTATTCTCAAGCGTAGCTGAGTCCCGAATGCCTCCGTTAATCCCTTCCACAATCGATATGTAAAGCATGAGTCATGATCTGAGACTATTTTCAAAGTCACCCTATGAAGTCATGCAATCTCCTAAATATTTAGGTGTCTCAAGCTCTCTACTGAACCCTTCTCTCAAATAGTGAGGAAGTGGGACGACTTGGTAAGTTTGACAAGAATCACCTAGAGGGTATCATTTCCCATAGAAGTACATGGTAATACAATCAAAAAGTCCATTTATATCCCATCCCACTTCCATTGTGGTATCTAAAGTGGCTGGGTCAAAGTTGCTGGTACCTGATGCTCAGCCTTCACCTGCTGGAAAGTGAGGCACCTGGAAACAAACGTTGCAACCGCCTTCTTCATGCTCGGCCCCCAGTAATGGCATAGTAGGTCCTGGTTTATCTTCGCTACTCATGGATGTACTATCAAGGGGGTGTATGAAACTCCCTTATCACCTCCTCTCGCAATTCCACTAGTACAATAGTGCACCCTATGAAAATGATGATGTGCTCCCCACATGCGGAATATCTATCAGGTTCATGTCCCATGGATATTTGAGAACGTGTAGCCTTGCAGCTGCTATCTTTGATCTGCACCTCCTCAACTCATTGTAAGAGGTGATGGGAAACTACCATTGACTGAAGGAAAAAATATCTCAACTCTATCCATGAAGGGTATCTAAAGTGATTCCAACTGCTCTGAGACCACCTTCAGTAACTATAAACTCAATCTTTGGTTGAGAGTATATGCCACCAGGTTCCCCATAATAGGATAATAGAATATCTTGAAATTATAGTCCTAGAGGAATTCTACCCAATGTTGTTGTCTTAGATTCAGATCCTTCTACGAAAAGATGTACCTAAGACTCTTGTGTTCTGAGTAGATTATGAGCCTCTCACCCATCAGGTAGTATTTCCACATCCTTAGTGTGAAGAGATCTACTACTAAATCCAGATCATGAGTCACATAGTTCTGGTCATGAAATATCAATTATCATGAGGCATAAGAAATCATTGCATCACCATACATCAGGACACAACCTAAACCAGTTTCAAATAAATCACATTATACCACGTAGTTTATGCCCTCCTATGGCAACCTCAAGATGGGAGTGTTGGTCAAGCTCTGCCGCAACTGCTGGAAGCTATGCTGGCATCTGTCTGCCCACAAGAATGGTCTTCCCTTCTTTTTCAAAGTCGTCATAGGTTCTGTTACTATGGGTAAGTCGGGTATGAATCTCCGATAATATCCTACCAACCCAAGGAAACATCGTACCTCCGTAACACTCTTGGGTTGCTATCAAGCAAGAATCGCCTCGATCTTCACTGAATCCACCACAACTCCATCCTCCAAGATGACATGTCCCAAGAAATGGACATTTTGTATCCAGAACTCACACTTTGGGAGCTTTCTATAAATTGGGTGCTCCTGGAGCATCTCCATAACTATACTCAGGTGTGAAACGTGCTCCTCCTTCAATGCTGAGTATACTAAGATATAATCAATGAATAATACCACAAACTAGTCTAATTAAGTCTATAATATCCCATTCATGAGTCCCATGAACACGGCTGGGGCGTTCATCAAGCCGAAAGGAATCACTAAGTACTGGTAATTTCTATATCAACATCTGAAGGTATTCTATGGGATGTCCTCATATTGTATGTGAAGCTGGTGATAACCTAATCTGAGGTCTATCTTGATAACCACTTTTCTCCCTTTAGTTGATCAAAGAGGTCATCTATACTCAGCAGTGGATATTATTTCTTCACAGTCACCTGGTTTAGGCATTGAAAGTTCACGCATAGACTCAAGCTACCTTCTACCTTCTTGGAAAACAACATCGAGGCTACCCATTGAGAAACATTGGGCCTTACAAACCCCTTCCTCTGTAGGTCCTCCAACTGTATCCTCAACTCTTAGAGCTCTGTAGGAGCCATCTAATATACAGGTGTAGATATCGGTGTCGTCCCTAGGTACAAGTCAAGCCAGAAGTCTACCTATCTGCGAGGAGGTGGTCCTAGGACATCTTCTGGAAAGACGTCAACATACTCGTTAACTACCACATGAAATTGTGGACTAGCCTCATCCACTATATCGAAGATCATGCTACCCAATCGATGAGTGATCAGCCGCACCCTCCTAAGTATAATTCCATCTCACGCTGCTCTATTTTCCTTCTCACCCACAATTAAGAACCAACCTCCATCTTCACATGAACATCGCACTGTATGTCTCAAGCAGTCGATCTAAGTGTGAAATTTTGAGAGCCATTTCATGCCCAATATGACATCATAGGGCTTCAAATCCACTACTAGGAGATCCCATCTAAAACTCTATCCTCCAAGAGTAAGGTCATGCTATCAGCACCATCGTGTGACTATTGAATCTCCTCCGGTTGGGGCCTCTAATTGAAAAGATCGAGCTAAAGGCTTGGTCAAAATTTCCAAGTTTCGCACAAGTTCCTTGGTGAGGAAAGAGTTACTAGCACCCATGTTGATAATCACTACAGATAAAGTAGAGAAGACACAGATCATACCTTGTATCATCTCAGGAACATCTGGGTCTTAGGCCTTTACTACCTCGAGTTGGGAATGTCCCCATCCACCTGTTCCTAGAGCCTATGGTGGACCGCCTGTGGTGGTGGAGGTAATACCTCATACCTATTACCACCTCCTATCGCTCTCCTTGCACCCTACTTTGACCGCCACCTACTTGGTCTTCCTTCTACTCCCTCTTTCGTTGTCTCGACAGTCCCTCAACCTTTTGTCGCTCATCCATGTGAGGAGTCGGATAGTCACAAGGTATGTGCCTTTGTACTCTATAGGAGTAACAAACTCTGGCTCTCTACTGACCTCCTATACCTCATGAGCTCCGAACCTCCAACCCTACATCATGTGGTTGTCCTCAGGAAGGTCGGGCATGATTGGGCCTCCGCGTCATCTTCCTACTGTCTCCTACAGATGACTCATCCACCTATCATCTGATGGTGTCACTCATCATTGGTGCCTACTCGGATTGGAAGCTCTCTACAAATATATATCACTCAATAACTCCAGACTATGTCAGAATACTGAGAGAAATCATTGATACCCTCATCTCCCATCGGTGCCTCAGCTTGATGGTCCGGGCCCAGAAGAAAGGGTCACATACCATGTCGGTGGAGTAGCAGTGGAGGTCTGTAAACTTGACTGAGTACTGAGCTATAATCATATTTCCCTACTATAGGTGTAGTAGCTTCTGAATACTCACTGAGCATAGTGTATCTAGTATAAAATCCTCCCTACAGAGTCTCTCGAAGTCCAACTAGGAAAAAGGCATCTCCTTGTGTGTTTGGAGCGTCAGGCTCCACTATCTCCCTGATGTTCCCTAAAAATGACTAGCATCTATAATCACCATCTGGTCTGCTGGTGTCTCAACCAAGAGGAAAACTCATGCCACCACCTTCAGCCAATCCTTGGCTTCCTACAGATCTGTCTCGCCTAAAAACCTCAGAGGCCTATATCTCTAAAACTCATGCAACACGCTCTGTCGGTGTGCACTATCTGCTGGTGGGACTAGTGGAAACTTCTTCCCTACGGGTGGTGGTGCTACTGATGTTACACCACATGAAGGTGCCATTACTATAAGAGGGCCATCACCAATGCCTCATCACATGGTGGGCCATCATAATGATCTCTCACTGGAATCCTAGATGGTTTTCTTCGTGGAGGCATCCTGAAAGGAAACAGATGTAGCATGATCAATAGGTTATACCTTATGAGTTGACTCAAAATATATCAAGTGTAAAACATCTTTCAAAACACATGAAACTAGTGTATTAGTTTACCAAGTCAGAAAATAGAATTTAGGGTCCTGGTATATGGATACGTTAACTGCCACACTAGAACTAGAATCCCTAGATTAAAATCCAAACTGGAGACACTTAATACTATTCCGAAAAGTATAGACTCTTAGTTATTATGATAAAACCAACCTCCCTCTGATACCACTATGTAACGATCCATCCCCCGGGGCCTGTGTCATGACTACCCCATGCCTGCCTCCCACAGGCCTGGGGCTAGTAACTAGCACCATAAAGGAATACCCAAAAATGGAAGGCATTAACTTTAAACCTGTAAACACACATACAGGTAAAATACAACCACTATAATGTAAAAGGGTACACTTAAAGAAAAATGGGTCCAAAATACAAGCACAATAGGAAAGAAAGTATTTTAAAGTAAGTACAAGCTCTGGAAGTCATCCATAAAGGATCCTACCAGAAGGATATGTATAGATCATGGTCAGATGTCACTGTAGCACATCGCGTATGATGATCCACCGCCAAGCGCCATCCAATCCTAACTCCCCACAATCCCAGTGAACGTTGTCTGTTGTCTGCAAAATACAAAATAGGTGTGGGAGAAGCCCATGTAGGGGTGAGTATAACAATACTCAGTAGGGACCCTGAGACCCCCGACGGTTTCTCAAGAATCCTAAAAAGAAAAATGCCACAAAGTAGAATACCACAAAGCAAGATCTCATACACATAGCACAAAGTAAAGACTCATCTCAAACTAGGTATAACTTAAAGTATAGAGGTAAGGATGATTAATCGTAAATCTAGATCATCCTATTCTATTGAGAAGTTCCACTGTGGATCCATGAAGGGTTGTTGTACTACTAGTCCAGAAAGGGTTTCTCTACTGCTAATCCACAAATGGTCACTCTACTATTGATCCATAAAGGGATTCTCAGTTGTTGATCCACAGTGGGTCGATCTACAGTTGATCAACATTGGGTCGCGTTACTGCTGATCCATGAAGGTTCACCTCATGCTGATCCATAAAGGGTCACTTTTATGCTGATCCACGAAGGTTTTCTTTTATACTCATCCATGAAGGTACACTCTTCATTATTTAAATCACATTCATCCGCTAGATTCTCTCACTTAGCATGCTTGATTTCCAGAGGATCCACTCCTTAAATCGTCAATCGTATCTCAACTACCATGAAATCCCACTTAAAATTAACTAAAAGGACCATCTTGTCGTAAGGGTTCTAACATGATAGATGGTGCGTCAATCGGATTCCCAGTCTTTAAGATATGGGCATTTTAAAAAAAAATTCTTGGTTGGATTCTAGTCGGATCCAACCCGGCCATAATCTAATCTCTGAAAAAACTATCATAGAGTACCTCTGAAGGACCTCCCCATCGTAAGAGTCCTTTTTCCGTAGACGGTGCATCAATAAAATGCTCAGTCTAATAGTTATTTGTGTTCTAGTGAAACACGAATGGTCAGGTTCGAGTCTTGTCTGACCCGGTCAGGCTGACCTGACCCAACCTAGCATGAGGGTTCAGCGTGGGTTTGGCCAAGCCGACCCATTGGGTTCACGGGTCCAGACTGGTAGGACAGGTCTGGCATTGGGGCGGGTCCAGTACGACAACGTGGATCCGACTCGGCAGCATGGGTCCCGCCTGGGGTTGGCCCAGCCCACCATGTAACACCCCAAGCTTCCATGGTACATTTTCCTTTGAATAATACAATAACTTGTGTTGTACGCAACTTCGAGTTCAAACACACCACAACCAATCAAACTAGCCATTATGAATAGTAATACCAACTTTTTGAAATTTTATAAATTTTATCCTTCAAAATGGACTTCATTTTTGGATTCGGAATAACAAAATTGTCTTAGGGTGAATTTTTGGTACTTTTCTGAAAAATTTCAATTTTTTATGATTAGTGAAAAATACTAAATTTTAATTAAAAACAACTTTTTTGATCAAAATAATTTATAGCTTTAAATTATATATTTGAATGGTTTTTAAGTATAATTAGATTATATTTTTATCATTTAATATAATTTAGGACATTGGATGTAATTTCACATTTAAACTGGACATAAACAAGTGTCAATCTTTTGATAATTATTATTTCTTAAAAACACGCTTTTTGTTTTGATAACGGGAATTAATTTTAAAGTAATTTTTTCCACTTATTTATTTTGAATTTGAAAAAATAGATTATATATTTGGAATCATTAGGTCCAAATTGTGTAAATAGGTAACTTTTATTTTTATACATTATGAATAGTTACTTCAGTAAATATTTTATTCAGCGTGGTTATAGGGGTAAATCCGGTAAATAAGGGTAAAAAATATATTATAATAACATTAAATTACCCTAAAATGTATTCTATTTCTATTTTTTGATACATTTTTAACCATGGGAATCCTTGGGTCGATTTTGGGACCCCATATAGCCACTTAAGAGTGATAATGACACTTTATATTAATTAATTTAAAGTAAAGACAAAAATAACAAAAACATATATCTTTTAGTAAAACAATTTTTACAAGGGGTTATATAAGTTATCTTATAGACTAAAAATATTCACTATAAATATGAAATTATTTACAACATAATGGTATTTTATTTATAATTTTTAAAAATTAAATAATTAAATTTATTTATGACACAATGGTGATGCAGTAATTACATTATTAATCAAAGATTAAAATAATTGATATTATAAATATCCACATAAATGTAATTTGAGACTTTTGAGGAATTCCAATAATTTTTTTGGTTAATATGACATGTTAGGGTTGATTAAATAATTATTTTTTGAAGTAATCATGTTTTTATGATTTCCACAAAAACCAAATACTAAATAGTGTCAAAATTGACATAATTGAGTTTTTAAAACAAATACTATATTATTAATTGATATAATATTTCTAAAAATCTAAGGTTCAGCCAAAGGAGTTAGATAAAGTTATATATATTAATAATTAACGACTTGGGGTTCTCTTGGCTTATTATAGTAATTTTATTAACCATAAAATATAAAAATACAAAGAGACATGGTAAATATCAAACTATTTAACTAAGAGTTAAATCTAAAATATAAGGTTAATATGGTAACCTAAACCTATATAAAACCTATTGGTTGATATTTTTTTGACCCATACCCACCTTTTCCTCTAAATAAATCATTTTGGAGCCATTATAAACCAAAAATTATTTTATTATAAAATAATATTTCAATCTTTTCCTAAAGTGACCCTCACCTCTCTTATAAAAGGGAACTTCCCCTTCTCTCAAAATCACACCTCCAAAGCCATTTGGATCAGACAAAACCTACCCAAATATCATCCCAACTTCCCTCAAAATTACCTAGAGTCCTTACTATGATCATAAATCCAAATTAAGGAGCCCTTTTGATCAACTCAAAAGGAAACACCCGAAAAAGAGGTAATAATTTCACCACCCTCTTCCAAGTTATTTTCTTCTTCCACTTCTTCTTTCTTTGTTGTTTCCATACCAAAATAATAAATCCAGTAACTCATAAATAATTTGATGTTATTATAAATATGTTACAACCATATTAGTTATTCTATCCATCCTATTAATGAAAAAGTCGTCGTACGTGCATACGTGCGGCTTACCGTCTCTACGTCGTGGTGTAGTTTGTTATTCAAACACTTAATTATTTTTATGGGTATAATAATGAGTATAGATTATGTAAATAATAAATATAACATGTTAATAATTCTATATATATTATATACTATCCAATTACGTATGATTTCACCATTAATATAATGATATTGTTGCTCGTGCGTACGTACGGATTACCGTCTCCACAAACGCGATGAGATTCATTCTCCATCATAATCATTGAAGAATAATTTTTATTTTATGATTATAAATAATGTTTATGAACATAATTTCATTCTATATATAAATCAAATACATCCTATCCATAACAAACATGGCTTACGTAACGAAGCATATAAAGGAAAACGAATCAGTTAACACTCGAAACGATGATACTACTGAAATATAATTAAAAAAGAAATATTATAAGATAATATATGATATAATATTTATGTTTATAGTTATTGTATAATTTAATCAAAATTATTTAACTATTATACCGGATGTTAACATACTCTTGACCAAAGAAAAGTACAAGGTAAGGGTTAATTTTACAATCTCTTTATTATCCGAGGTTGTTTTTACGTAAGTATCTACTGGGACCTCTTTATCATCCACATTCGTGTTTCCTAAAAATGTATTTAAAAACATTTTTAATATTTACAAGACTCTAGTTTATTTATACCCTTGTTTTACTTTTTATAAAAAATTTTGATAGGAATATTTTCAATGTTTTCCAAACTAGGTACTTTATGAGATTTTCGACAAATTAAGGTAAGAATGTTTTTTTAACTTATATGGATGGTGTGGGTATTCTCCACCATTATAACAACTTTGAAGCTTCCCTTACAATATTATAATAATATTTTCAAAATAAATGTTTTCTTTTATAATTATGTGACTTTTAAATGATTTCAAAAATAAAGAGATATTTCTTTCAAATAGTTTTGATTTCATCTATGTCAACATCCTTTGATGGATTTTAAACTCGTTTGAAGTTGATTTATTATGATACAAATATTCCATATTTTGTTGAAGTTTTTTTGATATGTCTGACTTTTGATGTGTCATTTTTATACCATTCATGGTTTATGAAAAAAGTATTGACATTTCGTATGCTAGTTTTAATACAAATGTTTATGTTATGTTTAAAACTTTTCATATGAGGAATGCATTGGACTTAGTATGTAATGGTTGGAGCCCACTATAGCTCATCGATTCATCGGTAGGTCTCATTAGACAAACTAGTGTCTTGTCACATGACCTTGACAAATCTTATTTGTAGTCTTGGCACAAGGACCTGACTATGTGGTTATGAAGTCTGGCATTATGTATTCCATCATTATGAAAGTGGATATTAATATTATAGGTGATTATTAGACTAGTATAATATCCATGTGAATAAGTAAATGGAATTATTTGATTTTATCTTTGCCATATTATGCTTAATTTTAAGTTAAAAAGGAATTTTTTCGGTCTTATACATTGCTTTAAATGTTTATGCTTATTTATGAAAGTTTCCTCTATATTCTTATTCTTACTGAGCATCTAAGATCACCCCTTTCTGTGTTTTATTTTTCCCAGGATGTGAAGAATTATTTTATGGTTGACCTATAGGGATAGGCTAAGGATATAAGTGTGTTCAAAGGGGACAAAATGTTGTTGATGTTTTTATTTCATGATGTAATGTAAAACTTATGAATGTATCTAGTACTTCCAAGGCTACTAAATTTATCAGTCTTTTGGGACATGATTCCTTGTATCATGCCAATGTTTTATAATAATGCACCGAATCTAGGTAACTAGGGTTGGGGAATTATAGCTGGTATCAAAGGAAGTTTATTAAAAACATTGGAAACTAGATTTAGAAAAAATCTGATTAGAAAACACTGCCCTAAGATAGACATTGAAGATTAGTATAGAATAACTTCCTAGAATTTTGGTACTGTATAGATTTTGTGAGTTTTCCAAGAAATACACCCCTGTCTGAATATGAGAAGGTAGTGGCGGCTCTGTCATATATGTACCTAGGGGTCAAACCCGAAAACACCACTTTGAGCTAAACTCGTACGGGAACTGGTGCACGACAACGGGCATTGCTGCACTTTTTGTTACGACACCCCCATGGGATATCATTATGATAATTATCATTCTATTTACAATCCATAATAAAGGGTTTATGAGTATATACTTCCTCAAAGAAAACATTTTTATTATTATAGATTATATCCATAAAATTTTCAATTTATGTTAACTATTTTACAAGTTTGGAATTATGTATTGTGATCCATAAACTAATCTAGTGTATGAAATTGTTTAGAAATGGCACCAAGTGGAAGGAATGGAAACATTATCAACCCATGAAATCCATATAGGTATTTACCTCCTACTAAAGATAATTATAGTGGAGTTGGTTATGAAACTGGTGTTGATCAACTTATCACCATACTGGGACAACTCACTCAGGTTATGAATAATAAACTTACCTGTATAGAGCACCCTGATCCACAATGTGGAGGATCAATGTTGGACTGCTTCATGAGGAAACAACAACCAATATTCAATGGGAGTACAAATCCATTAGTAGCTGATCAATGTATAAGTTCCTTAGAGAAAATATTTTATGCTTTGGGGAGTAGTGAAAGGGAAAAAGATGTCATAGTAGTTTATCGCCTCACAGGAGATGCAGATCAATGATAGTCATTAATAAAAAAACACAGAGGAAGATGAAGAACTATCGAACACATAATGGAGGGAGTTTAAAGATATTACCTTTGAAAAATAATTTCCTCATGACTATCAAGTGGATATGGAAAGGAAATTTTTGAGTTTGAGGGAAAAGGAGGATGAGAATGTCACAAAGTATGAGGCTAAATTTACAAGGTTAGCAAGTCATGCAGCAGATTATATACGTAACCGAAGGAGTAAGATTGATCAATTATTTGATGGTTTAAAACCATTTCTCTATTAAGAATTAGTCTCACAATCATTATCATCGTATGAAGATATTGTCTCATGAGTTATCCAGAAAGAAAACAGAATTCTCTAAGTCTTATGACGTTAAAGCAAAGCAAGAGAAGAAGAGATCTGTTGAACACTCTGGAAATGGAAATTAGGGGAAGAAGGTAAAATTTGAATATCCATCATGCAGTAAATGTGGGAAGAAACACTCCAGTACTTGCCTAAAGGGAATGGGAGTCTGTTACAAGTGTGGTGAAAAAGGCCACCAAGCTCGTGATTGCAAGGGGAAGAAAGAGGCTGTCAATGTTGAATGTTAAAATTGTATAGAAAAGGGGAATTATGAAATTAAATTTCCTAATTTCCAAGGAAACTTACCCCAGAAAAGGCCAAGGTGGAAAGGTCAAGCTTATGTGATCACTACTGATAAGGTTGAAGCTCTGAAAGACGTGGTGGCATGTAATTTTATGGTTTCTTGAAGTTTAGACAATGATTTATTTGATTCTAGATCATCGCATTGTTTCATATCTTCCCAGTTTGCTAAGAAAATTAGATATTTTCAATTTGACTTAACAAGGGATTTTTCAGTCAAAAATCTTCAGGTAAGTATCATCGCAACAATGTTTTGTGAATCAGTTCCCATTAGGGCATATAAATGTTCTTTATCTACTGATCTCATCATCATACCCATGATTGAATTTGATATAATCCTCATTATGGATTGGATTTCAGACCATGAGGTGGAAATTTATTATAAGAAGAAGGAGGTTAAAATTTTTGATGATGATAAAGAGTACCTTATCTTTAGAGTAGAAATGTCACCAACTGATTCTTATCTAGATCCACCCCCAATAACTCTACTAAATTCAATTATTGAGGAGGAAGAAAATGAAATAGCAATGTGTGGAGAAAATAATGTTTTAATAGAGGACGTACCTATTGTGAAATAATATGTTTATTTGTTTCCAAAGGATTTACCTAGACATACTCCAGAATGAGAAATTGAGTTTTCCATTGATTTAATTTCTGGTTCAAGGCCCATATCGAATACCCCTTATAAAATGGACACTGTGGAATTAGTGGAACAAAATAAACAACTAGAGGAATTGAGTAATAAGGGATTTATTCGCCCTAGTGTTTCTCCATGGAGAGCCCCTGTTCTTTTTGTTAAGAAGAAAGACAGATCTATGTGGTTTTGCATTGACTATAGGGAGATCAATGTTATAACAATAAAAAACAAGTATCCCCTACCTCGCATTGATGATTTATTCGACGAACTTCATGGAGATCAAAATTTTTCAAAGATTGACATTCGATCTGGATATCATCAGTTGTGTGTGAAGAAGGAAGACATACTAAAAACAGAATTCCAAACCAGGTACGAGCATTACGAGTTTACAATAATGCCTTTTGGATTGACTAATGCACTCTTTGTCTTCATGGATCTAATGAATTATGTTTTCAAGGAATATTTTGATTACTTCATAGTGGTATTTGTTGATGATATCTTGATATAACCAAAAAGCTATGAAGATCAAGAAAATAAATTGTGCACTATTCTAAAAAACCTCAGAAGAAATGAATTATATGGGAAGTTTAGCAAGTGTGAGTTCTGGATTCTCGATATTTCTTTTCTTGGACATATTGTCTCTAAGGATGGAATCTATGTTGATCCTTCAAAGACTAAGGAAATCTAAGAATGTCCAGCACTGATGAGTATAACTGAGGTACGCAATTTTATTGGTTTAGTAGATTATTATCGAAATTTCTTCCAGAATTTTTCTCAGTTGGCTAGCCCATTAACAAAGCTCATATATAAAGGGGTTAAATTTTTTTGGACAAAATAATGTGAAGAATGTTTTGAAGAACTGAATAGAATATTATTCAATGATCCTATCTTAACTCTATAATCAGGTAATGATGGGTTTGTTATTTATAGTGATGCTTCAAAGAAAGGAATTGGTTGTGTCCTTATGAAGAATGATAGAGTTATTGTCTATGCATCACGGCAGCTAAAAATTCATGAACAAAACTATCCCACTCATGATATTGAATTATCAGCTATAATATTTTCTTTAAAGATATGGATACACTATATCTATGGTGAAAAATGTGATATATATACTGATCACAAGAGTTTGAAGTATATTTTCTCATAGAAAGAACTTAACATAAGGAAAACATGATGGATTGAACTACTCAATGATTATGATTGCACTATACACTACCACCCGGGGATGGAAAATAAGGTGGAAGATGCTTTGAGCAGAAAAGATCATGGAGTTTTGAAAAAGATGAGAGTTGAAAGGGATCCTATTTTCATAGATCTAGTAAAGATGGATATCGGAATAACCATGGAAGGTGAAACATCAATACTTTTTCAAATGGTTTCCAAACCATCTTTACTAGAAAGGATAAAGAGTTCTCAGACAGATGATGAGGAGTTTCAAAAGAGGATTAAAGATGTGAATGATGGGAGATTGAGTGACTTCATATATGAAGATGGAATTTTAAAATTTCGGAAGATACTTTTTGTTCCTGACATACCTGATCTAAAAAGGGAATTGTTGGATGATTATCATAGCTCCAATCTCTCTATACACCCTGGTAGCACCATGATGTATAGAGATTTGAAGGAACATTTTTGGTGGGACAACATGAAGAGGGAGATTGCTGATTTTGTTTCAAGATGTATGGTTTGTAAAAAATTGAAAGATGGAAGGTAATGGCCTGGAAGAGTCATACAACCTCTTCCCATACCTGAGTTAAATGGGATAATATTACGATGGACTTTGTAATGGGGCTTCCAAAGACTCTTAGAAGTAATGATGCAATATGGATCATTGTTGATCATCTTACCATGTCATCATATTTTCTTGCTATTAGAGAAGATTTACCACTTGAATGTCTGGAAAGACTATATATTAATAAAGATGTAAGACTTCATGGTGTACCCCTATCGATTGTTTCTGATCATGATCCCCATTTTACATCAAGATTCTAGAAAAGTCTTTAGAAGGCCCTGGATAGTAAACCTCGTTTGAGTACTACCTACCACCCTCAAACCGATGGAAAATCATAATGGACTATTCAAAACATAGAAGACATGTTGAGATCTTTCTTACTTGACTTTCAAGGAATGTGGGATCAATATTTACCTCTGGTAGAATTTTCCTATAACAATATCTTCCATTCAATTATTTACTTGGCACCATATGAAGAGTTATATGGAAAGAGATGTCGAACACCAACTTATTGGGATGATGTTGGTGAAAGAAAAATCGTAGGTCGAGAACTTTTTTGGGAAACTATGGAAAAGGTGAAGGTTATCCAAACCCACATCAAAGTAGCTCAAAGTAGGCAAAATATCTATGCCGATAACCGAATGAAGGATTTGGAATTTAAATTAGGAAACCATGTTTTCGTGAAGGTATCTTCATTTAAGGATGTTATATGTTTCGGTAAAAATGGTAAATTGAGTCCCAGGTATATCAGACCTTTAGAAATTCTAGAACAAATTGTAGTTGTAGCTTATCATTTGGCAATGCCTCAAAGTCTCTCCAAAGTTCATGATGTGTTCAACGTATCACTGTTGAGAAAATACATGCTTGACCCAACGCATGTACTCACCTATGAGGAAATTGAACTGAAAGCTGATCTTTCTTATTCTGAAGATCCTGTCAAAATTCTTGATGCCAGAGAACAAGTGCTGAGAAGCTGGACGACTCGTCTGGTAAAATTTCTATGGAGAAACCACAAGATCGAAGAGGCAAGGTGGGAACCCGAAGACTTATGATGAAGAACCACCCAAATTTTTTTATGCAGTAATATTATATAAATTTTGAGGATAAAATTAGTTTAAGTAGTGGATAATGTAACTCCTAAATCTTACATGGTACGTTTCCCTTTGAATAATACAATTGCTTGTGTTGTACGCAACTTCAAGTTCAAAAACACCACAACCAATCAAACTAGCTGTTATGAATAGTAATACCCACTTTTTGAAATATTATAAATTTTATCCTTCAAAATGGACTTAATTTTTGGATTTGGAATACCAAAATTGGCTTAGGGTGAATTTTTGGTACTTTTCTGAAAACTCTCATTTTTTGATGAATAGTGAAAATACTAAATTTTAATTAAAAAAACTTTTTTGATCGAAATAATTTATAGTGTTAAATTATACATTTGAATGGTTTTTAAGAATAATTATATTATATTTATATCATTTAATATAATTTAGGTCATTGGATGTAATTTCATGTTTATACTGGACATAAACAAGTGTCAATCTTTTAATAGTTATTATTTCTTAAAAACATGCTTTTTGTTTTGACAACGGGAATTAATTTTATATTAATTTATACCACTTATGTGTTTTGAATTTGGAAAAATGGATTCCATATTTTGAATCAGGAGGTCCAAATTGTGTAAATAGATAACTTTTATTTTTATACATTATAAATATTTACTTCAGAAAATATTTTATTCACCGTGGTTAAAGGGGTAAATCCGGTAAATAAGGGTAGAAATATATATTATAATAATATTAAATTAACCTAACATGTGTCTTATTTATATTGGTTAATACATGTCCTACCATGGGCATCCTTGGGTCTATTTTGGGACCCCATGGAGCCACTTAAGAGTGATAATGACACTTTATATTAATTAATTTAAAGTAAAGACAAAAATGACAAGAACATATATATTTTATTAAAACAATTTTTACAAGGGGTTATATAAGTTATATCTTTGAATAAAAATATTAATTACAAAAATAAAAAAAAATCCTACATAATGGTATTTTATTTATAATTTTTATAAATTAAATAAATAAATTTATTTATGACACAATGATGATGCAGTAATTACCTTATTAATGAAATATTAAAATAATTGATATTATAAATGTCCAAATAATTTTAATTTGACAATTTTTATGAATTAAAATAATTATATAGGTTAATATTACATGTTAGGGTTGATTAAATTATTTTTTTGAAGTAATCATTCTGTTATGATTTTCACAAAAACCAAATACTAAATAGTGTCAAAATTGACATAATTGAGTTTTTAAAAACAAATATTATCTTATTAATTGATATATATTATAAAAAATTGATGGTTTGGAAAAAGGAATTATATAATGTTATATATATTAATAATTATACACTTAGGGTTCTCTTGGCTTGTTACAGTAAGTTTATTAACTATATAATATAAAAATACAAAGAGACATGGTAAATGTCGAACTATTTAACTAAGAGTTAAATCTAAAAGATAAGGTTAATATGGTAACCTAAACCTGTCTAAAACCTATTGGTTGAGATTTTTTCGACCCATACCTACCTTAGCCTCTAAAAAAATTATTTTGGAGCCATTATAAACTGAAAATTATTTTATTATAAAATAATATTTCAAACTTTTCCTAAAGTGACCATCACCACTCTTATAAAAGGGCACTTCCCATTCTCTAAAAATCACACCTCCAAATCCATTTTCTCAACCAAGACCTACCCATATATCCTCCCAAATACCCTAAAATTAATCTATATTCCTTAATTTGATCATATATCCAACCTAAGGATCCCTTTTGATCAACTTAAATGAAACACCCGGAGAAGAGGTAATAATTTTACCACACTCTTCCAAGTTATTTTCTTCTTCCACTTCTCTTTCTTTGATTTTTTCATAACAAAATAATAAATCCAATACCTCATACAAAATTTTATGTTATTATAAATATTTTACAGCCATATCCCTTATTCTATCCATCCTATAAATGAAAAAGTCACCATACATGTGTACATATGGCTTATCGTCTCCACGTCGTGGTGTAGTTTGTTATTCAAACACTTAATTATTTTCATGGGTATAATAATGAGTATAACTAATTTAAATAATAAATATAACATGTTAATTATTTTTTATATATGATATACCATCCAATTACATACGATTTCACCATCAATATAATGATATTTTCGCTTGTGCGTAAATACGGATTACTGTCTCCACAAACGCGATGAGATTCATTCCCTATCATAATCATTCAAGAATAATTTTAATTTTATGATTAAAAATAATATTCATGAACATAATATAATTCTTTATATGAATCAAATACATCCTATCCAAAACAAACATGGCTTACGTAACCAAGCATATAAAGGAAAATGAATTAGTTAACACCTAAAATGATGATACTACTGAAATATTATTAACAAAGCAATATTAGAGGATCATATATGATATAATATTTATATATATAGTTCATTTATAATTTAATAACAATGATTTAACTATTATATATAAATTTAAAATACCCTCTACCAAGGAAAAGTACAAGGTAAGGGTTAATGTCATAATCTCTTTATTATCTGAGGTTGTTTTTTACGTAAGTATATACTAGGAACTCTTTATCATCCACATCCATGTTTCTTAAAAATGTATTTCAAAACATTTTTACTATTTATGATACTCTGGGTGCAAGTCATTTATACCATTGTTTGACTTTTTATAAAATGGTTTGAATGGAATCTTTCTGTCTTTTTTCAAACAAGGTACTTTATGACCTTTTCAACAAATTATGGTAAGAATTTTTTTTTAACTTTTACGGTGGGTACGGTTATTCTCCACTGTTATAAGACCTTTGAAGCTTACATTACAATATTATAAAAATATTTTCAAAATAAATGTTTTCTTTTATAATTATGTGACTTTTAAATGATTTCAAAAAGAAATAGATATTTCTCACAAATAGTTTTGATTTCATCTATGTCAACATCCTTTGATGGATTTTAAACTCATTTGAAGTTGATTTATTATGATACAAATCTTCCATATTGTATTGAAGGTTTTGTTATATTCTTGACTATGGATGTGTCATTTTTTTACCATTCATGGTTTATGGAAAAATTATTGACATTTCGTATGCTAGTTTTAATATGAATGTTTATGTTAAGTTTAAACCTTTTCATATGAGGAATGAATTGGACTTAGTAAGTGATGGGTGGAGCTTGATATAGCTCCTTGATGCATCAGAAGGTCTCATGGGACAAACTAGTGTCTTGAAACAAGGCCTTGACAAAGTATTATTTGAATTTGTGGCACAAGGCCTTGAATATGTGGTTATAAAGTATGGAATTATGCATTCCATCGTTATAAAAGTGGATATTGGTATTTCATGTGATTATTAGAATAGTGTAATATACATGTGAATAAGTAAATGGAATTATTTGATTTTATCTTTTCCATATTATGCTGAATTTTAAGTTTAAAAGGCTTTTGTTTTATTCTTATACATTGCCTTAAATATTTATGCGTATATATGAAAGTTTCCTCTATATTATTATCCTTACTGAGCATCTGATATCACCCCTTTCTATGTTTTATTTTTCCTAGGATATGAAGAAGTATTTTATGGTTTACCTACTAGGATAGGCTAAGGATATAAGTTTGTTCAAATGGGACAAGATTTTGTTGATGTTTTTATTTCACGATGTAATGTAAAACATATTAATGTATCTAGTACATCTAAGGCTACTAAATTTATCAGTATTTCAGGACATGATTCCTTGTATCATGATAATGTTATGTAATAATGCACCGAATCTGGGTAACTGGGGTTAGGGTGTTAAATGCCAGGTAGGGCATGTCCCACCTACAAAAGCACGGCCGGTGGAGTGGACCAGTTCTCACACTCAGACTCACCTCGTCCTCATCTGGTTCTCTAGCTCGATGGTGCCAACTAGTGCCACCCTTAATCTAGTGCGGCTGGATGATTCCTATGCACGTTGATGGATCGTGTGTTGCCAGCGCACCGAGTGGTCAGATGTATCCACTCCTTCATGCAGCACTGACGGGCACCACACCACCTCGCCATTGTGGCTAGCCAGCCATGGCTCTCTGTCGTTGTCGTGCACTGATGGATGTGTCGGCTGGTTGCTTGGCGGAAAATCGAACGCGCTTCAGTGGTCCGTTATTTGCACCACTTGCGCCTATGGTCCTTGGGGATCACCCTCTTCACCAAAAGGGCTTCAGATCCATCTCGACATTACTTTGATAATATGTCCACCAAGAACGCCCGAGTGGAGGTTCTCGGGCCTTATTTATGTTGGCTCGGGACCTCCTCATTAGAGGTTTAAAAAATCAAGTGGCAGGTCCAGGGATTGATTAATAAACTTGCTATCAACAAATCCGACACAAAAACCCCAAATGAAAACACCCTCCTGCAATAACAACCAATCCGTGGATCAACCTATTCAATGGTTGATCTGCACTCATTGTTTTAGAATGAAGAACGGGTAATTTAAACACAAAGTAAATACCAAACTAGATACATTGGATCTGTTGAGGGAGAAGGATGGTTTCCTCATTGTCGTCGATTTGTTATCTTTGGCATTCATCGTCGCTCGTCGATCTCTGGGTCTGTTTCTCCAACATCTGTCATCCCATGGTCTTGTTATTCATTGGAGAGGAATTTTGTTGGTTATTTGTTATAGATCTCCCATTGATTAATTTCCTTTTCTCTAATGCGTCAACACAAATAAAATAATTACATCTCCATGTTGTTTCATTTATGAAATATAATTGTTGTTACACGTCATTAATGTGTCATTACATTGCGAGTTAACAATCCATTAATGATTCTCATCAATGTGCCTCGTCGTCGCCTCATTGATACACCACAGTGTCGCCATCCGCTACTCGTCTGTTGACAAAGAAATATAAAATATCTTTTTTAATGTTATATTATTTATTTATGAAAATCCTGAAAATAAATTTTTTTCTGCCCCTACTTTCTAAATTTAAGTCCTTTCTAGGTGAATCCTAGCATTCCAAGTTCAACGGTGCCCTCATATTTTTAATTCGAGCACCGATTCAAAATTTATAGAAACCCGCTTTCATGTTTACTTAAACGTACTAAAAAAAGTTCAAAACCCACTTCCTGGAACACCGAGCCTCAGAATCACATGTCGTCAAAGCCTAGGGAGTTAGAATAATTCCATTAAAGTGCGAAAAATTTACATGGAAAATTCCAGGTCACTATAGAAGGTAGTACATACGTATACATGAATTTTGTTTACATTTTATTAATATATTAAAAGAAAGTAAATTAACTGATATAATGTCATTAAATAATCATTTTTATGTCATATATATTTCATATTTTCATTAAAATCATCATTATTACCTTCCATGTAATGTTTTAATGAATCATATTGCTTTGTGAGGTGGTAGTATGCCATACACATGATCGAAGTTGTCATATCCCCACAAAAAGGAAAACATAAAGGTGTGTGAGATATAATAGTTGTATATGAATATTAATATCATAAATATCATATATAAAAAATAAAAAAACTTTTTTACAACCATGATAGGTATTAAAATAAAAAATTAATAACATTGGTTTGTAAGGCGGTTGTCTGCCATACACATGAACGATAATTTTGTAACCCATTTGATGGAAGTGGAGATGGTTGACGGTCATAACCTTAACATAAAAACATATAAAAATATTTAAGTTACTAAGGTTATTATATAAAAAATTTATAATAATAATTTAAGTATGTGTAGGAATAAATAGTAATAAAACACTCGTTGAAGAACATTACCTCTTCTTTGGGTATACTTATTAGGTTTACACCAAAGGCCCTACTAGGATGGATTTATGTACAAACTAAGACCTATATGACGATAGGAGGGAATTTTTGAATTTATTTTTTAGATATTGTAGAAACAAAAGGTTTTTATAGTGTTAATTGGAGAGGATAAGGGTGCCCTTTTATAAGTGAGGTGAGTGGCACACTTGTAATGGTTTTTAAAGAAATAATTCCACCCATATTTTTTCATTATAAAAAAGGATCTAATAAAATATAATTATTGATAATAGAAATTATAAGATCACAATATATCAAAAAAATGTTTTTGGAAAATTTTTAGGTTATTTTTTACCCTTATATGTTTAGTTTAACCATTCGGTAAAACCATTTTTACTTTAATTACAGTAATTAATTTTTACAATTTTCAAAATTCATTTTGTAAAAAAATTATGTTGAAATTATTAGATAATATAAATTATTATAATTTAAAATATTGAATCTATTTTCCAAATTTCATTTATAGAACTGAGAAATTTTAGTTTAAAAATAATCCAACTAACGTGAGGAGAAAGAAGGTTTTCAAAGAGAAAATGTTCAAATGTTTACAAAGTTTTTTAAATCCAATTTCAGTTTGAAATTGATTACAGTGACCTAAATTGTATTAATAGATATATAATTTTTCTATTTTACTTAAAAATTTAAAATATAATCAAAATTTATAAATCATTTAAACTAAAATCCAATTTTCAAATAAAATTCATTATTATTCACTATTCATCAAAAATCTAATATTCTTAGAAAATTCTAAAAAATTAACCCTAAGATAATTTTCATATTTTGATTTAAAAGATTAATTTTTTTATAAAATAAATTTTATAATATATATATATATATTAATTATAATATTTTCTTAAAATATTCAAAAACTACTTTTTAAAAAAAACATATTTTTGAATAATATAATTACTTTACAAAAAAATTGATTGATTATTTACAGATAATTTATAAATAAATTTACACTGAGTATGAAATTTTTATTTATATTTCATAAATTAGTTGATGTTATTTATACCATCCTATTTAATGGATAGGTTATAATGATAATATTTAAAATAATATTATTTCATAGTTCACTGAAGCATAGTGTTGCATGTCATGCACGCTATCATTATTGCGTGTAGCACAAGCAAAAATTGAAGTTTCATATAACCCAAGATATACTCAGTATTTCATGTAACACAAGATAAAATCATTATTTCATGTAATAAATAATATTAAAAAGAATAAATTAAATTGAATAAAAAAATCAAAAAATATCATGGTGTTACATTTTACCCCCTTTAAAATGAATTTCACCCTCGAAATTTGTCTTGTACATCAAAGGTTAAATATTTTAAAATTATTTTATAGAAAATCACATTGTCAAATTGATAATAAAAAATAATCTTGAAAAATATAAAGGTATGTGAAGAGGTTATCTGGAATAACACATATTAGGCTTCTAAATAGAAGAATGTAGTTGGGAAGTTAAAATATAAATATAGAAGATAAAACTAACACCCAAATAGTGATAGAGAGTTATGTAGAACATGGATCACAATTAAGTGTGTGATCTAGATAAGGTTAA
Source organism: Viscum album (assembly GCA_963277665.1). Lineage (NCBI taxonomy): Eukaryota > Viridiplantae > Streptophyta > Magnoliopsida > Santalales > Viscaceae > Viscum > Viscum album. The sequence goes on along the minus strand of OY728145.1, from coordinate 55,590,865 downwards.
TGACCATAAATCCATAAACCAATGTGGCTTGAAAAAGGTCATTGATATCATCAAAAATGATCATAAAAGGGAAATGGTTTATTTCAAGATAATTTTCCCAAAGTAGAAAAAAATCATGAGAAGATATACTTACCTGATTTCATTCAATTTCATAAGAAAAATCTCATACATTAGTTATAACTTGATCAATTTTTACTTCATCACTTAATCTAAGAAAAAATGTAGAATTTGTTGTGCATGGAGCACTAACAGATCATAAGATAAAAAAATAGACTAATAAGTAATTTGGTCTATCTTTAGTTTAAAAAAAAAGTTAACAATTGTTATCATATATGGATAAGTCTTCATTTGGTGAAGTAACGCATTAATCTCTAAAACCTCATACAATGTTAAACTTAAACCACTCCATAAATTGTTAACCTTATGACCCTTCAAAAATTCAAAAATTATAAATAAGGTCACTAAATTTCTCAAAATCAACTTAACATTAATCATCCAAATATTATTAAGAATATCTTATTGGTCGCATGAAAAATATGTTAATACCTTGGTTATAAATTCTTCTTAATCAAGGTGATAACTAGAATTATAGTAAAATCACAATGAAAAAAATGCATTATTACTCATTCCATGAATAAAACCATAGATTATTAATCATAATACATAGATACAATAATGTGGTAAACTCCATACATGGTAACATAAAAACATTATAAACAAATCCTTTATCAGTTTTGAGGTAATCAATACTATCAAATTTACTTTATCTATACCAATAAGCTCTTTATCCAAACTAAAAAAAAAATTCTCAACCTTAGAAACTTATTAATTCTTATCTTCCCTTGGTCAAAATATTACCTTTCTGTTAAATAACATTTTTATTCTATTGGTCCAATTTAACATATTCTTGAAACACCTTAATGGAAAAATATTGTGTGATAATACATTGATGTTTCATTATTATAAAAACCAAAATAACACTAATAAAAATATAATTATTTGAATCTCAATTCATAATAAATAAATAAATCCTTTTCCTCCATACACCATTAACTTGGATTCATCATCGAATTTTCTTAACACTTCATCCTTTCATACATCATTTGTAGTATATTTATATTCAACAATATAAATATTAGTCATACAAACTTTCTATTTTTTATTATGATATTTCTTTTTAGGACATATATTTTTTAATTCCCATTATTTTAACATTTGAAACATTCAACCATCAATGATACATTATTGAGGTCATTGTTCTTATCTAATTTATTAACTGAACTTTTCATTTTTCCTTTGAAGTTACATTCCTTATGTCCTTATTTTCTAAAACCAACACATATTCTAATTCCTCTGAGACATTATCTTGAGTTATGATTCCCACATCCTTAAAATATTAGAAACTAAATCTTATTTCATCCATGGTCTCCACCACCCATACTCTCAGTGAACTCTATCATTATCTTCTTTAGTGAGTCTGAGATTTGTTTAAGGTTAACATTGTTAATCTAGTTTCATGATATCTAATTATTCATAACGAAAACATCATTTACTCCATTAATCATCCAATTTAAAAAATCATCAGTAAATTATCCATCTCATTCAATGTTAACCTAGTTTCTTCTGGTTCCATCCATTTAATAAAACCAAAAATCATAGTGTGAGAAACATTAGTTATAGTGGAAAACCACATAATCCTGAAGAAAACTTATTGTATGTATAAATAATAATACATATTTTAAATATATTAAACCTTATGTTTATCCTTAATCATTAAAAATAACCATCCATTTAAATACTTCACAATGGTCGTAAAGAGTTTATGAATTTACAAAGAATATCCCCTAGTAGTGTCAAACCAGGTGTAGATAAAGGTCCATTTTCATTCACCAGTTGATGATTGAATATATATAAATTGAACATTTTTGGATTTATTACCCCTAGGTACATTTGTGGAAGAACCACATCCACTTGTTATATACAGAAAGGGGTGAAATTTCTTGGAAATCACTTGCACTATCATTTTACAAAAATAAAGTACATTTCACATACTTTGAATCATCCTTATACTTATACTTAGATACATAACTAGAAATATCCTTATAAATATCCCTATATATCTCACTAAAGTTTTCTAGTCCTAGATTCAAAAAATTAATTAAACCATTCCTCTGATACCAACTATAGTGAATTAGGCTTCTTATACAAAGATATTACATATTTTTAGATGAAATAATTCAAATTTCAACATAAAATTAAAATAAGTTTTAATTAATCATGATATTACATGTAAAAGTTTTATTATGTGAACCATATTAAAGATATTAGTTTCACAACAACAAAATATGCCTTAATAAAAGGAAATTGAGAGGAAATTGCAAACCGCTTTGGTGACTTTCTTCCATAAACCACTTGAAAAAGAGATACACAAATGGATATTTAATTCCCAATAATTTTCAGTATAATAATAATAATAATAAAATATATTGGCAGTATATACACATCATAATAAAAGTAATTCGTTAATATGACATAAATCTCACTAAAAAGGTGAGACGAGAAAACCCTTACTATAAGTCCTGACTTAATTCATACATGTTCAAATCCCCTATATAATAAATATATGTTTATTATAAATATATTAAAAAATATAATTATATATATCATACCATACATGATTAACTTAGGTATATTTATTACTCTTTTATTAACAATTCTATATTAATGTCGTGTTTCTGGTAATAACCTCTTTGTTTTTCATTTATTTCATGATTTTTTATTTTCAGACCTATTACATTGATCATGGTTCCATAATATAAATAATTTTAACCATGATTTAAATATCAAATACATTCATTATATATGTATTTTTAGTAATTTATAAAATATATAGAGAGAAAATTAAATACACCATTCATTAATATGGTAGGTGGTATGTACACATGAATATTGTTTCCATTTTCTCTATGTATTGAAATAAATAAAGATATCTGATATAATATCATTCAAGAATCATTTTCATATTGCTTTGTGTGATGGTAGTTTTTAATGCACACAATCGATGTTATGTCTTCCGACAAAAAGGAAAGCATAAAATTATGTGTGATAAAATAATTAAAAAACATAATAATATCATAAATATCATATATAAATAATAAATACATCATTATTTCCTACTATGAGAGGTGGTAATAGAAAAAATGATGACATCAGTTCATGATGTGGTAGTATGTCGTACACACAAACAATGATTTGGTAACACATTTTATGGAAGTGGATATGGTTATAGGTCATTAAATTAACATAAAAACATATAATTATATATAATATACTAATTTTAATATATCATAATTTTATAATAATAATTTAAGGATATGTAGGATGAAATATAATAATAACACTTATTGATGAACGTTACAACTTCACTGAGTATCTCTCTTAGATTTACACCAAAATCCATTATAGGACCTATTTATAAAAAAAGACTTATAGTATGATATGAGGGTGTTTTTTAAGTGATTTGGGTATGTATTATAAAAACCAAAAGGTTTTTAAAGCATTAATATGAGAGGATAATTAGTTTCCTTTTATAAGTGATGTAAGTGGCACACTTGTAATTTTTTTGAAAGAAATAATTCCACCCTTGTTTTCTTCATGTTAAAAGGCTTCAATAAAAGACCATTATTGATACTATAAAATATAAGGTATAAATATTTCCATCCAATTTGTTTTGTACAATTTATTTTTCCTTTTTAACCCTTATATTTTTAGTTTAACCCCTCATAAAACCATTTTTACTTTAATGGAAGAAAATAATTTTTAATGTTTTCACTATTCATTTTAGTAAAAAAATAATTTTAAATTATTATATAATATATATTATTCGGATTAAAAAGCTTCAATACATTTTTAAAAATTATATTCACATAATTTTAAAATTTAAATTTAAATTAAATCTAATAGATATGACGAGAAAGTGGGTTTTAAAAGATAAAATGCTCAAATGTTTGTAAAGTTTTTATATCTAATTTCAATATGAAATTAATTAAAATGACATAAATTGGATTAATATATATATATATATATATAATTGCACAATTTTTAATTTAAAACCAACTTAAAATATGATTTAACTTAATAAATAATTTTAATCAAAAGGCGGTTTTCAATTAAAATTCAGTATTTTCCTTTATTCATCAAAAGGTTAATCTTTTCAAAAAATTATAAAAGATTAACACTAATATAATTTTAACATGATTATTTAAAAAATTAAAAAAAATTCAAATAAATTTTATAAAATATCTATAAATTAATTATAATATTTTATAATAAATAGTAGTAAAAAACTTTTTTAAGAAATTATATTTTTAAAGAATATAATTTCTTTAAAAAATTGATTGTTTATTTATTAATAATTTATAAATAAATTTATATTGATTAGTAAATTTATATATATATTTCATAAATTATTTTATATTATCCATACCTTCCAATTTAATTGATATGTTATAATGATCATATTTAAAATAATTTTATTTCATGGTTTACTGAATCTTAGTGTCACATGTAATGCACACTATCATTATTTCATGTAATTCAAGATAAACTAAATGTTTTTTAAAATTAAATCTATACTTATTATTATATATAATTAATGATAAAATTAGTTTCTCATATAAAGAAAACTATCAAAAATATTAAATATAATTGAAAAAAAATATACAAAATATCAGGGTGTTACACTAGAGTTCTCCATGGTTAAATGTGTCACCTTTAAAATTGAGGTCCCCAATAAGACATTCTAGTTAATTATAAAAGATAAACTACATGATAATTTGGAGTGTAAATACTTTCAAGTCGTGATTAATCAATAATTATACACTGATAAAATTTCTTTGACTAAATCAAGGGAGTTATTCTACCTTCAACAAGATAATCATATGGTTATTGAATATGATAAATATCTTTTTGATCTAATTTATTTTACATAGATATAGTCTTGAATGATTAATTGAAATCCCACTAATTTTAAATGTGCATTCATCTAAGCATCTAATCCGAATTCTTCCAACTAAAACTCCCCATGTATGTTATTGTAGTGTATTGAGCCTTGATAGTGGAGTTGGATCAATCCATGATTATGAGGATTATTTTTGTCCCATCTCATATAAGAGGAAGGGAAGGTAGGTTTCCTAAAAAGAATGGGATGTGAGATGAATTTGAGTATGGGATTGGTAATAATTCATGGAATCAATCACAATTAGATTTTTATAAACTAATGAGTAGAAAATGTATTTTATTCCCTTGTTGTGGAAAGGATAGGGATATAAAACCCTATTGTTGAGAAGTCCCCATAAGTTTTCACACTTATTGGGTAATGGTCTATCTTTATAGGTATAATGGTAAAATCCTCTAAAAATAAGTGGTGTGATATCCTCATCACCCAAGGGGTATCAAATGAAATATAATGCCTCTAAAGTTTCAGGGTCACATTTTAATGTATGTCAAGGAAAAGGGTGTTAATAACATTGATAGAGTTAGTTGAGTACCATGCCTTGTGGTAGCTGGAGACTTTGGTCTCAGCCTAAGGCAAGGAAATTCCATGCTCTAGATAAATACCCCATGTAAGTTTAAATAATTCCAACAACTATTTTGTATACTTCACTTATTATATCATCTATAGTTGTTTGTTTATTTGATGTAGGTGAATATCACTTGTTTATATCTTCTTTAATCATGGATTTATTTAATATTAAATCAAATCATGTCCTATATATAATGGAAATATCTACCCTTGTTTTAAGGTAGAAATAACTTGGTTTATAATAAAATTCTTTCATGATTTCTATACTTTAAGTAGAGCTAAAAATGATGTATACATCCTAAAAATGGATATTGTTGATATTATTATTAGAATAGACAATATTTTTCTATTAAATCCCATATTTATTGTTATTATCATAGGGTATACTTTGTTACTATTGATCTCATTCTATTAAATTTATAAGGATAATGGGACATGAGATATAATCGAGTGAGAAATACTCTTCTTGAAGCTAATAGATTAGTGTACTAGATTTTTTCCCACTTGAAAAAGGCTAATATAGGGTATCATCCTAATGTTTTCAGGGAATTTCCTAAGGTATTTTCCAAGTATTTTTTGATACTTACTCCTGAGGGAGATGTTATGTTTTCTATATTTTTGATTTATAGGATGTATCCAACATCATTTCACTCATATCATATTGTTTCAGTGGAATTTAAGTAATTTAAAGTTATATAATATGATCTAAAAGATAAATTATTTATTCATCTAATTATATCCTTATGGGATACTTGTAATATGTTTGTTGATAAGTAAAATGGAACATTACACTTGTGTTTTATTATTGCATGATTACTCACGTGACCATCAAGAATTATTAACCTTTGTACCATATCGATGAAAATTATAATTAATTTAAATGGTAAAGGTGGTTATCAAAAATCAACCTTCGATTAAGGTATCATTGAATTAGGGTGAAAGAGCCAGATATACCCAATATTTCCTTTAGAATTATATTTTTTCACTTTTAATATCATGTTATTCCATTTACTTATAGAAACAATCTTGCGGTGTCCATGGCCATCAAGAATCAGATTTTACATCAATAAATTGACTCCTCTACAATGGTGTTCTTATAAAGTGTCATAGTCTAATTTAAAATTGAAGAGGAGCATGTGAATCTTTTGAGGATTTTATTGGGGTCTTTATATGAATATCTCATTTATAAAAATATATCTAAATATAACTTATATATCCAAGATGACATGTTCTTAGTACATGTGGTTTCAAACAAGGTATTTTTATTCATCTAGAGAAGGTGAAAGTTCTTATGTCTTAGGAAAAGGAAATTAATGTCTTTAAGTTATACTGCTTCCTAGGACTATAAGGATGTTATTAATGGTGTATAAAGAACTTATAAAATATTTATTTTCTTTTAAATACTTATCAAATTTCTTTTTTTCTTAACATAAATGTTTACTTTTATAAATAAAGTTAAAAATATCAATATATAGATTATCTAACAAAGATTTTAAATAGAAAATTTTATGGGATCCAATTAGGATTTTTATGATCACAGGATACATACACCCTCTAGGTGTATATAAATATTTTTTTGGATAATATAGGAAAATTAAAGGGTCCACTTAGAGATGGTGGTTATTCTTATTAGTTTGGATCAAGGTTGGAGGATATGTTAATGATGGTGTGTCCATTATGTGACATGGATATGGGTAGAAATATTATCATATTTCGGCCTCAATTTTTGGATAAGTCTTATAATTAACCTAATTTTCTTCCCATGCTATTTTATATTATTGTTTATCTTATTATAGTTATGTATATATATTTTCATGAATTTTTGTTCATGTTATGGAGGAAGGTATTTTATTATATTCTCCATGATTTTTTGTTTTGGAATTTTTTCCTATATTTTAAGCCTTGTTTTTTTAATATCAATTTAAAATTTTCTTATTTTATGCATATATTAAAAATTTATGGTTAGGTCATGTCGGTTTCTTGAAAAAAAATCATTTTTCATGTTTTATTCTTTAACTAGAGAAACATTTCCCACTTGGTTCTATTTTTTGACACCCCAGCTAAAATTAATTAATAGTATCCAAGCTAGTGAACCACGAGACATAAAACACACTTATCCATATTCTAGAGGTTTCTAAATAAAATTGAGAGTATATGATCAACATTAGGCTGACTATACTCTCACTACCATTATCATCGACAATAATAAGTAACCAAACGTCACTGATAGTAGATAATCAGAGTATGCCTGGTCAAAAATATATCATTTTATAAAAATTTAATATGTAGTAATATAGTCATACAACCAAATTGATAAACCACTTGGATAATCACATTGAAAAAATAAACAAATGATTAAAATACAAACAGAGGCTCCTCCTCCAACCTTAAGCCTCACCTCATCCCAATATTTAATCCCCATCGAGTCTCTCTAGCATAATCCACTATGAAACTTGTGACGTGAATTCCAAATATAAGGTACTCACCCACACGAGTGTTCCCATGAATGGTATAATAAATACAACCTTGTATGGTCTCACAAAATTCCCCATATATATTCCATCATATACATGTGTATACATAAGAAAAATAAATAATAGAAAACAACTGCACACAATAATGCATAATGGGTCATTATGTACTAACTATGACTCCACAATACTCAACTATACATGGTTTTCTCACCTCTGGTGAAACAAATTCACCAAAAACTCATAAACTATAGGATGTTATATGAAATCTTGAACTACTACCTATCTAACCATATATACTTACAAGGTTTCAATATGGTCCCAAAACACATGAATGATCAAACCAAGGGCATCAAATGTCATATGGAATCATTGACTATATATCGATCTAACCATATATTTTAAAGTCCATATAGCATCCTCAGTTCTCAGGTAGTCAAATCATAGGTTGTAAAAATTTAAATAGAATCATGGAATCTTTTTTGGTCTAACCATATACACAAAATGTTATACAATTTCATGGGATTTATATTGGTTCAAACAAAACTGCTAAAATTTTACATGGAATTATAAACTCTCTACATATTTGACCATAGATGTTAAATTCCATTTTTTATCCCATTATCTCAACCAATCTAACCATAAGTAGAAAATTTTCATATGGTGTCTCATACTATTTAATGATATAACCATATATTCTAAATTCTATAGGGATATGATTCTATCTATCGGTATGACCACAGGCACTACAGTATCATATGTAATCTCAATCTCTCGACTAATCTAACAATGGGATGAAAATTTCATATAGAATCCCCAATTCTCTATTGATATTACCATGGATTCTAAATTCTATATGGAATCTCGATCTCTCTACCGATATGACCATATGTTCTAAAATATCATACGACATCTTGGAATCTCTATCAGTCTAACCAAATATGATAAACACTGTATATTATACTAGGCTCTCAACCAATATGACCATATACAGTAAAAGAAACTCATTTTGGTAGATGATAACCTAGGAAGTTTAACTTGACATCTTTCACCCAAGGTCCCCATGTTTACACTATTTTAATACATATATCAAACTAGTCAGATGATTACGAACACATAGACATAATACCTCCTGACATAGTTATTATCTAGCATTCCACACATTTATAACATCCCTTATCCCATGTTACTACCTTATCACTTGTCATACAAGACTTGGGCCTATTTCTTATAGTTCACATTAAAGATAGCCTAGCCTCATTGGTCAACCATTTCATATACATCTCAAAGGAAACATACTTTCAAACCCATCATTATTCTTATCCCACCCATGAATTCAAACACTAAATCCTTAAAACCAACCATGTCTCTAATCTATGATAATAAATAGTACATATCACCAAATGGTGATCCCATTGGTCACAAGACCTACCTAACCCTTACCATAGTAGTCTAGATCCAAAACCTTTTCCAAATCTCACATCAATATCTCAGTCTTGATCCCCATTAACTATTACCTCAAGGCCTCTTAGTAACTCACTAGCTATCCATCAAGTAAATTCCCATGACTCATATAATGGGTCCCATATAACATCTTCCTAAGGATATCTCTCTATCCCATCACTATGAGAAAACCCTCCTTGATACACCACATCTTTTCCTTGAGGACTTATACCACTCATGGAACACCTCATGACTCCATTCCACAATCAATAGGGTATTTCTAAGTATTAGTGAGACACATAGACATCTCACCCACATTTAAAATTATTAATCCCTTCATATTTTTTGTGTTTTCCCTATGTGGTCCAACTTATATTATCAAAAACTTGTCCTAACCCTGATCCTCAGGTAAAATAAACCAGTATCCTCTCTCCCTTGGAAAAAAAGATTCTAGTTGATCCCAAAATGTTCAATTCAATGAAGCATATAATCTATATCTAATATTTTTTATGCCACTCTATTTAATTTCCTTGGGTTATTTAAATTTTGGTTTGAACAAGATTACCTAATACAAGCTCATAATATGCCATTCTAATAGAATAATCCCCTCTCTCAAGACATCAAATCCAAATAATTAATTATAAAAATATATAGTTTATTATACAATTTCATCTAAACTATAATAATGGTCAAAATATCACTAGGTGGAATTTATATATTCTAACTATGATAAAACAATGTGTGTAACTTCCATGATATTCCCGCTACATCCCTATAGGAAAACCTATAACATCCAATACATATCTATTCTTCAATTTAATCCAATTAAATTAAATTACCAAAATAATTTTTTTAGATAACATAGATAAACTAAAATGGTGAAGTATTGTGTTTTTTCTTCATCTCAAGAGGTTTTTGAATACAAACCATGAAAAACCCATATTTCATGGGATGATTGCACCTCCCTCTAGTGGAATCATCACAAAAAACCTAACCTAAAGTAATAAAAAAATATAGGAAAATGAAGGGGAAGAAGATTAAAAGGGGTCTGAGGGAATAACATGCCTTTAATCACTACAAGAAATACAAAATATCCACACCTCGTCAAAGGGGGTCCAAGAGAGGGGGGATGGAAGGATATGAGTGAATGGACCTCTATTAATTCCCTATATTCCACAAAATAAAAAGGGGGTAACTTTGAATAAAATGATCTTCCCATATTTTTAAAAACTAGAAAAATGGACCATTAAGGTGTGACCTATAGGGGTTATGATACAATGCCCCTCATTAGGGGTTGGACTACATTGAATCCCACTGGGTCATAGTGTAGTTCCTACTCCTACCTATCTATAGTAGAATATCCCTAGGCTATACAACATGATACTCCTCCTAGATTATCAGGATAACCATGCATCATGATAACCCTCTATAGCATAGACCACATGATTTGGTGTAATACTTACCCCCTTAAACAACCCTCATGGTGAATCCCCTTATTATGGGGCATAATCTATCCCTTACAATCCCCCCTTATGGTTTAATCTCCCTTTATGTGGTACAACCATCCTCGATTCCATAATTTAAGCATTATGAAGGGGATTTGTGGTTCCCATTTTGTGTTGGAACAACCCTATTCCACCTGTAAAACGTATTCTAATGAAACATAGACCATTTTTAAACACCCATACTAATGGAATGATATGCATCCTATAATATAATTCTGTATAAATGTCACCTAGACCTAGATCCACAAGTCATTATATCACCTGAGGCCCCTCCTGGTTCCTTGAGCACATCTAAAAACAATTTATAAAGATATTTTAACACCCAAAATCCCAATTCAAGTCCCAATTATCAAAAAATCCTCAACTTCTAGACTAAAAATTTAACTTCCCTCTGATTTTACCAATATTTAATGATGTTTCACATTACACACTTCTCACCATAATGATTTTCATCACTCAAAATCTCCAAGAAACATCCCTTAACTCCCAATCCATTGATAAAAATTAGATATATCTCCTTAATATCTATTCTAAATTGAATCAGATATATTTCCATATCTCTTTCACAAAGTTCGGATACATTGTCTTTTCTCTGGAATTTTTTGGTCTGATCCTAAAAAAATGTTAGTTGCATCCCAAAAAATACTCTTGATGTGGTTTCCACCTCACCATATTCAATTATAAACAATGAATACAATCAATCTTCCTCTAGATAAAATTCCTAAAATTGCTTGCATGCACCCATTGATGTACCACTACATCACCTTATCATGATTCCTTAACTCCCAAATGAATTAAAAAATCATATGATTTACACAATGTTGATTGAACAATAAACTAAATATAATACCATGATTATAACATAACCCAACTAAACCATCTATCATAGTCCACTTATGAGAAATAGAGTACCCTTGACTCACTCTCAGATCACACAAAGTTCCTCTGAAATACTTATACTAACACAGGGACTCTATATGACAACACATATAAATCCAAAATATTTTATTCATCAAGGAAATAGATAAAATATGATATACCTATTCAGTAGTATATTAGTACTATCTCAACCATCCTCTAACTAGTTACACCCATTTTATGACACTTTTGACATAAGGTTCAGACATATGTGATTAGTAAGATTCTCTCCACTATAGAAGTGTCCTTAACATCACCCCACGAAACTAAAATTAATTATCTTTAGAAACCACATCTTGTTCATTACTAAATTTAATAATTGAGTATGAAAAACAAGTTCATATCTGAGTGCCTACACTAAACATAAAATACAAATGGAAATATCTTCTTAACTTAATGGGAATGTCACCATAAATGTTCATTAAAATTTAATAAAAATGATGGAAACATACTCAAACATAAAATGATGAAATCCCTTCAATATGGATCTCCTTATATTGTTACACAACCATTTTTTTAGATATTTCATATCAGAACACATGTGGTTTGTTTAAATAAATCCTTAATCAAAATCTCTACCAATAAATATTAAGGATAGAAAATTCCAAGGAATTTGTGACTCTAGATTACGGAGAATTATTGGTGATGGAATGTGCTACTCAAATTGATGAGTTAGTTTATCTTTATTTATATATTTTCATGAATGGTTACTTGAAATCTCTATGTATTGATATGGGGTTGATTATAATGATTTGATCAAGGATTATCCTTCTTTTATTAATGACTTATTTAGAGGTGGTTTATAAAAAGGTGAGGTAAGTGACTGATATAGAAGGATTTATGGGTTTGAGTGATTTACCTACTATAATGGGGGGTATTCATAGATCTTTATTTTTTCTAAAAATGAAGTAGGAGGAACCTCATCGAGATGGCGGTGATAGAAGACACCATCCATTATATTCTATATCGATGGAAACCTTTTAAAATAAGCTAGTGGTTTCCTTTTAGTGAATTCAATAATGCCACACCAAGTAGGAAAACAGTAAGAATCCTTGTAAATTTAACCAATGTGGGAATCTAGGATTTCTTCAGTGGTTTTGATAAAATCCTTCATATAGAAGTAGAGTTGGATCTTTATTCACCAAAGTATTTTTGGTGTATTCAAATGAATCCATGGGATAAAGAACATATTCTTATAATAAAGGTAACATTAATTCATATAATATGAATAACATTGGTCTTGAGTCTAAGTATTTATATGTATATGAGCATGTTCTAGGTGATTTTTATCCTTAGCGAGCGGTATTAAGAGGTATGGTGCTTATTAATTCTTCTATGGCATTGGACTTATTTGATAGAGGTTACTACCAATCTTTTATTTCATCTAAGTTTTTTTATTTTTTAGTGTTTTAACTTCATTTTATTCCATTTTTTATAGGTCATTCCAATCCATTGGGAAGGAAGAAGGAGAAAGGCTTCAGGTGCCCTTAGTTCCATGTAGTGAATGTCTATAGTGAAGTTGTAGTGAATTTATTAGTTCTTGACCAAGATTGTTATGATCTTATTTCTAGTATAGATTTGAAAATCAACTTTAAATCTTATATAGATTATTATCACTAGATAGTTATATTGCTTTCTTACGATAGAAACACTCATTCCATTCATGGTAAGTAGGACCCAAGATCAGGTAGGTAAAGACCTATTTTTTCTTATATTAGGTCAATATCTTGTCTAGTATTTAATCTATTATTTTATGATATTGATAATAATTCTAATGGTCATCTTTCTATGGTGGTGGATAGGCATATTAAAGTTTTCCTTGATGATTTCTTTGTCTTAATACCCCAGTTAGAGGTAGATCGCTCTAACAATATACTCCTAGGAATGAGTCCCCTTTATCTTCAATATGATCATATATATTCTTCTAAGTTAAATAAATTTATGGTTTGATTATATGACCATGAGAGAAATATATTTATTCACTCGATTTTATAATCATGGAAATTATTGGTTCTCTTTGTGATGAAGGTGGATAGAAGTATCTAACATTGAATTGATTACTAGAATCTGAATCAAGTGAGAATCAGGAATAATTACTTATTACCTTAAATTGGTGACCTCTTTGATCAACTCAATGGATCTAGGTGATTTTCGAAAGTAAACATGATATTGGGATACCACTAGCTAAGAGTGAAGGAAGCGGATGTTTTTAAAATTAATTTAAGGAGTATGTATGGGAATTATGTGTATCTAGTTATATTTTTTGTCCATACTAATGACCCTATAATTTTAATAGATGTTATGAACTATATATTATACATTTATCTATACACCTTCATGGTGGTGTTTTTGGATGATATTTAGGTCTATTACAATATGGAATAAGACCATGAGGACCATCTAGACATCAATTTTCGAACCTTGAAGGAGCATCACTAGTAATATATGTTATCTAAATTACAGTTATAGATCCAAGAAGTGGGTTTTTTGGGTCTTGTATTATCTGAGAGGGTAATATATATGTATCTCAAGAAAATATAGGTGGTAATTCATTAGGATTGGACCAATAGTGGGATTGAGATAGGAACCATTTTGGGCCTAGCTATATACTACATGTGATTTGTGTAATATTTCTCTATTTTGGTGTCTCTCTTGATGGATTTGAATATAAAGGGGGTTAAATTTTATTGGGGTACTAAATTTTAGATATATTTTTAGGAATTTAAGTTCAAATTGACATTGAGTCATATTTTGATTCTTCCTAATCTAGTTAAAGGATGTGAAATGTACTTTGATTCCTCTGGTATGGGGTTAAGGTTCATATTGATGTAGTTTGATCATGTTTTGGCATATGGTTATCACCAATTATTCCCAAATGAGTAGAATTACCCCAACCATGATCTTATGTTGGTAGTGGTGGTGAATTCCTTTAATACTTGGCACCATTACCTTTTTGGGGAGATAATTATGGTATATTCTGATCATAATAGTTTGAATTATATTTTTACTCAGAAGGATTTGAATCATTGATAGGGGTTTTTGGTGGAAGAACAATAGATTTTTTTTATTTGGCCTACACCCTAGGTAATGGTAATTTTTTTTATTACACCTTGAGTTGAACACTACCAATTTAGGTTGTGAAAATATTGGAGGAAGAAGTGAATCTAATGATTTATTTTTCAAGATGCATTTGGATGTGAAAATGGAGGAAGAGAAATTGTTTTTAGATAGTGTGTGGGACCCACCTTCCTTTGATGATTGGATTCAATTATAGAAGTTAGTAGATCCATATTTTCAGAATATAAGTGAAATTATAAATTGTGAGGAGACCTCAATAGATTGGTATCATTTTTTTTGGAAAAGGATTTGTGTTCACTTAGCTTTGAGGTAGGAGTCAATGGAAGGTGGGAACCACACTAGTTAGGCCTCTCACTCCAAGGATACGAATATTTTTTATCATATGAGGTGCTTGGATTTTTATTTTGGGATAAGGCGGATGATTATCAATTTCAAATCTTGGTGTATCACATGACATAGGATTGAGTCCAAGCATTAGTGACCTAGGGTTTTATTGTAGTCTCATACCATTCTAGTATGAAAGTGGGAAGAGATATCTATGGATGTTATGATTGGTTTTCCTAAAACACCTAGCATGAAAAAATATATATGGGTCATTGTTGACCAATTAATGAAATAATTCCATTTTATTCCTATTAAGTAATAGAAAAAGGTTGAGAGGCTCATAAACCTCAAAGTTTGTGATATTGTGAAGATTCATGGTGTGTTGTTTGACTTTTTTTAATCAAGACTCACATTTGACATCAATTTTTTGGGACTTATGTAAGTGATAGGATCTCAGTTAAAATTAAGCACAACATATCATACCCAAACTTATTGTTATATTGAGAAGGCTATTTAGATCCTTGTGGATATTCTAAGGGATCGTGTGCTTGATTTTTATGGTTTAGGGGTGAAGAATCTATCATTTGTTAAATTATAATATAATAAATATTATCAAGATTTGGATAAGATGGCTTACTTTGAGTTGATTTATAGATTTTCAGGTCACTCCCCTCTCAATTATTCAAAATTGGGTGAGTGTTCCATGTTGGTACTAACCCTCATTAAGGAGAAGATGGGAAATATTTACCTAATTATGAATACACAAGTGATCAATCAAAGCCACTAAAAATAATATTTCAACCATCATCATCATCCATTGGAATTTTAGGATTGTGATTGAGTGTTTCTAAGAGTCACCTCGATTGGGACATAATTTTTTCGGTACGTAGGGTAAGTTGATGCCAACACTAATATAAATTTTATTTATCCTCACATGTTTTTCACATTTCTAATCCATAATGTATGTAAAAAAATGATATAACATGTTGGTTATTGAATAACTAATTTAGTAAATAAAATGGACATATTTTTCATGTCTTTTATTCAATAGCAGATGTGAAAATAGTTATTTTCCATGTCGGTTATTAAATAACCAACATTGAGAATAAAAAACTGACATTTTTCATCTTAGTTCTTCAATATCCAATTTGAAAAACCTTTTTCACATTGTTTATTAAATAACTAATGTGAAAATAATATTTTTCACATTTGGAATTAAATAATCGATGTGGAAACTATTTTTAATTTTAACCACAGAACAAGATCTTCCATTTTAGTTTCATTTGTTCATGTAACATCCTTTGGCTTTATCTCCCACAAAAATACCTAACCCTTCCATATTTTTTACATGTACTTGAATATTTTTAGTCTTTGATCTATTTCCTCAAGTCCCTTTATTCTTTAATATAAGGTCTTGAATATCTTTTATTTCCCATCCACCAAGCCAAAAACCATCACCTATTGTCAACTACATCTAGCGCATTATTCCCCTTGTTGTTTCCTTCTCAATTTTATAGTTCCAACTTCAATTTATGGTTTGTGTTTATTGTTTCAATTTTACATGAATCCAAGGTATTATGATTTGTATTTTTTATTACAATTTTAAATTTATGTTTCTCTAAGTTATAATCCACCACCATTTTCTACCATCACCCATTATTAGCCATCCCTTGTGCATTATTCCCATTGGTGTCACCCAATCAATCATATCAGTTCTGATATCAATTTATGGTTTGTTTTTAATGTTTTAATTTCCCATACATCCAAGTTATTTTCTTTTTTATTAGCAGTTCCAAATCTCTATTTATATTTATTTTTTCTTTAATTTGGAATCCTCAACTTTCATCCACCTTCCCCAATAATCAGCCACCACTTTTTTCTTTCATCCTGTTTTTTTCGCCTTCTTATTCATCATAGTTCTTATAATAATTTATAGTTTCTTCTTCTTTTTTTGTCTAAGGTATTTGAATTTGTATTTTTTATTCTAATTTTCCATTGATTTCTCTTTATATACTCTACTTTTATTTTTAGTTATAATTATTTTCACATCATAAATATTTTTAATTGATGAATGATTACTTTCATATTAATGTTTGTAATTTTTTTTATTAAATATTGATATTTATATATGTTCAATGTTATGTTTTTGTTTATCAAATACTTTTAATTTATTTTTTTTGAATTATTATATGGTATATTTTTATTGTTATTTATAAAAGTAAATTTTAAATGCATGTTGAAAAAATAATAAATTATGTCAAATATTTGATTTTTTTATTGATAATAATGATTCAAACTAGATTAGTACATCGTGAACAAGTGATGAATATGAGGAATGTTTTGATGATTTTTTGGAATTTTTCCAAATGAAATGTTCCAAACAATAACATGTTTTTCTATCTATGCCTGAAATATTTAAATATAAAGAAGTTGAAAAGTTGAGAGGCTAAAGATCATTTAATTTTTCATGGTTTTAATCTGAGTTATAGACCTTGGGTTTGGTATGGTGAAACTGGGAAGATTTATAGATCTATTGATGATTGTGATTTTAAAGGTGACAAGTCTAATAAAATTTAACAAATGATTCATGGTATTAAAGTAGAGAAAAATGTGAAAGGACAAACAATTAAGAATATATATGGTGGTGCTAAAAAACAATTGTATCTAAGTTGTATAGAATTTATATTTTTATCAATGTTGTTAAGATTGATTAACTTGAAGGAGAAAAATGGATAGATTGACAATATTTTTAAAAATTTGCTACAACTTTTGAAATACATGTTTCTTAGAGAAAATGATCTTTTATATTCACATTATAAAGTGAAGAAAGTATTATTCCTGATGAGTTTTGGGTACAAAAAAATACATGACTTCCTAAAAAATTTTATTATATATAGGATGCAACACAAATGACAATTATAGTGTCATAAATGTGGGATCGTGTGGTATAAGTTGAAATAAAAATATCAGGCCGATTTAGTAGTTATAGAGACTCCTTAGAAAAAAATTTGTAATCTTTCTATAATTCCACGTTTGAAACATTTATTTTCAAATTAAATTGATAAAAAAGGTTAAGATGGTATAAATATGAGTGGATGTGTGAATTAAAATTATGTCATCTAACTTCCTTTCTATAGTGGAAGATAATTTCTCAACAATTTACTACATTACTAAATGAAGTTAGAAATATTAAAAATGGACAGTGCACAAACATAATGAATTAATATAGAAGCCTTAGTATCACACATAGTTAATCTATGTTTTATTGTTAATTTACAACTTATATCCTAAAATTTTTATGAATAAAAAAGTGTCATGATATGTTTAATGATCTTTAGACCAAAATAACATAGATATGATATTTATGATTTCTTTTCACCATTAATTGATTATTTAAAAAAATTAAAGGAGGAGGGTATTAGGCTGCATGCTTCTTATAATATGGAAAATTTTCAACTTTGTGAAATGATTATGTTCACAATAAATGACTTACTAACACATAGAAATTTGTCTAGATATAGTAAGGGCATAAATCTTTTCAATGTTTCTAAAAAAACTTCATATTATCAACTACAACATGGGATAAAGACACTATACATGGGCCATTATAGGTTTTTTATATGGATCACTCTTATAAAATATTTTAAAAAGGAATTTATTGGATTATAAGAATTTGATATTTCCCTAAAACCTTTGACCACTGAATAGTATTTTGAGAGGGTGAAAACATAGATTCCATATTTGGAAATACAAAAAAAATATGGTGATGATAAAAAAATTTTAAAGAAACCATCATTATTTTTTCAGAAACCATATTATAGATATTACATGCTCAAACATAACATTTATTTCATGAATGTAGAGTGTAATATCTATTATAATTTTATTGGAACATTTTTATATATTAAAGGAAAGATTAAATATGGATTGAAGGCAAGATTGGACTTACTCTCAATGGGAATAGGTTTGGATTTATCTCCCACTTCTAATGGAAGGTGAGCATACTTTCCTCTAGGTTTTCATACATTATACAAGATAGATAAAAATAGGTTTTTCCAATGTCTCCATGGTATTAAATTTTGTGAAGTTATTCTTAAAATGTAAAAAAAATTGTATTACTAAATATTTGAAGTTTATAGGAATGAAATTTCATAATTATCACATCATGAGGCAATAACTTCTACCAGTTGAATTGTAAGGAATATTTCCCATCCATTTTATAATTAATATAATCAATGTGTTTTATATTTTAAATTAAATCTATAAAAGGTGATTGATTCGAATTTATTGAGAAATTTAGAGAACAATGTGGTTTCTATACATTTTCAACAAGAAATTTATTTTCTTCCATATTTTATTGATATCTTGGTACATATAATGGTTCACTTGTTGTGAGAAATAATGATTTATGGAACTATATATCAATGTTGGATCTGTCCTTTTGAAATATATATATGAATATATTGAACAAATATGTTAAGGATTCATATCGAATTGAATTACTCATTTTTTAGAAATATATTTATGAGGAGGTTGCAAATTTTTGTACAAGCTATCTTTCTATATTGGATCACATCAGTTTTCCTATATCTCACCATGAACGAATCAATTATAGGGGAAATAGGATCTATATATTGAAAGTAAAATATTTTATAGTTGGAAAAATAAATTAGATACATTTATAAATTATTAATAATATACGTGATGCTCGTCCATATATAACATTTCATAGTAATGTGTTAAGACAATGTTATCTGAAGAATAAAGATATGTGGATTTTTAATGAGCATAAAAAACTTTTTTTAATGGGTTATATAAACCTTGCATGGTAGATCAGATAAATTAGAAACTTTTAGATGGTTGTGGTATGTATAAGTTTAAATTTTCTAACATGGTCCATCTATGGCATTAATGTTTATATATTTCATATGAAAAAATAGTAAAAAAAAGTGTAACTCAAGATAGTTGTGTATTGGTGTTATTAGAAGTAATGATTTTTTAAAGTTCCAAATACAAAAACAAAATCTGTACATTAAGTGTATATTATGGAGTCCATGAGGAAATATGGGAGGTTTATTGCATTAAATTTTTACTTCCATTGTTTAACTACAAATGGGTTATCAGTAACAATGGTGTCATACAAAATGATTTTGGTATGTAACTAGTTAATTTGAATATATTGGAATATACAACTAATCCTTTTTTCATGGAAACAAATGAAATAAAACTATGTTCTTATTATATCCAATATGTAGTTTTATATCATTTTACAAGGAAAAAATGGGTTTCTAGTGATGATAAACTTGATGAATATGATAATTTATGTGAGATACCTACTTACATGGAAATATTATTAGATAATAATGATGAGCACATAGTAGACATGGTTTTTGAAATATATAATGATCATAACGAATGTTTTTTGGAAAATAATCCTTTATTAATTTTCTAATATTACATTTAACATAAATGTTTTCAAGTTTTATTTTTTAAATTTCATAAAATATTAGATATATTAGTTTTATTTTATTTATTAAAACACATATTATAACTAATAAGTTAACTTATTTGTTTATATTAGTTTAGTTTTATTTATTTTACCATGTTCACCCTTACTTAACATATTTATTTGTTAATTTTAATTAAAAATATTTAATTATAATATAATATGTTAAATTAAAAATAAAAAATATATTAAATAGTATATTTAATTAATATTATTTTTTGTATAAGAAATTGCATATTACGTAGGTCTATTTTTACTATTCACATGCCATTTTTTGATATGTTTTCATTCCATTATATCATTTCATCTCTCATTCATGTTGTAAACATTTTAGTTAACTACTTATCCAAATTTTAATAAAAATTTGTTTAGTTTAGTTCACTTTTTATGGGATTATTTTTCATTTTTTATTTACTTTTATATGTAATAGTTGTATTTTCATATTTATGTACTAATTTTTTGTTATCCAGACACTATTTTTCAATTAATTTTAATTAATTTATGTAATTTCATCTATAATTAATGTTATTATAATTTTAGTTAACTATTTTAACAAATATGAATAAAAATGTGTTTATTTAAGTTTACTTTTTGTTTGATCATTTTTTTTCATTTTTTATTTACTTTTATATGTAATAGTTCAATTTGTATATTTGTGTACTAATTGTTTGTTACTTTAATTTTTAATATAATTTAAGATCCAATATCTAATCCACCGTATACTTATTGTAAGGCCTTTACACATACTTTTGGGGATTACTATACACATACTATTATTAAGGAACCTCACTATCTTTTTACACAAGAGCCATCAACTTCTACAGGAAAAAAAAGAGTTCGAGGGTTGGTAAACATGGTTGCACATATTTACAAAAATTAGTAGTTTATAGTATCTAGGATTAGAGGATAATAGTTTATTTTAATGATACTGATATTCTTAGGGTTCCAAATGAAAAATAATTTAGTGCTTTAATTAGAGAACATGCTTGATGAAATTTAAGTATTTTGATTTTTGACTGGATAAGTGTTCACAGAGTGAATATATCTCAATTATGGGAGACAATTTTTTTAATCTAATTTCTTTTTATTTTACTTTAATGATTTTTTTCAATAAAATAGGTTTTTTCCTTCTTATTAGATAAGATATGATATACCTGATACTGGAGGAGTTATTAATAAGTTTTTTTCTTTGGATTTAAAAAGATGGAGTGATTTTAAATCACCCCTCACAACATAACTCATTTTTTGGGATAGACAATATCAAAATACCAGTGATATATATCCATTTCTTGATAAAGATACATGGAATAAGTTTTCTGAAGTTAGATTATGAGAAGTTTTTTTTACTAATTTCATGGAATATGGATTATTTTATAAGAACCAAAGGATTTATGAAATTTTTCCAACAAAAATAATTCAAAATGATATTTTTGAACTTGAACTAATGTTTTTCAAAAAGAAATATATCATATAGATTCATATTAGTATCCTACTATGATATTATGCACACATTACATACACCATGTGGAGTATGTAGACTTGGTTATACATGATGCGAGTAAAAGGAGAGAAAATAATTCTTTTGGTGGTTGTACATGATTCTCATCATCCTTCTTTAGTATTATGATGGTTTTGAAAATGGATTACATGGAGTTTTTATTATATATATTATTTAGGGATACTTTTATATTATTTAGTTGGGATATTAAAAAATTAATCATTGTTAGCCTTATCCTTATTTTGGATTATTTTATTTATGAGATGCATTGAGCATCAGTTATTTGACTACTACTATTTAATTGATCTCCATTTAAATTATTTATTATTATTGAAAACTATTTATTTTTATACATTAGTGTATAATATAAAAAAGGGTCATGTTGGATTTTTTAATGAAGTCATTGATGTGATTATTTTAGTTTTGAGGATGAAATAATTCACACATGTACATTTTGATACTCTAGTACATTTCTCCAGACTATGGTGATTAGGAACACTCTTTGGGATTCATGGTGAGTCAGGTTGGCTGAATAGTTGAGTCTAACAGGTAATTTCATTAAACAATTGACATTATGTCACTTCACATATTGAAATAATAATTTTAGGAGATGATTTTATTAAGTATAACATACATCTAAGAACTTGGTATACTCCTTAATAATATTTATTAATCTATTGTAATATTTTAAAATTTTCATTGTGATATTAACTAGTTTTGTTAGTATTTTTATCTCCTCTATGAAAAATTTATTTATTACTTATTTATCATTTCAAAGATTTTTAAATTAATTTCCTATTATTTATTTATGTAACCTTTAACCTAAATAAAATCATTAATTCCCTGATCATAGAAATTTCAAAATCATTCTTAAAGAATTTAAAAAATTCCAAATAATAAAATTAATTTGAACTTCCAAAATATTTTTCCATCCATATAAATAAGAATAATCATAATTTGATCAAACATATTATTTATATACATATTAGAATAAAATCTATCGCAGTGGAATCCAATATTTTTTAGATATTATTCAAACATAAAAAAATTATCTCATGGTTCTTGATTTAGTGTATAAATTACCTTCTTTATTTACTAAATTTTTTTCATATTAATTTATAAGAAATACAATCAGCTATTCATTATAGAATTTTTCTTCAAGAACTCCATTAATAAAGGTCGACCTGATACCCATTTTAAATACCTTGAAATTCATCTACTTAACTATAAATATGAATAAATCAATCAATTATAATATTTATATTGTAGAAAACATCTCATAAACATCTATGAATTTAATTTATAATAATATTTTCTACATAATTCATTCATTGTTTTATCTCATCATTCCTTCTTTATTCAATAAATTTTGGAAACCCTATTTGGTTATAATACAATATTTATCCTCCTAATTAAAAAATATACAATGTATTATTTCTTTAATCATATCATCATATTCATTCATGGATTTTATCAATATTGAATCATGAGTAGCCTTATAAGAATTGTGAGGCATTACTTTATATAAGAGTGTTTTTTTGTAGAGTCATTATAATTCATTTTTTAACTTGAACCATCTTATCACATGTAATATTTTATACACCAATCATCACTCTACTATATGAAATATTTTCTTTTAAAAATGATATTTTATTCTCATCATCAATAATTTCATCTGAATAATTATCAACCACATGTTCTACCTCTGAAATTCACATTTCAATAAATATTTCTTCTAGAATTGTTTCACAGCATTACTGAAAAGTCTAGTGGTTTTAAACCACAATCTAGACTTGGAATTCAATTTTTATTCCAATTTTCTAAAAACATTTTTATTCTTTCATATTTAATAATTATCCTAGAAAATTAATTTATCTCCTTGAGATTCAAATTTATATTGTTTATTCTCTTTGTGGAGATTAAAAAATTTACATCAAAAGACTCAAAAATAATTTAATATTGGATTCTTCCCATTCAATATAACATATGTGATATTATACTCAAATAGAAAAAATATTTTTCAACACGTAAAGTATAATGATGACATTTCTAAGTCCTTATAAAACTTATCAAGTATGTATTTATCAATGAGAATCATTTGACCCACATTATTTATTAGTTGACCACTTCTCTTAATGAATTAATTATTTATTAATTCCTCATAATAGAGACGTGATGATTATCTCGTGATTTTTGGATAATATTTAAATTCAATATTAGTTAAATTTCTACAATTGTTGTTTAATAATTTAAAAATATTATTTCTAAGAACCCTCTACCTAATACTCTAATATAGTGTTATGAAATTGAACACTTAAGGTTTATTAGAGAATTTCATTGGCCATTTTTTCTTAATGTAGTCACCAATGAAGAGTGTATAAAAAGTTTTTCCATCACTTTTTTGTGATATCATCTTAAAAACATCCATATGAACCAATTATAAAAACCTCAATAACTTTTATTCCTTTGGCTTATATAACTATAAAATAATTATTCCATTTGGGAAAACATAATAAGTATGAGTGTAATTATATATTATAAAGATAATATCTAATTATTCTATATAATGACCCATATTTTATATGTGATATTTATTTCCTGAATAAATATGTGTTATATTATCTTATATGTAGTATTATGTTTATAAAACACATAGATAAACAACAACACATTATTTCCTTAATAGAGACTATTATATTAGTTATAAACTAAACCTATGAAAATGAAAAACATTACAATGGTACAAAAAATATAAAATAATAAAATTATAATATAAAAAATTTGGATCCCTCCAATATGCTAGAATCATCACCCCCATGAACAATACTATAGAAAAAAATAGAATAGTAGTAAACAAATCAACATCTAAGAAAATAAAAATACAGAACCATGGTAGGAATTGTGGTGAATTTTGAATAAAGGAATGAGGTGTTATTTATATGAGGTAATCTAACTCTTGTAATAGTAACCTAACTATTGGAATAGTAATATGATCATTTGAATAATAACCTAACTATTTGGAATAGTAACCTAACTATTGGAATAATAATTCAACATAAAAATAAAAATATTTAATATAAATAAAATTTATCATGAGTAATTAAATAAAATATAATAATTATAATTCCCTAAAATAAATATCAATATTTAAAACCAAAGGAAAATTTAAGCATCTTTTTAATAAACTATATTTTATTTTATTTTATAAATATCATAATTTTATTATTAAAAATTACAAGTAACTATATTATAAAATTATTTTAATAAAATGAATAACGTTTTTAAAACAAAAAAATTAAAATTTACGTGGGTTATTTTTTGGTAATTTTCTTAAATACATCTATTTTTACTTGAATATTAAAAATATTTTCATTCAAATACAACATGTTTTATGACATAATGATGATTTAATATTAACTTAATAAGTTATAAATTATTTATTTTGTCCAACATAAATATAATATGATAAATGGGTCATTTAAAAAAATAAAATTAATTTCAAAACATAAAAAGTATTCTCTAAATTCTAAATTCTAAAGTATTCCATTAAAATATTATTTTTGTCATTTTTTCAGCTTCCCTTTTGATTAAACTAGTAAATTCTGATAACAATGTGTTTAAAAGTCCTAAAATAATTTCATTTAATTCAAATATATTTCAAATTTTAAAAAATATTATTAAAACAATTACCTTGGATAGAATATTGTATTCAATATTATAACTCAAAAAATTCCCCTCTCCTCAAGTATAAATTACCTCCCTCTCTCCCTTTGGAAAACCACTCCAACATCACTTAACAAATAAAAATATTTGACCAAATCCAATCTATCATGCCCCTTAAAATACATAGGGATGTTTAGAAGAAAACCAACTCCAATCATCAAATGATTTTACTATTGTAGAAAGGAAGCAACACTGAGAGGAGGGTAAGCTTTTATCAACTTTTCTTCTCATTTTCACTTCTCTTCCACCATTACACTATTCATTTCAAACCCAAATAATCATAAATTATTTGAGTAGTAATTTAAAATTATATTAAAAATGTTAAAATACTTTAATGACTATATTTATGACATATTTACATCTAATGGTTCTCTTTTATCCACTTTTGACAACATCTCATCAATATTTAGTTAACGAACTATAAACAAATTATTGAGTTTATGACCACCACCACCTTCATGAATAAATAGTATTAAATATATATAACATATTAATATGTAACTACATGTATTATAATCTTATGGAATTAATTTTACTTATGTGTAAATGACCCTGAACACAAATTGAAAAATCAAAACATGATGGGATAATTAAATAAAAATATGATATCAAGACAATTTACGTTTAATAAAGAAAATTATAAAATATAATGCAATAATTATTATGGATAAATATTTAAATAAATGTATAGAATGAAATTTTGGTTACATGTATTCATAAATTTAAGATTATTATATAGGAGGTGGAAAATTAACGAAATAAAGTGGTATTTAAGGTAAGGGGGTCTCAAATCCAAACTCCTTTTTTAGGTTATCTCCTCTTTAATATTAATTTATAAATGGATTTTTTTATATATGTCATTAAAATTTAATTCCACTATTATTTTCCTTTTCTTTTAATTATATACATTTTTCTACCTTTCCAAAATGATTTTTATGACAAATACAAATATTTTTCAAAAAAACATTATTTTTTCAAAACACACCTTGACCCCTTTTGAGTTATTTATTCTTCAAATAATAATGAACTTTTATTCCAAATTATGATCTATCTTATTCATTTGGTAACCCCAGAGGTTATTCCATAAATTATTAAATGTTAAATACTTTATAAAACCCATTCTTTTCTATGGGTTTATTTCATGGCTATGATTACTTTACATTCTATGTGGCATGCATGATTATAAGAATTTTATGATGTGGAAGGTAGGCCTATAATTATATATCACCTAAATTCATTTTTTAATATGATATATATCATGATATTATTTTTATTACATATGAACATGAGTTATCTTTTTCCACAATTATGATGTTATAATTTATGCACATGTGTTATGCATGGACATGATACTAGCTCTTTTCACTTTTATGTGTGGTATTTGGAAACTACATTATGATATTTCATTATTATGAATATACCACATTCTCTTCCTTTATCAAATGATTCCCTTGTTATTATGATAATAATAGTATGTTTATGATTTGATGATGTTGATTATATTCACCCATGTACAATTGATTCATGTCCCTTATCCCTCTTGTGGGTATTTTATCTCACCCATTTATTTGTTGAATATACTCAATTAATTACACTAACTAATCATAATTTTAGATCCATTAATGTAAAGACTTGTAATTTCCATGTAAATATTTTTTTTAATTAAATTGGAATTTTTCAAGTTTTTGAAAATTGACGGCACAAAATTCTGAGGCCTAAAGTGCCCGTAATCAATTTCTGAAGTTTTTTTCGGGTACATTCAATAAACGTACGAGTGGGTTTTTCTATATTTTGAACCAGTGCTCAGAATTGAAATTCGAGGCCACCGTTGAACTCGCAGCGCCGGTTTTCTCTTAAGACTTTCACCTCGACGGCATTTGGTCGAGGGTGAAAGTTAGTTTTTGGGTTTTTCGTGGAAATAATAAAATAAAATAAACACATGTTTTATTTTAATTTATCTATTATAACCACCCATGTAGAAGTTGGAGGTGGGGACCACCAAACCTTAACCTCCCATGAGAGGTTATGGTGGGGGGGACCACCTGAGGCCTGAACCTCCTCTTCATGTTTAATTGTGGTGGGGACAACCCGAGATTTCAAAACCTCCCAATTTGAATTTAGGAGCGAGGAACACTCGACCCCCTTAATAATGGTGGGTGAGGAAAACCTCTCAACTCCCTCATAAATGAGGGAGATCCTCTTGACCTCCTCTGTCTTTATTGTGCCAACGCACATGAAATTTAATGTGACAACCAAGTGATTAATTATCCTTTATGAATTTTTTTTTGCCAACAAAATAATAGTTTGGTTAATCTATTATTTTGGGGATCACTTGGAAATTGGGTGGAATTGGGAGAGGAGAAAGTGTGGGATAAATAAAGTTCTCTAATAAAGAACTTCATCTCCTGACGAAGAACACTCCACCGACGAAGAATGAGCTCGACTTCGACTTTCTTCCTTGGAACCTCCTTCGATGTAGGACGTGTTCATCTACAACGAATCGACGTCCGCCTTCTCACACCAACGTCGATGAAAAATGAACAAGGTAGGGGTTTATTCATTATTTGATTAACACTTCCCATGTTCTCCTCTCTTTTTCCTTGCAGGGTTGGGAATAGAAATTAATGAGGGATTATGGGAATTGAAAATATCTTCCATGCTCCTTATTGTTTATGTTCTTGGTGAACCTCATGCTACCGCTCTAATGTGGAGAGTGCAGGCCAAACTAAAATGGACCATCCTCTCCATAACCCTTGTATTGATTTGCGGTATTCTTCAAAATGAAAGAAGGCGACAATGGTGTTGAAGGAAATGAAGGTGAGGAAGGCAACGATCGCGCCACCCGCGGCCTCCGCGACCCGCGCCACCCCCGAGACGCTCCAGCGTCCTGTCCAAACCGCCCATGGGGTCTCCTCCCTTCTAGCTGAGCCGCCGCGGGTCGGGACGGGCCGCCCTGGCCACGCCGTCCGCCGGCAGAACCGACCCCAACCACCCTGGCCTCGCGGTGCCCTATGGGATGAATCGGCCCCATGCCTGCCGGTTGCACCAGCCACCGGCCTTCCGAGCCCTCAGCCAAAATCGCGCCCTCGTGGCACTTCAGCCGAGCCAGCCTCCCGCGCCCCTCCCGGTGCCCCGACCGAGCCAGCCTTTCGCGCCCCTCACGGCGCCTCGGCCGAGCCGGTCTCCTGCGCCCCTCGCTGTGCCCCGGCCGAACTGGCCCCCACCCTCACAGTGCCCTCTAGGCTGAATCTCCCACACGGATCCCTCCAAGATGAACCGCCATGACGTCGACCTGTGGACGGTTCGCACTCTCGCGGCCGGTCTACGCCCTCTCAACGCTCTGCGGCCCCTCACGGCCTGCTGGGCTAGGCGCAGCGGGCCGGGCCAAACCCAAAAGGTTGGCCCGACCAAAAATCCAGGACAAACCCAATGGATCAGGCCGGGTCAACCCGAATCGGGTGTTCCCAGACTGGGTTGGGCTGGGTCAGACCGGACCAGGGCCCACTACGACCCTTTACTTTCTTTTGGCCATATCTTTGGCACTGGACGTCCGTTTGACGAACTGTCAACGGTGATGGTAATATTGGATCATGAAGATCCCTTTGAGTAAACCCCACTAGAGTTTGGGTTATAGTTGGGAAATGGTCAGGTCAGATGGTGCACGAATCTAACCGGGGCCCCGGGACTAAAAGGCTAATAACTCACAAACCGAGCATTCGATTGACGCACCGTCCATTACATTGAGACCTCGATGACGTGGCAGACCTTTGAGATACTTATTCGTGGGACTTTGGGATAGTTAGATCATTGACCAGTATCTTGTGGAGAGGATATTTCGTAGAAGAGCGAGCTTTTTTGCGGTAACCTAGTAGCTGGCTGAGACTTGACGACTGATGATTGTTTCACTCAGAGTGACTCGACTGGCCCAGTGGGGAGCGCCTGGTTGTGGCGGAAGACCCATGGTGGAAGAGCGTGCTTGGTGACACGACAAACCCATGGTACTCTACATGAGGATTACCTATGCAGGCTATGAGGGGGAGCGCCTGGGTGTGGCAGCAGACCCACGGTGGGGAGTGCCTTTGTGTGATGCAGCAGACCCACGGTACTCGATAGGAGGAGTACCTCAGCAGTCCAAGGTTAGTGGGAAGTGCCTATGTGTGATGCAGCAGGCCCACTGTACTCGATTGAGTAGGAATTCTCAAGCATCTGAGGTTTCGATAATGTGAATAAAATTATGGTTGAGCTGAGTCGGTACTTTTTGTGTTTTCCTCATGATTGAGATGGATTACTTGATAACTTAGGTATATGTATGGGAATATACCTAAGTAAGGTTATCTGTTGATTTCATGCTTTTTGGTTTATACTTTCTCAGTTTTGTGAGACCTTGAGGTTCTTGGGGTCCCTACTAAGTATTATTATACTCACCCCTGCACGGGATATGCACGCACTTCGTTGTGTTGGATGCAGATGACGGTCAGCACTGACGAAGGCTGAGAGTGCCAGGACTGGATGGTACCCGGAGGTGGACCATACGGCGTGATGGTATACAGAGGAGACGAATGGACTTGGAGTGTTGATGAGGTGATATGTACCTACCCTTCAGGTAGGAACCTTGAAGGATGACCCAACAACAGTTTTTATTTTCTTCAATTGTACTTTCATTTTCTTGTATAAACAGTTCGGCTTGTATTTCTGGCCCTTTTTACTTCCAGCACTCTTTTGTTATATAGTTTTGCCTAGTGTTTTGTATACAGATTTGTGCCCTGTTGTGTGTGTATATAGGTTATAAAGGAAATGTCTTCCCAATTTTAGGAAATTTCACATTTGGTGCTAGTCACCATCCCCTGGCCCGTGGAAGGCAGGCTTGGGGTAGTCACGACACGGGCCCCAGGGGACGGGTCATGACATTTAAAAAGATAAAGAATAATAATTTAAATAAAATTTAGTTTTTATTATGAATTAGTGATGTAAGAACCTAATTTTTTCAAGATATTTAACCGTTTGATCCATAAATGTATTACTATTGCGTTTTTTATCTAAAAACGATGTAAGAGTGATATAAGAAAAATTTGGGATGTTATAGTTGGTATGAGATGAAAGTTTAGTTAATTTTATAATTGGTATTATAAAATGTTAGTGAAAAAAATAATTATAACTCTAACTATATTAAAATATCCTATGATTTGGTAAAGTATAAGAGTGTTTGGTTTTTGATAAATGAAATCTCTGTCAGGATATTACAAGTGTATGTGGATCTGGCGTAGTTGTACCTAAGGGTAATAACACCATAAATGGTGCATTAGTAATTGACTCTCCAGACACATGGGGAATGATAAAGAGGCCTTGTTTCACACAAGTTTTGACACTCCTAGGGGATATGCTTCAGTTAATAAAAAACTATATACAAATCATTATGAAGAGTAAATAAATAAATAAATTATTCCTATTAATGTTATAGAATGATTTAATTATATGATCCTAGAGTCATCAGTTGATAAAAATGCTAAACAAAGGTATCCTATAATATATGACTTTAGAATTGATTTTTACATAAGAATAAATTATTTATTCTTGATTTGTTGACTTATGTTTTTTCAATCCTCTTCTATTTTAGAAAATGGTGGAAACCCGGAGAAAATGGACCAACAATCCATGTGAGGGAAAATGATACGATTGTCCAAAAAACATTCCCAATGCCATAAGAGATGTATTTCAAAACATTATGGAGATTCTTACCCAAATATATTTCAGGATATGAACAATAATCTGAATAAGTTAGAACAAATTCCTTCACCCAAGAAGGAGCAACTAGCTATGGAGTCCTTTATATGGAAACAACCATTGACATTTATCGGAACTTCTGGTCCACTTGTCATGGAACATTTGGTTAACTCAATAAAGAATATATTTTTTATGATCCACTATTATATGAAGGATAAGGTGACTTTGTTTGTCTATCATTTAGATATAGAGGTCGATCAATGGTGAGAATTGATCAAGAATACTAATCTGAAGGATAAAATGGAAGAAAATAGCGAGAAGACTTTAAGAAGTTATTTGTTATTAAGTATTTAACTTTAAATATTCAAAACAAATATATAGATTTAATTCCTAGAGGTTAATCAGAAGGTGGGGGAATCTGTTATGACTTATAAGTAAATTTTCACAAGTATTGCAAGATAAACCTAGGGGTTTGTTGTCAAAAATGATAGAAAAATAGATAAATTATTTATCTGTTTAAAAAACACTATCAAAGGACTCTATATATCTGATACATTGGTATTTATTAAGTGATATCAATGTACATATGGAGTTATGATAATGCTCACATATTTATGGGTGTAGGAAATGAAATATGGAGTTTCATGTTGGCTGATTAACTAAAAAAGTAGGAAATAATATCTAACCACCCACATGTCAAAAAAGTGGGAAAAACTTCATGGGTTTATACTAAAAGGGATTGGTAAATTCTATAGGTTTTATAGATAAGGATATAAATATCATTAATATTGAAGATACTTGAATAATTTTTCTAATGTGATGGAGTAAAGGAAGGAATCTCCTAATTCACCACCCATGGTACAATGCTTCAACTATATAGAATAGGGTTACTATACAAGATAGTGCACTCGACCATGGTTCATTGAGGGAAATCAATGTTAGAAATCACAAAAGATGAAATAGAAAGGTAAAGGTTATTCAATTACTACCATTATGTATAAAATGAGAATTAAGTCACATAAGGAACACTTTTTATACACTCATTATTGGAAAAAGTATTATTCTATTTTTGTTCTACACATTCTGTTATATCCTTAATGTTTTTTAAAACTATTGAATCACAACCCTAATATAATTAATTAAATATATCTATAGGAACACCTATTGGTGTGATCAATGAAAACCATGTGTTGGAATCTTCTCTTGTTAGCATATATCAAAATATGTTTCCAAAGAATCTTGTAATCAATAACATAGTATAATTTGATTCTATATTGGTCACAGATTGGGTCTCATTATATAGATCTCACATCAACTATTAAGAAAATAAAATCACATTATATATTCTAAACTATCCCATTACCCTATCAAAACACAAGTATGGTCGTGAATCTCATTTGAAAAATCTGTCAATTGTATGGGTTTTTATGACTAGTGAAGAAGAATACCTTGCCCAAATGGTAGAGTTGATGGAGAGTATCAACATTAAGAAAACTACCCTTTTGAGGAAATACACTGATGTATTTTCTAAATATTATTTGGAATTCCCCTATAATGTGAGGTAGAGTTCCCAATAGAGATTATACTAGGATCTCATCCTATCTCAACATTCCACTATAGGATGGCCCCAATCAAAATGGGGGTGTTAAAGAATAATTTATAATAACATTTAGAAAATGTTTTCATATTCCCTTGGGAATATCCTTGGCATGTTCTAGTAATATTTTTTTTTAGAAAAATGATGATTCAATGTAGCTATGTATCAATTACCATGATATTAACAAGATAACCATAAAGAACAATTATCCTCTAATAAGGATTGATGATGTGTTTGATCAACTTTGAGTTTCTTAGTATTTCTCAAAGGTATATATTCATTCTATATATCATAAACTAAAGGGGAATAAAGATGATATTTAGAATATAGCTTTCCATATGAGGTATAGAAACTAGGAGTCCATAGTGATTCCCTTTGGACTTATTAAATCACCCAATATATTAATGGATTTGATAAATAGTGTCTTTAGAGATTACATTAAAATTTTTCTGGTTGTCTCTATTGATGATATTCTAATTTATTCCAAGACCAATGAGAAATATGAAGATAATATAAGGATTGTACTGGTGATAATGATAAAGGGGAAAATGTATATCAAGTTTATCAAGTGTGAATTTTAGATGCAGTAAGTCACATTCTTGGGGAACATGATCACAAGTGAGGGAATTTCATTGACCCTTAAAATGAAAAATCAATTGAAGAATGGACCTAAAACAATAGTGTCATGAAAATTAATATTTTTTTGTTTTTATGGGTCCTACCAGTGTTTTGTGGTAAATTTATCCTAACATTATAGAACACAATGTTAACAGATAAAGGGGTAAATTATGTCTAGATGTAATAATGTGAGGAAATATTAAGGATCTATAGAAGAGTCTAATCACTATTCTTGTAGTCACACTACCATAAAGTGGAGAAGGTTTTTTGATATATAGTGATGGTTCAAATAAATTATTGGGTTGTGTACTCATGTATAATAATATAGTGATAGCCAATATCTCACCAAAGATAAATATCCATGAGAATAACTACTCAACACGTAATCTGGAGTTAATAGCTATGATCTTTGCAGAGAATATTTTGAAACACAACTGTTATGGTGAGAAGTTTTATATATTAATATCATAGGAGTAAAAATTATATATTCACATAGAAAGAGATTAACATAAATTAGTGAAGATGGTTAGATCTAATCAAGGACTACAATTTCTCTTTTTAGTACCGTCATGAAAATGTGAAAAGGGTAGTTAATTATCTTATATGAAAATAACTTGTTACCCTATCTGTTATACAAATTATGAAAGACCATATATTATTAGATATATAAAGGATGTATCTATAAATAATGATGGTAATGAATATATTCTTACTTTTATAAATTATTTCATAGACATCTATCCAGGAGAAGATCAAGGGGCACAAAGGGATGATCTAGAGCATTAGAAGAAGGATAAAGAATAAATATAGGGGAAGCTTCATGAATTCCACATTGATGAATATGGTATCATTTGGTTTGGAACTATAATTTGTGTGTCTACATCACCTAAGATAAATAAATAGATATTAGATAATTCACAAAGCTCTAATTTATCCCTCCATCCTAAAAGTTCCAATATGTACCATGATCGTTGAGACCACTTCTGGTGGGACAACATGAATAAGGAGATCACTGAGTACTCCTTGAAGTTCCAGGTATGTTAGTAAGATAAATCAGTGAAATAGAAGTATAAGTGGATTATGAAACCTTTACTCATAACCACATGAAAATGGGAGAACATAACCATATACTTTGACATTGGTATCCCAAATAAATCCAAAGGAACCAATGTAATATGGGTTGTGGTTGATCAACTCTCCAAGAGTTCCCACTTCATCAATGTTTTGGAAGATTACCCACTTGAACATCTTGATAAAAATACATAAAAAAAGTGTTGCGGATACATGGGGAAACAATTTCAATCCTCTATAATAATGATCCAAGGTTCAATTTTAAATTATGGATAAGTATTTAACATTCTCTGAATACTTAATTTAATTTCAATACAACATATTATCCTGAAACTAATGGATAATTTGAAAGAGCCATTCAGATACTCTGGGATATACTAAGAACTGAATTGATGAAATTTAAATGGGGATGGTATCATCATATATTATTAGTTTAGTTCTCATACAAAAATAGATTCCACAACAGTATTTAAATTGATCCATCTAAATATATTTATGGGTTGCGATGCAGAACTCCTACTCTTTGGGTTGAAGTGGGTAAAAAAAGATACTTGTACCCAATCTTGTTCAAGATATGATAGGGAAGATTCAAGTCATCCAACAACATATAAAATATTCTCTGAGTTAGAAGAAGAAATATGGTAACAACAATTTAAGAGACATAGAGTTTAAATTTGGAGGAAGGTTTTTCCTTTGAATATCACCATAGAAGATATCCAGATGGTTTAGAAGGAAATTAAATATTATCCTTATGTATGTTGGACTATTTGAGATCCTGAATCACATAGGAGTAGTGTTCTATCAGCTATTACCTCCACCAAACATGGATCAAGTTCATGAAGTGTCCATGTATCTATCTTAAGGATGTATATACTTAACTCATTACATGTACTAAATCCAATTGTGGTAAAACTAGATAATGATATCTTCTATGAGGATAAACTGGTGAATATCATATACCATAGAGACAAAGTTCAATGCAATAAGACAACACGCCTTCTCAAAGTGTTATAGAAAAACCATAAATATGAAGAGGAAATGTGGGAAATGAGGGAAACTATAAAATTGAAGTACTATTATCTATTCATAACCAAGAATATGAGTTCAAATTTTGGGGTTGAAATTTATAAGGGGGGAAGAATGTGGTAGTCGAGATTTTATAGATGATATTTTTTATTGAATAAATGTGTATTATATTGTATTATATATATTAATATACATATAAAACACATAAATAAACCAACATCATTTTATATCATTAATAGATCAAATTGTATTAGATAATAAAACCCTGTGAAAATGTGAAACATTGCAATGTAAAAAAGAAAAAAAAAATAAGAAAAATATAAGGAGAAATTTCAAGTCCTACTTTTCTAGAATCATTTACCTCTCAAACAACACTATATAGAATAATTATAATACTACTAAACCAATCAAAATCTTATAAAATGATAATATATAACCTTTGGAGGAATTTTAGTGAATAATGATTGAATAAATGAATTTGTATTTATAGGAGGCAATGTAACCATTGTAATAGTAACCTAACTATTAGAATAGTAATGTAACTGTTGGAATAGTAATATGATCATTAAAAATAGTATCCTAGTTGTTGGAATAGTATCTTGACCTTAGAATAATAAAATATAATATAAATAATATTTATGTGGATAAATTTAAGAAAATATAAATTGTATAATTCCATAAAATAAATTTCATGATTAAAAGCTCAAGGAAAATATAATAATATTTATAGTAAACTGTATATTAATGTATTTAATAGAAATAGTAATTATTATATTAAAAATTAAAATTACCTATATTAAAAAATTATTTTAATAAAATGTATTTCATTTTTATAATCAGTATATCAGAGTTGTCTGGCAGTTATGTTTTGGTAATTTTCAGAAATAACTCTATTTTTACATGATTAGTAAAAAATATATTTTTCAAATACCACATATTTAATTAAATAATAATGATTCAATACTGAATTAAAATCATAAATTAGTTATTTCAACCCAAAATCAACTTAATAAGATAAATGGTCCATCTAAAAATAATGAACATAATTTCCAAACCTAAAAAGTATTTTCCAAAGTCTAAAGTCCTTCATTAAAATAATATTTTGTCATTTTTTATCTTTCATTTTTATTAAACAAATAAATTTGGATTACAAAGTGTTTTAAAGTCTTAAAATAAAGTAATTTAATTCAAATTTATTTCATAATTACAAAAAAATACTATTGAAAGGTTTACTTTAGATATAATATTTTATTCAATATTATAACTCAAAAATACCCCTCTCTTAAAGTATAAATAACCATTATCCCCCCTAGAAAACCACTCCTACCTCAATTTATAAAGATTAAGATCTACCAAAATTCTATCTATTAATAAAAGTATAATACTTAGGGATTATATAGAGAAAAATAACTCCAACCATCAAAGGAGTTTAGTGTCGTAGAAAATAAGCAATACTGGGAATAGGGTAAGCCAACTTTTCTTCTCATTTTATATTCCCTTCCTATTTTACACTATTCCATTCAAACCTAGATATTCAAAAATTAAATGAATAGTATGTTAAAATTATAATGACTATTTTGAAATCCTTTAATGACTATATTTATGATATATTTATATTTCAAGATTCTCCTTTCTCCACTTTTGACAATGGTCGGTTAACTATCTACAAAGACATTTCCAAAATTATGACCACCACTGCCTTCATGGATTTATAGTAGGAAATATATATTATATATAAATATGTAATTACATGTATTCTATTCTTCAGAATTTAATTATACTTATATACTAAAGACCATGAAAAAAATAGTGAAATCAAAACAAAGTGGGCTAATTTAATGAAAACATTCTATAAAAACAATTTAAATTTAAAAAATAATATTAAATAATATAAAAAATAATTATAATGTCTAAAGAGTGAAATAAATGAACATAGTCCAATTCTGGTTACATGTTTCAAAAATGTAATTTTCTGATACAGGGGGTGAAAAATTGATGAAATAAAGTGGGATTTAAAGTAAGGTTAATATCAATCTCAAACTCATTTTTTTGTTATCTCATATTCCACACTATTTTATATGTGTATTTTCCTATAATTTCCTTAAAATTTTCATAAAATATTATTTACCTTTTATATCCAGGATATATATGTTTATACCATTCGAAAATGATTTTTAATCCAAATACAATGATTTTTTAAAAAGAATTTATTTTTCAAAAATGCATCTTTGACTCCTCTTGAGTTATTTCTTATTCAAAGAACATTGATATTTTATGCTAGATAATTATCTACATTATTAATTTGGTAACCCTAAATGTTATTTCAAAGTGTATTATATGTTAAATCCTTTATGAAACTAATTCCTTTCCAGGGGTTTATTTCATGAATATGACTATTTTACATTTTATTTGACATGCAAGATTATAGGAATTTTATGATGTGATGAGTGGTCCAATAATTATATATACCTCCAATTCATTGGTCGATTTGATATATCTCATTATATTATATGTATTATGCATGAACATGATGCTATCTTTTTTCAAAATTATGATGTTACAATTTATACACATACGTTATGTGTGGACATGATGCTAGCTTTGTTCATAACCATGTGTATTATTTAACCACTATGTTATGATGTTTAATTAATATCCATATTCCACATTCCATGCCTTTATCAAATTCTTCCCTCATGATTATTATGATGATCCAATTATTATAGTTTAATGATGTTGATTATTCTCATCCATGTACTATTGATTCATCCCTTTATTATACCCATTATTAGGCCTTTAGTTCACCTTTTATTTGATTTATATCCTTAACTGATTGCACGTACTAAAAATCAGGTGATATACTTTAGAAGGATTTAAATAATTTCTAAATTTTATTATGTAGAAGATTTGCGTGAGCCTAATTTTACCAAGATGCTAAACCTTTCAATCCTTCAATGTATTATTATTATATTTTTTATTTTTAAAATTATGTAATATTCATGTAAGAAGAATCTAGGTTTCAATACCTAATTCTTACAAGAATTTTTTATTTAAATGGTCATTCCATTTATGATGTGATTTTTTATCCACATTTATAATAATACACGTGTATTGATTTCTACTAATAAAAATAGATCTGTTATATCACACTTTCATTCCATCATAATTTCACTATATTTTCCTTTAATAGTGTACATTTTATTAGGGAAATGTATAGATTATTTATATTCACACAAGTTATTCACACTTCAATAATTAGGATATTCATCTTTTTCAAATCTTTTCCTTGAATATTTTATTTCCTAGATCTAAATATTATTATACCATATTTTTTATAACATATTATAGCTCATTCCATGTTATATTTGATATCCTATAAAATATTATTTTTTATTCTATTATAAATATTACATCTATTATCAATATAATAAAACTCAAACTTGATCAATTTATTTAAAATAAATCTCTACTACTGTAACATTTAGTTACCTTCAATAGGTAATTTTCTACTTTTTCTAAGTCTATGTTCAGTTAAAAATACTTTTATATGTTTTTTTTGTTTACTACAGACTACAGAACAAGTACACGTCATGTACCTGAAGTATATGTCGTCTACCTGAAGTACACGTCGTCTACCTGAAGTACACGTCGTGTACCTGAAGTACACATCGTGTACTTGGACCTGGTTTCATGTTGTGAATGGGGATATCATGTTGTGAGTTGGTACACACAGTGTACCAGATTTACACATCGTGTAGGGGATAAATATCTAATTTGTAATTGTAACACCCCAAGCATCCATGGTATGTCTCCCTTTGAATAATGTAATAGCTTTGCATTATACGCAACTTCGAGATTCTAACACACCACGACCAATCAAACTAGCCGTTATGAATATTAATACCCACTTTTTTAAATTTTATAAATTTTATCTTTCAAAATGGACTTCATTTTTTGATTTGGAATATCAAAATTAGCTTTAGGTGAATTTTTGTTATTTTTCTAAAAACATTCAATTTTTGTTGAATAGTGAAAAACACTAAGTTATAGTTTAAAACCGAATTTTTATTTAAATAATTATTTATTTTATTTAAATTTATTTTAGGTAAAAATAAATACAGAATACCTATATAATTTCAATGTAATTAATTAGAGTCAGTTTATAATAATTATATATATATATAAATTTTATTGAACTTTTCACCGTCTCTTACCCACCTTCTAGGAGAATTTGAAAATTCACATAAATCTTAATTTTACCTCTTCTGTGAGTGGAATTTCAAAAATATGAGAGACACGGTTTATATCAGTAAGTAAAATGCGGTTCAATAAGATAAAAATAATTTTTTGTGAATAGTAACTTTTTACTTATATTTACCACGGTTAAAAGTAAATAGGGTAATTAAGGGTAAAAATGATATTATTATTAACCTAACACATGTCCTAATTCTATTGGATAAGTATAATTCGACCAAAAATAACCTTACTAATAAAATATGAACCTATTTGGTTCACATGGTTTAGATTAGGACAGTTATTATTATTTAATTCAAAGAAGAGTTAAAAGAGTTAAAATCAATGTTTAATAACTAAAACATTTTTAATATAGGGTTATACATAAGATAAATTCGACTGTAAATATTCATTAGAAAGCTAAAACTATTTCCTACATAATGGTATTTTATTTATCTTTTTTAGACATTAAATAATTTAATTTATTTTTGACATAATGATGATGTAGTAATTACTTAATTAATGAAATATTAAACTAATTGATATTATAAATATCCAAATAAATGTAATTTGATACTTTTTATGAATTCAACTAATTTTATAGGTTAATAAGAAATTTTAGGGTTAGTTAGATAAACAGTTTTTAAAGTAATAATGTTGTTATGAATTTAGAAAAAACAAAATACCAAATAGTGTCAAAATTGACAAAAAAGAGTTTTTAAAACAAATATTATATTATATTATTATTTTTTTAATAATACTGAAAGATCCTTTTTTATTTGATTTTTGAAGCAGCCGCTTTACGGGAGAGCGGTAACCGACGGGATACAAAATCACAATAGGCACCATTCAAAATTAAAAATTCAAAAATAAACTGGTGATGCACAGAACCCAAGATGATCAGATATCTCACCAGTCACCAACCAATCACACCGTAGAGAATTATCACCATGTCGTAAGACGAAATCCTATCTTCTGTAACCAAATTCATCAATTGAATAGTCATCGTCACCATCCATCCACCAATGTCAACGTAGCCAACCCGCAACAGAGACTGTTGAGAACCATCGAATAGTTGTAGAACATCCTCACCTTGTCGTCGTCGTTTATCCATCACAAAAACCAGAAACAAACAAATCCACAGAAACGAAAAACACAAATTTCACCCAGAAAACCAATGTTGTCATCGTCGTCACCGACCGAACATCACCAGTCACCGGAGACTGATAGAGTCCATCGTAGCCACTAGAAACAGTAGCACCAGACATCGACAACGTCGTCGAGTGAGGATCAAGTCTCCTAGAACTCTGAAATCCCCCCAAATAGGCCCTCCCAAAGCTCCTGTGGAAACCATCTCACTAGACCGACACGAGGAGGAGAGACGATACATGAAGCTAGGGCAGAGTAAGAGGGGAAAGGAGCCTACAGGGATTCAAGAGCATCGCTGAAAACCTCAACAAAGCAACGAGACTTCACCCGCACCGTGCTATCAAAAAACCCCAACAAAAATAGATCCACACCTCAAAATCATCATAAAATAATGAATATTAAAACGGTATTGAAACCCCAGATGAACCAATAATTGAAACCCATGGAAGGGAATGTGAAAGGGAAAATCGAACAAGGAGCCAGGGATGAAACCTAAACCAAAAATCCATCAAGAGTTAGGGAATAAAACGCTAGGAAAAGGAAAGTAAGAAGACGGAAATTGGGAAGCCGCTCCAAAGAGAACATCAGGGGATGGGAACCTAGGAAGAACGGAGAAGATCTCTCCAGGGAGCTCACCAGAAGATAAGCGATTGGAATAGCACTACAATGCCGGGGGAGTAAGCTGAGGAAGGAGAAGACAAGCGTGCTCTGGAGAGCGCTCCGGGAGAGAACGGGGCTATTCTCCAAATATTATATTATTAATTGTTATTATATTCTTAAAAATAAAATGTTCGGACTAAGGACTTATATAATGATGGTTGTATCATTAATTAACCCCTTGGGGGTCTCTTGTAAGTATATAGTAAGTTTATTAACTGTATAATATAAAAATACAAAGAGACATGGTAAATGTAAAACTATTTAACTAAGACTTAAATCGAAAAGATAAAGTTAATATAGTGACCCAAACCTATCTAAAACTTATTGGTTCAGTGCTTTTTGACCCATACCCACCTTATCCTTTAAAAAATATATTTTGGACCCATTAAAAACTGAAAATGATTTTATTATAAAATAATATTTCAAGCTTTTCCTAAGGTGCCCCTCACCCCTCTTATAAAAGGCACTCCCCCTTCTCTCTAATTCACACCTTCAAAGCCATGTGGATTAGAACAAATATGCCCAAATACCCTATAAACTATCCTCCCTTCATACAAGAGGCCTTCCTTTAGTTATAAATCCAACCTAAGGAGCCCTTTTGATCAAATCAAAAGGAAGAACCCGAAGAAGAGGTAAATATTTCATCACCTCTTTCAAGTTCATTTCTTCTTCCACTTCCTTTTTCTTTGTTTTTTCCCTTATAAAATAATAATTCCAGTATATTCTATATAATTTGATGTTATTATAAATATGGTACAACCAAATTCATTATTCTATCCATCCTTTTAATGACGTGTCACCATACGTTC
Organism: Viscum album; assembly: GCA_963277665.1. NCBI lineage: Eukaryota > Viridiplantae > Streptophyta > Magnoliopsida > Santalales > Viscaceae > Viscum > Viscum album. The sequence goes on along the minus strand of OY728145.1, from coordinate 55,547,931 downwards.
GTACGTACGGCTTACCGTCACCACGTCATGGTGTAATTGTTATTCAATACATTATTATTTGGATGGGTATAATAATGATGTGTAATTGATTTAAATAATAAATATAACACATTAATGATTATGTATATATTATATACCATCCAATTATATATTATTTTAATATCAAAAGAATGATATTGTCGCTCGTGCGTACGTACGGATTACCGTCTCCACGAACGCGATGAGATTCATTCCCCATCGTATCCATTCAAGACTAATTTCAATTATATGATTAAAAATAATGTTTCAAGAATTGATATAATTATATATATGAATAAGATACATCCCATCCATAAAAAATATGACTCACATAATAAAGAATATAAAGGAAAATGAATCTATTGACACCCGAAATGACGATAATACCAAGATATTATTAACAAAGCAGTGTTAAAAGATCATATATGATATCATATTAATGTATATGATTATTTTATAATTTAATAACAATTATTTAACCATTATACATGAGGTTAACCTACCCTAAACCAAGGAAAAGTATGAAGTAAGGGGTTTCTTATCTCACTTTTAATTCCGTGAGATTTCCATTGTTCACTACTTATTTATTACATGTGGTGTGTGTACTACCCATGATTGTATTCATTGTGTAATATAATTTAATTTATGGATATTTACATCATCATTGTATGATCATTCTTTCATGGGTGTATTTTTCGTAAGTTACCAAATCGATAAGGGAATTTGAAATTTCAATTTCCACTCATTCAGCTTTACGCATACTTCATTGATTATTTTACTACATGATTAAGTGTGGAATCACTATTTATTATTTGTGTAGTAATTTCCACTCCCCTTTATATGGATATAATATTGATAAAAATAATCAATCCATTGATAAATTCTCAAGTCATCGATATGAACTTGATAAGAGTAATTTTAACTCAATCTCCTTTTATTGAGTTAAACATCCAATTCATTTGTGTGGTTTTTACAAGAATATGTGTTAATGTCCTCTGATTGATTTTCAATGAATATCCAATCATATTTAGTGTATTTATATTTTTCACACATAATTATGTCGTCGATTTATCCTTAACCTAAGGATACGGTCTTTATAAGAGATTTCATCTCAATTTACATTCCATTGAGACTTCTTTGTTGGTATACGCCAATTCACTTTTATATGGTGTATATAATGTACTTTGACATAGTATATCATGAATACCTTTATTCTCATGATATTATAAAGGTTTTATTACCTCAATTAATTGTATTCAAGTGACTCTATTTTGGTTAAGAACTCTAACTAAAATATCATTTTAAATGTTTTAAAGATTTATTATTCTAAATCTTTCTCATTAATGTCCATGTTTTAAAAATGGTTGTAAGGATTTATGTATATGTAAATTAATGTTTTAAAATTGAAATTCCTTTTAAAAGTTTCAAATTGGTATGGGAAAAGTTTATTCAAAAATCTATTTTAAACGACTTCTTGATAAATAGTGAGACTTTTAAATGTTTTCAAGAAATAGGGGAATATTTCTCTCAAATAGTTTTTCTGATTATCGTCATATATGTAAATATCCTTCGTTATTATCTATTGAGGTTGATATATTATAATAAAATCTTATATATTTTATTGAATGAGTTATGTTTGACTGTTAATCTGCTATTTTTATACCATTCATGGTTTGTGGTTAAAATATTGACATTCCGTATGCTAGTTTTAATACGAATGTTCAGATTATGTTTCAACCTTTTCATATGAGGAATGCATTGTACTTAGTAAGTGATGGGTGGTTCCCGCTATAGCTCCTCAATGCATCGGTAGGTATCATGAGACAAACTAGTTTCTTGGAATAAGGCCTTGAAAAAATCTTATTTGTAGTCGTGGCACATGGCCTTGACTATGTGGTTATGATGTTCGGCATTATGCATTCCATAATTATGATATTATCTATTGATATTTCATGTGGTTATTTGAATAGTAGAATACCCATGACTATGTTCTATTATGGCATTATTTATTCAGCTCATATTCCTACCATAAAGTGCTCCTATTAATTATTTGTAAAGGCATGTGTTTTCAATTATTCACCATGCCTAAAGTTTTTTTTATCTTCCACTGTATTGATTACTCTTACTGAGCATTTGAGATCACCCCTTTCTTATGGTTTATTTTCCTAGAATATGAAGAAGTTAGTTATGAGTGACTTGCAGGCATAATCTAGGAATCTTTTATGGTTCTAATGGAATAATTTAATGTTGTTTTCCTTTCAAGTTGTAATGTTGACCTTATGAATGTATCTAGTATTTCCAAGGATACTAAACTGATCGATATTTTGGGACATAATTTCCTTGTATCATGCCAATTTTATGTAATAATGCACCGAATCTGGGTAACTAGGTTCGGGGAGTTACAGTTGGTATCAGAGGAAGTTTTGTACAAACATTGGAAACTAGATTTAGATAAACTCTGATTAGAGCACATAGCTCTAAGATAGACTTTGAGGATTAGTATAGAAGAACTTCCTAAAATTTTGGTATTATAGAGATTTTGTATGTTTTCCAAGCAATACATCCTTTTCTGGATATGAGCAGGTAGAGGCGGCTCTGGAATAGATGTACCTAGGGGTAAAACCAGAAAACACCACTTTGAGCTAGACTTGAACGGGAACTGGTGCACAACAACGGGCCTTGTTTCACTCTTGGTAACGACACTCCTAGGGGATAAGATTAGGATAATTTACATTTTCTTTACAATACAATTTGAAGGAATTTAATATAAGATGAGAATAAATAACCTTGGTTAAAACTAGGGTGTTTTTGATTGAAAATAAGGTGTGATGATATTTTCTAAACAATTTTATGACTATTATTACTCACATAATGTTTTCTAGTTTTAATTAATGTATGGATTCCAAGGAAGTCATAGTAACTTTAAAAATGATGTACAAGGTGGGAACAGTGGTGGAAATGAGAAACAAAATGGAATGTCGATAGGCGTAAAAGATATTTTCTTCATGTTGAATCAATTTTCCAAAAATATGATCAAAAACATATATATTAACGAACTCCCAGACTCAACAAAGAAGAGAAAGGCATTGAATGATAAGAGCTCCATCTGTGGAGACCATGGAGAGAAGAAAGCTCAATTTCCATCATGCCAGAAATGTGGAAGGAGAAACCCAGTAAAGTGTCTCAATGGAACAAAGAAATTCTTTATGTGTTGGAAATAATGGAAAAAGTAAAGAATTGTCGAGGAAAAATGAAGATTATTATGGAAGAAAATAAAAATGATCCTAAGATTCCAATTATGGTCATTTGTCGTAAATGCAAGGGACCTTGTCATCACCCAAGTCAATGCCCTATTCTATAGAATAACCTCTTGGTCAAGGAAGAACCTATGTGGAAATAAATAGATGGAAAAATGTTTAAAGGTATTAGTGCTCTTTGTTGTTGAGATTACTTTGGATGAATTTTATCTTATATGTGTAACCCTACAATTTATCATGTGAAAATGATATTTGAGGAAGAATTATAATTTCTCTTGTGGATATAGTTATAAATAACCATTTGGTTTTATATGATCCTTTAATTTGAGGCAATTACAATTTATTATATTTTGGGATGAAAATGAAAGGTATGAGATAATATTTGTGGTTAAATTATGTTATAGTTATTTTGAGGAATTTATCTCATTTTGGTAATGTTATAAAATATAATTTTTGAAAAATGAAAACATGCAGACTGTGTGAAAACCCGTCGCATCGGACAAAGCTATGGGAATTGAACCCACAACCAGAGTGCAATTGGGATTTATCGCCTACCACTGGACTACGTAAAGTCTCTGGTTAGTCTGACTAATTACTTTTAGTTAAATTATTTTATTGATCAATAATAATTTGATTTGGGATCTTATGTATTATCAAATGAATACCCTTATTATAGAAAAATGATTTGGTGATTAAGTGATAAATGTTATTTTGGAAAACGTTCGCTATGTTGGGAACACTATATGCCTAAGGAAAATAAAATACTATGAGATTTCATTTGAGGAGTAATGGTGGATTTTTATCTATGTTTATATTGTGGATTTATAGTGATTTGGGTTATTTATAGAAATGATTAACCTATAATAGAGAATATGTGATTAGGTTAATTACTTTTAAGTATGTGACTTTAAGAGTACCCGATATCATTTGGAGATACAATTTAATGTGGAAGACTAAATAACCAAATTCTTCTAAGTTTTGGGTTTTAATATTAGTTTGGATTATATTGAAGTATTTTAAGGACAATTTTTTATTGAATGGTATTTATTTAACTTTGGGGTATTTTTGGTTTAATTTTAGGAATTAAGATTAGTGTTTCTTTCTCTAAAAGAATATCCTTTTGGGGGATCATATGTTCTTGTACTAACCATTTTGGTTTTTATTAATCTCTAAAGATAAGGTAAATATATAGTTTATCCTTTGTGAATCATGTGATTCTCTAGAAGTTGATTCTAGCTCTTCTGGTGTGACTAAGTCATCTTGAATACTCATCATTTAAAAAAATGATTTAGTAGTAGAAATTTATTAATGAATGAAACTCTACTTAAAAAGTAAGTATATCTATTTATGTTCTTGGTCAATATCATAAATAAATTACTCATCTTTATGAAATGTAACTTAAAAAACATTGTCCATTTCCTTTTCCTACTAGGAAACTAATGACCGTTTTTCCCATCACAATTTTGTGGTTTTCTTGTTGTTAAATTTCTCTTGATCATGTTTTCTATCCCTCTCCATCAGAACTTGACACTTAGTTTATCATCCATATCCATGTGTTTCTACATGGAATCCTAGTATAGGTTATCTCGGTTGACCTTTGTACTTCTCTTTCTTTCTTTTAAAGTGATAGTTTTATTGACTCTTTTTCCGATGTGGGACTTTCAATTATGTTCCCAATACAAATTTTAAAAATTTCGAGGATGAAATTTCCAAAAGGGGGGAATAATGTAACACCCCAAGCTTCCACGGTACGTTTCCCTTTGAATAATGTAATAGCTTTCATTATACGCAACTTCGAGATTCTAACACACCATGACCAATCAAACTATCTGTTATGAATAATAATACCCACTTTTTAGAATTTTATAAATTTTTTCTTTCAAAATGGACTTCATTTTTGGATTTTTAATATCAAAATTATCTTAGGGTGAATTTTTGGTATTTTTATGAAAAAATCCAATTTTTGATGAATAGTGAAAAACACTAAGTTATAGTTTAAAACCGAATTTTTATTTAAATAATTATTTATTTTATTTAAATTTATTTTAGGTCAAAATAGAGACATAATATATATATAAGTTCAACGTAATTCATTGGAGTTAGTTTATAATAATTTTATATATATATAAATGTTATTGAACTTTTCACTGTCTTTTACCCACCTCCTAGGAGAATTTGAAAATTCACATAAAACTTAATTTTTCCGCTTCTGTGAGTGGAATTTCAAAAATCCTAAAGACATGATTGATATCAGTAAGTAAAATGTGGTTCAATAAGATGAAAATAATTTTTTTGTGCATAGTAACTTTTTACTTTTATTTACCACGGTTAAAAGTAAATAGGGTAATTAAGGGTAAAAATGATATTATTATTAACCTAACACATATCCTAATTCTATTGGATAAGTATAATTCAACCAAAAAACCTTAGGAATAAAATATGAACCTCTTTGGTTCACTTGGTTTAGATTAGGACATTATTATTATTTAATTCAAAGAAAAGTTAAAAGAGTTAAAATCAAAGTTTAATAACTAAAACATTTTTAATATAGGGTTATACATAAGATAAATTCAAATATAAATATTCATTACAAATATAAAAATATTTAATAAATAATGGTTTCAATTTATGTTTTTTAGAAATTAAATAATATAATTTATTTATGACACAATGATGATGCAGTAATTACTTAATTAATAAAATATTAAAATAATTAATATTATAAATATCCAAATAAATGTAATTTGAGACTTTTTATGAATTTAACTAATTTTATAGGTTAATATGACATTTTGGGGTTGGTTAGATGAATTTTTTTTTGAAGTAATAATGTTTTTATGAATTTAGCAAAAACAAGATACCAAATAGTGTCAAAATTGACATAATAGAGTTTTTAAAACAAATATTATATTATTAATTGATATTCTATTCCTAAAAATATAATTTTCGGAAAAAGGATTTATATAATGATATTTGTATCATTAATGAACCACTTGGGGGTCGCTTGGAAGTATATATTATGTTTATTAACTATATAATATAAAAATACAAAGAGACATGGTAAATGTCAAACTATTTAACTAAGAGTTAAATCTAAAAGATAAAGTTAATATAGTGACCCAAACCTGTCTAAAACCTATTGGTTGAGTGGTTTTAGACCCATACCCACCTTACTTTAGTCATAAATCCAACATAAGGATCCATTTTGATCAAATAAAAAAGAACCCGAAGAAGAGGTAAATATTCCATCACCTCTTTCAAGTTCCTTTCTTCTTCCACTTCCTTTATATTTTTTGATTCCATTATAAAATAATAACTCGAATATCTTCTATATACTGTGATTTTATTATAAATATGTTAAAACCAAATTTATTATTCTATCCATCCTTTGAATGAAATGTCACTATACGTGCGTACGTACGGCTTACCGTCTCCACGTCGTGGTGTAATTGTTATTCAATACATTATTATTTGTATGGGTATAATAATTATGTGAAATTGATGTAAATAATAAATATAACATTATAATTATTCTTTATATATGATATACCATCCAATTATATATTATTTTAATATCAAAATAATGATATTGTTGCTCGTGCGTACATACGGATTACTGTCTCCATGAACGCGATGAGATTCATTCCCCATCGTATCCATTCAAGACTAATTTCCATTATATGATTAAAAAAAATTTAAATACTTGATTGTTGAGTCAATAAGGTTTTCCTTATGACTTTTCCATTCATTCTTGTTTTGAAAATCACAAACACTTTATCTTTAGAAAAATTGCTTTCTTAAGGAAAATCGCTTTTATAAGGAAAATTGCTTTCTTAAGGAAAATCGCTTTTATAAGAAAAATTATCCTTATCATTTTTTCATCCATATTTTTCTTGAGTATGAGATTCGGATTCATTTTCTCAGAATCATCGAAACTTTGATATAAAGCATTCTGTTTAGGATTCGGATTCTGGATAAGAACTATAAGGAAGTTTTATTCCGAATTCCGGATATGAACTCTGACTAAGTTCTATTCCAGATTCAGGATACGAATTCTGAAGAAGAATTCTCATTACGAATTCCAATAAATAATTCTCATTACGAATTCTAATGAAGAAATCCCATTCCGAATTCCCATTACGAATTCTGATGAAGAATTCTAATGAAGAATTCTCATTACGAATTCTGATGAAGAATTCTCATTACGAATCCTGATGATGAATTCTCATTACGAATTCTAATGACGAATTCTCATTACGAATCCTGATGATGAATTCTCATTACGATTTCTGATGACAAATTCCTATTCCGAATTCTCATTTCAAATTCACCTATTAAACAGAATTTGAGTATCTTTGTTTTATACACTCTGAATTAATTCAGACTCTAAAAAATATCTTTGTTAGACTCTGAACTTTTATATTGCTTACTTTTCTATAATTTGTCTACTCTTTATTATTGTTCCTTACACTCCGAACCTTTACTCCGAAGTTTTCATTCCGAACTTTTATGTTAGAGTTTAAAACGATGCCGTACATTCTCTTACACTTGTTTTGTTATAAAACGATGTCGTCTATTCTGTTTCTTATTAACCGTTGTCTAAGTGACACGTGTACAGGTCCCTCCGATCTTTAAGGAAAATATGACCATTGGAGAAGGAGCCGACCTTACCTATAAATAGGAGCTCATTTGAAAGAGCTCGTTGCTGATGGCTGAAAAAAGTGCTGAAAGGCTGACTAATTTGCTTGAAGTGATTTCTAGAGAGAGAGACTCTTATTAACTCTCAAAGCTTCGTGTGACTCCAAATGTTGGTGATTACATTCTAGGGCTTCCAGGGATAGGAAGACAGAGGTGCCGACTACCTTGAAGTTCGAGGGCTTCCTTGCTGAGGAAGACAGAGGTTGCCAACTACCTTGAAGTTGAGGGCTTGCGGGGATAGCAAGACAGAGACTTCGATCTTCGTATCGAGGGCTTACCCTGGTGTGGGTAAGACAGACTTTCTTGAAAGTATAAATCAAGGGACCTTTATCCAAGGTTGTTGGATACCCTTCTCTTTGGGTTAAAAGACTTATATCTTGTTACTTGTAGTTTTACTACTTGTTTATATTCCGCTGCATTTTGTAATATAAGGAAAGTATAACTTTCTTATACTTCCTTATTTGTACTCTGTTTCATTTAGATTCTATAAGCTTTAAGGTAGAATCTCATATTGTAATCTTTTGTTAAGTTTCAATTTCCGGAACCATATTTCTGGAACCCTCATTCGGAATCTCTTTCCTAGTTTGCATTCGGTGTTAGAGGTGTTGTGAATTTTCTTAGTTTAACTTTTTTAAACTTAGCCTTTTCCTTTGCTTAAGGAAAACATAGTAATTCTTAACTAACTTTAAAGGTTCCAAAGGAATTTTAAAGTATACAATTCACCCCCCCCCTCTTGTATATTGAGCATCTACATCACTATTTCGATCCTACAATTGGTATCAGAGGTTGGAAACCTCTTACTCTATACCAATCTTACATTTGGTATCAGAGGAGGTCTTTGAAATACTTGTACTCACATACAAGTTTTTCTTGCTCACTTTTTCATTCCGAATTTCCATTCCGAACTTTTCCCATTCTGAACTTTGTTATTACGATTCTTTGCTACTAACAAGGTTGTGTGCAAAGTTATTTTAAGTATGGAAGGAATCAATGTTGGGTCAATTGATAATCTAAATCCTACAAGACCACCAATCTTTGATGGTAATGACTATGAATACTGGAGAGATTGTATGAAGACTTTTGTTATCAATACTGGAGTAGATAACTTTGTTATGCTTATTGGTGATTATAAAATTCCTGACAAGGAAGTCAGATCTTTTACTAATCAGGAAAAGCAAGAATATCAACTAAACTATAAGGTACGCAACACTTTACTATGTTCAATGACCAGAAATATATATAGCCAAATTTCTTCTTGTGAAGAAGCTAACTGTATATGGAAGAAGTTAGAGGTTACACACTTTGGAACTTCCAAAGTGATTGAAACTAGAAGAGCTATGCTTAGAGCTGAATATCATGGCTTCAACTTTCCTTATGGAGAACCTATCTGTAAAGTTCAACAAAGATTTATGACTATTGTCAACAGTCTACAATCTATGGGAGAGAAAGGTTTAGATGATGAATCTCTTGTGGATAAAATAATTGATATTATGCCCAATGAGTGGGAATCCAAGAGAACAGCTATAGATGAGAACAGGAAGGTCACTCAAATTACTCTTGATGAATTATTTGGAACTCTTCTACAACATGAAACTAGAATGAAGAGAGATGCAGACAACATCAAGAAGAAGAATGGAAATGGTAATATTGCTTTTACTACAACTTAAAATCAGATGAAAGCTAAGACTCCTGAGAGAGTAACCAGATCCAAGTTTAAGAAAGTTATTTTCCAATCCGAATCAAGTGAGAGTGAAGTTTCAGAAAATGAATTAGCAAATCTTTCTCGAAGGATGAACAAGATAGCTGGATAGAGAAATTTTCAATCTAAGTATAAGAAAAAGGAAAGGAAAGATAATAAAGATGGAGAAGTTACTTGTTATGAATGTAAAAGAGCTGGACATATTAGACCAGATTGCCCTATGCTCAAAAAGAAAGAAAGGAAGGAAAGACATTCAGACAGGAACCGGTAGAAGTATTATAAAGCTAAAGCTAAGAAAGTTCTGAAAGCTAATGACACCTGGAGTGCCAGTGGTGGTGACTCTTCAGATGAATCTTCTGATTATGAATCTTCAGGACAGAAGAATCTTGGTCTTATAGCCAGATTACCTATTAATAATCATTGTCTTATGGATAAGGTACGAAATGCTGAATCATTGACCAATGTTTCTTTAAATTCTAATGATAGTAAGTATTATAACTCTTCTGATGAAGAATCATCTTCTGATGAAGAAAATACTTTACCTACTTATGAAGAAGTCTCTAGGTTTTCTAAACTTCTTGAGATTGAGAATTCCAAACTCAATAAGAAACTTAATAAAGCAAACTCTAGGAATTCTATTCTTACAAAAGAGATATCAGATCTTTCTAAAGATCTTGATAAGAAAAATTCTGATTTTGAAATTATTTCAAAAAATCTTGAGGAAGTAAGTTCTGAGAAGAACAAACTTTCTAAAGAATTAGAAAAAGTAATTTCTAAGAAAAATGTTCTTGAGCCTAACTCTAGTTCAAAAACTAATGATTTTGAGGATAAAAATTTGGTTGTAAAACTCAAGTCCGAAATTTTTTCCTTAAAGAAGTGTTTATCAAACTTTACCCATGGTAAAGAAAATTTTGATAAGATGTATTCCCAAATACGACCTTTAAGAAATAAATCCGGATTTGGTTATACCCATGCAAAACCTATTTTTAGTAACAATTATTTTGTTCCTCAAAGTGCCCCATTTTGTACCAAGTGTCAATGTGGTGGTCACTGGGCAAAGAATTGTTCCTTAAACAAAACCCAATCTCTAGGATTTCACAAAGCTTACTTTTCTAAGAAGATGTGGATACCTAAAATTTTATTGTCTAGAAATCTCGGATCCAAACAAGTTTGGATTCCGAAAGTCGAATTTTCTTCTTGATTTCAGGATAATAAAGAGAGTACCAACAACAATACATGGTACATGGATAGTGGATGTTCCCGGTACATGACTGGTAACAAAATCTTTTTTGAAAAGATTATCAAAACGAAAGGAGGAAAGGTAACTTTCGGAGATAATGCTAAGGGAGAGATTGTTGGTATTGGTAATATTGTTTTTCTTGGTAAAACCTTGATTTCAAATATTATTTTTGTTAAGGGTATTAAGCACAACCTCATTAGCATAAGTCAGTTATGTGATGAAGGTTACCTTGTGAATTTTAGGAATGATAAGTGTTTAGTTCACAATTCCAAGGAAGAATTTATTCTCTCAGCCAATAGGCAAGATAATGTCTACACTTTGAACCTAGAAGACCTCAGGAGTCAAGATTTAACTTGCTTAAGTGCAATGGAAGATCATTCCTGGTTATGGCATAGAAGATTAGGACATTGTAATATTAGAAACCTATGTAAACTCTCTAAGAAGAAACTAGTTAAGGATCTACCGGAGCTTAGATTTGATTCTTCTAAAGTTTGTGATCCTTGTCAATATGGCAAGCAACATAAATCTAGTTTTAAGTCAATCGGTGAAGTCTCAACAACCAATGCATTACAGTTAGTGCACATGGATCTTTTTGGTTCAACACAAACTGGAAGTATTGGAGGCAAATACTATGTGTTTGTTCTAGTTGATGATTACACTAGATTTACTTGGGTCTATTTTCTAGCAAAGAAATATGAAGATTTTTCCTATTTCAAAAGTTTTAGAGCTCAAGTTAAAAATGAGAAAAACCTTCCATTAAAAACTATTCATAGTGATCATGGAGGAGAATTTCAAAATTATGATTTTGAAACTTTTTGTAGTAAGAAAGGCATTACTCATAATTTTTCAGCACCTAGAACTCCTCAACAAAATGGTGTAGTTTAAAGAAGAAATAGAATTCTTCAAGAAATAACTAGAACCATGTTGAGTGAATATTCTATTGCTAGACATTTCTGGGCTGAAGCTGTAAGTACTGCTTTCTATACTATAAATCGAGTTTTGATTAGACCTTTTCTTAATAAAACTCCTTATGAGTTATGGAATGGTAGAAAACCAAGACTTTCCTACTTCAAGGTTTTTGGTTGCAAATTATTCATTTTGAATACTAAAGATAACTTACATAAATTCGCACCAAAGTCTGATGAAGGAATTTTCTTAGGATATTCCACAACCTCTAAGGCTTATAGAGTTTTTAATAAAAATACTTGCACTGTTGAGGAAACAGTACATGTAAAATTTGATGAGTCAGATCCTTTTGTTTTTAAACCATCTCAACTTACATCCCCAGATGTGTTTTCAAAAACTGATTATCAAACTTTGATATAAGAACCTTCTGATAAGGATAATGTTCTAGAAGATACTTCCGAAACATTTACACCAAAAGACTTTCTACCCTATGTTGATGAACAGGTTTTACAAAACCCAAATCAGGTTTTTCTTAAGAATCATCCCAGTGATAGTATCATTGGTGATGTAAATCAACCTGTAAGGACTAGAAGTTCCTTAAGAAATGAAGTAGAAAATCTAGCATTTCTTTCCCAATTAGAACCTAAAAGCACTGATGAAGCTTTAGGTGATGATGATTGGATTAAAGCCATGCAAGATGAACTAAATGAATTCGAAAGGAATAAAGTCTGGACCTTGGTTGAAAGACCTAAGGAAACCTCTGTTATTGGAGTAAAATGGGTTTTCAGAAATAAATGTGATGAAAATGGAGTCATAATAACAAATAAAGCTAGACTTGTTGCTAAAGGCTATAATCAGCAAGAAGGAATAGACTATGAAGAAACCTATGCTCCAGTAGTTAGACTTGAATCTATCCGTATTCTACTTGCTTTTGCAGCATTCTTTAATTTCAAACTTTTCCAAATGGATGTGAAATGTGCTTTTCTTAACGGTTATGTTCAAGAGGAAGTTTTTATTGAACAACCTCCTGGCTTTGAAGATACAAAACATCCTGATCATGTTTTTAGACTTACCAAAGCTTTGTATGGCCTTAAACAAGCCCCACGAGCATGGTATGATAGACTCACTGGATTTTTGCTTCAAAATAACTATGTTAAGGAAAATGCAGATCCAACCCTTTTTATAAAGAAAGATAAGAAAAATGTTTTGATTGTTCAAATTTATGTTGATGACATTATATTTGGTTCAACTCAGCAATCTTTGACTGACTCTTTTGCAAGTCTAATGAAATCTGAGTTTGAAATGAGTATGATGGGTGAGTTAACATTTTTCCTTGGTTTTCAAATTTCTCAAAAACCAGAAGGAACCTACATATCTCAACATAAGTATATTAAAGATCTTCTTAAAAAGTATTTTTATGACAACTCTAAGAGTATAAGTACTCCCATTGGTACCTCAAACTCTTTAGATCTTGACGAAGCTGGGAAACCAGTAGATCAAACATCTTTTAGAGGTATGATAGGAAGTCTACTTTACTTAACAGCTAGTCGACCAGACTTAATGTTTTCAGTATGCTTATGTGCAAGATATCAATCCAATCCTAAGGAATCTCACTTAAAGGCAGTAAAAAGAATTTTTCGCTACCTTAAGGGAACCATGGATCTAGGATTATTTTATACTTCTGGAAATGATTTTGTTCTAAAAAGCTTTTCTGATGCTGACTTTTGTGGATGTAGAATGGATAGAAAAAGTACATCCGGAACTTGTCATTTCTTAGGAGATTCTTTAGTTTCTTGGTCCTGCAAGAAGCAACATTCGGTTGCACTTTCCACTGCTGAAGCTGAATATGTAGAAACTGAAAGTTGTTGTGCACAAGTGTTGTGGATGCAACACACACTCACAGACTATGGCCTGAGTTTTACTAAAACTCAAATTTTGTGTGATAATACAAGTGTCATTTCCCTTAGTAAGAACCATGCACATCACTCCCGTGCAAAACACATAGATATTAGGCATCACTTTCTTAGGGATCACACACTTAAAGGAGATATTATTCTTCAGTTTATCGGAACGCAAGATCAACTTGCTGATATTTTCACAAAATCTTTGCCTTCTGATAGATTTTAATATATTAAACAGAAGTTCGAAATGATAACCATAAGGTAATCTTTCTTAATTAACTTTATGTTGAAAAAGTCTCATTACAGTAATAAACTCCTTTTCATAGGGGGAGTACATTTGTTTGTTGGTTTAATTAATTCTTTTTTAGTTTGTTTTCAAACTTTTCGGAAAGAAGATTTCCGGAATGGAATTTCTGGAACTAAAATTTTTCAGATTGGACATTCTTGTACAGAATACTTCTAGAATGGAAGTGTTCGTATTAAACATTTCCAGAATGGAAAATTACGTACTGGCAGTTTCATAACCAGATTTTTGTACTGATTTTTTCTTCGTAATGTATTTTTTGTACTAAGTTTTTCGTACTAATTTTTTTTTCCTTACTAAGTTTGTTTTTCACACTAAGTTTTTCCGTAATGAATGTTCCGTAATGAGTTTTTCGTACTAAGTTTATTTTCCAAAGTAAATTTTTGCGAAATCTGTCTTCTCATAATAAATTTTTTTTTCGTAATCATCCTTTTATTTTATCCATTACGAATAATCCTCCTCAGCCAATCCGAAAGGTATGATTTCCCTACTCAAGTTTTCGTAGTCATATTTTACTTGCTGGAATTTTCTTGTACTATGTTTTCGGATTATAGTTTTCTTAATTCTTTGTCTTAGTAAAAACCTCAAAAAGATCGGATTCAATTTTTCAACCGTCAGATCTGATCTCATCTTATTCCAACCGTTAGATCAACTATGGAAGGTGAACCATCATCTCGTTGCCTATATAAAGGGGACCCAAATACTCGTCCCACATCGATCTCAAGATCTCGCGTCCCGAATCTCTGCCTCTCTGTTTTAAGGTCGTTCCGAACTTCAGTTCTCTCCGTTCTGAACTTCCCAGAGGTTTACAGATCCGAATGTCTGCGGAGTTAGCATCTCAAGAAATGTCATCCACTAAGCCTATTTCGCAATGGTTAGTTTACAGAGAAAGGTTAGTCCATCCGGACTTCCTCAACAACTATGATTCTCTTATTTCAAAGAACATTAAGTTGAATGGATGGGAAGATGTTGCGGTGTCAAAAACCGGGAACCAAGATGAAGTGTATTCAGACTTACTTGTTGAGTTCTATGAATCAGTTTCCTTCTTTAAGGAAGATAATAGGGAGAAGTTCTCTTTTAAGTCTTATGGAAAGACTTACAAGCTTTATCACACCAAGGATGCAAGCTTGGTAGGGCTATCTTATGAAGGAGAAGCTGAATTTATTTTGCATGTGTGGCCGGACTCTAAGGGTAGATTCGACAAGGAAAAAGCCTTAGAAACTCTCGGACTGGCTGATGACAAGGCTCCGAAGATTACAAGTCTATCTACAAATTTCTGGATTCTGGAGTTATGGGTACAGGGGCTTATCGTACCGAGGAAAGGTGATAAAGATAGCTTGAAGAAAAGTGAGATCTATATCTTAGATTTCCTTATAAATCTAAGGAAGTTTAACTTGATGAAGCACATTCTTATTACTATTGAAAATTTGAAGAACGGAAATCTGAGAGCTCAGATTATTATGTATCCAGCAATCCTCTCCAAGTTAATTGTTTGGTGCCTTGAGTCCTTCAAGGAGGCTTGCAAATCTAAGACAATAGTTTGAAAGATCATGCTGGTCAGCGATGTTACTCTTAAGAGGATGGATGTGGCTTTCAACAAGGAAACTGGTGAGTTCTTCGATTTTCTAAATCAAGAAGAAGCGGCTCCGAAGGCTGCTGAACCGGAATCATCTAAGCCAGTAAGGAAGAGAAATCTGAAATAAGTGGAAGTAGAAGCAGAGAATCCTAAGTCTAAGGAAGTCCATTCCGCACCTCCAAAACCAAAGAAGAAGAAATCCTATCCTGATGAGGTTGTTATGAAGTGGAGAGAAGATAAAGAAAAAAAGGAAATAAGGGGATCCGCAGTTCGGATTAGACCGTGCAGAGGCTAAGGCCTTAAAGGAGAAAACTGCTGATGAGATTGAAAAACAAGCAAAGCAAAAGAAGCTCAAGAAGAAGATGTCTGAGGCTGAGGTAGCTCAGGCCTTATTGAAATTCAATGAAATGGTTTCAGCAACTATTCATGTTCCGAGATCTTTCTCCTTGGAATCTTTACCTGAGACCCCAGGAAGAAATTTTGTTGCTCCGGAAGAAGCTGTTGCTAAGAATACTGAGGAAGTAGAGCAAGTGGAACAAGTAGAAGAGGGTGTTGAAGGAAGTGGTGAAACTGGAGATGTGATGAAACAAGTAGATGATTACAAGGGGACACCTTCGGAACACTTATCACTCCGAACTTCTGAAGCTGAATCTTCAAAGCTAGTTACTCCAGCAATGGAAGAAGAGAAAGGAGAAGAAGAGGTTACTTATCATAGAGAAAAAGAACATCTTTTACTTGATGTTGCTCAGAAGGAAATCGTAGGGGTTCGTGTTCAGGAAGTCTCTGATGAAGAAGATAATGTTGTTCAAGTTTCTGATAATGAGAAGAGAACTCTGGAACAGGATTCAATTCCAGAAAAAGACAAGGGAAAGCAAATTCTTGCTGATACTCCGAGATCAGAAGTGAGGAAGAGGAAGGAAGTTGGTAGCTCTTCAAAGAGAAAGCTTGAACTTGTTGAAGAAGAAATTTCTCCAAGCAAAGTTTCAGATTCGGAGTCATCTTCGGTGGGGCATGACTTTGTTGTTTAGTCTTTGAAGAAGTTGGTGGGAACCATTCCGACCTTCTCAAGTATTGACTCTAGATGTCATATGCTCCAACATGCTTGGAATCAGAAAACTGACTCTGTATCTATGGTTATGGACAAGTGCGTTGAGATTGAGGCTCAGTTTAAAACGTTCTTTGTTGGTTACGAAGCTCATAGAAAATCTTGCAAGAGGATGACAAATTGGTCGAAGAAAACTGTGGAAGAGATGAGGTTATTCGATGAGTTTCAAGACAATGTTAAAGATGCTTTTGAGACCAAGGACAAGAAGATAAATGAGTTAACTGCATCCTTTGAAGAGAAGTTGACAGAAGAGAAAAACTTCCGGATTCAAGAAGTGAGAGATTTGAATGGGAATCTGAATTCCGTTTCTCAAAACTGGAAGTTTGAAAGGGATCATCGGATCAATTTTGAAGAAAGGATGAAGGCTCAGGAAGAGAAGATCAAAGCTCAGGAAGAAAAGCTGAAAGCCCAGGAAGAAAAAATTGAATCTCAATCCGCAAGAATAGTTTTCTTAGAGAGGCAAGCTGAAGAAGATCATAAAGACCTGAAGAAGATCCGAAATAACCAAATCCGATCTTTTTGTTGTATTCTTTTTGTTGTTGAGATTTCAAATTTAATGAAAGTCGTGCTTGTTGTTTCTATTGTTGTCATTACTAATTTTTTAGGTACTTTGTTATTTTTTTCCATTCCCTCCAATTCTTTTTGAAAATCACAAAGGGGGAGAAGTAAAAGATCCTTAAGAAAAAGAAGAACTCTAATAAGAGTTTATCAAAGGGGGAGAAGAAAAATATCTTTAAGAAAAAGAAAAACTCTAATAAGAGTTTGTTTAAGGGGGAGCTTTTTCATTAAAGAATACATTCTTATCTATCACTCCGGAAATCTGAATACGATCCTTAGAGTTTCAAAGCCTAAGGGAGAGTTAGTCGTATTCATCAATATCCTTAAATAAAAGGCAGATAAGCCTTAATGTTTTTCTTTCTTCTTAATTTATTTTTCATAAGGATGTTTGTGCTTTCCAAAAAGGGGGAGATTATTGAGTCAATAAGGTTTTCCTTATGACTTTTCCATTCATTCTTGTTTTGAAAATCACAAACACATTATCTTTAGAAAAATCGATTTCTTAAGAAAAATCGATTTTATAAGGAAAATTGTTTTCTTAAGGAAAATCGCTTTTATAAGAAAAATTATCCTTATCATTTTTTCATCCATATTTTTCTTAAGTATGAGATTCGGATTCATTTTCTCGGAATCATCGAAACTTTGATATAAAGCATTCTATTTAGGATTCGGATTCTGGATAAGAACTATAAGGAAGTTTTATTCCGAATTCCGGATATGAACTCTGACTAAGTTCTATTCCAGATTCAGGATACGAATTCTAAAGAAGAATTCTCATTACGAATTCCAATGAAGAATTCTCATTACGAATTCTAATGAAGAAATCCCATTCTGAATTCCCATTACGAATTCTGATGAAGAATTCTCATTACGAATTCTGATGAATAATTCTCATTACGAATTCTAATGAAGAATTCTCATTACGAATTCTGATGATGAATTCTCATTACGAATCCTGATGATGAATTCTCATTACGTATTCTGATAACGAATTCTCATTACGAATCCTGATGATGAATTCTCATTACGATTTCTGATGACAAATTCCTATTCAGAATTTTCATTCCGAATTCACCTATTAAACAAAATTTGATTATCATTGTTTTATACACTCTGAATTAATTCAGACTCCGAATAATATCTTTGTTAGACTCTGAACTTTTATATTGCTTACTTTTCTATAATTTGTCTACTCTTTATTATTCTTCCTTACACTCTGAACCTTTACTCCAAAGTTTTCATTCCGAACTTTTATGTTAGAGTTTAAAACGATGTCGTACATTTTGTTACACTTGTTTTGTTATAAAATGATGTCGTCTATTCTGTTTCTTATTAACCATTTTCTAAGTGACACGTGTACAGGTCCCTCCAATCTTTAAGGAAAATATGACCGTTAGAGAAGGAGCCGACCTTACCTATAAATAGGAGCTCATTTGAAAGAGCTCGTTGCTGATGGCTGAAAAAAGTGCTGAAATGCTGACTAATCTGCTTGAAGTGATTTCTAGAGAGAGAGACTCTTATTAACTCTCAAATCTCCGTGCGACTCCGAATGTTGGTGATTACATTCGAGGGCTTCCGGGGATAGGAAGACAGAGTTTCTGACTACCTTGAAGTTCGAGGCCTTCCTTGCTGAGGAAGACAGAGGTTGCCAACTACCTTGAAGTTGAGGGCTTGCGGGGATAGCAAGACAGAGACTCCGATCTTCATATCGAGGGCTTACCCTGGTGTGGGTAAGACAGACTTTCTTGAAAGTATAAATCAAGGGACCTTTATCCAAGGTTGTTAGATACCCTTCTCTTTGGGTTAAAAGACTTATATCTTGTTACTTGTAGTTTTACTACTTGTTTATATTTCGCTGCATTTTGTAATATAAGGAAAGTATAACTTTATTATACTTCCTTATTTGTACTCTGTTTCATTTAGATTCTATACGCTTTAAGGTAGAATCTCATATTGTAATCTTTTGTTAAGTTTCAATTTCCGGAACCATATTTCCGGAACCCTCATTCGGAATCTCTTTCCTAGTTTGCATTCGGTGTTAGTGGTGTTGTGAATTTGTTTAGTTTAACTTTGTTAAACTTAGCCTTTTCCTTTGCTTAAGGAAAACATAGTAATTCTTAACTAACTTTAAAGGTTCCAAAGGAATTTTAAGTATACAATTCACCCCCCCCCCCTCTTGTATATTGAGCATCTACATCACTATTTCGATCCTACGTTGATATCATTCTGGATATGAATAATATACATCCCATCCATAAAAAATATGAGCCACATAATAAAGAATATAAAGGAAAATGAATCCATTAACACCCGAAACGACAATAATACTAAGATATTATTAACAAAGCAATGTTAAAAGATCATATATGATATCATATTAATGTATATGATTCTTTTATAATTTAATAAAAATTATTTCACCATTATACAGGAGGTTAAACTACCCTCTAAAAAGGAAAAGTATGAAGTAAGGGGTTTCTTATCTCACTTTTAATTCCGTGAGATTTTCATTGTTCACCACTTATTTATTAAATGTGGTGTGTTTACTGCACATGATTGTATTCATTGTATAATATACTTTAATTTATGGATATTTACATCATCATTTTATGATCCTTATTTCATAGGTGTATGTTTCGTAAGTTACCAAATCGATAAGGAAATTTGAAATTTCAATTTCCACTCATTTGGCTTTACGCATACTTCATTGATTATTTTACTCCATGATTATGTGTGGAATAACTATTTATTATTGGTTTAGTAATTTCCACTCCCCTTTATGTGGATATAATTTTGATACACATAATCAGCCGATTGATAAATTCTCAAGTCATCGATATGAACTTGATAAGAGTAATTTTAACTCAATCTCTTTTTATTAAGCTAAACATCCAATTCATTGGTGTGGTTTTTAAAAGAATATGTGTGAATGTCCTCTGATTGATTTACACTAAATATCCAATCATATTTAGTGTATTTATATTTTTCACACATAATTATGTCATTTATTTATCTTTAACCAAAGGATACGGTCTTCATAAGAGATTTCATCTCAATTTACATTCCATTGAGACTTCATTGTTGTTATACACCAATTCACTTTTATATGGTGTATATAATGTACTTTGACATAGTATATCATGAATCCCTTTATTCTCATGATATTATAAAGTTTTGATTACCTCAATTATTTGAATTCAATTGTCTCTCTTTTGGTTATGAACTTTAACTAAAATATCATTTTAAATGTTTTATAGGTTTATTATTCTAAATCTTTCTCATTAATGTCCATGTTTTAAAAATGGTTTTAAGGATTTATCTATATGGATATTAATGTATTCAAATTAAAATTCCTTTTAAAATTTTCAAAGTGGTATGGGTCACTCTGTTTCAAAAATCTATTTTAAATAGCTTGTTGATAAATAATGAGACTTTTAAATGTTTTCAAGAAAAAGGGGGATATTTATCTCAAATAGTTTTGATGATTATTTTCATCTATGTCAATATCCTTCATTATTCTCTATTGAGGTTGATATATTATAATACAATCTTTCATATTGTATTGAATGAGTTATGTTTGACGGTGGATGTGCTATTTTTATACCATTCATGGTTTGTGGTTAAAATATTGACATTTTTTATGCTAGTTTTAATAGGAATTTTCAGATTATGTTTCAATCTTTTCATATGTGGAATGAATTGCACTTAGTAAGTGATGGTTGGAGCCCGCTATAGCTCCTCAATGCATCGGTAGGTCTCATAAGACAAACTAGTGTCTTAGCATAAGGCCTTGACAAAATCTTATTTTTAGTCTTGGCACAAGGCCTTGACTATGTGTTTATGATGTTCGGCATTGTGTATTCCATCATTATGAGATTAGCTATTGATATTTCATGTGGTTATTCGACTAGTAGAATACCCATGACTATGTTTTATTATGGAATTATTTATTCATCTCATATTCCTGCCATAAAGTGTTCTTGTTAATTATTTGTAAAGGAATGTGTTTTCAATTATTCACCATTCCTAAAGTATATGTTATCTTCTGCTGTATTGCTTACTCTTACTGAGTATTTGAGCTCACCCCTTTCTTATGTTTTATTTTCCCAGGATATAAAGAAGTTAGTTATGAGTGACTTGCAGGAATAATCTAGGAAGTTTGTATGTTTCTAATGGAATAATTTAGTGTTGTTTTTCCTTTCAAGTTGTAATGTTGACCTTATTAATGTATCTAGTATTTCTGAGGCTACTAAACCGATCAGCCTTTCGGGACATGATTTCCTTGTTTTGTGTCAATGTTATTAAATTATGAATTGACTCTGGGTAACTCGGGTCAGGGCATTAAAGTAACCCGAGGTGATGGGTTTTTTGGCGTACTTATCCATCATGGACTACAAGTCCTAGCCCCAAGGTACATATAGCATCCCACCTTTTTTCACATAAACTTTCATTACATAAAAAAACTGAGGATATTTAAGGTTTAGTGTCTTGGAAACCAGGAACTTAATACATGAAACAAAAAAAACATTCTTCTTAAACACTTGAAAGGATTCTCCTTATGTTCATCTTAGGTTCATTAATTCATCTCATAACCTGGGGACATACATCAAAAGAAAGGGTGAGCAGAAGGCCCAGTAAGGGAAACAAGAGAAACATTTTACATGTGAACTTGAGATACTTCAATAAGGTCATGAAAAGAACTTTAAGGCATGAGAAAGAAATCATGAGGCGTATCATAATAAAAATAACATATTTCATAACTTGAAGATGTGGCTACATCATTTAACATATACAATCATGAACATATCACCAAGGTCCATCCCCAAGGTGTCATTTGAAAATTACCAAGGTTATTCACCAAGATATCGTGAAAATTATAATCTCTAGTGGTTACATCATTACCCAATGCATTGGAGCGCTATCAGGGCGCACCCTTAAATTTTCCTTTATTATCATGTGAGCCACATATATCATCATAAATCATTTCATAAACAACCCATATATCATAAAAGAAATGGGTTTCATTTCATAATCATAACGTTTTAAAAACTTCTTTAAAGACATGATCTTTACGTCACTTTATACCCACGGAAGGGGAGAGCGGTTCTCATGTATGTAAATCCCAGAATTTAAAATAGAACATTTTGATATATATGTGAATATCTCTATATAAGAGAGAGCTTTTATTATTCACTTAATAAAATAAAATAACTTTAGAAAAAGAGAGAGACATTTTGAGAGGGAAATTCTGCAGCATAACGGCTATGTTTCGGGGTTTTAGAAAACATTGAAAAGAGAGGGGACATGGGTCAAACACTCATAAATGACCCATAAAATAGTATAGGGACAGAATATAAAGGATTTGAGAACATTTTAATAGAATTTGAAAGATATACCATATGAAATGAAGAACATTAAAGGAAGACAAAAATAAGATTTCTCATATAAAAATTCGGCAGCCTAACGGCGTCACATAAACTTCAACCAAAAATGAATTGATGAGATCCTACAGGTTATCTCATAATATGAACATAAAAGATCAGTATGATAGATATAGAGATCATACCCCAACATAATAAAAAAGGAACTTTAAATACTTGATATGAAAGTAGATCTTTGAAAAATTAGAAAGGCCAACGAATCCCTTAAAAATTCGGCAGCCTAACAGCGTCACTTAAACTTCAACCAAAAATGAATTGACAAGATCAAAATAGGGTCTCTCATCATATGAACATAATGGTTCAGTATGATATATATAGAGATCATACCCCAACATAATACAAAGGGAACTTTAAATACTTGACATGAAAGTAGATCTTTGAAAAATGAGAAAGGCGAACGAATCCCTTAAAAATTCGGCAGCCTAACGGCGTCACTTAAACTTCAACCAAAAATGAATTGACAAGATCAAAATAGGGTCTCTCATCATATGAACATAAGGTTTCAGTATGATAGATATAGAAATCCTACCCCAACATAATAAAAAGGAACTTGAAAGACTTGACATGAAAATAGATCTTGAAAATGAGAAGGGTGAAAGAATCCATTACAAAAAAAATTCGGCAGCCTAACGGCGCCACTTAAACATTCATAAAATGAAATGATGAGAGTAAGAGGGGGTCTCTAATCATATGAAAATAAAAAGGATAGTATAATGAATATAAAAGAATATCTTCCAACATATGAACATGGAGCATAAAAGGAATGACATAAAAGAGATTACTTGAAAAGAAAGAGAGAGGTCGGATCCCTTACCTTAAAACGTAACTCTTAAAACTCAAAGGTTGGGACCTTGAGAGGCTTGAGGGCACCTTGGGAGGACTCCTTGGGAGGTAAGGAGACCAGAACTTCGTTGAGAATGATTTTGGAGTCCAAAGTATGAGATAATTGTTTGGTATTTATAGAGAAAGTGAGGGGACAAGGCAGTAATGGCCAAGGGACACCTCATAAGTGGGTTTCTCAAAACCATGTGCTCCCCCATGATATTTCCCATGAAGTTAGGCCACATGGGCCCCCCATAAAATAATTCATCACCTCTGGTCGGCCAACCCATAAAATATCTCATGACATCATCATGACACAGTTATGATGTCATTAAACATATCGAAACCCTAAAACTGTATTTTTACTATTCACTGAAAATTCAAATTTCTCAGAAAAATCCCAAAATTTCACCTTAACCAAATATCAATGCACTGATTTCAAAAATGAACTCCATTTTATAGAAATAATTTTCTAAATATTTTTAATTTATTTTTTAAATAAATACACTATTCACTGAAAATTCATTTTTTTAGAAAAATCCCCAAAAATTACCTTAACATAAAATTGGTGCTCTGAGTTCAAAAATGAAATCCATTTTATAAAGATAATTTTCTAAATATTTTTAATTTAATTTTTAATTAAAAAACACTATAAACCCGAAAAAACTAATACTTGACTAATAATTTATGAAACCGTTATTTAACCATTTTATTGAATCACATTACTTAATCAAGGTGCCTAGATTATTTTAATGCTTTATTTAAGTGAGATTACTAATCCATTTGGTAACATTACTAATCCTAAGCATAAAATCACCATTCATAATTTACTATTCATCAAAAATCAATTTGATCTTATTAGACTCTAAATTTCATACTGGACATAATTGTAGAAGACCATTTTTTGAATATCATTACACGTTTTTAATTATTTAAGGTTTACATAAACTTTTTTAAAAAGATCCTTTTTCTAAAATAAAAAAAATATTCATACTATATTTATCTAGTCATTTGAAAATTCATAAACTTCATCATAAGAAGAAATCCCAATTTTTATTTAAAACAAAGGATTACACAAGGCAGTTACAGTCTCCTTACATAGCCCCTTATCACACAAGCATAGGACCTAAGTGTAAGGTGTGCTAAGGTGAGAGAATCCGAGGGAGGCTCGGCCAACATCGCACGAGTAGTAATTTCTATCAGTTTGAACTTCTCGCGAAGGAAATCCCGTTCTAGCTTCACATGATGAAGTTCAGCTTAGGTTTGGTCCAGAGAAAAGCCCAGTGGTTCTACCTCCTTCCCAAGTTCTATTAGATGGGTTTCGATCAGTCCAAGACTACTGGGTGAGGCCATCGAATCTTCTTTCTATATTAATTAACCAAGATTACTTGTATTTAGAGACAATAATCAAAACGTTTAGTTTCCAGCGGTCATATTGACCAATGGTCATATAACAGTCAAAATCCAACGGTCTCATTTTAATTATACTCATGTTATCAAATGAAACATTTTTGTTGAGTATAAAAATAAAATAAAATAACACATAAAATTAGGAAACAAGATTTATTCAAAATTTCGGGTCGTTACAATCTTCCCCCCTTAAGAAATTGCGTCCTCGCAATTTTTAAAATTGGGTTTTGAAATTTCATTGAAAGTCCCACATCATAAAAGGAGTCAGTAAAACTATTACTTTAAAAGAAAGAAAGGTAAGTACAAAGGTCGCCCGAGTTAACCCACACTAGGATTCATTGTAGGAAAACATGGACATGGAGGAGAAAACAAAGGGTCATGTTCTGAGGGAGAGTGATAGAAAACATGATTAGGAGAATGTTAACTATAAGAAAATCCCAAGCTTATGATGTTTGTAAACGGTCTAAGATTACCTAGTAGGAAACGTAGACCAACAACGTTTTTGTTTTACATTCCTTTTCATAATTTTGAGGAATTCATTTACTACATAGAACAGAAACATAAGAAAATATACCTACCTTCAAGTAGAGTTTCATCCTTTAATAAGTCTCTACTAAAACTAATCTTTTCTCCAAATGATGAGAATTCAAAACCACTTGGTCTCATTAAAATCACAAGAATCATATTCTAGAGAATAACATAATCCACCAAAGATTAACTATCTATTTCTTCTATTATCCAAAAAATAGAAAGGGTGATATAAAACAACTCTTCAAAAAGAAATAATCTCATAGGAAGGGAAACTTCTTTAAATCTTCAAAATTCCACGGTACTACCCAAAGTTCATCATAGACCATTCCATAAATAAATGTCCTTAAAATTCCTCAAAATAAACCAAACTAATATTGAAACCCAAGTACAAGAAGGATTTGATAACATAGTCTTCCAAAATAAACTTCATCGTTCATCTCCAAAAAACATAAACCACTCCTAAAAACTTATAAAAAAAGTAACTAACCTAAAAATAGTTTCCCCAAGATAGGTTAATCATTTCCATAAGTAACCTATATTACCATAAGTTCACCTTAAATTCATCGATTCTTCATAATATAAGTCAACCTTAATCCTCAATGAAAATACCGTAGTAATATATTTACCTCGATCATATAGGGTCCCCAAAATAGTGAACATATTCCAAAATAATAATCATCTTTTAATCCACTAATCATCTATGTCATATTAATATGGCAATCGTCGCATTTCCTATCCCATTGGTTGTTGGGACATGTAACCATTTCCCCCCATTAACTAAGAAGAGAAAGTATAATTAGGGGCTTAAATACTTAGCCAATAATCATGAAAAGGAACTTAAAGCATATAAGGATAACTTGTAGAAGAAAAGTATACCCTAACTTGTGATCCCCTAGGTTTCAAACTAGGTTATCCATGATCATATATTCTTATGTGAATCTTTATTTTATTTTATCTTTGTTCCTTTAATAATGGTTCATAGTAAGCTTATGAATTTACCAAAGCATATCCCCCGGGAGTGTCGTAACCAAGAGTGCAGAAAGGCCCATTGTCGTGTACCAGTTCCCGTTTGAGTCTAGCTCAAAGTGGTGTTTTCAGGTTTTACCCCTATGTACATCTGTACCAGAGCCACCTCTACCTGCTCGTATCCAGACAGGGATGTATTTGCTCGGCAACCCCTTACTCAATACTCACCAAAATACCAGGAAGATTTCCTATATTTATACTTTTCTATAGGGTTATTCCTAGAGTTTTCATATCCTAATTTCCACAAATAACTAAACCATCCTTTGATACCAACTATAGCATCTCGCCTTTTTGTCACATAAACATTCATTACATAAAAAAACTGAGGATCTTTAAGGTTTAGTGTCTTGGAAACCAGGAACTTAATAAATGAAACAAAAAAAACATTCTTCTTAAACACTTAAAAGGCTTCTCCTTATTTTCATCTTAGGTTCATTACTTCATCTCATAACCTGGGGACATACATCAAAAGAAAGGGTGAGCAGAAGGCCCAGTAAGGGAAACAAGAGAAACATTTTACATGTGAACTTGAGATACTTCAATAAGGTCATGAAAAGAACTTTAAGGCATGAGAAAGAAATCATGAGGCATATCATAATAAAAATAAAATATTTCATAACTTGAATATGTGGCTACATCATTTAACATAGACAATCATGAACATATCACCAAGGTCCATCCCCAAGGTGTCATTTGAAAATTACCAAGGTTATTCACCAAGATATCTTAAAAATTGTAATCTCTAGTGGTTACATCATTACCCAATGCATTGGAGCGCTATCAGGGAACACCCTTAAATTTGCCTTTATTATCATGTGAGACACATATATCATCATAAATAATTTCATAAACAACCTATATATCATAAAATAAATGGGTTTCATTTCATAATCATAACGTTTTAAAAATTGCTTTAAAGACATGATCTTTACGTCACTTTAAACCCACGGAAGGGGAGAGCGAGTCTCATGTATGTAAATCCCAGAATTTAAAATAGAAAACTTTGATATATATGTGAATATATCTATAGAAGATAGATCTTTGAGTATTCACTTAATAAAATAAAGGAACATTAGAAAAAGAGAGAGACATTTTGAGACGGAAATTATGCAGCATAACGGCTATGTTTCGGGGTTTTCGAAAACATTGAAAAGAGAGGGGACATGGGTCAAACACTCATAAATGACCCATAAAACAGTAGAGGGACAGAATATAAAGGATTTGAGAACATGGTAATGAAATTTGAAAGATATACCATATGAAATGAAGAACATGAAAGGAAGACAAAAATAATATTTCTCTTATGAAAATTCGGCAGCCTAACGGCGTCACATAAACTTCAACCAAAAATGAATTGATGAGATCAAATAGGGTATCTCATCATATGAACATAAAAGATCAGTATGATAGATATATAGATCATACCCCAACATAATACAAAAGGAGCTTGAAATACTTGACATGAAAGTAGATCTTTGAAAAATGAGAAAGGCGAACAAATCCCTTAAAAATTCGGCAGCCTAACGGCGTCACTTAAACTTCAACCAAAAATGAATTGACAAGATCAAAATAGGGTCTCTCATCATATGAACATAAGGGTTCAGTATGATAGATATAGAGATCATACCCCAACATAATACAAAGGGAACTTGAAATACTTGACATGAAAGTAGATCTTTAAAAAATGAGAAAGGCGAACGAATCCCTTAAAAATTCGGCAGCCTAACGGCATCACTTAAACTTCAACCAAAAATGAATTGACAAGATCAAAATAGGGTCTATCATCATATGAAAATAAGGGTTCAGTATGATAGATATAGATATCCTACCCCAACATAATAAAAAGTAACTTGAAAGACTTGACATGAAAATAGATCTTGAAAATGAGAAGGGTGAAAGAATCCATTACAAAAACATTCGGCAGCCTAACGGTGCCACTTAAACTTTCATAAAATGAAATGATGAGAGTAAGAGGGGGTCTCTCATAATATGAACATAAAAAGGACAGTATAATGAATATAAAATAACATCCTCCAACATAAGAACATGGAGCATAAAAGGAATGACATAAAAAAGATTACTTGAAAAGAAAGAGAGAGGTCGGATCCCTTACCTTAAAACGTAACTCTTAAAACTCAAAGGTTGGGACCTTGAGAGGCTTTAGGGCACCTTGGGAGGACTCCTTGGGATGTAAGGAGACCATAACTTCATTGAGAATGATTTTGGAGTCCAAAGTATGAGATAATGGCTTGGTATTTATAGAGAAAGTGAGGGGACAAGGCATTAATGGCCAAGGGACACCTCATAAGTGGGTTTCTCAAAACCATGTGCTCTCCCATGATATTTCCCATGAAGTTAGGCCACATGGGACCCCATACAATAATTCATCACCTTTGGTCGGCCAACCAATAAAATATCTCATGAAATCATCATGACACAGTTATGATGTCATTAAACATACCGAAACCCTAAAACTGTATTTTTACTATTCACTGAAAATTCAACTTTCTCAGAAAAATCCCAAAATTTCACCTTAACCAAATATCAATGCACTGATTTCAAAAATGAACTTCATTTTATAAAAATAATTTTCTAAATATTTTTAATTTATTTTTTAAATAAATACACTATTCACTGAAAATTCATTTTTTTTAGAAAAATCCCCAAAAATTACCTTAACATAATATCGATGCTCTGAGTTCAAAAATGAAATCCATTTTATAAAGATAATTTTCTAAATATTTTTAATTTAATTTTTAATTAAAAAACACTATTCACCCGAAAAAACTAATACTTGACTAATAATTTATGAAACCGTTATTTAACCATTTTATTGAATCACATTACTTAATCAAGGTGCCTGGATTATTTTAATGCTTTATTTAAGTGATATTACTAATCCATTTGGTCACATTAATTTACTATTCATCAAAAATCAAGTTGATCTTATTAGACTCTAAATTTCGTACTGGACATTATTGTAGAAGACCATTTTTCAAATATCATTACACGTTTTTAATTATTTAAGGTTTACATAAACTTTTTTAAAAAATATCCTTTTTCTAAAATAAAAAAAATATTCATAATATATTTATCCGGTCATTTGAAAATTCATAAACTTCATCATAAGAAGAAATCCCAATTTTTATTTAAAACAAAGGATTACACAAGGCAGTTATGGTCTCCTTACATAGCCCC
Organism: Viscum album; assembly: GCA_963277665.1. NCBI lineage: Eukaryota > Viridiplantae > Streptophyta > Magnoliopsida > Santalales > Viscaceae > Viscum > Viscum album. The sequence goes on along the minus strand of OY728145.1, from coordinate 55,518,241 downwards.
TTATCACACTAGCATAGGACCTAAGTGTAAGCTGTGCTAAGGTGAGAGAATCCAAGGGAGGCTCGGCCAACATCGCACGAGTAGTAATTTCTATTAGTTTGAACTTCTCGTGAAGGCGATCCCGTTCTAGCTTCACACGATGTCGTTCAGCTTAGGTTTGGTCCAGAGCAAAGGCCAGTGGTGCTACCTCCTTCCCAGGTTCTGTTAGATGGGTTTCGATCGGTCCAAGACTACTGGGTGAGGCCATCAAATCTTCTTTCTATATTAATTAACCAAGATTACTTGTATTTAGAGACAATAATCAAAACTTTTAGTTTCCAGCGGTCATATTGACCAATGGTTATATAACAGTCAAAATCCAATGGTCTCATTTTAATTATAATCATGTTATCAAATGAAACATTTTTGTTGAGTATAAAAATAAAATAAAATAACACATAAAATTAGGAAACAAGATTTATTCAAAATTTCGGGTCGTTACAGTACACATCGTGACTCGGCCAGCGCCTAGCTTAAAGTCACTTGTTTGGCTATTTTTTCAGTCTTTTTCATTACAAACTTTGTGGTTTTATACCTAGATAAGTTCTTGTGCATTTTTTAGAGACGCAACTACTCCCGGATTGAACCAAATAGCTTGGGATCTTCATTCTTATTGTAGTGTGATTCCCGGGTAAGTGTTCACCATCATTATTCAAGATTATCTCTTCTTATTCTCTTTCGTTATTAATGGATCGTCTTGGTATTGATGGATCCATGTATTTTGGTGTTGGATCTTTCTACAAGGTAGAGTTTCTAGGTCTTCTACACTTTCATTCTCGTTGACAGGTGTCGTTGTGAGGGTCGTTCTTCAAAAAATAGGTAGGTGGTTCCGTCCTAATTTTCCAAATTGATTATCATCGAATTGATTGATTTATTTCAATTTCTTATTTAAATTCAATTTATTAATCTTTCTTTCAATTACTTTGATAAAAATATAATTCCAATGAATTGGAGTATTTGAAATGGTTTGGCACGGAAATTTGGAAAACCCCCAATTCCATTGAATTGGGTTGGGTTTATGGGAATTGGATTATTTAAACAGTTAAATTTAAATTATGGATTTGATGGAAATGTTTTCAATTAAATTTTTGAATTTAATTGTGGTAATTAATTTCTAAAAGGATGGAATTGGTTTTGAATGGATTTCAAACCAATGAAAATGTCTTAAAATTATTTGATAGAAACTAGGGGTTTTATCTTGTGAAAAATGCATGTTTTTAATAAAATCTATTTTGGTTTTAAATAGAAAGGAATTGGAATTTTTTGAAAATGTAAGAATGGGATTGATCATATTTTAATCAGTCTTAAAATATTTCTCATATCATGTAAGGGTGCATTCAAACCTTAGGTAGTGAGTGATTTATTTGGAAACACTATATGCTACGACAATGTTCTAAAACATACTTATGGTGGGTCACATCCCTGATAGGTTGGTGACTAGTATACTTTTTCCAATGTCATAGGGACGTGTGTACGCACATTTTTCTGAGTTCACATAGAGAGTACATAATCCTATAGCATGTGAATACTATCATACCTTTTGGCTGATGACCAGGTTGCTCACTTGTTTATTTATATTTGATATATAAATGTATGACAATGTTCATTGGAACTTATTTACATGCCTTCTGAATATATATAAATTGTTTTATATAAATTTTTTACTTAAGAAACTTTTTTAGAAATATTCCATCATTTGTAAAATCATTACTTAAAATATTTATTTCCATCATTTGAACTGTATAGAATTATTCATTTAAATATGATTTATAATTCAAAAACTAGTTTATCTTTTAAATTGAAAGAATTTTTATTGGTTGAACTATATTTGGAATCTATTATGGAATCTTTGGTGGTATCCTACTAGTCTTAGACTCACACCCTACTTTTGCCTTCGGGTGTTTGTAGACTTTCTTCTTCCAGGCTCGATCAAAGGGAAGGGGTATCTTGGAGTTGGATCCAACAGTTGATATTTGGACATGGTGAGTTGTTTACTTAGTAACCTTGGGGATATTTTATTGCTTATTACTTTGGGTTATAGTACTTTGGATTTTATACCTATTTGTGTCCTAGTACTTTTACTCCCATGGGAGTTTTCCTATTGATGTGGATATTGTCTTTTATCTTTCTATTCTGTATTCTTTTTGAAAAATATTTCCCACTTGTATTTTTTATAATTCCAGGTGCTAGTAACCTACCCATAGGGATTGGGAAATACCTTCAGGTCATGTCATTCCCGACTTGGTTATCGGGTTACCAGGGTGCCCAGGCCAGTTCGTGAGAAATTAGTATTACAGGAGGTTGTTGATCTCCCTTTTTCTTGATGTCAATATATATTTTTGAAATATTATCAGGAATTAGGAGGTAGTTGCGATTGAGTGTCTGTCCAAGTCTCATAACAATGAACCTTAAGTCACTAGGGGTGGTTAGGTAAATACGTCTTGTGTATTAGTTATAGTCTTTTCCCTATAGATATTTGTATAAGCTGAAATACAAATCATGTTTTCCCCTTCTGTTGAGAATAATTTTTCTTGTTACTAGGTTTGAGTGTTAACATAATGTTCTCATTTTATATATTGATGTTTTATATCATCATTCCTTCAAGGATAAGTGTGAATTAGATACGGTAAAAGTATTTTGTTAAACCTCAAGAAGAAAATCCTATTGTAGACTCGAATCTGGTTGAGTTAATTGGGCGCACTGTCCAAGCTCTGGGACAGGCCCCACATCCATTTCCCGCTCAAGATCCAGCTATGGATCCCCAAGGGGATGTTTTTCGGAATCATTCTCAAGATTTCCTTTTCCAGAATCCACTAGTATTCAAAGGCCTCTATGATCCTCAACATGATGAGGAATGCTTGCGAAAGATAGAACATATTTTTGAGTTCTTGGAGACACCAGAAGTGATTAGGGTGATGTGTGCCACCTTCATGTTGGAGGGACATGGAAGAAGATGGTGGGACGCTATGGTGATGGTAAGGAAACATGAGGTCTTAGAATGGAAATACATTAAGGTTATTTTCACCAATCAGATCTATCCAAATTTAATGGTTTTGGATACGGATTTAGAGTTTTTCAATCTTGAACAGGCTAATAAAACTGTGACTGAGAATTCAAATAAATTTTCGAAGCTGGTGTAGTTTGCTCCTAATATTTTATCTAATGAAAGGATGAAGACTCAACAGTTCAAGTTGGGACTTCAATCAGATAGTCGTTCTATCGTTTTCTTGTGGAAGCTTCCCACTTATGATGATGTGATAGATAAGGCGATGATGGTTGAGATAGACCTGGATGGTAAGATAGGGTTGAAGGGAGTTCCTTTTTCTCCTAGTGGTAGCATTGGTTACATTAAAGGAAAATGGAAGTGTGGTGATCCTCATGGAAGTTATTGACTGAAGATATATTCCAGTCCTCTTACAGCTCCAGGAGGAAGTTCTTTGACTTGCTACCAATGTGGAAAGAAAGGAGATTCTATGAGGGTTTGCACTGAGATACCAAATAAATGTAGCTCCTATGGATGTTGAGGAAACATATATAGGTTCTTCCATCAATTCTCTACCCCATGTAGTAGTCCATGATCATCAAATCCTCTTAACACTGCAGTTAAATCAAATGATTCACATTCAAAATGCTTCTAGCCACAAGAATCTAGAATGAAGTTTCTTCATGTGGTGAAAGAGTCTCTAGAGGAAGCAGACACGGGTCCAGCGACTGTGAGAGGTACCATTACCATTGCTTCATCATTAGTGAAATATATTTTTGATATCGTTGCATCTCACTATTTTATTTTAACCCATATTGTTAACCTACTTAATCTTACTATAGAGAAACCATCATGAGAAATTGATATTACTACACCCCTTGGTACGAAGAGAGAGAAGGGACTTTGTAGTCCTACTTGTGTCTTCTCTCTATCTGATGTCGAGCTAGCTTGGTGTTTTCTAGTTCTTGATATGAAATATCTTGATGTCATATTTTGGATGGATTTGATTATTACCAAAAAATCCTGAATTAATAGTTATCTTCAACGGTTCTACTTTACTATTCCTAGTGGTGTGCCCTTTGTTTTTCAAGGAGAGTGGGACCCAAGGTCGAGGAGATCTAGACCATCTTATCTAGAGTGGTGGAAAGTGATATCTGTGTTTACTTTTGACCTTGAGTGATATTCAATGGGTGGTGTTCTTACTCAAGTTTTCATCGAGTTTTCTGATGTATTCCCTTTAGATTTATCTAGTATGACACCGATGATAGAGTTTGAGTTTTCTATTGAATTAATTCCTCACACCCAACCGGTCTATATCCCCTCTTACTGAATAGAACCAGCTAAGCTGAAAGAGTTGAAGCCTCAGTTTTACAACCTTCTTGAGAAAGGATTTATTTATCCAAGTGTGCCACCTTGGTTAGCGTCGGTTCTCTTTTCTAAGAAGGTCGATGGTTCTCTTTGCTTCCGTGTTGATTATCGAAAGCTCAATCAAGTTACAATAAATAAAAAATATCCATTGCCACAAATTAATGATTTGTTTGATCATCTGAAAGGGTTGAAGCAGTTTTCAAAGATCTACCTCCGATCTAGTTACCACCAGTTGAGGATAAAAGAATATGACATTCAGAAAACCACCTTTCCTAGAAGGTATGGGAACTCTGAGTACCCTGTTATGCCCTTTGGTTTGACAAATGATCCTGTAGTTTTCATGTCTTTAATGAACAAGATTTTCCATGAGAATCAGAATACCTTTGTGGTAGTCTTTTTGGATGACATATATTCTACTCCATGTCCGAGGAGGATCATATGAAACATCTGAGAATGTTTCTGAATCTACTAAAAAATCACGCCCTTTATGCCAAGATTTCAAAGTGTGATTTTTGGATTTGGGAAGTGAATTTATTGGGAAACGTGGTGTTTGATCAAGGTGTATCAGTTGATCATGAGAAGGTGAAGCCTGTTATGACTTGGGAGAAACCACAAAATGTCTTTGAGATCCAGAGGTTATTGGGCTTAGCTAGATATTACCGTAGTTTCATGAAGGACTTCTTGAAGTTGGATTCTCTAATGACTTCTCTAACTTGTAAGGGGGTCAAGTTTTCATCGGATGATAAATTTCAGAATTATTTTGTTGTGATGAAATGTATATTGACTACTGCACTTGTGTTAACTCTTCCAGAAGCCGGGAAGGGCTATGTGGTCTTTTTTGATTCATCAGGTTCTTACTTGGGTTGTGTTCTTATGCATGGTGATCATGTTGTATCATATAGATCTCATCAGCTAAGGCCACACAAGAATAATTATCCTACCCATGTTCTCGAACTTGTAGTTGTGATGTACGTGCGTAAAATTTTGCGGCATTACTTTTTGGTAGAAAGGTTTACGGTGTATTCAGACCACAAAAACCTGAGTTATATATTCTCCCAAAAAGATTTAAATATTAGGCATAGGAGCTGGGTGGAGTACCTACAGTCTATCAACTTTGACATTGACTATACCCCAGGGAACGATAATGTCATTTCTAATGCTTTGAGTATGAAACTTCCAACCCTGGTAGTGAATGAATCTTCAGAAGAGTGGAATTTTATGGCTCTCTTTGCACAGTTGAAGATTGGAATTTAGGAGGAAGGGTTGGTGTTTCTTTAGCCAGTGTGCAGTTGACGTCTACTCTTCTCGAGATGATTCTTCAATATAAAGAGCTTGATGATGTGTTCTGTAGTATTATAGAACCCCTTTATGGTGGGGATATAGTTTCCCAGTGGTCTTTCACCAAAGACGGTGTTCTATGCAATCAAAATCACTTCATTGTGCCGTTAAGGGTAATAAATTAAGTGATGAGGGATTTCCATAATTCTTAGTGGGTTGTGCAACTAGGAACCACTAAGATGTTCTATGACATGAGGTGGTAGTTCTTGTGGCCAGGTATGATACGGGACATTGCTGAGTTTCTCTCTCGTTGCTATATGTGCCAACAGGTAAAATCCGAGAACCAAAAACCATCTGGTTTTCTCCAACCACTTCCTAACCCTACTTTGAAATGGGATGATATCTCTATGGACTTTTTTGGTTGGGTTTCCTCATACCCAGATAAAGAAGAACGAAATATGGGTTGTGATCAATAGGAAAACCAAATCATCTTACTTTATACCCATTTGAGATATGGCCAATGTTTAGGTGTTAGTCAATCTCTACAAGAAAGATATTGTTCATTTTAATGGAGTTTCAATCGCTATAGTCTCTAATAGGGATCCCTGGTTCACTTCTTTATTTTAAAGAAACCTTTAGGAGGCACTGGAAACTCAGGTATATTTGACCATGGTCTATCATTAGCAGTCAGATGGCTAGATATAAATATCTATATATATTCTTGAGTATATTCATTGTGCCTATGTTCTCAACTTCTGCGGGGCTTGGAATGATCACTTGGGGCTGGTTGAGTTCTCTTATAACAACAGTTACTAGAGTGTGATCAGAATGGCACCTTCTAAGCCCTTGTATGGATGACCTTGTAAATCTCTATTGTGTTAGTCGGAGGTTGGTGAAAATTCTTTGGTTGTTCCAATCATTGTACTGGAGACGACAGAAAATATTTGGTTAATTTGTCAGAGGATGTTGACAGCACAAAACCAATATAATTTTATCCTGATCAATGTTGCAGACCTTTGAATTTTTCAATTAGTGATCAGGTGTTCCTATAGGTTTCTCCCCAGTTGGGTCATCGATGACTTGGGAAGCAAGGGAATCTTTCACCTTGATTTTTGGGACCTTTAGAGGTTGTTGAGAAGGTGCAGAAAGTTTCATACCTCTTATCACTTCCACCAAAGATAATGTCACTACATAACATGTTCCATGTATCATATTTGAGAAAGTATCTATCTGATTCATCTCTCATTTTGAACCGGAGTGATATTGATATCAAGCTTGATTTATCTTTGACTGAGCAGCCAGTCAATATAGTTGATTCTGAGACCAAGGAACTTCATGGGAGGATGATACCTTTAATTCATGTGCTATGGAAGCATGGTTCTGATTCTCATGAGATGTGGGAGAGGGAGACACTGATGAGAGAGAAGTGGCCTCATCTCTTTGGCATGGAAGATTATTCATAGGTTTGTTGGGGATAGAAAGTTTTTATGGTGGGGAGGTTGTAACATTCCATTACCTTGAAGAGGTAATTTTCTACTTTTTCAAAGTCCTCGTTTGGTTAAAAAGCCTTTTTATGTGTTTTTTTGGGATTACTGCAGGCTTTAGAATAAGTACGTGTCGTGTACCTAAAGTACACACTGTGTACTTGGATCTGGTTTCATGTCATGAATGGGGAGGTCACATTGTGATTTGGTACATTCCGTGTACCTAATGTACACATCATTTAGGGGATAAATATCAAATTTTTAACATGAGGTGATGGGTTTTTTGGCATACTTATCTAGCATGGCCTACACATCGTGACCCCAAGGTACACGTCATGCCTCGGACCACACCCAACTTAAAGTCACGTGTTTGGATGTTTTGCTCGGTCCTTTTCATTACAAACTTCATGGATTTCAACCTAGATAATTTGTGGTGTGTTTTTTAGAGACTCAAATACTTACGGATCGAACCAAATGACTTGGGATATTCATTTTTCTTGCGGTGTGATTCCTTAGTAAGTGTTCCCCCTCATTATTCAAGTTTCTATCTTCCTATCCTCTTTGGTTTTCAATGGATCATCTTGGGATTAATGGATCCATGTATTATAGTGTTGAATCTTTCTACTACGTAGACTTTTGAGGTCTTATACACCTTCATTCTTGTTGATGGGTGTCATTGCAAGGGTCCTTCTTCAAAACATTGGTAGGTGGTTCCGTCCAGATTTTCCAAATTGATTACCATTGAATTGATTGATTTATTTCAATTTCTTATTTAAATTCAATTGCTTAATCTTACTTATAATTGCTTTGATAAAAACCCAATTCTAATTAATTGGATGATTTGAAATGGTTTGGCATCGAAATTTGGAAAACCACCAATTCTATTGAATTGGGGTGGGTTTATGAGAATTGGATGATTTAAATTGTTAAATTTAAATTATGGATTTGATGGAAATTTTTTCAATTAAATTATCACACCAGCATAGGACCTAAGTGTAAGGTGTGCTAAGGTGAGAGAATCTGAGGGAGGCTCGGCCAACATCGCACGAGTAGTAATTTCTATCAGTTTGAACTTCTCACGAAGGCGATCCCGTTCTAGCTTCACACGATGAAGTTCAGCTTAGGTTTCGTCCAGAGAAAATCCCAGTGGTGCTACCTCCTTCCCATGTTCTATTAGATGGGTTTTGATCGATCCAAGACTACTGGGTGAAGCCATCGAATCTTCTTTCTATATTAATTAACCAAGATTACTTGTATTTAGAGACAATAATCAAAACGTTTAGTTTCCAGTGGTCATATTGACCAATGGTCATATAACAGTCAAAATCCAATGGTCACATTTGATTTATACTCATGTTATCAAATCAAACATTTTTGTTGAGTATAAAAATAAAATAAAATAACACATAAAATTAGGAAACAACATTTATTCAAAATTTCGGGTCGTTGCGGTACACATCGTGACTCGGCCAGCTCCTAGCTTAAAGTCACTTGTTTGGCTATTTTTTCAGTCTTTTTCATTACAAACTTTGTGGTTTTAGACCTAGATAAGTTCTTGTGCATTTTTTAGAGACGCAACTCCTCCCGTATTGAACCAAATAGCTTGGGATCTTCATTCTTCTTGTAGTGTGATTCCCGGGTAAGTGTTCACCATCATTATTCAATATTATCTCTTCTTATTCTCTTGGGTTATTAATGGATAATCTTGGTATTGATGGATCCATGTCTTTTGGTGTTGGATCTTGCTACAAGGTAGAGTTTCTAGGTCTTCTATACCTTCATTCTCATTGACAGGTGTCGTTGTGAGGGTCGTTCTTCAAAAAATAGGTAGGTGGTTCCGTCCTGATTTTCCAAATTGATTATCATCGAATTGATTGATTTATTTCAATTTCTTATTTAAATTCAATTTATTAATCTTTCTTTAAATTACTTTGATAAAAATATAATTCCAATGAATTGGAGTATTTGAAATGGTTTGGCACGGAAATTTGGAAAACCCCCAATTCCATTGAATTGGGTTGGGTTTATGGGAATTGGATGATTTAAATTGTTAAATTTAAATTATGGATTTGATGGAAATGTTTTCAATTAAATTTTTGAATTTAATTGTGGTAATTAATTTCGAAAAGGATGAAATTAGTTTTGAATGGATTTCAAACAAATGAAAATGGCTTAAAATGATTTGATAGAAACTAGTGGTTTTATCTTGTGAAAAAGGCATGTTTTTTAATATAATCTATTTTGGTTTTAAATAGAAAGGAATTGGAATTTTTTGAAAAATGTAAGAATGGGATTGATCATATTTTAATCAGTCTTAAAATATTTCTCATATCATGTAAGAGTGCATTCAAACCTTAGGTAGTGAGTGATTTATTTGGAAACACTATATGCTACGACAATGTTCTAAAACATACTTATGGTGGGTCACATCCCCGATAGGTTGGTGACTAGTATACTTTTTCCAGTGTCATAGGGACGTGTGTACGCACATTTTTCTGAGTTCACATAGAGAGTACATAATCCTATAGCATGTGAATACTATCATACCTTTTGGATGATGACCATGTTGCTCACTTGTTTATTTATATTTGATATATAAATGTATGACAATGTTCATTGGAAATTATTTACATGCCTGCTGAATTTATATAAATTGTTTTATATAAATTTTTTACTTAAGAAACGTTTTTAAAAATATTCCATCATTTGTAAAATCATTACTTAAAATATTTATTTCCATCATTTGAACTGTATAGAATTATTCATTTAAATATGATTTATAATTCAAAAACCAGTTTATCTTTTAAATTGAAAGAATTTTTATTGGTTGACCTATATTTATAATCTATTATGGAATCTTTAGTGGTATCTTACTTGTCTTAGACTCACACCCTAATTTTGCCTTCGGGTGTTTATAGACTTTCTTCTTCCAGGCTCGATCAAAGGGAAGGGGTATCTTGGAGGTGGATCCAATAGTTAATATTTGGACATTGTGAGTTGTTTACTTAGTAACCTTGGGGATATTTTATTTCTTAGTACTTTGGGTTATAGTACTTTGGATTTTATACCTATTTGTGTCCTAGTACTTTTACTCCCATGGGAGTTTTCCTATTGATGTGGATATTGTCTTTTATCTTTATATTCTGTATTCTTTTTGAAAAATCTTTCCCACTTGTATTTTTTATAATTCCAGGTTCTAGTCACCTACCCATGGGGATTGGGAAATCCCTTCAGGTCATGTCATTCCCGACTTGGTTATCGGGTTACTAGGGTGCCCAGGCCAGTTCGTGAGAAATTAGTATTATAGGAGGTTGTTGATCTCCCCTTTTCTTGATGTCAATATATATTTTTGAAATATTATCAGGACTTAGGAGGTAGTTGCGATTGAGTGTCTGTCCAATTCTCATAACAATGAACCTTAAGTCACCAGGGGTGGTTAGGGAAATACGTCTTGTGTATTAGTTATAGTATTTTCCCTATAGATATTTGTATAAGCTGAAATCCAAATCATGTTTTCCCCTTCTGTTGAGAATAATTTTTCTTGTTACTAGGTTTGAGTGTCAACATAATGTTCTCCTTTTATATATTTATGTTTTATATCATCATTCCTTCAAGGATAAGTGTTAATTAGATATGGTAAAAGGATTTTGTTAAACCTCAAGAAGAAAATCCTATTGTAGACTCGAATCTGGTTGAGTTAATTGTGCGCACTGTCCAAGCTCTGGGATAGGCCCCACATCCATTTCCCGCTCAGGATCCAGCTATGGATCCCCAAGGGGATTTTTTTTGGAATCATTCTCAATATTTCCTTTTCCAGAATCCACTAGTATTCAAAGGCCTCGATGATCCTCAACATGATGAGGAATTCTTGGGAAAGATAGAACATATGTTTGAGTTCTTGGAGACACCAGAAGTGATCAGGGTGATGTGTGCCACCTTCATACTAGAGGGACATGGAAGAAGATGGTGGGACGCTATGGTGATGGTAGGGAAACATGAGGTATTATAATGGAAATACTTTAAGGTTATTTTCACCAATCAGTTCTATCCAAATTTAATGGTTTTGGATACATATTTAGAGTTTTTCAATCTTGAACAGGCTAATAAAACTGTGAATGAGTATTCAAATAACTTTTCTAAGCTAGTGTAGTTTGCTCCTAATATTTTATCTAATGAGAGGATGAAGACTCAACAGTTCAAGTTGGGACTTAAATCAAATATTCATTCTATGGTTTTCTTGTGGAAGCTGCCCTCTTATGATGATGTGATAGAAAAGGCGATGATGGTTGAGATAGACCTGGATGGTAAGATAGGGTTGAAGGGAGTTCCTTTTTCTCCTAGTGGTAGCATTGGTTACTTTAAAGGAAAATGGAAGTGTGATGATCCTCATGGAAGTTATTGACTGAAGAGTTATTCCAGTCCTCTTACAGCTCCAGGAGGAAGTTCTTTGACTTGCTACCAATGTGGAAAGAAAGGAGATTCTATGAGGGTTTTCACTGAGATACCACAGAACTGTAGCTCCTATGGATGTTGAGGAAACATATATAGGTTCTTCCATCAATTCTCTACCCCATGTAGTAGTCCAGGATCATCAAATCCTCTTAACACTGCAGTTAAATCAAATGATTCACATTCAAAATGCTTCTAGCCACAGGAATCTAGAATGAAGTTTCTTCATGCGGTGAAAGAGTCTCTAGAGGAAGCAGACACGGGTCCAACGACTGTGAGAGGTACCATTACCATTGCTTAATCATTAGTGACATATATTTTTGATATCAGTGCATCTCACTATTTTATTTTAACCCATATTGTTAACCTACTTAATCTTACTATAGAGAAACTATCATGAGAAATTGATATTACTACACCCCTTGGTATGAATAGAGATAAGGGCCTTTGTAGTCCTACATGTGACTTCTCTCTATCTGATGTCGAGCTAGCTTGGTGTTTTCTAGTTCTTGATATGAAATATCTTGATGTCATATTTAGGATGGATTTGATTATTACCAAAAAATCCTGAATTAATAGTTATCTTCGACGGTTCTACTTTACTACTCCCAGTGGTCTGCCCTTTGTTTTTCAAGGAGAGTGGGACCCAAGGTCGAGGAGATCTAGACCATCTTATCTAGAGTGGGGGAAAGTGATATCAGTGTTTACTTTTGACCTTGAGTGATATTCAATGGGTGGTGTTCTTACTCAAGTTTTGGTCGAGTTTTCTGATGTATTCCCTTTATATTTATCTAGTATGACACTGATGATAGAGGTTGAGTTTTCTATTGAATTAATTCCTCACACTCAACCGGTCTATATCCCCTCTTACTGAATGGAACCAGCTAAACTGAAAGAGCTGAAGCCTCGGTTTTACAACCTTCTTGAGAAAGGATTTATTTATCCAAGTGTGTCACCTTGGGTAGCGTCGGTTCTCTTTTCTAAGAAGTTCGATGGTTCTATTTGCTTACGTGTTGATTATCGAAAGCTCAATCAAGTTACAATAAATAAAAAATATCCATTGCCACAAATTAATGATTTGTTTGATCATCTGAAAGGGTTGAAGCAGTTTTCAAAGATCTACCTCCGATCTGGTTACCACCAGTTGAGGATAAAAGAATATGACATTCAGAAAACCACCTTTCCTAGAAGGTATGGGAACTCTGAGTACCTTGTTATGCCCTTTGGTTTGACAAATGCTCCTGTAGTTTTCATGTCTTTAATGAACAATATTTTCCATGAGAATCTGAATACCTTTGTGGTAGTCTTTTTGGATGACATTATTGTCTACTCCATGTCCTAAGAGGATCATATAAAACATCTGAGAATGTTTCTGAATCTACTAAAAAATCACGGCCTTTATGCCAAGATTTCAAAGTGTGATTTTTGGATTTGGGAAGTGAATTTATTGGGAAACGTGGTGTTTGGACAAGGTGTATCAGTTGATCATGAGAAGGTGAATCCTATTATGACTTGGGAGAAACCACAAAATGTCTTTGAGATCCAGAGGTTATTGGGCTTAGCTAGATATTACCGTAGGTTCATGAAGGACTTCTTGAAGTTGGATTCTCTAATGACTTCTCTAACTTGGAAGGGGGTGAAGTTTTCATCGGATGATAAATTTCAGAGTTATTTTGTTGTGATGAAATGTATATTGACTACTGCACTTGTGTTAACTCTTCCAGAAGCCGGGAAGGGCTATGTGGTCTTTTTTGATTCATCAGGATCTTACTTGGGTTGTGTTCTTATGCATGGTGATCATGTAGTATCATATAGATCTCATCAGCTAAGGCCACACAAGAAAATTTATCCTACCCATGTTCTCGAACTTGTAGTTGTAATGCACGTGCGTAAAAGTTAGCGGCATTACTTTTTAGTAGAAAGGTTTATGGTGTATTCAGACCACAAAAACCTGAGTTATATATTCTCCCAAAAAGATTTAAATATTAGTCATAGGAGCTGGGTGGAGTACCTACAGTCTATCAAATTTGACATTGCCTATACCCCAGGGAACGATAATTTCATTTCTAATGCTTTGAGTAGGAAACTTCCAACCCTGGGAGTGAATGAATCTTCAGAAGAGTGGAATTTTATGGCTCTCTTTGCACAGTTGAATATTGGAATTTAGGAGGAAGGGTTGGTGTTTCTTTAGCCAATGTGCAGTTGACGTCTACTCTTCTCGAGATGATTCTTCAATATAAAGAGCTTGATGATGTGTTCTGTAGCATTATAGAACCCGTTTATGGTGGGGATATAGTTTCCCAGTGGTCTTTCTCCAAATATGATGTTCTATGCAATCAAAATCACTTCATTGTGCAGTTAAGGGTAAGAAATTAAGTGATGAGGGATTTCCATAATTCTTAGTGGGTTGTTCACCTAGGAACCACTAAGATGTTCTATGACATGAGGTGGTAGTTCTTGTGGCCAGGTATGATACGGGACATTGCTGAGTTTCTCTCTCGTTGCTATATGTGCCAACAGGTAAAATCCGAGAACCAAAAACCATCTGGTTTTCTCCAACCACTTCCTAAACCTACTTTGAAATGGGATGAGATCTCTATGGACTTTTTTGGTTGGGTTTCCTCATACCCAGATAAAGAATAATGAAATATGGGTTGTGATCAATAGGAAAACCAAATCATCTTACTTTATACCCATTTGAGATATGGACAATGTTTAGGTGTTATTCAATCTCTACAAGAAAGATATTGTTCATTTTAATGGATTTCCAATCGTTATAGTCTCTAATAGGGATCCCTGGTTCACTTCTTTCTTTTAAAGAAGCCTTTAAGAGGCACTGGAATCTCAGGTATATTTGACCATGGTCTATCATTAGCAATCAGATGGCTAGATATAAATATCTATACATATTCTTGAGTATATGCTTTGTGCCTATGTTCTCAACTTCTGCGGGTCTTGGGATGATCACTTGGGGCTGGTTGAGTTCTCTTATAACAACAGTTACTAGAGTGCGATCAAAATGGAACCTTCTGAACCCTTGTATGGATGACCTTGTAAATCTCTACTGTGTTAGTAGGAGGTTGGTGAAAATTATTTGGTTGTTCCAATCATTGTACTGGAGACAACAGCAAATATTCGGTTAATTTGTCTGAGGATGTTGACAGCACAAAACCAATATAATTTTTATCCTGATCGATGTTGCAGACCTTTGAATTTTTCAATTAGTGATCAGGTGTTCCTATAGGTTTCGCCCCAATTGGGTCATCGATGACTTGGGAAGCAAGGGAATCTTTCACCTTGATTTTTGGGACCTTTCGAGGTTGTTGAGAAGGTGCAGAAAGTTGCATACCACTTATCACTTCCACCAAAGATAATGTCACTACATAACATGTTCCATGTATCATATTCGAGAAAGTATCTATCTGATTCATCTCTCATTTTGAACTGGAGTGATATTGATATCAAGCTTGATTTATCTTTGACTGAGCAGCCAGTCAATATAGTTGATTCTGAGACCAAGGAACTTCATGGGAGGATGATACCTTTAATTCATGTGCTATGGAAGCATGGTTCTGATTCTCATGAGATGTGGGAGAGGGAGGCACTGATGAGAGAGAAGTGGCCTCATCTCTTTGGCATGGAAGATTATTCATAGGTTTGTTGGGGATAGAAAGTTTTTATGGTGGGGAGGTTGTAACATTCCATTACCTTGAAGTGGTAATTTTCTACTTTTTCAAAGTCCTCGTTTGGTTAAAAATCATTTTTATGTGTTTTTTTGGGATTACTGCAGACTTTAGAATAAGTACGTGTCGTGTACCTGAAGTACACACTGTGTACTTGGAGCTGGTTTCATTTCATGAATGGGGAGGTCACACTGTGAGTTGGTACATTCCGTGTACCTAAAGTACACATCATTTAGGGGATAAATTTCAAATTTTTAACATGAGGTGATGGGTTTTTTGGCATACTTATCTAGCATGGCCTACACATCGTGACCCCAAGGTACACGTCATGCCTCGGACCACACCCAACATAAAGTCACGTTTTTGTATGTTTTGCTCGGTCCTTTTCATTACAAACTTCATGGATTTCAACCTAGATAATTTGTGGTGTATTTTTTAGAGACTCAAATACTTACGGATCGAACCAAATGACTTGGGATATTCATTCTTCTTGTGGTGTGATTACTTAGTAAGTGTTCCCCCTCATTATTCAAGTTTCTATCTTCCTATCCTCTTTGGTTTTCAATGGATCATCTTGGGATTAATGGATCCATGTATTATAGTGTTGGATCTTTCTACTGCGTAGACTTTTGAGGTCTTATACACCTTCATTCTTGTTGATTGGTGTCATTGCAAGGGTCATTCTTCAAAACATTGGTAGGTGGTTCCATCCCGATTTTCCAAATTGATTACCATAGAATTGATTGATTTATTTCAATTTCTGATTTAAATTCAATTGCTTAATCTTACTTTTAATTTCTTTGATAAAAACCCAATTCTAATGAATTGGATGATTTGAAATGGTTTGGCATCAAAATTTGGAAAACCACCAATTCTATTGAATTGGGGTGGGTTTATGAGAATAGGATGATTTAAATTTTTAAATTTAAATTATGGATTTAATGGAAATGTTTTCAATTAAATTATCACACTAGCATAGGACCTAAGTGTAAGTTGTGCTAAGGTGAGAGAATCTGAGGGAGGCTCGGCTAACATCGTACGAGTAGTAATTTCTATCAGTTTGAACTTCTCGCGAAGGTGATCCCGTTCTAGCTTCACACGATGAAGTTCAGCTTAGTTTTGGTCCAGAGCAAAGCCAAGTGGTGCTACCTCCTTCCCAAGTTCTGTTAGATGGGTTTCGATCGGTCCAAGACTACTGGGTGAGGCCATCGAATCTTCTTTCTATATTAATTAACCAAGATTACTTGTATTTAGAGACAATAATCAAAACGTTTAGTTTCCAGCGGTCATATTGACCAATGGTCATATAACAGCCAAAATCCAATGGTCTCATTTTAATTATACTCATGTTATCAAATGAAACATTTTTTTGAGTATAAAAATAAAATAAAATAACACATAAAATTAGGAAACAAGATTTATTCAAAATTTCGGGTCGTTACAGTACACATCATGACTCGGCCAGCACCTAGCTTAAATTCACTTGTTTGGCTATTTTTTCAGTCTTTTTCATTACAAACTTTGTGTTTTTAGACCTAGATAAGTTCTTGTGCATTTTTTAGAGACGCAACTCCTCCCGGGTTGAACCAAATCGCTTGGGATCTTCATTCTTCTTGTAGTGTGATTCCCGGGTAAGTGTTCACCATCATTATTCAAGATTATCTCTTCTTATTCTCTTGGGTTATTAATGGATCGTCTTGGGATTGATTGATCCATGTCTTTTGGTGTTGGATATTGCTACAAGGTAGAGTTTCTAGGTCTTCTCCACCTTCATTCTCGTTGACAGGTGTCCTTGTGAGGGTCGTTCTTCAAAAAAGAGGTAGGTGGTTCCGTCCTGATTTTCCAAATTGATTATCATCGAATTGATTGATTTATTTCAATTTCTTATTTAAATTCAATTTATTAATCTTTTTTTCAATAACATTGATAAAAATATAATTCCAATGAATTTGAGTATTTGAAATGGTTTGGCACGGAAATTTGGAAAACCCCCAATTCCATTGAATTGGGTTGGGTTTATGGGAATTGGATGATTTAAATTGTTAAATTTAAATTATGGATTTGATGGAAATGTTTTCAATTAAATTTTTGAATTTAATTGTGGTAATTAATTTCGAAAATGATGGAATTAGTTTTTAATGGATTTCAAACCAATGAAAATGGCTTAAAATGATTTGATAGAAACTAGTGGTTTTATCTAGTAAAAAAATGCATGTTTTTTAATAAAATCTATTTTGGTTTTAAATAGAAAGGAATTGGAATTTTTTGAAAATGGAATGGGATTGATCATATATTAATCAGTCTTAAAATATTTCTCATATCATGTAAGAGTGCATTCAAACCTTAGGAAGTGAGTGATTTATTTGGAAACACTATATGCTACAACAATGTTCTAAAACATACTTATGGTGGGTCACATCCCCGATAGGTTGGTGACTAGTATACTTTTTCCAGTGTCATAGGGACGTGTGTACGCACATTTTTCTGAGTTCACATTGAGAGTACATAATCCTATAGCATGTGAATACTATCATACCTTTTGGCTGATGACCATGTTTCTCACTTGTTTATTTATATTTGATATATAAATGTATGACAATGTTCATTGGAACTTATTTTCATGCCTACTGAATATATATAAATTGTTCTATATAAATTCTTTACTTAAGAAACTTTTTTAGAAATATTCCATCATTTGTAAAATCGTTACTTAAAATATTTATTTCCATCATTTGAACTGTATAGAATTATTCATTTAAATATGATTTATAATTCAAAAACCAGTTTATCTTTTAAATTGAAAGCATTTTTATTGGTTGACCTATATTTGGAATCAATTATGGAATCTTTGGTGGTATCCTACTAGTCTTAGACTCACACCCTACTTTTTCCTTCGGGTGTTTGTAGACTTTCTTCTTCCAGGCTCGATCAAAGGGAAGGGGTATCTTGGAGGTGGATCCAACAGTTGATATTTGGACATGGTGAGTTGTTTAATTAGTAACCTTGGGGATATTTTATTTCTTAGTAATTTGGGTTATAGTACTTTGTATTTTATACCTATTTGTGTCCTAGTACTTTTACTCCCATGGGATTTTTCCTATTGATGTGGATATTGTCTTTTATCTTTCTATTCTGTATTCTTTTTGAAAAATCTTTCCCACTTGTATTTTTTATAATTCTAGGTGCTAGTCACCTACCCATGGGGAATGGGAAATCCCTTCAGGTCATGTCATTCCCGACTTGGTTATCGGGTTACCAGGGTGCCCAGGCCAGTTCGTGAGAAATTAGTATTATAGGAGGTTGTTGATCTCCCTTTTTCTTGATGTCAATATATATTTTTGAAATATTATCAGGACTTAGGAGGTAGTTGCGATTGAGTGTATGTCCAAGTCTCATAAAAATTAACCTTAAGTCACCAGGGGTGGTTAGGAAAATACGTCTTGTGTATTAGTTATAGTCTTTTCCCTATTGATATTTGTATAATCTGAAATCCAAATCATGTTTTCCCCTTCTATTGAGAATAATTTTTCTTGTTACTAGGTTTGAGTGTTAACATAATGTTCTCCTTTTATATATTGATGTTTTATATCATAATTCCTTCAAGGATAAGTGTGAATTAGATACGGTAAAAGGATTTTGTTAAACCTTAAGAAGAAAATCCTATTGTAGACTCGAATCCGGTTCAGTTAATTGTGCGCACTGTCCAAGCTCTAGGACAGGCCCCACATCCATTTCCCGCTCAGGATCCAACTATGGATCCCCAAGGGGATGTTTTTTGGAATCATTATCAAGAGTTCCTTTTCCAGAATCCACTAGTATTCAAAGGCCTCGATGATCCTCAACATGATGAGGAATGATTGGGAAAGATAGAACATATGTTTGAGTTCTTGGAGACACAAGAAGTGATCAGGGTGATGTGTGCCACCTTCATGTTGGAGGGACAAGGAAGAAGATGGTGGGACGCTATGGTGATGGTAGGCAAACATGAGGTATTAGAATGGAAATACTTTAAGGTTATTTTCACCAATCAGTTCTATCCAAATTTAATGGTTTTGGATACGGATTTAGAGTTTTTCAATCTTGAACAGGCTAATAAAACTGTGACTGAGTATTCAAATAACTTTTCTAAGCTGGTGTAGTTTTCTCCTAATATTTTATCTAATGAGAGGATGAAGACTCAATAGTTCAAGTTGGGAATTCAATCAGATATTCATTCTATGGTTTTCTTGTGGAAGCTGCCCACTTATGATGATGTGATAGATAAGGAGATGATGGTTGAGATAGACCTGGATGGTAAGATAGAGTTGAAGGTAGTTCCTTTTTCTCCTAGTGGTAGCATTGGTTACTTTGAAGGAAAATGGAAGTGTGATGATCCTCATGGAAGTTATTGGCTAAAGAGTTATTCCGGTCCTCTTACAGCTCCCGGAGGAAGTTCTTTGAATTGCTACCAATGTGGAAAGAAAGGAGATTCTATGAGGGTTTGCACTGAGATATCAAAAAATTGTAGCTCCTATGGATGTTGAGGAAACATATATAGGTTCTTCCATCAATTCTCTACCCCATGTAGTAGTCTAGGATCATCAAATCATCTTAACACTATAGTTAAATCAAATGATTCACATTCAAAATGCTTCTTGCCACAAAAATCTAGAATGAAGTTTCTTCATGCGGTGAAAGAGTCTCTAGAGGAAGCAGACACGGGTCCAGCGACTGTGAGAGGTACCATTACCATTGCTTCATCATTAGTGACATATATTTTTGATATCAGTGCATCTCACTATTTTATTTTAACCCATATTGTTAACCTACTTAATCTTACTATAGAGAAACTATCATGAGAAATTGATATTACTACACCCCTTGGTATGAAGAGAGAGAAGGGCCTTTGTAGTCCTACATGTGTCTTCTCTCTATCTGATGTCGAGCTAGCTTGGTGTTTTCTAGTTCTTGATATGAAATATCTTGATGTCATATTTAGGATGGATTTGATTATTACCAACAAATCCTGAATTAATAGTTATCTTCGACGGTTCTACTTTACTATTCCCAGTGGTGTGCCCTTTGTTTTTCAAGGAGAGTGGGACCCAAGGTCGAGGAGATCTAGACCATCTTATCTAGAGTGGGGGAAAGTGATATTAGTGTTTACTTTTGACCTTGAGTGATATTTAATGGGTGGTGTTCTTACTCAAGTTTTCGTCGAGTTTTCTGATGTATTCCCTTTAGATTTATCTAGTATGACACCGATGATAGAGGTTGAGTTTTCTATTGAATTAATTCCTTACACTCAACCGGACTATATCCCCTCTTACTGAATGGAACCAGCTAAGCTGAAAGAGTTGAAGCCTCAGTTTTACAACCTTCTTGAGAAAGGATTTATTTATCCAAGTGTGTCACCTTGGGTAGCATCGGTTCTCTTTTCTAAGAAGGTCGATGGTTCTCTTTGCTTACGTGTTGATTATCGAAAGCTCAATCAAGTTACTATAAAAAAAATATCCATTGCCACAAATTAATGATTTGTTTGATCATCTGAAAGGCGGTTTTCAAAGATCTACCTCCGATCTGGTTACCACCAGTTGAGGATAAAAGAATATGACATTCAGAAAACCACCTTTCCTAGAAGGTATAGGAACTCTGAGTACCTTGTTATGCCCTTTCGTTTGACAAATGCTCCTGCAGTTTTCATGTCTTTAATGAATAAGATTTTCCTTGAGAATCTGAATACCTTTGTGGTAGTCTTTGTGGATGACATTATTTTCTACTCCATGTCTGAGGAGGATCATATGAAACATCTGAGAATGTTTCTGAATCTACTAAAAAATCACGGCCTTTATGCCAAGATTTCAAAGTGTGATTTTTGGATTTGGGAAGTGAATTTATTGGGAAACGTGGTGTTTGAACAAGGTGTATCAGTTGATCATGAGAAGGTGAAGCCTGTTATGACTTGGGAGAAACCACAAAATGTCTTTGAGATCCAGAGGTTATTGGGCTTAGCTAGATATTACCGTAGGTTCATGAAGGACTTCTTGAAGTTGGATTCTCTAATGACTTCTCTAACATGGAAGGGGGTGAAGTTTTCATCGGATGATAAATTTCAGAGTTATTTTTTTGTGATGAAATGTATATTGACTACTGCACTTGTGTTAACTCTTCCAGAAGCCGGGAAGGGCTATGTGGTCTTTTTTGATTCATCAGGTTCTTACATGGGTTGTGTTCTTATGCATGGTGATCATGTAGTATCATATAGATCTCATCAGCTAAGGCCACACAAGAAGAATTATCCTACCCATGTTCTCGAACTTTTAGTTGTGATGTACGTGCGTAAAAGTTGGCGGCATTACTTTTTGGTAGAAAGGTTTATGGTGTATTCAGACCACAAAAACCTGAGTTATATATTCTCCCAAAAATATTTAAATATTGGGCATAGGAGCTGGGTGGAGTACCTACAGTCTATCAACTTTGACATTGCCTATACACCAGGGAACGATAATGTCATTTCTAATGCTTTGAGTAGGAAACTTCCAACCCTGGAAGTGAATGAATCTTTAGAAGAGTGGAATTTTATGGCTCTCTTTGCACATTTGAATATTGGAATTTAGGAGGAATGGTTGGTGTTTCTTTATCCAGTGTGTAGTTGACGTATACTCTTCTCGAGATGATTCTTCAATATAAAGAGCTTGATGATGTGTTCCGTAGCATTATAGAACCCCTTTATGGTGGGGATATAGTTTCCCAGTGGTCTTTCTCCAAAGACGGTGTTCTATGCAATCAAAATCACTTCATTGTGCTGTTAAGGGTAAGAAATTAAGTGATGAGGGATTTCCATAATTCTTAGTGGGTTGTGCACCTAAGAACCACTAAGATGTTCTATGACATGAGGTGGTAGTTCTTGTGGCCAGGTATGATATGGGACATTTCTGAGTTTCTCCCTCGTTGCTATATGTGCCAACAGGTAAAATCCGAGAACCAAAAACCATCCGGTTTTCTCCAACCACTTCCTAACCCTACTTTGAAATGGGATGAGATCTCTATGGACTTTTTTGGTTGGGTTTCCTCATACCCAGATAAAGAAGAATGAAATATGGTTTGTGATCAATAGGAAAACCAAATCATCTTACTTTATACCCATTTGAGATATGTCCAATGTTTAGGTGTTAGTCAATCTCTACAAGAAAGATATTGTTCATTTTAATGGAGTTCCAATCGTTATAGTCTCTAATAGGGATCCCTGGTTCACTTCTTTCTTTTAAATAATCCTTTAAGAGGCACTGGAATCTCAGGTATATTTGACCACGGTCTATCATTAGCAGTCAGATGGCTGGATATAAATATCTATATATATTCTTGAGTATATGATTTGTGCCTATGTTCTCAACTTCTGCGGGGCTTGGGATGATCACTTGGGGCTGGCTGAGTTCTCTTATAACAACAGTTACTAGAGTGTGATCAGAATGGCACCTTCTGAGACCTTGTATGGATGACCTTATAAATATCTATTGTGTTAGTCGGAGGTTGGTGAAAATTCTTTGGTTGTTCCAATCATTGTACTGGAGACGACAGAAAATATTCGGTTAATTCGTCAAAGGATGTTGACAGCACAAAACCAATATAATTTTTATCCTGATCGATGTTGCAGACCTTTGAATTTTTCAATTAGTGATCAGGTGTTCCTATAGGTTTCGCCCCAGTTGGGTCATCGATGACTTGGTAAGCAAGGGAATCTTTCACCTTGATTTTTGGGACCTTTCGAGGTTGTTGAGAAGGTGCAGAAAGTTGCATACCACTTATCACTTCCACCAAAGATAATGTCACTACATAACATGTTCCATGTATCATATTTGAGAAAGTATCTATCTGATTCATCTCTCATTTTGAACTGGAGTGATATTGATATCGAGCTTGATTTATCTTTAACTGAGCAGCCAGTCAATATTGTTGACTCTGAGACCAATGAACTTCATGGAAGGATGATACCTTTAATTCATGTGCTATGGAAGCATGGTTTTGATTCTCATGAGATGTGGGAGAGGGAGGCACTGATGAGAGAGAAGTGGCCTCATCTCTTTGGCATGGAAGATTATTCATAGGTTTGTTGGGGATAGAAATTTTTTATGGTGGGGAGGTTGTAACATTCCATTACCTTGAAGAGGTAATTTTCTACTTTTTCAAAGTCCTCGTTTGGTTAAAAATCCTTTTTATGTGTTTTTTTGGGATTACTGCAGACTTTAGAATAAGTACGTGTCGTGTACCTGAAGTACACACTGTGTACTTGGAGCTGGTTTCATGTCATGAATGGGGAGGTCACACTGTGAGTTGGTACATTCCATGTACCTAAAGTACACATCATTTAGGGGATAAATATCAAATTTTTAACATGAGGTGATGGGTTTTTTGGCATACTTATCTAGCATGGCCTACACATCGTGACCCCAAGGTACACGTCATGCCTTGGACCACACCCAACTTAAAGTAACGTTTTTGGATGTTTTTCTCGGTCCTTTTCATTAAAAACTTCATGGATTTCAACCTAGATAATTTGTGGTGTGTTTTTTAGAGACTCAAATACTTACGGATCAAACCAAATGACTTGGGATATTCATTCTTCTTGCGGTGTGATTCCTTAGTAAGTGTTCCCCCTCATTATTCAAGTTTCTATCTTCCTATCCTCTTTGGTTTTCAATGGATCATCTTGGGATTAATGGATCCATGTATTATAGTGTTGGATCTTTCTACTACGTAGACTTTTTGAGGTCTTATACACCTTCATTCTTGTTGATGGGTGTCATTGCAAGGGTCATTCTTCAAAACATTGGTAGGTGGTTCCGTCCCGATTTTCCAAATTGATTGATTTATTTCAATTTCTGATTTAAATTCAATTGCTTAATCTTACTTATAATTGCTTTGATAAAAACCCAATTCTAATTAATTGGATGATTTGAAATGGTTTGGCATCGAAATTTGGAAAACCACCAATTCTATTGAATTGGGGTGGGTTTATGAGAATTGGATGATTTAAATTGTTAAATTTAAATTATGGATTTGATGGAAATTTTTTCAATTAAATTATCACACCAGCATAGGACCTAAGTGTAAGGTGTGCTAAGGTGAGAGAATCTGAGGGAGGCTTGGCCAACATCGCACGAGTAGTAATTTCTATCAGTTTGAACTTCTCACGAAGGCAATCCCGTTCTAGCTTCACACGATGAAGTTCAGTTTAGGTTTAGTCTAGAGAAAATCCCAGTGGTGCTACCTCCTTCCCAAGTTCTATTAGATGGGTTTTGATCGATCCAAGACTACTGGGTGAAGCCATCGAATCTTCTTTATATATTAATTAACCAAGATTACTTGTATTTAGAGACAATAATCAAAACGTTTAGTTTCCAGTGGTCATATTGACCAATGGTCATATAACAGTCAAAATCCAATGGTCTCATTTAAATTATACTCATGTTATCAAATCAAACATTTTTGTTGAGTATAAAAATAAAATAAAATAACACATAAAATTAGGAAACAACATTTATTCAAAATTTCGGGTCGTTACGGTACACATCGTGACTCGGCCAGCTCCTAGCTTAAAGTCACTTGTTTGGATATTTTTTCAGTCTTTTTCATTACAAACTTTGTGGTTTTAGACCTAGATATGTTCTTGTGCATTTTTTAGAGACGCAACTCCTCCCGTATTGAACCAAATAGCTTGGGATCTTCATTCTTCTTGTAGTGTGATTCCCGGGTAAGTGTTCACCATCATTATTCAATATTATCTCTTCTTATTCTCTTGGGTTATTAATGGATCATCTTGGGATTGATGGATCCATGTCTTTTGGTGTTGGATCTTGCTACAAGGTAGAGTTTCTAGGTCTTCTATACCTTCATTCTCATTGACAAGTGTCGTTGTGAGGGTCGTTCTTCAAAAAAGAGGTAGGTGGTTTCGTCCTGATTTTCCAAATTGATTATCATTGAATTGATTGATTTATTTCAATTTCTTATTTAAATTCAATTTATTAATCTTTCTTTAAATTACTTTGATAAAAATATAATTCCAATGAATTGGATTATTTGAAATGGTTTGGCACGGAAATTTGGAAAACCCCCAATTCCATTGAATTGGGTTGGGTTTATGGGAATTGGATGATTTAAATTGTTAAATTTAAATTATGGACTTGATGGAAATGTTTTCAATTAAATTTTTGAATTTAATTGTGGTAATTAATTTCGAAAATGATGGAATTGATTTTTAATGGATTTCAAACCAATGAAAATGGCTTAAAATGATTTGATAGAAACTAGTGGTTTTATCTTGTGAAAAAGGCATGTTTTTTAATAAAATATATTTTTGTTTTAAATAGAAAGGAATTGGACTTTTTTGAAAATGTAAGAATGGGATTGATCATATTTTAATCAATCTTAAAATATTTCTCATATCATGTAAGAGTGCATTCAAACCTTAGGTAGTGAGTGATTTATTTGGAAACACTATATGCTACGACAATGTTATAAAACATACTTATGGTGGGTCACATCCTCGATAGGTTGGTGAGTAGTATACTTTTTCCAGTGTCATAGGGACGTGTGTACGCACATTTTTCTGAGTTCACGTAGAGAGTACATAATCTTATAGCATGTGAATACTATCATACCTTTTGGTTGATGACCATGTTGCTCACTTGTTTATTTATATTTTATATATAAATGTATGACAATGTTCATTGAAACTTATTTACATGCCTTCTGAATATATATAAATTGTTTTATATAAATTTTTTACTTAAGAAACTTTTTTAGAAATATTCCATCATTTGTAAAATCATTACTTAAAATATTTATTTCCATCATTTGAACTGTATAGAATTATTCATTTAAATATGATTTATAATTCAAAAACCAGTTTATCTTTTAAATTGAAAGAATTTTTATTGGTTGACCTATATTTGTAATCTATTATGGAATCTTTGGTGGTATCCTACTAGTCTTATACTCACACCCTACTTTTTCCTTCGGGTGTTTGTAGACTTTCTTCTTCCAGGCTCGATCAAAGGGAAGGGTTATCTTGGAGGTGGATCCAACAGTTGATATTTGGACATGGTGAGTTGTTTACTTAGTAACCTTGGGGATATTTTATTGCTTAGTAATTTGGGTTATAGTACTTTGGATTTTATACCTATTTGTGTCCTAGTACTTTTACTCCCATGGGAGTTTTCCTATTGATGTGGATATTGTCTTTTATCTTTCTATTCTGTATTCTTTTTGAAAAATCTTTCCCGCTTGTATTTTTTATAATTCCAGGTGCTAGTCACCTACCCATGGGGATTGGGAAATCCCTTCAGGTCATGTCATTCCCGACTTGGTTATCGGGTTACCAGGGTGCCCATGCCAGTTCGTGAGAAATTTGTATTTCAGGAGGTTGTTGATCTCCCTTTTTCTTTATGTCAATATATATTTTTGAAATATTATCAGGAATTAGGAGGTAGTTGCGATTGAGTGTCTGTCCAAGTCTCATAACAATGAACCTTAAGTCACCAGGGGTGGTTAGGGAAATACGTCTTGTGTATTAGTTATAGTCTTTTCCCTATAGATATTTGTATAAGCTGAAATCAAATCATGTTTTCCCCTTCTGTTGAGAATAATTTTTCTTGTTACTAGGTTTGAGTGTTAAAATAATGTTCTCCTTTTATATATTGATGTTTTATATCATCATTCATTTAAGCATAAGTGTGAATTAGATACGGTAAAAGGATTTTGTTAAACCTCAAGAATAAAATCTTATTGTAGACTCGAATATGGTTGAGTTAATTGTACGCACTATCCAAGCTCTGGGATAGGCCCCACATCCATTTCCCACTCAGGATCCAGCTATGGATCCTCAAGGGGATGTTTTTCAGAATCATTCTCAAGAGTTCATTTTCTAGAATCCACTAGTATTCAAAGGCCTAGATGATCCTCAACATGATGAGGAATTCTTGGGAAAGATAGAATATATGTTTGAGTTCTTGGAGACACCAGAAGTGATCAGGGTGATGTGTGCCACCTTCATGCTGGAGGGACATGGAAGAAGATGGTGGGACGCTATGGTGATGGTAGGGAAACATGAGGTCTTAGAATGGAAATACTTTAAGGTTATTTTCACCAATCAGTTCTATCTAAATTTAATGGTTTTGGATACATATTTAGAGTTTTTCAATCTTGAACAGGCTAATAAAATTGTGACTGAGTATTCAAATAACTTTTGTAAGTTGGTGTAGTTTTCTCCTAATATTTTATCTAATGAGAGGATGAAGACTCAACAGTTCAAGTTGGGACTTCAATCAGATATCTGTGCTATGGTTTTCTTGTGGAATCTTCCCACTTATGATGATGTGATAGATAAGGAGATGATAGTTGAGATAGACCTGGATGGTAAGATAGGGTTGAAGGGAGTTCCTTTTTCTCCTAGTGGTATCATTGGTTACTTTAAAGGAAAATGGAAGTGTGATGATCCTCATGGAAGTTATTGACTGAAGAGTTATTCCAGTCCTCTTACAGCTCCAGGAGGAAGTTCTTTGACTTGCTACCAATGTGGAAATAAAGGATATTCTATGAAGGTTTGCACTGAGATACCAAAGACCTGTAGCTCCTATGGATGTTGAGGAAACATATATAGGTTCTTCCATCAATTATCTACCCCATTTAGTAGTCTAGGATCATCAAATCCTCTTAACACTGCAGTTAAATCAAATGATTCACATTCAAAATGCTTCTAGCCACAGGAATCTAGAATGAAGTTTCTTCATGCGTTGAAAGAGTCTCTAGAGGAAGCAGACACGGGTCCAGCGACTGTGATAGGTACCATTCCAATTGCTTCATCATTAGTGACATATATTTTTAATATCAGTGCATCTCACTATTTTATTTTAACCCATATTGTTAACCTACTTAATCTTACTATAGAGAAACTATCATGAGAAATTGATATTACTACACCCCTTGGTACGAAGAGAGAGAATGGCCTTTGTATTCCTACATGTGTCTTCTCTCTATGTGATGTCGAGCTAGCTTGGTGTTTTCTAGTTATTGATATGAAATATCTTGATGTCATATTTAGGATGGATTTTATTATTACCAACAAAGCCTGAATTAATAGTTATCTTCGACGGTTCTACTTTACTATTCCCAGTGGTGTGCCCTTTGTTTTTCAAGGAGAGTGGGACCCAAGGTCGATGAGATCTAGAGCATCTTATCTAGAGTGGGGGAAAGTGATATCAGTGTTTACTTATGACTTTGAGTGATATTCAATGGGTGGTGTTCTTACTCAAGTTTTCGTCGAGTTTTCCGATGTATTCCCTTTAGATTTATCTAGTATGACACCGATGATAGAGGTTGAGTTTTCTATTGAATTAATTCCTCACACTCAACCGGTATATATCCCCTCTTACTGAATGGAACCAGATAAGCTGAAAGAGTTGAAGCCTCAGTTTTACAACCTACTTGAGAAAGGATTTATTTATCCAAGTGTGTCACCTTGGGTAGCGTCGGTTCTCTTTTCTAAGAAGGTCGATGGTTCTCTTTTCTTACGTGTTGATTATTGAAAGCTCAATCAATTTACAATAAATAAAAAATATCCATTTCCACAAATTAATGATTTGTTTGATAATCTGAAAGGGTTGAAGCGGTTTTCAAAGATCTACTTCCGATCTGGTTACCACCAGTTGAGGATAAAAGAATATGACATTCAGAAAACCACCTTTCCTAGAAGGTATGGGAACTCTGAGTACCTTGTTATGCCCTTTGGTTTGACAAATGATCCTGCAGTTTTCATGTTTTTAATGAACAAGATTTACCATGAGAATCCGAATACCTTTATGGTAGTCTTTGTGGATGACATTATTGTCTACTCCAAGTACGAGGAGGATCATATGAAACGTCTAAGAATGTTTCTGAATCTACTAAAAAATCACGGCCTTTATGCCAAGATTTCAAAGTGTGATTTTTGTATTTGGGAAGTGAATTTATTGTGAAACGTGGTGTTTGAACAAGGTGTATCAGTTGATCATGAGAAGGTGAAGCCTGTTATGACTTGGGAGAAACCACAAAATGTCTTTGAGATCTAGAGGTTATTGGGCTTAGCTAGATATTACCGTAGGTTCATGAAGGACTTCTTGAAGTTGGATTATCTAATGACTTCTCTAACTTGGAAGGGGGTGAATTTTTCATCAGATGATAAATTTCAGAGTTATTTTGTTGTGATGAAATGTATATTGACTACTGCACTTTTGTTAACTCTTCTAGAATCCGGGAAGGGCTATGTGGTCTTTTTTGATTCATCAGGTTCTTACTTGGGTTGTGTTCTTATGCATGGTGATCATGTAGTATCATATAGATCTCATCAGCTAAGGCCACACAAGAATAATTATCCTACCCATGTTCTCGAACTTTTAGTTGTGATGCACGTGCGTAAAAGTTGGCGGCATTACTTTTTGGTAGAAAGGTTTACGGTGTATTCAGACCACAAAAACCTGAGTTATATATTCTCCCAAAAAGATTTAAATATTAGGCATAGGAGCTGGGTGGAATACCTACAGTCTATCAACTTTGACATTGCCTATACCCCAGGGAACAATAATGTCATTTCTAATGCTTTGAGTAGGAAACTTCCAACCCTGGCAGTGAATGAGTCTTCAGAAGAGTGGAATTTTATGGCTCTCTTTGCACAGTTGAATATTGGAATTTAGGAGGAAGGGTTGGTGTTTCTTTATCCAGTGTGCAGTTGACGTCTACTCTTCTCGAGATGATTCTTCAATATAAAGAGCTTGATGATGTGTTCCGTAGCATTATATAACCCCTTTATGGTGGGGATATAGTTTCCCAATGGTCTTTCTCCAAATATGGTGTTCTATGCAATCGAAATCACTTCATTGTGCCGTTAAGGGTAATAAATTAAGTGATGAGGGATTTCCATAATTCTTAGTGGGTTGTGCACCTAGGAACCACTAAGATGTTCTATGACATGAGGTGGTAGTTCTTGTGGCCAGGTATGATACAGGACATTGCAGAGTTTCTCTCTCGTTGCTATATGTGCCAACAGGTAAAATCTGAGAACCAAAAACCATCAGGTTTTCTCCAACCAATTCCTAACTCTACCTTGAAATGGGATGAGATCTCTATGGACTTTTTTGGTTGGGTTTCCTCATACCCAGATAAAGAAGAATGAAATATGGGTTGTGATCAATAGGAAAACCAAATCATCTTACTTTATACCCATTTGAGATATGGCCAATGTTTTGGTGTTAGTCAATCTCTACAAGAAATATATTGTTCATTTTAATGGAGTTCCAATCGCTATAGTCTCTAATAGGGATCCCTAGTTAACTTCTTTATTTTAAAGAAGCCTTTAGGAGGCACTGGAATCTCAGGTATATTTGACCATGGTCTATCATTAGCAGTCAGATGGCTAGATATAAATATCTATATATATTCTTGAGTATATTCTTTGTGACTATGTTCTCAACTTCTGCGGGGCTTGGGATGATCACTTGGGGCTGGTTGAGTTCTCTTATAACAATAGTTACTAGAGTGCGATCAGAATGGCACTTTCTGAGACCTTGTATGGATGACCTTGTAAATCTCTATTGCGTTAGTCGGAGGTTGGTGAAAATTATTTGGTTGTTCCAATAATTGTACTAGAGACGACCGCAAATATTCGGTTAATTTGTCAGAGGATGTTGACAGCACAAAACCAATATAATTTTTATCCTGATCGATGTTGCAGACCTTTGAATTTTTCAATTAGTGATCAGGTGTTCCTATAGGTTTCGCCCCAGTTGGGTCATCGATGACTTGGGAAGCAAGGGAATCTTTCACCTTGATTTTTGGTACCTTTCGAGGTTATTGAGAAGGTGCAAAAAGTTTTATACCACTTATCACTTCCACCAAAGATAATGTCACTACATAACATGTTCCATGTATCATATTTGAGAATGTATCTATCTGATTCATCTCTCATTTTGAACTGGAGTGATATTGATATCGAGCTTGATTTATCTTTGACTGAGCATCCAGTCAATATAGTTGATTCTGAGACCAAGGAACTTCATGGTAGGATGATACCTTTAATTGATGTTCTATGGAAGCATGGTTCTGATTCTCATGAGATGTGGGAGAGGGAGGAACTGATGAGAGAGAAGTGGCCTCATCTCTTTGGCATGGAAGATTATTCATAGGTTTGTTGGGGATAGAAATTCTTTATGGTGGGGAGGTTGTAACATTCCATTACCTTGAAGAGGTAATTTTCTACTTTTTCAAAGTCCTCGTTTGGTTAAAAATCCTTTTTATGTGTTTTTTTGGGATTACTGCAGACTTTAGAATAAGTACGTGTCATGTACCTGAAGTACACACTGTGTACTTGGAGCTGGTTTCATGTCATGAATGGGGAGGTCACACTGTGAGTTGGTACATTCTGTGTACCTAAAGTACACATCATTTAGGGGATAAATATCAAATTTTTAACATGAGGTTATGGGTTTTTTGGCATACTTATCTAGCATGGCCTACACATTGTGACCCCAAGGTACACGTCAGGCCTCGGACCACACCCAACTTAAAGTCACGTGTTTGGATGTTTTTCTCGGTCCTTTTAATTACAAACTTCATGGATTTCAACCTAGATAATTTGTGGTGTGTTTTTTAGATACTCAAATACTTACGGATCGAACCAAATGACTTGGGATATTCATTCTTCTTGCGGTGTGATTCCTTAGTAAGTGTTCCCCCTCATTATTCAAGTTTCTATCTTCCTATCCTCTTTGGTTTTCAATGGATCATCTTGGGATTAATGGATCCATGTATTATATTGTTGGATCTTTCTACTACATAGACTTTTTGATGTCTTATACACCTTCATTCTTGTTGATGGGTGTCATTGCAAGGGTCATTCTTCAAAACATTGGTAGGTGGTTCCGTCCCGATTTTCCAAATTGATTGATTTATTTCAATTTCTGATTTAAATTCAATTGCTTAATCTTACTTTTAATTGCTTTGATAAAAACCCAATTCTAATGAATTGGATTATTTGAAATGGTTTGGCATCAAAATTTGGAAAACCACCAATTCTATTGAATTGGGGTGGGTTTATGAGAATTGGATGATTTAAATTGTTAAATTTAAATTATGGATTTGATGGAAATGTTTTCAATTAAATTAGTGAATTTAATTATGGGAATTAATTCCAAAAAGGATGGAATTAGTTTTGAATGGATTTCAAACTCATGAACATCGATTACAAGGGGTTGATAGAAACCCAGTGGTTTTATCTTGTGAAAAAAGGAATGTTTTTTAATAAAACATGTTTTGGTTTTAAATGGAAAGGAATTGGAATTTTTTTGAAATGGAATAATGGGATTGATCATATTTTAAGAAGTCTTAAAACAGTTCTCCCATCATGTAAGAGCACATTCAATCCTTAGGTAGTTAGTGAGTTATTTGGATACACTCTACGCTAAGACAATGTGCTAAAACATACTTGCGGCAGGTCACATCCCTAAAGGGTTATTGACGAGTCTCTTTTGGTTAGTGTCATAGAGATGTGTGTATACACATTTTTTTGAGTTCACATAGAGAGTGTGGAATCTTATAAATGGTTAATACTATCATACCTTTTGGTAGATGACCATGTTGCTCGCTTGTTTATTTATATTTGATATATAAATGTATGCCAATGTTCATTGGAACTTATTTACATGCCTACTGAATTTATATAAACTATTTTATATAAATGTTTTACTTAAGCCATTGTTTTTGAAATATTCCATCATTTGTAAAATCATTTCTTAAAATATTTATTTCCGTCATTTGAACTGTATAGCATTATTCATTTAAATATTCTTTATAATTCCAAACCAATTTATCTTTAAAATTTAAATGATTTTTCTTAGTTTATCTATATTTGGAATCTGTTATGGAATATTTGGTGGTATCTAACTGGGATTAGGCTCACACCCTACTTTTTCCTTTTGGTGTTTGTATACTTTCTTATTCTAGGATCAAGAAAAGAGAAGATATATCTTAGAATTGGATCCAGCTATTAAGATTTGGACATGGTGAGTTGTGTCCTTAGGGACCTTGGGGATGTTTTCCTATTTAGTACTTTGGGTTTTAGTACTTTGTATTTTATGCCTCTTTTTGTCCTAGAACTTTTACTCCTAGGGGAGTTTTCCTATTGATATGTATACTGTCTTTTATATTTCCCTTATGCATTATTTTGGAAAAATCATTACCACTTGTATGTTGTACGATGCCAGGTGCTAGTCACCTGCCTATGGTGTTTGGGAATTCCCTTGCGGTCATGTCAGGGCCATATTGGTTATCAGGTTACTAGGGTACCCAAGCCAGTTCGTGACAACTATTGTAGCTTATTTATCTCTCTTTATCTTAATAAAGACATGTTTTTTCAAATTCATTGATGGTTTTTATTCATATTCTTTGCTTGAATATATTGGATCCATCTCATCATGTAAATTGATAAAACTGTTTTATACTTCCTACTTTCTTGGTGAGTCATTTAGCAACATCATGGAACCACTTTTTTTCTTCTTTAACACATTACATAGAATCAATGATGATAAAATGTGGAATTGTCTCTATAAAATCCCTTCCAAAATATAGATACATCAAAAACATAGTGAGGGTATTCAATTATTCTTTATTTTTTTATTTTACGATTTTATATACCATGTTGAATTGGAATTAGAAATTTGTGAGCTCAACATAATTCCACAATAATAACACCTGATCTAAGGTGTACTCTTGTCTTCCTTATTGGTACTCTTTGGAAATTTTTGGTCTCCAACATGTCATTTGTTTTCTTTGGTGTGGTTGTAAGATTAAACACGTCAAAGATGATTGATTTTTTTTATCATCAAATAAATTTTTTTTTTAAGTTCATGATTAAATCATTATTTTTTGTAGGAAAAAATCAATATCAACTGAGGTATCTCTATGTTTATTATTCACATTTTCAACATCTTGTGCAATAAAACTACCCACTCTCATTCAGGGATTCAATGATATTTATTCATCCTATAGATTTTATCTCATGTTTATGAATTATCCATTAATATATTTGATTTAATGGGTCCTTTATTTAACTAAATTGGAAAAACTATTAATGATGCAGGCTTAATATTTCAACTTGTGCTTGGTTAGAATTTGTGTATCTGATTCCACTAGCTTTTAAAAAAATCATTTCAAATTTAACCATAAAATCATATTTCTCAATTTTTTTATCTATATATAGAATTTATATTTTAATACCATAACATAGTACTATTATATTTTATATCTCTCAAGATATGTCATCTTGGGTGAAGCCTCTAATTAAATATTGAGGTTTAAAAACCTTTAGCATCATATCCTTCAAGTTCACTTTCCTTCTTAATTTATTTTTTTGAATGATAACTAGAAGAACATCATAACTTAGGTTTTTATTTTCCTTAATATTATCCACTTTGGATTCCTATGAACTATCCCCTTAAGAAATATTACTCCTTTATAATGAAATTATACATAGTGATCCTATTTAATTTTAAATCTTTATAGGATTTATCCAATCTTTCATTGTCTACCTCATCATCTTGAAGTTTCTATAAACACATATTATAAAGTTTTTATTCCAGATAAGCTATAAAATATCTCAAGAGGTGGGTGAGTTAAGTTATAAAATTTCACTCTTTTATATATATCCTTGCAAATACATAGAACTATTAACAAAACAATAAAAAATCATGAGAAAGGAATATATGATATTTTATAATGGTTTGGGTTAAAAATATACCCTAGTCTACCACAGAAACACTCTCTCAATAATATTGGTTATTTTAACTACGTCCAAATCTTTTATTTGGGATTACCCATATTGACATTTTTTATAAACATCATTTAAAATACAAGGAACTGTTAACAAAATAATAAAAATGTAGGATAAAGGAATATAGGATATTTTATAGTGGTTCAGGTTATAAATATTCCCCTGTCCACCCCCAACAACATTGTCTCAATAGGATTTGTGATTTACACTATGTATATTCCTTTTCCTAGGGATTCCCCAACTTGAGTGTGAGTATCCAACAACTTGTATAAAAAATGAAGGTTATTTTACTGGGATCCAATTATAATAATTATAATAGCCTTCACCTACACTCATTACAAGGAATGTTCACATACAAAAGAATAGAAAATATTTATAACAAGAACTTCAGTTGAAGTGCATGGTTGTAAGCAGTAAATAATAGTAGAGTAGTCCTCTAGTTGAATAAATAAATTATATATAGAATCTTGAGGAAAAAATTATAAAATCCAATGATGTTTATTATAACTATAATAGTATAAGAGATGTATAAAAAATCAACTTTTCAAGAGAACATAGCTTGTTGTAGTATAAGAAAGAAGATGATGATCTTCAAATAATAGATAGATCTAATTTCATGAATTTGTACACACTTATTATTTTTCTTCAAATTACATATCCTCACACATAGATTCTATCAAGGTTCTATTAATTAATTTAATGTAAAAAAGACAACACAGTTTTAGATCATTTTTTTCTTTCTTATTTCCACAAAAAGCATGGAAACATAAATAAGGTAGTTGGTTTTACAATTCTTTGAAAATAAAGATTTTGGGAATGTTTTTTATAAATTATTTACACATATAATATTTGAAATATTTATAAAGTGGAATTACTTTTCCTTAATGTGTTATAATGGTAATAAATAAGATGATTTGTAGCAACACATACACAAAATAGTATTTCATGGATTAAATCCATGTAGTTGGTATCACGTTAGTGAAATATATCCATGAATTCAAATTTTCATAGGCCATTATTTCATCTAGCTGAAATTTGTGTTTTTGAAAGCCCTATTATTCTAAATGTTCCATGTAATATATTTTACATAGACCAAAGAACCACATAGGCAAAAACATCATGCATCAGATTCAACATAACCAAATTCTTTGTGTATCCAATTATTTCATAAGAAAATATATTGTGTGTATGATATTATCTAACTGATAAATCTAAATAAGTAAATTATAAATATATGATCTTTCTATGTATCCATTTTATTGACATGGGTTATTTTTTATAGCTAATAATTATTTATAAATGTTTTCTTAACATAATAAATTATACATAGCTGACCTTTCTATATAAGTGATTTAGCATAGGTAGATTCACTATATAAGTGAATTAAAATTGTAAGACTCCATCAAGTATTACAATTTTTATACATAGGTAATCATGTCACCTAATTTCATGTCACTAAAAATTCTATGTGATGGAATTTTTCTAGACTTATGAAAACATCAATTTTAGGTAGAATTTACATCAATAAATAAAAAAATAATTAAAATCTATT
Source organism: Viscum album (assembly GCA_963277665.1). NCBI lineage: Eukaryota > Viridiplantae > Streptophyta > Magnoliopsida > Santalales > Viscaceae > Viscum > Viscum album. The sequence continues at coordinate 55,481,571 of OY728145.1, read as the reverse complement.
TAAACATGCGTAAATGAAGATATATTAGAAACATAATAAATTGTTTTTTATAATAGAAACATATAGTACATTAGTAGTGCAACAATCATTCCCTTTTTGATGATCATAAAACCCACAAAAGCATAAAATTTTAATGGTTTTGATAAGGAAAATAGATATTCAATAGAATATAAAAATACTTAATAATTATTAAAAAAAATTAAAAAATCACTATAGTTTCTCCCCGTTTATGAGAATAAAAAGTAAGATAATATAATGGATAAAACACAATCAATATAGCACAAAACTATAGTATACTATAAGAATATTCTACAAAATTTAAATAATAAGTTGGAATGGACTTATATAAGAGAAAAAATATAAAATATAAAATAAAAATAAAACCAACATCATCCATAAAAGAACATTAGAAACAAATATTTCATTAAATATCAACAAATATATAATATATATAGTTGTTAATCCTTTGGTATTTTGGAATAGATAATAATATCAAATTCTAATTTTGGAAAAGTTGGAGGTTTACTGAAGGTGGGAGTTGAGAAATAGGTATAAGGAGTCTCTATTGGAGGAGTAATGATAGCATGTCCAACTTCATCTTCTAAATAAATTACCCATACAAGACCTATTCATCCATGATTATAGATCGATATATGTATAGCTAATACTTTCATATAGTTCTCTGAAATAACATTGAAGTCATATGTTGGACTCCTCATGTTTTAATAAAGTTTTAATGATCACAAATTCTATTAATCTTGTTAATTTATCTCATATAATGTGTAGATATGGTTGGTTTCTTTATGCTTTAAATAAACATTCACTAGATACTGACTCCTATAAATAATATTTGATTATTGTAAACTATATTTAATTTTGTTCTATAATTATTTCTTATATGAATGCTTAAGTATAATTCATTCTGGGAATATTACTACTTAGCACAATTTACAGATATTTGGCTAAGTCTGAGAAACTATGAGTCTGCCACTGGTTTTGGTTTTCTAGAAAAGTGACCTAGACACCGCGACCCAGACACTGTGACCCAGACACCATGAACTAGACACCGTGACCCAGAAACTGTGACCCAAACATTGTGACCCAGACACTGTAAATCATTTCAAATATCATGATGTCTATGACACAGGTTCCTTGCTAACATCACCAAGACACTGGGCAAATTTTGGCAAAGGTCCAGAAACTGTGATTCTAATACCGCATTTTTGCTATCAGTTCCTCATCTCAATACAACCGTAGCATCACAACTATCTCACTGCTCAAAGGAAAAGAAGAAGAAACCATTTCCTGGTGGCACCATTTCCTGGTGACACCGTTTCCATGTGATACTATTTCAATAAAAACCTTGACACCGTTCTTTAATCTGTTTGGTCATTTTCAATTTAATTTTTAACTGTCATATTTGAACCATTTAAAAGAAATGACATAATTAATGTTTTTTGTAGAAATACCACCTAACAGTATGAGGTACGAGGTGAAGAATACATGCATCCTATCGGTTCCAATGTGTGAACCTTCAATTAAAAAAGAAGATAAGTCGGGCTGCAAAAAGACACAGACCTAGAAGAAAAAGAGAAAGCATTTTGAAAATAGAACAGATACATGCAACACCCGAAGAACACACAAAGAACTCTCAATTCCAAAAAGGTCGGACTATCATAGATCAGATCCAAAAAAACCTTTGTAGTAACAATTCTTAGAAGAACATGAGATAGACATCTTATACCATCGAGCTGGAAACTAGAGCACCAGATCTGTGATACTCTGTTTTTTCACAACAAGACTTGATACTTGCCTCTGCTTTATCCTAAAATCCCAGAGCTGCATATAATAACACTTAGATCACTTCTAACCCCTTCTCGTCATCTTTGCTATGTTGTTTACTATTTTTATCTTTTGAGAAGTGTGTGTGTGTGTCTATATTAAAAACACACGCTGGATCCTGTATTAAACTGAAGGATAAAATATATCCTTCCTATCATCACTTCTGACATCTGTTTACTACTGTGGATAAGTGTGGAAGAGGTCCTTGTGTGACCTAGTGGTTTTTACCCATGAAGAACTGTGGAAGAGGTCATGTGACCTAGACAGTCCTGTGCACTATTTTTTACCCCGATCCAGGGTGCAGATCAAGTTTATTAATATAAACTGCTTAGGGGAACGCGATCACCAAGTTGAGTGGATTAGGTCATGGCTTGATATTGATCCATGTGTTTTATCTGATGTGTTTTTTGATTTATTTTTTCTCTTTCTTTAATATGTATTTCATAAAACACTATATTTTACTTTTATAGTTAGTCTTGTATAGAAGTTATAATTGATTTGACTTATTAGAATAGATTCAAAAGTTGTATCACTAACTCACTTTTATATTACTGATAATTAATCAATCTTGTGAGAAGTTATTTGAACATTCAAACTATTATAAACCTATTACCTTGATTAACTAGGATATGTTTCTTTATTGGGGAATATTTTAAGTGAAATTTTTAACAGAAAATTTTATAGATACTCAATTCACCCCCCCCCCCCTCTTGAGTAATCTACTCTGACCAACATTTGGTATTAGAGGAATTTATTCTTATTAAGACTATTTTTAAATCTGTTCCACTGAGATTTTAATTGTACATTAAAGATCTATAAATTTAAGTTAATTCTAAATTTATAGCTCTTTAAAATTATTTCTTTATTATGGATAAAAGACTTGAATGCGCTCTAACAAACATATCACCATTCTTTAATGGAACTAATTATTCCACATGAAAATTTAAAATGAAAATACATTTAAAAAGTATGGGTTTTGAAATTTGGTCTTCAATTATAGATGAGTATAATATTCTTGTTACTGATATAATTACTTGGGATGACCCAACCAAGACTGCTTACAATAATAATTTAAAATCCATGAATTCCTTATATTTCTCTTTAGGAGATGAGAAAATTAATATAATTTCTTCTTGTAAAACTGCCCATGAAATTTGGGATACCACTACAAGAAAATGACCCATTAGAGACGAGTTTTATTTTATATGGAAGCGGTTTAAACCTCTTCCATATGCTTCTATGGCAGTTTCAAAAAACACCACTAAATTGTGTGTCGGCATGCAATACGTGGTGGTTTACTTGATTTAGGATTGGATTATGGTAACCGTCATAGTGGATGCATTTAGAGGAATTTTTTTATGGTTTTAGCGGCGGGTAAAACCGCCATGAAATATAATACATTTATTTTATGGTAGTTAAAACCTCCATGAAATATAATACATTTATTTCATGGCAGTTAAAACCACTGCTAAATCCATATTTACAAAAAAAATCTACTGATTCTGAAGCCCCAGTACCAGTGCCCTGAAAAAAAACCATTCCAATTTCACATGCACATACATCCCACATCCAAAAGAATACCAGAAGACCAACATTTTCATAATAATCACATGATATATACTTGAATAATAGTTTTAGTATTATTTGTGTACATAAAATTTATTCTAAGTACATAAAGTTTCACTTTTGGATATAGTGATTTCACAATCAGGGATAGCAGTTGATCTCGAGTATGTTGATGTATTTGTGTATCTATCATAACTGAGTAATGTAATCGATAGCTACTGTTTTCTTGGATTTTATGGGAATTAAAGGAGAATCATTTTGTATATCTCTCACTAAGCATTGCCAATGACCACAGTTACTAAGAATGGATTCATGTTTGACTGTACATACTAGTGTGAGTAAGTTTCCATAGTGTTGAAGAAGTGGTTGTTGTCAGCTCTGATCCTAAGCATTCCTGAGCCTAACGTTGGACATGTAGTGAAATTTTATGCATCCAGTTCTGGATTAGGATATGTTATGATTAGAGTGATAAATTAATCACTTTGGGTTTCATCATCTTTTAACCCACAAGATGAAATACTCTAATCATGTATTTTAGTTTTTAGTTGTGGTATATGCATTGAAATGATCATGACAGAACCTCTTGGGAGAGAGATTTGTAGGGTAGTTTGGCACCTATAGTGATTATAATATTTTCTCACTGCATGGACATAATCTTTATCAGATGAATTTCATAGAGTATTTGTATATGTTTGACATCGATAAATAGTATTCAACTAGAAATGGAAATGTAGTGGTAAATGCATTGGGTAAGAAAACATAAGATATAGGAGAACGGATTTCATTATATGAATAGAATATCTTATCTTTACTGTAAGACTAGTTGGTGGGTGTAGTTAAGGGTTTATGGGAAGCAATGTGGGTATCCTTAGAGATAATGTCTTCATTGGTTAAACAAGTAAAGACAAGTTAGAATATTGTTCTGGAATGTATCATGATATGTGATAGGTTGGAAGAATGTGAATCTATTTCAGGATTGAATTTTGATATACATGGAGTGATTATAGTTCGTATCATGGTAATGGTCACATATTCCATGTGAGATGAGTTTATGAGATCTTATAATTCTTTGAAGTGTGATGTTCACCCAGGGTTGACCATGATTTATAATATTGAAAAGTAGATGTTTTGGTGGCCCTCCATAGTAAGAGACATTGAAGGATTTGTTTCCCATTGATTTACTTGTCCAAAAACCATCACTGAGTTTCAGAGTTGATAGTTGAAGTGGTATGTTCACCCAGGGCTGACCTATTTTACATCATAGTTTTGGTAATTATAATATAAGTCTATGAGTTGATAGTTGAAGTTTTGTATAACCTTTTATCCTCAGATCGATGAGAAGTCCAGAAGGATGATTTAAACTATATAGGAAATGCTTCCGGATTGTATTATAGATTTTATCCACCATATGCATCTTCTGGGGAGATACAAATTCTGGTAGTGTAACACACTCAAGTGTTCAAGAGATATTTTTAAATTCTACTATTAATGAAGGGGAAAATCCCTCTACCTTAACAGGATCAAGACACTCATTTGTTTAATAGATATTTGTAAATTATTATCAAAACTATTTTTAATAAGAGGAAAGAATAAGTGGGAGTGATCACATTCCAACTGTAAAACATGAGAATAGAATACTATAAAATTTGAAGAAAGAAGGGGTATCCACTAAAACTAAGTTTAAGGGAGTTACAAAACCGGATATTCCCAATAAAATCAATAAGAAGGTTGATCGTTCATCCTTAGGTAACAAACCTAATAAATTTAGGAAAAATGAATCATAAAAAATTATTCATGACAATAAATAATTGACATATATGGTGCATAACACACTCGAGAAATCAAGACATAAAAGGAAACATCAGAAATCAATAAACTACATAAAAAGAAACATGAGAAATCAAGAAAATGTTAGGTCATGAAAATGTTTGGTGGAAAATATGTGCCACACATGATACATATACAAACCGACTATTATCATATTTGTCCAACATATCAATAATACAACTAATCACGATCCGATGATGAACACAGCTCGTCACCCTCTCCACCCCATCTCTACTTCCTGCTACCACCTGTAAGAACATTATATTGAAAATTAAATATTATTGTATATTTATATTTATACTTAAAACCAATAAAATTTTTCAAACTAAATGATTTTGAATTTTTTTTATTTAGCTTCTCACCACTAGTTGATACAATACCATCGGAGGTATATCTGGTCATCTTTTGATATAAATCAATCAACACTTTTTGAAAATTGGATATCTGAGCCCCCTGTCTTGAACTATGCTTCGTAGAGAAATAATATATCTCTGAGTATCTTAAGGTATGGACTGAATAAAACCCAGAGTATATGAAACTGCAATCCCCGGTGGCCTGCCATAGACCTCAGATGTTAAGGTTCCCAAACCCATCATAGGCACTCTACCAGGATGCTCCTTCCCAAGGACTTTAGCAATCGGGTCATCCTAGGAGACTAAGTAGGAATAAGTAGGATTGGAATCTCATAATTATTTAATTTTTAACTATAAATAAAATTGAAGTCATATTATAAGAAATATGTATTAACATAGTAACAAATAATAAAAAGTTATTATAATAAAAAATGAGTTCATACCCCCGACTTCTTTGGCAGGCTCATTAACAAAACTACCATTAGATTTTTGGTGAACAATCAACCACACTTCTGTTAGGGATGCTTTGTGCCCTAAACTTTGTGAATACATTAAACACACATAAATAAAAAAATTAATTTATTAAACAAATAATATTTTCTTATAAATATTGAAACTAATGAAAATATTACCAGAGCAGACTAGATTGTAGAAAAACTTTTTTACCCCGCAATGTGAGGGATGACCTGCTTCGCGTGACTCGATGCATTATTTCTTGAAAGATCCTGAAATAAATAAAATTCTCTTTAATAGTAATGTATTAAATGTCATATCCACTTCATATACATGTATAAATGTGAAATGATATTAATATAGTAATATATATTTAAATACCATATTCTTCTCATCACGATGTCTGTCAACATAAACTTTCCATTACTCTTTGGGTACCCCATCGGGTAGCATGTCATACACCAGTTGGGTGGTCAATAAAGTATCATTGACATCACCCCGCAATCTCCATTTAAATTCTTTCCATTTTTTTCCATGATTTTTCAATGTCCACTTTCATGCTATCACATCACCAACTGTAAAGTGGAAAAACATCTGTACATAGAAATTCATTTTTAAAATATTAATAACATTATATTCAATTACACAATAATGTATTAAAATTACCTTTATTTGAGAATCAAAAACTTTATTTTCCCTACTTGTAGGAATATGCCTCCAATAATCATATAAAATAGGAAGGGAAATGGGATTTGTGGCCAGCCGGCCTAAAATATGGCCAAGTAATCATGTGGCATCATCCATAGAGACCCCATATGAATCAAATGGGAGAACTATCTTCCCTCGGGTCAGATTCCATACATCCAAACTTTTTATATTTTTCTCCACGCTTGAATTTTTTCTATCTTCAATGAAAAAATAGTTAGTATAAAAAATTTCAATAAATTTATTCATATTAAAAAAATTACCTATAACAGTCACCCTCCAGTATCCCTACGAAGAAATAGAAGTGGCACACCGCTCCCCCACTACTGAGGCTCCTGAAGTGGGAGCTGACGACTGAGCTACTGAAGGGAAACTCACAGAGGGTGTGAGAGATGGTGTAGGGGGAGATGGTGCAGGGGGCAAGCGGATGGTGGTTCAGATGTTGTAGGGAGGGATATAGATGGATCTTCATCTGTCGTAGTGGTCTATAAAATAGTATATCACTTCCTCTTGGAATTCCTATCATTTAATCAAATAAAATTAAGTTCAGATCATATATTTGAAAAAAATTATGCAGAAATAAAAATTAAAAATGATAACAGGTGCACAGTACTGACAAAACAATATACATAACAATGATAATGAATGATTGAACAAATGAAATATGTGGTTACAACATGAATTCATAACTGTACATACAATCATTTTATCCTTCAATCATGTCAGTTTCCTATGCCATTACTTCATCCACTTCATTCATCCATACTAAACTAATTTTTTCAATATCATGATGGACAAATAATTCTGATTCTTTTTGTTTATGAGTTTCAATGTCAGAGGTTAAATTTTCCACTTCATCACTCATATCATACAAATATATTTGTTTTACGTGAGAAAATAAACTCCACCCTTCATCCAAAACATAATTCACATAATATACCATTTTTTCTTGCAATGATAAGATATATGGATCATACAGTTCACGATCACCAACATTCATCAAGCGAGAGTAGTTCACATAAGTAAATTACAAGGAATCTCTTTTAACACATCTGATAATATCAACCCAATTTTATTTGAATAAAATAACTGAAAAATGCCTATGGTATTTTAATTAAATAATATCATTCAGATTTACATAGTATCCCACTTTAAAAAATGTAAATATACCACTATTCTATGTTTTTAAACCCTCTTCTCGATTGACTATACGAAATCTAAAGTCATTCACATTGTAAGCGTCAAACTTTTTAACTTGTTTTAGAGGACATCGAGAAATAAACTTCAAATATTCTAAAAACTCTACTAGAGTATCATTATTCATGATCTAAAAAAATAAATATTCTTTATTAGAATTACAAAATATATTTTTCAACCTAATATTTGTATTTACTGCAATATTTATGAACTTACACATCGTGCAAACCATTCCACAAGCTCTTTATTAACAGCTTTTGTTATATCTTTCTCATTTCATGTTTGTAATCTCATTCGTCTCTTTGTTTGTATCATAAACTCTTTAATAAATGGATATGTAATTTCACGATTTAGTAGCACATATCTATGTGCCTGTAATATTTCTATTTATGTCAGTGTAATAATTGAGGTCTTCCCAACTGATCAGCCAATAGCAGTAAATATTTTTGATTTCCCATGTATTTTAGATTTAATTGATGGGTGTTTAACACATACAACTCAATAAAATATTGTCTAAATATTATCCAAGTATCTAGAACAAAATTTAAGTAACTTATCTTCCAAATATCCTTCAGCAATAGAGCCTTCTGGTTGAGATTTATTTCTCACGTATGATTTCAAATTCCCAATATGTCTATGAAATAAAATAAAAAACATAATTATTCATTTAATTAAGTGCCAAAAATTGTTTACTTAACTAAAAAACATATAAATAAAGTACCTCTCAATTGGATACACCCATCGATAATGAATGGGGCCTCCTAATTTAGCTTCCTCAACAAAATGCACAGTTAAATGCATCATGAAAGTAAAAAAATAATAGTGGAAAGATCATCTCTATTGAACAAAGTATCAATAAAAACCTCTCCTGAAGGTTGTCAAGCTCAAATGGATGTAGATATATCTCACATAGTTGTCTGAAAAATGTTCAGAATTGGAGTACAACAGCAATAATGTTTTCAGGTAATAATGTACATAATGCCAATGGTAGTAACTACTGTAACAAAATATGTGAATTGTGACTTTTCAATCCATGTAACTTAAAATTCCTTAATTCAATACACCTCGATATGTTACTTGAATACCCATCAGATACTTTCACAGGCTTTAAAATTTTAAGGAATGTATCTTTATCCCTATTTTTCATTGGAAAAATTTCTGGAGCATACTTTTCATTCTCATCTGGCTAGAGATCATGTTTTATGTTCATTACTTTTAAGTATTTCTGATCATTGAGATGATCCTTCGACTTTCCATGCTCATTAAGAAATTTGAAGATCAAATTGTCACAGAAAATATTCTCAATATTCATCAATTCAAGATTATTCCACAAAAAATTAAATTCCCAATAGAGAAGTTTGAAGAATATACTTTTTTTCTTCCATTGTTGTGTTCTGATTTCACTTGAAGATGCACTTCGAACCCATTTCCTGCTGTCATTCAAATGATGAACCTTTCCAAATTATGTTTTAACATTTTCAAGTTGTTTCAATATTTCAGAACCAGTTAACAACTTTTGACGTGGTCTACAATCAATGAAACCATTAAATTTTGATCTCTTCAGTCGAAATCTATGATATGCATTGAGAAATATTTGATGGCACAAGAAGCACCATTTTCTACTGTGAGGTATCCATTTGGGCTCAAAATCAAAGTTAAAAATAGGAAAATCCAAACCCATGTAAGTGTTCCAACAAGATAAATTCCCAAGCCTAGGGAAGTCACTAATGGTCCACATTAAAGCAACATGCATTTTGAACATTGTTTTAGAAGAAGCATCAAATGTCTCAACACATTTCCTCCATAACTCATGTAATTATTCAATTAAAGGCTACAAGTATACATCAATATTATTTCTAGGAATTTGTTTTCCATGAATAATCATCTAAATGAAAAAATAAATTTTTTTCATACACATCCATAGAGACAGATTGTAAGGGATGAAAACAATTAGCCAAATGCTATAAATGGTACTCAAAGTCCCAAATGGGTTGAATCCATCAGCAGCCAATCCTAGTAGAACATTCCTAGGATCAGCTGAGAAATCTGGATGTAATGAATCAAATTTCTTCCAAAATTTTAAATCTCATGGATGTCACATTAACTCATCATTGTTATTATCTATAGAATGTTACTTTATGTGTTCGGTGGTCTTTTATGACAAGAATAATCTTTGCAATCAAGGATTTAATGGAAAGTAACTCAAAACCTTTGTGGGTGTGTTCCTTTTATTCTTATTCATGGTAGTATGTTGATTTATACTTTCAACATCACCCATTGACTGCCATCTAGAAGAAGAACATTTTTTTCAATTTTGTCTACTTGAATCCTCTTGCCAATAAAGCATACAATCATTGGGACATGCATGTACTTTTGTATAATTCAAACCAAGCCTGTTAACAAATTTTTTCATATCATAAAAATACTAGGGGATGTTTTCTTTAAGAAATGCATCATGAAAAATTTCCAATATCATGTACACATCCTTATTTGTAATTACACATAGACATTTGATATGGTAAAACTTCAGCAGAAAAGAATGTTTTAAATATTTCAAACATCCACTATACAACTCTTGATTTCCATCATCAACTAAATCATGAAATGTATTTTCCATAGTGAAGTTTTCTCTTACATTAGTCTCCACATAATCAAGAGTAGGATCCACTGATATGTTATAATATTGATCTGGTTGTCTTACATTCTCAAAAACATCACTTGTCACATTTCTATTTATAGCACCCTCATATGGTTGTTCTGATATTTTTGATGTTGATGGTGGTGTCTTGCAGTGCCGAATGCATAATTTATAAGGTTTTTCACTTCATTTTCCATTGTTGACGAATTTGGGAGCTCATTATGTGGATTTACATCAGTGATCAACCTTTCTGTAACGTTCGATTCTCCATGACAAATCTAACACAAATATTGACTAGGTAATTGCTTCAATATTAAATGTTCATAAACTTCATCTCTCTTTAACCATCTTTTAAATTTACATTTAGGAAATGTACATCTTATTCTTCCTTCAATGGATCGATTTGAAAGTGAAAAATCTAAAAGCTCCTCCAAACCCTTAACATACTGAGGTGTGTTCCTCAGTAATGTAATCCATATTTTATCCATGTATATCACAATGTGCCTACACAATATTAAAAAAAATTAAGACAGATAACTATTAATAAATATGGAAAGAGATTCATATATACTTGTTGAAAAAATATTTAAATATGTTAAATAAGGTTTTCTTATATAAATACATATGGTAAATAATGATACCACCCACTAGAAAACCAAAGCATTCAAATTAAAAATATCCTTAAAAGAATATAAAGATATCCTAAGTGCAGGGACCAATTTTTAAATTGGAATTAACCATGTAGGTGATTTCACCTTCCCCAATGACATTTCCTAAGTTACCCATAAAGCCAATATTTATCCAATTATAGCACAACTTCAAGAATATTATAGAGGACCCAAAAGACTATTGGTGTAAACCATGAATATCATACATATAAATCACAACACACCTAATTGTAAACACACCTCCAAATATCATATGTGGATCAGATTTTATCTTCAACTCTAAATATCATATATGGATTCTAAGAAAACACACCTAATTGTAAACACACCTCCAAATTTTGAGCTAGGTATATGGATTATTGATGCCTTGAGAGGATAGCTGAGAGCTGATTCCAGGTTGTGACACAAGGTGTAAATATAGTATTTTCTATATTTACAAAAAAAATATGTGTGTCAAATATGATCCTATGTATGTTGTTTAGGCATATGAGACAAGTTTCTATGGGACAATACTCATGGAAGTATTATCCTTTTTATATCATTAGGTGATATGGAGTTGTAAGAATGTTAAATTTGTATGAGATCAATATGGATATTGGATAAGAACCTGAATGATATTTATTTTCATAGATCACTTCTTCTTAGAAGGGTATGAGTTAGTGTTGGTATGGAACATCAAGAAAAGTCTTAACGTGTGAAAGAAACTATACATTTGTTATATGGGATTCCAATTTTCTTGTAGAGTATTGGAGTGGATAGCCCACCCCCTCCCTGGATAGCCCCCCCCCCCCCCCACACACACACACACACCCCTGCAGCCCCCCTAACCCCACTGAATCCCCCCTTGGACACCCCCCAGCCCACCTAGAGAGACCCCCCACCCCACCTGAACAGCCCACCCCCCACCTGGACACCCCCCCCCCCTCCTCCCTGGACATCCCACACTCCCTCCCCCACCTGGATAGCCCACCCCCACCCCCTTGGACATCCCACTCCCTGGAAAGCCCACACCCCCTCCCCAACATGGACATCCCACCCCCACCCCCACCAGGACAGCCCCCCCACCCCCACCTCAACAGCCCCCCACCCCCACTAGATATCCCACCCCACCCCCACCTGGATAGCCCCCCACCTGGACCCCCCCCCCCCCCCCCCCACACACACCCCTCCATCACCCCTACCCCCCACCCCACCTAGACAACCCCCCCCCCTTCTCCCTGGACATCCCGCACCCCCTCCCCCACCTGGACAGCCCACCCCCACCCCCTAGATATCCCACCACCCTCTCCCACACCCCTGCAACCCCCCTACCACCCTGGACAGCCCACCCCCCACCAAGACACCCCCCCTTTCACACCCCCACCTGGACACCCCCCCCCCCCCACCCCACCTGGATAGCCCCCCCCCCCCACCTAGATAGCCCACCCACACCCCCACCTGGACACCCCCTCACCCCCACCTCGATAGCCCCCCCCCCCCTCCCTGGACACCCCCCCCCTCCGCTACCCCCTACATCCCACCCTAGATAGCCCCCTTGGACATCCCACACCCCCTCCCCCACCTGGATAGCCCACCCCCACCCCCACCCCTAGACAGCCCACCCCCCTCATTGGATAGCCCCCCCCCCCCACCCCTGTATCCCCCCCCCCACCTAGAAAGCCCCCCCCCCTCCCACCTCCCTCTCTAGGAAACATAAAAAAGGCTAGGTAACCTAAAAAATAAAATCATAATATTTTTATATATCGAATGGTGTATATAGGGTGTGAGAAAAACTAATCCCAGTAGTATCTCAACAAGGATTTTGTGAAAGTCTTTTCAAAACACATCTCATTTATGATAGTTTTAAATATAGTTAGAAAATAGATTTTTATTGATAATCACAAGAAAAACAAAATATTACATCAACATCCATTTTATAAACTTCTATTTTCTTCTTATTTAAAGGAAAATAATCATTTTAAAAATATTACTTTAAAACCCTTACATTCTTTAAAACCACCCATTAAATTTTCCATTTAAAAAAAAAATTAGAAACACCCTTTGGAAAACACTTCAAAAAATATTAATGAAACAAACCCATTATCATAAAATATAAAAATAAAACATGAAGTCACAACATCACAAAAGATATATGAGTAAACAAGTATAAAAATTCATGGTTCCCACCATATTAATCAAACTAGGGGACACAGTCCCCAAATAGAATCCATATCGTATCATGGGAAACAAAAAAGTTCATAACGTAAGATATTCTTAGACCTTACCAATACATGATACCTACCAATGACATATGTTTCATCCAAACAACACAAGTCACTTGAGTATCCTACACCTAGCATCATAGGGGGAACTCCCCACTAAACATGGTATAATAACACAACTAGGGGATACCAATATTGTGTGACTATATAGGGTAACATAAATATAGACCACTCTCTCAGTTCCTAGTGTACCCATGATAAAAATAATAGGAGATGAGTAATCAAACAAGTTACATGATTAATGCAACAAAGTAATATAGATCTAACCTCACCTCCAACACCCTTGAAATAAACAACACCAAAAATAACATCCATGTCATAAAAATACATCTAAAGAGAAGGGGGTTCATTGAGGGTATTAAATACATTATAAGTAGTTCATTATGAAAGTTACAAATGAGACTTATTAAAATAATCATAATTCTAAGTCACTTTAATCCTCTTTGAAATCCCATTTCAAATAATTTATTATAACTAACCACTTATATACTTTACTAGCATATGAAACGGTTGAATGTCTCTTAATTTTACTCATACTATAGAATATCTAGTGATCAAAATATTTTGGGGTTTAAAAAGAAATATGAAACCTAAATATATAATAGTCTAAGAGGAAAATTAAATAAAAAACATGTCATTTGAGGATCTATATAGATCTATCATGACCTATGAGATCACAATGAAGTTACATGCTAATAAAAAATCCAAATAATCCAATAATAAAATAATGATTTATTTTAAAGAAATTAATGATGAAACCTATAATGATGATGAAATGTCTCATCAATCAAAGAATATGAACATATTCTTCAAAATAAAGAAATCATAAAATTGTTAAAATAAGGTGGATAATGATAGAGAACAACAAGTGATGTTATTCCAATGAAAAAAAGGAACACATAAGGTTGCAATTCTATATAACTAAAAAACAAACAAGGGAAAGAATAAAAAAATCAATGAAACCTTCAATGTTTCAACACAGTGTGTGAGAAATGAAACCCTCCTATAAAGGGAATCAATAGAAAAATATTCCTAGTATCTCATGACTAAAATAGAGGTTGGTCATAATGTAAAATCTTACTCTTATTAATATTCCACTAAAAATTCTACATCTCCCTCTTATTCTTTATCCCATCACCTATGCTATAACGATCTAAATTATGCTTGTTGAAAACATAATGAAGGTTTTTTCAAACTGAATTTAATATAGAACCATCATAAAAATAAGTATAATAAATCCCTCAATGATAAGTAAAAACTCGCAATCAAAAAAACTGAATTATCAAAAATAATTTTCATTATAATGTGATGAAGTTACAATAGAAGATCTATTATATCATAAAATATATTTTTAAATTCACCAAAGTCTCAAAAAATTATATAAAAAATTGGGTTTACAATGTTGTGAAAATAATAATATCCTTTGGGCTTTTCAAAAAATGAATGTTCTTCAAAAATAAAAACTATTTATTAATTGATCTAACAAAAAATGTTTTATAATTACTATAATAAAATAGAGAATATAATTCAAGAACATAATTAAAATAATGGTATCCAATGAACTAGATGTTTGGGGTGAACTTCTATGGTGAAAGGATATTTTCTCAAAGTTCAATTTGATGGTGTGGAGGGTTTATAATCATATAATTCCAACTAATTAAAATATCATGTGCATGTGTGTGAGTATGGACTCTATTTGATACTGTTATAACTAGAGGATAGAGTATTGAATAAGAAGAAGAAGGATGATACCGAGGGGCGGTGAGAAGTGTCGAGCGGTGCCACGGGTCAGGACCTGCAGCGGGGAGGTGAGCTTGGTCTTTAGGGGGTCAGCGATGATGGGCGGTGATCTGTGCTGAGGAGTGGTGAGGTGGTGTGGCACATTGAGGGGAGGCGTAGGGATTTGGGGGTCATCAGGGGAAGAATAGGGGTCATCGGGGGTCTCACGGGGTTGGGGTGGGATAAGGTGGGTCTCACGGGGGTCAGGGGGAGAAGTGTGAGGGTTAAAAAAATAGTTTAGTGGTGTTTCATTAAAAACCTCCATTAAATCAATTATAAAAAATATCAGTGGTTTAGTAAACCACTGCAAAAAAAATACTGTAAAATGTTATTTATGTTGTAGTGTAATTTGTCGATTTCACATGAAGGAACTTCTAGTGTGAAATAAATGAGACTTAGTACTTATACTATTAAATATGATAACATTAAAATGAAGCCTGATGAACCTATTTCTGATATGTATCTTAGGTTCAACAAAATTTTCAACACAATTATTTCTCTAGGAAGAGAAGTTACTGCCAAAGTACAAATCATGTGGATTCTAATATGCCTACCTGATAGATGGAGAGGAACTTATGTCTCTATTAGAGAGTCATGTGACATATGAAAATTACCTGTAAAATAACTCATTGGGAAACTGATGATGTATGAAGAGGAGATGAAAGTCATCAAGGAAGAGGAGGATGAACCCAGAAGAAATTCTGTGGAATTTAAGACCACTACCTCTAAACACAAAGAAAATAATAAATTTCAAGTCTCTATATAAAGTTCCAGCAGTGAACAATCTTCACTAGAAAGTGATGAGGAGATGGCCCAATTAGCTAGAAAGTTTAATAAATTTTATAAAAGGGAGAAATTTTTCAGAGAGCCCAACTTCAAAAAAAGATATGATTAAAAGGGAAGCTGTAATAAAGACTAGAAAAGAAATGACAAGTCTGATGAGATAGTATGTTATGAATGTAAGTGAAAGGGATGGGTAAAGGCTGATTGTCCCAAGCTCAAATGTAAAAAGAAATATGGGGACAAAGATAGAATGTATAAAAAGGAAATGAAATCAACTCAGACTGCTTCTGAGGAGATTTTAAGTGACTCATAGACTTCACATGATTAATATGATAACAAATCTAATATTTGTTTCATGACAAACACATCTAAGGTAACCCTAGAATCTCCTGTACAAAATTCCTATTATTCTGGAGATGAAAGTGATTCTGAAAATATTTCTAAAGAAGAAATGTTTGAGTACTTCAATATGCTTGAAAATACATTTAATGAACTAAAATATAAATACAAGTCTTTAAAGAAACAATATTCTCTTACCTCAACTGCTAAATCTGGACTTGTTGTACAAAGAGAGAAAAATGTTCAAGTACTCAAAGAAACCAATGAATTAAAGCTATATATTGAGAAATTAAAAAAGGATATTTAAAGGTTTAATAATGGTAAAGATACCTTGGTACAAATTCTAGGTAAATATATTTCCCCTAAATACACTACTGGTATTGGCTATCAACTTGGTAAAAGAAATTTGGGAAAAACCAATTTTGTTTCTAGATCTAGAACATACGGCTTTACTCCTAGTCCTGGAAAAAGTTTTTCTAGTTCAAATTATGATACACTCTCTACTGTTTCACGCATTTCTAGACCAAATAGATTTTATTTTTCAAATAATTTACAAAATTCTTATAGGAAACCTTTGAGGTAGATGTGGGTTCCTAAATAACTAGTTCCTAATATTACTGAACCCAAACAAATATGGGTACCAAAGTCTATTTTTATTTGACTATTTTGTATGAAAAATATTTATAAAGTGCTCCTAAAAAAGATTATGGTACTTGGAAAGTGGGTGTTCAAGACACATGATAGGAGACTATTCATGCTTCAAGAACTTAATAAAGATTGATGGTGGACATGTCACTTTTGGTGACAATGCCAAAGAAAAAATCATTGGGCTTGGCCAAATTGGAAACTCTAACTCAATTTTAATTTCCAAAGTACTTTTTGTTGATGGAGTGAAATATAATCTACTTAGTATTTCACAACTATGTTATAAGGTATTTCATGTTAAATTTTAAAATGATGCTTTCAATGTATTGAATTCTAAAAATGAATTAGTATTTTCTACATTAATAAATGAAAATGTATATTCTGTTAACATAGATTCTTTGGTTTCTCAAATTGCTTCATGTTTAAGTTTATTTCACAAAGAGTCCTGGCTTTGGCATAGAAGACTAGGACACTTCAATATTCACTCTCTTAGAAATTTAACTAGAAAAATTTTAGTCAAAGACCTAACCAAACTTGAGTTTCTAAATGATAAAGTGTGTAATCCTTGTCAAAAGGGAAAGAAACACAAAATTTCCTTCAAACCAAAGAAAGAAGTGTCAACTTCTCAACCTCTCGGATTGGTTCACATGGATTTGTTTGGACCATCTAGAGTTTCTAGTTTAAATGGGAATCACTATGATTGTGTTCTTGTAGATTACTTTTCTAGATATATTTGGACCTTCCTTTTGGATCACAAAATTTAATCCTACTCTCATTTCACAAAATATGCTAAAATGCTAGAAAATGGTAGTGGACTTAGAATTAAATCTTAAGAAGTAACCATGGTCGTGAGTTTGAAAATCAATATTTTGAATCATTTTTCTCACAAAATGCCTATAATCATAATTTCTATGCCCTTAGAACACCTCAAAAAAATGAATTTATAGAAAGAATAAATAGGAACTTGCAAGAAATTTCTAGAACCATGCTTAGTGAATATGACTTACCTATTTATTTTTGTGATGAAGCTATAAATATAGCATGATATATTATTAATAGAGTATTAATTAGACATATTCTTAAAAGAGCCCCATATGAATTATGGAACAATATAAAACCCAAAGTAAACTACTTCAAAGTATCTGGTTGAAAATTCTATAACCTTAATACTAAGTACAATCTTGACAAGTTTTCATCCAAGAGTGATGAAGGAATTTTTCTAGGATACTCAATCTATAGTAAAGCCTATAGAGTGTTTAACAAAAGAACTAAATGTGTGGAGGAATATTTCCATGTCAAGTTTGATGAGATAGATCCACATGATCCAAATACCACTCAAGATAATCTTGAGGATGATATACCAAATCTGGACATCAATGATAAACCCTAAAACTATCCTGTAAAGGAATCCGTAAAAACTTCCAATTCTAGAAATTCATCAGTTTCAAGTTATAATGAACCCAAACTTGTTGAAGAACCTGAAATAACTAGCACATATTTTTATAGAGATGTTATAACTCTTAAGGCTCATTCCTAAGATGATATTGTAGGATATTTAGATAAAGGAACTCAAACTATAGCTTCTCTTAGAAATCAGGTTGAACATCAATGTAAAGACCCGGCATTTTCCATGTAATTTTTTTTAATTATATGGAAATATTACAAGTCTATAAAAATTGACGGCACATGATTCTGAGGCCCGTAGTGATTAGAATGAATTTATGTAATTTCTTTAAGCTACGTTTAGTAAATGTACCACGCGGGAATTCCTAACTTTTGAACCAGTGCTTGGAATTGAAATCTGAGGGCATTGTTGAACTCGCAGTGTCGGGATTCACTTAAAAGAGCCTTGAATTTGACTATAGTAGGTTGAGGGGAAGATATGGTTTAGTGGGTTTTCATGGAGGATTAAAATAAAACAAATGTTTTATTTTTATTAAACTCCTTCCATCCTTTTTAAATTCATTGGAGGTGGGGACCACACGAGGGTGGTCAGGCATTTAATATTGGGCATTAAAATCCTGGTTACACAAAGTGTGTAAACATGAAACCCACCATTTAATGAAATCTAATTAATGAAAAGTTAAATAAACCATTAACTTAAGTTAATGAGGAAGGATTATGTCCTTCCTCTTGGTCATTCATTAGAAAATATTTGAATTGGGAGGAGAGAACTTTGGAGAACCTTTGGAAAAACAAATCCACCAAGCAAAGAATGGAGGATCGACATTCACGCAACCACTAAAGTTTGTTGCGGAATGACGAACACTGACCCATCATCTTCAACCAAGAGAAATATCCAAGGATTCAATGTAGGGTTTGTTCATGATTTTTCTTCATTAATTTACATTGATTCAATCTTCTTGAGGCGCATGCTATCGGTCTAACGTGGAGGGTGTGGGCTAAACGAACGCGGCCCGATCCATCCACTACTTCATTGTTTGATGTGTTCATAATGGGTGAAACTTCAGGTTGAGTGGAACTCAACCTTGATGGACTTGATGTGATGGCGATGTCCTGAGACAAACATTGATGCCTTTGAAATGAAGAACGGGCCACCAGATCTCACCCAGTGACTCCCAGAAGCCCGCTGGCGCGACGGAACTGGCGATCGGCGCCGGCAACTGGCGTCGATAGGGTAAAAGACAGTGGACATCACATCGATCATCCATGATAGTGGCGGTGGCGCAACCACACCACCGAAGGACATTGTGGCCCATCGGTCACGGCGGAGGAGGATGGCGGCTGGCACACCGGCCAACCGCGAGGAAGACGGGGCAGTACATGTCTGTGATGCTAGAGAAGAGGTTCGCGACTACTGAGCCCCAGAGACGCACCCAGAGGGTGGCCGAAACCCGGCCATCCATAGTTGGAGCAGTGGTGTCGTCATGCCACTGGAAGAGGCGTTGGCCAGCCGCGACGCGTTGGAGCAGGACCCCCTCTGGTGGGTCCTGCGTGCCAACAGGCAGCGCCACGTGGTGTTGCTGGGTTGTCCAAAACCGAATGGTCCAACTGGACCATTCGGGAATCCCAGGGGGTGCCCCCCTGGGTGGTGTCTAGGGCGGGCCCCGCCACGGCGGACCACACCCAGCCATGGGTCGAGCCCTGCGGGCCGCGCCCAATGCGGGTCGGGTCGTGCCCAACGGGCCGGGTCACCCCCTTTGCGGGCTGGGCTGGGCCGCGGTCCCACCAATCTGGGCTAGACCCGAATCGAGTCGAGTCGGCCCAGGCCGGGTCGGACTAGGTCGGACTGGACCTGGGCCCATCTGGACCTAGATACGCCTTTTTGGCCATATCTTGAGAACCGGGCATCCTTTTGACGAACTGTTTGCGGATAAAGAATCCTTAAATCGAGTCGGTCCTTTTGGTATACTCCACTTGAGGTTTGGATAAATTTGGTGTATGTATGGGTTGGATCAAACCTAAATCTAACTGGGCCCTTGGAATGAAAATGCTAATAACTTACAGACCGGGCATCCGATTGACATGCCGCCTATCGCGTTGGGTCTCTTATGATGTGATAGACCTTCTTGATAATTATTAATGGGAATTCATGGAGTTTAAGTGTCTAATGATGGCTTGAGGAGTGGATCCACTCGAAATCAAGTGTGCTTAGTGCGGGAACCCTATGGATGGCTGTACTTGAATAATATTTAGATCTTGTGTGTGTCATCTTTGGATCCTGTGTGGGTCAGCATCTACGAATCATATGTGGGTCATCTATGGATCCTGTTTGGGTCATCTTCAAATCCTGTGTGAGTCATCTTCAGATCAAGTGTGGGTAAGCATCTACGGATCCCGTTTGGGTCATCTTCAGATCTTGTGGGGGTCATCTTCGATCTTGTGTGGGTCAATAGTAGAGCTTCTCGACGAGGTAAGATGATCTTGCAATACAAATAATCATTTATACTTATATACTTAAGTTATACCTAGTGTGAACTAAGTCTTTACCTATGTAGTACACTTCTGTGTGGTGATATCATCGTGGTATTCTTCTGTTTGGCGTTAACTTTATGGTACTTACCTTCGTGGTGTTACCTTCGTGGAATAGTTGTACTTTTGGATAAAGAGTTGGGCCTTTTGTTTCTTCATGAACGAGTTGGTTATACTTGATAACTTAGGTATATGTATTGGTATATACCTAAATAGGGTTAACTGTTGTTTTTATGATTTTTGATTATGGTATTGCTTTAGGGTTTACCCTTTGTGGATTCTGAGAGACCTTTGGGGGTCTCTGGGTCCCTACTGAGTATTTTTATATTCACCCTTGCATGGGCTATGCCCGCACCTTGTTGTGTCTTGTGCAGACGACGTACATCATTGATCGAGGATGATAGTTCCAGGACTGGAGGCCGCTCTGAGGAGGACCATTAGACAAGATGTACCACAAAGATGACCGTTTGAGAGTTGTACCTACCCTTCAGGTAGGATCCTTGGTGGGTGTTCACCGAAGTTGTTTTCAATTTTACTGGTACTTTATAGTTGGGTTTGTATTCTGGACCCTTTACTTACTGTAGTCACCCTTTTTACTGTATAGTTTACCTTGTACTTGTATCTGGTTGTGTGCTTGGATTGGGTGAGTTTTCAGGTTAAAAGGCAATGCATTTCTGGTTTTAGAGATATGCCTTTCCGATGCTAGTCGTCAGCCCCAAGCCTATGGATGGCCGGCTTGGGGTAGTCATGGCACAGGCCTTGGGGGATGGGTCGTGACAAATTGGTATCAGAGGAGTCAGTTATACTGAAGAACTTAGACTCTGATATTTTAATCAGAAATAGTGTTAAGTGTTATGAGTGTGGTTATCATTTTGGGGAATCCAGTGTTGGTGCGGAGGCCGACGTATCCATACACCAGGACCCTGACTTCTAATTCCAGACTTAGTGCACGAAAACACTAATTGTGTGTGTGTTTCTGAAAATTTTTCTTTTCGTTCTCTTTGAGTCAGCTCACCAGGTATAACTTATTGAATGTGGCACACCTGTTTCTTTTTAGGATGCCTCCACACAGACAGCCATCCAGGGTTCCAGGAAGTGTATGCGATGACATCCCACCGAGCAACAAGGCTTCGGTGTAGGGCCCCCTTTCAGCAGTTGTACCATCGGGTGGTGTACCAGCAGCACCACTACCCATTGGGAAGGTGATGCCACCAACCCCATCAGCAGAGTTTCATGCTAATTGAGAACTTTTCATGAGTTCCAGGCCACAGGCTACCAAGGTTTCGGGGCGAGACAGAACCATAGGTAGCTGAGGACTGGCTGGAGGTCATGGTTAGAGTTTTTCGACTGGTAGGGGCACCAACTGATCTTATGGTCATCCTGGAAGCTAGTCTTCTTCAGGAAGTAGTGGGGAGATGGTAGAGTTTGATTCACCAGGTTCACAATGAGGTGAATCTCATCTGGGTGGACTTCTAGAGCCTTTTCAGGGCAAATTTCATCCCAATGACCTTACGCTCTGTGCGTATACAGGAGATTCTACACATGCAGTAGGGAATCATGACCATGGATCAATATTTAGCGAGGTTCACCAACCTCTCACGCTACTCCACTAACATAGTGTGGGACCCTTTCATTGGGACTCGGACCTTTGAGCAGGGGCTCAGACAGGAGATCAGAGATTCGATGGTATCTCTTAGCATCCTAACATAGGCTGGGGTGTTAGAGCGAGCAATCTTGGTAGAGATGTTCCTCGCTGAGCAGTCACCCATAGCGAGACCCACCACTGGACGTCACGTAGAAGAGTAAAATACAGCTGGTAGAAGACAGATGACGCAGAAGTCCAGGAGGACCATACCTACAGGTGGACGATCGTAGGATACAGGGTCAGTTGTGTGGGCATCTTGAGACAGAGCAGGTAGTGTTAATCGTGCGGTGGGTAGGGTCACATGGCTCGCGACTAACCGACCCGTCATACGGACGACCATCAGACAATATAAGGACCGCCTGTTCAGAGGTGAAGATTCAATCAAGGAGGTCTACAGGCAGCAGGAGGATGTGGAAGAGGAGCTATCCATGCAGTAGGTGGTGGGCAGTGATTCAAGGTTCTACCACCGCCACCTCTAGGTGGTCCACCCCGACCACAGGGAGTAGGTGTACAGGGACGGACTCATCTCCAAGAAGGTGAGGCCTACGATAATGGTGCTCTAGAGATGATTTTAGGTACAATCTATGTCTACTTCACCATAGCTATAGTACTTATAGACACAGGTTCTGGTCACTCTTTTATTTCCACAGCCCTCATTTGGAGCTCGGAGATTCCGGTGGAGTCATTGGCTCAATCCTTATAGCTAGAGACTCCTATGAGAGAGGATTCAATGATTAGACACTAGTGCTAGCAGTTTGAGCTTACTCTAAGAGGCAAGAGCTTCAGCTGGGATCTTCTATTAGTAGCATCGAGACCTTACGACGTCATCTTGGGTATGAATTGGTTATCTAAAGTCCATGATCAGATCGACTTCATTAGGCGCAAAGTGTGGTGTGTTTGTGAGGATGGGACCAGGTTTTCCTTCACTGGAAATATGGGAACATTTGTATCATAAGATGGACTTACCCGGAGGAGGGTTCATCCGATCACACATCAGTTGGCTAGCCTTACCCTTGGAGCAGTTGATGTTGAGAGTTCGAGCTATCCTATAGTGGTGGACCAGTGCGCTGATGTTTTCCCTGATGATGTTCTGGGTTTACCTCCTCACAGAGATGTGGACTTTTATATCGCCTTGTACCCCAGGACAACATCAATATCTACACCAGCATATCGGATGGATCCTGCGGAGCTTCGAGATCTACAAGTACAGCGGGGAGACTTGCAGAGGAAGGGGTTCATTAGGAACAGTGTTTCTCCTTGGGCAGCCCTAATTTTTTTCACCAAGAAGGCATATGGTAGTTTGAGACTCTTTGTGGACTATCAGTGCTTGAACCAGGTGACCGTTAATAATAATTACCCACTACCGATGATTGACGATCTTTTTTATCAGTTGAAGGGAGCACAGTGGTTTTCAAAGATAGACCTCATATCAGGTTATCACTAGCTCCGGGTACGAGATGAGGATGTGCAGAAGACGGCCTTCAGATGTCGGTATGGACATTATGAGTTCTTGGTTTTTTCATTCAATGTGACCAATTCCCCAGTAGTGTTCATGGGACTCATTAACATAATCTTCTATCCATACCTCGATCACTTTGTGGAAGTCTTCATCGATAACATCCTGGTATACTCAGCTACAGAGGAGGAGCATGCCTATCATCTGTAGATAGTTCTGGACACACTCTGAGAGAACCAGATTTATGGTAAGCTCTCAAAGTTACAGTTCTGAATCTGAGAGGCTCAATTCCTAGGACACTTCATCTCAGAGGCTAGAGTTGCAGTGGATCCAGTGAAGATTGAGGTTGTGCTTTCTTAGGATCCACCCAGGAGTGTGACGGAGGTGCGGAGTTTATTGGGTCTGGTCAGTTACTACTGGAGGTTTGTGTCTTACTTTTCCAGATTTGTGGCACCCTTATCAGCATTTAAGAATAAGGGGAATTTGTAACACCCCGAGATTTTATGAAAAAATATTCTTTTTAATTTCATTAATGTCTTGTGTTGTACGCTACACAAAAAGTAGCTTTCACAACACGCATCCTTGACTTGCCTTGCATTACACGCAATCACGACCTTCCTTGATAGTGTGTGTAGTACGCAATACCGAGTTTCATTAAACAACGATATGCTATTAAAATATTATTAAAACTAGCCGTTATGAATAGTAATAACCACCTTTTAAAATTTTAGAAATTTTATCTCTCAAAATGGACTTCATTTTTGGATTCATAGTATCGAATTTAGCCTAAGGTGAAAGTTTGGTACTTTTCGGATAACTTTCATATTCTGATGAATAGTGAAAATTACTAAATTTTAATTAAAAACAACTTTTTTAATCAAAATAATTAATAGTGATAATTTATTAATTTGATTGGTTTTAAAGTATATTTAGAATATATTTTTACAATTTAATACAATGTTGGTCATTGGATGTAATTTCACATTTAAACAAGTTATAAACAAGTGTCAATCTTTTGATAGTTATTATCTCTTAAAAACACGCCATTTGTTTTGACGACGGGAATTAATTTTTAAATTAGTTAATGTAACTGATATGTTTTGAATTTGGTAAAATAGACATAATTTTTGAGTTCATAATATCAAATATATCTTAGTCCTAATTTTTGGTATTTTTCTGGAAACTTTCATTTTTTGATGAATAGTGAAACCACTAAGTGGTAGTAAAAAAATGAATTTTTCATAAAACTTAATTTTACCGCTTCTGTGAGTGGAATTTCAAAAATCCAAGAGACATGGTTGATGTCAGTAAGTAAAATGTGGTTCAATGAGATGAAAATAATTTTTGGTGAATAGTAACTTTTTACTTTTTTCTACCACGGTTAAAAGTAAATAGGGTAATTAAGGGTAAAAATGATATTATTATTACCCTGACACATGTCCTAATTCTATTGGATAAGTGTAATTCGACTAAAAACAACCTTAGGAATAAAATATGACCATTTAGGCTCACTTGGATTAGATTAGGATATTTATTATTATTTAATTCAATGAAGAGTTAGAAGAGTTAAAATCAAAGTTTATTTACTAAAACATTTATAATATAGGGTTATACATAAGATAAATTAGATTTTCAATATTCATTATAAAGATAATAAGATTTCCTACATAATGATATTTTATTTATAATTTTTATACATTAAATAATTTAATTTATTTATGACACAATGATGATAGAGTAATTACCATAATAGTGAAAAATTAGAATAATTGATATTATAAATACCCAAATAAATATAATTTGATACTTTTTATGAATCCCACTAATTTTATAGGTTAATATGACATGTTAGTATTGATTTAATTAACTTTTTTTGAACTAATAATTCTGTTATGATTTTCACAAAAATCAATTATTAAATAGTGTCAAAATTGACATAAAATAGTTTTTAAAACAAATATTATATTGGTAATTGTTATTTTATTCCTAAAAATATAAGGTTAGTCCAAATGACTTGGATAAGGTTATATATATTAATAATAAACAACTTGGGGTTTGTTTGTCTGTTTATTGTAAGTTTATTAACCTTATAGTGTAAGAACACAAGAAGACACGGTAAAAGTAAAATTATTTAACTTAATGTTAAATCTAAATGATAAGGTTAAAATAGGAACCTAAACTTGTCTAAATTCTATTGGATGAGTGTATTTCGAACCATCACCACCGTATCCTTTAAATAAGTCAATTTAGAGCTATTTAAAACCGAAATTGACTTTATAATAAAATAATATTTTTAGTTATTCCAAAGGTGCCCCTCTTCTCCCTTATAAAAGGGCACCTCCTCCCTCTCTTCCTCACACCACTTTGAGCCTTCAAGCTCGGCCAAACCCTACCACTTTCTCCTCTCCACTTCCATAGATACATCCTAGAGGTCCTGGTATTCTTCAAAGACCAATTTTAGTGCCCTAAAAGAAGGTCTCAAAGAAGCACTTCAAAGAAGAGGTAATGTCTGTTACCGATTCTTTCATCTTTATTTCTTCTTCCACTTCTTCTTCTTTAGTTGTTTAATTATTAAGTAATAACATCAGTATCACTCATATACTGATATGTTATTATAAGTATGAAACAACCATATTTCACCATCTATCCATCCTAGGGAAAAATAAATCACCGCGCGTGCGTACGTACGGAATACCGTCTCCACGCCGTGGTGTAATCTATTTTCCACCACCACCTTACTTGGATGGGTATAATGGTGTAAATAATTACTATATATGACTATTATAAAGTAATACTGATTCTGAAATAGTATCCATACACTCCAATACAATTCCACGATCATAGGAACAATATCATCACTCGTGCGTACGTACGGAATACCGTCTCCACGATGTGATGCGACTCGTTCTACATGATATTCATTTCATAAAGATTATATAAATGAATTGAATGAATGAATATGATATATATTACACTAATACCATTCTGGAAATGAGGTCTCTATAACCTAAAGATAAGAATAAGAATTTATTCGACAAAACACGCATAAGAACAAAAAGTTATAAACACCCGAATAACAAGTAGAAATGAAATATTACTACTAAGAAGCTAAGAATATAACCATATATGATATCATAAAAATAAGTATGATTCTGGAATAAGTCAATAACATTATTTAAATAATTATACAGGAGGTTTAGACACTTACAAAGCAAGTCGGACCTAAGGTAAGGGAAATATCACAATCTCATTTTTATCTGAGATTGTTTATACTTTGGTATTTACTGGGGTGTATTTTATCATCCACATACATGTTTCCTCAATATGTAATATTATTTCCATCCACCTACAATTTTTTAAATCCAATTTTACCCTTCGGTGAGTTTTTAGTAAAAGATATGAAAGGAATCTTTTGTCGTTTTTCGTACGAGGTACTTTTTGACTTTTCTGACAAAAGTACGAAGAATGTTTTTTTAACTTATACGGCATGAATGGATTTTTAAGACATTATTTCCAAGAAGATTCCTTTACAAGTTTTCAAGTTTATTTTTAATCAACTTCTTTTAGTTATAATTTTATGACATGTTAAGAAATGAAAAGTTTTTTTGAAGTAGAAAGGATATTTTCCTCAAGAATGGAGTTCAAGTGTTTTATCAAAATTATTTTCCATCTAAGATAATAAAGGGTTCTGTTTTTATCCCTATTATTACATTGATTTGATTATGTTGTGATGGAATTATTTATATGAATTCCTTTATCTTATATGAATTGTTTTATGATGTCATGATTCCCATTTGTATTACATGGGTTATGCAATGATGTATGATTTATGATTTTGTGGCACACATAATAATGGTATCATTATGAGATGGGTGGGACCTATATCTCCCTCCAATTCATTGGGTAAATATTTTATATCTCATGAGATAGACATGGCTGGAACGGTAGGTTATACCGGTTCAGTGAAACAGGACTGAAACGAGGGTGACTTGGTTCAGAAAGGGACTTTGTCCACTAAGATAGTCTTGGCAATGAGTCTTGACTAACAAGAAATGATTCTCTATGATTATGTGTGTATGACACAAAGTTTCATGTTTTAAGTTATGATTATTGTGATTACATTTCACTGCCATGATTTATCCCATGTTATGAAATTATGATCTCTTTTGCAGGTTAAGATTTCCAAAAGTTATGTGCTTATGTATACGATGTGATTGACATTTCTTTTGTTTACCCTTACTGAGCATTTGAGCTCACCCTTTTGTATGTTTTCTTTCCCTAGGTCAGGAATAAGGTTATTAAGTAAGATATGCCAAAAGGGACTATAGATATGATGAAATAAATGGGAGATAGTGTAGACGCTTTATGAACCAGTTGTTTATGTTTCCCAGTTTCTAAAGACACTATACCTATACGGTCCTTTCGTGGTTTTGTTATATGTTGTAATAAGTATGCTTTAATTTTGAAGTATTAACAATGTATGTAAATTATGGGTTGTTATAGTTGGTATCCGAAGAAAGGTTTAGTCAACCTTTGGAAACTAGGATGCGAAAATGTTAGTGAGATCCCTAGAGATATTTCTAAGGTATGTCTAGGGATGTCTCTAAGGTTAAGTATAAGTATAGGTTATAGTCCTAGAATTACACTAACGATCTTAGAATTTAACCTAATATGTTAGATATTGAAGTTACTCCCCCTTTATTATGTTGTTTTCCCTAGCATGATTTTTGCCTCTCACACTATTCTTTTTGGGTTTTAGATGATGGGTGGAACTCGAAGGAACCGTGTTGATCAATGCAATGGACAATGCAATGATTGTCCTCCTGAACAAACAAATGTTATGGGAGATGGAGTGAAAAATCTTATTGCTATACTTACACAAGCTATGAATCATTCTGGACTTCCAAATGAGCAGATAAGGGAACAATATTCTATTTATTCCTTCATGAGGCAACGTCCACCTTCTTTCAGTGGGTCTTTTGATCCACTTGTTGCTGAACAATGGATCAGTACCACCAAAAAGATATTTTCAGTTCTTCAATGTTCTGAACATGATAAAGTCATATTAGCAGTATATCTTTTGGAAGGTGAAGCTGATCAATGGTGGAATCTTATCAAGAATACGAGGCAAAGAGATGAAATTGAGTCCATGGAATGGGACAAGTTCAAGAACTTATTTTTCAATAAGTACTTCCCTCGTATTCTTCGAACAAAGATGGAGAAGGAGTTTATTGAACTAAAGCAAAAGGATGATGAATCTGTTGGTATATACGAAGTGAATTTTACAAGGCTTGCAAGGTATGCATCTGGATTTATCATCCAACCTAAAAGTAAAGTTGATCGATTCTTCAGTGGCTTAAAACCAAATCTTCGAAGGGCATTAGCTATAAGAGACTTAAGCAGCTATGAAGAAATTGTACGTTGTGCTATCAAGGTAGAAATGGAAGTTGGTGTTACTTGTCCATCTCATAGTTTTGACAAGAAACGAAAGATGGAGTTCAAGGAGAAATCTCAGAATAATGGTGAAAAGAAGATGAATGTTTCCTTATGCTCAAAGTGTGGAAAGAATCATGGTGGAGATTGTCTTAAAGGGACTAGAAAATGTTTTAAGTGTGGAAAAGAAGGTCATCAAGCAGTTGAGTGTTGAAGTAATGGAAAAAGGGTTTCTAATGATGGGAATAAAGAAAAGACTGCATAAAACACACCACCAACACTTAAATGCTTCAGGTGCAATGAAATGGGGCATTATGCTAATAAATGCCCTAATCCAAGGGTTAGTGATGATCGACATGAGAAACCACATAAGGCAAAGGACAAAGGGAAGTCACATGCGATCACCATTGGCGATGTTGAATATGATAACGATGTGGTGGAATGATTAAGTGTTTATGTAATGGGATTACAAAATAATGTTGTATATAGTATCGTGGAATATTGGAATATTTATGTATTGGTCTACTGTGGTTTTCAATAATTTTATGGTACCGGTAACCATGGAAAGTGATTGAGATATTTTTGGAAAAAAGATGATATCTGCATAATGAAGGGAAAACGAGAAAATGAAATATTTGACAGTATTCATGAGCTCATGATTGATATAAGGACTAAGTGATATCATGGTTTGAGTATATAGAATTTTGAGGATTTTGGTATGTGGAAGGTGTTAACTTTTAACTGTATTCATGTTTTCACTAAGGTTCAATGGGTATTCAAGAGAGTACATGATTAAGGCCTTTGAATGTTTGGAATGTGACCAAAAAGATATATCTTATGATATATGGGGATCAACGATGGTATTAAATCTTTGGAAATCGTTTTCACTATATTATGAGAATGGACTGCAGTATTATGGATAAGCCTAGAGATTGGAATGGATTATGTTGGACATAAGTTAGTATTGTTTAAGGATAAAAGTTTTTTCGATATTATTGATGGGATGTTATAGTAATATAGTTTTAGAAAAAGGACAACCTGCAGGACGGGCGACAGCCCATCGCGTCGGACAAGGCCGTGGGAATCGAACCCACAACCGAAGTGCGACTGTCCTTTATCGCCTACCACTGGCCTACAAGAAGTCCCTGTTTAGTATAATCTAGTTTTATTATATTAATCAGTATGATATATGAAGTATAAGTCCATTTTAGGAACCATATATGATTAATCTCACTATAGATCGACTTATGTATATTTAATAACTTTTTCTAACCTTTTGTTTGAGACAGATGGAATGACCCGTCATTCTATCACATGATCTGCTAACACTTCACGAATAACAAATTCAACTTCATTTATTTAAGAGATGAAGTGGAAATTGTCCTAAGAACGAAAAACGGTGAGACTATACCAAAATCATGAAAGTATTTCTTCTGATTCCAATTTCATCAACTTTAGGGAAATGATCTTGAAAACCAAAAATTTTGTCCTAGTGCCCTTATATCCGATGAATCAGATGGTACCCTAGGTCGTCACAAATTTATGGCTTTGTGGTTGTTGGCTTTTCCATAGCCATGTTCTCTACCACTCTCTATCAGAACATGATGGTTATATTTCTCTTCCATATCCATATTTTCACCTATGTGGAAACCCAGTGATTAGTTTATTTGGGTAACCGTTACATTTAATACTTTTGTTTTTAAAGATTGGTGTTGGTATTCCTTTTTATGATGTGGGTTTCTATTAAAGAAACTTTCGAGTAGTAAACCATTTATAACCCCGACGAATTTTGAGGGCGAAATTCATTTTAAGGGGGGTAGAATGTAACACCCCAAGATTTTATGAAAAATATTCTTTTTAATTTCATTAATGTCTTGTGTTGTACGCTACACAAAAAGGAGCTTTAACAACACACATCCTTGACTTGCCTTGCATTACACGCAATCACGACCTTCCTCGATAGTGTGTGTAGTACGCAATACCGAGTTTCATTAAACAACGATATGCTATTAAAATATTATTAAAACTAGCCGTTATGAATAGTAATAACCACATTTTAAAATTTTAGAAATTTTATCTCTAAAAATGGACTTCATTTTTGGATTCAGAGTATCGAATTTAGCCTAAGGTGAAATTTTGGTACTTTTCGGATAACTTTCATATTCTGATGAATAGTGAAAATTACTAAATTTTAATTAAAAACAACTTTTTTAATCAAAATAATTAATAGTGATAAATTATTAATTTGATTGGTTTTAAAGTATATTTAGAATATATTTTTACAATTTAATACAATGTTGGTCATTGGATGTAATTTCACATTTAAACAAGTTATAAACAAGTGTTAATCTTTTGATAGTTATTATCTCTTAAAAACACGCCATTTGTTTTGACGACGGGAATTAATTTTTAAATTTGTTAATGTAACTAATATGTTTTGAATATGGTAAAATAGACATCATTTTTGAGTTCATAATATCAAATATAGCTTAGGCCTAATTTTTGGTATTTTTCTGGAAACTTTCATTTTTTGATGAATAGTGAAACCACTAAGTGGTAGTAAAAAAAATGAATTTTTCATAAAACTTAATTTTACCGCTTCTGTGAGTGGAATTTCAAAAATCCGAGAGACACGATTGATGTCAGTAAGTAAAATGTGGTTCAATGAGATGAAAATATTTTTTGGTGAATAGTAACTTTTTACTTTTTTCTACCACGGTTAAAAGTAAATAGGGTAATTAAGGGTAAAAATGATATTATTATTACCCTAACACATGTCCTAATTCTATTGGATAAATGTAATTCGACCAAAAACAACCTTAGGAATAAAATATGACCATTTAGGCTCACTTGGATTAGATTAGGATATTTATTATTATTTAATTCAAAGAAGAGTTAAAAGAGTTAAAATCAAAGTTTATTTACTAAAATATTTATAATATAGGGTTATACATAAGATAAATTCGATTTTAAATATTAATTAGAAAGATAATAAGATTTTCTACATAATGATATTTTATTTATAATTTTTATACATTAAATAATTTAATTTATTTATGACACAATGATGATGCAGTAATTACCATAATAGTGAAAAATTAGAATAATTGATATTATAAATACCCAAATAAATATAATTTGAGACTTTTTATGAATACCACTAATTTTCTAGGTTAATATGAAATGTTAGTATTGATTTAATTAACTTGGTTCAAATTAATAATTCTGTTATGATTTTCACAAAAATCAATTATTAAATAGTGTCAAAATTGACATAAAATAGTTTTTAAAACAAATATTATATTGGTAATTGTTATTTTATTCCTAAAAATCTAAGGTTCGGCCCAATGACTTGGATAAGGTTATATATATTCATAATAAAAAACTTGGGGTTCGTTTGTCTGCTTATAGTAAGTTTATTAACCTTATAGTGTAAGAACACAAGAAGACACGGTAAAAGTAAAATTATTTAACTTAATGTTAAATCTAAATGATAAGGTTAAAATAGGAACCTAAACTTGTCTAAATTCTATTGGATGAGATTATTTCGACCCATACCCACCTTATCCTCTAAATAAATCAATCTGGAGCTATTTAAAACCGAACTTGACTTTATAATAAAATAATATTTTTAGTTATTCCAAAGGTGCCCCTCTCCTCCCTTATAAAAGGGAACCTCCTCCCTCTCTTCCTCACACCACTTTGAGCCTTCAAGCTCGACCAACCCCTGCCACTTTCTCCTATCCAGTTCCCTAGAGACATCCTATAGGTCCTGGTCTTATTCAAAGACCAATTTTAGTGCCCTAAAAGAAGGTCTCAAAGAAGCACTTCAAAGAAGAGGTAATGTCCGTTACCGATTCTTTCATCTTTATTTCTTCTTCCACTTCTTATTCTTTAGTTGTTTCATTATGAAGTAATAACATCAGTATCACTTATATACTGATATGTTATTATAATTATGAAACAACCATATTTCACCATCTATCCATCCTACGGAAAAAGAAATCACCGTGCGTGCGTACGTACGGAATACCGTCTCCACGCCGTGGTGTAATCTATTTTCCACCACCACCTTACTTGGATGGGTATAATGGTGTAAATAATGACTATATGTGACTATTATAAAGTAATACTAATTCTGAAATAGTATACATACACTCCAATACAATTCCATGATCATAGGAATGATATCATCACTCGTGCGTACGTACGGAATACCGTCTCCACGATGTGATGCGACTTGTTCTACATGATCTTCATTTCATAACGATTATATAAATGAATTGAATGAATTAATATGATATATATTACACTAATACCATTTTTTAAATGAGGTATCTATAACCTAAAGATAAGAATAAGAATTTATTCGACAAAACACGCATAAGAACAAAAAGTTATAAACACCCGAATAACAAGTAGAAATGAAATATTACTACTAAGAAGCTAAGAATATGACCATATATGATATCATAA
This sequence comes from Viscum album, assembly GCA_963277665.1. Taxonomy (NCBI): domain Eukaryota; kingdom Viridiplantae; phylum Streptophyta; class Magnoliopsida; order Santalales; family Viscaceae; genus Viscum; species Viscum album. Next base: position 55,447,572 of record OY728145.1, on the reverse strand, counting down.
AAATAAGTATGATTCTGGAATAAGTCAATAACATTATTTAAATCATTATACAGGAGGTTCGGACACTTACAAAGCAAGTCGGACCTAAGGTAAGGGAAATATCACAATCTCATTTTTTTCTGAGATTGTTTATACTTTGGTATTTACTGGGGTGTATTTTATCATCCACAACCATATTTCCTAAATATTTAATATTATTTCCACCCACCTACAATTGTTTAAATCCAATTTTACCCTTCAGTGAGTTTTTAGTAAAAGATATGAAAGGAATATTTTGTCATTTTTCGTACGAGGTACTTTTTGACTTTTCTGACAAAAGTACGAAGATTTTTTTTTTAACTTATATGGCATGAATGGATTTTTAAAACATTTTTTCCAATAAGCTTCCTTTACAGGTTTTCAAGTTTTTTTTAATCAACTTCTTTTAGTTATAATTTTATGACATGTTAATAAATGAAAAGTGTTTTTAAAGTAGAAAGGATATTTTCCTCAAGAATGGAGTTCAAGTGTTTTATCAAAATTATTTTCCATCTAAGATAATAAAGGGTTCTATTTTTATCCCTATTATTACATTGATTTGATTATGTTGTGATGGAATTATTTATATGAATTCCTTTATCTTATATGAATTGTTTTATGATGTCATGATTCGCATTTGTATTACATGGGTTATGCAATGATGTATCATTTATGATTTTGTGGCACACATAAGAATGGTATCATTATGAGATGGGTGGGACCTATATCTCCCTCCAATGAATTGGGTAAAGATTTTATATCTCATGAGATAGACATGGCTGGAACGGTAGTTTATACCGGTTCAGTGAAACAGGACTGAAACGAGGGTGACTCGGTTCAGAAAGGGTCTTTGTCCACTAAGATAGTCTTGGCAATGAGTCTTGACTAACAAGAAATGATTCTCTATGTTTATGTGTGTATGCCACAAAGTATTATGTTTTAAGTTATGATTATTGTGATTACATTTCACTGCCATGATTTATCCCATGTTATGAAATTATGATCTCTTTTGCAGGTTAAGATTTTAAAAAGTTATGTTCTTATGTATACGATGTGATTGACATTTCTTTTGTTTACCCTTACTGAGCATTTGAGCTCACCCTTTTGTATGTTTTATTTCCCCAGGTCAGGAAGAAGGTTATTAAGTAAGATATTCCAAAAGGGACTATAGATATGATGAAATAAATGGGAGACAGTGTAGACGCTTTATGAACCAGTTGTTTATGTTTCCCAGTTTCTAAAGACAATATACCTATACGGTCCTTTCGTGGTTTTGTTATATGTTTTAATAAGTATGCTTTAATTTTGAAGTATTAACAATGTATGTAAATTATGGGTTGTTATAGAATCCCTTCGTGTGGTCGGAGAGATGCCAGAAGAGTTTCCAGGAACTGAGGCAGAGACTAAAGACTTCCCCCATCTTGAGGCTACCGGAGGAGGGTGTTTGGTACGTAGTCTACTACGACGCATCAGGGACTGGGCTCGGATGTGTCTTACTGCAGGAGCGAGCAGTGATTGAGTATGGTTCTCGACAGCTGAGATAGTATGAGAATAACTATGCTACCCATGAACTGGATTTAGCAGCAGTGGTTTTTTCCTTGAAGATGTGGCAACATTACTTGATGGGTGAACGTTTTACAGTCTACTCTGATCACAAGAGTCTCAGATATATATTCTCTCAGAAGGACTTGAACCAGAGACAGAGGAATTGGCTTGATTTCCTCTAGGACTATGACTTCGAGATAATCTATACTTCTGGGATGGGGAACGTAGTAGCAGATGCACTCAGAAGAAGATATAGTATACAATTGTTGAGTGAGGCGACGGAGCAGCTGGCTGCTTTGTGAATATCCTACGTGGATCGAGATGGAGCAGCTTATCTTCAATCTCTGATAGTCACTCCCCCACTCCTTCAGTGAGTCAAGGAGGTGCATCTTGGGGACACTGAATGTGAGGTGCGATGTGCTCAAATATCCACAAGACAGGAACCTGATGGATTTCCTAAAGGTGGGGAGCACATCATCCTCTTCAAACGACGTACTATGGTACCAGTGGTGCTACAGGAGGAAGTGTTGAGGGAGTTCCATACGTCCCATCTAGAAGTACATACAGGAGTGGAAAGGATGTACCAGGACCTCCTATGTCAGCACTAGTGGTCGGGAATAAAGAAAGCAGTGGCATAGTTTGTCTGATGGTGCCTCACTTGTCAGCAAGTGAGGGCAAAGCATTAGGTTCCAGCATGTTTAGATCAGCCACTTGAGGTGCTAGAGTGTAAGTGGGATGTAATTTCCATGGAATTCATGACAGGACTTCCACGCACGTCCAAGGGGCATGATTCCATCTGGGTGACCGTTGACCAACTCACCAAGTCGACCCAATTCCTACCTATCAGAGAGTAGGGATTGGTAGAGATCTTGTGATGCCTCTACAAACAGAGTATCGTACGGCTTCATGGAGTGTCCTTGACAATTATCTCTGATCGTGATGCACATTTTACTTCCCAGCTATGGAAGGTGTTTCAGGAGGAATTCGTGACTCACCTTCGATTGAGCACCACCTTTCATCCACAAACAGATGATCAAACATAGTAGACTATTCAGACTCTTGAGGACATGATGCGTGCTTTCATCCTTGATTTTGGCCACAATTGGGAGGATCACTTTCCCTTGGTGTAGTTTTCATACAACAATAGTTATCACTCCACTATCGGTATGGAACCATTCGAGGAATTGTATGGTCAACCTTGCATATCACCTCTGTGCTGGACTGACCCAGGGGAGTCAGCACTCATGGAATCGGAGATTGTACGGGCTACCACGGAGAAGGTACATATCATTCAGGAGCAGATGAAGACTGCATAGAGCAGACATAATTCTTATACTGATAGGATACGTAGACCTCTAGAGTTTTAGGATAGTGACCATGTCTTTCTATGGGTCTCACCTCGAAGAGGGTTATGGAGATTTGGTTGGGTCGTCAAGTTATCTCCAAGGTTCATAGGACCCTTTCAGGTCCTCAGCAGAGTTGGTGAGGTGGCATACCACCTACCCCTTCCCCCTCAGTTGCACCAGGTGCATGACATTTTCCACATATCCCAGCTTAGGAGGTACGTGCAAGATCCTTCACACATCATTGACTGGGGAGATCTGGACATCGATGATAGGGAGACGTTTTCAGAGGTTCCAGTAGAGATTGTGGATCGACAGGAGAGATTCCTTTGTGGGATATCAATACCTCTAGTGTGCATACATTGGCAGCACGGGAACCTCTAGGAGAGCACATGGGAGCGGGAGGCTTGGATTTGTACTCAGTACACCTAATGTTTTCCCTAGTTTGTGTTGTGTCTTTCGGGGATGAAAAGCCCTGAGGTGGGGAGAATGTAAAGACCTAAAATTTTCCATGTAATTTTTTTTTATTATATGGAAATATTACGAGTCTGAAAAAATTAATGACACATGATTCAGAGGCCCAGAGTTCCCGAAATGAATTTTCAGACTTTCTTTGAGGTACGTTAAGTAAATGTACCAAGTGGGAATTCCTAACTTTTGAACCGGTGCTCAGAATTGAAATATTAGGGCATCGTTGAACTCGCAGCATCGGGATTCTCTTAAAGGATCCTTGACTTTGACCGTATTAGGTCAAAAGGAAGATCTTGTTTTTCATGTTTTCGTGGAGGATTAAAATAAATCAAATGTTTTATTTTTATTAAACTCTTCCCATACTTTTTAAATTCATTGGAGGTAGGGACCACATGAGGGTGGTCATACATTTAATATCGGGTATTAAATTCCTGGTTACACAATGTGTGTAACCATTAAACCCACCAATTAATGAAATCTCATTAATGACAAGTTAAAGAAACCATTAACTTAAGTTAATGAGGAAAGCTTCTCTCCTTCATCTTGGCCATTCATTGGAAAAAAAATTAATTGGGAGGAGATAAATTTAGAGAACCTTTGGAATAAAAAATCCACCAAGAAAAGAACGGGGGATAGATGTTAAAGCAACCACTGAATCTTGTTGCGGAATGAAGAACGCTGATCAGTCATCTTCAACCGCGAGTGCTCTCCAAGGATTTGAGGTAGGGGTTTTTCATGATTTTTCTTCATTAATTTATATTGATTCAATCTTCTTGAGTTGCATGAAATCTTTCTAATGAGAAGTTTGTGGTCTAAACGAATACGGCTTGATCGCTCAGCTACTTCATTATTTGTTGTGTTCTTCGCGGGTGAAACTTTGAGTTGAGCGGCACTCGACCTTGATGGACTTGATGAGACGACGACGTCTCGAGATGAACATTTATGCCTTCGAAATGAAGAATGGGCCAACAGATCTCACTCAGTGATCCACAGAAGCCTACCGGCATAACGACACCGACGATCGATGCCGGCGACGGGCGCCGGTAGGGTACAAGGCGGCGGCCGACACACCAACTGGCTGCAATAGTGGCGGTGGTGCAACTGCGCTGCCGCAGGAGGCCGCGGTGGACGAGGATGGCGGTCGGCACGCCGGTCGGCCGCAAGGAAGTCGGGGAGGTGCACGTCTGCACCGCCGGAGATATGGGTCGCGGCTGCTGAGCCACAACGGTGCACACGGAGGGCATTCAGCACTCGTTCGACCGTGGTTGGAGCAGCGGAGTCATCGCACCACTGGAAGAGGCACAGGCCGGCACCCCAGATGGCCACGATGTGTTGGAGCAGGACCCACTCTGGTGAATCCCGCATGCTAGCAGGCGACGCCACGGGGCGCCGCCGGGTTAGCCAAAACTGAACGGTCCAACTGGACCCTTCGGGAATCCAGGGGGGCACCACCCCCAGGTGGCAGCTATGGTGGGCCCCGCCACGGCGGACCACACTAAGCTGCGGGATGAGCCCTATGGGCCGCACCGAGCAGGCTACCCCCAGCGGGTCCCACCCGGTGGGCCGCGCCAAATGGGCTACACCTAACACGGGCTGGGCTGACCCTTTGTGGGCCGGGCCAGACCCAAAATGGGTCGGGTTGGCCCAGACTGGTTCAGTCGTGTAGGTTATGGGTGCAGCGGAAGCTCGTTGGTGGGTCTCCCAACTTTAATTTTAACATTAAACGATGATCAATCTGAGATCTGTCACGATGTAAAACACCGAATCTTTGGAATAGAACGAAGAACAAAAATATAAGAGAGGGATTCCTAGAACCATAGATATAGGATCATCATATGTTGGTTATAATTAATTTAATTAATTGAAAAGAATTACCTTGATGGAAGTCTTTCTTCGTTGATGTCTCTGGTCACGATCCAATGTGATTCGTCGTTGCATCATAGAATCCAAGTGTAGGATTCCTCTAGTGGCGATCCACACATGCTCTACGTATCTATGGACATTGCCGAAGGGATATTCCGGTGATAGCACGGAATAACCTTTTCTTGCGATGTCTGCCTTGATTCGGTGGCGGTGGATCTCTCTCGATCTTGGGAGTATTCTTGGAGGAAGGAGTTCTTTTGGCCTTGAGAGAACTCTCTATAATTGATGTGCACAATGATTCTCTCTTGAAAAGTGTTGGGGTTGTGAGGATATTTATAATCAGGTTTGAGGTTATAGAGTTATGACATTAAATAAATGCTTTACGCATTTTATTTATTTCATTAACTCTTATTGAAAACCCCATGTCGAATGATTAATTCCTTGACATGTGCCCGCGCTGATTATAGTAAATATAATTTAATAAAATGATATTATTTCCTCCAAATCCTGACTGGAAAAACTACACGGTGTGTAATCATTAATACACAGTGTGTACTCATTTTCCATGAAAACTTTACGGCGGGTACATTCAATGTACATGGCATGTTTATCTTGTTTTAATTTTTCTTTATGTCCTCCACCACATTTATTAGACCTTGAGAAATGGCTATTTATTTCTTAAATAAATGTAACTGCATTACTTGCTAAGAAATATATATTATTTCACCCACAATATATTCTCTCGAATAACTAGTGTCGAAATAAATGTGAGCAGGCATCCTTAAATAATTATTAAACCACAATCAGTAATAATCTTTATTTAACTTGTTAAATTAATATTTAACTAAGATACATGGACACACTTTGTGTGTAACCCTCTAGGCCTCTTTCTCAGTGGCATTAGGCAGAGCCTGCCTAAAGTCCAAGGTTAGAATCTAGCAACACACCAAGGAACCCATAGAGAAAGAATTTAATTCCACAATGATGTGTCGCCTCATACAAATGCTTACCATGTAATATAATCCCTTTGTCATGATATCTTGTATCAAGAAGGTTGCATGCTAGTGCCATCAACCCATGTGCTCGGTTATTCTTTCTTTTACTTCCCAGAATCAAACTCGCCCATACCTTACCATGGCCATGGATTTATTTAGGCTATATCAATTCCATCAAAGGGTCTAAGATATCTACTTCCATTATGGAATATAAGGGAAAAATCCTTTCTCGCATTATCTATTAATGCAGTATCACTCATGACACACCCAACGTATCCTACCTCACTGTGAATAGTGTTTCATCATAGTTTTCGTCAATACATCTAAGTGCGCAAGTTTTAATACCCATTAATAATAACCTTAAATTCTAAGGACCAATACACACATCCACAGATAAAAACATCCAATGACACTATGAAATGTGGATTTCCTACTAGCGGGTCTCATTCTCATAATATCCTCCTAGATATTACCAAGGGCGCACACCATGAGAAGGTTCCTAAAAGTTTTATGAGTCCTCACCCTTAATAGATTGTATTATTTGTGTCCCTCAAATAACATCATCCGACCATAGAACATATATTCAAGAACAGTGTTATGGCACTTGTGTTTTCTCATCATAACAGGGATCTGCTATGACCCTTTAATGCAACAGCTATCCTTGGGACATTATCACATGCATTGTCACACATAATAACAATTATGATGTGATAAGGTGTTTATTTAATGAATAAAGTACAAAGTAGTTGGTTCTAGGCCACCAACTCCAAGAGACTCCCACTTGGACTAGAGCCAACTGCAAACAACTTTTAACCCGCTAACTCTCACGTGTTATTCATGCTTCTGCTGAGATAGGCCTTTAGTCATTAGTTTCTTCACGTTCTCTTCCATGGACACTCTGCTCACTAAAACTTCACCCCTTTGATATAAATCCCTCAAGAAGTGATACTTCTAGATTATATGATTTTCCCGTTGATGTGACCTTGGTTCTTTTGCAAGATCCACTACTGCAGTATTATCACAATACAATGTGATAAGATCTTTACTACTAGGCACCACATCAAGCTCCTGGAAAAAGTTCCGAATCTAGACGGCTTCCTTGGCTACATTAGAAGAATCTATATATTCAAACTCTGCTGTAAAATTGGTGAAAAGTAGATGCTTTGACCTCTTCTAACTCACATCTCCTCCATTAAGACAGAAAATATATCCAAATTGTGACTTCAGGTCATTCTGATCTGTCTGAAATCCAGCATCAGCATACCCTCTGATGAAAAGCTCCTCATCTACTCCATACACCAAGAACATATCCTTAGTTCTTCTCATATACTTAAGGATAGTCTTAACAGTAGTCCAATGTTGTTCTCCTAGATCTTCTTAATATCTTCCTACCATGCTCAGTGCATATGAAAAATCAAGCGTGGTACATAACATGGAATACATGATGGATACTATAGCCAAAGCGTATGGAATCCTATTCATTATTTATTTCTCTTGCTGTGTCTAAGGACACATTTTCTTAGAAATATTTCGGCCATGTGACACTGGAACTAATCCTCTCTTGGATTGTTCGATACTAAATATCTTTAGTATATGGTTAATGTATATACCTTGACTTTGTCCAAGTAGCCTCTTGGATCTATCACGAATGATCTTGATCCCTAGAATGTAGGCTACGTCACCCAACTCCTTCATGGAGAAACACATGTTCAACCAGTCCTTAACTGACTATAAGACTAGTACATCATTTCTAATAAGCAATATGTCATCAACATATACTACTAGAATAATGATCACATTCCCATTAAACCGCATATAAACACATGGCTCACATTCATTCTTAATGAAACCAAATTCCTTTATGGCTTCATCAAATCGAATGTTCCATGACCTTGATGATTGATTTAATCCATAAATGGATTTCTGCAACTTGCCACCTCATTTGGCTTCACCTGGTGTCACAAAACCTTCTGGTTGTTTCATATAGACATCTTCCTTAAGGTTCCCATTAAGGAATTCCATTTTAATATCCATCTGCCAAATCTCATAGTCATGGTAAGCTGTTATGGAAAGTATGATTCTTATTGATTTAAACATGGAAACTGACAAAAACGTTTCATCATAGTCAATTCCTTGATGTTGTCTGAATCCTTTAGCCACTAGTCTTACTTTATAGGTGCTAACTTAACCTTCCATGTCTAGTTTTCTCTTGAATACCCATTTTCATCCAACAGGATTTACATCAACTGGCTCATCGACCAGAACCCAGTCTTGGTTCTGATACATGGAATCCATCTCAGAATTCATATCTTCCAGCCATCTTGCATCTTCTGAGCTTTCTACTGCTTCCTTGTAGTAAAGACATTCACCATTTTCCAACAATAATGATTCACCATCCTCGGTGACTAAGAAACCAAATCCCTCTAGTTCCCTTACCTCTCTTGAGCTCCTACACAGTACTTGTGTTTCTAAAACCTGTTCCATGGGGACCTATGGAAATTATTCTTGTACTAACTCCTGTGTATCTTAATCATCAACTTCATCGAATTCAATCTTTCTCCCACTATCCTTTTTGAGGATGTGCTCCATCTCAAGAAAGATGGCTTGTATGGCGACAATCACCTTCTTGTCTGAAGGGTTATATAGGTAATATTCTTCTGTTTCCTTAGGATATCATATAAAGATACAACTCATGCCCTGGGGTGCTAGTTTTTTTCCTGATAAGGCCTTAACAAACTCCACGCATCCCCATACACGTGTGTGTGACAAAATGGGTTTCTTTCCATTCCATAACTCGGATGAAATTCCATTTGTCGCCTTAGTTGGTACTCGGTTTAATGTGTATGCTGCAGTTTGTAATGCATATCCCCAAAAGGACAATGGAAGATATGCATGACTCATCATTGACCTCACCATGTCCAAAAAGGTTTGGTTTCTCATTTCACTAACACTATTCCACTGTGGTGTATAAGGAGGAGTGAGCTGAGATAGAATCCTAGACTCCCGTAGAAGATCAATGAACTCTAGGTTCAGATATTCTCCACCTCGATCCAATCAAAGTTTCTTTATCTTCTTACCAAATTGATTCTATAATTCATTCTTGAATTCCTTACATTTCTCTAAGGCTTCTGACTTATACCTAATTAAGTAGAAATATCCATATCTACTCAAATCATCAGTAAAAGTAAAGAATTAAGAATATCCACCTCTAGATTCTACTGGAAATGGTCCACACACATCCGTGTGCACCAATCCTAGAATCTCTATGGACCTTTCACCTTGTCCACCGAAAGGTGGCTTGGTCATTTTACCTTGTAAAAAAGTGTGACATCTATCAAGTGGTTTTAGCTCAGTAGAGTCTAAATAGCCATCTTGGTAGAGCTTTGTCAAGCATTTCTCATTTACATGACAGAGATGGTGATGCCAAAACTGGGTGATGTTTGAGTCATGTGAGTTTGTTTCATTATCGATTTACAACACTTGGTTTTCGTAATTTAATAAATACAAACCGTTATTTAAATGTGACATACCATAACATATGTTATTCTTATAAAAGAGACAACCCTTATTTCTAAACATGAAAATAAATCCATCTATATCCAAACAAGATACATAAATTATGTTATTGGTAACACTACTCACATAATAACAATTATGTTAAACCAAAATCATCCTAGTCGTCAATGAGAGGTGGTAATCGCCAATGGCCAATGCAGCCAGCCTCGCGCCATTAGCAGATCTAAGATCCACCTATCCTATGGCAATCTTTCTAAATCTAATTGGTTCTTGAATTTGAATATAGATGTGAGCCCCACAAGCTGTATCTAATACCCAATGTGTATAAATGGAAAGATTACACTCGATAACAAATGCACCTTTAGCATCCCCACGCTTCTGGGTGCAGCTCCTCTTCCAGTGAACTTGCTTGACACATGAAAAACATATTGCCTCTCATTCCTTGCCCTGCCTCTGGGTCTTCCCCTTCTTGGAAGGACGATTCTCGGGGGCTTCAGACCATTTATAAGTCTTTGGCCCCTTTCCCTTGTCCTTCCTTTTCTTATTCACCATAAGGACTGTTGGTTTGTCACGCCCCATGTCCTTATCTACTTGGTGAATTAAGTTCAAGAGTTCTGATAGACTCTTCTCATTGTTTCTCATGTTATAATTGATAATGAAGCTATAGAAGGTCTTGGGAAGTAATGATAGGATGAGATTTGTATGAAACTCATTCGAGAAATTAATCCATAAGATGTTCAGGCATTCAATGTAGCCAATGAGCTTGACTACATGAGGCCCAGTTGGTGCAGACTCTCCAAGATTAGTTGTAAACAAAGTGTTGTAGATCTAATATCTCTCTAGTCTATCCTTCTCTTGGTAGAGATCCTTAAGTTGATACATCATGCTATACACGTCCATGTTTTCATGTTGCTTCAAGAGATCATTAGACATGGCCGATAGCATGAAACACTAAACATTTGTGGCATCATCCATGTGTTTCATATAGAGAGATAGTTCCACATCATATACCTCTTTTCCAGGCACAACTGGAATAGGATCTTCCAGCACATACAACTTCCTCTCATAGCGAAGGATAACGCGTAAACGCCTTTGCCACTCTTGGAAATTGGTGCTGGTGAGAAGGTTTTCCTTCTCGAGTATGTCTTGTAATGATATTTTTGAAGTCATTTTTCTTATCGTTTCTACAAATTAAGATGAGCAAAGGTTTTAGTAATTTATTATAAAAACTGATACAAATAAATAAATTAATACTTACTAGTCTACCACTATTTTATCAAAATCCAATAGTCCTCACCATTGACTTCAGAATATCATGTTGCCTGAGTATTCTAGTGGCAAGGATCCATATTGCCCTTCACATTACCCCAACTAGGGTTGGTCAAGAAACTTGAAGGGTTTTAGGTAGGCATTCCAAATGCCAACTGCATTAACTCTCAGCTCCTTGATCCACTGAGTGGACTCCACAATCCTGAAATCCTTTTATTTTGGATTTCCTAAACCTTTTCCTCTTAGTCACACCAGGTCCTGTTGTGGTAGTCAATCCTTAATGCGAACCAAGTCAATTCAACCCAAAACCTTGAATTAGAAATCCCCAATAATTGAAAGCACCCCAACTAGGGTTGGTCAAGAACTTTGAACTATAGTTCAATTCTAACCAAGATTATGGAAGGCTATACCGACTTAATATTTCTTTGAGGGATTTTTTCCTTATACGTAAATTTCTATTTTATTATCTTTGATTACATTCTTGTTAATATTAATTGGGATATACTTAAGTGATTAACCATGTCTGAGATAATATTTACACATAAGTAGGTCTTACTTTAGTTTGATCTTGCATGCTTGTTTAATTCATTAATTGTGTGATCATGACAACACACCCACAATAAATAAACCATGAAATTCACAGAAATAAAATAAATGGTATGATCATGAGCTTTTTCTATTGGTTAGTTTATCTAGTGGTTGATAAACTAACCCAAGACCTAGGGGAGAAACACATTGAACCTTTTGGGTTCATGTTTATAGTTTTCCACTTGTCCACCTTTGTATCTCCTTGGATTGGTTTCACCTTGGCTCCTGACTTCAGCCGCCTCCACTAGCTTGGGAGGTTCATCCATTCCATAGGCATTTATCTCACAAGCAGGTGAGGGGTAAAAGGGTTTTTACATAAAAGAAACTTTGGGAATGCAGGCCCTACATATTAATGATGAGAAGGCTCGCAGGCCAACAAATTTAATTTAAATAAATAAATTAAAAAGAAACCATTCACATACAAATGTCTTGGTCTAGCTCATGATCATCCATACATGCAACGATATTACTCATTAATAAAACTAGAATTCAATTCTTTAATCGTTCTTGTTTAAGATAAATCATGCTATAATCAATTAATTATCTTTAATTAATCAATCCTTTTATCTTAAAACCTTTTTCTAAATTTCCTTGAGATTCTCATCCATCATAATTTTGAAAAAATAAATTCATTTAAAATTATCTTTGTACGTAACATATACCTTGGAGGAAACCCGGTGAATTCCCATTCATTACATAGATGTTAAATTAAACACATATATATAAAACACCTATCACGTGTTGTGCCTCAGCTTCACGCCTACACTATGGTACACGTCTCAAGGGTTTCCATAATATAATAATAAATTTTAATAAATCTACGTAATTTGGATGAGTAAACAGTGGGTAGTTCCGACTATACGGCGTGTACTTTTTTTCACCATCCATATGAAGTACACGCCCAAGGAAATGGCGTGTGGATGTATTTCGAAAATTTTCAGAGTAAATGGTGTGTTCTTTTGGACACACATTGTGCAGTATCCGCATTACACGGTTTCTATCTGGGAAAGTCATGTACGGGGTACACGGTCTAACCCTAACCCAAAGGGACTACACGTCGTGTTCAGTAGGACCACATGGCATGTGATTTGGAAACTGTGTGCCACCTGTTTCTGGTCAACACATGGTGTCATAAATGACTTAGATAGGATCCAATACATTTCCATATTTGGAGGATCAGTCAATGCATTGAACCTAGACTACACGGCATGTACTTCCGAATACATGCCGTGTATTCTGGTGTTGTACGGACAGGAGCGTTTGGAACCTCCAAATGAGTTTCTCTATTTTATTTTAATCAAAATAAAAATAAAAATTTGTTTTTGTAAGTTGAATGAGAAACAATATGGGAGGAACAGATCTCGAGATTTAGATTTAAAGGATGATTAACTTGAACTGAAATAACTAAATTATTAAATGTGCAAATCACAAATGAAAAACTAAATAATTATAATCAACAATATGACTCCTCTGATACCACTTGTAGGTTTTTAGCGCAACGGAAGTGCGTTGGTGGGTCACCCAACTTTAATTTTAACATTAAACAATGATCAATCTGAGATCTGTCACAATGTAAAATGCCAGAACTTCAGAATAGAACGAAGAACGGAAATGAAAATATGTAATCCTGGAACCATAGAGATAGGATCATTATATGTTGGTTATAATTAATTTAATTAATTGAAAAGAATTACCTTGATGGAATTATTTCTTTGTTGATGTCTCTGTTCACAATCCAATGTGATCTGTCATTGATTCATAGAATCCAAGTGTAGGTTTCCTCTAGCGGTGATCCACACATGCTCTATGTATTTATGGATGTCACCAAAGGGATATCTGGGTGCTAGCGCAGAAGAACCTTCTCTTGCAATCTCCGCCTTCGATTGCCTTGATCCGGTGGTGGTGGATCTCTCTCGGTCTTGAGAGCATTCTTGGAGGAAGGAGTTCTTTCGGCCTTGATAGAACTCTCCAGAATTGTTGTTCACAATGATTCACCCTTGAAAAGTGTTGAGGTTGTGAGGATATTTATAATCAGGTTTGAGGTTATAGAGTTATGACAATAAATAAACGCCTTACGCATTTTATTTATTTCATTAACTCTTATTTAAAACCCCCATATTGAATGATTAATTCCTTGACATGTTCCCACACTGATTATAATAAATATCATTTAATAAAACGATATTATTTCATCAAAATCTTGACTGGAAAAACTGCCCAGCATGTAATAATTAATACACGGCATGTAGTCATTTTCCATGAAAACTTCACGGCGTGTACATTCAATGTACACAACATGTTTATCTTGTTTTCATTTTTCTTTATTTATTCCACCACATTTATTAAAACTTCAGTAATGGCTATTTATTTCTTAAATAAATGTAACTGCATTACTTGCTAATAAATATATATTATTTCGCCCACAATATATTCTCTCGAATAACTAGTGTCGAAATAAATTTGATCAGGAATCCTTAAATAATTATTAACCACAATCAGGAATAATCATTATTTAACTTGTTAAATTAATATTTAACTGAGATACATGGACACACTTAGTGTGTGACACTCTAGGCCTCTTTTTCAGTGGCATTAGGCGTAGCCTGCCTAAAGTCCAAGGTTAGCATCTTGAAACACACCAAGGAACCCATATAGAAAGAATTTAACACCACAATAACGTGTCACCACATTCGAATTCTTACCATTTAATATAATCACTTTGTCATGATATCTCAAATCAAGTGGGTTGTACGCTAGTGCCAACAACCCATGTTCTCGCTTATTCTTTCTTTGACTTCCCAGAATCAAACTCGCCCATACCTTACCATGGACATGGATTTATTTACGCTATATCAATTCCATCAAAGGGCCTGAGATATCTACTTACATTATGGAACAAAAGGGACAAATCCTTTCTCACATTATCTATTAATGCAGTATCACTTGTGATGCACCCAACGTATCCTACCTCACTTCCAACCGTGTGTTGTCATAGTTTTCATCAATACATATAAGTGTGAGAGTTTTAATACCCATTAATAATAATCTTAAAGTCTAAGGACCAATACACATGTCCGTAGATAGGAACATCCAATGACACTATGAAATGTGGAATTCCTACTGGCGGATCTCGTTCTCATAATATCCTCCTAGATATTACCAAGGGCGCACACCATGAGAAGGTGCCTCAAAATTTTATGAGTCCTCACCCCTAATGGAATGTATTATTTGTGTCCCTAAAATAACATCATCTGTCCATAGAATATATATTCAAGAATAGTGTTATGGCACTTCCGGGTTCTCATCATAGTAGGGATTCACTATGACCCTTTAATGCAACAGCTATCCTTGGGAAATTATCACATGCATTGTCACGCATAAGAACAATAAAGATGTGATAAGGTGTTTATTTAATGAATAAAGTACAAATTAATTGGTTCTAGGCCACCAACTCCAACAGGTCGGGCCGGGTCAGACTGGACCCGGACCCATCTGGACCTAGATACGCCTTTTTGGCCATATCTTGATAATCGGGCGTCTGTTTGACGAACCGTCTACAGCAATGGAATCCTTGGATCGAGAAGGTCCATTTGATATACTCAAATTGAGTTTTGGATAAAGTTAGAGTATGTCCGGGTTGGATCGAACCCGAATCCAACCGGGCCCTTGGAATGAAAACGCTAATCACTTACAGACCGGGCATCTGATTGACACACCGTCAATCACATTGGGTCCCTTATGACGTGACAGACCTTCGTGATACTTATTCTTGGTACTTCATGGTAGTTGAAGAATCTACCGATGGCTTGAGGAGCATATCCTCCCAGAATCAGGTGTGCTTAGTGCGGGAACCTTATGGCTGGTTGTACTTGAAGAATCTTCAGATCCTGTGTGGGTCATCTTTGGATCATGTGTGGGTCAGCATTTACGGATCCTATGTGGGTCATCTATAGATCTTGTGTGGGTCATCTTCAGATCCTGTGTGGATCATCTTTGGATCCTGTGTGGGTCAGCATCTACGGATCCTATCTGAGTCATCTTCAGATCCTGTGTGGGTCATCCTTGATCCTGTGTGGGTCAACAACAGAGCTTCTCGACAAAGTAAGATGATATTTCAATACATATAATCATTTATACTTCAAAACTTAATTTATACCTGGTGTGAGCTGAGTCTTTACCTATGCGGTACACTTTCGTGTGGTGATACCATCGTGGTATTCTTCGTTGTGGCGTTACCTTTGTGGTACTTACCTTCATGGTGTTACCTTCATGGTATTCTTTCCTTCATGGAATAGTTGTGCTTTTGGATAAAGAGTTGGGAATTGGGTTTCCTCATGAATGAGATGGGTATACTTGATAAATTAGGTATATGTATAGGTATATACCTATATAAGGTTAACTGTTGTTTTTGTGCTTTGTGATTATGGTATTGCTTTGTAGTTTATCCTTTGTGGATTATGAGAGACCTTTGGGGGTCTTGGAGTCCCTACTGAGTATTGTTATACTCACCCCTACATAGGCTACGCCGGCACATCACTATGTCTTGTGCAGATGAAGGGCAGCATTGATCGAGGATGAGGGTGTCAAGAGTAGAGGTTGCTCATAGGTGGACCATTAGATGATATGTACCACATAGATGACCGTTCGAGAGTTGTACCTACCCTTTAGGTAGGATCCTTGGTGAGTGTTCACAGGAGATGGTTTTAGTTTTACTTGTACTTTTCAGTTGGTCTTGTATTTCGGCATCTTTACTTATTATACTCACCCTTTTTACTGTACAGTTTACCTTGTGCTTGAATCTTCTTGTGTGCCTGGATTTTGTGATTTTGTGGGTTAAAAGGAAATGCATTCTTGGTTTTAGGGATATGCCTTTCTAGTGCTAGTCGCCAGCCCCAGGCCTATGGATGGCAGGCTTAGGGTAGTCACAGCACGGGCCTTGGGGGACAGGTCCTGAAAATCAATTATTCTTCTCACAACTTTAACCTAAAAACATTAATGATGCAATCAATGATGAATTTATGGCGATGGCTATGCAATAAGAATTTAATTAGTTTGAAAGGAACAACGCTTGGAAACTTGTTGACAGACCTAAAGAAATATTTACTATAGGCACTAAGTGAGTGTTTAGAAATAAGGTAGATGAAGCTGGTAATATGGTTAGAAACAAGGATAGGTTGGATTCACAAGGCAATAGTCAAGAGTAAGGAATTGACTATGAGGAGACCTTTGCACCAATAGCTAGACTTGAAGCCATCAGAATCTTTCATGCTTACGCTACACATCATAATTTCAAACAATATCAAATGGATGTCAAGAGTGCGTTCCTAAATGGGTATATAGCTAAGGATGTTTTTTTTTGAACAACCCCTAGTTTCACAAATCCTCACTTTCCAAATCATGTTTTAAAATTTTCAAAAGCTGTGTATGGTTTGAAACAAGCTCTAAAAGCTTGTTATGATAGATTAAGTACTTTTCTTATTTCAAAAGGTTTTACAAAAGGTATAACTGATCCTACCCTTTTTATAAAATGAATTTCCAATGACGTATTAGTAGTTAAAATATATATAGATGATATTATTTTTGGATCTTAAAATAATTCTTTATGTATTAAGTTTTCTAAAATGACACAAAATTAATTTGAAATGAGTTTAATGGGTGAACTAAAATTTTTTCTTGGATTTAAAATCTTTTAAAATAAATATGGTGTTATTTTAAATCAAATAAAATATACTAAAGATCTTATGAAACGTTTTTTCTTAGATAGCACTAAAAGTAGTGATACTCCAATGAGTACTCCTTGTAAGGTGGATATTGATGAAGTTTGAAAATCTATTGATCAAACCACTTATAGAGGAATGATTGGAAGATTACTCTACTTAACTACTAGCTGACCTGACATTATGTTTAGTGTATGTATGTGTGCTAGTTTTCAAGAAAACCCTAAATAATATCATTTAAATGATGTTAAAACTATTTTCAAATACCTCAAACATACACCCAATCTATAATTGTTCTATCCCAGAGGAAAATCATTGGAGTTATTTTGCTATTTTTATGCTTCTTCTTGATGTGGCAGTATTTTCACACTCTTTGCCACATCCTTTTTGTATTTTTTATTGACTTTTTTACACCAAAATGTTTTTTTATTAAATAATTGATAATTGTTGTGTGTTTGTTCCTTACTGTGTAAAATAAGCAATTTTAGTTTAAATCATTGTTTTTAGTGCTCATTATAGTATTTTTAAATAATACTTAAATTATATTATTCCTACAAATTTGAATTTTATTTATTTATTCTTTTATTTTTACAAAATTTTCATTCCAGTTAGTTTTTTAATTCATTAATTAAATTAATTAATTCTTTATTCTTTAAATTGCAAATAAATAACTCATTTTAGTTTTTAGTCTTTTAATAATTTAATTATTTTTAACAATTTAATTTTATTCAATTAATATTTATTATTATTTAATTTAATTTATTAATTCTTTAATTAATTGGTTAATTAATTTAAGTTAGTGACTTTAAATGTATTAATTTGTTCCTTAATTAATTTGTTTATAATTTTTAATAAAAACAAATCCATTATTTTAAATAAAACACAATTAATTTTATTATTTAACTTTGTTTTATTTATTTAGTTTTTAATTATATTAAATTTAATTTATTAATTGATTAATTGATTTTTATTTTTATTAATTTATTTAATTTTTTGTTTTGTTTATTTTATAGGTGTTGTTGTGTGCCGCAGTTTCTTCACGGTCACGGTGCCACCATATTGCCTCCAACCTGTCTCATCGTTTCAAGAATTGTGGCACGTCGCATAATTTGATACCCATATAACCGTGGCAGTGTTTTCGAACCGGTGGCACAACATATCTTCTCGCCTTCACTGCTTCTGCATTCCCCTTCACGGTGCCACCGTTTTCGCTCCTTGTTGTCTCACGGGGAGACCGTGAAACAAAAACTCACGGAACCACTGGTCTCTACACGGTGTCACCATGTCCACTCCTTGTTGTCTCATTGTTCCATCCTCCAACACCCATTAGGAACGGTTCATGTCTCACTGTTTCATCACTCAATCTATGGCACTATTTCATCATAGAACTGGTGCCTCCATTACAGCTCCAGAAACACAGCAGAACCTCCTCTGCTCCCTGCTCATCAACAATAACACCACTCCCTTCCTTTGTTCTTCACCCTTCTACACACAGCAACAACACCAACCATCACCAATCACATAGCCAACCTGTTGCATAACAATTCACAGAACAAAAACTCATTCCGCAGCAGCTCAAATCAGATATCTGAACCAAATCTAACCCCGACACAAATCACAACAATCAATTTAAAACTAAATTAGCATCAATTCAACACTTCAAACCCTATCTCACCTCACCTCGACCCTCTTCTATTAGCTTCACATCACCCCAACCTCAGTCCTGCTCTTCGCCGAAACCCCCCATCCGCTTCACTTCATCCCTTCACCCGCAGGGCTGGCCCTGGGGCAAGCCCAGCAAGCCCCTAGGCTAGGGAAACCGACATGTTTTTTACTGTAGATGTACTGTACAGGCACTGTAGCACTTTGTAAGGGGAAAAATTTATGCCCCTGGTCTTGGGAAACAAAATTTTTAGGGGTTTTTCGGGACGGTCCTGCTCGGTAAGACCCACCATCATTGGAAAGGCCTCCTAAACCCTAACTGCCTTCCCCATTCTTCTCTCCCTCAAACCTGAATCCGCCGTGAACCCACGCCAAGACCCCCTGAGCGCCACCGTACCCTCCATGAATCGTCACATCCCTCTTCTCATACCAATCCCCCTCCTCCTTCTCCACGCGAACTCGCCACCCTCTCTTCCTCAACTCTCCAAAACCCGACAACCCCCATTTCATCTTTTTTTAGTTTAGTTTTCATTTTTATTTTAATATAACATACAATATATATATATATATATTATGTAATATATATTATAAACTATACATTAATAATAGTATATAAGATTTTATATATCATAATAATATATGTATTAATTAAATAAAATAGTTATGATAGCATATATTAGTAATAATAATATTATATAGTATAAATTATATATATAAGTTTTTTCATTAATTTTAAGTCATGATATAATACAGGGAATATAATAGTTTCATTTTTTATTTTGACTCATGTGTGTTTTTTGTGTTTCGTGCAGGGGGGCTACTGGTAGAAGTGGGAGTAAAAGGAGTAGTTCATGGGAATAGCACGATAATATTCGCGAGTTCGTTGTAGGGGAATGTTTTTCACTCACCGAGAGTTCACTTAAAGGTTGGTGACATGCACATAAAATCATGCCATGTGGATATGCTATCTGTTAGATCGTCAATTGAATTTTTCTATTTTCATATCTGAATAAGAGGACTCTTGACTCATCTCTTCCTGGAGGAAAGCCAAGGACAAAAGTATACTAGGGGGATATCATTCCACAGTGGGGGAGGATACTCCACCACCATTCACCATCCATTCCATCTACATCTCATGGATAGAGATCATCTTCGACCTGGAGACAAACCCTACTCCTCTATTCTCCGCCTCATCCCCCATTGCTTTATTCTAGTTTTAATTTCAATTGTGTTTATAAATACTTGTGTTGTAGGTTTTGTAATTAGAATTCTGATGTTTGTTTCATTTTTGTTTTCCATTCATTCATCCTGGCTTCATGTTGTGATCTTCAATCTTTAGAAATGGAGATATAACTTACAGGGTTAGATCGATTTTATGAAACCCAACATGATCTGGAGATCTTTACATTAACTCGATTAAGTCCTTTTTATTTTCCTTAGTTGATCACGTGTGTGAGTTAGACTGAGTGAGAGAAAAAATCTTGCACCGGACGATTGGATACTTTCTTGCTTAATCTCTTATCCCCTTCCTTTCTCGATTTCTTTAAATGATAATTTTAAATAGGTTGTGCAATGTGACGATCTTAGTGGAATCATGCTGGCTTGTGAGAAATTCTTTCCAGAATGACTTTACTGAGTGAATCACCTTGCAGTTCAGAGGAATGCTTGAGTATTGAAGAACTTCAATGCTTGAGTGTTTAATTTCTAGGTGATATTGATGTGTGATCCGAGTCATCGATCATGCAAAAAGTGAATTTGATAATTGTTGATTAATTTCTTAAGTTTATCTAGGATAGGGAGTAGAGGGTGAATTAATCTGGGTCCGACCCTATTCACACTAACTTTTGTCTTCTATGTCTTGGTGTCATCTATTTGTATTATTCCTTGTGTGATGATTGAACCTATTTTCTTTTCTTGGTTTTGTCCTGTGTATCTATATGTTTTTCACTTTTCCTTAAATGTTTCTCACCCCACTATGCTCTTCAGCTATAGTTAGTTTTTCCTTAGGATTTGTGTTTTCATGTTTACCAAATACTTAAGAAAAAACACAAAAAGATTTTTGGAATGACCACTTATTCATTCGACACTGCTTCCTTGAGAGTGACCCCAAGGTTAGCCACTGTGCTATATCTTGGGTATTTATAAATGTAAACTTGACCGTCCTCATGACAAGGACACACATAAAATTTTGTCACCGTTGCTGGGGAAGAAAGGAGTGTCTAGGTGGTTTTTTCAATTTTTATTTTATTTTAAAATAAAAAAATATATATATAAAAACAAAATAAAACACACACACAGTGATGAACTCTAACGGATCTGATATAGTGTCGGTATTTGACTCGGTTCAAGAGCTTGAGGAGGCAGTTGCTAAATTTCAAATTCGGATGCTTGAAAGGCAGCATCAAGACCTTAATGATAAGGAGACAACTTATTCTCATGAGATCATGTAGTTGATGCAACAAGCCATGGATAAGGTCAAGGGATACCAAGAAGATAGTGCAATACCACCACCTCCCATTTAATCCTAACATTATGGAAAACAGTTGATAAGGCAAGAAAAAATAAATAGAATAAAGAAAAAGTTGAAGTTTCCCAACTTTGATATGGATTTTCCCATGGAGTCATTGATGGAAATTCTAGAACCAATTTCTGAGGATGTTTTCAAGGGCTGGCAGGAGATGGAACTTGCAAAGATTCATGATTCTGGGCATTTCTTTGATGATCATCTTTTCTCTGATTTACATTCTAATGATTTGGCATGTAATAACTATTCTAATGATTTTTCAATGTTTCAATAGGTAGATCCATCACATGACATCCTAACACTCTCTATAGAAGATTCATCAAGTGAGGTGGTGTGTTTTGAAGAGAGGCTGGAGGAGGTTGACTACCTCACTCTTTCCCTGGACCCAATCCCAGGATCACTATTCCATCATGAGGAGGAACAAGAAGCACTGATAAAGGGAGTTGACAATTTTATTAAAGAAGGTGTATTTTTATTCAAATTGGATTACATAGAATCTGATTTTAATTGTTTTCTCCCTGTGCAGGTTTTTAATATGCACCTCACTTTTTTGATCTCTTGGAGAGTGAGGAAGTTGTGGTTGCTTCTATTGAAGAGTTAATGGAACTTCCAATTCTGGATGACACTTCTAGTTTGGGAGTTATTTTTAAAGAGTAACTTTTGGAGCTATGCACAATTTTACAAGTGGATGATGACACGTTAATTGCTTTCAAAGAGGGAATGTTTTATTGGAATGAGCCATAATACAATTCACACCCAAATTTTCCAACATTAATACTTGTGCACCCTCAACCTCAAGATGTAGAAGAGGGGCAGTACCCCTGCCTTTTGTGTTCCCCTCCACCATTCAACATGAAGTACATCACTACAGAGGAGGGAAATTTGATTAAGTCTTCACATGGGGTACTCCAAAGATGGAAAAGAACTGAATTTGGAAGGAATCACACCTGGTGGTTCTTGAGCAAGAAGCCAAATCCCCCATCAGACTGGGGTTGATACGAGGAATGTCCAGCTATGGATAGTCAAACTACAGCACCCCCTGGGAGGTTATCTTAGGATTACCCTCTTTAATTTTCTGATTTAGTTTCTTTTTTCATGTTGTTTTTAATTTTTGTGTTGTTTTCTTAGGATAATAAACAGGCAATAGATTCCATGTGGCTATCATTCAAGTATCAGGGGGCCAACTCACTGGATTAATGGATAAAAATCCTTAACTCTCACTTTGTAGCTGTTTTTTATTTGAACTTAAAATCTTGAACACTAATGTTAAATTGTTGCATAATGTAGGTGCCATACTGGAGAATCTAGAGTTCATGCGCAAAGCAATTAATGGGAGACATTTGTAAATTTGAGAAGTTTCACATTCAGGGAAGTATTGTTTTACATTTCAATGTTTTACTCTTCACATTTTTATTTCATGCTACTATGAATTAATTGTGGGGGTATTCCCACTGATTTTTGAAACTCTTGGACTGTGTTTTATGCTTGGTTGTTAGCTTGATAATATCTACACAGTTGAAAAATTATTTTGAGCTAATTTGTTAAACATGCTTCCACCCACTTCTTTCAACTTCATTGAGTTGTTGTAGCAAATCATTGTCAATCAAGCTACTAATTAAATGTCATTGATTAAATATTTTGTCTGCTCATAATTTTTCAAAGCATGAATAGATTATGAATAGAACTGAACTTGTTATTGGTGATGGTTGGTGGGGTTGGGTTCTTCTGTTTGTCTTTCTTTGATGTTTTCTTTTATTTCTCTTTTTGTATGGAAAAGAAAATTTTTGAACCTCATTGTTACCCTTCCACTTCCTATTTAAGTTGAACTGTTCATCAATATTGAACTTTAAATTGGCTTCCACCTTAGAATTCAACATTGGAGACAATTTTGGGTTTTAATTGTGGGGGAGAGGGTCATTTTAGTTTCATTTCAAATTCCCCCTTCTTGAACATGAGTTTGAACCTGAGTTTGTGGTTGTTTAAAAAATGGTCAATTTTTTTAAAAATTCTCAGAATTCCTTCAAAAATTTAAAAATTATTTCATCACTTTATGGCCATTGGATGTTCACTGGTACATCAATTATGTCATGTTAGTGGATAACTGTTTACTGGATGTTGAGAGTGGAATTTAGTCAGAAACTATTAAGCATGAGTGATTGCTGAGTGGAATTGTTCACTGTCTCTATGAACTTTCTATTTAGGTACTGAGGATGGGAGTGTAACAGGATAGGTTTTGTGGGATAATGATCATGACTTGGAGTAACTATAAATTCTCAATGGAACCTAGGGGAATCACATTTTTATTAAATAATATTCAATAACTTTAGGAAGTCAACTAGATTGATTATTAATTAAGTCCTTTGTAACAGGAGTAAAATGAACAAATGGGATCCCACGGTGAGTATCTGAGAAAAGTTGCACTGGGTGTGTTTATGTGAATAAATAAAGCCAATTTCAATCTTAATAAGTGTTATGCATAGTGCTCTACACATGTAATATGGATGGGAAAATGGAAATATAGTTCCCTTGTCAAAAAGGAACTCATTAAGGTGAGGGGAATTTTGAACCCAGATGAAGAAGGGAGAAATTGACTTTGTTAATTTTCAATTGAGTTGAGTCAATAAAGTGATTAAATTAATGGAATTTAATTTTTGGAACCTGGAGGAAGGTGAGAATGGAAGGAGCCCTTGGTTAAGTTTTAAATTCCACTTCATCTAACCTGACAATACTCCTTGGATTAGAACTTTAATTGGAAGTTGAATTAGGACAGTTAATAAATGCACGTAAAAGGCATGACATACTTGACAGTGTATGGATTTTTTAGTCTTTTGACTTCTAGTGAGTATTTGAAGCTAGTCAGAACATCTTTTGTTTTGAACACCTTTGAAAATCCTTACTCATTGGTTGGTCCTGCTTCTCTAGGTATTAAATTTTAAACATTCACCTTTTGAGCTGAAACTCACAAATCATCTTTTTGTTTTTTAGTTAAAGTCATGTAATTGTTTGAGGAAAAACAAAGTTTTAAGTGTGGGGGAGTTTGATGTTGCAGTATTTTCACACTCTTTTCCATATAATTTTTGTATTTTTTATTGACTTTTTTACACCAAAATGTTGTTTTTGATTAAATAATTGATAATTGTAGTTCTTTTTTCCTTACTATGTTAAATAAGAAATTTTAGTTTAAATCATTTTTTTTAGTACTCATTATTGTATTCTTAAATAATTATTAAATTAAATTATTCTTACGAATTTGAATTTTATTTATTTATTCTTTTATTTTTTTTTAAAAATCATTCCAATTAGTTTATTAATTCATTAATTAAATTAATTAATTATTTATTCTTTAAATTGAAAATAAATAAATCATTTTAGTTTTTTTTTCTTTTAATAATTTAATTAGTTTTAACAATTTAATTTCATTCACTTAATATTTCTTATTATTTAATTTACTTTATTAATTCTTTAATTAATTGGTTAATTAATTTACGTTAGTGACTTTAAATGTTTTAATTTGTTCCTTAATTAATTTGTTTATAATTTTTAATACAAATAAATTCATTCTTTTAAATAAAACACAATTAATTTTATTATTTAACATTGTTTTATTTATTTAGTTTTTAATTCTATTCAATTTAATTTATTAATTGATTAATCGCTTTTTAGTTTTTTTTAATTATTAATTTATTTAATTTTTTTGTGTTTATTTCGCAGGTGTTTCTATGCACCGCGGTTTCTTCACGGTCACGATGCCACCGTATTGCCTCCAACCTGTCTCACCATTTCAAGAACGGTGGCACATCACACCGTTCGATACCCATATAACTGTAGCACTATTTCAAAACTGGTGATGCAACACATCTTCTCGCCATCACCACTTCTCCATTCCCCCTCACGGTGCCATTGTTTTCGCTCCTTATTGTCTCATGGTGAGACTGTGAAACACACACTCACGGAACCACCAGTCTCTACACAGTGTCACCGTGTCTGCTCCTTGTTGTCTCACTGTTCCACGCTCCAACACCCATCTGGAATGGTGCATGTCTCACTATTTCATCACTCAATCTGTGGCGTTGTTTCATCACAGAACCGGTGCCTCCATTCCAACTCCAGAAACACAGCAGAACCTCCTCTACTCCCTCCTCATCCACAATAACACCTCTCCCTTCCTCTGTTCCACACCCTTCTACGCACAGAAACAACACCAACCAGCACCAATCACATAACCAACCAGTTGAATAGCAATTCACATAACAACAACTCATTCTGCATCAACTCAAATCAGATATATGAAGCAAATCTAACCCCAAAAAAATCGCAGCAATCAATTTAAAACTTAATTAGAATCAATTCAACACTTAAAAACCTATCTCACCTCACCTCGGTCCTCTTCTGTCAGCTCTGCATCACCCCGACCTCGGTCCTGCTTTTCATCAAAACCCCCATCTGCTTCACTTCATCCCTTCACCTTGCAAGACCCATTATCACTGACAAGGCCTCTTAAACCCAAACCACCTTCCTCATTCTTCTATCCCCCAAACCCAAAGCATCCTTGAACCCATGCCAAGACCCCCTGAGCTTCGTCATCCCCTCCTTGAACTGTCGCTTCCCTCTGCTCGGACCAGTCCCCCTCCTCCTTCTCCATGCAAACCTGCCACCCTCTCTTCCTCACCTCTCCAAAACTAGACCCCCCCCCCATTTCATCTTTTTTTAGTTTAGTTTTCATTTTTATTTTATTATAACATACAATATATATATATACATTATGTAATATATATTATATATTATACATTAATAATAGTATATAAGCTTTTATATATCATAATAATATATGTATTGATTAAATAAAATAGTTATGATAAAATATATTAGTAATAATAATATTATATAGTATAAATTATATATATAAGAGTTTTAATTAATTTTATGTCATGATATAATATAGGGAATATAATAGTTTCATTTTTTATTTTGACTCATGTGTGTTTTTGTGTTTCATTCATGGGGTGCTACTGGTAGAATTGGGGGTAAAAGGATTAGTTCATGGGAATAGCACGAGAATATTCTGGAGTTAATTGCAGGGGAATTGATTTCACTCACTGAGAGTTCACTTAATGGCTGGTGACATGCACATAAAAGTGTGCCACATTGATATGTTGTCTGTTAGATCGTCAATTTAATTTTTCTATTTTCATCTCTGAATAAGAGGACTCTTTACTCCTCTCTTCTCGTAGGAAATCCAAGGCTAGAAGAGTACCTGGGGGACATCATTCCATAGCGGGGGGGGGGACACTCCACTGCCATTCACCATCCATTCCATCCACATCTCACGGACAGAGATCATCTTCGACCTGGAGACGGGCCCTTCTCCTCCATTCTCCACCTCATCCCCCATTACTTTGTTCTAGTTTTAATTTCAATTGTGTCTATAAATACTTGTGTTGCGTATTTTTTAATTAGAATTGTGGTGTTTATTTCATTTTTTTGTGTCATTCATTCATCCTGGCTTCGTGTTGTGATCTTTAATCTCCAGAAATGGAGATCTAACTTGTAGGGTTAGATCCCATTTATGAAACCCAACATGATCCGGAGATCCATACATTAACACGATTATGTTCTTTTTATTCTCCTTGGTTGATCACATCTGCGAGTTAGATTGAGCGAGAGAAAAAATCTTGCATGGGATGATCGGATACTTTATTGCTTAATCACTTATCCCCTTCCTTTCTATATTTCTCGAAATGAGAATTTGAAATAGGTTGTGTGATGTGACGATCTTAGTGGAATCATGCTGGCTTGTGAGAAATTCTTTCCAGAATGACTTTACTGAGTGAATCACCTTACAGTTCGGAGGAATGCTTAATTATTGAATAACTTCAATACTTGAGTGTTTAATTTCTTGGTGAGATTGGTGTGTGATCCAAATCATAGATAATGCACTGTGCGAATTTGAGAATGGTAGATTAATTTCTTAAGTTGATCTAGGATAGGTAGTAGAGGGTGAATTAATCTGGGTCCGACCCTATTCAAACTGACTTTTGTCTTCTATGTCTTGGTGTCATCTATTTGTATTGTGCCTTGTGTAGTGATTTCACCTGCTTTCTTTTCTTAGTTTTGTCCTGTGTCTCTATATTTTTTTTCACTTTTCCATCAATTTTTCTAACTCTACTATGCTCTTTATCACTAAAGAGTGTTTTATTAGGAGTTATGTTTCTATTTTTACAAAATACTTAAGAAAAAACACAAAACGATTTTCAGAATGACCACTAATTCATTTGACACTACTTTCTTGAGAAGGACCCCAAGGTTAGCCAATGTGCTATATCTTGGGTCTTTATAAATGTAAACTTGATTGTCCTTGCGATAAGGACGCAAGTAAATTTTTGTGGTTGTAAGTTATATAGAAAAAACATATCTAAAATATGTCACTTTTTAGGCATGTCTCTAGTATCATGGTGCAGTAAGAAACAAAACTTTGTTTCACTATCTACTGCTGAAGATGAGTATATAGATGCCAGTAGTTGTTTTACACAAATTTTGTGGATGAAACACACATTACTATATTATGGATATCAATTCAGGCATGTACCCATAAATTGTGATAATAAAAGTTCTATTAACATTTTAAAGAATCTTGTTTCACATTCCATGAAAAAACATATTTATTTAAGACATCACTTTTTGAGAGACCATTATCCAAAAGGTGATATCACTTTGGAATTCATTAGAACTGAATATCAGCTTACTGATATATTCACCAAACCATTAAATTATGAAAGAAAATATTACATCATACATGAATTAGGAATGATAAATCTCAAGTATAAAATGTACTTTTTCAAAACTTACTGCCTCACAGCTTAGTGTTTCACAAGTTTACAGTTTCATGATTTATGGTTTCATAAGTCACTATCATAAGATTATTATCTCTGTCTCACAGCTCTACCGGTTACTATCTTGAAGTTATTATTTCATGTTTATGGTCTCACAGTTACTGTCTCTTAGTTACTGTATTTCACTTACTGTTTTAAATAATATGTTCGCACCGTTTCGAGTCACATTATAAAGGTGACACCATGAAAATCTGTTCTGGTCTCACCATAATAACACTTTTACATTTTATTTGTATTTTATTACTCATATCATTATGTTGATTATTTTTTTATCCTTTGGTTTTAAATTTGTGATGCTTGAAATCCCTAAATGATAAAAACCAATTGGATTTCACTATTTTCTTAACTCAAGCTCTCTTCTCTCGAAATTGAAACCCCTCCCTTTCAAACAGTAAGACCTCCTTCATAACTTTATATATCTCTCTCTCAAAAACCCTCATTGAATGGTCATGATAAAGCACCCATCTTCATCAACTCCAGAGAAGCACAGATCTTAGAATAAAGTAAAAAGAGTACTGAAGGTAGTGCCCAAAAGAATGTTGAACCCGAATATTGTTGATGGAATAGTAGTACTAGAAAAGTAAATTTGTCCTAAGTGGTTGCTGACAAGTAACTATTTAGTTTTAAAAGTACTTGAAGAGCAAGGATGGCTGAACTGGTTCACAAAAGAAAGAAGGCCAATTTATCCAAATCTTGTTGCTCATTTTTATTAGTTTGTTCTGTTTTCTTTCAATGCTAAATATTGTTTTGTTGTGAGGAGCTAGATTAATGGCCAAAGATGCACCTTTTCTTTGAGGTTATGGGATGTATGCCTAGGGCTACCTCATGAAGGAATATTTGAGGACTACCAGAGAGGTCCTCCTCCTCCGAGTGATGTTTTTGTCTTAGAAGAGGACCTTAGAAGCTTGAACGGAAATAAGAATAATAGAATAGAGATTTCTGCTGATTTGGATGGTGAATCAAGGTTTCTGTTTAAGTTTTTCCAAAATCTGATTAGTCCAAGGAAAGGATATTTCACTACCCTCAAGTATCCATATGTATTCTTCATACATCTTATGAAAAATGGACATAAGATCAATCTGTGTAAGTATATCATACTTCACATATGTGAGTTGATTAAGACAACTTCAAAGTCTACCTCCTTGTTCTATTCAAGGTTAATCTCGGCTATATTGTATGCTAAAGGAATGGTTGGACCAAATAAAGAATCCATCAAAGACTATGAATTCTTTATCTCAAAGGTTATAGTCAAAATGATGAAAATAAGTTGTAATCCATGGAAAAAGTCTTGGGTGGAGGATAATGAAAGAATTTAGGAAAATTTTAATCCGGATGAGCATCCTTCAATACCCAATAACATTTTTGATCCTAGTTTGAAATCAAATGAAGTTGTTGACTGTCCTACTGAAGAATAAGAAGAAGAGGTAGTTATTGCACCTATGGAGGAAACTGTCTTGGATAAGGAAGACATTAGTCCACCTGTTCCACAAAATTTAGTAGAGAAGGAAGCACATTTTACTGAATAAAATTGTGATTTAGAAGAAGAACCTTCTTCTAGAAAATATTATATTGTTAGTGTAAAAGAAAATTTTGTACCTAAGGAGAATCTAGAATATGAACTTATTATTGAGGAAGCGGATGCTATTGAGGAACACTTTGAGAAACATGTTAATCCTAAAACTATCCTATATATTGAGGAAATAATGGAACAAGCCTTCCAATTTGATAGAAAAGAAATGGATGAGGCTATTGGAGATGAATTTTAGAAATAGATCAAGGGACTGAATCTCTTAGTCCTGTGAGAGATACACTAATTGATGGGGGGTAGCACCCGAGTCTAGAAAGTATTGAAGTTCCTAATCATGTTGATCAAAGCACTGTGGATACCTGGTATAAGTTTCCAAGAAACTTTGATGTGGATAATACCAAGGAATACTTAGTTAAAGGCATATACATGTATACTATGTTTCAATTGAAACCAATTTCTTCTCTAGAAGTAATATCTGTAAAGTAACCTAAGCCTACCTCAAATCCTATTCCTGAAACTTCTCAAGAACCTTCTGCTTCTATGAGTCACAGTGATTTGAAAGTCGTTAGAGCTACTTTATTTTCTGGATTTGAAAATCTCATGAACATACAACCTGCTCCTATGACAAATCTTAATAAACGATATGATTTCTTGCTGTTAGAGAAAATCATATGGTAGATTCAACCAAAAATGATTCATGAAATACAAAAGGTTAGAATTGAGAACAAGTAGCTAAGTGATGAGGTGAAGTCTCTCCAAGCTATGGTTTAAGATATGAAAAAAGTGTTACAATCGGGATAATCTCATGTTGCTCATTCTTTTGAGGATGTTAGTGGTCAGATTCCATAGAATGTTTCCTCTCTAATTCAACTGAACTTGACTTTAATATTTGACAAAGTAGCTGAGAGAAACATATAGATAGTCCATGAGATGCGTGATCTTGTTGTTGGTCTCAACAAAATGATTGATGAGTACAAGGGACATATAAAAAAAGTTCTAAATCATCTCAAGTCCCTCACTTCAGCTATTAAAGCCTCTAATACCTCTAGACAGTCATCTCAATCTTTTGACAGTGATCTGCTCAGAACTGTTGTCAAGGAGGAATTTCAATCAGTGTTAAATGTCTTTGACAAGGAAATATTATCAAAGGTTGTTAAGAATAGTGATAGAGTCCTTGATTTTGTGAGGATTCGTTCAAATATTGTAAATGATTCTCAGGAATAAATTACTAAGAAAGTGGATTTCTACTTTAACAGAATATTCTCTAAGCATGATATGACCAATCATTTCAGATATCTTGTAGAAAATTTGAAAATAACTCCAATCACTCAAACCTTCCAGACTCAAGTCCAAAAGATAAAATACTTCACTCCTATATTGGAAAAGTTCATAAAGAACAAAGATAATTTTGGAGAAAGAAATTTAGTATGGTGGTGAGATCATTACTGATTTCATTCAGTTGTTAAGGCCTTATCTTCGTGTGCAGATCACTGCTATTGTTGATCCTGCAGCTACACCTTTGTGGTATGGTTTACCTCTTACCTCATCAATTGCCTTTTCATCTACCTTGATGTATGTATCTCAGGCTCTGAGCCAGATCAGACCTATTATCCTTGACCAAAACATGCCTTGGTCTTCCACCAAACCCACTTTGGTACCCTCTGTTTTTTAAGGTCTCCCTCTTACTTCTCTAAAATTTGTCTCACTTACTTCTTCAGCTTCTACTTCTTCTCATGTGGCTCCTTCTGATGTTGCTTCCAAGGGTAAAGAGAAGATAGCTAGTTCTGAAGAAAAGTTAAAACTGTATCTTGATAGGTATGTTTTGTACTTTAGCCTACTGCTTCTAATGCCACATATATTTCCATCTAATGCAATGTGAACTATTGTTGTCTATTCAATTATTTACTTTCGTTTATTCTCTTTCTTTCTTATAATCTTTTTGATAATTCCAAAAGGGGGATAACATCACACTATGATGGAGAAAATCACACTAAGAACATAAATTTAACTCATATGATTTTTGATCATCAAAAAGGGGGATATTGTTGGACTCCTCATGTTTTAATCATGTTTTAATGTTCACAAATGATGCTAATCTTGTTAATCTATCTCATATCATGTGTAGAGATGGTTGGTTTCTTTATGCTTTAAATAAACTTTCATTAGATCCTAACTCCTATAAATCATGTTTGATTATTGTAAACTATATTTAATTTTGTTATATAATGATTTCTTATATGAAAGATTAAGTCTAATTATTTCTGTGAATATTACTTCTTATGATTGTTTAAATATATTTGGATAAGTCTGAGAAACCTTGAGTCTTCCATGGGTTATGGTTTTCTGGAAAAGTGACCCAAACACTGTGACCCAGACACCATGACCCATACACCATGACCCAAGCACTGTGACCCAGACACTGTAACCCATTTCAGATATCATGAAGTCTGTGACACCAGTTCCTTGCTACCATCACCAAGACACCATTCAATGTTTCGAAAAGAACCAGTCATTGTGAATCTAACACCGCATTTGTGTTACCAGTTCCTGATCTCAATACAACTGTAGTATCACAGTTGTCTCACAGCTCAAAGGAAAATAAAAATACATTTTTTCCTAGTGACACCATTTCCAAGTGATGTTGTTTCAAGACAAACTCTGACACCGTTCTTTAATATGTTTTTTCATTTTTAATTTAATTTATAATAGTTATATTTGAGTCATTTAAAGGCACTTACATAATTAATGTTTCTTTGTATACATATCACCTGACAGTACGAGGTAGGAGGTGTAAAATACATGAATCTTGTCATTTCCAATGTGTGTACCTGCAATTAAAAAGGAAGATAAGTCAGGATGAAAAAGACACAGGCATAGAAGAAAAAGAGCAATCATTTTAAAAAGAGAACTAATACATGCAACAATAAAAGAACACATGAAGCACTCTCGATTCCAAAAAGGATGTATTGTAGTAGATCAGAGCAAAAAACATCTTCTCAATACCTACACTAAGAAGAACATGAGATATACAGCTTATACCATCGAGCTGAAAACCAGAGCACCAGATCTGTAATACTATGTTTTTTACAACAGGACTTGATACTTTAATTTGCTTCATTCTACAAGTCCAGATTTGCATAGAATAGAACTCAGAGCACTTCTAACCCGTTCTCATCATCTTTGATCTATTGTGTATTGTTTATATCTTTTGAGAAGTGTGTGTGTGTGTCTATATTAAAAACACACGTTGGCTCCTGTATTAAACTGAAGGATACAAGATATACATCCTATTATAATTTCTTACATCTTTTTACTCCCACAGAAAAGTGTGGAAGAGGTAATTTTGTGACCTAGTAATTTTTACCCATGAAGAACTGTGGAAGAGGTCGTGTGACCTGAACAGTCCTGTGCACTGTTGTTTAACCTGATCCAGTGTGTGGATCAAGTTTGTTAATATAAACTTCTTGGTGGAAGTTTATTACCAAGTGGAGTGGATTAGGTCTTGTCTTGAGACTGAACCACTTGTTTTATCTACTATGTCTTTTAATTTAGTTTTTCTCTGCTTTACTATGTATTTCAGAAAACATTATATTTTACTTTAATAGTTAGTCTTGGATAGAATTTATAACTTCTTTTCCTTATTAGAATAGCTTCAAAAGTTTTATCAATAACTCATGTTGATATTAATGAGAATTAATCAATCTTATGAGAAGTTATTTGAACAGTCAAACTATTATAATTGTATTACCTTGATTAAGTAGGTTGTCTTTATTTTTATTGGGGAAGCTTTCTAATTTAACTTTTTAACAAAAAAAATTTATATATACTCAATTCACCCCCCCCCCCCTCTTGAGTAATCTACTATGACCAACATCATAATTTCATAAGGTAGTGAATAATACTATTTGAGTAGTAGTAGGAAGTGAATATAGGGAATCATCTTAAGATAACCTTTGGTTCACTTTCTTATAAAATATGTTAGGATAAAAAAACATTATTCAACTTATATCTATAATCAGAGTACCAATCTGGTAGTGCATGGCCAATAGATATTCTTCCTTTAAGATAAAACATAGAATATTTAAAAATATAAATCTTCATAATGATATCATACTTATAGATTTCATGTATAGTATTATAACTCTATGAATTTTTTTGAGTAATCACTACATGATATTGGTTCATCACACTTTTGAAAGCTTCAATCTGAGTGGATGAAATATTTTTTGAAGTGATAGGAGTAGGGTGTGAAGAGGTGGATTCTGGTAGACTATGATATCTAAGTAACTGTAAAAACTTAGGTAATGATATAATAAGTATTTTTAATATTTAATAATATTTATTAATTATATATTAATTGAGATATACACTATATTCAATAGTTCATGCAATAAATCTAGTTTTATATTTTAAAAAATTAATTTTCTAAAAAGGCGGGTTTATCGCCTTTTGATGGTGCACTTTTTCTAAATATAATTTTTAACACTTTTATAAATTATATTTTATAAAGTAAACTTATTCTCAAAAATAGAAATTTAAAAAAATTATGCTGGTTGAATTTTTGGTATTTTTTCTATAAGCTTCATATTTTGTTATATGTTGAAAAAATAATGCAGTTTAATTAAAAACAACTTTTTTATCTAAATAATTTATTTTGTTTAATTATATTTTAAAAAATATATATTATATTTAGATAAATATTTTATCATTTAATCCAAATAATTTAATTTAAATCAATTTCACTTTGAATTTGGATATAAAAACATTTCAGTCTTTTGATCGTTTTTACTTTAAAAACTTGTTTTCTCATTCCATCAATGGAATTAATTTGAAATTAATTTTTTCTAGTTATGTGTTTTAAACTTTGGAAAATGGATTAAAAATTTGGAATAATTAGTTTCAAATTATTTAAATAGGTCTCTTTTATTTTTGGACATTATAAATAGTAACTTTTGTAATTTTTTTATTAACATAGTTAAAGATAAATTGGGTAATTAATGGTAAAAATAATATTATAAATATTATAAAATTAAAAAAACTTGTAATTATTTCATTGGATGAGTGTTTTTTAACCAAAATAATACATAGGAAGAAATTATAACCTTTGGAATCCACGTGGATGAGAGTATGACATTTATAATATTATATTCTAAGAAAATTCAATTTTGTTACACTTTTTTTAACAAGTAAAATATTTCTAATATGGGTGTATATTGAGGATCAGTTAGAAAATAATTAGTATTTTATAATATAAAACGTTTATATTTATTATTAATTTTAGGGAAGAAATGATTTCGGTAAAGGCTTTCACAATAATGATGCAGTAATTGTTTAATTAAAGGAAATATCAAATAAATGATATTAAAATTACAAAAATAAATATAATTTGAGATGATTAATGTCATCCAAAAAAAATTAGATTAATTTTACATTTTTGATTTTTTATAAGTTTTTTTAAAAATTTAACTTGTTGTTAT
Source organism: Viscum album (assembly GCA_963277665.1). Taxonomy (NCBI): domain Eukaryota; kingdom Viridiplantae; phylum Streptophyta; class Magnoliopsida; order Santalales; family Viscaceae; genus Viscum; species Viscum album. The sequence goes on along the minus strand of OY728145.1, from coordinate 55,412,166 downwards.
GATATTTTTAAAAAGTCAAGCAATGAGTAGTTTCAAAATTGACATTATTGATATTTTAAAATAAATAATATTTTATTAAATGATATAAAAAATAAAAAAAATATCAATTTCATCCAAATAATTGGTATGTATTAAAATTTCATCAATTACTAATTAGTTGTTCATTTATCATTTTATACTAATTATATTAACCCACAAAGTGTAAATTACATGATATCACAATAAGAGTTCAAAAGGTAAAATAAGTGTTAAAATAAAATGATAAGAATTAAAAAATAATCAAAACATGTCTAATTCTCATTTTATGAATGTATTTCGTACCATCCTCATCCTATATTCTAAATAACTGAATTTGGAGCCATTTTTAATTGAATATTAATTTATATTAATTTAGTGTTTTTGAAGAATTCTAAGAGTTCCCCCCCCCCTCTCCTATAAAAGGGAATCCATTATTCTCTTTTATTCACACCTAGAAACATATATTGTTCATAAAATATATTCCCAAATACCTTATTATAATCCTACCACACATTCCTGATCTCTTAATTTAGGCAGAACACTCACCTTATATGTGTTAAGGTGTTAAGAAAAAGAGATCGACCGAAGAAGAGGTATTGTTTTAATCAAGTATTTCTATTTTATTTCTTCTCCAAATATTATTCCAACATGATGAAATAATAACTAAATTATCATTAATATAATGATATGTTATTATGTTAATATCATCACCTAAACCAATCTTCATTTCCATCAAATGGGAAAATAATTAATCGTTTGTGTGTATGGTGGACAACCACCTCACAAACCGATATAATTAATTTTCCATCACTATCTATCAAGAATGTTTATAATGGTGGAATTAATATTTATATATTATATTGATGACATATTTATCATTATTAAATAATAATCTATCATTTATGTTCTTACCTTTCCACCCATATAAAAATGGTAACATTGTTTGTGTGTGCATGTAAACAATCACCTCCACGATGCGATGTGATTAATTTTTCATCACCACATCACATAGATTATATATATACATATATAAGTGTATTTAAATGATTAATATTATATTTATGATATTATGATCCTTATTTAAATATAAAATAATAATCAACTTCTTTCCATAATGATTATTAAAAATAGAAGGGTTACACATGCATACATACACACTACCATCTCTACGATTATAATGTTTTTAATTTTTCATAACCATAAATAAATGGTTTTATTTAAAATTATTATTTATGTTTAATGGTTATTATTATGTCATTAATAATATTATTTATATTATTTACTTATAACCACTTTGATTATTTACATCATAATAAATTTATTTTGGACTAAAGTATCGCATATCGTCAAAACATCTGATATGAACATAAATAATTAAGTGATTTTTATAACATGATAATAACGGTATAAAAGGAATAATAAAGATGTAAATGTTCTAAATAAATTATATAATTATCCTAAGTTTATTATTAAGTAATATAAATATAGAACATGATTATTCAGACCCAGGGTAAGGGACTTTATTTTGAAAACACACATTTAAAGTTCCTTTATTCAACTCTTTTTAAAAATGTCAAAGAGAATGTTTTTTAACTTATACTGCATTACTAGTTTCTCCCACTTTCAAGATGATTTATTACTTTTATTTTTCTTTATAATTTTTCATATCTATTTTTTAAGAATAATTATTTCATTATTATGTGCTCTATTTTTATATTTTCAAAGTTACTTTTACAAGAAAAGGGTATTTTGATATCTTTAAGTGTTTTTATCATGGTTTTAAAATATTTTTCAAGAACTATAATGCTCCACTACCCCCACTGGAAGAAATAAAAGCCCAATTATCTTGTAATATGCGTTAAAGAAATAAAAAATATCAAATCACCCAAGGCATACGGGCGGACCAGTTCGGCCAAACCTGGAAAGGAAGGCAACACCACCGACCCCAGTCACAGAGGCCGAACCACCTATATCCAAAGACCAAACCCCTGAAGTGTCTGTGAAAGAGAAATCTTGTGTCAGGAAGTGCCGACCTTTAGAGAAAAAGTATGATATTCTAAATCAGCTGGCTTTAGTACCAGAAAAACTATCAATCCTAAATGTGTTAATACTGTACGTAGATCTTATAGAGGCACTCATCAAAGCCTTACTAAGTCCCCGTGAGTTTGAGGCCAAAGTAGCAGTAGCTAAAGTCTATCAAATAGAGACCAATCCCGAATAATTTCATGCCATAATCTCATTCACAGATAGAATTAAAGATACCATCATGAAAGGGAACATCAAACCCTTATATGTGTTTGAAAAGATAAATGGAATTGATGTTCGGGGGATTTTCATTGACAATGGCTCAGGAGTCAACCTCCTCCCGTTGTGAACACTTCGTCAGATGGGTTGTGATGATGAAAGCTTGACACCATACACTAAAACTCTACTGAGATATGAAAAAATTGAGCAGAAACCATTGGGATGAATCAAGCTTAAAACTTTCCTTGGAGACCTCATGTCAGATTCCGAGTTCCTAGTAGTACGAAAAAGTATATACTTCAACGTCCTATTAGGGAGACCTTGGCTGCATCAGTATGATAAAATTATATCATCATACCATTAGTGTGTCAAATATTTAACTAATAGAAAATATAGGACATTTCATGCTGATAAATCCCTATTTGAGTCATGTGATTCACATTATATTGACCCAGGGTTCTATGAATTGAAAGAAAAATGTCATTCGGCTGACGATGTTGATTGGATTACCGCCCTAAATGGATTGGAAATGGCTCCATCAAACCCTTACAGCAACTTGGGGAAGGGTTTGTATTACCCATCAACCAAGTTGAATGAACAATTGCAATTTCGGATGCCGACTCAATTGTCTTCATGATTTCTGGTATAGCCGTCAAGTCCAAAGATATAGAAGGGCAGTCTGACTCCCATGATGATAGGAAAATCCCTATCAAAGATGCTCCCAGCCTATCCATGGGACCACAAACTACCCCCTCCTCACTCACTGAGGCAAAATAATATTTCTCTCCCTACATTTGAGAGTTCATTTTGATAATCCTCTCTCCATTAGAAGAGGAAGAAGAAGAAGAAGAAGAAGAAGACCTCATAGATGCGCCTCCCGCGTTCGAAGAAGGTGTCTCTACCATAATCAAATAACTTAAGGAGATAAACCTGGGCACTAAAGATGACATGTGGCCCACTCTGATTAGTGCGGAAATTCATATCGATGGGTAGGAGGCATATACCTCATTTCTAAAGAATAATCAAGATGTATTTGCCTAGAACTACACTAAAATGTCAGGCCTTGATCCTGAGGTCACCACTAATCATCTGGTCTTACCAGAAGATCACCGGGGCTATGAGAAGGTATCCAGAAGGACCCACCTGATGTATACTGCAAAAATAGAGGCTGAATTTGACAAGTTGATCAAAGCCAACTTCATGCGGGAAGTCTAGTATCCGATTTGGCTGGAAAAGATAGTCCATGTCAAAAATAATAACGGACATATTATAATATGAATTGACTTCAGGGACCTTTATTGGCATTTCCCAAAAGAAGATTTCCCAGTCCCGATCATAGAATTTTAGATCGATGCAATCGCCGGATATGAGGCCCTATTTTTCATGGATGGCAATTCTGGGTACAAACAGATCTGGATGGCCCAGGGGGATGAAGAATCCACTACTTTTAGGGGACCTCATGGATTTTTCTGTTATTAGGTAATGCCCTTCGGTCTAAAAAATTTTGGAGCCACATATCAGTGCACTATGCATCGCATATTCAATCCCTTCTTGGGAAAATTCGTCAAGTGTTATGTCGATGATCTTGTGGTTAAATCTCGAAATCGCTCAAAACACCTGGAAAATCTTGAAAATATATTCAAAAAACTATGATAACATAGTTTAAAGATTAATCCCCAAAACTTTTCCTTTGGCGTTGCCTCTGAGAAATTCCTCATCTTCGTAGTACGCCATCACGGTATCGAAGTCAACCCAGAGAAGATAAAAGACATCCTTGTCTTGACCCCACCTCGCAACCTCACTGTGTTGATAGCTCTCTAGGGTAACCTCACCTACATTTGGTGCTTAATATCCAACTTAGAAGGTAAATGTTTACCTTTCAACAGGATGATGAAGAAAGGGGTTACATGTGAGTGGGATAATTATTTCCAAGAATCCTTTGACAAACTCAAAATATATCCCCTAGGCCCACTAGTTATGATGCCACCAGTTTAGGGGAGGACACTCATTTTTTATGTAACCAACCTGGAATGGTCATTAGGCACCTTCCTCGTGCAGAAGAATGATGCCGGCAGTGAGAACATCCTCTATTACCATAGTTGAACAATGATTGATGCTGAAACATAGTATTCAAAAATTGAAAATAAATTCCTATTCCTAATCTTCACAGTTCAGAAACCCAGGCTTTACCTGCAGCACCGTGAGGTCCACCTGGTCTCCCACTGAAACCCGCTCAAATATACCCTCATTTTTTCCATGCTAAATGGATGCCTATCATGATGGGTGTTCATCCTACAATATTTTGACATATGATACATTCCCCAGAAGTCCATCAATGGACATACATTATAAAACTTCCTGGTAGAAAACCCTTATAAGAAACAATATTGTTATATGTCGAACTTCCGGAAGAAGAAGTGTTCTTCGTCTATGTGGATCCCCATACATGGGAAATGTACTTCGACGGTTCTTCTAGAATCCCAATAGGTAAAATAATGGAGGATCCCAAACTCAATAAGGTGGGGATGAGAATTATATTTGTATCCCCTGAAAAGTATGTCCTACCTTATTATTTCCTACTTTTATAAGGGTGTACAAATAATGAGGAATAATATCAGGCCCTCATTGCAGTCCTAGAATTGTCACTTCATATGAAATCCAAACAACTAAGGATAAAGGGTGATTCGGAGCTAGTCATCAAATAGGTAAATGGTGAATATACCATTAAGAAAGAAGTATTGGCCCCCTTGATGAACCATGTTCGAGAACTGATGAAATAATTCCCATCAGAACCAATGTTTACTTATGTACCCCAGTCTCAAAATGCTTAAGATGATGCTTTGTAAAATGTTGACATGGCCTTAGCTGATCTAGACCAGGATGAAATAGACATTAGCATTTCCGACTGCCAGATGGTCTTGCCATTTATCCAGATCAATATGAAGGATATTGATGAAATTAGATCTGTTTCTGAGCCTTATGGTCACACCCCCAGCTGGATGATGCCCATTGAAAATTACCTTCGGAAGGGGGAACTCACACCAAATAGGGCTGGAAAGGAACTTGTCTGAAGATGGGTAGCCAATTTTTTCATGTACAATGGCATAAACCAAGAAAATGTTCTCTACAAACGAGGCCTTGACGGAGTCCTTCTTAGGTTCATTGATGGAGAAGAGACTGTTGTTGTCATGAATGAAGTACACACCAGAGCTTATAGATCACACCAATAAGAAACCAAGATCTCCCACCAAATCTAAAGGCTTGGGTACTACTAGCCCACTATGATATAGGATTGTACCATATTTACCAAGAAGTTCCATTCCTGCCAAGTTCATGCCAATTTCATAAACCGACCCCTAGAGTTACTTTATACAGCAAGTTACTTCTAGAAATTTTCCACCTAGGGGATGGATTTTATGGGACTATATCCTCCCACCATAGCTAGAAAATTCAAGTTTTTACTCATAGAAACTGAATTCTTTTCCAAATGGTCCAAATCCATACCCCTTAAAGAAGTCAGGGAGAAAAACATCATCAGCTTTGTGAAGACAAACATCATTACGATATTTGGTGTCCCTCATATAATACTAATGTAAAACAGCACCAACATATGCTCTGCATAGTTGGACAAGATATACTAGGATTATGGAATCAAAGCCAACTGTTCATCCTGGTATCATGCGGTAGCCAATGGGAAGATAGAGGCTTTCAATAAGACTTTGTCCAACATACTCTAGAAAATGTTAGATAAGGATAAGAAATTGTGTCCAGACAAGCTCCTTCATGCTTTATGGTTTTACCAGACCACGTCATGCACTTCCACCTAGGCGACCCCATACTCACTAGTATACAGGGTATAATCAGTTTTTCCTATCAAAATTCAAGTACAATCACTTCGTTTGTCCATTTGCGATCAACTGTCCATGGATGAGCAATCCTAGAGATAGTTTGATGAGTTATATTAGCTAAATAAAAAAAAATCACACTTCACACCATTTGTAAATCTACCAAAATCAAATCGCGCAAGCCTTCAACAAGGGTTCGCCTTCGATCTTTCCTCGAAGGAGAAATGGTGTTAGTCCTCAGAACCCCGATGATACTCGAGAAGAAACCTCCAAAGCATGAACCAAAGTGGGAAGGACCATATTTCATACACAAGGTCTATTCCAATGGAGCATATTCCCTAATATCAATGGAAGGACAGGTTGCCACGGCTCCCACAAATGCAATGTTTTTGAAGAATTATTTCACGTAATTGTAACAACACCAAGCCATGGTCCAAACTCTATGACCCTAAACTATGAGTTATTGTCTTGAAAAAAATGATGTTAAAATGAATGGTATTATCCCCATGGTCCAAACTCAAAGACCTTAAACTATTAGTTGTAATACTGTGAAGTCATGGTCCAAATTATAAGACCTTAAACTATGAGTAGTAATACCATGAAGTCATGGTCCAAAGTCAAAGACCTTAAACTATGAGTCATAGTCCTTCCTACATGACGTTAAACTATAAGGAACTCATCCCTAAAACATGGAATTAAAATTTGACTCATTTTCTCATTGTAATACATTAAACTAGATAGTGTGATACATCTTAATCGCATGACGATAAATTGCATGATCTCTTCCAGAACTACATACGGCTTGATTTTTGCCTTCGCAGGATACGTAGTGACGCCTCGATCCTCAATCTTGGCCTATCTCCAACAAAAAAATGACTCTATAATATCCTCTATTTCTCCGCACTGGGATAGGAAACCCTTGTCACTCCTTGTTTATCACATCGAGTATAACTCACGTGAGCTTAGGATCGGTAGTAAGGATTTCTCTATGAAAACAAGTTATAGAGAAGTATGGTAAACCTAGAACCCGTAGAAAATGAAACAAAAATTTCCCTATACATGGATCGATCCAGATTGGTATAGGGAATGACCATAACTATGTATGGAATGATTCCTTCCCTTGCAGGATACGTAGTGATGTCTGGATTTGTTAACCCGATCCAGCCATCCTCAACAAAATTCTCTCAAATGTTCCTACCCCCATGTCTGAGCCAGATCGGTACGGGGAACATTTAGAACTGTGTATGTCTTGATTCCTGCCCTTGTAGGATACATATTGACACCCGAATTTAGTATCACAGCCCAATCACCAGAAAAAAATCCCCCTTTTCCTGTGTGTAGCTCATACTTGTATGAGGAGTCCATGGAAGGTCCTAACTGCATGATAATAAACTGAGAAATTCTTCAAGAGTTATGTGTGGCCCAATTCTCAGCATTACAAGATCTCGCACATGCCCCCTACTCATAAGAATTAAAAATATCCCACTTACCCATATACAGATGAGTCAGATCTTTGTGGAAGCTCTAATAGTTAACGATACATCATGGTCTGGGTATTTCTTATGTTCCCAGGCACATCTTTCCCATTTTTCAAACTCCATATTCTAGGAAAACTTGGATCCCCATAATCATTCATGGCCATTTGAGATAGAAGGATAGTGTCCTACATACACCTTTGTTTGGATATGCACATCATGCCCCGGTGACTCTACATATGTCACCCAAAAAACGGTCTCCAATCAAAGGAAAATTCGTCCTCAAGAGAGTCCTCTCCTATCTCAATAATCCCAATGGCTTCTAAGCCCCATGCCATACCTCCTGATTCAAGTTTCCCCCAAAACTATGGTTTACACCTTCTATCATCACTCACGTCTAAGGAATTCCAGAACATCCTTACTGTGATTAACTCAAAGCTATTAAATATCTTTATGATGTTATCATGTCCTCACCACATGACATTAAACTGCAGGGCCAAAATCATCCTTTATGTATGACGTTAGACTATATAAAATTAGTTTAAGCCTAAAATTCTACCTAATGTTTTTTTTTCTATTCTTAGGAAGTGACCTGGAATCCTCATAATCCCTTATTTCTCACACTGAGCATAGCTCATGTGAGCTTAGGGATCTTAGCAAGAGAACCATCGAGACATTATGGAAAAACCATCCCTAGAATTTGGTCCTAGCAGCACGACCCTAAAAGGCATGTCATGGTTCCCTTCCTTGAGAAGAACCCCACGTCCTGGACATGTGACGTTAAATGACTGGGTACCCCAAAGATGGGATAAACACCTCACCCTATATGTGATCCAGATCTATGTAAGGGATACCTAATTCCATGAGTAAATCATAGCCCATATGTTTCCAATATGTCTGGATGCACTCCTTTCATACCTCAAACTCTGTGCTCTGAGGAATCTTGAATCCCTGCAACCCTCCATGGGCATCTGAGATAGAAGTCCAATGTCTTGCATACACCTTTTTTTGGCTATGCACATCATACCTCGGAGGCTCTACATATGTTCCCACAAAAATGGTTATCAATCAAAGGAAAATTCGTCCCCAGGAGAGTCCTCTCCTATCTAAGTACACCCAATGGATTCCAAGCCTCATTCCACCCCTCCTGATTTAAGGTCCCTCAAAGTCATGGTTTAAATTTTTCCTCCCTACACACACCCTGGATATATCAAAACATGTGGGCCCGATTCATCTCTGGTCCCTTTTGATGTTTCTAAAGATACCCCATCATATGCATGAAGTTGATCCTCATACAAAATAATAATTCTCCCACTCATTTTCGGGTTTCCCCGAAAAAGCTCGGTTAAAATTTCCCTTTTTGATGTTCAAGTGCACCCACTATCGAAGGTCACATACCATATTCAGAAAGTTATCAATCGCCATAGCCATTGGATATGGAAGGTCAGTGTCCTGCGGACACCTTTTTTTGACTATTCTCATCATGCCCCAGAGGATTTGCATATACCTCCTACAAAAAGGTTTTCAGTCAAAGGAAAATTAGTTCTTAGGATAGTCATTTCTAGTTTTTATACGCTCAAATGAAATTAATGTTATATCACACCTCATATATGGAAAACTTTTGGATAACATCTTACATACCTTCCTCTTTCCAAATTCCCCTAGCATAAGAAAGTCTTCTAACTGAACTGACCATTCCCCAGATCTCCCTCATGCAAGTAAGAACCATACGGTAATAGTTTCCCACTCAAAGCCGATATGAATGTCCCTAATATTTTCAGACTCCATTACCTGGACTATCCACCCACTATGGATCCCAACATCAAAATAAATTCAAAGTGTTGAAAATCCCACCAAGGCCATCATAGATGGAAATCCAATGTCTAGTATACACCTTTGATTAACTATGAACATCATTACTCAGTGGCTCTACATATCTTTCCCACAAAAATGGTCATTAATCAAAGGAAAATTTGTACCTAGGAGATTCCTTTACTACTTCTGTACTCCTTAAACGGATCTCGAGCCTTATTCATGTCCAAGATTCACAAATTTTGGGTCAAGAAAAAATCCCTAATCCATGTCTGAATAGTATTAGAACATTCCTAGATGACAATCCTGAATTACGACCCCTGCCCCATTAAGTTTGGTCAAAGATGTTCGACCTAAAACATCAGTAATAAGTTTTACTGGCAGAACTGTGAACTACCAGAGAAAGAAAAAGATGGCATGATTTCCAGAGGGAAAATCCGCAGAAGTAACCTCTAGGTAAAATTCATGTATTAGTTCATTAAACCAACTCCATGTATGGTTTAGTAAATAATGTGTTGAGATATCAAAAGATATGTAAATCTTGTTAGGTCGAAAACTCTCAAAGGGAATCCTAAGAAAAAGTTGAGTTATACCCACTAAGACCATTTCAAACAGGCTTAGGGAAAAATTAGGGTAACAATGAAAAAAAAGACACAAACTTTTGTGAGGTTTTATATAAAACCTCATCAAAAGTATAACTATGCTTGTTGCATCCCACATCTCAGGAAAAAATTAGATCATGATTAAATTATTTAAGTTTACTAGTTTCGAATCATGGTTTAAAAGTAATACATGATTGAATTGATGTTTATATGATTAATTATGATCAATTGATTTGATAGGAAAGGACAGAGAAGGTTTATTTGAAGTAAAATTAGTTTCACTAAGTTCAACAAAAATGGAGGAACATCTCCAGTCCAGAGTCTCTCCAAGTTATAAAAAAAGATAAGGGTACATATCATGATTTGGGATGGAGCTACAATAAGGGTCAGCTTGACCTTTCCAGAATTATGGCAAGTGATTGCTGCAAGCCATCGAGATTCTATTCCAGAATCCCTCGCCTCCATTTCATCCTTGACTGTTGTACACACTTGTTCTATAATGACGTTAAAATACCACCCTTTATTTTGGATATCTTAACAGTTGGAAATCGAAGAGTCCATTTGATCCCTCAACCTTCCTGCGTGGGCCTCGCACTCCCAAAAATCATCCCTTTGAGTGACCACTAAATCACAAGGCTTTGCTTCCTCATATGTTTCGTGATATAATTCCTTTGAAACTTCTCGGAAGGTCACCACCTAGTGATAGGAAGAATTGAACTTGAAAATCTTGTCCTCAAAAGAAGAAATATCTTCTCAGGATATGATGATTTGGTAGATGAGGAGGTGTAAGTGCTAATAATCGAAGCCACCAGAACCCATCTTGGTGAATAACCACTAAAAATTGTCAGCCTCATCAGAAAAATTGGCCATAGGTGTCTCCACATTAAGAGCACATAACTGGTTCCATGCCTCTTTTCACACTTCTTGGTGCCGCTCCGCAGCACTAGTACCTTGATCCTCCCCCTCTACAACATTTATTTATGTAGTAAGAATCATCATAGGATAGAAAGATACCTAAGACAGGTCACCCAAGATGGGGGACTCTCCCTGCCCTCAGATGGTTCAACCGCTGGAGCCGGAGGTGGAGGACTAGTTGTAACTTCTGACGTGGTCGGTGATACTCTATTGGTGTCAAAATCAATAAGGTCTTGGGAAGTATCTGTAGGAGGGGAGCAGTCTGAATCACTCCCCACAGAGATAGGTTGTACCGATGAAGCCCCTCCTAGATGCTTCTGACGGCGAACAGAGTGTCTTCTTACCACAAGGAAAGGAACAGGTGTCGTATTTGTCATGGTTGCTGCAGGGACAGGAATAGAAGGCCTAGCCATCACGTTCATCACATAAGAAGAAATGTGTGGCATGGTCGTTGGGGTGATGATGGGGTGGAGAATGGTTATAGGTTTTTTCACCCACCGAACTGGTTCTCTCAGCACTCTGTCAGGGTAACAGGCCATCCACAGTTGGGTATACTCCAGTGATAGAAAGGTGGGTCCCATTATGTTAGGGATTATAACCTCTATAGATTAACCTTCAAGAATTATCATAAGCCATAACTAGTGAAGAATTATGGGATGATACTCCCCCCTTAATTGAATAGTGGTAAGAATTGCAGCTTGTTGAAGGAATCTAAATTGCCTGGAAAATTGGTAGAGGATGTATGTCTCACAAATAACTATTTGATCTATATGAGTTGTGATCATCCCATCCTGAAGAGAAATGAGATATGAAAATTCCTCTAAAGAACCACCCCTATCACCTCTTAATGACCCCTGAGGGGTAGGATGCGTTGAAAATGAGAAGTGAGAAGCATCATTCAGTAGCCCAACCACATCAATAATGCTTAGAGTCTTAAGATGAATAGTAGAAATGTTAATAAGGATGGGTTGGAAGTCAGAATAAGGAACCTTTGAATTATGATGATATTCGTAACAGGGGAAGTGTTCTTCCATCCACCCATACAGGAATTGAAATGGTCCACTGAGATAATTTGGGGGCCTACCTTCCTGTTTTTGTCCCAATAATTTATAAAGTCAGACGAGAGTATGAAAGGCCAAATTAATGGGTCGACCCTCTATTAGTGTGGCTTCCATCAACAAAGTACAGGCCCAAACCCCGATATATACATCGTAGGATGGGAAAATCCATCCACTCAAAAACATGTCAAAGAAACCTACTAATCTAATCATAGGTGATACGTCTGGTTGAAGCTCATATCCCCATGTGGTATATCATCCCACTTCAAGGGGATTATAATATGACTCTATAGCCTGTAAGGACTGATGGGATGGATGAGTTTGACTGCAGTGATCCTTCAGCTTAGGCATGTTCGCCTGTAAGAATAACCCTATCCACGCCTTAAATGGGATAAGCGAGTGAGCCTGGAGGGGATGATTAATTAATCCCTCTTCTATGACCAGTATACTCCTTGTCAAAATGGGACACGTGGTCAGTGTCGTTCCATGTACTAGATATCGGTAGAAACTCATCGTACATATCTCCAAGGATGGGTAGTCCTCCAAGCTGGTGGATATCTCATAACCTGATTCCCACCTCCCCATGTGATAAATTGAAGGTGTTAGTACTTGAACACCAGTGGCTTAGCAGCTAAGGAAGTATTTCACTTTGGGAGAATACTGAAAACTGAGAAACCCAGGATGCCTGATACAATCCCACCACCTCCAACTAGTCAAGGGACCCCAAACAAGTTTGATGTACCCATAATTCACAAGCCCATTTGTTAGAGAAACATCCTTCGTCCCGCAAATCCCACTTGTTGTTCCACCTACTGTAAGGATTTTCTTAGGAGATGTTGATAATTGATAGGTACTCTTAGGCGCCTTGTCTCAGGAAACCATTGTGACACCCATGGTTTCCCGGAGTCCATGTTGATCCTTCTAATATGAACACGTTATCTTGAATTGGTGTAGTGATGAATTCTCTTATTGTAGGAAATGTTGGTGCGATCATGTCCTTGCAGTGATTCTAAGAGGATGAAAGCGATATCGGGGTCAGCCAATGGTAGAGGAATGTCGTTAGGGAGACCAAATCCATAAAGTGGAAACTATACAAATAGTAGATAAGATAAGAGTTATAGAGTTGATAAATACTTTAATAAGCTATCACAAGGATTAATGTAGGCTCGAAGATGATTCTCACTATTCCCCACCATGGTCGCCCTTGTCTTTGTCGATTTTATCGCAGCCTGTGAAGTATCTATTATAGCCTCTACAGGACGTTCCAAAAATCCAATAAAAAGTTAGTCCAATAGAAGTTGTTGGATAAAAGGCTACAAAGGAATGTCTAAAGGACTTAAAATACCTCTGTATAAGGCTATGTGTATTGTTCCTGAAAAATATACACGGAAGGCACAATCCGCATTCTGCATAATGTGAGGAAGAAAATCTCTGCATATGGTTATGATATGAGGAAACGTTTCACCCTGTACATCCTTGGTATGCAAAGCATTCATGAGTTGTTGGCCCGAAAATCATTGGCCGGTGAATAGAAAGGTTCACAGAAGGTGGATATTGGGACCATAGGCCTCATTAAGTTCATTTTCAAAGGTTGTGTATTAAAATTTTAAGTTCGGATTAATATTTCTTAAAGTTTGGTTCTCCGGACCAAGCTTGGTATTCAGACACATAAGAAATGTAGCGTTCTCCTACATGGAACCCAGATTTTGATTTTAAAATTCCACGATGTTGTTTGTGAGACCCAAAATTTGGTACGCAAACAAAGAAATGGAAAAAGTTCGGTTCGTGGCACGTACGAAGTGGTTCACGAAATGAATCTTTGCATGGAACATGGTACGCAGATGCAGAGGAAGTCGGGGAAGTTGAGATAACTTTTCACCATGATAAATGGTAAAATACAAATAACATGATCCTCTATATATAGGTGTGCTCTGCTCCTACTGGACCTATCTATTCTATTATGAACCATTTCAGTTCAAGACTGATTCTACGTAATAATTGTCCCCTTTTCATTCCAAACGGACCCCATTCCGATGGGGGGCATTTTTTAGGATCCTAAAAATTTCTCCAAGAGAAGAAAATACTCCCATAATCACTTTTTAGAAGGAAGAAAGTAATCCTACAAGTCTAGCAAGGTGAATGGACTCAAAGTGAGTTGCAAATTTCAGAAGAAACTTGAAGGAATTCAATTTTTCAAAGGATTTTGAATGGATCGTGTACCATTTCTGGGAAGGGTTCACGGACCACCTGGATTGTGAACCACCAGTACATGGGATGATCCACGAGGCACTAGTCCATAGAGCGATGGCCAGCGAACCCAGTGTACCACGAACCGCATCGTAGAAGGTCTCATGTGTGTAAAGGCTATCAACATGCCGCCTCACGAACTCAACGGTTCATAGATGAAGCGAACGGGTAGGGTTCTATGAACTATGATCGCGAGCCGTAGCCTCCGTAAACCTTGGTTGACCGAGTCTTATGTGGGTCAGGATATCTCTTCATGGGCCTCTACAAATGCTGTTGCATGCCAATAAATGCAGTTTCCTCGATGCTCTATAAAAGGAAGCACATAAGAAATTGAAAAGAGGGCGGACGAAAGAAGCTTAAAGGAGACCCATAGGTTGGAAAAAAGAGTTCATAGAAGATTTCAGCTTCAATATTGATCCATCAGCGAAGTCCGAATTGCGAATCATGTTCTCCGTAGGTACAGTTGGTCGTGAACCATAAAATGGGGAAACTGAATAATAATAATAGAATTGTAGACCTAATTGGTGAACCGTGAACCACATAATTCTCATAGATGAATTCCCTACAAATGATAATCCCCTAGGCCCTCCTTCAATATGGTTTTCTGCATACCGCTATGCGGATTTGACCTGGTTCCACGTACTTAATCAGTACATGGATGGAATCCAAAGTGGTGTGATGGGTTTCGTACCACTGTAGTGCATGGTGGTCTATACCCATGCCCACATACCACATCGATACATGGATGATCCCTCTGCCTTTATTCCACTGTTTTATGCAGAGCTTCCCTCATCCTGCATAAGAAATCTATATGTGGAATGGGGTGTTTTCGGGTATTATTTACTATGGTTCCAATCTCCCCCCTCCATTACTATTTATTCATCCATAGTCCCTACACAAACCAGTCCCTCGGCATCAGGACAAAGCCTCCTCCAAAGACATTATACCCATGTGATCAAGCCATCAGGTGCATCAATGCGCCCCTTTGAGTCTACATTCCTATGGTAACATGGAGTCCATCCTTAGGGTGCTAACATGGATCTCCCCATTCTAGGGATTAATGGTGGTCACTTTCTTTTCCATTAAATGAGGAATAGTTATCAATCAAAGGAGTTATGTCAACTTATCCTTTGGATGAGGATGAAACTCCTCCCCTTCGCATAATGCATTCCAGGGCACTCCCACTGAGATAAGTCCCCAATATTCCAAGGTCAGGTCACGTGACCTTTAATTCCATTTCATATTAAAAGGTTCATCGCTCTACGCCCTTTCCCACTATCACCCTGGCCTCTTCCTCCATAGGCTCTCCCTCTCCCACCAGCAAGAGAGGAATCATGTGGTTGGTAGGATCTCTCACATCCTCTTGTTTCTTACACTAAGCATGAATCACATGGGATTAGAGGTTTGTGATGATTACAAAATCAACGCCAATATAAACTATGAGAAATCTGATTCTTCATTAAACCAGAATACATAGGATGCCTAATTAAAGGCCCAAGCTCAAAAGGGTTCTCTTCCAAAGGGGTTCACCCAATCTTGTCCCACAAAATGGACAGCGTCCATACGTAATCCCCAACCATTCCAAACTACGTGGGTTTTGATTCCTCTCATGAGGATATGTAGGAAACCCATATTATGGGTCTGATCCCAAAATCAAGTTACCTTTTGTCCCCCCTGGATGATGATAAACTCCAGAGTGCCTTAGTGTATAGCTTAAGTCAGCATCACCACCATAGCATCAAATCCATATATGCTTATGATGATCTTTAAAACTAGGTGTATCCTGTGGAAAAACTCTTTGGTGATGAACTAAGGATTCCCAAACATATGAACATGACTTAAATCTATAATAGAGTCTCGGAATAAGCAATAATCCTTCCCCAAAAGGGTGCGATGAGCTTGACTTTGCATCCTCTCGATCAATGGATTCCTTAAGTGTCATTGGTTGAATAATCAACCAATGAGTGCCTTCATTTGGAAATAAGGTCCATGAGTCATGGATACCTAGGCCATTGGGTGTTTATAGATCCATTAATGAAACCATTGGATACCATCAGAGGAAGTTATATCTAAGGAGGACCAATTTCATAAGTACTTGACCCCATAAAATCACCCGCTAGGATCATCTGACTGTCGTATCTCTTTCACAATATGAAAGGGGTGAATTTCCTAGTCCACATAGGGTTAATAACACATTATATTAAATTATAATTATGCATAATGGGTTGAAACAAAATAAATGGTGAATTTTAAAAGAGACCGCCTCTAAAAAATAGACGGGTGATAATTCCTGTCAAAAAATTTCCTCACCACCCGAAACGTGACACCTTAGACGCGGAATAAGGGTAAAAATTTAATTTAAATGTCATAGTATAATGGTATAATATTCTTGGAAACCCTTTTTAGAAAACATGGTTTTTAAGGAACCAAGATTTTCTATTGAAAATAGGGTAACGTCAGGCTACCATAAAAACACTTTTTTAACTATATCTTGTACCGAAGAGTAGAAAAATGGTACCAATACATGAATATAACATTTATAATCATATGATAAGAATATTCATGAATTTACTTGAGAAATTTATCATAATATTTCAATATATTAGGAATAATCATAAACAATATCAAAAAGTGATGAGATTGTTTCAATAAACTCTAATCACTTGGTAACTATGAAACATACTCCCCATGTAAAAAATGAAATTAAATTAATCTTAAAATATAAATAAAGGAATTATATTCATGATATAATATTTCAAAGGTAGTATGTACACCTCATATAAAAATATAAGTGCATAATATGGCATGTGTCTCAAAGAAGGTAAATTGAGACAAACCTATCTTACCGATTTGGTAACATTTGAATCATAAACCTCATGAAAGAAAGATCATATAATAGATAATTAAATCCCCATAAATTTAAGAATAAGAATCATATAACACATTCATGTGAATTACATACACCCAGCAAAAGAGAAGAGTGGTGAACATGGCATGTATCTCATGGATATAAAAAGTGACATGAATTTTCCTTACCTTATGTATTGACTCTCTTCGTACTCGTTCAAGATTTTTATAAAATAAATATAAGTTTCTTATAAATATTTTATAGAATAATATTCTTATATGTAATACCATACATGGTTTTATTAGGACATTATATTACCCTCTTGTTAAGAATTCTATGTTGAGGTTTCACTTCGAGCAATATTTACTTTGTTCTTCGCATGTGTTTTAATTTGTTATATATTTGGTCCTTATACTTATATAATGATTTCCAGAGTGTAAAACATGATATGAATATGATTTATATACAGTAGATTTGTATTATAATAATATATAAATAATATAGAAGTATTAAGTGGAATATATTGTTCATGGAGACGGTAAGTTGTACGTACTCATAAACATTGTTTCCATTTTTATTATCATATTGAAAGAAATAAAGAAAATGATATATATGTATATATGTATAAAATATCATTAAATTATAATTATAATATTATATATATCACATAATTTCACTAAAACCATCCTTAATACATTCTATGTAGTGTGTGAACAAATCACATCATTTTGAGGGGGCGGTAGTCCACACTTCCTCAAACGAGATTATCATATTTACACTAAATGGAAGGTAAAAAATATATGTGTTTAAAAAGAAATTAAAAATTTTAAATACATAATAAATATAATATATTACATATATAAACATATTTTCCACCATAATTTTCATCATGATAGGCAGTAAAGAAAAAATGAACGATCGTCGTTTAGTGAGGCGGTAGTTCTCTGTACACGTAAACAGTATGTTCGTTACCCATTAGATGGAGGTGTGCAAAAGTTTAGGTCTAAATATTATCATAATAAATTAATATTATATTTATAATACTTGTTTTTTATAAAATAATGAAATAAATAGAGTGGAGTGGTGGATAAATAAAATAAAAGGAAGGAGATTGAGAGAAGATGTTACCTCTTAATCAGGTAACTCATTTTGTTTTGTGCCAAAAGGCTTCATTGGAAGAATTTATGACCAAATGGAGGATTAAAGTAGGAAGTTAGGTATTTTTGGAATTGCATTTGGAAGATATTTTCCAAATATAAGAGGTTTGAGATGTGTGAAGAAGAGGGAGAAGTGGTGGCCTTCTATAGGGAAGGAGGAGTCGAACTTGTAAATATTTGGAAAGAGAATTTTACCCATGTTTTTCATTAATATTGGATCCAATAATGATCCAAAGTCTCTCCAAGGTTTTATAGAGTCAAAATATGTCCATAAAATGGGTTTTTTACAAGTGTATAGTTTATTTGTGCCCTAAATTTTTAGGTTTAGTCCCTAATTAAGCTTAATTTGGCCTTAATAATTATGATTAATTTTAATTTCTTTAACTAAAATCTTTTAGTCAAAAATTAAGTTGATATGCATATATTGCAAGCTAGTTCGGTGATGTGTGTAGCGTATTCCAAGTTAGTGTTTTGTATATCACAAGACAATCCAGTGATGTTTGAAAGTAATGTTTGACTTAGTGTATTCACATAATATAAGATACATTTGGTGTTGAAAAATATTAAAAAGACTAAATTAATTCAAAAAAATAAAAAAATAGGGGTGCTACATTATAACCCCCTTAAAATGAATTTTACCATCAAAATTTTTCTGGTTTATCAAAGTTTTAATAATTTAAAGATTCATTCATAGAAGCCCAAATCATAAAAATGAATACTAAAACTTCCCTTAAAAATGGAAATTTGGAACCATAATTGTTACCCAAAGTAACATAGGTTGGGAGTAAAGATTGGACATAGAGGAATAATGTAAATATTTATAGGGAGTGATTGAGGTCATCAATCACAACCAAATGAATGATCAAAGAAAATTTGATAGACTCAAATTCGTAAATTTGTTATGATTTATAAGGCCATTGGTTCAACAAAAAATTCATGTATTAGGAAAACACTTTTTTTATCAACATCCCGTATTTGAGTAATTATTTTATTAACTAATAATATAAGGAATTATAATTACTTGGTATATTTATATAAACAAAAATTTATTCTTTGTTTGTGCTTTTTACTATTTCTAATTCATCCACTACTTAAAGAAATGGATGTCTAGAAATTAACTTTGATGTCCAAATCACTAAAATACATTTTTATCAAATATTAAGGCTCATAAAAGAAAGAAAAGTACATATATTTTTCTATAACTATTACTAAACATAAATATGGTTAATATATTAATCTCTAAACATAAAAAGTAACACTGGTGTTTCATTATGAATTATTATTCAACAAAAATAAATACACATTAACCAGGAAATCACATTTGCTAGTGGTAGGCGTGAAACCCTTATCATCCTTCGGTCATGGGTTCATGATATGTGGCCATGCTTGACTTTATTGGTTTCCACCTGACATTCATGATGGAATTTTATAAAACCACACTAATGTAATTTAAAAATAAATATGATGGAAATCCTTGAAATAAGTCTAATCACTAAATAGCCTTTTAACTAAGGTTTTCAATACCACATTAATACCAAAAATACCTCCTATGATGTTTAACTTAATCTTTTCTTGAATGTTTAACCTTATAAACCTTATTAAATAATAAAATAGAAACTTTATAAAGAAATTCACAAAATCATCTTAATATTGATCCCCCATATATCACAAAGTATCTCTTAGTTGTCACATTTTGAACATGCGAATACCCTCATTGTAAATTCTCTTGAAACTTGGTAATAACCTGAATTATAATAAATAATTTTGGAAACAATGCATGATTACTCATTCCATAGATTAATATATATATTAAATGTATCCAATAAGTTGTAAACCTCATTCATTATAACATAAACTACTTGTAAACAAGTCCTTCATTAGTTACAAGGTAATCAGTTCCATCCAATTTACTTATATCCATAATATCTTTATAAAAAAACATTATCATAACATAAGAAATATACTAAGGGTTATATTTACCTTAAAAATATGTTTTAACTGGAAATAAACTTGACATTAAATTACTTTTATATTCCACTGGAATGATTCTATATATTCTTATAAATCTGTAGGGAAATACAACAACTGAACAATCCTTATATATTTCACATTTTATAATTATTGAATCCAAATAAATAAAATATTATATTATTCTAGATCATCCTTAATACATTAACAAGGCTACCTCATCATATTACATAATACATCTTTCCTTTCATATTTCATATGTAGTCTCATCATCATCATCAATGTAACCATTACTCACACCACCTTGCTGATTATGTTCAGGAGCATTCCTATTGGGAAATTGATTTACATAATGACCATTCATTACACACATAAAATATTTAGCCTTATATGATGCCTTATATGTCCCATTATTCTAATCCATTTAATTAACCAAACTCTTTATCTTTCCATTGCATTTACTAGCTTTTTTTCCTTCTTTTCCATATTCAAAACATCTTCATGTTTTTCTAACACATTCACTTGGGTGCTTCTTGTCACATTCTTGGAATGTAGGAAATTCAGTCCTCTTTCCTTAATGGTCTCCATTACCCAAACTCTCAGTGTACTCCTTCCTGATCTTATTTGGTGAGTCTAAGAGTTGGTTAAGGTACATGTTGTTAATCATGTTCCATGAAAACTGATTAGGCGTGATCACAACATCTTTCACTCAAATGATCATCCCACTTGATGGATCATCAATAAATATTCCATAATTTTAACATTAATCCAGTTCTTTCTGGTTCCCACCATTTATTAAAACCAAAATCATACAATGATAATTACTTATCATATATGAAACCACATAATCATAAAAATAGTTACTTATAAGATATCTAAATCATGGAATCTTCCTTAATCTATGACACCCAAGGTTCTTCCGAGGTTATTCATAGCCAACTTATATTTAAATATTTCATTATGGTTCATTAAGATTTTTTGAAATTCCAAATCATATACCCTAGGAGTTTCAAACCAGGTGTATAGAAAGGCCTGTTGTCATGTACTAGGTTTCCCTGAGTCAGGACCACAATATCTTTTTGGATTTCTTACTCCAAGGTTCGCCTATGTCAGAGACACATCCACTTGTAGTATCCAGACAGAGATGTATTTCTATGAAACCACCCACTCTATCGATTACCAAAATTCTAGGACATTTTCCTAAACATTAACTTATCCTTATAATTATCCTTAGAGACATCCTGAGACATATCCTTATAAATATTCCTAGGGACCTCACTAAAGTTTTCTCATCCTAGTTTTCAAAGGTTGACTAAAACTTTCCTTTGATTCCAACTATAGTGACCCAGGTTTAACATACATTGATATTACATCATTTTAGATGAATATTCCGAATATTAAAAAAATAAATTCCCAAGAACCATAATATTTCAGTGTATTTGGAAACATGGAACACATTATTCTAGTATAGTGAAATATATGCAACATTTTTCTTAATTATCTTCCTATTTAGTAATCATACTTAAAACCTTCTTCATAACCTAGGGGAAAGGAATCATAAGAAAGTGGTGAGCTAGAATTCTCAGTAAGGTTAAATAATAGAAACATTTAAGCATAATAAAAAGTATAGGAGTATGAGAACCTGATCATAACATTGTAAGATTATACCCTACCTATCATAAGATCATAAGTATGAATCATGGAATAAATCATGGAAGTTCATGAGATATTAATCATAAGGAAATAAATAACATAATCTATTAAATAATAACATAATAATAAAATATGTAATTGTGGAAAACACATAATAATATATAATGATTTCCATAGTGTTCCACCTCTGAGGTGGCGCATTCCGAGTGATGGTGAAATGGTTCGACGAGGATCATCAGCCATCCCTCTTTTTGGAGACAGTTTCCTGTCAAATTCACCATTTCTTTTGTTTAGACCTATTTTTCATCATTATACTTTATAAGAAGGTTGTATTAAACCCTTGGGAACTGGTAAATTCACCCCTTTCTCATTGTGAAGGAGATTCCATAGTTAGTCAGTCCCAGCGGGCGATTGTGTGGGTCAAGTACTTGTGCAATCGGTCCTCCTCAGATATAAATTCCTTGAATGGTCTCCAATGGGTTTATTTGTGGATCCAAAAACACCCAACAGATCCATGATTCATGTACCTGCTTTCTAAAGGCAAGAACTTGTTGATTGATGATTCATCTAATGACACTTGAGGACTCCATTGGTCAAGATAATGGGAAGTTAGGCTCACTGTACCTTTTTAGGAGAGTATTATTGCCTATTCCAGGACTCTCTTATAGATTTAAGTCATGTTCATATGTTCATGAATATTTTTTTCATTCCTAAAGAGTGTTTCCATGGGATACCCTTGGATTTCAAGATCATTGTAGGCATGTGTATATTTGATGCTACAGAGGTACTGCTGAGTTGAGCCATACAATAAGGCACTCTAGAGTTTATCGTCGTCTTGGGGGACATAAGGTGATTTTATGTTGGGATCGGACCCATAAGATGGGTTTCGTACATATCCTCGAGAGGATAATCAAAACCCACATAGTTCGGATTTATGTGGGGCTTACGCATGGAGGCTTCCCAATTAAGAAGACATGATTGGGTAGACCCTTTATGGGAGGGAACCCTTTTGAGATTCGGCCTTCAAGTAGGCATCCTAAGTATCTTGATTTTGGTTAGGAATCAGAGTTATCATATTTAATATTGGTTTGGATATTGTAGTCATCACAAACCTCTAATCCCACGTGATTCATGCTCGGTGTGAGAAAAAAAGAGTATGTGAAAGATTAAACAAAGAACATGCTTCCTCTCCTGCTAGTGGGAGTGGGTGAGCCTATGGTGGAAGAGGTCGGGGTGACTGTGGGTGAGGGCATGGAGTAATGAACCTTTCAATGTGAAATGACATTAAAGGTTGTGGGGCTTGACCTTGGAAGATTGGGGACTCACCTCAGTGGGAGGACCTCAGAATATGTTATGAGAAAGGGAAGAGTTTCTTCCTCATCAAAGGAGAAGTGAACATAACTCCTTAGACTAATCACTATTCCTCATTGAATGGAAAAGAAAGTGATCACCCTTAATATCTATAATGGGGAGGTTCACATCAGCATCCCAGGGTTGGAATTTGGGTTACCATGAGAATTTAGACCCATAGGAATTCTCAAATCCTGAACCGTTGTGGGGAGAGCCCTCATGACTCCTCTTACCTTAGGTATGTAGACTCAACGGGGCACACTGGTGCACCTGATGGTCTGATCATACGGGTCTGGTGGATCTAGAGGAGGATTTTTCTTGATGCTGGTGGATTGGTTCATAGAGGGATTATGGAGGAATAGACGGTAATGGAGGGGTGAGGTTAGAACTAGAGGAAATAATATCTGAAAATACCCCATTCTACGTACTATTTTCTTATGCTGGATGGGGGAAGCTCTGCATACCGTAGTGGTATGCGGGCAGAAGGGTCATCTATGTACTGATATGGTACATCTTCATGGGTATAGACGATCGCATAACATAGTGGTACCTGGTCCATCACACCTCTTTGGGTTCCATCTCCATACTGATATAGTACGCGGCACCGGGTTCTGTCTTCGAACTAGTACACCACGAGGAGCACCATATTGAATGAGGGTATGGAGGATTATCACTCATGGGAAGTTAATCTGTGATAAGTATATGGTTCTTGGTTTCACCATTTAGGTTCTGTGTTCTCTTTTTATTATTATGTTTCCTCGTTTTATGGTTCATGGTCGGCTATACCTATAGAGAGTGTGGTTTGAAATCCTGTATTCATCGATGAATTGAGACTGAAGCTGGAATCTTCTACAAATTCTTACTTTCAACCTCTGAGTCCCCTTCAATTTTTCGTCATGTGTCCCGCCGTCCTCTATTAATTCATTCTGTGATACTTTTATAGAGCATCAGGGAAATCATATCTATGTGCATCTGGCACCATTTGTGGAGGCCCATGAAGAGATATTCTGACCTGTGGAATACTTGGTCAATTTGGGGGTTTTGGAGGCTACGGTTCATGATAATGGTTCGTGGAACCCTGTCCGTTCACTTTGTCAATGAACTGATAAGTTTGTGGGATGGTATGTGGATGGCCTTCGCGCACACGATTCCTTTGACGATGTGGTTCATGGTCTAGTGTGTTCGCTGGTCATCGCTCGGGGGGTATATGTTCATGGATCATTTTGTGTACCTATTGGTTTACGGTCCAGGTGGTCCACAAACCTTTCCCTATGATGGTACGCGGGCCACTTGAAATTATTTGAAAACTTTAATTCCTTCAAGTTTCTCCTAAAATTTTCAACTCAATTTGAGTCCATTAACCTTTCTATACTTGTAGGAGTACTTGATTCCTTCTACAAAGTGATTGTGGGGGTATTTTTTCCACTTGGAGGAATTTTTAGGACCCTAAACATAGTAGAAAAGGTATCACTTTCAAGTCCATGTTATTGGAAAAAATCCTTTACTAAACCAGGTACACCCCCGTTCCAGTCCTATATTACTGAACTGGGTACACCCCCATTCCATACATGTATTACTAAACTTAGTTAAATCCCTATTTCATCCCTATATTACTGAACTGAGTTAAATCCCTATTCCATACATGTCTATCTAATTATATATAAATCTTTATGAAATGCATTGTAGGGAGATAAATGTACCACCCAAAATCATACATACAAGTGTCACAAAATCATAAACAATCATATCATAACTCATGAAATGAAATTGGTATCATAAACATGTAATCATATCATAACTAGTGGAAAAAAGATACAGGTTTCATAATCATTTCATCAAAATCATAACCCATGAAAAGAAGAAGGTTTCAAAATCATATAAAATATGTAAGAGAAATGGGTTTCATAAGAATCATTCCATCAAAATATAAACAAATCAAGAAATAATATGAATGGAACATTTGGATCATTAATATAAGGACATAAGTAATATCAACAGAAGTCATCTTAGATGGAAAATAACATGGAAATATATTTTGAAAAGATTTCCTGAGGAAAATATCCTTTATTATTTGAAAAACCATCTATTTATAACGTAAATACATTTTGAAAACAATTATATTTAAAATAAATATGATCCTATAAAGAAATATTTGAAATCATTTCGGAAACATTTTTCTTTGAAAACATATAATGTGTCCTTGAAATTTTTTTGAAAACCATTTATTTGAAAATAATTTTCAAACATATAAATAAGTTTTGAAACTAATTTTAATACTTTTTCTTTGAAAACATATAAAATATGATTAAAAACATTTTGAAATCCATTTTCCTTGAAAACTTATAAAAGTTTCTTGAAATATTTTTGAAAACAATTTTCCTTGAAAACATATAAAGGATTCCTGAAAATATTTTTGAAAACCATTTTCCTCAATATTTACTTTTAAAACATTTTATTAAATATTAAACTCTTAAAAATTAAAGTGAATCTTTAAATAAATGATATTGGGTAAATCTGTACATGTCATACTAGGTAAAAAGAACGTTCCTTTTTCCTAGTAAAAGGGTTGGAAAAATGAATTTTTTGGAAAAAGATAAGAAGATTCCTTTAAAGATATTGGTAAAATACAAAAAAGGGTAAGAATTTATTTTAAATAGTATAGGATAATGGTGTAATATTCTTCGAAACCCTTTTATAAAACATGGTTTTGAAGGAATATATATTTTCAACTGAAGAGAGGGCAAAGTTGGGCTTCCTTAAAAACACTTTCTTAACTATATTATGTAAAAAAGACTAGAAAATGGTACCAATACATGAATATATCATTTATAACCATAGAAGAAGAAAATTCATGAATTTTATTGAGATATGGATCATAATATTTCAGAAAAGTGAGCATAATCATAAATAATCTCAAAAAGCAATGAGATTGTTTCAATAAACTATTATCACTTGGTATCTTTGAAAAATACTCCCCATGTAAAAAAAATGAAATTACATAAAGGTTAAAATATCCTTAAAGGAATTATATTCATGATATAGCATGTCAAAGTCATTATGTACATCTGATATAAAAATATAGATGAATAACATGGCATGTGTCTCAAAGAAGGTAAATTGAGACAAAACTATCTTATCGATTTGGTAAATTTTGAAACATTAGACTCATAAAAGAAATTTTATAGAATTGATATGTAAATACCCATAAATTTAATAATAATCATCATCATATAATAAATTCATGGTCAGTATATACACCACGTAAAAGAAAAGTGTGGTGAACATGGCATGTATCTTATGGATATAAATAAGGTGATGAATTTCCCTTACCTTATGGCTTGACTCTCATTGTACTCATTCAATATTTTTGAATAATAATTATAAGTTTATTATATATATTTTATAGAATAATATACTTATATTTAATACCATATATTTTTTTATTATGACCTTATATACCCTTTTGTTAACAATTCTATGTTGAGGTTTCACTTCGGGTTATATTCACTTTGTTCTTCATATGTGTTTTAATTTGTTATATATTTGGTCCTTATACTTATATCATGATTTACATAATGTAAAACATGATATAAATATTATTTATACATAGTATATGTGTATTATAATAATCTATATAGAATATTGAAGTATGAAATGGAATACATTATTCCTGGAGATGGAAAGTTATACATATGGATGAACGTTGTTTCCGTTTTTATTATCGTATTGAAAGAAAGAAAGAAAATGATATATATGTATATATGTATATAATATAATTAATTTATCAATATAATATTATATATATCACATAATTTCCCTAAACTAATCCTTAATACATTCCATGTAGTGTGTGAACAAATCACATCGCTTTGAGGGGGCGATAGTCCTCACTTCCTCAAATGAGATTATTGTATTTACACTAAATGTAAGGTAAAAAACATATGTGTTGTAAAAGAAATTAAAAATAATAAATACATAAAAAATATAATATATGACATATATAAAAATATTTTCCACCATAATTTTCACCATGATAGGTAGTAAAGGAAAAATGAACAATCATTGTTTAGTGAGGTGGTAGTTCTCCGTACACGTAAACAGTATATTTGTTACCCATTAGATGGAGGTGTGCATAATTATAGGTATAAATATTATCATAATAAATTAATAGTATATTTGGGATACTTTTTTTATTATAAAATAATGGAATAAATAGAGTGTATGGCTGGATAAATAAAATAAAAGGAAGGAGCTTGAGAGAAGATGTTACATCTTAATCAGGTAACTCCTTTTTTTTGTGCCAAAAGGCTCCATTAAAAGACTTTATGCCCAAATAGAGGATTAAAGGAGGAAGGTAGGGATTTTGGAATTTTATTGGGAAGATATTTTCCAAATCTAATTATTTTGAGATGTGTGAATAAGAGGGAGAGGTGGTGGCCTTTTATAGGGAAGGAGGAGTGGCACTCGTAAATATTTGAAGAGAGAATTTCACCCATGTTTCTCATGTTAATAGTGGGTCCAATAATGATCCAAAGTCTATCCAAGGTTTTATAGGGTCCAAATATGTCCATAAAATGGGTGTTTTACAAGTTGATAGTTCATTTGGGCCCTTAATTTTAAGGTTTAGTCCCTAATAAATCTTAATTTGGCGATAATCATTTTGATTAATTTTAATTACTTTCACTAATCTCTTCTGGTCAAAAATTAAGTTGATATTATTAGAACAAAAATATCATACTTATTATAATTTTTTATGTCAGATTTTAAAAATGCAAATCACATAACTGGGAAAATTAATATTAACACTAATACCACAGACATGGTGAGAGAGTGAGTTTTTAAAGTATAAAAATGTTCAAAAGTTTGTTAGGATTTTATATTCAATTTCAAAGTGAAATTGATTATATTGAAATAAATTTTATTAATATATTTAATAATTATATAATGTTACCATATAATAAATTTAAAATATCTTTTAACATTAATAATTATTTAAATGGAAAGGGAAATTTGTAACAAAAAAGTAGTAATTTTTGTTATTCATCGAAAAATTAAGTTTCTAAGAAAAATCACAAAAAATCACCATAAACTAATTTAGATGTTCTGAATTCAAAAATTAATTTTATTTTATCAAATTAAATTTATAAAATTTTCCTACATTAATTTTATTTTTTTTTCACCGAAGGACACTAAAAAAAGTTCATATGATAAAATGGTATTTTTAAACATATAAGTACATTACTAAAAATTATATTTTTCAATATAAATATGTCTTATTTATATAAAATCCTTATAAAAAATATTTTAAATTTATTTATTCCTATTCATATTACTACGATTAAGGATAGGTTATAATTATCTCATTTAAAATAATTATAAAAATAAAATGGTGTTTCATAGGAACTCGGTGTTTCATGTTACGTTTGCTAAGTGGATATTGCATGTAGCACAAGCTAGTTCGGTGATACATGTAGCACAATCCAAGTTGGTGTTTTGTATATCACAAGACAAGTTAGTGATTTTTGAAAGTAATCTTTGACTTAGTGTATTCACATAATATAAGATATATTTGGTGTTTAAAAATATTAAAAAGATTTAATTAATTCAAAAAATTCAAAAAAATATAGGGGTGCTACATTATACCCCCCTTAAAATGAATTTCACCCTCAAAATTCATCCATTTTATCAAAGGTTTAATAATTTTAATATTTATTCATATAAACCCACATCATAAAAATGAATACTAAAACTTCTCTTAAAAATGGAAAGTTAGAACCATAATTGTTACCCAAAGTAAAATAAGTTGGGATTAAAGATTGGAAATAGAGTAATAATGTAAATATTTATAGGGAGTGATTGAGTTCATCAATCACAAACAAGTGAATGATCAAATAAAATTTGATGGCCTCAAATTTGTAAATTTGTTATGATTTCTAAGGCCATCGGTTCAACAAAAAATTCATGTATTAGGAAAACACTTTTTATCATTATCCTATCTTTGAGTAATTTTTTTATTGACTAAGAATATAAGTAATTATAATTAATTTTAATATTTCTATAAACAAAATTTTATTCTTTGGTTGTTCTTTTTACTATTTCTAATTCATTCACTACTTAAAGAAATGGATGTCTAGAAATTAACTTTGATGCCCAAAGTAATAAATACATTTTTATCAAATATTAAGGCCCATAAAAGAAAGAAAATAATAACTATTTTTCTATAACTATTATTAAAAATAGATATGGTTAATATATTAATCCCTAAACATAAAAAGTGACACTACTATTTCATTATGAATTATTATTCATTAAAAATAAATACACATTAACCAGGAGATCGCATTGGCTAGTGGTAGGCATGAAACCCTTAACATACTTCGGTCATGGGTTCATGAAATGTGGACATGATTGACTTGATTGGTTTCCACCTGACATACATGATGGCCTTCTCTAAATCCACACTAATATAATTTTTAAAATAAATATGATGGAAATCCTTGAAATAAGTCTAATCACTAAATAGACTTTTAACTAAGGTTTTCAATACCACCTCAATACCTAAATACTTCCTATGATGTTTAACTTAAACTTTTATTGAATGGTTAACCATATAACCCTTCAGGAATATTAAATTAAAAACTTTATAAAAAAGTCACAAAATACACTTAACATTGATCCCCCATATATCACAAAGTATCTCTTGGTTGTCACATTCGGAACATGTGAATACCCTCTTTATAAATTCTCTTGAAACGTGGTAATAACATAAATTATCATAAGTAATTTTGTAAAAAATGAATGATTACTCATTACATAAATTAATAGATATATTCCATGTATCCAATAAGTTTTAACTTCATTCATGATAGCATAAACTACTTTTAAACAAGTCCTTAATTAGTTACAAGGTAATCAATTCTGTCCAATTTACTTATATCCATAATATCTTTGTACAAAAAACATTATCATAACATAAGGAATATATTAAGGGTTATATTTACCTTAATAATTTGTCTTAAATGGAAATAACCTTGAAATTAAATTACTTTTATATTCTACTGGAACCATTCTATATATTCTTATAAATCTGTAGCGAAATACAACAAATGAACAATCCTTATATATTTCACATTTTATAATTATTGAATCCAAATAAATAAAATATTAGATTATTCCATATCATCCTTAATACATTAACAAGTATACCTCATCATATTACATAATACATCTTTCTTTTCACATTTCATCTGTAGTCTCATCATCATCAGCAATGCAACCATTACTCGCACCACCTTGATGATTATCTTCAGGAGCATTCCTCTTAGAAAATTGATTAAAATAATGACCATTCATTCCACACATAAAATATTTAACCTTAGACGATTCCTTATATAGCCTATTATTCTCTTCCATTTCATTAACCAAACTCTTTATCTTTCCCTTTCATTCACTTGCTTTGTTTCCTTATTTTCCATAGTCAAAACATCTTCATGTTCCTCTAAGACATTCACTTGGGTGCTTCTTGCTACATTCTTGGAATGTAGGAAACTTATTCTTCTTTCCTCCATGGTCTCCATTACCCAAACTCTTAGTGTACTCCTTCCTTCTCTTCCTTGGTGAGTCTAAGAGTTGGTTAAGGTACATATTGTTAATCATGTTCTGTGAAAACATATTATGCATGATCAGAACATCTTTCACTCCAATGATCATCCCACTTGATGTATCATAAATAAATATTTCATAACTTTCAACATTAATCCATTTACTTCTTCTTCCCACCATTTACTAAGACCAAAATCATGCAATGAGAATTAATTATCATAGTAGAAACCACATAATCATAAAAAGTGTTACTTATAAGATATATAAATCATGGAACATTCCTTAATCTATGAAACCCTGGGTTCTTCCTAGGTTATTCATAGACAACTTATATTTAAATCCTTCATGATGGTTTGTTAAGAGTTTGTGAAATTCCAAAGCATATACCTTAGGATTTTCAAACCATGTGTGCAGAAAGGCCCGTTATCATGTACTAGATTACCCTGAGTCAGGCCCAGAATATATTTTTGGAGTTGTTACCCCTAGGTTCATCTGTGTTAGAGACACATACAATTGTAGTATCCAAATAGAGATTGTTTCTATGAAACCACTCACTCTATCCTTTACCAAAATTCCAAGAAATTTTCCAAAACATTAACTTATCCTTATAATTATCCTTAGAGACATCCTGAGACATATCCTTAGAAATATTCCTAGGGATCTCACAAAATTTTTATCATCGTAGTTTTCAAAGGTTAATTAAACCTTTCCTTTGATTCCAACTATAGTGACCCATGTTTAACATACATGTATATTGCATCATTTTAGATGAATATTCAGCGCATTAGAAAAATACATTCCCAAAAACCATAATAGTTTAGTGTATTTGGAAACATGGAACACATTATTCTAGTATAGTGAAAGATATTAAACATTTTTCTTAATGATCTTCCCATTTAGTAATCATACTTAAAACCTTTCTTCATAACCTAGGGGAAAGAAATCATAAGAAAGGGGTGAGCTCGAATTCTCATTAAGGTTAAATAAAGGAAACATTTAAGCATAAGAATAAGCATAGGGGTATGATATTGTGATCATAACATTGGAAGATCATACCCTACATATCATAAGACCATAAGTATGAATCGTGGTATAAATCATAGTATTTCATGAGATATTAATCATAAGGAAATAAAGAACATAATCCATTAAATAATAACATAAGAATAAAACATGGAATTTTGGAAAACACATAATCATATATAATGATTTTCATAGTGTTCCGCCTCTTAGGTGGCATATTCCAAGTGATAGTGAAATGGTCTGACGAGGATCATCACCCATCCCTCTTTTCGGAGACAGTTTTCTGTCAAATTCACCATTTCTTTTGTTTTGAACTATTATGAATCATTATCCTTTAGAAGAAGGTTGGATTAACCCCACGGCTATTGGGAAATTCACCCCTTTCTCATTATGAAGAAGAT
Source organism: Viscum album (assembly GCA_963277665.1). NCBI lineage: Eukaryota > Viridiplantae > Streptophyta > Magnoliopsida > Santalales > Viscaceae > Viscum > Viscum album. Next base: position 55,379,948 of record OY728145.1, on the reverse strand, counting down.
TCCATTGTCAGTCACAGCGGGCGATTGTGTGGGGTCAATTACTTGTGAAATTGGTCCTCCTTAGATATAAATTCCTCAAATGGTATCCAATGGGTTCATTCTTGGAGCCAGAAACACCCAACGTCCCTGGTATCCCTGATTTAAGGACCTTCTTTCCAAAGGTAGGCACTCGTTGATTGATGATTCAGCCAACGACACTTGAGGACTCTATTGGTCAAGATTGTGGGAATTCAAGCTCACCACACCTTTAAGAGGGAGGATTATTTCCTGTTTCAGGACTCTCTTATAGATTTAAGTCATGTTCATATGTTCATGAATCCTTGGTTCATTCCTGAATAGTATTTCCATGGGCTACCCTTGGTTTTCAAGATCATCGTAGGCATGTTTATATTTGATGCTACAGAGGTACTGCTCAGTTCAGCCATACAATAAGGAACTATAGAGTTTATCGTCGTCAATGGGGATGTAAGGGGATTTGATGTTGGGATCGGACCCATAATATGGGTTTTCTATGTATCCTAGAGAGGGGAATTAGAACCCACATAGTTTGGATTTTTGTGGGGCTTACGCATGGAGGATTCCCATTTATGGAGACATGATTGGGTAGACCCTTTATGGGAGGGAACCCTTTTGAGCTTGGGCCTTCAAGTAGGCATCCTCTGTATCCTAATTTTGGTTAGTAATTAGAGTTATCATAGTTTATATTTGTGTGGATATTTTAATCATCACAAACCTCTAATCCCACGCGAGTCATGCTCGGTGTGAGAAAAAAGAGTATGTGAAATATTCAAAAAAGCACATGCTTCCTCTCCTGCTGTGGGCGAGGGTGTGGAGCGATGAACCTTTCAATGTGAAATGACATTAAAGTTCATTCAGCTCAACATTAGAAGATCGAGGACTTACCTCATTAGAAGGGCCTCAAAATACGTTCTGGGAAAGGGTAGGAGTTTCATCCTCATCAAAGGAGAAGGGAACATAACTCCTTAGACTAATCATTATTCCTCATTGAATGGAAAATAAAGTGATCACCCTTACTTATAAGAATAGGGAGGTTCATGTCAGCATCCCAAGGTTGGACTATGGGTTACCATGAGAATATAGACCCATAGGAATTCTCTAAGCCTAAACTATTGTGGGGAGAACCTTCACGACTCCTATTACCATGGGTATGTAGACTCAATGGGGCATACAGGTGCACCCGATGGTCTGATCATATAGGTCTGGTGGGTCTAGAGGAGGCCTTGGCCTAATGCTGGAGGAATGTTTTGCAGAGGAATTATGGAGGACTAAAAAGTAATGGAGGGGTTAGGTTGGAACTAGAGGAAATAATATCTGGAAATACCCCATTTTGTGTACTAGTTTCTTATCAAATATGGGGAGGCTCCACATATCACAGTGGTATGTGGGTAGAGGGGTCATCTGCATACTGATGCGGTACATGGGAATGGTTATAGAAGACCATGTACTATAGTGGTATGCATGCCATCACACCTCTTTGGGTTCCATTCGTGTAGTGATACAGTACACAGCGCAAGGTTCAATCCACGTACTGGTACACCATGCGAAGCACCATATTGAAGGAGAGTCTGTGGGATTATCGTTCGTGATAAGTTCATCCGTGAGAGGTATATAGTTCACGGTTTCACTATTTAGGTTCTAGGTTCTCTTTTTATTATTATGTTTCTCCATTCTATGGTTCACGATCAGTTGTACCTACAGAGAGTATGGTTCTCAATTCAGGATTCGTCGATGAATCAAGATTGAATCTAGAATATTCTCTAAATTCTTACTTCCAACCTCTGATTTTCTTTCAATCTTTCATCATCTGTCACATTGTCCTATCTCAATTAATTTTTTTCTCCTTTTATAAAGCATCAGGGAAATCATATCTATGGGCATGTGGCACCATTTTCGGAGGCCCATGAAGAGATATTATAACCTGTGGAAGACTTGGTCAATTCGGGGTTTGAGGAGGTTATGGTTCCCGATAATGGTACACAGAACCCTACCCATTCACTTTTTCTATGAACTGATAAGTTCGTAGGATGGTATGTGGATGTCCTTCACGCACACGATTCCTTTGGTGACTCGGTTCGTGGTCTAGCGTGTTCGTTGGTCATCGCTCTGTGGGCCAACGGTTTGCGGATCGTTTCACGTACCTGTTGGTTTGAAATTCAGGCAGTCCGTGAACCTCTCCCAATGATGGTACACATGACACTTTAAATTCCTTGAAAACTTGAATTCCTTCAAGTTTCTCCCAAAATTTGCAACTCAATTTGAGTCCATTCACCTTGCAAGACTTGTAAGGGTACTTTCTTCCTTCTATAAAGTGATTTTGGGGGTATATTTTTTCCTTGGAAGAATTTTTAAGAACCTACACATAGTAGATAAGGTATCATTTCCAAGGCCATATTAGTGGAAAAAATTCTTTACTAAACCAGGTACACCCCCGTTCTATCCCTATATTACTGAACTGGGTACACCCCATTCCATCCATGTATTACTAAACTGAGTTAAATCATTATTCCATCCTTGTATTACTGAACTGATTTAAATACCTATTCTATATATGTCTATCTAATGAGATAAAAATCTTTACGAAATGCATTGGAGGGAGATAAAGGTCCCACCCAACTCATAATGAAATCATACATACATGTGAAACAAAATCATAAACAATCATATCATAACTCATAAAATGAAATGGGTATCATAAACATGTAATCATATCATAACCAGTGGAAAAAAGATACAGGTTTCATAATCATTTCACTAAAATTATAACCCATGAAAATAATAAGGTTTCAAAAGCATGTAACCAATATAATAGAAATGAGTTTTAGAAGCATCATTCCATCAAAACATAAACAATTCAATAAATAATATGAATGGAACCTTTGGGTCATTTACTATAAGGACATTAGTAACATCAACAGATGTCATCTTAGATGGAAAATAACATGGAAATATATTTTGAAAACATTTCTTGAAGAAAATATCCTTTATTATTTGAAAAAAGTATATTTAAAACATAAATACATTTTTAAAACTATTCTATTTAAAATAAATATGATCCTATAAAGAAATATTTGAAAACCTTTTGGAAACATTTTTCTTTGAAAACATATAATGTGACCTTGATAAAATTTTGAAAACCATTTCTTTGAAAATAATTTTCAAACTTATAAATAAGTTTTGAAAATAATTTGAAATCATTTTTCTTTGAAAACATATAAAATATGATTGAAAACATTTTGAAATCCATTTTCCTTGGAAACTTATAAAAGTTTCTTGAAAAACTTTTGAAAGAAATTCCTTGAAAACATATAAAATATTCTTGAAAACATTTTTGAAAACTATTTTCCTTAAAATTTACTTTTAAAACATTTTATTAAATATTAAACTTTTAAAAATTAAAGTGAAACTTCAAAGAAATGATAACGGGTAAATTCTTATATGTCATACGAGGTAAAAAAAGAACATTCCTTTTTCTAGGTAAAAGGGTTAGAAAAATGGATTTTTTGGAAAGAGATAAGAAGATTCCTTTAAAGAGATTGGTAAAATACAAAAAAGTGTAATAATTTATTTTAAATAATATAGGATAATGGTTTAATATCCTTGGAAATCCATTTTAGAAAACATGGTTTTGAAGGAATATAGATTTCCGACTGAAGAGAGGGTAAATTTGGGATTCCTTAAAAACACTTTCTTAACTATATTATGTAAAAAATTGTAGAAAAATTGTACCAATACATGAATATATCATTTATAACCATAGGAGAATAAAAGTTTTTAATTTTATTGAGATATGGATCATAATATTTCAATAAAGGAATCATAATCATAAATAATCTCCAAATGCAATGATATTGTTTCAATAAACTCTTATCACTTGGTATCTTTGAAAAATACTCCCCATGTAAAAAAATGAAATTAAATTAAGCTTAAAATATCTTTAAATGAATTATATTCATGATATAACATGTAAAATTCATTATGTACATCTCATATAAAAATATAGATGAATAACATGGAATGTGTCTCAAAGAAGGTAAATTGAGACAAAACTATCTTATCGATTTGGTAAAATTTGAAACATTATCCTCATAAAAGAGATATTATATAATAGATATGTAAATACCCATAAATTTAATAATAATAATAATATAATAAATGCATGGTCAGTACATACACCATGCAAAAGAAAAGAGTGGTGAACCTGGCATGTATCTCACATATATAAAAAAGGAGATGAATTTCCCTTACCTTATGTCTTGACTCTCATTGTAGTCATTAAATATTATTGTATAATAAATATAATTTTATTATATATATTTTACAGAATAATATTGTTAAATTTAATACCATATATTTTTTATTATAACCTTATATACCCTTTTGTTAACAATTCTATGTTGAGGTTTCACTTCGGGTTATATTCACTTTGTTCTTCACATGTGTTTTAATTTGTTATATCTTTTGTCCTTATACTTGTATCATGATTTACTGAATGTAAAACATGATATAAATATTATTTATATATATTATATGTGTATTATAATAATCTATATAGAATATATAAGTATGAAATGTAATACATTGTTCATGGAGATGGTAAGTCGTACATATGGATGAACATTGTTTCCGTTTTTATTATCGTATTGAAATAAAGAATGAAAATGATATATATGTATATATGTATATAATATAATTAATTTATAATTATAATATTATATATATCACATAATTTCACTAAAATCATCCTTAATACATTCCATGTAGTGTGCGAACAAATCACATCGCTTTAAGGGGGCGATAGTCCTCACTTCCTCAAACGAGATTATCGAATTTAAACTTAATGGAAAGTAAAAATATATGAATTTTAAAAGGAATAAATATATTAAAGACATAATAAATATAATATATGACATATATAAATATATTTTTTAACATAATTTCCACTATGAGAGGAAGTAATGGAAAAATTAGCAATCACCATTTAGTGAGGCAGTAGTTCATTGTACACGTAAATAGTATGTTTTTTAACCATTATATAGAGGTGTGTGTAAGTGTAGGTATAAATATTATCATAAAAAAATCCTAGTATATTTATTATACTTTTATTTTTATAAAATAATGGAATAAAGGTAGTGGATGGGTGGAGAAATAAAATAAAATAAAGGAGTTTGAGAGAAGATGTTACCTCTTAATTGGGAAACTCCTTCATGTTTGTGCCAAAAGGAATCCTTGTAATAATTTACTCCCAAAGGTAGAATTAAATTATTAACATAGGTATGTTGGTAATTTTATTAGTAATATATTTTATTAATCTAAGAGTTTTTATATGTGTGAAGAAAAGAGAGAGGTGGTGGCCTTTTATAAGGAAGGAGGAGTGTCACTTGTAAATATTTGAAGAGAGGATTTCACCTACAGTTTTCATGTTGAAAGTGGATTTTATAATGTTAAAAATAAGATAAAATTTAGTATAGATTCTAAATATTTCTATATAATTAGTTTTGGAAAAGTTTCTAGGTTATTTGGGCCCTTAATTTTATTGTTTAGTCCCTAATTAAGCTTAATTTGGCCTTAATGCAATGATTAATTTTAATCAATTTCACTAATATATTTTCGTCAAAAAATAAGTTGATCTTACTAGACCAAAAATATCATAATTATTACAACCATTTATATAGGATTTTCAAAATTCAAATTAAATATGTGGTAAAATTAATATTAATGCTAATCCAGTATACATGGTGAGAGAGTGAGTTTTTAAAGTAGAAAAAGTTCAAAATTTTGTTTGGATTTTATATTCAATTTCAAAGTGAAATTGATTCTAATGAACTAAATTTTATAAATATATTTAATAATGATATAATTTTACCATATAATAAATTTAAAATATCATTTAATATTAATAATTCTTTAAACAAAAAGGTAAGTTTTTAACTAAAAAGAAGTGATTTTAACTATTCATCCAAAAAATGATGTTTCTCAGAAAAATACCCAAAATTCACCCTAAGTTAATTTAGGTGTTATAAATTAAAAAATTAAATTTCATTTTATCAAATTAAATTTAGAAAATTTTCTAAAATTAATTTTATCATTTTTCACAGAAGGACATTAAAAGCAGTTCATTTGAGAAAATGGTAGTTTTAAACATATAAGGACTTTATCAAAAATTATATTTTTCATTATAAATATTTTTTATTTATATAAAAATATTATAAAATTTATTTTAAACTATTTATTACTATTAATATTACTATGTTTAATGTCTAGGTTATAATTATCTCGTTTAAAATAATTATAACAATAAAATGATGTTTCATATAAACTCGGTTTTGCGTGTAACATATCCCAAGTCGATATTGTGTGTATTGCAAGCTATGTTAGTATTGTGTGTAGTGAAAGTCAAGTTATTGTTGAATATAGAATAATACAAGTCATTTTTTTGTTAAATGAATGTTTGAATTAGTGTATTCACATAATATAATATATATCTGGTGTTTCAAAATATTAAAAATATTAAATTAATTCAAAAAAATCACAAAATATCAGGGTGTTACAGATGATGTGCTAATATTTATTGTGAATCGTGGGATTATAATATAGATACTACCTAGGTATCATGGTGATAAAGACCTCATTCTTATGAGGTAGAGGACTAGAACAAGCCAGAGGTGTGAGTGCCCCACTTGGTTAGGTCCCCTCTCGATGGAGGTCCTCACAGAAAAACTTCTACAGAGTGATGTGGAGTGTCGGTAAAGCCCTATATTTGTGATGATTTATGTAGATTTAGACATGCAAGAAATAGGGAATACTCCCCCACTGGGATTTGTTCTTGTGACATGATTCAAAGTCGTGTGGGTGATTTAGTGCTTCTCAAAGAGGATAGTATCAAGGTTTGGAAGGAGAGTTTCTTTGACTTATGTATTCGAGGTAGTTCAAGTGTAATAAGGTGTCAAATCATTCCCTAGTTGTGGTGAAAATTGGATAAGGTAAAATATAGCTTCAGGAGGTATGATCTTGTGGCCCAGATGCTTTGAGTGTTGTTTTATGTACAACATGTGTCTTCACTGCTCCATCTATAGTTTTATCATTGTCATAATCTACATTTCCCAGAGAATATTCCTTGTTTGAGGCCTAGTGATTCCATTGGATCCTTAATTATCAGCCCTTATTTCTTTAGGCTCCTTTATAGAGGATCGATTTATTGCACACTTTTACTGACTGTGTGACCAAAATCTATAAGGATATAGTGTTGTGTAAAATCTTTCTATAGTGGTGGTGAGGCCCCATGATGTATGCCTTGATATAGGATAGTTACCTACTTTCCATACCCAGATGAGTTTTACTAGTGGGAGTTTTAGTGTACTTAATCCATTAGTATATAACCTTCCTTCATGGGAGAGAAGGAATCCCAGGTAGAGTGGGATGAGTTCATGTATATAAGGGTGTATAGAGCATCGATTCTTAGAGAATCTATGGTTTTCTTTAGTTCATATTGATACCCTTTGGAATATTGATCTCCATAGAAGAGTTCATTAGACTTATGAAATATATCTTTAATCCTTCTTGAATATATTCATGATAATATTCCTCATGAAATCCTAGTGTGTTCTTTATCTGAGGATAATCATGTGATACACTTGAGGACCATTCTATACATACCCATAGTGTAGTATTCTATCTTTTATTATGGATTGAGGTGATGGAGTAGTTGTCATCTATATATTTTTCCCGTGTTGGTGAGGATGGTATAGCATATCTTCATTCGATGGTTGTTACCCCATCACTTCTTTAGCTTGTTATGAAGTCTCATATTGAAGATACCAACTATAAGATCTTTTGGGACTAGATATCCACTGGACATGATCATGGTAGATTTTATGATGGTGGGGAGAATTTTATCCTTTTTTTAGAACATAAAATGAAACTATCCATGTTATGATACGAGGTTATATGGAGGTTTTTTTCACTGGGTAGTATATTCATAAGATTTTAGGATGTACCTGAATCATTTGGAATTGGGTTAGTGTCTAGGGATTTTGTGTCATATGGCTATGTTTATCTCATGATACCTCACCTACCAATAAGTAGAGACTAAGGTGCCTGGATGGAAGTGGAAATGGAAAGGTGTATTTTTTTCATTATGGGGGATTACATGACTATAGATATATTAAGATGCTATCTGAGTGATTGTATACTAACTTTCTAAGTTGTCCCACTTCCCAACCATATAATATTAGAGTTTAGTTGAAAATTTCGGATACCTACGCATGAAAATGGAAGTCTTTCTTCATGGAATTCCCTCGATGATCATTCCATAACATGGTGATCACTTCATTTCATGATTATATAGAAAATACAAGATGATTTGAGACTCATTTATAGTTGATCATAGCATTTCTACCACAAATGGGTGGATAGGTTGAGTGGACTATTCAAGTTCTATAGAATATACTTCAATATTTCATGTCAGTTTTCGGACATAGACAGAAGGATAATCTACCATCATTGGATTTTTTGTATCATAGTAGTTAACACTCCACCATATGTACAACACCATTTGAGATCATGTATTATAGACCTTATGGGCCACCATTGTACTTGTTAGATCCAATGGGATACAACACTTATGGTCCTATATTTTGTGTTATAAATGGTTTTGAAATGTGTACTTCATCCAGGAGTGGATGAGAAATACTCAGAGATATTTGGAGTCCTTTAAGGGATGAAGATGTTAATGGAATTTGGAATTTGATGAGGATGTTAGGTCTGAGAGATATATCCTCAGTGAGGATCATGTAAATTATGTTTGGATGGAAGTCTATCTCTACTGATCATAGTCCCTTTTCTAGTCACTATTATTAGTTAGTGAGGTGGTGTATCGCTTGACCCTATGACCTCAATTAGATTCAGTTATTGGTGTTTTCAAAGTGTTGTAGATTAGGATACATATGTACAAATCAATGCATGATGTCGACCAGGATGAACTATATGTTGTGGGTGGAATTAATTCTCTTGAGGATTTTGAGGAGAACAGTGAAATTCTATAGATGATAGGAGAAAATCATTTAGGGGAAATTGTTTCCCTTAGGTTCTTTATGTAACAACTGGACCCTTAGACCAAGTTATGGATCTTTAGTTTTTATTTCCGAATATCCTAAATGAACCTAATTTAAGTCTTCTAATCAAGATAAGGAGGTCACAGGGGCATCTAGGGCACTTTCGAAGCCCAGAACACCAAAAAGGGGAAAACAGACTGGGCTGCATGGTTTGTCTGCAACCATGAAACCCAGGAGCACGGTCATGTGACCAGTTGCAGAGGGTGTCCATAGCCCTTCTGCACAGTCTTTACATGGTTAGGTAAACTGTGCTTATAGTTCATGTGGTGTGCCTTGTGAAGTAGTGGAGTACGCACAGTTTTTCACATGGTTTGGAAAACTGTGTGCATAAACCATGGAAGCCAATTTTAAGGGGAAAATGACCATTTCTCCCCTCCCTACACTTAAGTTCTTATTTTTATTTTTCTACTCCCTCCAGTGGACAAAATCTCCTATGAACCTCCTTTAAATCTCAAATCTCCTCTCCTATTCAATATCTTGATACTCCTTCATCTGATTTTTGTATCCAATTCCATCAAAGTCATTAGATATCCTAGGTAAGGATAACCCTGTGTTATCCTCCTTCCTCGCTAAATTACACCATTTGTTGCTCTGTTTAGATGTAGGCTCATTCTCCCTATTTTTATTGTATTGAACATAAACTCGGATATACTCCAACCTACTCTAAATATTAGTTTGATACTTAGTGAGGCATCATCTACAGCCCTAAGGTAGGTGTTCATGTAGTTTTCCATTTTATTTTTGGCTATTTCGTATTTAATCTCATTGATTCATGAGATGACCTTCATCGATCTCCTCTAATGTCTTAATTTCTTCATGTCCAATTAACCCTAGTGTGATCACATAGGTTAATTGACACATGTTTAGGGGTTTCATTATCACCCTTTCTCTTTATGGACTTCCAAGGGGTGTTCCACCCAAATTGTCCATTTAAGACCAATTTCACAAAAATTTAAAATTATAGTTTATATTTCCCGACATGGTTTTTATTTGGATTGGATACTCTTCCATGTGTATTTTCATTAACCCAATACACTTCATGGGTATTTGGACCTTTTAGGCATGGAATTGCCAATTTGTCCCTATGACTATTTGATATAAACCTTTCTTGACTTGATCCCTTATAAATGGAATTTCCATGTTAGGAAAATGGAATGATTGACTTATATGGGTTTCCTAGGATGAGGTGTCTTAATCACTTTAATTTTTTTTATCAGGTTGAATGGTTTCAAGGGATGGCATGGCTTTTCCCTTGATTTCAATTATTTATAAAGGCATTGCACAATTGGTTTTCTTGTTTAATTGGGATGATATAAGATAGATTGCATTACATTGTATAAGGTGAATGCTTATAAATTTCCTATGATTATGACCCATTTTTTAAATGTGTGGGTGGGAGGAATTATTGCTCCATGCCACTTGTGAACATGTACGGGTGGGAGGCATTCTTACCCAATTCCAGTGATACCCTCTATAGATGGACAGGTGGGAGGAATTCTTACCCCATTCCATTAATTCTATCTAATTTGTATGGGTGAGAGGAATTCTTACCTTGTTCCAGTTATAATCTATGTTTGGATGGGAGGCATTCTTACCCCATTCCCATATATTTTATGGTTGGGAGTCATTCTTACACCCACACCAGCTATATATATGTATACATGTATGGGTGAGAGGCATTCTTACCTAGTTCCAGTGATAACCCCTATATATGTATATATATATATATATATATATATATAGTGACTCGTGAAGATGTTCCAGCATTGAGTTGAAGCAGTTAGACCCGCCAGGTGACCTTTAGGAACTTGAGCGAGAGGGTATTTTTTTATTCTATATTTATTTACTTCCCTACTATTAGTTGCACATTGTTTATTTATGAGCGCCACTAGGATTACACTTAGACACCATTGGTGTTTTCCTACTGAGATTTTATCTCACAGCCTACTTAGGCCATATTTTAGTACCTAGGAAGACTATTTTTCTGTAGGTATGGATGAAGGCAAGCACCACTCATCTGGTTGTTGACTCTTTTTCTTTGATGAAGCCTAAGAGCAGAGAACTGGGCTTAGGCTCGAGATGCTATGGAGAAACTTTTGGATTTTGTTCTGTCTTTTAATTTTGTATTAATATGTCTGCTCCCTGTTTTCAGTTTCCATTTTTTACTAGAATGTAACACATGTATCTTTTCATCAAACACTACCTATGATACCTTTGTTATATTATTCAATTTCCACTATTTACTTCTTTCGTTTGATTGATTATGCTTTCGTTACTATTTACTTTTACTATATCTATTCTATACTATGACATGGGGGTATAGTCTCCTTGTAGGTTTAACATTACACCCCCTCCCTCCACTTAAGTTCTTATTTTTCTATTTCTCCTCCCTCTAGTGGATAGTATCTCCTACACACCTCCTTTGAAGCTCAAACCTCCTTTTCTCTTCAATATCTTGCTACTCCTTCATTTGTCTCCCATTTACATTTTCATCGAAGGCATTGGATATCCAAAGGCAATGCTAACCCCACATGCTCCTCCTTCCTCACTAAATTCTTATATCTGTTGTGCTATTTATATGTAGGCTCGTTCATCATATTTTTAGGGCATTGAATAGAAACTCAGATCTACTTCAACCTAATCCAAATTTGAGATCGATACTCAATGAGGCATCGTCTACATCCTCAATATAGGTGGTCATGTAGTTTTCCATTTGAGTTTTTTCAGTTTTGTATTTAATCTCGTTGAGTCGTGAGTCAGCCTTCATCGATCTCCTCTGATGTGTTAATTTCTTCATGTCTAATTGACCCTAGTGTGATGACTTAGGTTAATTGACTCATTTTAGGAGTTTCTTTATCATCCTTTCTCTTTATGGACTTCCAAGGGGAGTTCCACCCAAATTGGCCATTTAGGTCCAATTTCCAAAAATAGAAAATTATGGTTAATGTTTCTTGGTATGGTTTTTATTTGGATTGGTCATTCTTCCATGTGTATTTTCATTAGCCCAAGACACCCCATGGGTGTTTGGACCTCTTAGTCATGGAATTACCAATTTGACTTTATGAATATTTGATATGGCCCTTCTCTTTTACTTGAGCCCTTGTAAATGGAATTACCATGTTAGGAAAATGAAATGGTTGACTTATATGGGTTTCCTAGGATGAGGTGTATTAATCCCTTTAAAAGTTTTTGGCTCAAGTGGAATGGTTTCAAGGGATGGCATGGATTTTCCCTTAACTTGAATTATTTATAAAGGCATTTCAAAATTCATTTGCTTATTTAATTGGGATGATGTAGGATGGATTTCCTTACATTTTATAAGGTGAATGCTTATGATTTTTCTATGCTTATGACTCATTTTGTAAATGTGTGGATGGTAGGTATTCTTACCCCATGCCACTTGTGAACATGTATGCGTGGGAGGAATTCTTACCCCACACCATTGATACCCTCTATAGATGGATGGGTGGGAGGAATTATTAACCCCATTCCATTGCTACCATCTAATATGTATGGGTAGGAAGCATTTTTACCTTGTACCAGCTGTAACCTATGTTTGGATGGGAGGCATTCTTACCCCATGCTAGTATCTTCTATGGGCGGGAGGCATTCTTACCTCATGATTTCTATATATATGTATACATGTATGGGAGAGAGGAATTATTACCTCATGCCAGTGATAAACACTATATATATGTATGTATATATATACACACATAGTGACTCGTGCAGATGATCCAGCATTGAGATTCAGTAGGTAGTCCCCCCAGGTGACCTTTAGGAACCTAAGCAGGAGGGTATTTGTTTATTCTGTATTGCTTTACTTTCTAGCTATTAGTTGCACACTATTTATTTACAAGCACCACTCTGATTTTACATAGACACCATTGGTGGTGGACTACTGATATTTTATCTCACACCCTACTCAGGTTGACTTTTGGTACCCGAGAAGATTTTCTTCCTGCAGATATGGATAGAGGCAAACACCACTCATCTTGTTGTTGACTCTTTTTCTTAGATGGATCCTAAGATCAAATTACTGGGCTTAGGCTCAAGATTCTTTGGAGAAGATTTTGGATTTTTTTTATATCTTGTGCTTTTGTATTTGTATGCGTACTCCATGTTTTCAGTTTCCATTTTGTACTAGTATGTCATGCATTCATCTTTTCATTAGACACTACCTATAAGGCCTTTTTTATATTATTCAGTTTTGGATGTTTACATATTTCGTCTGATTGATTATGCTTCCACTACTATTTAGTTTTACTGTATCTGTTGTGTACTCTAACATGGGGGTATAGTCTCCTTGCTGCTTTACCATTACCCCCCCCCCCCCCACTACTAGTCAGTAGGCCCTGGATTATGGGGATATACGCTAGGAGTCATGTGGCCAACCCAACTCAGGGAACAGGTTTTGTGGCAGCTGGGTCCCGGATGTCACACTTTATTATTGGAAGCATGGGATCCTCTAGGAGAGCTCATTAGAGTGGTAAATCCTGATACAATCCTAGTATCTTCACCTAACTGGTTAGTTTTTTCGATTTTCAATAAAAAAAACTTAAATTTGGGGAAATTTTATTTAATATGTTTTCACATTGTAAGATAATGAAATATTTCATGGAATATTTTTGGAGGTAGACACTAAGTCAGCATGATATTTCAAGGCCCGGAGAGACATGGTGTGGTGATATTAAAAATACTAAATATATTATTTCTCATTCATGTATTTTTTTACAAATAATATAATATCTTATGAATGGAATCTAAAATTATAAATATGATACCACCATTGTATCCAGAATGTGAGGTTTTACCTAGGCGTGATCTAAGGTTGATTGGTGTTGGATATTCAGTAAGAGGTGATCATTGTAGGTTGTATTTAATAAAATAAATAAATAATTTATGTATTTATATTAAAAAACCTTAAACCTACCAACCCTCATTAAATACCAGGTTATGGAAAAACTCTAGGCTTAGCTACATAACCTTGGGATATTATATAGGAGGAGGATAGCTACATTGGTGGTGAAAAATAGGGAATGTGGATTGATGATAGAGACCGAGGAAAATCGTGTGATGGATGAAAAACAGAGTGGTATCTTAACAACATCACTAGGAACCATGTTCTTCACCAAAAAATTATCCATTATATAGGTATAATGTTTTATTCATATGGTTTAATCCCCATGTATAATTTTATATGAACATGACTTAATTCCTTGTAAATTAATTCATGAATTTATCTTCATTGGTTTACCAATGATTGATTTTATCTTCTTAGATCTATGAATTTTAGATTTATTTATCCTCGTTTTTTTTATTTTATAACCCTAACTCATTGGATTCCATCGATAATGTCCAAAAAACATGACCATATATCAAGACTCGTTTTTTGTTATATGCCTTCCATTGTTTATGGAATTTTTTATAGATAATTTGTAGGATGGTGGATTGACGATATTCAGGATTACTGATCATTGTGTGTTAATTATTTGGAATAATGGATTGTGATCATGAGTTTTTATTTGGGTTTTGGATATATGAATTAGGTGTGGTAGTGAAAATAGGAACCTAACTTTGGATCTGGTATTGGTGGTTGGTGATCCAGATCAATCGAATCAATCTAGAGGAGAAGCAATTGATATTTTTGAGAAATGGGTGGTTATAATCTGACCACTAGTGATGATATAATATAGTGTTAGTGTGTAATATAGGGTCTTTTTGAACTTATATGTGTAGTTTCTAAATTATGGATGGTTTTCTAGTGAACAATGTTCATAATCCAACTTCTATTCAATCGTAGAGGTTGTTCAAGGATATATTCAGGCAATATTAGTGGTCGTTGTTGTGTTGGAGAATTATTCCAAATATGGTTTGGAGGTGATGGTACCCTATGGTGTAAGGAGGAATCACTTAGTGGGTTTCTGAGTGAACCCCCCCCCCCATATGATAGATAGGAGAGAAAGTTATGGGAGATTTATTTTATTTAATATTTTAAATTATAATAAAATTAAAATACAAAAAATCAATCAAATAAGGAACATAGAGGGAGGTGCGTTGTACAGGTGTGAAGGAGGTGGGAATCGAATGGATTTATTCCCAACTTTTAAATAGGGTTTTTTAATAAAAATAATATAAAATATTATTATTATTATTATTGGTTATGAAATATTGTTTGTGATGTATCTTCTCCATACAATATCAAATTAACAAATCATTTATGACATTTTGACCTTGACATTGATGTGAGAGATTCAAGACTAGTGTTGGTTACTTAATTATAACTCATGGATAATTCCCATAAAGAAATTACATTCATGTTATGATGAAGTAAGTTTTTTTATCGGGTGTCCCTTTTATGAAAATAAATATCCTATCCTTAGTGTTTTTTCTGTGTGGATTGAAATAGAATGGTCTATTTGGTCATCCATTTCCATTTTGGGGGATATATTGGTGGATTTATGTTTTATCTAGTGAGACTGACTTGGTTCCATGTGTGTTCATTAGTATTTTTCAAGACTCAAACTCAGGCATACTAGTAGTCTATCCTAAGTAGTTTTCCATATAGAACACGATGGTGGGATTTTTTTAGCAACAGAGATACGACACTAGGTTATTTTAGCATGATGATTATTTAAATAATTACAAGTTGATGGAAGTGATTGGGTGTGGTCATCTGAGTTATTTTAGGGTTGTAAACCCCCTATCTCTCTATGGTGTAGGTACCACATACTCTTTTTAGAGGTCGAGTGGTACCCCCTATTATACCAGGACATAGGTCCTATATCTATCGAGTGGATCCCCCTAACACACAAGGGTATGGGTCCTCTATCTAATAAATGGAAACCCCAATCACAATAGGGTGAGGGTACTATATTGGATATTGTTCCCCCTTTAATGTGGATCATAGTTTCATAGTATGGTTCATACACATAGTTTTTATTGTTGTTGGCATGATTTTGGGAATCAAAGATAGACAATTGGAGTTTCATACTAACTCATCATTGTTAGATGGGTTGTGGAGATTAATATCCACTTTCTCTCTTCATTTGGGATTCTTTTTGTTCATATTAGGGCTTATTATTGTGTTTTTTATCTCATATTTTGATTGGTATGACTTGGTGGTGATAATGTGACTACTCCCTCTTTATTCTTTGTGTTTGGGGATTTCAAGGTGTCCTACTAGGTATGTATATACTCACCCCTACATGGTATTTTCTCAAATGTGTTGTGTCTTATGAATATGATATACAGATTAATAGTGACTATGGTGGACCTAGAATTAGTGGATAGTATTAGTGAGTGGTGATGCTAACATTGTTCAGTGGTTGGACTCTAGGATATTCAGTTGGGATCTCCCCTACTATATTGTTTACATTTATTTTTAGTTTGGATTTCCCTTTGTATTTTGGGTTGGGTGTGTAATTTGATCCTTTATTTAATTTTTATTATGATTCTATACATTTATGTGTATCACATAGAGGTTATTTCATGCCTTGTAAAAACTCTAGATGTTTATTATCTTATTATATCTTTGTATTGTTTCATAAACTTAGTTGTATTTGTGAATAAAAATATATTAGGTAAAGGCCTTCCATTTTAGTATTATGCCAACTCAGTGCTTCTCTCTATCCCCTTATCTATTGGAGGTGGTCTTGGGGTTTTTCACTTATCTTACCATTGTCCAGGAAATCCCTAATGGGTCATATCATGATAATCATTATAACCAAAGGTGACATATCCTCCATAAATTTTGGATAATGAGTGGAAATTTAATAAATATTCACTCATGTGGCTTTATCATCCACTATCCTTGTATCATTTATCAATAGTATTCATATAGTTTTTTCTGTAAAAATAAATCAAACAAGAATTTGTTTTTTACCCATATTCTCTTGGTTCCTATAATGTTATTGACTACAGATTTTGGAATCCAAATATTATTATGTTGTCTATAAATCCAAGCACTAAATTTAATCATATTCTGTAAAATAAATGCATGCTTAGTTCCAAAAAATTAAATATTTCATAAAATAAAAGCATGGGAATAATTTCAGGGTTATCTAAAATGAAAAAAAAGTAACTTTATATAGGTATTTATTCCTATAACTATGTATAAAACAATTTATATATTGATTTGGCCTATCACCATTACTTCTTATACCAAATATTTTTATATATATGCAATTGTTTCCATGTATTTGATTGATATAGTTTTACACCTTAAAAAAACTTACAACATCTTCAAGATAATGTATAATAGATTTTATGCTTTTAATTTTACCATCATGTTCATTACAAGAGAAAACAGATTTTTTCAATTTTGTTTTTAGGTCAAAAATTTGTTTTCTTATTTCATATTTTTGATTTATAGTTATGTTATAATATATTATAAGATCTTTATTATTATTTTTTAAGATCTCATGTTCATATTACCATATGGTATAATATTCATTTAATTATTTATCATGGTAATTTTTAGTTTTAAAATTAGATTGATCCTCGGAAGAATAAAAAATTTACCACAAGTATTTATTCCCTAAATAACATGATAGATTGTTATTTTGAGACATTATCTTTAAATTAAAAAAATGATTCATCACTAGAGTCATTAAAAGCACTCCAAGTTTCCTTCATAACTCTTTTTCCTTTCTATTTGAAATCAAAATACTTTTTAAAATTCATTTTATATTTCTTCTCATGAAACTGAGGAAAATCTAGCTTGATGTGTACAATATTTGGACACTCATATCATTTAACTATTTTAGAACTTACATCATACTTATGTTTGTATTTGAATCTATTTTAAATACATTAATTGTTTTTTATAAATTACTCTCCATAAATATTTTACTAAATTTCCTTATTATTTTTCATAAGTGTTTGTTTTAATAACTAATAAATGTTTTGTAGCTTTTTATATTATGGTTGTTTTTGTAAAATTGTTTAAATTGATTAATGGATTTTTTTATAAGCATTAAAAAATGTTTTTGTAAAAAGTTTTAATTTGATATTTATTGTTATTATATTTTTACTTTGTTTATTTTTTTTAAATAATTGGCCTTACATGTGAGCTAAGAGGCCATATCTCCACCATATAGGGGACCCATTAGGTCAACCCTATGGGAAATCCCTCTACAGAATACCCATAAGGAGGATGATGTATCGGGTGTGAATAGAGTGCACAAAAGGCATGTGGGCCCATATAAGGACCATGGGTCATGCTCGTAGTGTTCATAGTTGGGATATATTTCTCATCATATGTGTATGGGTTCTATTTTTAATCTAAAACAAGATTCAATGCTTCATGTTTTAT
The DNA here is from genome assembly GCA_963277665.1 of Viscum album. Classification (NCBI taxonomy): domain Eukaryota; kingdom Viridiplantae; phylum Streptophyta; class Magnoliopsida; order Santalales; family Viscaceae; genus Viscum; species Viscum album. The sequence continues at coordinate 55,361,501 of OY728145.1, read as the reverse complement.
ATACTACTCAGCCTTCATGTGTCTGAGTTGATGTGAGATTCTCAAATTACTATTATTGTTCATTCGAACTAAAAAGTTGGATACATGCATGTCCATTGATTCCTTTTAATTTCATATGTCTGATCTAACTCTTTTCTCCCATGAATAAATATTTTGAACTTATATTTTTTTTTTATTTTGTGTTTATTATTCCTCTTGGGTATATATTCCTCCATAGGTTATCTTCTTCTTCATCCTATCTTCTTCCTCATCATATCGTCTTCCTCTATAAATAGTCGTTCTTTAGTACTTCGACAAACTTCATAGTTTTTTGGATGTTTTTAATCAAGTTTTTCTAGTAAGTTTATATTCTTCTTGTTTATGCATTCCATGTTCTCCTATTCCCCATAGTTCTTTATAGTATCACTTATCTTTAGATTTTTGCATCTTCTTTCATTTTCTTATAGTAAGTTTCTTCTTCTTCATCTCAGATTTCTTCAAATGGTTCAAAGTCTTCCCCGGTTGGTTGCTCGTGGAGTCACTATTGTAAGAACCCAATGGTGGATAATTCAATTCACCATAGGTAATTACCAATAGGGGGTTATGATTCACTATTAGATACCAACGGTGAATCATGATCCACCATTGGAACCCATCTCTGGGTCAATGACCTACCACAAAACATCAACTGTGAGTATTTCACTCACTATTTGACATCAACGATGGATCATCTTATTCCCATCAGTTGGTTCCTTGCGATGATTTATAGATCCTTGGGACAAGGTTCTTTTAACTCTTCCTATTTTCAACTACTTCATATTATTTAATTTTATTTTAATTTTATAGAAATATTATATTCTTAGTAGTTCTCTTTCTATATGAATTTGATTTCATATTTAACCTTAGGTCATTTTTTATTTATTCTTTTAATTTTTTATTCTTTTATTAAATAATTTTTATATATTTTTTCATCCTATTCTTTAGAAATATATTTTTTAAAATTTTTTATCCCATGTTCTAGAAGAATCTTCATCAAGCTCTAACAGGATATCTTCTTTCCAAAATTGGATTGAATTAAATTTATTCTTGATGGTTGATTTTTTTATATTTTATTAATTTATTTATTCATGAGTTGATTATTCATGATTTTTGGAAATGTTTTCAATTATCCACCCTTGTAAACTCCCAATGGTGGGTCATGAGTCACCATTGGATTTTTCTAATGGTGATTCATGAGTCACCATTGAACTTCCAATAGTAAAAAAAATTATTACTTCTTTTGAAGCCATTGATTGCATACTAGCATGGAATAACTTTAGTTTTGAGTAAATCTTTTTAATTTTTCTAATAATTAGAATGGTAGGTCATGATATGTTTATACATCATTAGAAATTTCCAATGGTAGGTCATAATCCACCATTATTTGTTTTTCAATAGTGATTCATGAGTCACCACTATTTGTTTTCAATGGTGGGTCATGATTCACCACCAGAAAAATAATCCACCATTAGTTAAAATTTTATGTTTCCAAAAAAAAATATTTTAGGTTATTAAAAATAATTATTTTTTTAAAGTATTATTTTTTTTTTGAAATATATTGATATAATGTTAAAAAGTAATTATAATATTATTTTATTTACATTTGTACATGCATATTAAAAATCCATACGATGCTCTATTTTTCTGAATTTTTGTTATACATATAATCTATAGCTTTATATTTTAATTTCAATTATGTTATAATTATAAATTGTTTACAATTTATATACTCAATATATTAATTTTTTATATTAATAATTCATAAATACATGTAAATCCTGAATATATTCTATGTTATTCAAGTCGGGCTTTAACAAACAAGCTAACAGTCATGTTATTATATTTTTATGCACTAAAAAGTGTTGTGAAGACATTAGACATAGAAAAGATCCTATAGGATCTATGTTTTAATGATATGGTAGATATCTTTAAGATATAAAACATATACTAGTGAAGATCCCTCAATATAATCACAGGTGATAAATCTTCAACATTTTGATGATCTAAAATTGTTCTAAATCTTATGAAACATCTCCAATCTTACTATGATCATTGAAAGACTCCATATTCGACATTTTTTCCTTCCAAGTGATAAATTATCATCATGCTTAAACTTATTCAACATTATAGTCAATTTATATTTTTATTTTATTTTTTTATTGGTGTAATCTTGTTTCTTTCTGTTTATAATTTCTTATGTCTAGTTTACGCTTTTCCCATCAAAAGTATGTCTTTTTTTCTCTAGTTATTCTACCACCCAAATGGAAGTTTGGGTTGTGACTCCAAATCAAAAGTTAGGATATATAATATGTTGAGTCTCTTGTAAAAATATTGGGTTGTGCTCCATGTTTTTTAAAAGGAAGTGTTTTTAATAAGGTTCTCATACCATTAAAAGTGAGTTTATTAGTGGGTACCAATCTCCTCCATGAGTAAAGGATATTGTGGAGTGAACTAGGATATTGGTTATCCAAACACCTATAAAAAAATTTCTTTCATTTTTATTTCCACTGTAACTCAACTCAAGAACACTACACTCACTACTATTAATATTTCATAAACTCTAATTGTTTTCTATTTAAATTTTGAAATAATTATTCAACCTCCCCTTCCCCCTATAGTTATAATTTCAATCTATAACAATCCAAAAATTGGTATCATAGGTAGGTAAATAGCTTTGTGGTTATGATATCAAACAATTTGTATTAAAACATTGTCTTTGTTAGGTTAGTCTTTCTTTGATTTAATATTATTACAAATAATTGGTATCAGAGCTAGGTCTATGATCAATTAGCATATTTATTTTTTTAATATTTAAGAATATTATTTTTTTCATATTTTTTTAACTTTGTGCTAACCTGAAATATTATATTTAACCATCTAAGGAAGAAAGGAGAAGTTTTCTTTTAAGATGTAAAGTCTCAATGCCAATGATGGATAGATTGCACAGAAATCCTCATTCTTTAATGGGAGTGACTATGGACACTAGAAAGATACAATGGAATCCTACTTAAAAAAAACTAAGTGTGAATCACTGGACTATAATAGAAAATACATATTAGTTACCCAAAATTGATTCGAAGACTCGGTTAGGAAATGACATGGTAAAATATGTTTTTGAATTAAAAAATTAGAAATATTTTTAATTTTTCTATAAGTAGAAGTGTGCATAGACATGTTTTATCTTGTAAGACATCCCATTACATATTGATGATACTAAAAGTGATGCATCAAGGTAATGAAAAGATAAAGAGAACCAAGCTATGAATGCTCTGATTATAATACCAGGACTTCAAGATGGGAGATGAAGAATCTATAAATCATATTTTCCATCAGTTCACAAGTATAGCCAGTGGTATGTGTTCTCTTGGAGAATTCTTAGACAACATAGCTCAAGTGGAAAGATTTTTTAGAGCGCTTTCAAATATATGGAATGTGAAGAAATTGTTCATTGATGAGAGTAATAATTTTAAGGATTATACTTAAGATGAACTAATAGGATCTTTATTGTAATATGAGTTGGAGCTAAAAAATATTATTCATGAGGAGTCTACTAAAAGAAAAGGTATTTATTTTAAATATAATATTATTAATAAAAATAATTCCTATGATTCTAATTTCCAGTAAAGTGTCAATGAGATGGCTCACTTCAGTAAGGATAATTACAAATTTATGAAAATAAATGGTGTCAAAAGGCAATTTGTAAGGAAGAATGAAAAATATTACAAGAAAGGTAATTCAAGTTAGAAAAATTATTTTTTAGATATAACATGTTATGAGTGTGGGAATAAAGGTCACATCAGAACTCATTTCCCTAAACTCAAAAATTCAAATATGAACAAAGACAAAAGGATGAAACAAAAATAATATCTAATTTAGAGGATGGGACTACTCGGGCAGTTCTGACTCAAGCAGTGACTCTAGAAGTGAAAATGAAATGGTTAATATTTCCCTGATGGTTATTACATGTGATCTAAATGATTCTCTTTTTACTCAATTGATAAATCTTTAAAAAAATTATCATAATTAAATATCTAAAAATGAAAAAGATACTGATTCTAATTGAAATTCGGATTCTGGTTCAAATACTTTTAAAAATAAACAATTTCTTAATGAAAATTAATATTTGAAGAATTGTAGTTTCATAATGATTGAATAATATAGATATTTTAAATTAAAAACAAATAAAAGTTTCATAAAATAAAATGAATAATTGAAAAGGAAATTTTAGAATGTGAGTATCATTATTTCCTAGAATGAAGAAAATAAAAGGAATTGTGATTTTGAGATTTTGAAACTGAAAGATGAAAATGAAAAACCTAAAGACATTATAGCTATTAATGATAAAGACCAATATTTAAGATTTAATTTAGTTGTGGATGATTTAATTAATTTATAAAATGAATGTAATAAATTAAATAAATAATATAAAAAATTTAATAAACACAGCTTCTGGATCTAATGAAAAGGTCTTTACAGATTTATAAAGTGTTAAAAAGGAGAACATGGTTTTGAAAATTGAAATTGTTAGTCTTAAAGAGGATTTATTTATTTTTGTAGAAGGTAAAAAACAATATGATAAGATTTTGTATTTAAAGAAACTAAATGAAAATAAAAATGGTTTTTGTTACAAAAAATTTATACCAAACTTAAATAAGAATTATTTTTTTATAAGTTCAAAAGGAAGTATTTATTCTATAACTTGATTTAAATATAGAATGAAAGGGAAATATTCTAATAAATTCTCACTAAGATTCACTCAATATTTTGTTCATACAAGAAAAATTTTATATAACAATTTTTATTCAAATTCACCAAGATACAAATGTTTGAAATCTGTGAGGGTGTTCAAAAGACTTTCTTTGTATTTTGATGAGTTGATGATAACATGGGTGCCAAAAGGATGTTACTAAAATCATATTGGACCTAAACGGATCACCATGCCTAGATAAGTATTTTTTTATCATCATGCATAATATCTACTTTAATATAATTTGATGTACTGGCATACAATAATCTTTTTATTTATTATTCAAGACATGTCCATTAATTTCTATTTGTTTTTACTTTTTAAAGTAAAATTGTTGTAAATTTAGATAGTTAAAATTCCAATATGAATATTCTAGCTATATGTTTACTTTTCTATAAAATTTTTTGACAATATTGATTAATTTATCTTCAAAGTGTCATGAATTAAGGGGGAGTAACCTCTTGTTTTTTTAATTGAAATAAAATAATTCAATGTATATTTTAAATATGTGTTTAATTAATTAGCTTATGAAAACTTAAATTTCCTTAGTCTATGTAAAATAATTTTTAAAAAAACTGATCTAGGGAAGTATTCAATACTCTTTTAATTATATTACGTGTTTTATAATTTAGTTTTTTATTTTTATTAATTGAAATATTTTTGGAATTCTAAATTTATTTAAATAATAAATTTACTATAATATATATTTAATTCTATTAAGTTGGATTAAATCTTAGTTAATAAAATAAGATGAATTTCATGGGATATATCTTTATTTAATCCTTTTGTCTAATTTGTTTGAATCTATGTCATCACTTTAAAATGTTTCAAATAATATTTGAAAATAAAATTTCATTTATTGATCTATTTTTAATCTAATATAGTTATGCTTAAACTTGAGGGGAGTTTGTTTTTAAAACTCTTAAAGAAAAAAAACTATTCATTTATTTTGGAATCATATTGTTTTATCTATTTGTCAATGAAAATACATTTTATTTTATCATTGAATATAATATTTTGTTATATGATACTATTTGAACTTAATATACAATATTTTGGACATTTTTAGTTTTTTGTAAATGTTTTATTCTAATATTTTTGTTCAGTTTGATTAAATGCTAATTAGTTTATACTATTTAAAATACCATGTAATTTTTTCACTATATTTTAATTACTTCTTTATTGTGATTATTTTAACCTAATGTTTTCTATTATGTGAGTATTCTATTTCATTACTTTTAAAACTGTTAAGTTTGTTTAAAAATGGATTATGTTTAGATAATAAATTTCTAATTTAATTTTTTAATAAATATCAAAAAGTGGGAGATTTTTATTAAAAATTTGATAATTTTTTTTGTAATTCACAAAAGGGAGAGTTTTTTAGTATTTTAAATTTTTTTAAATACTTTAACAGTTTTATTTGTTTTGATAAATTACTCTCCATAAAAAAATTATTAAATTCTTATATTATTTTTCTCAAGTGTTAGTTTTAATAACTAATAAATATTTTGAAGTTTTTAAATTATAATTAATTTTTAAAGTAGTTTAAATTAATTAATAGAAATTTTTTATAAGCTTTAAACAATATTTTTGTAAAAATATTTTACTTGATATTTCATGTTATTAAATTTTTACATTGTTAATTTTTTGTAAAAAAAAATTCCTTCCATGTGAGCTAAGAGGCTAACTCTCAACCATATAGGGGACCCATTGGGTAAACCCCATGGGAAAGACTACTAAAAATAGCCCACTGGGAGGCTGATGTATTGGGTTTTCATAGTTCATGCCAAAGGCATGTGGATCACTGTAAGGCCCATGGGTCACGCTCATAGTGCGCATAATTGGGCTAGGTCTCCCATAGTATGTGTATGGGTTATATTTTTAATCTAAACTCAGATTCCACACTTCGTTTTTGATATAATATTAGAATATGTGTGTCCAATTCACTATGGGATTCTCAAATTAGAGTTACTTTTCATCCAAAATAAATATTAGGATACAAGTGTGTCCATCGATTACTTTTAATTTCATTTGTCTGATCTAATTATTTTGTACCATGTGTAAATATTTTGAACTCCAACATGATTTTTTTATCTTTTATGTTTATTCTTGTTCCAAGGCCTACATTACTCCTCATCCTATGTTTTTATTGTCCTATCTTCTTCCCATGTTATCTTCTTACTCGATGACCGGTGACTCTCTAGTACTCTAATGAACATCATAGTTTCTCTAATTTTTTTAATCGAGTTTCTCTGAAAAAAATTTCTTCTTATTTTTCATGTGTTCCATGTTATTCCATTCCTTTTATTTCTTTATAGTATCACATGTTTTTATATTTTCTCATATTTCTTCATTTTATGACAGTAATATTCTTCTTCTTTGCCATTAATTTCTTTGAATGGTTTTAATTCTACCCATTTTGGTTTCTCATAGAGTCACCATTGGAAGAACCCAATTGTGGGTGATTTGATTCACCATTGGTAATTACCAATAGTGGGTCAAAAGTCACCATTTTATACCAATGGTGATTCATGATCCATTATTGGAACCTAATGGTGGGTTAGTGACCTACAGCTAGACTTCAACATTGAGTCTTTTACTTGTTGTTGGATATCAATAGTGGGTCATATTCTTTCCACCAGTTGGATATTCTTAATTTTGATGTATAGATCCTTGTGACAATGTTATTTTAGCTCCTCCTATGTTCATCTAATATAGATTATTTCATTGTGTTTAAATGTTATCATAATATTATGTTATCATTATTTCTCTTTCTATATGAAATTTATTTCGTATTTAACATTCTATAATTTTTCCTTTTTTTTTATTTTTTTTCTTATTTTATCAGAATATTTTTTATATTTTGTATCATCCTATTCTTTATAAATATATTTTTTATCATTGTTTATTCCATGTGCTGGTAGAATATCCACTATGCTTCAATATGATCTCTCCTTTCTTCAATTGGATTTTTGTAGATTTATTCTTATATATTGAAGTTTTTTTATATTTTATTAATTTATTTATTAATATATTGATAATTATTGATGTTTGTAAATGTTTTAAATGAGAAAAAATTGGACACACCCAGTGTTATTTCATGATTCACTGATGTATTTTTTCCAATAGTGAGTCCTGAGTCACTATTGGACTTCCAATGGTAGAAAAAAATTTATTTCATCATTTTATGTCTTTTATTGCAAACTAGCATGGAATAAATTTAGTTTTAGGGAACTCTTTTTAATTTTTATTAAAATTGGAATGGGAGGTAATGTTATTCTTAGATACCATTGGACATTTCCAATGGTAGGCCATAATCTACCATTCTTTATTTTTCAATGGCAATTCGTGATTCACTTCTCTCTTTTTTCAGAGGTAGGACATGTGTCATGACCAATAATATAAGCCATAGTTAAAATTTTATGTTTCCAATAAAAAAAATCATTGATGTTATTAAAAATAATTATTTTTTAAAAATTGTTATTATTTTATGTTGAAATATATTTGTATAATATTAAAAAATAATTTTAATTTTATTTTATATACATTTTTACATGAAAATTCAAAATTCATACGATGCTCTGATTTTTTTTTCATTTTTATTGTTCATATAATCTATAGGTTTATATTTTCATTTCAATTTTTTTATAATTATTAATTATTTAAAATTGATATACTCAGTATATTAATTTTTTTCTATTAATAATTAATTATGTAATGTAAAGATTTAATGTATTCTATTTTATTCAAGTGTGGATTTAATAAATAAGATAATGGTCATTTTATTATATTGTTATGCATTAACATGTTTTACCCAGACATTGGGCATAGAAAAACTCCTAGAGGGTCTCTGTTTTAATGATTTAGAAAATATCTTGAAGATATAAAACATATATGAGTTTAGATCTTTTGATATAATCACCTTTTATATATCTTAGGTATTTTGATACTCTAAAATTTTTCTAAAACTTATGAGACTTCTGATATCTTGTTTTGATCACCAAAGGACTCCAAATTCAACATTTTTTCATTCCATGTGATCAATGATCATTGTGTTTAAACTTCTTCAACATTCTAATAATTTAAAAAAATTATTATATTTGTTTTATTCATTTAATCTTGTGTCATTCTATTTTTAATTTTATATGTCTATTTTATGTGTTTTCCATCAAAAGCGGGTCTTTATTTTATTTAGTTATTATACCACCCAAAAGAAAGTTTGGGTTATGAATCCCAATAAATAGTTAGGATAAAAAATAATTTGAGTATCCTATAAAAATTCTAGGTTGTGCCTCTGGGTTTTTTAAAAAGTAATGTTTTTATTAAGGTTCTCACACAAATAAAAGTGAGGTTCTTAGTGGGTATTAGTATCCTTGAGCAGTAAAGAAGATTGAGGAGTGGACTAGGATCTTGGTGATCTGAACCACTATAAATCTTATTTTATTTAAATTTTATGTCCATTGAAACTCAAGTCAAGAAAACTGTAATCTCTATTGTTTAACATTTTATAAACTTTTATTGTTATTGTATTTAAATTTTACAATGACTATTCACCCCACCACCACCACCACCACCACTACTCAAGTCATAATTTCTATCTATAAAGATAAAATAACTTCTTGTATTCCTTAAATTATTTCTTGAATCATCTTATATTATTATATAATGTATTGAACTTATTAAAAAATTAAGCAATCTCACCAACAAAGTCAGAAATATTTATGTCTACTTCATTGGATGAGTTGTATAGTAATACTTCTTGTGACTTATTTTCATCCTTGGAAGAAGAGACCTTCAATGTATCACTTTATTACCTAAATAACTTATGCACACCAACATTAGATTCCATTTCATCTTTATAAATAATAAAAGTACCAATAAGATCTTTTATTATAAAATCTTTCACAATAGTAGATGGAATTATTGTAAATAAAATTAAATTCAATTTTGATGGAATAACTTTGAGAACTTTAAGTGCTTGGTCTAGTTATATAACAAGTGTTCTTGGATAGAAAAAAAAATATTTATTTTCTCTGTAAGTATTCCATTAAATTGGGTGACACATTCTCCATCTATCAAGTATCAAACTTCAATTTGGATATGTTTTATATTAAATTTATAACATTATCATTTCCATTATCAGATACATATATTATTTTCCTTATTTCATGTGAAGTGGAAAATTGAAAGACTATATTGAATCCATATAGACCTAATCCACCTATTATATAATTCATAGCTCTATATTTTAGGTCATATTCTACTTTAGTAGTAGAACCCATTTTTCGGATCTCCTTTAATAATTTTATGGGGCTTTATAGATTTAAAATAAAATTTTAAACCAATATTTTTTAGAGAGATAATCATATGATCCTTCAAATTCCCATAGTTTTCTAGATTGAAATAAGGATCTCTAACCATATACATTCCTTCTATATTGTTAGTAATTACAACCATTATAATAGTAAAGAGATATATATATATATTTAATTCAATTAGGAAAAGGTTGAGAACTCAAAGTTACTCCTCTAATACTAAATTGTATTCATAATAAGTTATAAATTGGATAAATAGGGTGTAAGAACCTAGTTTTTCACTCAGGTATGGATCCTTTAAATTTCATTATAATTTATTTTTTTGGACCTTATGTGGATGCCTTTTTAGTTCATTAAGGTTCCGAGGGTGTCCAAGGATTTTTCAGATCTTGAAACCTATCCTTTTGGAAAAAACAGGATTGGGCCACATTTTGGAGTAAATTTTGTGGGAAGTTTGCATGGTTAGAGAAAACCGTGTGGGTGGTGAATTTTTAGATAGAACCAAACTGCACGATTTGTGTATGGTTGTGTAGCCTAACTGTGCAAAGTGCCTCTCTTCCTAGGTAACTATGCATGGTTTGCACACAGTTTAGAAAATTGTGCAGCCAAACCATGCACAGGCTATTTTAAGGGTAATTTTACCATTTTTTCATTAATTATCTAATTAAGCTCCTCCTTCCTCCCAAATATGATTCTACATGGGATTAACCTAGTTTTCTCCCATTTTGAGGATTTTTGAAGTCCAAAGATATGGATCAAGTGATCTCCTTCTTCTGGTGAGCGATCGAGCTTCCATTCATCACGTTGGATGCACAATGGTAAGTACTCAAGTCTATTTGTGCCTTTTTCATTCTATCTTTCTCTTGATCTAGATATCATGGTGTGAGAGTTTTTATCCTTTTCTTAGATCTACTCTATTCAAATCCAAATCAAGGTCCGATATTGGAGGAGAATATTCATAAAATCCTAAGGTATGTGTTCTATAACTCATCCCAAATGTTCATTGATTTTGGGATACTCATGTGGGGCCCGCCGGTTCCATCGGGTTTCGTTTATTGAAATAATATTCCATGCTTATACTCATTAGAACTGTATGGTTATTATCTTTCCAAATATGTGATTAAATGTTAGTGGTTACATCCAAAACTCCATCCATTCCATGTAAAGGGTTTTCCCATAATTGTTTTTTAGTTTTTTGACACATTTGCACCACCGTTCGGGTGTGCCTAGGATTGACCTTCCTAAGGGTAAGTTTTTCTATATTAAATAGCTTGATTTATATTGTGAATTTCATAATGGAAAGTACCATGTATACTTACCACTTGACCCATCTATGTTAAGTTCTTGAATTTGATAATTAAATGTGAAATGCGAATTGTAAAGTATACTAACTACATGACTTGGTTAAATGTAAATGAATAATAGGTTTCATGTTTGTATCACCTCTTTCCACACTGATAGAAGGTATTAGAATGAACCTTGGTTATTGAATATGCCTTAAATGGATTAAATGAAAAGTTTCATGCTACTTTTCATATCCAAACTAATGGAAGGAAAGGCCTGAACAAATTGATTTATTATATTACTTCATTATCAAATAGGAATGGCCTGACTCGAGATATCCTAGGATTCTGATCGGAGAATGCATGGTGCACTTGGGAACCCCATTATGATTCAAGGACTCAGATTGCTAAGGTTTATACCCACATAGAACCCAATCCTTTTATTACTTTGGATGCCTTGTATGACACTGTAGGATCCCTCATGTAGTACTATAGGATACCTTGGATACACTCCTTGGATCTAGCATTGAGAAGTAAGTTCCATGGTTAAATCCCATTGAGATCAGTCTCTTCTTAGCCTTGTTTTACCTTGGATTCACTCCTTGGACTCGGTAGGAATCTCATTGTGGAATGCCTTGGACTATTATCCTTGGATTACACTTTTACCCTTTATCTAGACTTAGATATAACTGAGTTAGCAGCCCTTGAGGATTATGTTTCCTTGGTTATTACCTTGGGACTTCATTATTAAATATCATAATAGGTTTCCTTGTAACATATTTGAACCTTTATTAATGTTACCAAGTGGTTTTGATAAACTATAAATAATAAAATAATGAATTGGTTACATGTACAGACACTAGCTGAGGGATGAATTAGGTACTTGGGTGATTAGTTACATTGTACTACTTTGCTTATATATGCATACTTTCACACTGTTGTATTCCATTACATGAACTAGATGTTATAGACACCATTGGTGGTGGCCTATTAAGGTTTTTCTCACACCCTATATGGGAGACTTTAGTTCCTGAGTAGACCATATGTATGCAGGTGTTGATAAAGGGAAGTGGCATGCTTTGAACACTTGATTGCTTGCTGTTTAGATTGAATATTGATAGTAGAGGACTGGGTTAGATCTTAGGACACTTGAGATAGTTTTGGATTTTTTTTATTGCTTGTATGGAACATTTAATTCCTAATATATTGTATCTATGTTTTCTAGTTTTATAGTGACATGAAATATCATTATCATTTGTTTTAGTTGATACAGCTCTTATGATCCTTGTTTATCTGTTGCTTTATTCTGCTTATGATGTTCACTTATATTTCTTCCATTGGTTTATGTATCGATAGTTATATTATTCAACTACTACACTCTGTTAATGAGGGAATAGTCTTCTCATGGTCACATCCTAGGCCCTCACTACTAGTCAGCAACCTCTGGAATTCAGGGAGATGCGCTTGAGGCCATGTGGCCCACTAGGCTCGGGGCACCTATTAAGTGGAATCCGGGTTCAGGACATCAAAAGGTGGTATAAAATGGTGTTTATTTCTTGATTACTATTTGGAGACACTATATTGAATATTAGGCATGTTGTGGGACTTGGTCATAAGTTTTGCTTGGGCGTCACGAACCCATGTTTGGGGTAAAGGCCAAGTTTTTTGAATAATTTTTGTTCTATTATTTCTTTATGTTACATTTGATATTATTGTATCATTGTGTGATGCACATGATTTCTTGAAGTTATTATTATTACTCCGATTGAGAATTTATTTCATCTTTTTTCCAATGATATGAGGGTAAGGATCATTGTTACATGCATTATTATATGCACCTAGAATTCACATGTCATGCATATTGCCATGCCATGTAAGTGAATTTTACTACTTTCATTGCCTGATATGCCTATGATTATTGAGTGATGATTTGATATTTAGTTTATGCTTGTGATACTTTATGGATGTGATTGAGTGATTTCATGTCTTAATTCATGAGGTGTATGGGCCCTCATGGGTTAGGATGAGTAATTTATTGAGTCAAGTCATTATAATATATATAACTTGGTGTCATTATTAGTGATAAAGTGTATGGGAAATAATTCATTGGGAATGAATATCCATTATTAAGTAAAACATGACTTCTAAAACGAAATGGTTTCATGTCCTTATCATGTCTTGTCATGTTATGGAAGTTAAATTAGTGAACCTGGAAATAAAATGAAAAATGAAATAATACTTATACTTAAGAACTTACCAGTACCTATCTATCTAAGTGGGTAATTGGGGTAGTATAATTTTGATAATGATCTTTCCATTTTTATCTTTCATAATTGTTATTATCTATATACTTAAATATTTTTATAAGGTGTGTTCTTATAATTTTTAGAAAAATTCAACCACGATGTCCTCGTGTCATTATCCAAGAAGGTGGTGATGAACATACCCCAAACGGCGTGGGCCATGAGCCACCAGTCTTACCTCCAGAATTTACACTTGAGGTACCAACTACTGTATCTAATTTGGGAACTAATTCCCAAGTCCGTGATAGTTTCCTACATCTGATGCATTCCATTCATGGTGCTCCACTTCTTGCACCTATGATGGATGATATGACTCATGAGTTCCAGCTGTAGCATCCACCCACTTTCTCGAGGGATGGTGGTCCACAAGTTTTTGAGTCTTGGCTAGAGGCTACCTTGTCTATTTTTTAGCATCTAGAAATACCTATAGATTGGAGGGTCAAACTTCCTACACACATGATTTGGGACTCAGCCAATCATTGGTGGGATTTAATTACCCAGGCTGGTCGCCAACATGGAATGATATGGGATGACTTCCAAACTATTTTCTATGGTTATATCTTTCCTCAAATGCTGAGATCTTACAGAGCAAGAGATTTCATGTATCTCAAGAAGGGTTCTATGTCAGTTATGGAATATTCAGTGCACATTACTAAGTTACAGTTCTTTTCACTACTTCTAGCTAGAGATGATATTTCACGTTCTAGATGCTTGAAGGATGGGATCATGTATGCCATTCATACATAGGTGAGTATCTTTTTCCTATATGATTTTTCTAAAATTGTCAATCAAGATCTTATTACTGAGCGCAACCTAAGGGATGGAGATAGTACCAGGTTTAGAGGATCAGTACCACGAAAGACCAGTAGTTCTCCTAGTGGAAAGAAACGTTCCCTCGAGGTTTCTCTTCAAGGCAGTGACAACTAGAGTATTCATTTTGATAGCTTAGTGGTATATCATTAGTGTGGATAATGGGGGAATAAGAAGCATATTTTTAATACAGATCCAATGGAGTGTCAAAATTGTGGTCGTATGGGGAATCTTTAGTGGTTATGAAATAACTTTCCACCATATTTGAGTGGAAAAGGATCAGCACCTGCTCCACCTTCAGGAGCGAGATCCTTTGCATCACGTTAGGTGGGGAGTTAGAATGGCACTGGAGGGTCTGGCCAAGGAGGAGTTCGTGGCTGTGGTAGCCAGATGCCTGATCACCATCAGTGCCAGTAGAGTAGTTTTTATCATGGTAGTCCATCTATTGCATAGGGTCATGGGTCAAGCCAGTTGCATTCTCTTCATCCAATACTCAAGTATTAGGTTACAGGACCATCTATAGTGTGAGGTACTATTCTAGCAGCCTCTACTATTGCATATTCTTTTTTTGATATAGGTGCTTCAAACTCTTTTATATCTATATCTATTATGGAAATTCTTGGGCTAGAAATACAATACTACTATGGCGTAATGACCCTTGATACATCGTTGGGGATATGGTCAAATAGAATACGCCATTGTAGGTAATTTCTCATTTATATAGGCAATTACCCTTTTTATGGAACCTTTTTGTTCTCAATATGACTAGATTCGATGTCATTCTCATTATGGATTGGTTGGTTCAATATCATGCTTTTGTATAGTACTATCATCATAGGGTATCTTTTACGTCACCAGAGGGTAGGAGTTATCTACATAATGGTGAGTGGGATGTCCAGGCTAGTCGAGATGGACCTAAGCATCATGGTCTAGGTGGATTAACCACCCATATTGTCAATATCTTCATTGAGAATCAGGGTTTTCTTCAAACTGATTTCCCTCCAATAGTAGATCATTTCAGGGATGTCTCTTTTGACAACTTTTTTGGATTACCTCCTGATAGAGAGGTAGAGTTTGTGATTGATCTTGTTTTGGGGGTATCTATAGTGCCCATATCTTTATATAGGAAAGAACATGTTGAAGTCAAGGAGCTTAAGTGGTAGTTTGAAGATTTAGAGTCCAAAGGTTTTAGATGGACCAGTACATCCTCTTGGGGTTCACCCATTATTTTTTCTAAGAAGGCGGATGGAACATTATATTTATGTGTGGACTATAGATTATTGAACTGGATTACAGTCAATAACTTGTATCCACTTACTTGAATATATGATATCTTAGACCAGCTCTGAGGAGCTAGGGTCTTCTCTGAGATCGACCTAAGATCAGTTTATCATCAGGTAAAATTAAGGCCATCAAACATACCTCATACAACTTTCCATAGATGGTATGGTCTGTAATAGTATCTTTTTATGCCATTCGGTCTTACAAACACGCGTGTTGTTTTCATGGCTCTGATGAATGGGGTGTTACATCCCTATTTCAATTCTTTTGTCATAGTCTTTGTGGATGGCATCTTGGTGTATTCTCACACTCATAGTGACCATGCCAAACATCTTGAGATCATTCTAAGTACACTAAGAGAGCATAATATATATGACAAGCTTTATAATTTCCACTTATTAATTGAAAAAGTTCACTTCTTGGGTCATATAACCTCAAAATCAGGAGTCTTTGTTTACCCAGAAAAGGTTAGTGTTGGTGTTTTCTAAGAGCATCCCAAGAATGTGTTTGATATAAGTATTTTCTTGGGGCTTGCTGGGTACTACATGCATTTCATAAAGGACTTCTCCTGCCTTGATTCACCTCTTACTGGTCTTACAATGAAGGATGTCAAGTTCCTATGGTCAAAATTATGTGATAAATTCTTTCAGTAGCTAAAAGGGAGGCTTGTCTCGGAACCTATTCTAATTTTTTCAGAGCCATGAAAAGGTTGTACTATCTTTTTTGATGCATCAGTAATTGGACTAGGATCATTGCTGATGCAGGATGATAGAGTCTTTTCATATGGATCTCATTAGTTGAGGCCTCATGAGAGAAACTACCCAACGCATGACCTTGAACTAGCAGTAGTTTTCTATGCCTTACGTTGCTGGAGACATTACCTATTGGGTGAGAAATTTGTGATTTACAAAGACCAAAAGAGTCTCAAATATATCTTTTTGCAGCATTAATTAAATCTCAGATAGTGAATATTGGTCAAATATCTTCATTCCTTTGATTTTGAGCTTTTCTATATGCTTGGAAAGGGTATTGTAGTCACTGATGCGTTGAGTCGAAAAACAAAAACACGGGTTGTGTAGGAATCTAGTGATGAATGGAAGTTAATAGCTCTATTTTATGAGATTCATCTAGAGTTTCATGATAGTTATGAGAATTATTACCTCTCATCTTTGTTAGTTATATATTCCCTCCTTGAGAAGGTGAAGAGTAGGCAATTTTTAGATCCTAGAGGCTTGGTTATCTATGAGAGTATTTCAGGAGATGACCCACCTACAGATTGATCTGTGGATAGAGATGACATCCTGTATATTCATGGATGTGTCTGGGTTCCAAAAAACATGAGAGAGGAGTTGATAAAATAGACATATGCTTCTCAGTGGGCAGTTCATCTAGTAATCTTCAAGATTTATCAAGATATGTGACACCAGTGCTAGTGGCCTGTAATGAAATGTCAGATATTAGGCTCTATCACTAGGTGTTCCACCTGTCAGTAAGTGAAGGCAGAGCACCAGATACCTTTAGTCTTGTTAAATCTACTCCAAGTTCTGTAATGGAAATGGGAAGATGTTTCCATGGACTTTTTAGTTGGTTTTCCCATTAATCCCAAGGGTAGCAATGTAATATGTGTTTTCATTGACCGGCTGACGAAGGTGGATCACTTCATTCCTATCCAGGATACATTCTCAGTTGATGAACTGAGAATATTGTATGTTTGTGAGATCATATGACTACACAGGGTCCCTTATACTATAGTTTCAGATAGGGATGATCATTTCACGTCACATCTCTAGTAGGGATTACAAAAGTATAAGGGTACACATGTGATTATAAGCACATATTTTTACCCTTAGACCGATGGAAATTGGAACGGACAATACAAGTTCAAGAGGATATGCTCCGAGCTATGCCCTTGATTTTGGTGGTTCTTGGAAGAATCATATCTCTCTCATAAATTTCACCTATAATAATATATTTTAGACAACAATTTAGATGGTTCCTTTTGAGGCCTTGTATGGTAGGTTGTGACGTTCACCCTTGTGCTATATAGATATAGGTGAGGAATCCCTACTAGGTCCTTGTCTCATTTAGGAGACTTCAGAGTAGGTTTAACTGATCAGGGAGCGTATGACTACTACTAAGTCTAGACAGAAATATTATGTCGATTGTCATTGATGACCTCTGTATTTCAATGTTTAGGTTCTTTTTTTCCTTCATGTATCACCCAAACTAGGGCATAGACGAATACATAAACAAGGGAATTTGTTTCCTCGCTATGTAGGGTCGTTTGAGATTCTGAAGAGAGTCAAGCTAGTAGCCTATCGGTTGTAATTACCTTAGAGGTACTATTCCACGCATGACATCTTCTATGTTTCACAGCTTCTCCAATATCATGTCGACCCATCTCATACCTTTGATCCCAAGTAAGTTGAGTTAAATTTTAATGACACATTTGAAGAGAATATAGTATGCATCATTGACTATAGTATAAAGGCTCTCTGAGGCTGATTTGTCCCTCTAGTATGGGTGTTATGGAATCACGGCCGTGTGAAGGAGGAGACTTGGGAGTGGGGAGGCCGACGTACATTCTCAGTGGCTAGAGTTGTTTTAAGATGGTGTTTCTCCACCCTTGGAAGGTGAACTTGGGGGGTGAGTTTTTTTATGGGGGAAGACTGTAAGAACCTGGTTTTTCACTCAGGTATGGATCCTTTAAATTTTGGTCTAATTCCTTGTTTTGGACCTTATGTGGATGCATTTTGATGTGGTTAAAGTTATGGGGGTGTTTAGGGCTTTTTCAGCTCCTAGAACCTATACTTTTCGGAAAAACAGGCTTGGAGCACAGTTTGGAGTAAACCATACTAGAATCCTACACAATTAGAGCAAACCGTACTGGTGGTGAATTTTTGGACAAAACCAAATCACATGGTTTGTGCATGTTCATGCAGCCTAACCATGCAAATTGCCCATCTTCCCAGGTAACCATGCACGGTTTTCACATGGTTTGGAAAACCGTGCACAGACTATTTTAATGGTAATTTTACCATTTTTTCTTTAATGATCTAATTAAGCTCATTCTTCCTCCCAAATCCGATCCCCAGCAGGATTAACCAATTTTTATCCCATTTTGGAGCTTTTTGAAGGCCAAATATAGGGATCAAGATATCTTCTTAATCTGGCGACCGATTGAGCTTTCATTCATCACATTGGATGCACAACAGTAAGTAATCAAGTCCGTTTATGCCTTTTTTGTTCTCTATTTCTCTAAACCAAGATATCATGATGTGAGTATTTTTATCCTTTTCTAAGATATACTCTAATATGATCCAAATCTAGGTCTGATATTAGAGGAGGAGAGTCATACAATCCTAAGGTAAGTGTTCTATAACACATTCCTAATGTTTTTTGATTTTTGGGATATTCGTGTGGGGATCGCAGATTCCATCGGGTGTTGTTTATTGAAATTTTATTTCATGCTTATACTCATTAGAAATATATGGTTATTCTCTTTACAAATATGTGATTAAATATTGGTCGTTACATCCACAACTTTATCCATTCCAAGTCAAAGGTTATGCTGTAATTGTTGTTTAGTGTTTTGACATATTTGCACCACCATTCAAGTGTACCTAGGCTTGACCTTCCTAATGAAAGGTGAGGCTTGAACCAATTTATTTATTATATAAATTCATTATAAAATAGGAATGTCCTGACTCGATATCACCTAGGATTCTGATTGGAGAATTCCTGATGCACTTGGGAACCCCATTTCGATTTAAGGACTCAGCTTGCTAAGGTTGATACCCACCTAGAACCCAATCCTTATCTTACTTTGGATGTCAATTATGACACCATAGGATCCATCATATAGTACTACAGGTTTCCTTGGATACACTCCTTGGATCCATCATTGATAAGTGTGTTCCATGGTTAAATCCCATTGTGACCAGTCTCTACTTAGACTCGTTTTACCTTAGATGCACTCCTTGGACTCGGTAGGCATCTCATTGTGGAATTCCTTGGACTATGCTCCTTGGATTACATTCTTACCCTTTATCTAGACTCATATAATACTATGTTAGTATCCCTTGAGGCTTATGTTTCCTTATTTATTACCATGGGACTTCATTATTAAATATAATAACAGGTTTCCTTGTTACATTTTGGAACCTTTATTAATGTTACCAAGTGGTTTTGATAAACTGAAAATAATCAACTAACTAATTGGTTACATGTACATACACTATCCAAGGGCTGAAGCAGGTACTTTGGTATTTAATTACATTATAATTCTTTACATATATATGCATGCTTGCACACTGTTGTATTCTATTACATGGATTGGATGTTATAGACACCATTGGTGGTGGCCTACTGAGATTTTTCTCACACCCTATCCAGGCGCATTTGGTTTCCAGGAAGACCATATGTATGTAGGTGTTGATAAAGGGAAGTGATATTCTTCGAACACTTGATTGATTATTGTTTAGATTGGATGTTGATAGCAAAGGACCAAGTTGGATCTTGGGATGATTGGGATAGTTTTGGATTTTCTTTTCTTGCTTGTATGGAACATGTTATGCCTGCTATCTTGTATCCATGTTTTCCATCTTTCTAGTGACATGACATATAATTATCATTTGTTTTAGTTGATACAGTTGTTGTGATCCTTGTTTATCTATTTCTCTATTATTCTTCTATTTTTCACTTATATTTCTTACGCTATTTTATGTATCTATATTTATATTATCCCGCTACTACACTCTGGTAATGAGGGCATAGTCTCCCCACAATCACATCCTAGAACCTTTCTGCTAGTCAGCAGCCTCTGGTATTCAGGGAGATGTGCTTGAGGACATTTGACCCACTAGGCTTTGGGTACCTATTAAGTGGAATCTAGGTCTAGGACGTCATAGAGGGGGGTGAATTGACCTCTAAAATTTCATGCCCACATTTTATAAACTTCCTTTTAAATACAAATAATTTTTATTTAGTAGAATAAAATAAAGTAAAAGAAAGACACATGGGATTTTTTATAGTGATTCAATCCATAAATATCCTATATTACACTCTACCAACACTCTATCAACAAGCTTGGTGATTTTAATTATATAAAGTATTTTTCCTAGGGACTTCCTAGATTGAGTACAAGAAGTTGTCACTTGGTACAAAAAACAAAGGTTCTTTTATAGGGATCATGTTATAATATATACAATAGCCTTCAACCACATTCATTACAATAAGTGTGCACTTACAGTGGAAGAGAAAAGATATAGAATAAAAACTTTATATAAGGTACGAAATTGCAAGAAAAAACTAATAGTAGGGAAATATTATAGGTGAATAAATAGATTCTTCATATCATATCAAGGAAGAAATTATGAAATATAAATATGTTTTGTGTAAGAAAAATATCGGTAGAGATGTATCAGAATTTTTCTTTTTGAGAGAACAAATCTTGTTGAGGTAAAAGTAAATTGATGATGATATTAAAAAAATGGAGTGATAAAATTTCATTCAAGCATGTACGCTTCTGATTTTTCTTCAACTTATATATAATCATACACAACTTCTATCAAGGTTTCATAAATTAAATCAATGCATAAAAGAAAACACATTTACACATCACTATTTCATTTCTTTCTAAACAAGAATCGGGGAAAATATATAAAGTTGTATTTTTTTACCATTCATGAAACTTTTATCTATTAGAAAGGTTATCCATACTGTTTTTACTCGTATTTTATTCTAAATCACTGAAAAAACAATTAATTTTACTTAAAATACAACAACTTTAATAAATAATACGAGTTGTGGTAATGCATTGGAAAAATATACTTTTCATAGATGAATTCCAAGTTTTTTATACCACATATGTGGAATGTAGACTCAAATTAAAAAATTTATAGGAAAATTTTTCAAATAGTAGAAATCATTATATGTGAAATGTCCTTGTATCCAAATATTCTACATAATCAATTTTATGCATCCTAAAGAACCACATAGACAAAAAAACCACTCATTAGATTCCTCATAACTTTAGTCTCAGCATAGATGATTATTTCATAATAAAATCTACCTTGTAGAAAAATTTACATAGCTGATGAATCTATATAAGTGAACTTTTTGTTTTTGATCTTTCAGTATCTTCTTTTTATAAACATGGGTGATTCTATGTAGCTGATCCGGTAGTGTAGTTGTCTTATTAATGTAGGAAATTTTGTGTAGCTGGTTTTCTATATAGCTAATTTCATATAGTCTTATTCACAACATGAGTGATTTTACATAGGTAGACTACATCACAAATAAAAATTTATGTATGAAATTTTTTATGTAAGTTGATTCTATGTAGCCAAAAATCCCACATAAGAGAAATTTTTCAGACATAGAGGAACTTCAATTTAGCAAAGAATTTACTTCAATAAATGAAAATATATTTTAAAAATATATAAAACAAATAAATAGATATCTATTAGAAATATATGAAAGGGTTTTTTGGGCATAGAAACATATGATACATGAGACATGTTAGAATAACAAGAGTATTATAACACAAGGTTCCCAATCATTCCACATTAAAATAAAGCAAGTTTAATATTTTCATTGAATTTTTATTTTCACTGTTTCATGTTCAAGGAATGAAATAACATCAATTTCTAGACTTTATTTCATTTAGGATATCCTACATGGTAATATTTTTCATTTCATGGAATGCCACTTCCATTGTACTCTCATTTTCTATAGGATCATCATTATTAGTTCACATATCATATTTGGTGACAATATTTTTTATTTTTTCCAATGATAGTGTCTTGGGATAATTTTACTAACTTTATAAAACATTTAAATTAAAATTATGTGTAAATATTCTCAATATGTGATTTATAATATTTATTACTTCAAGAATTTTACCAACTACTTTCATGTCCCAATAATCACATTCACCTAATCAATGAACACGTCTATAGATTGAGTTGGGTATAACCTCATATACACATATTTATTTGAAAGTACTTTTAGTTTAGTGTCTCTCTCCATTGTGTTGACTTTATAGATATTAAAAAAAATCACTATCTAATTTATATAAAACTATAGTTTAAATTTTGTATAAATTAGTTAAAAATTTATCCTAGTAGATAAATGATTCCCTTGGTAATAATATCAAATTATTTGTAATATCATTCAATAAGCACTCTACTTCTCATTGTTACCAAAACTAAAAGTATGAAAGATGAAATAGTTACCATACAAAGTGATAAAAATTGTACTTCATTTAATTATTCCATATTTTAATGTAGTGTCCATTAAATATTATAAATCAATTTTGATTAGAAACCACTTAAATATTAACTAAAGTGAAAAAACATATTGGAAAAAAAGAATAATTAGATTTAATATCACTTCTAATTCCCAAATTTATGCAATGATTCAAATTTTTAATCCCATTTATAAATGATACCCTAAGGGGGTGAATTGATGTATTTTTAATTAAAACATTCCCTATAAAGATATTAGTTTATAATTTATAAGAAAAATCCTCCATTCCTAAATAATTATGAAAGAGATAAAATCACTAGACACAATATTTTTTTTATTCAACTGTATTAGGATATATATAAGGAGTATACAATGAAACGATATAAAACAATTCACAAACTAATATACTTGTATAAGGTTCTTAGAGAAGTCATTATTCATCCTATTTTATAACCACCCAAAATTTGAAGTTCTCAATTCTTTATTTCATAAAAATGACACAGTTTCAAACTTATTACTAATTGTGATCCTCAAAAAATAAAAACACATTCGTTAGTGTAGTAATAATATCTATATTTATTATGTTAATTATATTATTATTTTAATTATTCTTTTTTGGATAATTATTTTAATGAGAGACAAATTAAAATATTTTTTATGGATATTATTCTCTAAAGACCTTCTCATAACTTTTTTAGTTAACTACTTTCACCTTAAATTTTAATTCTCCAAATAAAGAAAAGTTCCATGTTTAAAAAAAATCGTTTCTCAATTAATTAAATATATGAAAATAATTCCTAAAAAAATTATAAATTAGGGGAATATATTTTGATAAGTAACAATTTTTTTCACTTTTTAGTTTATATTCAAATTAAGAAAACATTAAGAAATCTACTAAACCACAACATGTTTAGTGAAATGCTGGAATATTTTTTTAGTAATAAAATTCAATTTAAAAACCATGATTTTAAAATATTTCCATCCTTGAAAATAAAATAATTTCCTTATAAATTTTTTAATTCAACATGAAATGGTTTCTTCTAGACCCCAAAGTAGTTTTATTAAATAGATTATCTAGGAAGAAATCTTAGCTTCAAGTATAAACCCAGGTGATCATTCTCATTTTTTTTCAATGAACCATGATTCCAACCATGACATGGTTTGGTTCCTCATGAAAAATAAAAATAAAAATTCAAAATTCAAAATCAGGAACTATAAAAAATACGAAACCACGACTATATTCCCTATTTTATTGAAAAACATAATCATGCCACAACTATTTTTCTTCTCTACACTAGATCGGGAGGGAACTTCTCAAAACAAATATAAAAATATTGTGATGTAAAAATGTATTTTCCATATATAGTCAATTTTTTAGTCTTATGAAATAAAAAAGTTATACTGCCACATGATTTAATGTTTTGGAAATCATTAAGGTTGTCAAACACTTTTCACCAAACCCCTCTAGGATTCCATCCATTTTTCTAAAACATGGAATGAAACAATGATATGGAATCCTTAATTATAATATTGGTTTTTTATGACCAAAATGCACCAAACATACTCTAAACATTTAAAAATTTCATATGATTTATTCTCTATCAAATTAAAATTATTCTAGAGTATTTCCATTCATCTTTGTCAGTAAATAGAACTAAAAAACACTTATTTTTATTTTTAAAAAAATATTATATCTTATTCTATTTTTTTTATTTAGAATATATATTTAAATAATATTAGTGGTTATCTAAATCTGTATAATTTCCCAAGGAAATATAAAATTTCCAGATCATTCCCTGGAATAACTTGTATATCATTTAATTATTTTTACTAAATTGTTATAATACCCTGAAATTCTAAAATAAGGATGTTGTATTTGATAATGTGTATAACACAAAACACTAAGAACATAATAGAATATAATATCCTCAGACTTTACAGTATATTTTATATTTTAAATAGATTCAATAAATTCTATATATTTCAATGAATGTAACATTGATTTTAGCTTGTGTTTCATGAAATAAGTTTCTTTGATGGATTGTGTTACATGCAACCAAGTTTTCCCGAACAAAAATATATTATTAAGATATTATTATTTAATATAATAAGATATAAACTAGTTGTTAAATTTATTTTTATTTATATGATTAACTAATTTATGGAAATTAATTTTTTAATTCATTAGTTAACAACTAAATAGAAATGAATATCAAAACCAAATAAATATATAGGAAATATTTTTATAAAGAACTATTTTTATGCTTCTAATGGTGTTTTACCATAAGAAATTAAATTAATTACTATTAGTGAATGATATTAGTGAAATATATATATTAAATATTGAATAAAAAAATTTATATTCCTAAAATATATTTTATAATCATTAGATAATAATAAAACCAATATTATGCATAAAAATCAATATTTTTATATATGCACTTTTGCCACCTTTTAATAGCGCACCTATTTTAAATATACAAATTTACACATTTAAAAATTTAATATGAAAAAATAAACTTCAATTTTTAATTATAAAGATAAAAATATTTTTAGGTACAATTTTTGGAATTTTTTGGGAAGTTTCATTTTTTAATGAATAGTTAAAAATGCTAAATTTTAATTCAAAACTGCTTTTTTGTCTAATTTATTTATAAGGATAAATTATACTTTTAATTGGTTTTAAAGAATAATTAGATAAATTTTACATCTATTAATCCAATTTAGGTAATTTTTATCGATTTAACTATGAAATCAGATATAAAAACTTAGAAAAATTTTGAATGTTTTTACTTTAAAACCATGCTTTGTCATCCCATGTACGGGATTAATTTTAAATTACTTTCTAACACTTCTATGATTTTAATTTGGAAAAATTGATTCCATATTTTTAATAATAATAATTTATAATAATTTCAAATTAGTTTTTGACCAAAAATATTAATGAAAGTGATTAAAATTAATTACAACGATTAAGTGAAAAATTAGCTTAACAAAGTACTAAACCTTAAAATTAAGGCAAAAAATTACCTAGAAACTTATCCAAAATATATTTTATATTAATATTTAAACAATATAATATATTTTATCTAATTGGGAGCATTATTCATTCCACTTGACATGGGAAAATGTGTGTGGAATTCCCTTTTCAAAAATTTACAAGAATGTCACTCCTCCTCCATTATAAAAAGGCACTCACACCTACCACTTATTCACACCTCTCAAGCCATTTTTATTGCCAAAAAAATCATCAAATAATCAAACAACATCCATTACCTAAACCTATAAGTCTCCTTTTTTTCATAAATCCATCCAAGTAATCCCTTTGGTGCAAACCAAAAGTAATTACCCAAAGAAGATGTAGCATCCTTCCTGAAGCTCTTGTTTTATTTTCATTCTCAACCCCCTCAAATATTATTATTACAAGATTAAATAATAAAATTTTTATAATAAATATATTGATATTTTTTTATATTAAGGTTTTAACCTATACTTACATGCACTTCCATAAAATAGGCAACGAACTTACCATTTGTGTGTACGGTGGACTACCGCCTCACGAATCAATTTTGTTCGTTTTTAATTTACCACCTTTCATGATTGTTAATTATGATGAAACTATATTTATATATATTATATATTATATTCATCATGTTTTTATTCTTTTTTAAATATTATATATCACATACCTTCATGTTTTCCATTTTCTGGGAATATGATAACATCATTTATGGAAGTGTGGACTACCGCCTCCTCAAAGCAATGTGATTCATTCATGGTATACATTGAATGTATAAAGGATGGTTTTAATAAAAATATATTAAATATATGACATAAATATGATACTATAATTATAATATACATACATATTAATAACTTTTCATTTTTTAAATATAACTATGAAATGAATGTGGTGTTCATGTGTACGTACGACCCACTGTCTCCATGAATAGTGCATTTCATTTTCTATTTTGAAATATTATGTATTATTATAAATACATATATAATTTATATATATGATATTTTCATCATGTTTTTAATTTTTTTATATAATTAAATCATGATCTAAGTAATAGTAACAAGAAATAATAAGTCAAAACTTACTTGAAAAACTGGGCAATTAAAACCTAAAAAAGTGAAACTAATGAAAGATTCTTATTAGAAAGGTTATAAGATATTATAAGAAGATAATATATGATATTATAAATATTAGTATTTTTATGGTGTAATTTAGTAACATGTTTAAAACCCTTATATAAGAGTTTAAATTATGTTCATCAAAGAGGAAATGCAAGGTAAGAGATTCATGTCTCACTTTTTTATCTGTGAGGTATACATCATTTTCACCACTTACTTATTTTTTTGTAGTGTATCTACTAACCATATTGATGTATTATATTAGGAATTATTTTATCTTCATTTTTTTTAATTTTCACTTTTAATTACCTCGCCCAATGTGTTTATCTTGAAAATTTCCAAGTGGTAAAGGTTATCTTTGTAATCACGCTTTCTTTTGTGATTATTAAATTTCTCTTGAAACAATCACTTTATTGTAATAAATTTTCATTGTATATTCTCTTAAATATCAAAATTCTTTGGTGATGTATATTATTATTACCTAAACCATATACCATTTTTTATATATAGTGTTTACTTTGATAGTTATTTGATTTCTAGGGAAATATTGATAAGTTTGTATCCTTTTTTCAATATATATATTTGATAAGGAATATTGTTTATTAATTTAATTTATTATTCGATATGAGGAATGATTTGGACAGGTAGTGATGGGTGGGGCTCAAACTTTATATATCCCATTGATGCTTCAATATGTTCTCATAAGACAAATAAGTTGTCCAAATTAAATGAGTTTTTACCTGTAGTTTTAAAATGTTTTGTGAAAGGACTTGACAGTATATGTTTTCATGAGCCTCAAAAATTAAATCCAATAATTAAGCATTTAATTCATAGATATTTAAATTTTTATTGTTATTATCCATTATATCTTTATATGATAAAATCTATGGATGTATTTCATTCCCAATTTATTGATTAAATGTCATGTGTTTTAGTTATTTAACTCTCTATATTGATTATGCCTTATCTAGTTATTTGAATGGAATGTGTTATCAGTTAATTACCTTTACATGTTGATTTATTTTCATAAATTCATTATTTATTATTTTTTAATAACCCTTACTAATCATTTGAGCTCCACCTTATTATGTTTATTTTACCCAAGTTATAAAGAGTAATCCTTTGAATGAGTTTCAAGGATTATGAGTTTTTACTTGTGTTATGATTTTTATTATTTTACCATTGTATTGTGGGTATCATATATGTAATATGTATTTCCAAAACTACTAAACTACTTGGTATTTTTAGATTTTATTACTTTTAATCATTCCAATTTAATAAATTACTACATTAGATCTAGGCATATGGGTTTAGGGCATTACAGTTGGTATTAGAGGATGTTTAGTAACAACCTTGAAAACTAGATTTATAAAAATTAGATTAGGGGACATAAACCTAAAATAAACTTTCAGGATGATAAGTATAAAATAACCTAGAATTTTGGTAAGGTATATATTATGTGGGTCTTACTAGAAATAGATCCGTGTAGGGATATTACAAGTGGATGCGGTTCTGGAACAGATATACCTAGGGGTAACAACTCTGACAAGGTGTGTTAGGCCTGACTTGAGCATAACTTGGTACACAATAATGAGCCTTACTACTTACCTGGTTTGAAAATCTCAAGGGATATGTTGAGGATAATTCACAATTTATTTACAAACTATTATGATGGATTTAAAAGTAAATATATCCCCAAGAAAACCATGTTTATGATTATTAGATTAGCTATGCATAAATTTTTCAATTTATGTTAAGTTTTTTTCTTGTTTTGGGATTGAAAATTATATTACATAATGTTATGATCTAATCTATTATATTCCATTATTTATAAATGGTTATAGGAAGGAATAATGGTATCAATAATAATCGACAATTTAGAGGTTTTCCTACTAAGAAATTTGATGTAATTGGTATTGGAACTAAGTAAGTTATGGATATATTAGGGTAGCTTAATCAGGTTATGAAGCGTGACCTTTAACAGATGTAGAAACCTATTCCTAAATGATATTATATGATGTTGGGTCATTTTATGTGACATAGGCCCCCATCATTTAATAGTAATACTGACCAAATGGAGGCTGATCAATGGATTAAGTATTTAGAGAAGGTATTTATGGCATTTGGATGTGGTGAAAACTAAAATGTTACACTTACAATGTATTATCTCAATAAAGATACTAATAAATATTGGTAGTTGATCTAGAATATTAGGCTGGAAGAAAAAATATAACTCATGGAATGGAAATATTCTAAGGACTTATTCATTGAAAAATATTTCCCTCATGGTAAAAAACTAAGATGAATATAAAGACCCTCAGTTTAAAGAAAAAGGAGGAATAAAGTGTGGGGGAGTATGAAGCTACCTTTAAAAGGTTATCAAGGTATGTTGTGGATTTTATATTCAACATGGATAGAAAGATTAATCACTTATTTTAAGGTCTTAATACAATCCTCCAAAGGTAATTGGTGTCTCAAAACTTTTATTCATATGATGAAATAGTTTTATATGCTATCAAGACTGAGAAAAAATTCTCCATGTATTATGGATTCAAATGGAAGTAATAAAATAAGTGGATGGAAGAGAAAATAATAGATAAAGGGAAGAATGGAAAGAAGGATTTTCCTACATGTAATAATTATGGAAAGAATCACCCAAGGAAATTATTTAAAGGATTGGGAGTTTTCTATAAGTGTGGAGAAAAGGTTCACTAGACAAAAGAATCCAAGGGGAAGAAGTAAAACACAAATATTCTATATTACAACTTCAAGGAGATACGGAACTATGAAAAATAATTCCCTAAGAATCAAGGGGGTATATAGTAGAACAAGCCAAGGGGATAAGGACAAGAATATTATATTGATATGGTCTAAGTGGAATGATTACTATTATTATGTATTTGGATCCAAGAAATATGTTGTATGATTATTCAATTGATTGTGTTATAAAATTTATAAGGATTGTACTATAGTGATTTTTAATTAAGGAATTGAGATAATATATTGAATGGTGATTTAGTAGAAAGGTACAAAAAATTTAAAACACATGGTTGATGGAAATATACCCCTTAATATGTTCCTGATGTTGAGACAGTGATGTTTAGATAAAGAAATAATTCATTTGGATAAGTTTTGAATACCTTGGAACTAATTAAGTATTTTTTGACAATGTGGTTTATACTATAATTTATTGAGTTTAAAACACTTTTATATTTAATTAATATATATAATAACATGTGGTTTACTTAAAGAATAAGGAAGAATTCATGTTTCCAATAAAGATTTATGGTAATTAATTTTATTACCATGTTTTAAGAAAATACATGATGAAGGTATTAACATGTTTGGTATGTAATGATTTAGACCTACTTTATGTTGTTTTTATTAACAATAATATCAATTTTCAAATTTAGAGACCTTTCTAAAATTTTTGGATCCTAATAAATTAGAAAATTTGACCATTTATATAATGGTTTAAGTTGATCTTTGAATGAATTTTTAGAGATTAATGTATTACATCACCATGTGATGAAACTTATGCTAAGAAATTATGTATTAATAGTTCATGGAACAATCAAAGGAAAATATTGTGTTTATAGAAATATATATTTATTTATATTCTTAGAGAGTGAAATAATTTCTTAACTCTAGAAAAGGGTCTTAAGAGAAAAATTTTTTCCTATTATCACCATTTTCTATGATATCAATTACCTTTTTCATGCATATTGTTTTTGGATTTTTTTCCATCAACTTTTAGTTGAACATGTTCTTTATCACTCTTTATCATAACTCAATTGTAAGATTTCTCTTCTATATCTAAGTTTTAACTATTTTTATTCTATTTGAAAGCCCTGTTTTGTGGTGGCCTTCGCATTTTCCTTCCCTTATTATTAAGAAGATGTGTTATTAACCCTATTTACATTGAGTATTTTTTTAAAATAGTCTATTTTACAATATCAAACCCTCGATTACCAAGATAAAGTTTAAATTATGAGGATAAAACTTATTTGAGGTGGGGATAATTTAATACCCCAAAATTCTAAAATAGGGACGTTCTATTTGATAATGTGTATAACACGCACTATAAAGTGTGTAAGGGAATATAATATCCAAAATATTTATGGTATATTTTCTTTTTTAAATAGATTCAATAAATTATATATATTTCAATGCACACAACATTTATTTTATCTTGCATTTCACGCAATGAGAATCTTCAATGGCTTGTGTTACATAAAAAAACAAGTTTTACCAAACAAAAATATATTATTAAGATATTATTATTTAATATAATAATATAAAACTCAGACGTTAAATTGATTTTTAGGTATATTATTAACTAATTTTTTGAAATATATTTTTTAATTCATTGGTTAACATATAAAGAGAAATAAATATCAAAACCAATTCAATATATAGAAAATGTTTTTATAAAGAACTATTTTTATGCTTCCAAAGGTGTTTCATCATAATAAATTAAATTAATTTATATTATTGGATGATATTAATAAAATATATATGTTATATATTTAATAAAATATTTTTATATTCATCTAATGTATTTGATAAGCATAAGATAAGAACAAATCCAATATTACGCATAAAAATCAATATTTTTATAAAGGCACTTTTGCCGCTTTTTAATGATGGAAATATTTTAAATATAAATTTTTAAACTTTTATAAGAATAATATGACAAAAAATATAATTTTTAAATAGAAACATCAAAACTAGGTTAGGGTGAATTTTTGGTATTTTTCTGTGAAGTTTTATTTTTTGATGAATAGTGAAAAATACTGAATTTTAATTCAAAAGTGATTTTCTATCAAATTTATTTATAAGTTTAAATTATTTTTTTAATTGGTTTTAAAGTATAATTAGATAAATTTCACATATATTAATACAATTTAGTACATTGTAAACTATTTCACTATGAATTTGGATATAAAACCTTAGAAATCTTTTGAATGTTTTTACTTTTGAAAACCCACTTTGTCGTCCCATTTGTGGGATTAATTTTAAATTAATTTATAAAACTTATATGATTTTAATTTTAAAAAAATTAATCCATATTTTTAATCATCATAATTTATAATTTATAATAATAAAAAAAAAATTACTAAAAATATTAATGAAATGATTAAAATTAATTACAGTAGTTAAGAGAAAAATTATCTTAACAAAGGACTAAACCTTAAATATAGGAACACAATGACCTATAAAATTTTCCAAAATAAATTTTAGGTTCTTAAGTCCACACTATCATCACTTTTATCTAATTTTTACAACTATTTGAACCACTTTACATGGGAAAACGTGGGTGGAATTCCCTTTTAAAAAATTTACAATAATGTCACTCTTTTTTCACTATAAAAATGCACTCACCAATCCCAATTATTCACACATCTAAATCCATTTGGATCGCCCAAAATCTACTAAAATAATCTAATAACATCCCTACCCTCAATCTATAATCCTTCTTTTGTGTAGAAATCCATCCAAGAAATCCATTTGGTGCAAACCAAAAGAAGTTACTCACGGAAGAGGTAACATCATTCCTTAAGATATTTTTGTTTTATTTTCATTCTCCACCACCAAAAATATTATTATTCCATTATTAAATATGTCATGACCTTTCCCCTGGGGCCCGCATCCTGACTACCCCAAGCCCGCCTTCCATAGGCCAGGGGCTGGCGACTAGCACCGGAAAGGCATTTCCCTAAAACGGGAAGGCATTGCCTTTTAACCTGTATAGACACACAGTCCAAGAACATAACAAGAAGAAATCATGAAGTAAAATATTTTAGTAAAAGTGTGCTGAAAGTAAAGGGGCTGGAATAAAATCCCAACTAAAAAGTACAAGTACAACTGAAAAGTAAAAAATAGCTCCTGGATTGTCCATTGAGGATCCTGCCTGAAGGGTAGTTACAGCTCACGATCAGTATTCCTTGCATCACATCATGCCAAATAGTCCACCTACGAGTACCATCCATTCCTAGATCCCACAACCATGATCAATGTTGTTCGTCGTCTTCACAAGACACAACAAGGTGCGGGCATAGCCCATTCAAGGGTGAGTATAACGATACACAGTAGGGACCCCGAGACCCCATAGGTCTCCCACAATTCCACATAGTAAATACCACAAAGCAAGACATAAATCTCAAAGCATGAATAAATATACATCAACTCTACTTATATATATTCCCATACATATAACTAAGTTATCAACATATACTCATCTCACACATGAGGGAAGAATACCACAAAGGTAACACCATGAAGGTAGACATACCACAAAGGTAACACCACTGAGATAGAAGTACCACACAGGTAACACCATGAAGACATCACCATAAAGGTAGATGTACTACATAGTAAACACCACTAATACAACACCACAAAGGTATAAGTACCACACAGGTAACACCACAAAGAAAGAAGTACCACACAGGTAACACCGCAAAGATATAAGTACCACACATGTAACACCACGAAGATAAAATTATCACACAGGTAACACCATGAATATAACACCACGAAGTTGAAAATATTCATCTCATAATTAGTTATAAGTCAATTATAGAAGTATAGATGATTAGTCGTAAGCTAGATCATATTTTTCTATTAAGAGGCACTGTTGCTAACCCACACAGGATCGATAGGAACTAACCCCCACTGACCCACACAGGATCTAACCCACATAGGATCGGTATACGCTAACCCACAGAGGATCACTGAGCACTAACCCACACAGAATCTGATAAAATATTACCCACACAAGATCGATAGATGCTGACCCACACAAGATCGATGTTCTTTCATCACGTTACAGCCTTCCACAGGATTCCTCGCACCCGATGCGCTCCAGTTCCATAGAATATTCCCCCCGAGGTATTGGTCCTACCTCTACCACCAATAAGATCCACAAAATAATAACCCAAAGGACCTGCATGTCTTGAGGGTTCCAACATGACAGACGGTGCGTCAATCGGATGCACGGTCTGTGAGTTATAAGTGTTTTAGTTCCGAGGGACCGTTTGGATTCTAATTTGATCCAACTCGGCCAAAATCCAACTATATCCAAAACTAAAGTGGATTATACCAAAAGGATCGTCTTGATCCAAGGATCTCATTGCCATAGATGGTTTGTCAAATGGACGTCCAGTTCTCAGGATATGGCCCTCTAAGTGTTTCTGGGTCCGGTCTGGGCTAGGTCGTGGCGGGCTTGGTCTGGGTTTGGGCCACGGCGGGATCAGCCCACTAGGCCGAGGTCTGGCCCAACCCCCAAATGGCGGCCCGGCCCACAAGGGCATACGGCCCACTGGGCAGGCAGCCCAGCCGCATGTGGCGCGGCCCACAAGAGGGCGGCCCGACCGTGAGAGGTGCATCCCGCAAGGGGGCAGCCCGTGGTCCGCCCGAGCTGGAAAGGTGGGGTGTTTCTCCCTGGTATCCCAAATGGTTTGGAGGCCATTCGGCTAAGGGAAATGGTGGTGCCATGTAGGAGTTGCCTGGTCATCGTGGATCTCGCCGGGTAGGCGCGGGTTCTGCCTCCGCCACGGCTTCATTCGTGGCCTTCTTCTCGCCATTAGTGTGTTGGTCGCACAGCCTCCCCGCTTGTCAGCAGCACGTTGGTCACACTGTCTCCCCTTTCACATCCATCCTATGTGATGGTCGCCTTCTCCGACCACCGCAGCTGACGAACCGTGACCCCTTACTCATCAGTGGCGTGCAATGGCGTGTTGCACCTCCTCCGTGACCAGCTGGTGTCGACCGCTCCAATGACCATAGTGGCTTAGTGTCGTGGCCTCCTCTTATGGTGTGTGTTGGCGTGCCAACTCCTTCGTATCCGGTCAAAGGCACCGCATCAGCGGTCTTCCATGGAGGGCGGAAGGGTAGCAAAGTAGCGGTGGGTTTGGTTCGGGTTTGTTAGGTTTTCACCCTCTGTTTTAGCTCGTAATCATGAGGGAGGATTAAATGGTTCAATAAATTCACTTGAACTAAACAACAATCAAACCCCTACCTCAATAACGATGGAGAAACGCCCTCGGTTGATGAAGTGGGTTGGTGTTCTCCGTCCCCCAAAACTATCCTCCAATGATGTCACTCGATCATCGATCTCCAGTTCGGGGTTTTGGTGTCACTCATCACCTCCCAATGGAATTGGATTCGTCCTCCAAGGGTTTGGTGTCTCGGCACTTTTTCATCACTTCGTTGCTTGGTGAAGCAGTGTCGACACCTCTCCCCAAGCTCCATATAAATAGGAGAGGGGAGGGTAAGTAACTAAATTGGAAATCAATGGGGGCTCATTAATTAGTAACCTTCCTAATTCCTCAACGACATCATTAATTAATTTTGAAAGGTTAATCCATTTATTTTCTTGACACACCACTGGTCCCACATTCTCATTTTTCCATTGGAGGGAAAGAAAGAAAATAAAAATTAACTAATTTTTTTTATTATTCTTTCAAATGTCCCAAAACTTAACTTTTTCTCTAGACTTACTATGGTAAAAGTGAATCCTCCCTTAAGTGAATATTGGCACTACAGATTCAATGGTGCCCTCGGATTTTTTATCTGAGCACTAATTCAAAAGTTAGAAAATGTCACTCGCATGTTTACTGAACGTACCTTAAAAAAAGTTCAGAAATTCATTCTAGGCACTCCGGGACTCAGAATCGCACACCATCCATTTTCCTAGACTCATAATAATTCCATATAATTAAAAAACATGGAAAATCCTGGTCTTTACATTCTCCCCACCGTAGGGATTTTCTTCCCCCAAAGCCACAACGTAGACTAAGAAAAAAAATGGAGGTACTGAGCATGAATCTGAGCCTCCTGCTCCCATGTGCTCTCCTGGAGGTTTCTATGCTGCCAACAAACGTGCAAAAGAGGTATTGATTTTCCATTAAGGACCTTCTCCTTTCAATCCTTAATCTCTACTAAAACCTCTGTAAACGTCGACCCATCATCAAAGTCCAGCTCACCGTGATCGAAGATGTTAGATGGGTCATGCACGTATCTCTTTAGCTGGGATACGTGGAAGATGTTGTGCGACCTCTCCAACTGTGGTGGAGGTTCCAAGCGGTATGCCACCTCTCCAATCCTTCTAATCATAAAAAATGGCCTGATAAACCTCGTTGATAACTTTCTACCTCGGCCAAATCTATGTAGTCCCCATTGATGAGAGACTTGCAAGAATACGTGGTCCCCCTCCTGGAACTCCAAAGGTCTACGCCTCCTGTCAGCATAAGACTTCTATCTACTCTTTTCAGAATTCATCCACTCTTGGATGATTTGTACCTTCTTAGTGGTATCCTGTACCAACTCTAGACCCAAAAGTGTTGATTCCCCTAGGTCTATCTATCATAGAGGTGATCTGCAAGGTCGATCGTATAGGGCCTCGAAAGGTGTCATACCGATGGTGGAGTGAAAATTTTTATTGTATGCAAACTCCACCAAGGTAAATTGATCCTCCCAAATGTATCCAAAATCTAGGTTGCAAGCATGAAGCATATCCTCTAGTGTCTGTATAGTACACTCTGTCTGACCATCCGTCTGAGGAAGAAATGCGGTTCTCAAACATAGTTGAGTCTCGAATGCCTCCTGCAACCCCTTCCTCAACCGGGAAGTAAAATGTGCATCACGGTCAGAGAAGATCGTCGATGTAACCCTATGAATTCACACAATATTATATATGTAGAGGCTTCCCAAGACCTCTACTGATCCCTGCTCTCAGATAGGTAGGAAGTGGGCCGACTTGGTGAGTCAGTCAACGATCACCCATATGAGATCATGTCCCCCAAATGTACATGGAATACCTGTCACAAAATCCATGGAGATTCCATCTCACTTTCACTCTAGAACCTCTAGTGGTTGTGATAAGCCTATTGGAACCTGAGATTCTACCTTCAGTTGCTTACAAGTGAGGCATCGTGAAACAAACTCTGTCATTGCTTTCTTCTTCCCTGGCCACTAGTGCTGATGCTGGAGATCCTGGTACATCTTCACCACACTAGGATGTACTGCCAGAGGGGATATATGTAACTCCCTCAACACCTCCTCTCGTAGCACCACGGGTACCATGGAACATTTTATAAAGAGGATGACATGCTCCTTACCATCAGAAAATCCTTCAGGTGACTGTCCTAAGGATATATGTTCACGTTGAGCCTCGTAGTCAATGTCCCCAAGCTACACCTCCCTGAATCACTGAAGGAGTGGGGGAGTGACTATCATAGACTGGAGGTAAGCTGCTCCATCTCTATCCACGAAGGATATCTATAACATGACTATCTGCTATGTCACCTCACTCAACAATTGTAGACCAGACCTCCTGTTAAGTGCATCTTCTACCATGTTCCCCTTCCCAGGAGTATAGACTATCTCAAAGTCATAGTCCTGGAGGAACTCCATCCATCGTCGTTGCCTTAGGTTCAGGTCCTTCTGTGAGAAGATATACCTGAGACTCTTGTGATTAGAGTAGACTGTAAAATGTTTGATCATTAAGTAATGTATCCATATATTTAGAGAAAATACTACTACTGCTAACTCCAGGTCATGGGTAGCATAATTCTGCTCATATTGCCTCAGATGTCGTGATCCATAAGCGATCACTGCTCACTCCTGCATCAGGACACACCCAATTCTGGTCCCTGATGTGTCACAGTAGACCACATACCCAACACCCTCTTCTGGCAGCCTTGAGATGGGGTAACTCGTCATTCTCTGCCTCAGCTCCTGAAAACTCTGTTGGCATCTCTTTGTCCATACAAAGGGATTTCCCTTATTTGTTAATGCTGAAAAGGGTGCCGCAACTCTGGAAAAGCCAGGCACGAATCTCCGATAGTATCTAGCCAACCCCAGAAAACTTCGCATCTCAGTCACACTTCTGGGTGGCTCCCAAGCAAGTACAGTCTCAATCTTCGATGGATCCACTGCAACTCTAGACTTCAAGATAACGTGTCCCATAAAGTGGACCTCTCATATCCAGAACTAGAACTTCGAGAGCTTACCATAAAGATGGTTCTCTCGGAGTGTATCCAGAACTATCTGCAGATGATAGGTATGCTCCTCCTTCGATGCCGAGTAAATCAAGATGTCATCGAGGAAGAACACCACAAATTGATCAAGGTATGACTATAAGATCATGTTAATGAGTCCCACGAACACTTCTGGGGAATTGGTCATGCCGAATGGCATAACCAAGAACTCATAGTGACCATACTAACATCTGAAGGTTGTCTTCTACACATGCTCATCTCATACACTGAGCTGATGATAGACTGATCTGAGGTCTATCTTTGAAAACCAATGAGCTCCCTTCAGCTGATCGAAAAGATCATTAATCCTCATAAGTGGATACTTATTCTTCACAATCACCTGGTTTAGGCATCGGTAGTATACACAGAGTCTCAAACTCCCATCTGCCTTCTTGGCGAACAAAATCAGGGTTTCCCATGGAGAAACACTGGGCCTTATGAACCCCTTTCTCTGCAAGTCCTCTAACTTTACCCGTAACTCATGAAGCTCCACAGGAACCATCCGATATGCTGGTGTAGATATCAATTCTGTCTCGAGGTACAGGTCGATGTAAAATTCCACCTCTCTGTGAGGAGGTAGTACCGAAACATCATTAGGAAATACATCAGCATACTGGTCCACCACTACAGGATAGCTCTGACTCTCAACATCAACTTCCCCGAGGGTAAGGCTGGCCAACTGATGTGTGATCGGTTGCACCCTCCTCCGGGTAAGTCCATCATGTGCTGAAAATGTTTCCTTCTTATCGATGAAGTAAAACCCAATCTCATCCTCACGGACACACCACACTTTGTGCCTAATACATTCAATCTGGGCATGGACTATGGATAATCATTCCATACACAAGATGACGTCGTAAGGACTCGATGCTACTACTAGAAGATCCCAGTAGAATCTCTTTCCTCCTAGAGTAATCTCACACTACTGAAACCAGTGTGTAATCATTGAATCCTCTTCCGTAGGAGTCTCTAGCTGTAAAGATCGAGCCAACGGCTCCACCAGAATCTCCAAGCTCCGAATGAGGGTCGTGGAAATAAAAGAGTGACTGGAACCTGTGTCTATAAGTACTATAGCTAAGATGGAGTAGACACATATCATACCTATAATCATATCCAGAACATTGTGGTCGTAGGCCTCAACTACCTTCAGATGATCTCATCCCTGTCCACCTGCTCCATCTAGTCGGGGTGGACCACCTGGAGGTGGTGGTGGTAGAACCTTGAATCACTGCCCACTACCTACTGCACAGCCAGATTGTAACACCCGAGACTTTTATAAGAAATATTTTGTTTTTATAAATCATCAAAGGAATATTTCACTACACACAACACTAGCTTAGTTTGCTTTACACGCAACCACGTCCTTCCTCGATAGCTTGCATCGTACACAATACCGAGTTTCACTAAACAACGATGTGCTATTAAAATATTATTAAAACTAGTCGTTATGAATAGTAATAACCACTTTTTAAAATTTTATAAATTTTATTTTTCAAAATGGACTTCATTTTTGGATTCGGAATATTGAAATTAGCCTAGGGTGAAATTTTGGTACTTTTCGGATAACTTTCATTTTCTGATGAATAGTGAAACCACTAAGTGGTAGTTAAAAAATTGAATTTTTCATAAAACTTAATTTTACTACTTATGTGAATGGAATTTCAAAAATCCGAGAGACATGGTTGATGTTAGTAAGTAAAATTTGGTTCAATGAGATGAAAATAATTTTTGGTGAATAGTAACTTTTTACTTTTTTTTACCACGGTTAAAAGTAAATAGTGTAATTAAGGGTAAAAATGATATTATTATTACACTAACACATGTCCTAATTCTATTGGATAAGTGTAATTCGACCAAAAAAAACCTTAGGAATAAAATATGACCATTTAGGCTTACTTGGATTAGATTAGGACATTTATTATTAATTTATTTAAAGAAGGGTTAAAATAGTTAAAATCAAAGTTTAATAAG
Source organism: Viscum album (assembly GCA_963277665.1). Taxonomy (NCBI): domain Eukaryota; kingdom Viridiplantae; phylum Streptophyta; class Magnoliopsida; order Santalales; family Viscaceae; genus Viscum; species Viscum album. Next base: position 55,321,340 of record OY728145.1, on the reverse strand, counting down.
TAGATAATTTTTAATATAGAGTTATACATAATATAAATTCAACTATAAATATTCATTAGAAATCTAAAAATATTTCCTACATAATGGTATTTTATTTTTAATTTTTAGACATTAAATAATTTAATTTATTTATGATACAACGATGATGAAGTAATTATCTTATTAATGAAATATTGACATAATTGATGTTATAAATACCCAAATAAATGTAATTTGAGACTTTTTATGAATTAAACTAATTTTATAGGTTAATATGACATTTTAGTATTGATTTAATTAACTTTGTTCGAACTAATCATTCTGTTATGATTTTCACAAAAATCAATTACTAAATAGTGTCAAAATTGACATAAAATAGTTTTAAAAAAAATATTATATTATTAATTTCTATTTTATTCCTAAAAATCTAAGGTTCGGCCAAATGACTTATATAAGGTTATATATATTAATAATAAACAACGTGGGGTTCGTTTGGCTCGTTATAGTAAGTTTATTAACCTTATAGTGTAATAACACAAGAAGACACGGTAAAAGTAAAATTATTTAACTTAATGTTAAATCTAAATGATAAGGTTAAAATAGGAACCTAAAATTGTCTAAATTCTATTGGATGAGATTATTTCGACCCATCCCCACCTTAGCTTCTAAATAAATCAAATTTCAGATATTTAAAACCGAATTTGACTTTATAATAAAATAATATTTTTAGTTTTTCTAAAGGAGCCCCTCTCCTCCCTTATAAAAGGTCACCTCCTCCCCCTCTTCCTCACACCACTTTTAGCCTTCAATCTCGGCCAACCCCTTCCAATTTCTCCTCTCTACTTCCCTATAAACATCCTAGAGGTTCTGTTCTTCTTCAAAGACCAATATTAGTGCCCTAAAAGGAGATCTCAAAGAGGCGCTTCAAAGAAGAGGTAATGTCCGTTACCAATTCTTTCAACTTTATTTCTTCTTCCACTTCTTCTTATTTAGTTGTTTCATTATGAAGTAATAACATCAGTATCACTCATATACTGATATGTTATTATAAGTATGAAACAACCCTATTTCACCATCTATCCATCCTACGGAAAATGAAATCACCGCGCGTGCGTACGTACGGAATACCGTCTCCACGCCGTGGTGTAATCTATTTTCCACCACCACCTTACTTGGATGGGTATAATGGTGTAAATAATGACTATATATGACTATTGTAAATTGATATTGATTCTGAAATAGTATATATACACTCCAATACAATTCCACGATCATGGGAACGATATCATCGCTCGTGCGTACGTACGGAATACCGTATCCACGATGTGATGCGACTCGTTCTACATGATCTTCATTGCATAATGATTATATAAATGAATTGAGTGAATAAATATGATATATATTACACTAATAATATTCTGGAAATTAGGTATCTATAACCTAAAAAGAAGGATAATAATTTATTCGACAAAACACGCATAAGAACAAAAAGTAATAAACACCCAAATAAACAAGTAGTAATGAAATATTACTAATAAGAAGATAAGAATATGACCATATATGATATAATAAAAATAATTATGATTCTTGAATAAGTAAATAACATTATTTAAATCATTATACAGGAGGTCCGAACACTTACGAAGCAAATCGGACCTAAGGTAAGGGAAAATATCACAATCTCATTTTTTATCTGAGATTGTTTATACTTTGGCATTTACTGGGGTGTATTTTATCATCCACATCCAGGTTTCCTCATTATGTAATATTGATATCCTTCTACAATAGTTTATATCCAATTTTACCCGTTGGTGAGTTTTTAGTAAAAGATATGAAAGGAATCTTTTGTCGTTTTTCGTATGAGGTACTTTTTGACTTTTCCGACAAAAGTACGAGAAGAATGTTTTTTTTTACTTATACGGCATGAATGGATTTTTAAAACATTATTTCCAAGAATATTCCTTTACAAGTTTTCAAGTTTATTTTTAATCAACTTATTTTAGTTTAAAATTGTATGACATGTTAAGAAAGGAAAAATGTTTTTGAAGTAGAAAGGATATTTTCCTCAAGAATGGAGTTCAAGTGTTTTATCAAAATTATTTTCCATCTAAGATAATATAGGGTTCTGTTTCTATCCCTATTATTACATTGATTTAATTATGTTGTGATGGAAATATTTTTATGAATTCCTTTATCTTATATGAATTGTTTTATGATGTCATGATGTTTATGATTCCCATTTTTATTACATGGGTTATGCTATGATGTATGGTTTATGATTTTGTGGCACATATAAGAATGGTATCATTATGAGATGGGTGGGACCTATATCTCCCTCCAATGCATTGGGTAAAGATTTTATATCTCATGATATAGACATGGCTAGAATGGCAGGTTAAATCGGTTCAGTGAAACAGGACTGAAACGAGGAGTGAACTCGGTTCAGAAATGGACTTTGTCCACTAAGATAGTCTTGGCAATGAGTCTTGACTAATAAGAAATGATTCTCTATGATTATGTGTGTATGCCACAAAGTTTCATGTTTTAATTTATGATCATTGGGATTACATTTCACTACTATGATTTATCCCATGTTATGATATTATGATCTCTTTTGCAGGTTAAGATTTCCAAAATGTTATGTTCTTATGAATATGATGTGATTGATATTTCTTTTGTTTACCCTTACTGAGCATTTGAGCTCACCCTTTTGTATGTTTTATTTCCATAGGTCAGGAAGAAGGTTATTAAGTAGGATATTACAAAAAGGGACTCTAGATATGATGAAGTAAATGGGAGGCAAAGTAGATGCTTTATGAACCAGTTGTTTATGTTTCCCAGTTTCTAAAGACACTATACCTATATGGTCCTTTCCTGGTTTTTGTTATATGTTGTAATAAGTGTGCTTCAATTCTGAAGTAATGATAATGTATGTAAAGTATGGGTCGTTATACATATCCTCTTCCATGTCCTCCTGCTACATGTGGACCTCCCTGATCAAATATCTGCCTCTACCTCGGTGGTCCCTCAACCGTCTTCTGGTCGTCCGTATGGTGGGTCGGGTAATCATGAGCCATGTGACCCTACCTATCACACGAGTAACGCTGCCTACTCCTCAACTGTCCTCCTATGTCCCGTGAGCCCTGTACAACCGACCTTGTATACTTAGGCCTCCCACTAGAAGGCTTGGCCTGCTTGGGCCCCTACGTCATCCATTTGCTGCCTGCTGTAGATGACTCTGCTACCTAACGTCCGGTGGTGTCTCTCGTAGTTAGTGCCTTCTCAGCTAGGAATCTCTCCACCAAAAGCACTATCTCTAACACCCCAGCCTACGTCAGAATACTGAGTGATATCATCGATGCTCTGATATCCCGTCGAAGACCCTGCTCAAAGGTCTGGGCCCTGAATAAAGGGTCTTGTACCATGTTAGTGGAGTAGCAGGAGAGATTAGTGAACCTCATCGAGTACTGGGCCACAGTCATGCTGCCATATTGTAAGTGAAGCAGCTCCTGTATACGCACAGAGTATAAGGTTGCTGGGATGAACTCTACCTTCAAAGTCCGCCAGATGAGGGTCACCTCATCGTGTATCTAGAGCATCAAGCTCCACCATCTCTCTGCTACTGCCTAAAAAAGATTGGATACAAGGATCACCATAAGGTCAACTGGTGTCCCAACCAGGAGGAAACTCTGACTACAACCTCTAGCCAGTCCTTGACCACCTACGGGTCCATCTCACCTCAGAACCTTGGAGGCATCTGCCACTGAAACTTGTGCAATGTGCTCATTCAGTGTGCACCCTCTATTGGTGGGGCTGGTGGAAGTGGCTTCTCAATGGGTAGTCGTGTTGCTAGTACACCACCCGAAGGTGCTAACGCCATAAGAGGGCCCTGCACAGAGGCCTCATCACTCGGTTGGTTGTCATCACGTACTCTCTCAGGAATCCTGCTTGTCTATCTACGTGGCGGCATCTTGAAGGAAAATAAGTGCACCAGGCTCTATAATTTATACCTAGTGAGCTGACTCAAAGATATTACAAGAAAAAAATTTCAAAAACACATGAAATCAGTGTTTCCATGCATTGAGTCGAAAATCAAAATTTAAAGTTCTAGTGTATGGATACGTTGGCCACCGCACCAATACTAGATTCCCCAAACTGAAAACCACACTATTAACACTTAACACTATTTCTACAGAGAAAAGATTAGAGTCCTAGTTCTTTGGTAAAACCGAATCATCAGATACCACTATGTCATGACTCATCCCTCAGGGCCCGCGTTGTGACTGCCCCAAGCCCGCATTCCATAGGACAGGGGTTAGAGACTAGAAACAGAAAGGTGTATCCCTAAAACAGGAATGCATTTCTATTTAACCTATACAGACACATAGTCCAATAACACAACAAGAAGAAACCACAAAGTAAACTGCTGTAGTAAAAGTGTGCTGAAAGTAAAGGGGTCGGAATACAATCCAAACTGAAATGTACAAGTACAAATGAAAAGTGAAAAATAGATCTTGGATCGCCCACTAAGGATCCTACCTGAAGGGTAGGTACAGCTCACGATCAGTAGTCCTGTGTCATATCACGCCAAATAGTCCACCTCCAAGTACCGTCTAGTCCTGGATCCCTCAGCCTTGATCAATGTTGTTCTTCATCTGCACAAGACACAACAAGGTGCGGGTGTAGCCCATGTAGGGGTGAGTATAACGATACTCAGTAGGGACCTCGAGACCCCCATAGGTATCCTAGAGTTCAACATAGGAAATACCACAAACCAAGACCTCGATCTCAAAGCATGAATCAATACACATCAACTCTACTTTGGTATATGCCCATACATATACCTAAGTTATCAAGATATTCTCATCTCACACATGTGAGAAGAATGCCACAAAGGTAACACCACGAAGGTAGATATACCCCACAGGTAACACCACTGAGATAGAAGTTCCACATAGGTAACACCATGAAGATATCACCACAAAGGTAGATGTACCACATAGGAAACACCACTAAGAAAACACAATGAAGGTAGAAGTACCACACAGGTAACACCACGAAGATTGAAGTACCACACAGGTAACACCATGAAGATAAAAGTACCACACGGGTAACACCAAGAAGATAAAAGTACCACACAGGTAACACCATGAAGATAACACCACTAAGGTGAAAAGACTCAGCTCACAATTAGGTATAACTTAAGTACAGAAGTACAGATGATTAGTTGTAAGATAGATCATCTTATTCTGTTAATAGGTGTTATTATTGACCCACACAGGATCAATAGGTACTAACCCCTGCTAAACCACACAGGATCTGACACACATAGGATTGGTATGATCTGACCCACATAACTGAGCACTGAACCACGCAGGAACTGATATAAGTTGGCCCACACTAGATTGATAGATGATGACCCACATAGGATCGATGTTCTTTCTTCACGTTACAGCCTGCCACAGGATTACTCACACCCAGTGTGCTTGAGTTCCGTAGAATCTACCCCTCAAGGTATCGGTCATACCTCAACCACAACTAAGATCCAAAAAGGAATAACTCAAAGTACTTCCATGTCGTAAGGGTTCCAATGCGACAGACGGTGCGTCAATTGGATGCCCGATCTGTGAGTTATAAGTATTTTAGTTCTGAGGGCTCGGTTGGATTCGGGTTCGATCCAACCCGGCTGAACTCCAACTATCTCAAAAACTCAATTAGAGTATACCAAAATGACTGCCTCGATCCAAGGATCCCAGCAACATAGATGGTTCTTCAAACAGACGTCTGGTTCTCAGGATATGGCCCTTTAAGTGTTTTTGGGTCCGATTAGGCCCAGGTCTGGTCCGACTCGGTCGGACCGATCCAGCCCGACCCGGTCTGGTATGGGCCATGGCAGGCTCGGCCCACTGGGCCGAGGTCCAGCCCAACCCACAAGGGTGGCCCACAAAGGGCGTCCTGCAAGGGTGGCCCAGCCCATAAGGGGGAAGCCCACAAGGGGGCACAGGCCGCTGGTGCATGGCCCGCCGGGCAGGCAACCCGGCCCTCAAGGGGGCGGCCCGGCCGCGAAAGGTGTGGCCTGTAAGGGGGTGGCCCACAATCCGCCCAAGCTAGTAAGGGGGGAGTTTCCCACCGGTATCTCAAATGGACTAAAGGTTGTTCGACTTTGGGAAATGGTGGTGCCACGTGGCTGTCGTCCGGTCGCCGCAGAACCCGCCGGGTAGGCGCGGGTTCTGCCTCCATCATGGCTTAGGCTGCAAACCTCTTCTCACTGGTGGCACACTGGTCACGCCATCTCCTCTTCCATGGTCATCTGATGTGTCAGTTGTCTTCTCCGACCATAGTTGCTGACGAGCCGCGACCCCTTTCTCACATGTGGCACGTGACGGCGCACCGCACCTCCTCCATGGCCTGCCAGTGTCTGCCACTCTAATGACCGCACAGCTTAGTATCGCTTCCTCCTCTTGAGGCGTGTTTCGTTATGATGCTCTCCTTCGTATTCGGTCAGTGTCACTACACCGACAGTCTTCCATGGATGGCACAAGGGTAGCAAATTAGTGGAGGGTTCGGGCCGGGTTCGTTAGGCCCGCACCCTCCGTGTTATCTCATAATCATGAGGGGGGATTAAAGGAATCAATAAATTTACTTGAATTAGACAATAATCAAACCCTTACCTCAAGAACTATGGAGAAACACCCATGGTTGAGGAAGCGGGTTGGTGTTCGTCGTCCCCTGCAACTAGCCTCCAATGATGTCGCTCGGTCATTGATCTCCGATTTGGGGGTTCGGTATCGCTCGTCACCTCCCGCTGGAACCAGCTCCGTCCTCCAAGGGTTTGGCATCTCAACACTTTTTCAGCACTTCGTTTCTTGGTGAATCAGTGTCAAAACCTCTCCCCAAGCTTCATATAAATAGGAGAGGGGGAGGGTAAGTAACGACATTGGAAATTAATGGGGTCTCATTAATTAGGAACCTTACTAATTCCCCAACAACATCATTACTTATGTTTGAAAGGTCAATCTATTTATTGGCTTGAAACACCATTGGTCCCATGTTTCCGTTTTTTTATTGGAGGGAAAGAAAGAAAATAAAAATTAACTAAGTTATTTTTATTATTCTTTAAAAAGTCCCAAAACATAACTTTTTCTCCAGAATTATTGCGGTCAAAGTGAAGCCTCCCTTAAGTGAATCTCGGCGCTGTGGATTCAATGGTGCCCTCAGATTTTTAATCTGAGAACTAGTTAAAAAGTTAGAAAATGCCGCTCATGCATTTAATGAACGTACCTTAAAAAAAATTCATAAATTCATTCTGGGCACTCCGGGCCTCGGAATCACGCGCCATCAATTTTCACAGACTCATAATAATTTCATATAATTAAAAAAATACATGGAAAATCCAGATCTTTACAAAATAATAACCTAATTATCATTAATATTCTGAGATTCTTTTATGTTAAGTTTTATACCTACACTTACACACACTTCTATCAAATGGGTAATGGACTTACCATTCATGTGTATGGCGAACTACCGCCTCACAAAACAATGTTGTTCATTTTTCCTTTACCACCATTCATGGTGGGGTATTATGATGAAAATTATTTTTTATATAATATATATTATATTTATTATTAATTTATGCTTATGTAATTTTTATATATAACATATCATCATACTATCCATTTTGTGGAAATACGATAACATTGTTTGTGGAAGTGTGGACTACCGCCTCCTCAAAACAATGTGATTCATTCACGCTATACATGGAATGTATAAAGGATGGTTTTAATAAAAATATATTAAATATATGACATAAATACGATTATTTAAATATAATATACATATATATTGTTTAAATTTCATTCTTTTAAATATGAAAAAAAATGGAAGTAGCTTTCATGCATATGTACGGCCTACCATCACCATGAACAGCGAATTTCATTTCCTATCTCCAAATATTATGGATTATTATAAATAAATATATACTAAATATATATTATAATTACATAATTTTTTACATTCTTTACATGATGAAATAATTATCTAAGTAATAGTAACAACAAATAACAAGTCAAAACTTACTCAAAAACTTGGAAATTAACACCCGAAATAGTGAAAATAATGAAATATTGTTATTAAATGGGTAATAAGATATTATAAGAAGATATTATAAGATATTATAAATATTATTATTGTTTTAAAATAAGTTATTAACATGTTTAAAACCCTTATAAATGATTTTAAATGATGTTAACCAAAAAAGAAACACAAAGGAAGGGATTCTTGTTTCACTTTTCTTTCCATGAAGCATACGTCATTTTCACCACTTAATTATTTTGTGTGGTGTATATACTATACATAATTATATATTATATTATGAATTATTTTATAATCATTTTATTTTAATTTTCACATTGAATTGCCTCACTTAAGGGGTTTATCATGAAAATTGCCATGTGGTAAAAGTTATCTTTGCAATCTCAATAACTTGTGTGATTGTTAACTTTCTCTTAAAACAATAAATTTATTGTAATAATTTTTCATTGGATATTTTCTTAAATATAAATATTATTGGGTTATAGGTATTATTATTTCATAAACTGTAGACCATTTTTTACATACAATTTTTACTTTGACAGTTATTTTATTTCTTGGGAAATATTGATAAGTCTATATACTTTATTCAATACAGATATTTGATAAGGTATATTGTTTATTAATTGAATCAGTTAATTTATATGAGGAATGATTTTTAAAGTTATTGACATGTGGTTCATAGACATTATATGTCTCCTCGATGCAACGACAAGTTCTCATGATACAAATAAGTTGGCCAAATTATACGGGTTTCTACCAGTAGTTTTAGACTGTCTTTTGAAAGGTCATGATGGTATAGGTTTTCATGTGCCTCATATATGACATCCAGTAATTTAATAATTTACCTCATAGATATTTTAGTTATTATTTTTATTATCCATGATATTTTCATATGATAAAATCTATGGATGTATTTCATTCTCAGTTTATTGATTAAATGGCATGTGTTTCGATTATTTACCTTTCCATATTGATTATGTCATATCTAGTTATTTGAATGGAATGTGTTATAAGTTATTTACTTTTACATGTTGATTTATTCTCATAAATTCATTATTCCTTACACTTTACTTACCCTTGTTGAGCATTTGATCTCACCCTTATTATTTTTCCTTTACCTATGTTAAGAAGAGGAATCCTTTGAATGAGTTTCACGGATGTTGTGTTTTTACTTGTGTTATGATTTATTTCATTTTAAAAATGTATTATGGGTATCATGTATCTAATATGTCTTTCCAAAACTATTAAAATGGTTAGTCATTTGGGATTTAATTCATTTTAATCATGCTAATGTAATAAATTATTGCACCGGCTCTAGGATTATAGGGTCAGGATGTTACATTTGTTTTTAAAATATTATTTTTACTTCTATAATTTAAGTAATAAGTCCTGTTTGTGTAATATATTATCAAAAAAATATCATTTTTATATTATTATCTATTTTTTCAATATTTAAATAACATATCTATGTCTCTACGTTCATGCATATAAATAATAAAAACAATATAATTATAACAATGTTATATGTGTATATATATATAATCTTACTAAATAAAATTTCTAAATGTTATTTAAAATATATGTTTTATATATTCTTAATGATGAGATGCCATTTTAGTCCATGTAGAACACATATTTTTAATCTAAATAAGTTTAACTGGCCTTAAATAGTGATTAATCAGACTTCTCTTCTTAATCAATTTGTGAGATGACCCCAATTCACACTTTGAGGAATTATGAAATGTATAAATTCAAACATTACATATTTATCTTCAAAAATTATTTAAATACTCAAAATAATACTTATATAGACACTCTTCTCATTGAATATTGCCCATAAATTCTATGATAATCAACTAGATACATAACACATTAAATCATTAATTATTAAAATATTTTAATGTTATTTTTATATTTTTCTAGGGTTCTCAAAAAAATTCTCCTCCACTCACTGTCCAGGATCTATATTTTTCTTTTTTATCAAACATTAATATATTAATGATAGAGAATTGAACATTAAATGGTCATTTGATAAAAACCATGGAGTTTTATATTACACCATACCATGGTCGCTTTTATCTCATTACTCTTAGTATGGTTTCACATAAAATACTCTGAAAAAATATTGTCCAATTTAGTAACCATGGTTATTTTATTTATTACATGAATTTTTATCCTTTTAATGATATAAATTACTTCAATCCTTAATTTTTTGGTTCTTATATTAGTCCATTACATATAAATCATGTATTTATATGTAAATGGACCATGAAAAAACAACATAACATTTCTAATATGACCGATACATTTAAAATAGACTTTATAGTAAATATACCTAAAATTAATATACATCAAGAGTTTAATTTCATTAAGTTTTATTATTTAATATATATTAAAAATATATAAAAATGGATTAATCCTTAAAATGAAAAACAATCTTTGATACCACTTATTTTTTATGTTTATCATGATATTCTTTCAATGGTACATTTCTGCAACCACAACACCTTTTGATTCCCAATTATAGAGAATATTCTTTCCAAGAAAAAAATTTACATTATCAATATAACCATGGAATATCACATATTTATATAACATAGTATATATAGAACATTTTTATACATAATTATATTTATCATCCATTTTCCAATGAGATCTAATCCCTTTAATAACTTCTTATAGCTTCTTGAGATCCTCCTCAATGTATATTATATCCACTATAATCTCTCATTTATATATTGAAAATAAAATATAACATGTGAAGGACATGAAAAAAAAACAGGCTCACATGGGAAAAAATTATTTATCTCTAATAGAGAACTAATTCATCAAATTTATTTATTCTTCTACTTTTTCAGTAATTTAATCATGATACATCATGGTGTCAATAATATTCACATTATTTACTGCAGTATTCATATCATGACGTATAAATCAAACCTATTACTTTTATTTATTATAGTATACAAATTTTATTCATAATTTATGCATTTCTATATCATTTATGATTCATTTTTCTCATTTTTTTCTTGTGAAAATTTTTCTATTTTTTTGATTATATGACTTTAATTAGATCTCACTCAAATATTTTTCATTAATTTTTATTCAATGTGACTATGAATATATATTAGTATTTTAATTTTTAATTTCATTTTTCATTAAGCGTATTCTATGTTATATATCATTGTTCATAGAACTTGATCCATTTAGGAACTTATTCTACTGAAATTATAGTTACATATAGTGATTCTTCACTTACACACCCATAAATAAATATAATTTGTGTGTATGATCATTGAGTGGTTGGGAAGGGGTTCATTTTTTATAATAATTATTTTAATAGTTTGAGTAAGAAAATTAATATATATATATATATGTGGGGGGGGTGCTTATATACCACATTTGAGAATACATTTTTAGCATCATTTTTGGATGAATTTCCAATCAATTTTAAAAACAATTGAAAATAAATAATAAAAATAAATAAATAATAAAAATTAGTTTCTATAATTTTTTTGATTCTAGAAATTTGGGATTATTCTTTCATTATTTTTTTCCTAAGTAAATCTTGAATAATTGGACATATAAATATTCATTCATGTATTTACCCTTCCTCTTATGAATTTATTTTATTTTTTTAGAATTTCTCTCCATCATCAACCCGCCATTGAAATTCCTCTTAATTTTATAGTAATATGAGCTTCATGGTATAAAATTAAAATTCATTACTGAATTATGATAAGAAAACATTATATACAAAATAAAAAAACAACATTTTAACCCTTTAAGTGTGGGAGTTTTTTACCCTTGTTAGGTTTCTTTTCACTAGTTACTCTTAAAAAGGTGTCTTTAGTATGATTTGTGAATCATAATCAGAAGAACTTATAAAAGTTAATTTAATGTGTCTGTCAATAATAATTTTAACCTTGATAAATAATAAGATGAAATATTTGAAAATTTTAAAGGAATATTTTTTTCCCAAGAGTTCAGTGGATTATAAGCATTAGAGTTTCATGCACCCACATTATGATTACATTTTACACTTATATTCAATGTTATTTGGTTTATTTTTCTTATTATATTGATCACTTTCATCCCTGAATATATTGTATAAAATATAATGTCCCACTCCACCTATTCATGCATGTTTGAAATTAAAAATGGTTGTAACAACCAATTTTTATCCATAGAAGTGTTTTTTAGAATACTAAATATATGGAACCACAATTCATTAAAATAATTTAAATAATTTCTTATAAATTCCATAATAAATTATATAACAATACACACCTAATAAACAAAAAAATATAGTATCTTTGGATAATATATATACATCACATAACTTATAACATATAAGAATAAAACATATATCATTATTTATAAAGGAATTTCCCATTCTCATCATACCCTTTCCAGATCATATGAACCCCTATGAATATTCATTCAAATAAAAGTTGATCTAACATACTAGTAATGGTATAATCAAGAGGAAACATGAATATCACACTCAATATAATATATAATGATATAATCATGTGAATTCATGAGATTTTATCCTCGTATAATAATGAACAAAAAAAGTAAAAAGTCATAGTGATGTTATAAAATACTAAAACATTAATCATAATCATATATCTCATTGAAATGATATCATAACATATTGGTCAATGAATAGTATTTTTGCACTATAAATAAAAAATCAAGATATATAAGCATTACTCAATTCATTGGGGGTTGTAAAATTTGAATGCAACTCATCACATAATAAAATATATATTCATATGAATTCCACATGGAATAAAAAAATTAAATTGATCATACACCAACCAAGAATCACAATATAATTAACTCATAGAAATAAAATATATTACATAATAAAAATAATCATATAATCATTAATAAAATAAATATGGTGGTATGAGGAATGTAATCCCTAAAAATAATAACATAATGAAGTATAATAAACATTTAGAGGACTATTCAAAAAAATAAACATTTAATGGATGATTTAATTAATAAAATTATAGAAATATAGCTAAAATTTTACACCCCATTTCACTAAGTTATTATTAAATTAATTAATTTTGGTCTAAATTAAATTTTAATAAATATTGGGATTTATATTTTATTTTTTGATAAATTTCTCCTTTTCATGGTTTTTATGTAATATTTAGGGGAAATTGTATGATTGCCTTCATATAGGGACCTTTTTAGTAGCTTTTGTTCTTTAACAGTTTAGTTTGCAAGGATAATTATAATGAACTAGCCAATGTTTCTACCAAAATTGGCACCCGATCAATTCTACCGCAAGGATCAAGCCACATTCTTGATTATCGTAGGTTGGATATAAGATACAAGGTGTCCTAAGTTAACACATGGGGTGATTTTACCCTCAATAAAATTGGATCGCAATGGGATCCAATCAAAAACCCAACAATAGGTATTCATGAACTATAATTCCATACCATAATAAATAACAATAAATTGAAGAAGATCAAACAAAAAAAATTCCATAAAAAAGAAACAATTTTTATAAATCTCTTATAAACTAAAATAAGGAAACATATATAGATATAAATAAGAGGTTGTAAGTTTTGATTATGATAGCCCGAATTTTAATACACTTTATTTCATTTTTTATTATATAAAGGTACACAATATACAATCCTAAAAGATAATTTATCATAGTTTCTATGGGAAATTAGGTACAAGTCACATTAACTTGATACACGTATAAAACATCATTATTGAAAATTTCCTTAACATTTTCTTAAAATTATATTTTTTTTAAACTATATGGAATAACTTGGGGTATACAAAATAAATGGGTAAGATATAAAGCATGGTAAGGGAATAAACAAAGCATGGAATAAGTTAAAGTAGTAAATGTGAGACAATGGCCATATCAGGGTAACATAAGAGGGTTGAGAATCGTGATCTTGAGCAATAATGAATGATATAACATGATAGAAAAAAGGTAACATGGGAATGTTGATACAATATTAAATATGAAATCATAAACATAGGTTAATACTAACCACCAAGACATCATAAGTTGGTGGAAAAAAGTCTTATAATTGATTAGGTTTACTCCCTAATACCATAAATTATGCCTCATTAGACTAAAACATTAACCAAATTCATTAGAGTTCTATATGGGTGAACCCACCATTTTTATATCATGTACATGCATAAGTTTTCCACATAAATCATACAACATAAATATTCCTTTCATAAATTTTAATCCCATGATCAAGGAGTTTGGATTATATAAATAAAATTCCATAATAAATAAATTATAGGTACATATAGGTGAATACTATTGAGGGGAAATAAGGATGGGTATTCCCAACAAAAATGTTTGTCATAAAAAAATCACAAGATAATTCTAGAAGCATAACAGGGGTACTTAAAGGTTCATGGGAGGGATTAAAGGGAATGAAAAGGGTATATTATGACTTTGAAATCATAAGTTAAATAATAGGGATGTGTGAAATCATATAACAACATGAAAAATAGGATGAAAAAAAAGACACAATATAAAGGAGGTTCTTGAATAAATAAGTGAAGGAGAGGATCCCTTACATTGAGTGGGTGAATCAAATAGCTTGGGGAGAGCTTCTTGAAAGATTGGGGGAACATTGTGAGGAATATATAGATGTAATGTTAGAGTAATTTCATGATACAATGGTTTTTAGTGAAGAGAAATTGGAGGTTGGGTAGGTTTCCACAGAAAAAGGGAGGAGATTTCATTATTAATTTACAAACTTAAGTTTTAGAATCTATATGATAAATTAATCAATAAGATAAACCATACCATGGTTTTTTCCCATGATTTCTAAAAAATATGAGTTTTTTTAATTATTTTAAATGTCTAAGAACAAATATTATTAAAATAATACCCTTGTTGATGTGGAAGTGAGTCATGTTTAAAAATAATTGAGATAGGTTAGGTGAGATTTCTAGTTGATAGGTCACCACTTCGATGTGATTGAGGATATAAAAGGGGTAAATATATCTAGGTTTAAGGTTTCCCTTATTACCAAACCTCGTGAATCTATTAAATGAAGATATATTAAGTAACACCAAATATCCAAACTTAAACTCCAAGTCTCATTGATGATTTTTTGTATAGCTTTTCTCTTAACTTTGTGTGGACTTCATATGATGTGGAATAATTTGAACCTTATCTATCATCTATTAGATAAGATGAAGTCCTTTTAGATTTATATCTCCAAATTTATACCATCATGTCATATTCTAACACCTTTTTCAATAAAAATCCACATAATGTGTTATATGAATGCTAGAATAGAAAAGTTTTCTATATTAGAACTCAATTAGGGGAAAGTGATGGTCCCAATATGCTTGTAAATCCATTGAAAATTATCTCAGCATATCCTAAAAAGTTTTAATGGTACTTTCATACTATCCATATATCTGAGGGTGATAAGAAGTTTTAAATCTTAGTTTTATATCCAATGTTTCTTAAGGCTTCTCTAAAACCTCGAGGTTAATCTTATATCTCGATCAGATACAATAAAGAGTGGAAATCCATTTAGTCTTACCACTTCCATTATTTATATCTTGGAGAGTTGGTTAGTAGATAAATATTCCTTAATAATAATGAAATGTTCTGACTTGTTAAGATGATCTACTACCACCTAGATGGATTTATTAACTTTAGGTGTCCTGGTAAGTATTACGATGAAATTTATGATTATTTTTTCCCATTTCCATACTGATATGGGAAATTGTTTCATCATACCCTTAGTCTTATATCTCTATACATTAACTTTTTCACATACCAAGAATCGAGATAAAAACTCTAAAATATGAATGTTTATGTTTTCCCATCAAATCTTTTTATTTAAATATCCATACATCTTAGTACATTCTAGATGAATATAGAATGATGAGTTATGCGCATCATCCAAAATTTCCCTCCTCAAATATGGTTTTTATGGGACACGTATCTGGGCTACAAACCATATAAATCCATCTTCAGCAAATTTAAACCCTCTAAAATTCACTTCTTTTATCTTTAGCACCTAATCATATTATTGAGCCTCCTTGATCCTCTCAAGAATGGATGGTTGGATAGTTATATAAGTAAGGTAGAATGAGCATCTTCTTATTATTCCCATGTTCATCCTTTACATGTCTAAGAATATTGGATCCCTTAAAATTCTCATCATGGATAGAGTTATAGGATCCTTAATAATAATATCATATTCCACTTTGTTTTATTTCCCAATATGGTAATAAATTAAAAAATAATAAAACATGATTATCTCTAACCGAATTTGTTTTCACATATTAATATTTTTTTTCATAAATATATACTTGATGATTTTATGATCCATATATATTTCATACTTTTATCTATATAGGTAATGTCACCATATTTTCAATAATAAGATCACTAAAACCATTTCTAGATCATGATTTGGGTAGTTTTTATCAGGGAACTTTAGTTGGAAGGAGGTATAGTATAGCATCCCACCTCTTTATCACATAAACTTTCATTACATTTTACAAAACCAAGGATCTTTAAGGTTTAGTGTCTTGGAAACCAGGAACTTTAAACATGAAAACATAAAACATTCTTCTAAAACACTTGAGAGGCTTCTCCTCATGTTCATCCTAGGTTCATTATTGCATCACATAACCTGGGAGAATACATCAAAAGAAAGGGTGAGCAAAAAGCCCAGTAAGGAAAACAAGAGAAACATTTTACATGTGAACTTGAGATACTTCAATAAGGTCATGAAAAAGAACTTTAAGGCATGAGAATGAAATAAGGAGGCATATCATAATAAAAATAACATTTTTCATAACTTGAAAATGTGGCTACATCATTTAACATAGACAATCATGAACATATCACCAAGGTCCATCCCCAAGGTGTCATTTGAAAATTACCAAGGTTATTCACCAAGGTATCGTGAAAATTGTAATCTCTAGTGGTTACATCATTACCCAATGCATTGGAGTGCTATCAGGGCGCACCCTTAAATTTGCCTTTATTATCATGTGAGTCACATATATCATCATCAAACATTTCATAAATAACCCATATAGCATAAAATAAATGGGTTTCATTTCATAATCACAACGTTTTAAAAACTGCTTTAAAGACATCATCTTCACGTCACTTTAAAACCCACAGAAAAGGAAGGTGGGTATCATGTATGTAAATCCCAGAATTTAAAATAGAACATTTTGGTATATATGTGAATACCCCTTTAGAAAAAAGATCTTTGAGTATTCACTTAATAATATAAAATAACTTTAGAAAAAGAGAGAGACATTTTGAGACGGAAATTCTGCAGCATAACGGCTATGTTACGAGGTTTTAGAAGACATTAAAAAGAGAGGGAAAATGGGTCAAACATTCATAAATGACCCATAAAACAGTATATGGACAGAATAAGAAGGATACATGATCATGGTAATGAAATTTCAAGGACATACCATTTGAAATGAAAAACATGGAAGGAAGACAAAAGTTAGATTTCTCTTATGAAAGTTCGGCAGCCTAACGGCATTACTTAAACTTCAACAAAAATGATTTGAAAAGATCAAATAGGGTCTCTCATCATGTGAACATAAGAGTTCAGTATGATAGATATATAGATAATGCCCCAACATAATTAAAAAGGAACTTGAAAGACTTGACATGAAAGTAGAACTTTGAAAAGAATGAGAAGGGTGAAAGAATCCCCTAAAAAAATTCAGCAGCCTAACGGCGCCACTTAAAACTTCAAAATACTGAATTGAAAAGATCAAATGGGGTCTCTCATCATATGAACATAAGAGTCAAGTATGATAGATATAGAGATCATACCCCAACATAACAAAAAGGAACTTGAAAGAATTGACATGAAAGTAGAACTTCCAAATGAGAAGGGTGAAGAACCACTTAAAAATTCGGCAGCCTAACGACGCCACTTAAAACTTCAAAATAGTGAATTGAAGAGATCAAATGGGGTCTCTCATCATATGATCATAAAAGATCAGTATGATAAATTTAGAGATCATACCCCAACATAATAAAAAGGAACTTGAAATACTTTACATGAAAATAGATCTTGAAAATGAGAAGGCAGAAAGAATCTGTTACAAAAATTTCGGCAGCCTAACGGCGCCACTTAAAACTTCATAAAACGAAATAATGAGAGTAAGAGGGGATCTCTCATTATATGAACATAAAAAGGGTAGTAAGAGGAGTATAAAAGAACATACTCCAACATAATAACATGGAGCATAAAAGGAATGACATAAAAGAGATCACTTGAAAAGAAAGAGAGGGGTCGGATCCCTTACCTTAAAACATAACTCCTAAAACTCAAAGGTTGGGACCTTGAGAGCTTGGGGGCACCATGGGAGGACTCCTTGGGAGGTAATGAGACCAGAACTTCGTTGGGGGAGAGTGGGGAGTCTAATGGATGAGAGGATGGCTTGGTATTTATAGGGAAAGTGAGGGGACAAGGCATTAATGGCAAAGGGACACCTCATTAGTGGTTTTGGAAAAACCATGGGCTTGCCCATGGTATTTGCCCATGGTATTGGCCACTTGGGACACCTCATACCTTATCTCACTATTCATAATTCGAACATATTGATTACAAACTTAATACATCATTTAATGATGTCATTAAACACCCGTAACTTAAAAACTGTATTTTCACTATTCATCGAAAATTCAACTTTCTCAGAATAATCCCAAAATTTCACCTTAACCAAATATCAACGCTCTGATTAAAAATATGAACTCCATTTTATAAAAATATTTTTCTAAATATTTTTAATTTAATTTTTAAATAAAAACACTATTCACCAAAAATTCATTTTTTTCAGAAAAAATCCCAAAAATTACCATAGCATAATACCGGTGATCTGAGTTCAAAAATGAAATCTGTTTTATAAAAATAATTATCTAAATATTTTTAATTAAATTTTTAATTAAAAAACACTATTCACCCGAAAAAACTAATACTTGAATAATAATTTATGAAACCGTTATTTAACCATTTTATTGAATCACATTACTTAATCAAGGTGCCTAGATTATATTAATACTTTCTTTAAGTGAGATTACTAATCCATTTGGACACATTACTAATCCTAATCATAAAATCACTATTCATAATTTACTATTCATCAAAAATTAAGTTGATCTTATTAGACTCTAAATTTCGTACTGAACATAATTGTAGAAGACCATTTTTCGAAAATCATTACACATTTTTAATTATTTACGGTTTACACAACCATTTTTAAAATATCCTTTTTCTAAAATTCATCAAAAATATGCATACTATATTTATCCGGTCATTTGAAAATTCATAAACTTCATCATAAGAAGAAATCCCAATTTTTATTTAAAACAAAGGATTACACAAGGCAGTTACGGTCTCCTTACATAGCCCCTTATCACACCAGCATAGGACCTAAGTGTAAGGTGTGCTAAGGTGAGAGAATCCGAGGGAGGCTCGGCCAACATCGCACGAGTAGTAATTTCTATCAGTTTGAACTTCTCACGAAGGCGATCCCGTTCTAGCTTTATACGATGAAGTTCAGCTTGGGTTTGGTCCAGAGCAAAGCCCAGTGGTGATACCTCCTTCCCAAGTTCTGTTAGATGGGCTTCGATTGGTCCAAGACTACTGGGTGAGGCCATCGAATCTTCTTTCTATATTAATTAACCAAGATTACTTGTATTTAGAGACAATAATCAAAACGTTTAGTTTCCAGTGGTCATATTGACCAATGGTCATATAACTGTCAAAAACCAACAGTATCATTTTAATTATACTCATGTTATCAAATGAAACATTTTTGTTGAGTATAAAAATAAAATAACACATAAAATTAGGAAACAAGATTTATTCAAAATTTCGGGTTGTTACAATCTTCCCCCCTTAAGAAATTGCGTCCTCGCAATTTTTTTAAAATTAGGTTTTGAAATTTCATTGAAAGTCCCACATCGGAAAAGGAGTCAGTAAAACTATTACTTTAAAAGAAATAAAGGGAAGTACGAAGGTCACCCGAGTTAGCCCACACTAGGATTCCATGTAGGAAAACATGGACATGGAGGAGAAAATAAAGGGTCAAGTTCTGAGGGAGAGTGACAGAGAACATGATTAGGAGAAAGTTAACCATAAGAAAATCCCAAACTTGTGATGTGTGTAAACGATCTTTGATTACCTAGTAGGAAATGTAAACCAACAACATTTTTTTTTACGTTCCTTTTCATAATTTTGAGGAATTCATTTACAAGATAGAACAAAAACATAAGGAAATATATCTACCTTCATGTAGAGTTTCACCCTTTAATAAGTTTCTACCAAAACTAATCTTTTCTCCCAAACGATGAGCATTCAAAACTACCTGGTCTCATCAAAACACAAGAATCATCTTCTAGAGAATCACATAATCCACAAAAGATTAACTATCTATTTCTTCTATCTTTAAACATTATCCCAAAAAACAAAAAGGGTAAGGTTAAACAACTCTTCAAAAAGGAAGAATCCCATAGGAATGAAAACTAATTTTAAATCTTCAATGTTTCATGGTAATACCCAAAGTTCATCATAGACCATCCCATAAATAACGGTCCTTAAAATTGCTCAAAATAAACCAAACTAAGATTGAAACCCAAATACAAGAAGGATTTGATAACATAGTCTTCCAAAATAAACTTCATTGTTCATATCCAAACAACATCAACCACTCCTAACATCTTATAACAAAATTATCTAAACTAAACATATTTTACCCAAGATAGGTTAATCATTCCCATAAGTAACCTAAATTACTATAAGTCCACCATAAATTCATCGATTCTTCAAAATATAAGTCAAACTTACTCTTCAATGAAAATACCGTAGTAATCAATTTACCTCAATCATATAGGGTCCCTAAAATAGTGAACATATTCCAAAATAATAATAATCATCTTTTAATCCCCTAATCACCTCTGTCATATTAATACGAAAATCGTCGCATTTCCTATCACATTGGTTTTTGGGACATGTTCTTCCATTTCCCGCCATTAACTAAGAAAAGAAACTATAATTAGGGGATTATTTACTTAGCTAATAATCATGAAAAGGAAACATTAAGCATAAAAGGATAAACATGTAGAATAAAAGTATATCCTAACTTGTGATCCCCTAGGTTCCAATCTAGGTTATCCATGATCATATATTCTTATGTGAATCTTTATTTTGTCACTACGAGAAAACCGCCGCTAAACGGAAAAA